>OX608073.1:181026388-182428888 GCA_951509635.1 Eupeodes luniger | reverse complement strand
TATAGAGTATTGGGCCAATAACAGATCCTTGAGGCACGCCTGCAGTACATTCAAATATTTCCGAAAGATTTTTGTTAACAGAAACAACTAAACTTCTTGATGACAGAAAGGACTTCACAATTCTTTTTATACAAAAGGGAAAGTTGAGCATTTAAAGCTTGTGTAAAAGTCCGTCATGCCAAACAGAATCAAATGCTTTCTCAACGTCAAGTAAAACCATACCAGTACTTTTACCATTGATAAAATTGGTTTTAATGATTCTGGTTATTCGATCAATTTGGTGGACTGTACTATGGTACTGTTGAAATCCAAATTGTTCAGGAGGCAGAATATTATTATTGTTAATGTGTGCCATTAGTTTGTTTTTAATTATTTTTTCAAAACACTTACTTACAGAACTTAGTAAACTTATAGGACGATAACTTAAAGGATTGCTTGCGTTTTTTCCAGGTTTCAAAATTGGAATAATTTTAGCGTTTTTCCAATCTATTGGAAAGTAGCTTGTCTTAATACAAGAATTGAACAAATTTAAAAGAAATTTTATACCTGACCTTGGAAGGTTTTTTAAAAAAAGATTTTTTATGTTGTCAAAGCCAGCTGACTTTCGCGTTTTCAATCCAAGGATTACATCAATAACTTCCTTCATTGTAATATTTCCTTCCTGATCATTTAAGATGCTGGAGTTGATCGAATGCAATGATTGCAGAATTAATGATTCTACATAGCTATTTGTTGTGGAGCTATTGGTTAGTGTATGGCAGTCGGTAAATATTTTGCCTAAAGCGTTTGCCTTTTCAGAACCAGACAGTGCTACTAGCCCATTATCAAGTTTCAATGCAGGTATATTTAAGTTAGGCTTCTTAATAACCTTAACAACATTCCAGAAAGGTTTGCCGCCTTTCTCTAGCCCTCTTAATTTTTGGTTCCATTCCTTGTTTCTGAATCTCGAAATACCTTCTTTGATCAAATTTGTAAGAATTTTTGTTTCAGTTAAGTAACAATAATCTCTCTTTCGTATCCATCTTCTTCTAAAACTGTTTCTCCTTTTAATGAGTTCAACTAAGTTAGGAGGAAGAACCGTCTTGCTATTAAACCTTATTTGTTTCAAAGGAACAGATTGTTCAACACTTTCTATAACACTTTTAGTAAACAATGAAACATTTTGATCAATTTCTGAAGTGGATATATCGGAATGAAGATAAGGAACATTTCTTAGTTTTGAACTCAATTGGGTTTTAAACATGTTCCAGTTGGCATTTTTGAAGTCAAAAACTTCGTTTCTTCTGTTAGAAGGCAGTAAATACGTACTAATGCATATAGAATTTAAATTACATAGCACTTCAGTTTGATTAAACAGTCCCGGGTTATTTGTTAAAAAAAGGTCTAAAGTAGAAGGGCTTGCGCGGTTGTTAGGAGGGTAATAAGTTGGATGGGGAGGGAATAATATATCGAAAGTATGAGTAGAATGTATATTTTCAAGGATGTTACCCCAGGTATTAGCTCTTAGACATCCCCAATTTCTGTGTTTGCAATTAAAATCGCCTCCGACCAGAAAATTACCGTTAATATTTACTAGCTTTCGTAAATCATTGTTCAAGTCGAACTTTTTCTGAGGAGATGCGGGACCACCCGGAAAGTATGCAACGAAAATTGTTAATGAAGAGCCATTACAAAATGGAACTTCAATACCAATACTTTGTATTATTTTAGTATTCAAAATAGGAAGTAATTTATGTTGAATGGTTCGTCTTACTACGACGGCAACACCTCCACCTCTTCTCTCTTCTCTATCCAAACGATAACACAAGTATTCACTATTTGATAACCTATCATTAAAAGAGAGCCATGTCTCTGTAACTAAACCAATGTCTACTTTTTGTTTGCTCAGGAGAGCAAAAAATTCAATATGCTTACATCGAATGCCTTTAGCATTCCAACAAATTATTTTCATGGATGTATTACTCATTTCTTGGACTTATATAAATATTTAACAGCTAATTGTGCAATAATGTTGAATTGATCAGCTTTGGTGTTGCATTTTCCAAGAAGAGTTATCATCTCGGCAGTAAGAGCATTTATCTCTTCCATAGAGAAGAGATCATTTGACTGCTGTGGATTAGCTACGTTGTTGCAATTATTTGCCACACATTGTTATTAGCTTCAGTTGAAATTGGCAGCGTTAAGATTTCATCGTGGCACTTACGGTGAGGTTGAAGAGGTGGGAAATCAGTGACATTTGGTACATACATTTGATGGGTATTTCTCTGTGGTGTCATTGTACGGAACGATGTTCTTTTGTTTCTTGAAGAGAGCTTCTCTTTTAAAGCAAACAAATATTTTCGACTTGGGCAAGTAGGATCAGTTGCGATGTGATTCTCGTTGCAGTTGGCGCATTTAATGTTTTTAGAATTGCATTTACCTGTTTCGTGCGGTTCTGAGCAAATCGCGCAGTGAGGTTTAATATGGCAATTTTTTTCGCCGTGCCCAAACATCTGACAATTATAACACTGTGTAAACGTTTGTGTTTTACGTCTAGCAAAATCCCATTTAATTTGTGTTTTGAAGATCGATTTAATGTTTGTTTTCAAATCGGCTAGTCGCACAGAACCACTCTTAAGAAATACAATGTAAGAGATGTCAATGTATTGATCATATTGTTTTTTAATCAGTTTAATGTTTTGACATTTCAAACCGAGAGAAATAAGTTCATTTTGTAATTTCTCTATTGGAAATTAATCGAGACCATAGAGCATAACTTTAAACGATCTGACAGGTGGGAGGTCGTGGGTAAAAAATTGCACGTTTTCTGCCCTTAAGGCCGAGCAAATTTTTGAGTGGTCATCACTGTTTACACAATTTATTTTAATGCCTATGGACATTTTTTTAATATTATAATCATTAATATTATTTTT
Organism: Eupeodes luniger; assembly: GCA_951509635.1. Lineage (NCBI taxonomy): Eukaryota > Metazoa > Arthropoda > Insecta > Diptera > Syrphidae > Eupeodes > Eupeodes luniger. The sequence continues at coordinate 182,425,976 of OX608073.1, read as the reverse complement.
GTTAAGAAAAGAATGCACTTAAGCACAAGTTTTTTGGAGAACACAAATAGATGGGATTTTAGGTTTTTTATGAGTTTGTTCAATTGTCACATCTTCACATTCTATATCATTGTCCGTATCAGGCAAACATTGCAGAGGAGTGTAATAGCCGAATTTTCTTGAATTCTTGTCGGAAGAATCCATTTTTCGACTTTTCGTGTTGAAAGACATTGTGTCTTCTACACTAGAAGGGGATCTATTTCGTTTGTGAATCTTTACTTTTACTAGTGTACCGCACAGATGAGAACGTCTGATTAGATCAGATGACCCATTAGTACTGCTGAATTATTATTATTATTATTATTATTATTATTATTATTATTATTATTATTATTATTATTATTATTATTATTGTTATTATTATTATTATTACTATTATTATTTTTATTATTATTATTATTATTATTATTATTATTATTATTATTATTATTATTATTATTATTATTATTATTATTATTATTATTATTATTATTATTATTATTATTATTATTATTATTATTATTTCTATTATTATTATTATTGTTATTATTATTATTATTATTATTATTATTATTATTATTATTATTATTATTATTATTATTATTATTATTATTATTATTATTATTATTATTATTATTATTATTATTATTATTATTATTATTATTATTATTATTATTATTATTATTATTATTATTATTATTATTATTATTATTATTATTATTATTATTATTATTATTATTATTATTATTATTATTATTATTATTATTATTATTATTATTATTATTATTATTATTATTATTATTATTATTATTATTATTATTATTATTATTATTATTATTATTATTATTATTATTATTATTATTATTATTATTATTATTATTATTATTATTATTATTATTATTATTATTATTATTATTATTATTATTATTATTATTATTATTATTATTATTATTATTATTATTATTATTATTATTATTATTATTATTATTATTATTATTATTATTATTATTATTATTATTATTATTATTATTATTATTATTATTATTATTATTATTATTATTATTATTATTATTATTATTATTATTATTATTATTATTATTATAGAGTTTCTAAATTTCTCAACCTCTATGAGGTTGGAAAATACCTATCCCGGGCTATGCCAAGGGATTAGGCTCTGTTGAATTTATGTTTATTATAAATTAATCTTAGGATGAAAGTTGCAGGAACCGTCTGACTATATTGCACGTGCTTAGAATAACGGCCTTTTGCATTTTCTCCAGCTCATCCTTCAGGTTTTCTTTTTCCAATTGTGAAACAAGGATTTTCGTTATAACTCCGGTTGCCGAAATAACTATTGGTACAATGTTGACGCTTTCTGCACGATACATAGCTTTCATTTCATTGGCTAGATCGGTGTACTTGCTTATTTTTGTGGCGTATGTTATCTGAAGATTGTGGCTCAGAGGGATCGCGACATCATAAATAGTGATCTTGTTACTGTTTTTATGAAACACAACTATGTCTGGTCTATTTGCTCTGACAGTTTGGTCCGTTGTTATTGACCTATCCCAATAGATTTTGAACTCATTGTTTTCCAAGACTGCAGGAGGGTTGTACTTATAGTAAGGTTCATTAACTACCGCCAGCTTTAAGTCCTTAGCTATCCTCATATGCACAATTTTGGCAACTTGATTATGCCTTGCCGTGTAATCATTGGCTGCTAGAGTTGTACATCTGCCTATTATGTGGTCTATTGTTTCTGAGGAAGCTTGACAGTGTCGGCAGAGATCGTTCGCTATTTCTTCTTTAAGTATTGTTCTCCTATAGTTTTTAGTGGCAATAACTCTGTCCTGGATTGAAACAATAAATCCTTCAGTTTCAGCAAACAACTGTCCTCTACTCAACCAAAGGTTTGAGTATTCGCGATGGATATTTTCTTGATCCAGAACTTTGCGGTGTGTTCCATGCAAGCTTTTGTTGTTCCAAGCTTCTATTAGAGCTGCCTCAGTTTGCACGTTTGGTGGAGTTTCATATACTTCAGAGCGGAGATTGAGGGGTGTGTGGTGTTTGTCTGCTAGGCACACTGTACGCAGTAGACACGACGTTTGGGATTTTGTATGGAAATAGGACCTTAGGTTACAAATCTGCGCATGTTGCAACCGGTTGACGTCAGTGAGTCCTCTGCCTCCTTGACTGCGTGGAAAAACCATTCTTTCAACAGCACTTTTAGGGTGGTGATATCGGTGCTTAGTCAGGTGGCTTCTGATCGACCTCATGATGTTATTCAAATCCGTATCAGACCACTTGACTATGCCAAAGGAGTAGGTCAGTATTGGGATTGCCCAGGTGTTGACGGCCTTAAATAGGTTTCCAGCATTCAGTTTGGACTCAAGAAGAATTTTAAGTCTTTTGTTGAGTTGTTTGCCTAGACCTTGCTTAATTGCTGTGTCGCAGATACCTTTCAACTGAATTAGCCCTAAATACTTATAAGATTCACCATCAGAAAGGTTGCATATAATGCTTTCCTCATCAATAGTATATCCGATTTCATCATTTTGAACTTTTCCTTTCTTAAGGTGAACGATCTTACACTTGTCCAGCCCGAACTCCATGTTTATGTCATCACTGAAACGCTTTACAGTATTTAAAAGTCTGTGGACTTTCTCTTTGCCGTTTGCGTAAAGCTTCAGATCATCCACATAGAGCAAATGATTAAGCGTTTGTGGACCCGTTTCTGCCTTGATGGTAAATCCAATGTTCATCGACCTTAGGAGATTACTCAGTGGGTTTAAGGCCAAACAAAACCATAGGGGGCTGAAAGCATCTCCTTGGAGGATTCCTCTTCTGATGTTGACTGGAGAGCTCGTTTTACCTCCCAGGTGTAGGGTTACACACCACTTTTCACTGATAACTTTCAGGAATCTTCTTGTCTTTGGATCAATTTTGTATATCTCTAGCACCTCGTGCAGGTACGAGTGAGGAACTGAGTCGAATGCCTTCTTATAGTCCACAAACGCCATACTTAAGTTCCGTTTTCCTTGAAGTGCTTGTCGAACTGCAATTGAGTCGATGATAAGCTGCTCTTTACAGCCTTGTGACTCTTTGGCACAACCTTTTTGCTCTTCAGTCACAATATTGTTGTTTTCGCAATGGCTATATATTCGGTTGGTGAGTATTTTTGTAAAGAGCTTGTATATAGTTGGCAAGCACGTGATAGGCCGGTATCCTGCTGGGTCTGTAGTTGGACTACCCTTTGGAAGGAGGAAAGTATTCCCTTGCATAAGGAATCCAGGCATTTGTTCAGGTTCATCGAGCCAAATGGTGAAGTGCTTAGCTATGACTTTGAGGAGAACAGGCAGTTTTTTAATCCAGATGTTTTGAATCCTATCGGGCCCAGGAGCTTTCCAGTTGCTGACAAGTTTTATAGCTTCTGCAACTTCCTCGCCAGTAATCGCACTTGATGTCATTTCGGTGATGTTTTCGCTTCTAATCCGTTCATTCGTTAACCAGGATGCTTCGTGTTCATGGGTTTTCGGCCTGTCCCAAATTTCTTTCCAGAAAGCTGTAGCTTCTTCTATGTTTGCCATTTCGCTATTTGTTGAGTTTGCGCTTGGCTGAGATGCATCTCTGTAGAAGCCTCTTTCATTCATTGAGAAACGCCTATTCTGGTTTTTTCGGTCTCTGGATTCTTTGTACCTAGCAAGTCTCTTGGCTGAAGCTGCGAGTTGTTGTGTCTTCGTGTCTTTTAGCTCAATAATTTCAGCAGATGTTGGTGGGAAGTATTGTGCTGGAGGTCGTAGAGCTTTTATTTGGTTTTTGATCTTTTTGGATCTACACCCAGCCAAAAACGCAACGAGTCTACCTATGTCTGCTCTCAGCCTATTAATCTTATTTTGTAGACGTCTCTCCCAGCATGGCATTTTTGGAATCCTTGCAGATGTTATTTGTCGGGTGTGATTTACCTTCTTTCCTAGGGCATTAGCGACAGCGACTGCGGATGCATAAAGAAGCAGGTGTAGTTTTTCGAAGCTGATTTCGTCTGTCACATGTTGTGGAAGAATCCTGTTGTTAAGCATGTTGGTGAGTCGTTCTATTTGCCTAGATGAATTCAACTTTGGTATAGTTCCTCTATCTAGTGGGTTGATGTTTTCATACTTCGCTAGAGCACCTATGAAGTGCTCATTTAAGGTTCTAAGGACTGTGCTGTCACTGGGTTCTTCGTGCGAGTTTTCAATTGGCGTTGAACCTTGGTTATTTTCATTCACTGTTGGAGGTGACGGAAGGCTTTCAACCTGCTCAGGGTTATTGTTTTGTGCTTCTTCCTGCGTAGAATGCTCTGATGTTCTGTTTAGGTGAAGAGCTACTGCTTGCTTAAGTGCATTTAACTCGTACTCGCTAAGAAGCTTTCTGGAGATAATAGCTCTTCTTCGATCAGCTAGGTTTTGTTCAGTCAGGCGGTTGTATTGCGGATACTCAATTAAGAACAGATTTCTCATATCAGTTCTGTAAGTGTGAAGTTCCGATTCAATTTTGGTTGAAATGTAGTAGCATCGCATCACGGATTTATTAATTTCTGTTGACCATTGGATGCGTTGCCTTGGCTGTCCCGCATTTGTGGTTGAAGAACTTGTGTTCGTCAAAACACTCGATGCGGGTGTTGTTAACTGGTGAGTATTAACTATTGATTGGGCTATGTTTGAAGGTTGGGGTTCCGCTGGCGACTCATCTCCTTCCGGAGCCGAGCCCACGCCGGTAGTCGCGGATACTGCCGACGTTTGAGTAGATATCCCTACTCGGTTTGATTCGTGCTGGTTTTGTGTATTCATAGTTTTTCTCCATAGTTAGTTATGGGTTTTATGCACTGTTTTATACCTGTTCGCATAGAGGTATGGTTTACTGTTTCCTTCAGGTATGCATTTTAACGTTGTTGCCAGCATACTAGGCCATTTTGACGGTGGGATCACAGGCGCGTCAGTACAGAGTTTGTTCACGGATCCGATTTATTATTATTATTATTATTATTATTATTATTATTATTAGTATTATTATTATTATTATTATTATTATTATTATTATTATTATTATTATTATTATTATTATTATTATTATTATAATAATATCTATCTTCTCTGTACTGACTATTTTTGTTGGACAGAGTATAGCGAACTTGCTTGACCCTGCTCTACAAGAATATAGTGAGCAATGCATGTTCGTGCGTTAGCGCGGCTTTTATGGCTGAATCACAAACACGCTTCAGCTTCGGCTTCGTCTGCGTTACGGTGGGCCTGCTTCGAGGTTGCTTTGAATGACATTTCTATTATTTCATCCCTCCAAAGAGCAAATATTTTGTTTGTTGACATTTTTTTTACAGCTGTTGAGCTGTCAGACAAAGCAAATGTTCAAATAATTGAACTAGAGCTTCCGTTTGGAGTCACATTACGTTACATTAGGTTCTTTTCCTTACGATTGTCAAACGAAACGTGAGGTCGAAGCTCCATTGTGATAGCATGCATTGAATTCCTATGGCTGAACTCGTAAACGTCAGGCGAAGCCAAAGCTGAAGCGTGTTTGTGATTCAGCCATTAGCGATTTACTGATTTTTGATGCCGATGTGTGAGGAAAAGAAAATGGCAAAGATGATGGAGTTTAGGCGGATTATTCAAATGTTTAATAGGAAGTAGTTTCTGGTGGGAACCTTCTTTTAGGCTGAAAGAAAAGTGACTTAAGAAAGTGCATTTTAATGTCTATTGTTTTGTTAGTTAAATATTAAATGTGTTATGATCAATATGTTTTTTATGTTCATATATTTTATTGTAATTACTATTAATATAATTCCATACTAATTCAAACATGGTAGAGGCTAGTCGTAAGAAATTATTTTATTTGATTTCCTTAGAACAGCTCAAATTAAAACAAGCTTTTTTTTTAATGGAAAATAAATTTTCAAAAAATAAAAATTAATTTATTCATAGCTTTCGAAAAAAAACAAATATTTAGTCAAAAAAATCAGTTTGAAGTGTGATTTTTCAAAATGTTTTTAAAGTCCATATATATTTTTTCATTCAGAATTCGTTATTCTTATTAATTCTTAAAAAAATTAAAACTATAAGACTTTAAATTGAAAACTACCAGAGCTAAAAAAAAAACTAAATAAGAGAGAAACAGAGAGTATACTCGAACCTTTAGCGAAAATCAATATATTAAATATATAATATTACCAATAGCTATTTGGTAGTGAGAATAATAAAAAATTATTTTGTTGATCTTGTTTGCTTTTTTCCGGTATCTTTTCCCCATGGAGTTTCTCGGATGTGGACAATATGAACACTCTAACCACACTTCAGAGAAAACAAAAACTAAGTGCCTCCCATTTGCAATATGTAATTAAATTAGCTACCTTTGCTCAGACTAGGAAAGACGAAGCTTTAATTGTCCAACATAACATTCCAAAAAATCGTGCGGTGTTAAAACGTCAACAGTTTTTAAAGTTTTTCAATTGCTATCCAAAATGATTTAATCAAAACTGTTGCTGACGTTTTAGGCGATCACATTTCTGATAGAATCCGACAGCCAGAGTTTATAGCTTTGTCTGACATTCATTTAAAGTCCCAATTATCTATTGTTATTACTTAAATAAAAAAATCATGAAACATTTGCTGCATTTATCGATGTATGCTCAGGGCGGACTGAAGAAAATTTGAATAAAATGAATTATTATTCTTGGAAACTTATCTTCAACTTCTAGAAGAAAGTAGCTAACTCTGAGATCATGAGCAGGAATCGCCACTGCAAGCAGGGGGGTTGCATACACATCCCACTGTTGCATAGACAATAACTAGCACCTACCATTATTACTATCAGAATAAGACCACTCAAGCAAAAAAAAATAATTACATAAATTAAAATAATAGTTGTGGTTATTTTCAGTTTTCTCAAAAACTAAAAGACATAAAATCATCAAGTTTTCAGTTTTTGATAAAAAACAAATAAAAGCAATAAATTCTAAAATAAAAGCAATAGTAGATAATCTCGAAGTATTGAAAAAATACAATTTATACCTTTTTTAACTTTTTTTACTCAAATTTTGAGTTTAAAATTAAATTTTAAATTCAAAAACTACGAATTGTTTTGACTTGATTAAAAAACTGGCTAATAGAACAGAATGTTGGCTTTAAAAATTTGTATAATAATTAATTGTAAGTATTACCGTTATTTTTAAACTATTTTTTTCCATTTCAAGTAATAATTGTTTTAAATTGCCCCTCCCTCCTAAACGGGGGGAGATAGGCAATAGTAAAAAATGCTTGTTTTAAACTTTTCTTAAAAAATCCGTTATAATACCTTGTCGCCTGAGTTTTCGAACTCTTGCCGCCAATAGTAATACAAAAATATAATCAATCGATCCAAACAGTAACTGAACAACAACCCTTACTCTGTCTAATTTTATTATAAAACAAACTTAAACCAGGAGATGAAGTTCACAAAAGATCAACAAGGAGACTAGGAAAAGTTAAACCTTTATATAAGAAATGAATAGTAAAGGAAGAGAAAGAAAGAGCAATACCAGACTCGAAAAAAACTTATTCAAAAAGCCAATTCAAACAAATTACATATATTTATTAATTACAGATTTAAGGGAAAAAAATAATAACAGTTGCTTTTTTTGTTTGTATCTGATTAAAATCTTAAAACTATCTTAAAGCTAGACAAAAATTTTAAAAAACTAGAGTACATTTCAAAAACTTAACTTACTTAACAAGTAAGACTGGCCCTATGCGGGTGCTCTAAGTTAATCCATTATCTTATAACTACTGCCTTTTGGCCTAAGAACAATTTTAATACTAAATAACAATAACTTAATCTAAAACCAAGAAAATTTAGAAAAAAAACTTGGTATCTTTATCATTATTTTTTATTTTATATAAAACTTATTCATTCATTCATTCATATATTTTTTGTAGATTAAGGTACAAAAGTCTTACATCTAACTTACATTCTTAAGAGTTTTAGAACTTAACATTTGTTCTTTTCAGCTTTAATACATTTGTATACAATAAAAAATAGATGAATTTATATAATATTAAATTAAGAGAAATTTCTACAAAACAAAACCCTTATGTAATACTTATAATCTAAATTGCACATAGGTCATTTATTAGACTGTTGTCCGAGAATTGACATTTATACATAAAATCTGATACATATTTTATTGAAAGGTTAGCAACAAGGTTGACATTAGCTTTTTCATGTAATTTCAATGTTGAAAATCGTTTAGGTAATTTAAGAATTATTTTAAGTACTTTATTTTGTATTATTTGTAATTTTTTTTATGACAGGTCGCGCAATCGTACCAAACAGGAACACCGTACAATAAGATAGGTTGAAAGATTGTTTTATACAAAATAAGTTTGTTTTCTGTACTAAGCTTTGAACTACGACTAATAAATGGGTAAAGTATTCTAATATACATATTGATTTTGTTTATGGTATCTATAGTATGTTTTTGAAAAGTTAACTTTTTATCCAATGTGATACCCAAATATTTACATTGACTTTCCCACTGTATATTGGTATTATAAAATTCAAGGCATGTTGATGGTAAATAACTGCTTTTTCTGCGACGTGTAAAGAAAACGGCTTGAGACTTAGTTGCATTGGCTTTAATTTTCCATTTCTTAAAATAGTTTTCAATCTCTTTAAGTGATGTTTGCAATGAAGACATAATATTTACAGGGTTTACATTGGTAGAGTATATTGCAGTATCATCTGCAAACATTGCCCAATGTGTATTGTTACATGTGACCCTAAAATCTGACACAAAGATATTGAAGAGGATAGGACCCAAAACTGATCCTTGAACGACACCAAAAGGAATATCCAAATATTCTGAATTACGGTTTTCAATAAATACAGAAAAAAATCTGTCTTTCAAAAAACTTTGGATCATTTTGATCAAGAATAGAGGAAATCTACACATTTTCATTTTATATAAAAGTGCTTCATGCCAAACAGTGTCAAATGCTTTCTCAATGTCCAACAAAACCAACCCTGTGGACATTTTTGAAGCCAATCCTTTTTTTATATGATTTTTTAATCTAACAACTTGATGATTTGTACTATGTCCCGATCGAAAGCCAAATTGTTGTTTTGGCAGTACTTGATTTTCTGTTATGTGTTTAACTAAATAGTTTTTAACTATTTTTTCTAAAATCTTACCTATATTACTAAGCAAACTAATAGGCCGATAGCTAAATGGATTTGTTTTGGGTTTACCAGGTTTTGGTATGGCAACTACTTTTGCTTTTTTAAACTGATTTGGAAAATAGTTTAAAGTTAAGCATGCACTTATAATAAATGTTAAAAGAATCAACCCCTTCTTTGGAAGTTCCTTAAGATATTTGTTTCGTATCTTGTCAATTCCAACGGCTTTATTAGTTTTAGTTGTTCTTATTATGTCTCGGACTTTAGAAGGTGTTGTAAGGTTGGATTCTGCTAAATCTATTTCATTAATACACTCTTTTACTGTAGAAATTGTTTGATCATCACTCAAGTGAGCAGTAATTAAATTGTTTTCATGTAAGCAAGATGCAAGTAAATTTAACTTTTCATCTTGGTTGTAAACTTTAACATCACCATTATAAAGCGCTGGAATGTTAGAATGCTTCACCTATCAAAACGTTTTCTTTGATACGCATCAGCTTTAAAATATCTTTTTTAAACATGATTTTTCTTTCGGAATTAGTATTTTTACCGGGAAAATAAACGGAAAATATATCAAGAGATATACTTTCGCTTATTTGTATCCTTATCCCAACACATTCAATAAGTGCTAAATTCAATGTTCCTACCATTTGTTGACAAATTTCTTTTTTTGCCAAAATTGCTACTCCTCCTCCCATCTCACTTTCCCTATCACGCCTATAGCAGTTGTAATTTATATGAGTTAAATTAATTTCAGGCTTAAGCCACGTTTCTGTAAGCAAAGCTATGTCAACATTGTTGCGAATCAAGAAATCAAACAATTCTAATTTTTTTTGGCGAACGCCTCTTGCGTTCCAAGTTATTATCTTAAGGTTCTTATTAAACATTTTGCTTGTATACATATTTTAATGCTAACATAGTTATAACATTAAACTGGTCAGCTTTTGATCTACATAGATTAAGTTTTGGCATCATTTCATTAAGTAACGACATTAGTTCATTTGGAGAAAATAAATCATTTTGTTTATAGTTACACTGCTCATTCTTGTTACTATAATGTTGTTGTTGTTGTACTGGCACAGCTTCTGATTCAGTAGGAGTCTGTATTGAAAATGTTCTACTTCTAGCTTTGTTTTTATGTTGGTCCGTTGGAAGAGCAGGAAAGTCACTCATAGAGAAATTTGGTTGATTTGAGACTGAGCCGCTCTTACGTAAATTATGTGGTTGAGAGTTGTTTCGATTTGCAATTTGTTTTCTAATTTCGAAGAAATTTGAGCGCATTTTACAAATTGGATCGTTAGCCTTATGATCTCCATTTCAATTTGCACATTTACTGACGTCAGGTTTATCACAATCAGCAAGTTTATGATTCCCAGTACAGTTGGGACAAAACGTATTTACATTGCAATGCTTCTCTCCATGGCCAAACATCTGGCATTTATTACATTGAGTAACTTTGTTTGGATAGTGTCTTTTGTAGTCCCATTTGACTATCATTTTGAAGATGGTTGAATGTTGTTTTTTAAGGTCACTCATCTTAATTGAACCACGTTCAATATAAATAATATATTTGTAACTTACATAATTAATAAATGTCTGCACAGTGATAGGTTTTACGTCGGTACATTGGATACCTCGAGAAATTAGTTCTTTCTTATGTGTTTCACTAGGGTAAAGATCGAGACCCGAAAGCACTACCTTAAATGGTCTATTATGTTTTTTTTTTAAATGTATAGAACTCATATTTTTTCTTTTTGAGTTCAATTAAAGTTTTTTTCATATGATTCAAGCGAAAGACACATTACATTTTGTCAAAAAGAGATATTTTTAAGAACATAGTCTTCGATTTGGATTGATTGTAGTAATAATCTTATCACTTCACTTTTAGTTTTTAGAATCACTATTGGTGGTATCGATTCTGGCTTTTTTTCATTTTTAGAAACATTGTTTTTTTGGACACCTTCATCGTGGTCCATAATACTTTGCAATGGTGCAAAAGAATTTCTGCGATCTACATTCATATTAGACGAAAATGATTGAGATCCCTTGAAAGTCATTTTTTTGCTTGGATTGACGAAATCGTCATCATCCAAGCGATCATTTGCACGTTTCAATGAAGAAATGTTGTTTTTTTTTTTAAATTTGTATATATACAATTCGCCTCAGATAACTAATACACGTATTGATCGCGCGGGTGTTAGCACAAGACTCTTATATAAAACTTAAAACTAAAGAAAAAAAACCGAGACCCATTATAATACTTAATATAGGTAGGTACTTAAAACTAACCAAACGAATACTACTAATTACTTAAAATTACTTAAAACTGCTTAAAAACTAGAACAGCCATAGTAAGCTTTTTAGTTTTGGTTTGGGTTTTTTTTTGTTGTTTATTTTTGTGTTTTTTCGTGATTTTTTGTGTTTTTTTTGGTGCCACCCTGACTGTCCTCAACCTAATCCTTAAATCTATGTCAGCCGGCCAAGACCAAACGCCCTAGACAACTTTAAATAACATTCTCAATTTGAAGCCACCAAAACTGGTTCTCCTGCCTCACTCTATCTCTTCGGTCCCTATCGAAAACAGTCCTGCTGAACCGAAGGCGCTCGGCTCCGTCCAGTGCGAGGACGTCTCTGCTGTAAAGGAGTCGCTTATCTACAGTTTAACGGCTGACGTGGTTGACTAGCGGAACCGCCTCCCTATCCTGTATCAGCCCTCGATTGTCTAAATAGAGGAAAGATTCGGGCGGAATGTTGCCACTTAAACGTACACTTTCGTAGTACTCATTATTGGGGTAGTAAGTCTCAAAAATTAAGCTGTTTGTCGACGACATCGCTCTCGCAATGTGACCCCTACCAAGCTTCAGCAAGAAATTATCTATTCTGTTTATGTTGGCTCTGTTGTATAGAACCTGGTTGGAATAGTAATGTTTGTACTCCGACTCTGGTATTCTAAGTAGTCCAAAGCAACGTTCCAGACATTGGCTCTCAAACACCCTAATCTTTTCCATTTGAGATGGGGCAACGTTTAACCATACCGGGCACCCTGCTTCACCTTCACCCTCCTCTCAAGACGGCTGCTAAAAAACAACCGTTTTGTCAGGGCAAAGGTTCTCCTAGCTCTGTCCAGAGCAGGACTCATATGTCTGTCGAAATACAAGTACTGATCCAACCAGATGCCAAGGTACCTTACAACACTTTTATTCGATAGTGGCTGTCGATTTGGTCCAACGATCAATAGATTTTTCCAGTTCTTTCTCATATCCCTTGAGGCTCCATACAGCGGAGTTGTGAACAGAAGTTGATTTTTAACTTCCAGTCATCGCAATATTGCTGAAATCTTGTCGAAGTCACCCTGCAGAAGTGTCTTGATAACCTCCATTTTTGTGGCCATTCTGTACGCAATTAGGTCGTCGGCGTACACCTGCCTGAGGCAGACTTGCTATCAGATCATTGGTGTAAATGCTGAATGAGATCGGCGAGTTAACCGCTCCCTGTTGAAGACCATTTTTTATATCAAAGATTTTAGTAGATGTTACATTGCCAACTTTGACAATAAACCGTCTACCATTATGCATGTCACAAAGCATATACAACAGTGGTTTACTTATGCCAAGTCTGTTTAACTTTAGATACAGACCCTCTAACCATACGGTGTCGAAGGCCTCCTCCAAGTCAACCAGACAAGCACCCGTACATTGCCTTTTAGATTTGTTCCACTGGATATTAGAAACAAGCTAAGACGCAGTATGAATAGTGTCATGTCCCACCTTAAAGCCGAACTGGTTATCCGGAATTATGTTGTTGTTCTCAGCCCACTTGCACAGAGCTCTATTTATAACCTTCTCGAATACCTTACTGATACTCGGCAGAAGACTTATCGACCGGAAATTCGCCGGATTGAAGTTGTCCTTTCCCTTTTTCGGGAGAGGATGTTCCACAGCTGTTTTCCAACGGACCGGATAATATGCATTATTCAGAACGTTGTTAAACAGAGTGGTATAAATGTCCACAGCTTCCTGAGGTAAATGTCATAGTACAATGTTGGATATACCATCGACATCTGCTGGCTTCTTTTTCTTTAATGAATCGAAGATGAGCTGGAGCTCTATCTTCGTGACTAATAGGGTATTAGCCCCGTTTTGATCAGCGATGATGGCATTTGCCAGGTTTTCGTCATTGAATCTGGTAAAACCGAATTCCTCGGATCGCCACTGCGTTATGTCGTTACGCAGGTAGACGTGGTGCTGCAGGGCTCTATTCTCCTTGTCGTGATTAGGGCTAATGCTAGAATTCACCTTGTACACTTGCTGGAAAGCAGCCCCCACCACCTCTGCTTCTCCTGCGGATCTTCGACAACGAAGAAGTCATCGTACAAGACGGCGTCTCCTGGATCTATTCCTGCAGTCAGAAGTACGTCTCTGTTCTCTGTCGTCCTCTGAAACTTAAGACAAGGAAGGTCGTTCTGAGCATTCCTCCTAAAGATCTTGTTAATTTGCGAAAACATACTCGAATCGCAAGAATTAACGGCCCGAATTTTCATGCCCCAGTACAAATTAATGTTTAATCGATAGTTATCAATTTGCTTACGTTTTTTATCGACGACTTCAATGTCCTAATCTCAAGATTGTTTGGGTCAATAAACTTCCGGTACAAGCGTTTAAGACTTTTCAGAAGTCTACTTTTGTGTCTGTGCAGTGCATCTGTAGTCGCGTTACGGTACAAGTTCGTAGTGTCTCGTTCCAGTGGTTATTCTCATCACTATGACAATAACAGACTATAGTTCAGAGGAATACATCTTCATAGAAGACAGATCTGCAGCATTATATGATAACTGCGGTGACATTTATCATAAAATCAATCTAAAATATTATTACAAATAAACTAACCAATTAACATTCAGAGATTAATTTAGACGTAGAATTAATGAGCTGGAGCGTAATGGAGCTGGCTATCAGGAAGTCCAGACCATATAAAAATAAAATAAGAATTGGAACAAAATAACAAGAACTTATAGAATCTAACAACAAACAGTACCAAACAAACTTACAAATATTTAATCATATTTAAATTTTTAATATGATTAATTTAAATAAAAATGACATCTTAAATACAGTTGTTTTAAATATGGAAGATCTCAATAATATTATACGAACAGAAACAATGCCAATCTCAATAACAGATGTTTAAGATACATCAGATTTGAAAATTATACAAAAAAAGATGTAATAATGATTTATATAAAACATCCTTTAGTAAAACAAATAAGTTTATTGTAAAAAGTATTAATGTAGGCGATGGACAACTAAAATTACCAAATCAACTTCTATCATGCAATGAAAAATATACAATGGCAAGTTGTAAGAATTGTTAAGTCTTTGGTCTATCTAATCGTGTATGGTTCTTTAATCAAAAGTTGGCCCAAATCAGAGTTGCCTGTATTTTTAGTTTTAACACTTTGGTTTGTATAGAAAATTGATCCCATTTGTTTTTGAGTCGGTTTTGGTGTCAAACGAAATAAATATACCCAAAGTACATCTACTTCTGTTCCTGATAACTCAGTTGTTGTAGTTGATAAAAATATCAAAAATATGTATGTTGGGATGCCGTTGGAGAAGGTAGATGATGTTGCTGCTGCTGATGCTAAAGCTCCTGTTGCGGCTGCTGATGCGGCTGTTGTTGTTGTTGGTTCTACTTTGCACCGGAGATTTGAAAAAAAAATTAATTCAATCCATGTTGTTGGTATGGATTGCACTAATGATACAAATGCTGATATTGCTGTCATAAATCCATATAAATGGTTGCATATCTCAAAATTCAAAGTTTCAACAAGTGAAGAATCAATAAAGAAATATATTGCAGCTAAAGTAAATTGCGATGATGCTGATATACAATGCTTTAAGTTGGTAAAAAAGGGTACAGATGTTAAAGATCTGGCTTATGTTACATTTAAAATTGGGTTTCCTGCTAATTTGTTTGATCTTGCCTTGAATCCATTAAACTGGCCCAAAAATGTTTTGGTTAGGCAATTTACTCACCTTCCAAAAAACGATCAGGTGAAAACAAAAGGAAGAATGAAGATGACCCGGGATCAAGTTACTCCAGAAACTTAAATTTTTCAAATAATTCAAATAATTTTGATTATATTAATGTTTATTATCAAAATGCTAGTGGCATTCGAACAAAAACCAATGAATTGTATATTTCTAGTTCTATTTATGAATATGATGTAATTATTATAACCGAAACATGGTTAAATTCTAGTTATTTGTCGTCAGAGATTTTTGCTTCTAATTATAATGTTTATCGCTTAGATAGATTATATACAGAATTTTTAAAAAGAGGAGGAGGAGTTTTAATTGCAGTAAAAACTATTTATCGAAGTAAAAGCATTATATTGCCTAGGATTGGAGAAAATATAGAGCAGATGTGTGTAAACGTTAATTTTTATGGAAAAGAAATTTTGTTTATAGCTAGTTATATACCTCCAAAGAGCTTAATAGAGATATATGAAAACCATATTTATAATATAGAAAACATTGTTAGTAATTTATTGGAAGATCAGTACCCCTTTATTGCTGGGGATTTTAATCTAGGAGATGTAATATGGAATTATTCAAATAAAGATAAATGTCTTATTCCTTATAATATGAAAAAAGATTATGAATATAGTTTTATTGATTCAATGGTTTCTATGGATATTTTTCAAGTTAATCATGTTCACAATTCTTTAAATAGATTGTTAGATTTAATTTGTATAAATAATATTAATTTTTAAATTATTCAAGTTCAATTTCCATTGCTTAAGAACTCAGTTCACCATGTTGCAATATAAAAAAATAAATAAATTAGGTGGCGCAAGAGTCCGTAGAGAACCAGGGCCTAGTGACTTACAACTCTCAACCATTCCTGTGTGCGAGTACTATTGTCAGGGATGGAGGGGACCTACAGTTTAATGCCGAATCCGAACGGCTAATTTGAGAAAGCACTTTTTCATGACAAGTATTACTCTTGGAGAATTTGTCAATTCCTCGCAAGAGGCAGTACCCGTTTTTTTTAAATTAAGGTGGCACAGGCAGGGATCGAACCCAAGACCTCTCGCATGACAGTCCAACGCACTAACCATCATGCCACGGGTACTACGCAATATGCTCAATTTTAAAATTCGAAAACTGTGTAAAAAACTCTTTGCTTCTATCTAATGATGAATTTTTTGATTTTATCAAAGGTAATTTCATTGCACTCAATAATTACATTACATCAACTGACTGGACGCTTTCTCTTGCCGATTTATCTTTACAAGGTGCGTATAACAAATTTGTGGATATTTTGTCTATCGGTTTAAATCTGTATATTCCGAAAAAAAAGTCTTGGAAATCATTTAAGACTCCTTGGTCCAATAAACGTTTGGTAAGATTAAAAAATGTTAAAAACAAAGCTTTTAAAAAATTCAGAAAATCAAATTCTGAAATTGACAGAAAGCTTTTCTGCCAATTTCGGAAGGAATATGATTTTCTGAATAAATACTTCCACCAACAATATGTAATGAATATTCAAACCAACATTTCTAATGATCCAAAAGCTTTTTGGACTTTTTTAAATAGTAAAAAACGATCTGTTGCTCTCCAGGAAAATATGGAGTTTAATGGTCAAACATCTAACGATTTACAAAGTTCGTGTGAACTTTTTTCTCAATTTTTTAAGTCGGTTTATGTTGACCATTCTGCATTTAATATTTATCAAACGCAAAACTATTCCAGTAGTAATGCCAATATTTCATCACTTAATCTTTTTGAATCTGATATCCTAAATGGTATCTCAAAATTAAAACCCAGTTTGAATCCTGGTCCTGATGAAATTATATCTTTTCTTTTAAAGCAATGTGAATTTTCGTTAGCTTTACCGCTTCTCATAATTTTTAATAAATCCCTTTCTACTGGACTATTTCTGAGTCAATGGAAATTTTCATACGTAAGTCCCATTTACAAATCAGGCGCAAAAAATTTAGTAGTAAATTATCGTGCAATTTCTAAAATCTCTGCAATCCCTAAATTGTTTGAGCTCATAGTAAAGGATCATTTGTTTTTTAATATAAAAGAACATATTTGTAATGAGCAGCATGGATTTATGCCTGGTAAATCAACTTCAACAAATCTCATGCTATATTGTAGATATGTCATCGATTCTTTTGAATCTGGCTATCAGGTTGACACTGTCTATACTGATTTTGTCAAAGCTTTTGACTCAATTTGTCATACAATTCTTATAGCTAAACTAAAAGTTTTCGGTATTCATGGGTTGCTTTTGAAATGGATATCTAGCTACCTTAATGACAGAACACAATGTGTGAAATTGGGAAATTTTGTTTCAAGTATTATTAAAGTTTCATCTGGAGTTCCTCAAGGAAGTCACCTTGGACCACTCCTTTTTAATATTTTCGTTAATGAAATCCCATTTCTTTTAAAAAATGCTTTATGTTTAATGTATGCTGATGACCTTAAAATATATCTTTGCATACAAAATAGAATTGATCATCAAAATCTTCAAAATGATTTAAATATTTTATCCGTTTGGTGTGAAAGAAATGCTCTTCCTTTGAATATACAAAAATGTAATGTTTTTACTGCACATCGAACTTTGGTTCCAATGATAAACAACTACCAAATTTTCAATCAGATTCTTGATCGCAAATCTGAGATTCGTGATCTTGGAGTCATTTTCGATTCAAAGTTGTTGTTTTCGTTACATGTGGACTATATTATAGCCAGGGCTAATTCAATGCTTGGTTTCGTTAAGCGAAACTGCAATGAGTTCTCTAACCCTTACGCTTTAAAATCAGTTTACATGTCTTTAGTTCGTCCAATTCTTGAGTATTGTTCAATTTTATGGTCTCCCTCTACTTCTATTAGGATAACACGTATTGAAAGAGTGCAAAAAGCTTTTACAAGATTTGTAGTTAGGCAGTTAAAATGGAGAATTGACACTCCATCATATGTATCTAGATGTGCCTTAATTGGTCTTGATTCATTAGAAAAAAGACGGTCTATTCAGTGTTTGTTGTTTGTGCATGATGTATTTTCTTATCGTATTAAGTATCCGCCGATTCTTACTTACTTTGAGATCTATATTCCGGAGAGAGAATTGCGGTTACGTCATTTTCTTAATAATCCAAAACATAGATACAATTATGGTTGCAATGAATCCTTTTCTAGGTGTATTAAACTTTTCAATTCTTTATGTAATGAACTTGATCTCTCAACAAACAGATTTGAATTTAAAATTAATTTACAGAATATTGTACATTAGCTTTAAGGTATTTATTTAAATATATTTATGTGTATATATATGATATTTTATATATATTTTATTTAGTTATATTACTCATTGAATTGTTAGTAATCTGTAAGATATAACATCCGTAGATGAATAAATAAATAAATAAATAAATAAATAAATGAAAGAGTATTGAATTCTCTTTTCAAAAGTATAAGGTTGCCTTACCAAAAACTGGCATAACCCAGGGTTGCCTTAATTTGAGATTTTAAGTTTAAAAATAACAAAAATGACATCAACTATATAAACTGCACTGAATTGTCTTTAAAATTAGAGCCCACATTATGCCTTGATCTCTCAGCTTTCCACGCATTTACGGGGTGTGATTACACGGTTGCATTTTATAGCAATTGCAATGTAAAGCCCATCAACATATTTTCCAAAAGGAAAGATATACAGTAAATTTGTGCGTCATTAAGTACCTAATCAAGTAGATGTTTTCATAAATGAGGATAACATTAAAGAATTAACTGTCAATTTTGTACCAGACGTTGGGTTTTTGGAGGCCATTTGAAACCTACCAGGTATAAAGGGAACGCAACACCTTAAGAAGTTAGTGACATTACCGCTGCATCCAATGAAACGGAAAATAAAGACGTAAAATTAGATTTGGGTTAAGATACTTCTGACGAGTCAGAGTCGGAATAGACTGAAATATAAATAATAAATAAATATTTGTCCTATATAAATTTCATACTTTTTGTATTATTTGAACATGTATTACAGTTGGTCCCAACCGCGAAGCGCACTATTATAGCTTAACAACTTCATTGGTTTAAAAACGGCGATAATACAAACAGCCATATTATTTCCGGTTAAAATAATAAAAGCGTTAGTACAAGTACTAGACGTAGTAGCAGAAGCAGTCGTTAAGAAGCGCTGCTTGATAAGGAAAAAGATCGCCATTGCTGCTTGTACTAAGCTAAACCAAAAATTAGTTTGGGGGTACTCACATTATGAGCCTAATTCAATGAATTGGAAACAAGATGTCTCTGGTGATGTAATACAAATCTAACAGAAACACAATTTTTTCTTTTTATATTTGGTTTTTAAATCGTGATTTATTAAATTGAAATGCTTATAACTTTTGAACCAAAGCTAGCTTTGTGATGTTTTATACTTTTTTGAAAAGCTAAAAAATCAAGCAAGTTTTTAAAAACGATAACCAGTATTGTGTAATATGATTTTTTTTTAATAAAATTGTTTTAAAGTTCGATGTAAAAATTAAGTTCGATAAGAATATGATTTAAACTATTAATATTTTGCAAAACAGTGCCGAAAATTTAAATTTTTGAATGCAAAAATATTGTATGTTTATTCGAAATTGTAAAATATTAACATATATTAAAAACAAAAATCATTTGTGGACAGGGTGATTGAAAAACCGACTAAAAGTAGGTGTTTTTGAAAATTTCATTAAAACAACCGTTACTCGAAAACCGTTGGGATGCGGTATAGACAAGTTACCAAATTCTGGTAGGTCATATATACCAGAATATATATATATATAAATGGAGTGTCTTTGCTACAAATGGTTAATGGATGTGCAAGTTTTCTTCTTTGCACACTGAGTATAGAAACTAACATGGGAGATATTTAAAAAAAAAAATATTAATACGTAATCATATGGGTCAGAGCGTGCAGGTTTTCTTATTGCACACTGTATCTGTGTAAGAGTTAAGTGCCTGCTTACAGGAGATGAAATTTTTAATAGAATGGAAAAGGAGCATCGAGTGAAAAAATTAAAGAGGGATGATTCTATGTGGAGTCGAATCGTTCTTGCGCAGGTAGTTTTTTTTTTTAAGTTAATGAGTGTTGTAACGGCTTCTTTTAATGTATATCTAATCTGGTGCAGAGTGCAGATTGTTTCAATTGTTTTTTCCCTTTGTTGGTTAATTAAGATTAAATAAATAGCTATCAGTTTTTAATAGAAGTGACGTATTTTGTGACAAGACAAGACCGGAATGTGACTGACTCAGACGATTTTAGACAAGCTTGAATTACATGGAATTTTAATAAGTAACTGTCGAAGCCATAGTTATGATAATGGTTCGAATGTGAAAGGAAAACAAGCGGGTGTTCAGAATCGAATTCGAACCTTGGAACTAACAGCATTTTTCTTTCAATGTTGCTCGCATTCTTTACATTTAGTGGTTAATGATGCTGCTCGGTGCCCATTATATGCAGTTAAATTTTTCGATACAATTCAATGTTTGTATTACATTTTTTTTAAGTTCCACAACGAGGTGGGATATTTATAAGAAAAGAATTCCAAGTCAAAGCAGAATCGTTAGGAAATAACATTTTTGATTTTACATTTATTTGCTGCCTGCTGATTTGGTTTGATATTTTAGAAAATATAAGTGTTTAAAAAATAAAAATGTACGTGTTTCATGCCTTAATTTGCAGAATGTTACAATATTGGGTAGTTTTAAAGATTTAGATGGAGAAGAATTGTTTCAAGAGTTAACCGTAATATCCCCGCTTGTAACACCACAAAGCTCAAGTTTAGATGTTAAATTTTAATTTTAGTTCAAACCTTGAAGATTTTGCTTCGAATTTAGTAATTGCTCTCCAAATCCTTAATACAATCTCGGTCACGGTTGCTTCAGGAGAACGTAGTTTTTCTAAATTTATTATTATTATTATCTTAGGACAACCATGACTCAAGAGAGATTGGTAGGCTTATGTATAATGTACATTGAAAAGGAATTATTAAATTCTTTAGACTTTGATGATCTCATTTCTGAATTTTCAAAATGTAAGGCAAGAAAAGTAAGTTTCAAAGTTTAAACGTTTCCCCTCTGCGCATTTCATCGCTGCGTTTTAGTCTATGGTTTAAGGTTACTTGGGATACCTCAATAAAAAAACGCACTGAAAGTGTACCTCCTGGGTAATGTGGGAAAGGCTTATGCTTTATATAAAAAAGGGGCGCTTTCTACTAATCTTGCACAGGGCGCAAGTTTGGCTGGGCCGGCCCTGTTGGAAAGAGAAGTAAATACTACTTCACTTGACACCAAAAGCAAATAAATAACAGATGAGGGTACATTTACTCCGCAGACCCACCACAAAATGCAAAAGAATAATCCGGACGTACAAATAAAATAAAATGCGCGACTGGGTCGCACGAACTTGCTCCTGTATGCAAAAAGTCTGTTTAAAGTACCTATGTAAGATATAAAAATATACCTGTTAAATAAGTTTGTCTTCAAAGATAAAAATGCCATTTGATTTGTAAAAAAAACCGCGCGATTCATCCCAAGACACAACTCATCCTAGGATAACTCATCCCAGAAATGAAAAATACTTGTAAGCATACTTAACGAAAACAATTGTTTGTGTATTCAACTAGTTCGTTCAAAGCTTTTTCCCTTGGATAGCTTTATTTTAGTTTAATATTAGTAGAACCAGGATGGAAAGTAAATTATCTGCAGATAAGAAAGAGGAAGAACATTAATGTTTAAATTGTAAAGCGATCGCCTATTGGTTGTATGGTTAGGTATGTAAAAGTCTAAAACGAATAAAGAATAGTTCATTGGCGTGCTTAGCTTTATGCAGATAGATAGATAAAGACATATTTATGATGATAATGAAGGAATGTTATTTGTAGGTAGAAGGTACTTGCTACAATCCAATCACATTCCTTCTTTCCTAGAAGTTTTCAGCGCAAACATGGAGTTATTACGTTCAGTTTATTTTTTTCGTTAAAGTTTAAAAGAGACAAGCATACGAACAAGTACAAGAAATTGCTATTCATGTGTTGTTTACAGTCAGGCTCTTGTGCGTTTTGGATTTTAGTTATGAAGTGACACGTAAGCAATAGTTGTAGAGGTTGTACGTAACACCTATACAGGTATAATGTGTATACATACGTTGAAAAAGTGATTCTAATGGAAAATACATATACTCTGTCTGGCCCGTTTCTTTAACTTGTACTAAGTATCTATTCTTTTTTATAGGCGAAGGCAAGTAAAATATGTGTGAAACAACCTTATTCTTAAAGAATATTATTTTAAAATCATATAAATTAAATTATTTTGAAATGAAAATTTAAAAACATATATTTTTCTGAGGCGAACCTCTTTATTGCCAATTCAAACTTAAACTAATTACAAAATTATTTCTTACTCTAAATTACACCTATGCCTATCCCCCAAATGCATTCGTCGCTGATGTCGTGCGACGTTCCCACAGGTGGTGTTGGTTTTCATCTGCTACGTGCTGGAATGTGCTGTTCTCACATGATGTTTGTATGTCCAGACATAGTGTCAGCAAAAGTGTGGGAATTGTTGAATATAATTTTATAAACATAATCTGGTGTTAACTCCTCCGCCCTTTAAAATCGAACGGCCACGTTCGATGCTGTAGCTCTAATGTGTTGAGAGATGTCTTCTATCCCTATAGTTGTTCTTGGTGTTGGAATAGGGTTTTCCTGTGCCAATTCTTCTGCATTTGGAAGGTCAATCATTGCTATTGCATTTGTTGTTGTTGTTGTTGATTTAA
The DNA here is from genome assembly GCA_951509635.1 of Eupeodes luniger. Lineage (NCBI taxonomy): Eukaryota > Metazoa > Arthropoda > Insecta > Diptera > Syrphidae > Eupeodes > Eupeodes luniger. The sequence goes on along the minus strand of OX608073.1, from coordinate 182,402,924 downwards.
GTTTATCTTTCAGCTTTAAAAGATAAAATATGCTTAATGCAACCAAAAGAATTGAGATGGTAAAGACGGCTACGGTGTTGTATTTATTCCTAGTTTCTAGGAGATTAATGTACTCTGAATTTTTGGCATTTAATTCTTTTATCATTTGAAGTGATAAAAATTCTTCTGAATATTTTGTTTTAGAAACAGGTTGTAGGCAGTGGTTTGTAAGCAGATATTTCGGTTGACTTATAAACTTCATTTTGGATTCTTATTGATGTGTTGTGGAAATGAATAATGTAGGTTCCGTCTAGTGGCACTATCCCTTCGTTTACTTCTATAGGTCCAGTATATTTGTTTAAGAACAGAATACCTGGTGTAACTTCTGCAAACGATGGTATGTATTGATAATTTATTTCAGTGCAGTTGGAAGCTCTGCTATTCAGTAGGTGGGGAATGCATGTGGAGTTGGTGATATCTACAATATTATTTCTAGGGCATACAGCTAGTTTATGAAATGTTAAACATGGGGATATAATTCCATAAATTTTGTTCTTACACTCTAAGACATTTTCGTAAGGAATCTTAATAATAGTTTTGCCTTTTTTCACGGCCTTAATTAATGTTGCTCTACATGATTCTACAGTGGTAGTTGGCAAGCTTATCATATAAAGGATTAAAGAATTATTTGAAGCAATCTTTATTTGAGCAAATTCTATTGCTTCTAAGACATTTACATATGGCATTTCTTCTTTATTTAAAATTTCTTTGATTGTATTAATTTCTATATTGGAAATAATGTAAGTGTTTACAATGTTGGCCTTGGCCCAGTGTATTGCATAATCTAAATTAACAATTTCTTCTTTAATTATTCCTAATTTAAGTTCTATGTTTAAAACTAGTTCGTCTTTGAATTTGTCGCTATTTTCTAATTTTCATTGATATTATTTGTCATATTGACGATTTCATCAATTTTTTAAATCAATACTTTATTTATTACAATTTGATTGTTATTGTTACTTAAGACATTGTTTATTTTTTCCTTTATAATTTCAAAATCATGTCCGTCAGGACTTCCTGGAATAAATTTCCAGGCACTGCTTAGAAAGTCTAGTGATCGTTTAGTTTTTGTCGTAGGCATAAGTCTATCAAGGTGGGTTTTTATTTGAAAGATTTCGTTGCTTAAAAAGGGAAGGATGGGATTGTTTTGATTGATGTTTTCCGCTAGCAAAGTCTCCAGTTCGTCTATTATCTTTTGGTATTGTTTGAGGTCGATAGAGTGTATAATCTTAAAAAATCCTGTTTGAACCTTTGCCATTCCCGTGTCTATTGCTATCGACTGTGCGTTGGAATAGTCCAGTATCTGTACTTCTGCAGTACATGTTGCAATTGAATATCTAAAAAAGAATGAGGGTTTCAATTTTTTATGAGCGATTTGTGAACTATTTTGCCTGACTGTGTTAATACAGTAGTGGTTTTATTTTCGGCTACTATTTCTTTTTTATACCGGCGATTTAACTTTGATCCTACTCTTTTATTTTGTCTGACATATATAGTTTGTCCAGGAATAAATTCCTTTATTGGTTTTCTTGATTTATTATGGTACTTAAGATCAGCAGCTTGCTTGTCTTGAATTTTCTTAATATTATCGACCCGTGATTTTTCTAATAATTTAGGGTCTGAAGTAACCCTACGTCCAAAAAATGTTTCGATTGGTTTTTTTTCCAGTGGTAGAGTGTATTGAGAAGTTATATTCTTGAACTGCACGCTCTAATAGCTCCGTAAAGGAACGATGAAGACCTTCAGTCTTCAAACATCTCATTATTTCAACCAGTGTTGAATGAAACCTTTCAACTTGGCCGTTGATACTGCTGCAGTATGGTGGAGTAATAAACATTTTGATTTTTAGCTCGTGTTCAATCATAAAAGTTATAGTGGATGAATTGAAAGATTTTTCATTATAGACGACTATTGTTTCGGGTAAACCAAATGAAAAAAGGATTTCTCTTAGAGGTTGTAATATATCTTGAACAGCTTTGGATTTAAGGATCTTTTCTTGTGCATACTTGGAGAATTTATCTAATGCAGTTAAAACGAGGTTATTTTGAGTGGAAAAAATGTCAATATGAACTATCTGCCCTGGGTATTGAGGTATTGGGGTTGGTTTTAATTCTAACTTACTGGGGTGTCTGTCGTATTTACTTTCGTTGCAGACATTACATTTTTTTATCACCCTTTTTATTTTAGTAGTCATTGCTGGAAAATAAAATGTTTCTAGTATTTGTGCTTTATTCTCACGACCGTTACGGTGAGCTCGTTTGTGTGTATTTATAATAATTTCCTCTTGCTCTGTTTCATTAGTTATATCTTTGACTTGAAGTTGCATGAATTTAATGCGATAATTTTTGAAATGAAGGGGGTAAATTTGTTGTATTAATCCCATTATTCTCTCTTCTGTTTTAATACAGTTTATAACGGATGGATTTAGGACTCTTTTAAAAATAGGGACAAGATTATCAATATTAAAGTGGGGTTCGGTAATAATATAGCGATGAAATCGTGGAAAAACAATTGAAAAGGTTTGAGTAGATGAATCACGAATGCTAAGAAATATTTGTGTTTTGAAAACGTTAATCGGTACTTCGACACTTGGAATGAGTTCGTGACCAGAACTTTCGTCACTATGTTGGGTTGTGGATAAATTATTAACTTGGGATAACTGTGGGGCTCTAGATAAAGCGTCGGCAACCACGTTTATTCTTCCAGGTTTATATTTTAATTCGTGATTATATTCCTCTAGTATGGCCTTCCACCTTTTCATTTTTGAGTTGTTATTTTTATTGCTCAACTCAAAAGTGAGAGGTTGGTGATCGGTAAAAATTCGGACTTTAGCATGACCGTAAAGGTAATTTCGGAGTGAGCCTAGTGCCCAAACGATGGCTAACATCTCTTTTTCGTTAGCGGCAAAGCTTTCCTCTGACTTACTAAGCGTCCTGCTTATAAAAGTTATGGGTCTGCTTTCTTGCTCGAGTAATGTTTCGATAGCAAAATTTGAAGCGTCCGTTATGAGGTCGAATGGTTTATCGTAATCAGGATAGGATAGTATTACGTCTTCCGATATAAGAGAGTTTTTTATTTTTTGAAAAGAATCTAAAGCGTCTTGGTCTAGGTTTATAAGTTTTTTTGCAGATTGCGTCTTGGACAAACGTCCTTCCTCCCCTCTCAAGAGGATTGTCGGTGGTTTTGCCAGTTGAGCATATCCTTTTATAAAACGGCGGTAATAACCGGACAATCCAAGAAAGGATCTGAGCTCTTTTAAGGTTTTAGGAGTAGCAAAGTCAAAGATAGATTTGACTTTTTCAGGATTTGTTTTAATGCCTTCCGATGAGATAAGAAAGCCAAGAAACTCTACTTGTGATCTGAAGAATTTGCATTTGTCGAGTTGAATTTTCATGTTTGCTCTACTAAGTGTGCTGAAGACTTGCTCGATATGTTTGGCATGTTGAGCTTCGTTTTCGCTGAAAACGATGATGTCATCGATGTACACGTAACAAGATTTTCCAATATATTCTCTTAGAATATCGTCAAGTGCTCGTTGGAAAATCGAGGGAGCGTTTTTTAACCCGAATGGCAGTCTGGTAAACTCGTACTTGCCATTATTAATGGAAAATGCCGTCTTATCAATATCAGATTCCTTTAGAGGAATTTGATGGAAGCCACTTTTCAGATCAAGAACGGTGAAAAATTTATTTCTTCCTAATTGGGCTATTACCTCGTTTATATCAGGTATTGGATATCTGTCCGCAATTGTGATAGTGTTGAGCTTGCGGTAATCAATTACCATTCTATATTGTTTTGTACCCGTTGAGTCTGGCTTTTTCGGGACAATCCAAACTGGTGAGTTATAGGGTGACCGTGAAGGTCTTATTATCCCGTCATCAAGTAACTGATGAACTTGTTTTTCTACTTCTGTTTTCAGTGACATAGGAAAGGGATAGTAATGGGTATAAACTGGGTCTTCCGTGGATGTCCTTATTTCTGCAATAACTGTTGTGGTGTATGTTAGCCTTTCATCGGGTTCGGAAAATAGATTTGTGTGGTTGCTTACAACCGAATTTAGGAGGTTTTTTTGTTGGATTGTTAAGGAATCAGAATTTAAAGCTATGTTATTAACTGTTTGCGATTTTAATTGTTTGATTTTAATATTAACCCTATTAAGTATTTTCATGAAACTATCTTTGGTGTGAATAACTGCAGCTAATTCTTTAAGGCTGTCGTTGCCTAATATCCCATGGAAAGTTTTGAGAGTAGGTAAGATAAAGAATTTTATATTGATATCCTTTAGGCCGAATAGGTTTAGAAAGGTATGTTGGCTGATCTCAACATCACCAGCGATAGACTTGGCATAAAATATTTGTTCTTTAGGAAGAGGTCTTTGTACTAGATCGGGTTTGATGTAATTTTTGCTAGATCCAGTATCGATTAAAAACTTTAAAATTTCTCCGGTCCCCGTTTTGCATTCAAAGTAGGGTAATGAGGACTCGGTTAGCCTAAAAAATGTATGTCGCTATATTCTAGTGATTGATCTGTTGAATAAGGATTCCCTGCATATTCATCGGGGAAATAATCAAAATCTCGAGTGGCTTCTTCACAAATTTTAAAATATGCACTTTCTTCTGATTCAACTGCTCCTTCATTTTGAGTAGTGACGGGGTTTTCGAAATTTTCTGTGTCAGGACTAATATGGAAACTATACTGATTTGCTTTCTGAGGTAATGGTTTATATGGTGGCTTTTGTGTTTGTTGTCCGGTATTCAGATTCCTCATCTGTTTACTGCGTCCTTGAGTTAATGCTTCGGTCTTAATTTGATTAGGGAAATGCCTTATGGCCTGATTTTGGTTTTGCTGGGTATTATTCTGAGGGTAATAATTATTTTCTGGGCGGTATCCAGACGCTGGAGTTTGTTGTAACAAGGGAGTAAAGGAAGGATAGTTGCGATAAGTAGTAATGTTTGTAGGATAATTTGAGTAGCCTTGTTGCTGTCTAGGAGGAAAAATGTTTGTGTTTCCTCGCGGGAAGGAAGTATGTTGACGAATAGGGTTTTGTAACCGTGGAGGTACTGGAGCAAAATTATTTTTTATTGCTCCCTGATGTGTTTGATTGTGTTGAGATCTTAGATGTTGATTCTCATATTTCATACAAAGGTGTAATGCTTGTGGCAAGTCCACAGGCTCTTTCATTCCCAATAAATCTGATAGATAGCCTCTTAGCCCTCTTATAAATGTCTCAAGGGCCTTATCTCTATAAGTTTGAGTTAGAACTCTCAGTGCCTCTGCACCAATTTCTTAACAGGATAATTTATTGATAATTAGTGTTAACTGGGAATTGACTGCCTGGTAGAATTGTTGTACCGTTTGGTTCCCTTGCACCAAATTAAACATTTGGCACTCTAAAGTCGTGACATCGCGCTTGTCGGCATAGTGCATTGTAAGGCAGCGTTCAATGCTTTCCCAATTTAGGGGCGTATTAAAAGATTCTAGGGCAGCATCCGCTTCCCCAATAATTTTATTACGTATGACATTGATAATGCCATAATATTTGGGAGTGCCTTTTGTGTTCTCATATATTTTCAACACGCGCTCCACACTTTTCTTCAACGAAGAAAATTCACCGGGTTCTCCCGAGAAAGTGCGCAGACATCTTACGACATCTGGAATCTTGTCCAAACCGTCTAGGTTATTTTGATATTGCGGGAAAATGGTCTGGTCTACACCAGTGAAACGCTGTGCGTTTGGATTGAGGACGTTTTCTATCATTAGTTTGTCCTGTTGTTCCAGGACGCGACTCACGATAGACGTCACCAGAGTGTCTAACTCAAGTGTGGACCTGACTTCAGGTACCATGTTTGGAGTATTACTAGAATGAAGGTAGGGTAGGCTCTGGTGTATATTGGTTGGTTGAAAATTTGGAGGGGGTATGTTTAACGAAGGAAGATGGGTCGTTTCATTGTTTGTAAAAGTAGTTTGCACTTGTGGCGTTACTTGTAGTAAGCCTTGGGGTTGACCTCCTTGAGGTTGACCTTCTTGAGGTTGACCCGGAGGAGGTGCTCGTAATTGACTTGAACCAGCGGGGTTCACGTCTAAACCTGCACCAGTTCTCGTATTGGTCATTATTTTTATATATTATGTTAGGGTTGGGTAAAGCAAATAAGGGTCTACGACTCAGTTAATGATTTGAAATTTTCTGGAAGTGATTTTCGTCTTGAATTCTATATTTAAAATTATGTTCGTTAAATATATTTTTTTTTTATATTTCTTAAAACAAAAATATTAAATTATGAAACTACCTTTTTTCTTAATCTTATTTCACTTTATATTGTATGTATATATTTCCAATTTTTTTTCTTGAGTTCTATATTTAAAATTATGTTCTTTTGATTTTGTGTCACGTTAAACATTTTTTTTCTTTATATTTCTTAAAACAAAAATATCAAATTATGAAACTACTTTTTTCGTCTTCCTGAATTTGATGTTCAAGGCTACTGCGGGGCCCTTGTAGACACTGTCGGTCTTTTCACCACAACACGAGTTATTTGGACCACGGAGAGTTTATTTTAAGCGTGCACTCGCGGTACCGTCAGTCCTTATTGGGATTTTATTAAAACGGATCACTTGTTAAGCTTAGCGCTATACCGTCAGTCCTTATAAGGATTTTATTAAAACGGATCACTAGTTAAGCTTAGCGCTATACCGTCAGTCCTTATTGGGATTTTATTAAAACGGGTCACTAATTAAACTTAGCGCGATACCGTCAGTCCTTATCAGGATTTTATTAAAACGGGTCACTAATAAAACTTAGCGCGATACCGTCAGTCCTTTTCAGGATTTTATTAAAACGGTTCACAACAACGCACAATTATCTCCGTGGTCCCTGCTCGGGCGCCAATTAAATTATTTTGAAATGAAAATTAAAACAAATATTTTTCTGAGGCGAACATATATATTTCTGACACTTTAAAATAGATTGTTGATTAAACATATCATATTCGTTTATCCGATGCAGTGGCGATACACGGCCATTGTGGGTATTTACAATAGTTACAGTTATAAAAATCATAAATATGTACCAAATGCATTAATTTGGATAAAAGATAGGAATGTAATCAAAATTTTGTCAAAATAATGCGCTCTTTCGGGCTCATGCACAATGAGATTGGCAAGGGCGGATCCAGACTTTGAATCAGGGGGGGGGGGGTCACACACTTAGATAAGTTTTTACTCACCGCTAAAAAATGTTCTTTAATGCTTTGTAAAGGAGGCTAACAAAATGTATGTAACATAATGTGTATATATAACCTAAAATTTACAAATTTTAATTGCTAAAGTGGCAACTTTAGTTATTATTTTATTTTAGAACACTGTTGTCCAGCAAGATATGGTCTAACTATTTAATTTGGATGACGCCCTACATATGAAAGCATTCTAGGATTCCAACAGTTCTCTAAATATGCCATAGAGCTAAAATACAATAATTTAGAGGGTTTTTGGTGCATTTCACGCAGAAATGTAAGAAATTGTTTTGAAACGTAGCTTTTTTTCGAAAAATAAAATATACTTTTTTTGTTTCCATTTCTATTAATGCGAAGAACGCTACAAAAATTTAAGAGATACGATCTGATATAAAATAAGAACTGTCGGGCTTTTTTTGACTTAGTTTTTTCGGACTCAATTTTCGGGAGTCTATTATTACTATCGCTATCAGTCTGCTTACTCGAATTTTAACTTTAAAGGAGTCAACACAACTTAAAAATTGTAAGGAGAAAATGTTTGGTTCTTGAATTTGAGGATAAAGGTGCATTAAGGTACATAATTTCTCTAAAATTATAAATTAAAACAAATTAAGGCAAACAAATAAGTTGGGAAGAAACGTTTGTGTGACACTCACAAATTACACGTTTCAGAATCTCTTTTCACTTCAAATCTCAAGACATTCAAAGCTTTTATATATCAATAAATATGAAACGTTTATTATGTTTTTCAATTAGCCATTAGCTTAACAAAAGTGTCACTTTTGCTGTTTTTGGGACATTTACATTATTGAAATTCATGTTTAAATCTTAGTTCTAGAGCATCCAAAGCAAATTCACTTCAAAAGTAGATTTATTTAATTTTTTAAGATCTTTTAAAATATTTTGTATTCACCAGAAAATCAATTTTGAAAGAAATAAAATGCACGACTGGGTCGCTACAACTTGCTAATGTCTTCCAAAAAGTCTGTTTAAAAATATTTTCTATATTTTAAGATTTGAAAATGTAACTTAATTTTTTTCGAAAATCATTTTAAATTTTGTCTTTAATATATTTTTGGTAAGCACTATATAAAGTTTACATTTCAATTTCGTTATCGCGTTTTGTAAACAAATATAATATTTTTTTTTTAAATAAAAAAAAAATGACATTTTTGATCATCGAAAATTATCATCAATTTGATCATCAACAAGAGCTTGCACAGAAAAAGAAGATTATTAAAATCGGTCCATTAGTTCTTGAGAAACCTTAAAAAAATTAAGGTTTTATGAGGGGTACCCTTCTGGAGCAATACCAAAATATGTTTTTCTTGTAGAAAGAAGCCAATATTTAGAGAAAGTCTTAAAAAAATCACATATTTTTAAATTGACGATTTCTTATTCAAGGTTTCTTCTTAAGAACCTGAATATTTGCTCTTTTTCTTAGAAAAATTTTTTATGAAAATAATTTCAAGCATGACTAAAGTTTTTTCAAATTCTAAATTGAGTGAAAACAAAAATATGAGTTGTTTTTGACATCAAACCGCTTTTTGGTGAATGTCGTTTAATTACTAACAAATCTTTAGATGAAATCTTTACTTATAAAACTTGACTGTTTAAGATATATGGCTCATATGACCCCCCACTGGATCGTCCATTGGTCAAAAGTTGATGAATTTGTGCTGTGTTTTTGGAATAGGCCTGAATATCTGATTCATATTATGTTCTTGGTCCAGTCTTCAGTCCAGGGCCTGATTATGAGGTTCGCGGCGGATCGTTTTCAATTCGACCTTTCAAATTCGACTGGCGTCGTATTTCCTTATTAATGAATTCGCGGCGAAGCCAAAATAGTTCTTCCTATATTAAAGTGATTTGACATTTTTGGTTTGACTTTTTCTTCCTATATTCCAGTGATTTGACAGCTTTCCTAAAATTTTGTTTTGTTTTGATTGAATTTGTGAAATTTGCGGTGATTTATTCAGTAAACAATATTAAATTTAATTTTATTGTGGATTGTGGATCCCCCTGGATCCCCCTGGATCCGCCATTGGAGATGTTAGGGGGTTACATTTAATACAAGTTAAATAATTTAAAAAAAAAACTAATTTAGGATTCAAAATTTTACCTGAAAAATAAGTTTTCTTCAACAATTTAAATGTCATTTTTATTTTAATTTTTTACATATAAAATTTTTCAATTTTGTTCTAAAAATATTTTTGGTATGCAGTTGTTTAGTGATTGTAAATATACGCTCTGCATTAGAATTTCGTAAGAAAATGTTGAACCGTTTTTGAGATATAAAATTTAAAAAAAAAATTCAATATTTTTTTAAAAATCCAAACAAAAAAATTACACTTTTAATAATCAAATATTGTTAAGGCAATATAGGAGCTCGTTCAAAACAAATAAAGTGCACGACTGGGTCGCACGAACTTGCTCCTGTATGCAAAGAGTCTGTTTAAAAAAGTATCTATGTAATATTTAAAAATATACCTGTAAAATAAGTTTGTCTTCAAAGATATATATTATGCCATTTGATTTTTCGAAAAAAAAATCCATTTTTCAATTTTTTGCGAGGGGGTTACATTTAATACAGTTAAAATAATTTTAAAAAAACTAATTTAAGATTCAAAATTTTACCTGAAAAATAAGTTTGTCTTCAAAAATTTAAATGCCATTTTATAAATCAAAAAACCCTTGATTTTTCAATTTTTTTTTTTGAAAATCGTTAGAGCGGTTTTTTTTTAAATTAATTTTTTATATATAATATTTTTCAATTTTGTTTTAAAAATATTTTTGGTATGCAGTTGTTTAGTGATTGTAAATATACGCTCTATATTTCAATTTCGTAAAAAAATGTTCACCCGTTTTTGAGATATAGAATTTTGAAAAAAAAAATTTCAATATTTTTTTAAAAATCCAAAAAATACAAAATTGCACTTTTGATAATCAAATATTGTTAAGGCAATATAAGAGCTCGTTTAGAAAAAAAAATTATTGAAATCGGTTCAAAAGTTGCTGATAAAATTAAAAAACAAAAAAACGGTTCTATGAGCGGTACCTTTCCTGAGCAATACAAAAATATGTTTTTCTTATTAAAAGAAGCCAAGTTAAAAAATAAAATATTAGAGAAAATTTAAAAAAAATCTATCGGTTTGTTTTTGAGAAAATTCGAATTATCGTTTTTTGACCAAAAAAATTGTATGGGGGCCACTGTTAGTTTTGATCTTAAAAAAAAAATGAAAAAAACGCCTAACGCGAATCTGCTCAAAACCTTAACTTCCAAGTTTGAACTCAATCGACCCAATGGTTTAGGCTGTAGGAGCGTGGACAGACAGACAAAATTGACCGGACGGAATCGCGGGACCCACTTTTTTCGACTTTTCTACCATCGTAATATCATGTTTCATTAAAATCTCGAGTTCGAAATTTTGCACGAATGCAAAACTTGCCATATAGTTCCTATATGTCGCAAGTAAAAAATGATTGAAATGGGTTCATAAGTTGCTGAGAAAATTAAAAAACAAAATAACGGTTCTATGAGCGCTACCTTTCAGAAGCAATACAAAAGAAGCCAAGTTAAAAAATAAAATTTTAAAAAAATCTATCGGTTTGTTTTTGAGAAAATTCGAACTATCGTTTTTTGACCAACAAAATTGTATGAAGGCCACTGTTAGTTAAAAACATTAACTTCCAAGTTTGAACTCAATCGACCCAATGGTTTAGGCTGTAGGAGCGTGGACAGACAGACAGGACAGACGGACGGAATCGCGGGACCCACTTTTTTCGACTTCTCTACCATCGTAATATCATGTTTGATTAAAATCTCGAGTTCGAAATTTTGCACGTATGTACATATGCAAAACTTGGCATATAGTTCCTGTATGTCGCAAGTAAAAATCACAATAAATAAGAAAGTATGTAAAGACAGATATCTTATTCATTTTGAAAACAATGTAACTATAAATTTTAACCAATATGAAAATAAAAGAACATAATTTGTAAAACATATTAAATAAAAGGTACCATTAGAAATTAACATAGCAAAATATTAACTAATAACACAAAATTATAGATCTCTAATATACATAGATCTCGTTATGCTATATATTAAAAATGCTAAAGAACACGTAATGTTATGAGGTATTGCAATAAATATTTTATTAATGATAAGCATTATGATTGTAATTGAACTATTAAAAATTCATATGTTTAGTGAACAAAAAAAATAAAAAAATTTGGCGATGACTTTCCCGACAGATAAATTTCACACAATAAGCATTTTATTGTCATCTCAAATGTGATTTTGAATATCGATGAAATACACACGCATGATCAATCTTTGTTTGGCGGTCATCAATTTTTTTCAAATATTTTAAATAGAGTTTTTCAAAATACAAAACTTAGAGTCCAAACATTAATTTGACGCTAGTGCTAAAGTGGATACCTACGTCATCAAAACAAAGATTTTTGTTCCGTGGCATTACTATAAGCGGTACAGTATACAAAGCTGTTGTGGGGAATATTATCCCATATCAGTTAATAGTTTAAATAATTGTAAGATCACTTTCCTACAAACTTTATATCAAGTTTTCAATAATTTATTATTACGGAGAAAAATTAAATAGACACATTTGCAATCTTCTTATTTGTTTACCTTTTTCTCCAATTCTCTGGCCTTGGACTGCAAGTTCTCAATGTATTCATCATCACAATTTCCGCTGATAGTAAAATTTCGAATCTGGATAAGTGTTTCCTTAAATGAGAAAAAAAAATAAAATTGTCTTGTTAATACATTTAACAAAACTTATGTACTTTATGCGCTCTTTCTATATCTGAATGCTTTGCTTCTGCTTCACGTAACTGATGTTCTATCGAGTCTAGCATTTCTGAATTTCTTTTATAGCTTTGATCTCCCATCAGCATTACCTGTAAAAATAAGACATTAAAGTGAACTATTATTTCTTCTTCAAAAATATGATATAAAACGTGTACATATGGTCAGTTTCAATTGGAAAAATCATAAATATTATACATACATACGTATAACTTAATTTTTAATTTGTTAACCATTGCGATTTCAATGATTTGCACCAAATCGCACTGGTCTATTCCCAAACAAGAATACCCAAGAAAATTTTCACAAAAACCCTAGAAAAGAAAAATTATGAAGGAAATTCATTTCCCATATCTTCAAGATAGATGATGTTTATGTTTACGTTATACTGTCACTGTACTGTACTGTTTTTTTCTTGCGTCCAAATTTGTAGGAACACCAAATTTGTGTGTATAGTTTTTGTGGATATTTTTTGGTCACACATTAAAAACGAAAATGATTTCAGATGCTCGGAATCGGAAAATCTACGCAAAGAACTTGCACCGAATTCTTTCGTGATTTATAAGAATTACCATGCTTTTTTGTATAGGGTTTGGGGTGGCTTCAAGACTGGGTGTATACGAATTTTTAAATTAAGCTATATTTAATGGCATCGTGAAATGAAGCATTTGGGCAGTTTTTCCATACACTTAAAAAAAAAAGGAACCTTTGGGCAAACATCATCGAACCTCTTAGGTTGCGTGGAATTTTGAATGGGGGATGAGGGAATCCTTGTCTAAGTTAAAATTCTTATTTTAAATTTGTTATAATTTTTTTTTTTAAATTTAAATCCAGTGGCAGAAATTCCGCCAATAATAAATAAATAATAATGAAAATTTTGTCTTTAAAACCTACACCTTAAATACTAATCTATTGATTACATAGCAAAAGGAATTAGTTATAAAAATGCAAAAAAGCAACGCTTTCCAGGAATTGGAAGTTGTCGTCGAACGCCAATTTTGTTGGAAACGAAATTGGGACAGAAAGGTTGACTCAGGTCATCGGTAACCAGCGTTGCCGTTTGTCCCCTAAAGGGGCCATTTGGCCCCTTTTTTGCGTTCGATCCCCGTGGCCCCGACTTTTTTAGAAATATCCCAGTTGGCCCCTTTTTACGATTTTACTAGTAATAAAATAATTTTCAAGGATAAATTAAGATATTTTTTATCTTATCCACTCTTTAAGTAAATTAATTAAAAATCGGTAACGAAGTTTCATACTGAACTTGAACTGAACCCTGTCGGTTTATACTCCGAAAAAATTCGTACTGGACGCTGTCTTTTTATACTTCGAACAAATTGTATTTGTTGTTATTAACAACTGACTTGTTGTTATTAACAACTGACTTGTTGTTACTGTTTTGTTTTTTAAATGAATTTAAGTTTTTATTTTAATGTTATTGAAATAAAATTGTTTTTTTAAGTTTTTGAATGCATTTTTGTTTTACTCCTGAATACAGTTTTGTTTTGTTTGTACTTTTTTTCTATGGTGTCCAATTTTCGTATGTTGGCCCCTTTTTTTGTGTCGGGCCCCTTTTTTGTACCCTTTTTGATTTTTTTCAGCGGCAACACTGTCGGTAACTCTTCCCCTCTTAAATAAAGACGTCCTCGTTTTTTCTTCATATACATATACATTATCATATACATACTGTTGAATATGGAAGATTATATATGCTGGGATGTTATGGGATTCTAGGATGTTGTAAATGTTAAGCTGCATTGGAGTACTTGGTTTTGTTTTAGAAGGGATGAACAAAGGTGTCATTATGTTTTGGAGACTTCTCTCGTTCTCAAGCTTATAAACGAGGCAAGTATTCATTTATTTATACGCTTAATGCAAGCTTTTTACAAAAAATCTACTTTTTATGTATTAGGTCCGTTCGCGTACTTTCTGCACTAAAATTCGTAAAAAGAAATATTTTAAAGAGTGGGGGTAAAATTCTCTCACAAAAAGACAAAACTACAAGAAAGTAAGCGAACGGGAAAACAACAAATTTTTCCCACTATTTGACTATCAAAAAAAATATAAATTTTGAAACATCATCGTTTCATTTCGTGTTTAGAATTTATTTATTAAATGGATAAATTAAGACAACATGAACTTTAAGCAACACCATGCTGGTCCATTGTTTTTTTTTAATGAAAAAATGTAATTAAATTGATACTTGAAAATTGCAATCTTGTTGCTGTTCTTTGCGAAAAGAATTTTTAATTTTATGAGTGACAGCAAAAGCGAACATTTTATTTAATTTATTTGAAGTTGTATCAAATTTGACACTTTTCACAAATCAGCCCAAAGAAATTTCTTGGGCTAAAATTCGTAGGTGGGGGAAATATTTTACTCTCTCGTGAGCGCTCTCTTTTACAAAAAACTACGAAATTTTTGAGTACGCGCACAGGATTTGGTTAAATTTTGTAAAATTGGACTGTTTTAAGAAGGTTCGCGAACGGACCTATTTTTTTTGAATTTTTTTTTGTTTTGTATTCAGCCCTATTGTGAGTTTGACGTGAGCAAGATTCCACCCGAAAAAAATCCTTTTTTTCAATATGTCTATTGTAAGTTTCGGGCGAAAAAAATGCATGTTCGAAAGATTTCCCTTATCGGCAGCACTCAGTTCGGGCGGAATGAAATGTCATTTAACGCTAAAATTTCCACTTATTTTTTAGAGGTAAATAGAAGAACAACAAATTTTACAATGTAAGTTATTTATATTAATTTTAGTAACAAAACAAAAAAAAAATAACTTTATTGTTTGTATCTATGTATGTATATGTAAGGACCAAATCAATAAATGCAAAGCAAAGCGATATGCTGCTAAACAAGATGCAGGAAAATCCTGAAATCGCGAGAGGTTTTGTCAAAGAAAGTAAGGATAAAATAAATGCATTTTGAAAGCAGATTACATTTGAGCTTAATAGCGCAGGGCCTGCAATCTAGAATGAGTTCGAATTGAAGAAAGTAGGGGTTCAATTTAATTCACATTGCTGAAGAAGACAGCTCGTTGGCATGAAGGAAGATTTTAGTTTTTATTTATTTTATTTTATCTCAATTTCGAAAACTTATACACATTAAGATAAGATATCTTATAAGCTAGTGATAAGTGTAATATTAAACAAAAATATGGAACTATATATAAAAGGTACTGCATTGCAGAGGACTTTTTACAAAAGTATTAAATTTAAATTGAAACAATAGTTTTTAATCGTTATAAAATAGTAGTATTAGTAGTAGTAGTAGTAGTAGTATAAAATGTTTTTTATTTTCAACTTAATATTTTTATACATTTTTGAGTTTAACTTGAAAGAAAGTTATGTTGAAAAATTTAAAAAACTTACGACAAAGACATAAAGAGTCGTCTGTCGGGTAAGTGAAAAGATACAAATAATTTTACATTGAAGTACATTTATAAAAAAGATAAAATGTTTTGATTTTAGATAAATTTAAAGAGAAATCCTAAATTTTAAAGTTTTAAAGTGATGTGTACACGTTCATAGTTCACACTATTTTCAAATCAAATAAACTCTGTTAAGATTTGTTTTCTATAGCTTATAGCCACGTAAATATAACTCGAGAGTCTGTTCCCATCAGCCCTGCAATTTCCGTTAAGGACAGCAATAATTTCAGCTTCATTTAGAGTTGCCTTTTCAAAATGTCTTATCCTGAATTCTCTTAGTACGGGACACCTGCCTAAGAAATGTTGTATATGTATCTTCTTCTTCTCTCATGTTGCACAGGCTACATAATGTTGATGCGTTGCCTCTACGCCTATTTCCGTTGAGTGAGATAAGATCGCATCTAGCTTTGAAAATCCATGATATTTTGTAAGGCTCCAAGTCATCTGTTATGTATTGCGGTCCTATTGAATAATCCAACATCTTAAAAATTCGTGTGCTGCTTCCCCTCGCTCTCTGCTCTGCTTCTTGATTTGCATGCGATTTCAGTTGATCAAGAATTTGTGAGTTATTGACAATCCAATCTCTTTCATTTGTCATGTTCTCATCCCAGTGCAAGCCGAACCTGTTTCCGATCATATTAATCTCCTTAACCCAAAAAATTGTTTTGCTAAGAGGATTTTGGTAAGTTGCTTAGGTAGTCTCGTGTCACTGTATTCAAATATAGTCTTTTGTACATAACTAAGGTGTAAGTCCAGTGTGTAGTAGTGCCCGTCTTCAGCTGCGGTTTCAATCGGTAACGCATAGTTTGGAGTGTATGATGGTAACTTTAAAACTCTTTTCAGAAAGTATCGTTGTAGCTTATCCACTTCATCAAAAGTTCCAAAACCCCAGACTTGTGCACTATAAGTTTGAATAGCTCTGCATACCTACTGCCAAAAAGAGTTTACATTTTGAACTGAGGTTGATATTCTGCTTACTCAAAAAACAATGACATGTCGCGTTAATACTGGGGCCCTACTCTGTATTTCGTTCCGAAAGTCAATCCTATTCGAAAGTGCTTTTCGTTCCGCTTTTGATTTTGTACTCTGTAAAACATTCGAAACGGAAAAAATAGTACTTAATACTTTTCCATCTTACGGATTAGTTTTTTTCGAGTTTCGAATTATTTTTCATGAGATCTGTCAAATCAAGAAATGAAAACAAATAAAAAACAAAAACAAGCAAATTATTGTATTTTAAGAAAGAATGTTTGCTATAATCAAAAAGAAATGGATTCAGTTGCGCTTTGGATGGACGCAGAAAACAACGAAGAACGGATTGAACGAAAAGTTATACGGGACAAATCAAATATAATGGAAATGTGTGATAAAAGGTAAAGTTTTATTAGTGGCAAAGATTCATTTAACTTTTGTTTATTATTTTAGTTTTGTACAGAACTTTCGCCTTTCTAAGAAGGCTTTTTTGTATGTATTAAATGCCATACAAGATGAACTCTCTGCTCCTTTAAGATCAACTGCAGTTCCAGCCATTCTGAAACTAGTTGTAACTCTAAAGTTTTTAGGACAAGGAGGCTATCAACACCAAATAGGACACGACTACTCCATTGGCATGGCACAGCAAACAACATCAAGTTCTATTGCAGAAGTCTGCAGTGCGATCGAATTTTGGATTGTGTCCAAAACACATCAATTTCAAAATGAATGAAATAAAACGGCGAGAGGCTAAACAATATTTCTTTTCGAAGTCGGGAATTCCGGGAGTTATTGGTGTGGAAGACGGAACACACATTCAAATGATTAGGCCGAAAAGGAACGAGCACTTGTATTTTAACAGAAAATTAAAGCATAGTATTAATGCAATGGTCGTAAGTAAATAAAATGCACGACTGGGTCGCACGAACTTGCTCCTGTATTCAAAGAGTCTGTTTAAAAAAGTATCTATGTATATAAGATTTAAAAATATACCTATAAAATAAGTTTGTCTTCAAAGATATAAATGCCATTGGATTTGTCAAAAAAACCTCCATTTTTCAATTTTTTTGGGAGGGGGTTACAGTCAATACAGTTAAAATAATTTAAACAAAAAAAAACTAATTTAAGATTCAAAATTTTTCCTGAAAAATAAGTTTGTCTTCAAAAATTTAAATGCCATTTTATAAATAAAAAAGCCCTTGATTTTTCAAAAAAAATTTTCGAAAATCGTTAGAGCTGTTTTTTTTTAAATTAATTTTTTATATATAAAATTTTTCAATTTTGTTCTAAAAATATTTTTGGTATGCAGTTGTTTAGTGATTGTAAATATACGCTCTACATTTGAATTTCGTAAAAAAATATTAACATGTTTTTGAGATATAGAATTTTGAAAAAAAAAACATTTTTTTTTAAATCCAAACAAAAAAAAATTGCACTTTTGATAATCAAATATTGTTAAAGCAATATAAGAGCTTATTCACAAAAAAATTATTGAAATCAGTACATAAGTTGCTGATAAAATTAAAAAACAAAATAACGGTTCTATGAGCGGTACCTTTCCTGAGCAATACAAAAATATGTTTTTCTTATTAAAAGAAGCCAAGTTAAAAAATAAAATTTTAGAGAAAATAAAAAAAAAATATATCGGTTTGTTTTTGAGAAAATTCGAATTATCGTTTTTTGACCAACAAAATTGTATGGAGGCCACTGTTAGTTTGGATCTTAAAAAAAATGAAAAAAACGCCTAACGCGAATCTGCTCAAAACCTTAACTTCCAAGTTTGAACTCAATCGACCCAATGGTTTAGGCTGGAGGAGCGTGGACAGACAGACAAAATTTTGCACGAATGCAAAACTTGCCATATAGTTCCTATATGTCGCAAGTAAAAATATAATATTTATATGCTTTCTTACAATATTTAAAGTGCTCTTTTAAATTAAAGATATGTGACCATGAAATGTTCATACGGGCAGCAAATGCAAGGTACGGTGGTGCAGCACACGATTCACATGTATGGAGTCTCTCGTATGAACGTGAATATTTAATTCAAAAATATGAAAACGGAGATAATTCATCTTGGATTCTCGGTTAGTATTTAAAAAGAGCACTGGGGCCCTACTCTGTAATGCGTTTCGAAAGCAAATATTTTCGAAAACGAATATTTTGTACTCTCTATTTCTAATGCGGATAAGAAATCTAGTACTTACGGAATGACAAATCCGCATTCGGATTTTTCGTACCTGGCAATGCGTTTCCGAATGTCATTAGCGTTCGAAAACGGAAATTTTGTTTCTACACCAAGAGAGCTAACGGATTGCAATTCGAAAGTTGTTTTTAAAGGACACAAAAGGATAATTGTGCTAAGTTGTGTGTGAAATAGATAGAATGTAAGTAAGGAAATAATAATTTTGTTCAAAATTTAAGCAAATAAATTTCATTGCAGGGAATCATCAGCGAAAAATGTGCATACTAAACAAAAGCAGTTTGAAATAATGGTGGAATTTATGTGTGCTCATCCCGATTTATCCAAGGGACGTTTCAACGCCTCGGACGCCAGAAACACTTCAAATAATTTGTGGGAAAGACTGTCGTCATCTTTAAATGCGGAAGGACCACCAATGCGAGACGGTGTCGGCTGGGAAAAAGTAAGATTGTATTGAAACTGTTTGTTGAAAAAAAAATATTAAATTATTAAAATTTGTATAGGTATGGGCAGATTACAAAGGCCACATTAAAATTAAATTAAGGAAAAACAAAATGAGCATTTCTGGTACAGGCGGTGGACCTTCAAGATTCTGCTCCTTTACTCCTATGGAAGAGCAAGTAATTATGTTACTCAACTTGAACGAGTCCGTAGACGGAGTTCCCTCAGCACGTGTATTTGGTGCTCAAAACGCTGAACCAGCTCCTGCAAATGCTAAAGACACTGAAGCAGTAAGAAGCGATGAGAATGTACAGTATCAAGAACCAGAGGGACGCAGAGCCGTGCCCAGGTACACTCCCCGAAATAAGAAAAACTTATTGCAAAAGCAAGTTGAAAACCAATTGGATTATCATAAAAATCACATTGAATATCAGAAGAAATCTTACCGGATATTCAGAGAGATAAACGAAAATTTAAAATCAATTGCAAAATACGAGAAGAAAAAATATGATTTGAAGGAAAAAAAGTATACCTTGGCAAAAGAAAAATTTGAACACAAACAAAAAAAAAATGACTACGAAAAAAATCAGCTTAAACTTTCTAAGCTTGAAATAAAAAGAGAGATGTGGAAACTGCAAAGCAGAGAAGTGTAAAAAAGTCAATACGATTATTCTCAAGTGATAATAATAACTGAATTTTAATTTTATTTTTTTTTTATTTTATTTTAATAATGCTGTAAGCTTATTCCCTTTTAAGTTTTTTTTTTTTGTTTTGAGTTAACTGAATTACCTGTATGTATTTATTTTTATCTTTTTATTTCCTAGTTTTAAATAAAAGTCTTAATAAATATATGATACTAAAATCACTTTTATTATTTGTTTTACTAATTTTGTAAATTGTTTTTGATTTGCTCTCTAATTCTCTTAGCAATGTTTGTGTAAGCAGTGTGATTAATTTCGTGTCGCTCCTCCATGCTGTCAACAGTTGTATCAGGCAGTTCATCCGTGGGTAACTCCATATTATGTTCTAAACATATATTATGTAATGCACAACAGACATTCATAATTTGAACAACTTTTTCTGGAGCATAGTGAAGTTCTCTTGCTGCTAACAAACATCGAAATCTTCCTTTAAGTACGCCGAATACTCTCTCAATCAAACATCTGGCCTTAGAGAATTTTTGATTGAAAAAGCTCTCAGCGCTATTTTCCGAAGCACTTCGAAATCATGATCCATGGCTCCAGAGGGTATCCAGAGTCACCTAAGATAAGCATTAAAAATAAGTCTTTCGAATTAAGAACATTTGATGTACTTACCGATAATCCAAGATGACTTATCACCATTTTCATACTGTTGAACCATATATTCACGTTCATGCGATAGGTTCCATACATGAGAATCATGTGCTGCCCCTCCGTATTTTGCGTTAACTGCCCGTATGAGCATTTCATGGTCACATATCTTGAATAAATAAGAGCAGATATTATTGCAAGATAGCATTAAAATTGTTTTTTACTTACCACCATGGCATTAATGCTATGCTTTAATTTTCTATTAAAATATAGATGTTCGTTCCTTTTCGGTCTTATCATCTGAATGTGTGTTCGGTCAACCACACCAATAATTCCCGGAATTCCCGACTTAGAAAGGAAATACTGCTTAGCCTCTCTGCGTTTTGGCTCAGTCATTTTAAAGTTTATGTGCCTTGGACATAAAACTTTTTCAATTGCACTACAAACTTCTGCAATCGAACTCGATGTTGTCTGTTGTGACATTCCTATCGAGTAGTCATGGCCGATTTGGTGCTGATACCCTCCTTGTCCTAAAAACTTTAAGGTTACAGCTAACTTACATACATCTGGCACAGCAGTCGATCTCATTGGAGTGGACAGTTCCTCTCGAATAGCATTCAATACATAATTGAAAGCGGTTTTCGACAGTCTAAAGTTCTGTACAAAACTAAACAAAAGCAATGGTTATAAAAGTAAAATAACTCACGCATTATATTTACCTTCTATCACACATTTCAAAAATATTGGATTTATCGCGTATCGTTCTGCGTTCCACTCTTTCTTCTCTAGTTTCTTCATCCATCCACAGCGCAACCGAATCCATTTTATTAACTTTTGTGATTTATCTTTTTTGTGATTTTTTGTGATTTGTTTTGATTTTTTTAATTTTGTATTTTTGCTTTGACACATCTCATGAGAAATACTTCGAGACGCGGTAAATCTATTCGATAAATAAAAAAAGTACTAGATGATTGTTTTATTCGATTCGAACATTTTACATAGTACGAATTCATAAACGAATCGAATATCAGATTCGAATCGGATTGGCTCTCGAAACGCATTACAGAGTAGGGCCCCTGGCCTTCAGCGAAACTCTTCACGCGACGAGGCAAGACATTATTTGTATGCTATATCGCACAAAGCGGCAACTGGAAGTTCATATAATTTCATACGAATACCTTGTGAAGTGTTGTTCCGCTGAAGTGCAGTTGTGAAGTTGGTCCTTTTCTTATACCAACAATTCTTTTCTTTAATGGTCTTCGAGACAAATCGCTTAGCACTCAACGAATGCAACAGCTCGAACCTCTGGCTAATGCACTCGAGGTTTTGCCCTTAGACTATAACCAAGTATAGTCCCTTTGAATGTTCTTTTTAGCTCGCAAGCTTCACAAAAGAACAAATAATAAGATCTTTACTGGTTGGAGTTCAGTGAGGAAAAGACACTTTTATTTTCAAATACTATTGCTATATCGTCGCCTCAGAAGCACACTGTCGTAACTCAAAAATTTGCGATTTTGAGTTAAGTATACAGAAAAAATCAGTAAAAAAATGCTATCATTTGGTCAAACTGTCATAATAATACTTCTTAAACTGAAGGCGTGAGGGCGAAAGTGTCGTTGTGCATTTTTAATAACGTCCCTGAACTATTCATCAGTAAAATGACATTTTCAGTTTTATGTCACTATGTCAGCCGTCATAATGAGTTGTTGTGTCGTTTGTTGCAGAAAAAGTTTTTATCGGAAAATGTCGGACTACACTGAAACGAAGAGGTAAGTTTTATTTTCGACACTTTTTTATTTGTGGCACTTATCTTAAAGAATATTATTGAAGTATGATATAATTAATTTTTAGGAAAAGTGACACTTATCTAAAAAAATATTATTGAAGTATGAAAATTAAGTTTTAGGAAAAGTGACACTTTTCGTTATACGTCATTTCTCACACCAAAACCGTAATTATTTTTAATCCAAACGTCATAAGTCTTGCAATTTTTTGTTTTTTTTTAAAGATTTTTAAAAATTTAATTATACCATTTGATAGAGGACAAAAAATTAATTTTTTTTGTTCTACCACTTTAAGATCCTCAGATAAAATCCAGATAAAAAATCATTTTTTAAGATTCAAAATTATTCAAATCGCTTTTCGTTATACGTCATTTCTCACACCAAAACCGTAATTATTTTTAATCCAAACGTCATAAGTCTTGCAATTTTTTGTTTTTTTTTTAAAGATTTTTAAAAATTTAATTATACCATTTGATAGAGGACAAAAAATTAATTTTTTTTTGTTCTACCACTTTAAGATCCTCAGATAAAATCCAGATAAAAAATCATTTTTTAAGATTCAAAATTATTCAAATCGCTTTTCTGGAAAACTAAGAATTTTGAGTTACGACAGTTTGCTTCTGAGCGGACGATATATACAGAAATTATATGTTATCGAAATTGTTCCATGCTTCGATTCTTGACCTCACAAATAATCGATATCAAGGGCGAACGACCAGCTATCCCAAGTGCATAGTTCAATAATGCTTAGTTGACATATTTTGTCAACCTAAACAAATGAGCACCGATCGTGCACCATCAACCCATTAATATTTTTTATTATACACTTTATATAAACTCTTGCCGTTCGTGCCATCAGGGCAACATGATACTCTTATTACCCTGACGTAGAAGGCAAGACAATGCTTTGCATTGGATTTATATATTGCTTAAGGCAATGCATGGTATGGGAAGCAAGTGTCAAGTATCGAAGCATGTTTGGATTTTTTTATAGAATTTTAAGTGGTCGCTAGTGTGATCCCTTCACACCACCCTTCCTGGGGAAAAAGGAGAAATCATGACACGTCTTGATTTCTTCTTTTACGCGCCACTTGTACAGTTAGGGATCTTGTTTTTCTTTTGTTATTATTATTTTTTTGTACGTTAAATTGTTGTTCATACAATTTTTTTTTTTACATTTTATTTTAAGTTATACTGTGTAGGTAGGTATAGTAATTTCTCATTATTTTCCTTACATTAAAATTTTTTAAGTGGTACAGTTTTTATTTATAAAAGTATTACTAGGTAGTCAAGATGTATAATATAGTATTTTTGCTTCATTTACGTTAAAATTAATTTGTCTAGGTAGTAGTAACTTATTCGCGTTTTTATATACATATATTTAGTTTTAGTTTACTTATAAATAGTGTTTACTTATTATTTCTATAATTAGCCTATTTTATCTATGCGCGCCTAATTCTATACTTGCAAGTTCATTTATACAAATAAAATTTAAAACGTCTCAATTAATGGAGGCACTTTCTCTCCCCTTTTTTTTTTTTTGGATGACATTAGTTTCTGTCATACATTTATATCAAAACTAAGTATATATAAAATGGCTTCAATCTGTTTTTATGAACCGTTATTTTTTTGTTTTCATATTTAATATCGCAATTTACTCCTTTTTGTGACAATACTTCATATGGTCCTATGTAAATTGGGTCTTATTTCTTTCTGTTTTCGTTCCTTAACAAAACTAGACTTCCTACGTTAAAATCTGAAGCCTTTGCTTTTACATCTGTATCGTACCTCGTCTTCCTATTAATTTTCTTGCTTATCAAAGTATCCCTAGCGTCTTTATGAGCTATTTGTAGTTTGTGTTTTAAGTCTATCACGTAGTCTTCGTAGTTGCACACTGGATCTATTTTATTTCTGAGATTGGAAGGTAAATAACATTGTCTTCCAAATACTAATTCAAAAGGTGTGTACCCTGTTTCTGAATGTACTGAAGTGTTGTAACAGAAAACATAATAGGGTAGCCAGTTGCTCCAATCTGTATGTTTTTCCGATACATAACTCCTAAGATAAGCTCCTAAAACTTTATGGGAATTTTCTAACGCTCCAATGCTTTCATGATGGTAAGCAGTGGACTGTAGTTGTTCTATCCTTAACAAACTACACATATCTTTAAAAACGTTATTTATAAACTCGGTACCTTGATCAGATGCTATAGTTCCAGGGACTCCATATCTAAGAATAAAAGATTCGACGAGCCCTTTAGCTACTGTATTAGCTTCCTTATTTGGTAAAGCTATTGCTTCAGTGAATTTAGTTAATTCGTCTTGAAGAGTAAGAATATATTTTGACCCATTTTCTGATTCGTCAAGGGGTCCTACTAAGTCAAGAAAATTTTTTTCGAAGCCTGATTCTGCTGTTGACGTTATAGCCATATGTTGCTTCTTTGGTTGTATATGTTTGTTACGTTGACATATTGGGCAGTGCTTAACGTATGTCGTCACATCGTTTTGCATGCCTGTCCAATAATATCTTTTTTTTAATGTTTCGCAACATGCGATTTATACCAGCATGTCCACTCGTCGGTAACATATGATAATCATTTAGTATTAATTTAATTTTGCAAGGGTCTGTTATTTTAATTTTTTCATCTATTATGTGCACTTTTATTTTACTTTCTTTAAATATTCCTTCTATCATTTTCTTTAATATATTTATTTTTTCTTTATGATGGCCGTTTGTTATTTTTTTAAATTCTTCTTTAGTAATATAAATGTTTTTAATTGATTAAGGTCCGCAAATTGTACGCACGTCCCTCAACAACATTTTGTCAAATGATGCTGATCGGTCAATAGTGCCATTCTTGGATTCCTTTTCATTATTCATTTGCGGTTCACAATTTTTCTGTACGTCCCTCAACAACATTTTGTCAAATGATGCCGATCGGGCATTAGTACTTATCTTGGACCGGTTTAAAATTAAACAATTACTTCCTGGAATATATCCCAATATAAGATTTGGGCTTAATACTCTAGTACCCTTTATTTTTGCAAAATCTTCATCTTCTTCTTTAAAACTGCTAATTATTTTTAACTCAACTACTTTCAAACCCGTTTCCGGAGCTTTTAAAAGTTCACTGATGATCTTTTCTTTTTCTACTTTTTCTTTTGGGGAATTTTCTTTGTTTATATCAGATTTCTTTGATTAGTGTTGTGACACAAATGTAAAGTTTTTGTAAGTCTTCTGAATGAATTTGTATTCTACTTAGAGCATCTGCAGTGCAGTTGTTGTTCCCTGGTGTATACTCTACATAAAAAGTATATTCTTCTATTAATAGTCTAAATTTGGTTAATCGACTGGAAGGTTTTTTAAGTGAAAATAGATATACTAAAGGCCTATGATCGGTTAATATTTTAAAACGTCTTCCGAAAAGATACGGTCTGAAATGCTTTACTGCCCAAACTATAGCAAGTAATTCTTTTTCTATAGTACTATAATTCTTTTCTGCTTTGTTAAGAGATTTACTTGCGTAAGCAATTGGTTTATCATCATAATTGGATAACACAGAACCTAAAGCAAATCCAGATGCGTCTGTTCGGAGTATGAATTCTTTTTCAAAATTTGGGAACTGTAAAACATTTGGACTTATTAGCACTTCTTTAAGTAAATTAAAAGATGTTTTGCAATCTTCCGAGAATTTAAAATCTACGTTCTTTCTTAATAACCGATTTAAAGGTATTGCCAGTGTGGCAAAGTTTGGTATGAATTTTCGGTAATAGTTAGCAAGTGGCTACGAATCTTCTTACTTCATCTGCGTTTTTGGGAGTTGGGTAATTTTTCATTACATTCGACTTAGATGGATCTGGTATAATACCATTACTGGATATTATGTGTCCTAAATATAAAACTTCTTTTCTAAGAAAAGCACATTTTCTAGGATGGATTTTAAGATTTACTTCCCTTTCAAAAACTTCCATTAAATTTTTATTATGGTCTTCTAAATTTCTACCGAAAACTATTAAATTGTCAAGATATACAAAACAACGTGAGTAAGTTAGACCTGACATAGCTACAGACATCATTCTTGAAAAAGTGCTGGGTGATATTTTTAAACCCATGGGAAGTCGTTTCATTTGATAATGTCCGTTTTCTGTTGAAAAGGCCGTGCAAGGTCTGCTATTTTTCTCTAATTCCATTTGATAATAACCTTGGCTTAAATCTATGCATGAAAAATATGTTGCACCTCTAACCATATCAAATATGTCAGTTATATTGGGTAATGGAAATTTATCATCCTCAATAACATCGTTTACTTTTCTATAATCAATTACCAATCTTACTTTTTGTATTCCCGTTATGGGATCTTTTTTCTTGGGAACTATAAGAATAGGTGAGTTCCAGGCGGATATTGGAGGTTCTATTATATCATCTTTGAGCATCTTTTCTACTTCTATTCGAATATCTTTTTTCTAAGAATGGGGTAATCTATATGGTTTGGTATATTTTGCAGTAGCTCCTTCCTTGAGTGATATGTGGGCCTGACCTATATGTGTGTATGTTAATTTGTCGCTTTCTAGGTGAAAAATATCTTGAAATTTAGAACATATAGCTTTGAGTTCATATTTTTCCTCTTCATTAAGAGTTTCGAAATTTATTTTTTTAAGTAACTGTTTTGTTCGTAAATTTGAAGGATTTATAGTTTGTTCGTATGCTATAGTATGGTATTTTGATATTGGTTTGGACTTGGGTTCTATCCATTTGATTCTTACTTTGGATTCTCGGGTATTTAAAATTTTAATTGGAATTTTACCGTTTCTCGACTGAGAAATAGAATTTGCCATAAAAACTCCTTCACAAAGTTCTTGTGAATCGAATACTCTTGTATGTTTACTATTAAGCCAATAGGTGGCTTCGGGTCTGGGTGCGATGGTAAGTGAAATAAGTTGTTCTGAGTTTAATATTGGAAGTGAAATTTGGAAAGCTTTTGAAGATAATTTTAAAACAAAGTGTTCCAGATCTATTACTGCCCCAAAATCTTTAAGAAAATCAGCACCAATGATTCCATCTACAGGTACTGGAAATGAGTCTTTTACTACATGAAAAGTATAGGATGTTTCGTGTTGCCCTATTGTAACGCTATTTATGCTAGTGCCTACTGTTCTTAAATTACCGGAAATACCCTGTATTGTTATTTTATTATTTTCATTTATTTTTGTATTTTTATCCAGAACTCCTTGTTTAATTGTGCAAATTGATGCTCCTGTATCTAATACAAATCTTATACCTAATTTATTGTTAATCTTAAATTTTACATATAGGCCGTTTGTTATGCCCCCTGCACATATAACTATGTGTTGTATTGGGCTTACAGATTTCCCCCCGATAGGTCGGCTTCCCTCTCGCTGGGTATTTCGTTTCCCTAATTTTAATATAAGTTGTTTCCCTTTCCCTATTATTATTTCGGTTATTCTTCACCGCGTTTCTTTCATTGCCTCTTATGTTGGAATTATTTTGATAAGTATTGTCCCTTCTTTAAAAATTAGATTGGTTATTATTTTGTCTATTTATGTTATTTGGATTGGTTCTATTAGTGTTATTATATTGAATAGAATTGTTATTCTGTGGCGAATTAAAACGTGGTTGGTAATATGATCGTTGGTAATTGTTATTATTGTTAAAATTATTTTGCCTTGGAAAATTTTGAAAGTAATTGCTACGAAAATTTGTTTGTCGTGGAAAATTTCTATTCATGTTACTAGAATTATTAGCATTATTTCGGTAGATATTGTGAAAACTCCGAGGTGAAAAACCCTGGTTTGTTTGGTTTTGGGCATTAGAATAACTAAAATTGTTGGCATATCTGATATTTTCTGTTACTTGGGCTGTACTTGGAGCTAACTCTAAAAGATGTGTTATAGCATCTTGCATTTTTGTATGCCTTGCACTATCCAAAATTATCTTGTATCTATCATTAACTCCTTGTTTTAAAAACGCTAAACCTCTACGTTCATTTGTTGCTGTTAATGTTTCCCTAGACTGCTCCCCTTGTATGGTTATTTCTAATTCTGTCATTTTTGATATTAAGTGTTCTATTTCTGACACGAATTCTCGCATAGGTCGATTTTTTTGACGTGATCTATATAGTTTAGCTTGAATACTCTCTATTGTGTCTTTATCTCCGCATTTCGCAATTAAATTTTGTTTTAATTGTTCAATTGTTATAATTTTTGCGGTTCCTAATTCAGTCAATGCCCTTCCTTGGATTTTACATTTTAATATAAATTTGATTAGCATAGGTTTTGAAAGTTCATTTAATGTATCATGGTAAAACTCTATATTATTTATGAAATCCCTAATATTTTCTGCTCTTTTGTCATTTGCCTCGCAATTAAGTACAGGCAACTTTTGTGCCTTACTAAAATCGAATTCTGCCATTCTTATTATTTTTTCTAGTGTATCTGCCTTATTTCCCTGTTCTTGCCCCTCTTCTTCTGATTCTGATTCTTCCGAATTAATTTCTTTTATATTATTTTTAACTATTTCCTCTGCCAATTTTTTATATTCCTTTGGTTTAGACGTCAAATCAGATAAATTTTTATGTTCTTCGCTTTTTAAATCTTTTTGGTTGATACTTGTAAAATTTTCAATAAAACTATTCCAAAGTTCTAATATTTCTGTTAGCTTTAAGTTTGCTCCCTTTGTTTTACGTTTACGGTTGGGAGATTTTTTTAAACTTTTGTAACAACTTTTAAGTCCTTCTAAGGATTCTTCAAATGGTTTGAAATCCATTTAGCAAACAGAAAAGAAAAAGAAAACCCAATATTCATAGTAACCCTTAATTAACAAAATTTTCCAATGTAACTTATTGCCTTTATATAATTTTTACATATATATTTATTTATTAAACCGAAATTCTTCTTCTTACATTATTTTTAACTACCTGTTTTTTTTTTTTTTTTTTTAAATTTTTTTTTAGCAGTTTCATAATAAATTTACATACAAGTAAAATCGCCACAATAGTCGCCACCATAGTTAAGTCTATGCCGTAGTGTACATCGCCTCCAGCTTTGTTGTTTTGCTGACCATTATTGTTAATAATTACGACTGGGTCTTACCCATTATTGTATGTTTTTTAATGCTTGCTTAGCTGACAGCAGCGTTTCCTCGAAAAGTTTGTCGAACTTTTTCTTGTTTCTCTTTTTTTCTTGTTCGAGTTTTCGTTGCTCATTTTTCTTACAGCGGAGTTGTAGTAAGAACCTGTTTCTCACTTCTGTTGATTGACCCGGTATGTTGGCCAGTCTCTTAAGTTCTAGTATTTCCTGTCTTTGTTTGACCTGGAGACTTCCTCTGGTTTTCGTCTTCTTGGGTTCTTGTTGACTTGGTACTGTTGCTCGTCTGGCTGTTCGACGTTTGTATTCTTCGATGGTCAACGGTTTAGGACCACAGTTTTTGTCCTCTACCACATTTGCCTGCAGCAGAAGCTCGTTCGCCTTCTGTATATATGTGTGTGACAAAGCTAGCCGGTCGGTGGTTGACATCTGTAACCTTAATTTTCTTAGAAACCTGGCAAGATTCTTAGAAACCTGGCAAGATCGCCATGTGAAGTTGGTCCTTTTCTTATACCAACTATTCTTTTCTTTAATGGTCTTCGAGACAAATCGCTTAGCACTCAACGAATGCAATAGCTTGAACCTCTGGCTAATGCACTCGAGGTTTTGCCCTTAGACTATAACCAAGTATAGTCCTTTTGAATGTTCTTTTTAGCTTTATCAAGGGTGAACGACCAGCTATCCCAAGTGCATAGTTCAATAATGCTTAGTTGACATATTTTGTCAACCTAAACAAATGAGCACCGATCGTGCACCATCAACCCATTAATATTTTATTATACACTTTATATAAACTCTTGCCGTTCGTGCCATCAGGGCAACATGATACTCTTATTACCCTGACGTAGAAGGCAAGACAATGCTTTGCATTGGATTTATATATTGCTTAAGGCAATGCATGGTATGGGAAGCAAGTGTCAAGTATCGAAGCATGGTTGGATTTTTTAATAGAATTTTAATGGTTGCTAGTGTGATCCCTTCACACAGTTCCTTCAAATGCGGTGTGACTTTAAATGTTCTAAATCATATTTCTTATCATCATTGCGCATTTAAGGTGACTCTGGATACCCTTTGGAGCCATGGATTATGACCCCATTTCGAAGCGCTTCAGAAAAAAGCGCCGAGTGCTACTTCAATGAAAAGTTCTCTAAAGCTAGATGTTTAATTGAAAGAGTATTTGGCGTACTAAAAGGAAGATTTCAATGTCTTTTAGCAGCAAGAGAACTCCACTATGCTCCAGAAAAAGTTTTGCAAATAATGAATGTTTGTTGTGCACTGCATAATATATGTTTGGAACACAATGTTGCCTTACCTTCAGATGAATTATCTTCGGATCACGCAGCATCAGACAGCATTGAGCAGCAACATGAAGAAGATAACACTTCCTACTCAAACATTGCTAAAAGAATTCGGGAGCAAATCAAAAATAACTTATAAAACCATTAAACAAAAACAGTAAAAGAATTATTCATTTATATTCATTATTAAATATATGTATTTTATTATTCAAAAGAAGAATTAAAAGTATCTTACAAAATAAAAATATTACTTTCTTTTATTTAAAACTATTCAGTCCATTAGTTACTAAAAAAAAACTTAAAAGCAAACAAATTCAGTCAACTCAACAAATCTTAGATCTTATTTTTATGTTAATAGCACTTTCAGATATCACGAATGTTTATATTGCATTTCTTTGTAATTGAAGCATCTCTTTTTTCAACTCAAGCTTGGAAAGTTTTAGCTTGTTTTTTTCGAAAACATTTCTTTTTCGGTGCTCAAATTTGTCCTTATCCAATTTGTACTTTTTTTCTTTTAAATCATAGTTCCTTTTTTGATATTTTGCAATTATTGCAAATTATATTCCATTTGGTTGTCTACTTGTTTTTTTAAAAGGTTTTCCTTGTCCCGGGGAGTAGACCGAGTTGATGCTCTGCGTCCTTCAGGTGCTGGAACTGGAATATCCGACTCGTGTTCCTCGATGTCCACTGGCTCGGTTGATTCAGATACTACTTGTTCACGGTCAGTATTGTCCGTGTGGACACCGAAAACACGAGCTGTCCATATTCCGCTTATGGACTCGTCCATTTTTAATAATGTTATTACCAGCTCCTCTGAAGGGGTGAACGAGCAGTGCTTCGAAGGTCCGCTACCTTTCCCTGAAATGCTCATTTTATTTTTCCTTAGCTTTGCCTTTATAAAAGCTTTATGATCTGCCCATACCTACAAATATTTTTGGTTTATTTATTTTTAATTTTCAAAGATAGTTTTGGCACTTAAACTTACTTTTTTCCAGGCGACTCCATCCCGCATCGGTGGTCCTTCTGCATTCAATTGTGACGAAAGTCTCTGCCACAAATTGTTGGATGTTTGCTTGGCGTCCGGAGTTTTCAAATGTCCCTTGGCCAAATTAGGATGAGCACACATAAACTCCACCAATATCTCAAACTGTTTTTGCTTTGTATGCACATTTCTTTCCCTGTAATTCAACTTATTTGCTTAAATTGTTATTAAAATTAAGATTTTCAAAAAAACTTACATTTTAAGACTTTCCTTCTCAATTCCGTTATCACATTAGCTGTAGAAACAAAATTTTCCGTATTCGAATGCTTTTGACGTTTAAAAACGTATTGCCAGGTACGAAAATTCCACTTTCGGAATTGTCATACCGAAAGTAGTAGATTTCATTCCGCTTTAGAAATAGAGAGTACAAAATATTCGTTTTCGGAAATTTTCACTTTCGGAACGAAATACAGAGTAGGGCCCCTGTTCTTTGCTGCTGCATTTCTTTTCTCTACATGCTTAACAAAAGTTCATCTTTGGAGTGAGCAGAACACCAAGATATGTGTACTGAGGTACTATCCGAATTTCTTCTCCGTTGAAAATCCACTTTTCCCTATTTGATAGCCTGCCACCATTTTGGAAGACCATAATTTCCGATTTTGAGAGATTCACTTCGAGATTCCAATTGGTGCAGTACTCTTCAAAATGTTCTATCATGCGTTGCAAAACCTCCACATCCTCTGCTAAGATCACCATGTCGTCAACATACAGCAACAACCTTATATTTAAACTGTCGATATTAAGACCTCCTTCAATAATCGCATGTAGATCATTTATATATAAAGCAAAACGTAAAGGTGATAAACGGCATCCTTGTTTCAACCCATATAGTGTTTCGAAGTACTACGATAACTCCCTCCCTGTCCACACTGCTGATTGGGTATCAGAGTATTATGCAATCTAGCAGGTTTACAAATTTGGTTGAGACTCCCATTTCACGTAACTTGAGCATTAATAGTTGTGTGGCGATTTTATCAAAAGCCGCGGCAAGAGTACGATAACTTAGGCGACAAGATATAATAACGGTTTTTGGTAGAGGGGCTTAATACAAGCATTTTTTACTATGGGAGGGGGGTCTATCTTCCCCCGTTTAGGCGGTAGGGGCAATTTAAAAAAATTGTTATTTAAAATGAAAAAAATTAATTAAAAAATAACGGTAATACTTAGAATTAAGTATCATACCTTTTTTTAAAGCCAACATTCTGTTTTATTAGCCAGTTTTTAATTCAAGTCAAAACTATGCGTAGTTTTTGAAAAATTTAATTTTAAACTCAAAATTTGAGTAAAAAAAGTTAAAAAAAAGGTTTAAAGTGTAATTTTTCAATACTTCAAGATTATCTTCCATTGTTTTTATTTCATAATTTATTGCTCTTATTTGTTTTTGATCAAAAACTGAAAACTAGATCATTTTATGTCTTTTAGTTTTTGAGAAAATTGAAAATAACCATAACTACTATTTTAATTTAATTCTTTTTTTTTTGCTTGAGTTGTCTTATTTTGATAGTAACAATCCTAGGTGCGAGTTTGGGTTTATGCAACAGTAAGGTGTGTGCGAGTTTGGGTGTATGCAACAGTGGGATCTGCAACCCCCCTGCTTGGGCACACTATAGGATTTGGGGTGGGTGCGAGGTAAAGTGGGTGCAAGGTTGGGTGGGTGAAAGGTGCGGTGGGTGCAAGATGGGGTGCATGCAAAGTTTCTTTTGCATTTAAATAAACTGGATTTAAGAAAAATTAATTTATCCTTGGTATATCTTAATCCATATTCGATTATTACTATCAAAATAAGACTACGTAAATACTCAAGCAAGGAAAAAATAATTTAATTAAAAGATTTTTTTTTTGCTAATTTTCAATTTTCTCAAGAACTAGAAAACATAAAATCATCTAGTTTTCAGTTTTTAATCAAAAAGAAATAAGAGCAATGAATTCTAAAAAAACAGTAGTAGATAATCTTAAGGTTTTGAAAAATTACACTTTAAACCCATAAGGCCATAACTATGAGATTTTCAAAAGTATTTTCATTAAGAAAGGATTTAACTGCCTCGAGATCATTTTGCCAGTTTGCCGTTCTTATACTCTGTCCAACAAAAATAGTCAGTACAGAGAAGATAGGACGTTTACCTCTCACTCTGACTGAAGTGAAATCTCGTTAAGCTGTGAGAGAGAGCAAATATTACAGGGTTTCCGTAGTGCCCATTATAAATTTCGAAAAAGCTCTGATAAATATTAGTAAGGATACCAACTTTTGATTTTAAATTGAAAGTTAAAAATACATTCCGTTTAAGAAAATTTATAAATTATGTACATAATCCCGAATTCAAAAACCCCTTTGTGAAAACTAAGAGTAACATAAATTCAATTATGAAAAAATAATGAAAATTTTCGATTCTGTATCACACAATATTCACAAATACACAATTTATAAACAACACAGCACAGATTTATAATAAAATAAAAGCAGTTCTTTTTTTGGCACTGATTATAAAACACCGTATAAATAAACACTTTTTCAAAGAATATTTTTTTTATGAACAAAATCACTATTTTTCACTATCTATAATTACACCATGTATTATAAATAATTTTCGCTTAAACTCAACTTAATCGAAAATTATTATAAATAATTTTCGCTTAAATAATTTTCGCTTAAACTCAACCCTTTGCTTCTTCTACCCTGAACGTCGAACTTGTCGAGTTGTAGAAGCT
Source organism: Eupeodes luniger (assembly GCA_951509635.1). Classification (NCBI taxonomy): domain Eukaryota; kingdom Metazoa; phylum Arthropoda; class Insecta; order Diptera; family Syrphidae; genus Eupeodes; species Eupeodes luniger. Next base: position 182,368,551 of record OX608073.1, on the reverse strand, counting down.
GAGTAGGGTCAATGATTCTCGAGAATTTTCTCCAGATGAGTCCTGAAACTAAAGGACGTTCTTATCCCTCTACCTTTCCCAGAATCATCATCCATTCCCACATAAACAAGGCATACCAGCCTACGTTTATGTCACCAACTCCAATCCCACCTCCCACGTTGTAATGGCGAAAAAGCTAGACAGCGCTCCTATCTCCTATGCTCCTTCCCACTCTAGGTAAATTAGCTGTATTGCTGTTACCGAATCCCAATCTTTTCCTCCCGTATCAGAATGATGAATTGACATCAACTGATTCCTCACCCTATCTCTTCCTTCCCTACCACCTCTTATCCTTATTGGGCTGGACCTAAGGTGTTAAACGACCCGTGCCGATGATCAGCCTGGCTGGGGGCCCAATTCAAAAATAGCCCAGTCTCTAACGGAGTATCCGGATACCTGGCGACCTCCGGATTAACTAGCCTTATCTGTACATGTGAATATCTGTGCAGACGGACCTCTTTTCTTCGCAACTCGTGGGATTAAGATGGAAAAAACAAAAAACAAAAACAAAAACTTAAAGGATGATGAGACCGGTATCTCTTCAGGACCGGGCGGCAACTTGGCGTCAAAACCTGTTGCCGTATCTCTTGCGGCCAGCACAGAGAAGGGGTAGTGGCTAACCATGGACCCTCCTCTGCAGCTGGCAGCAACGAGGAAAGGAAGGTAGTGATACCTAATTTCAGTAGTGGCAGGGTTGTGAAAAATGGCCCTACCACTACTAATGAGAGTAAGGGGAAACTCTCGAAAAGCCAATATAGGCAAAGGCGGCAAGCGGCGAAAATCCTGAAGGCCTCTGGTGCATCATCGGGGGCTGAAAGGACACCGCAGCAAACCGCTAACGTCGAATGGGCAAAAAGCATACTTGCTACAACTAAGACCAGTAAGGACTCTACGTCCAAACGAGAAAGGTCTCTCGAGGGGGCCGTACCGACACCAAAACGGCCTCGGGTGCACAACACCAGCACTCCCCTCAATCCCATCAAGAAAGCCAGTTTCAGTGACGTCACGAAGGGCAAAGTCGTGGTTGCGGTCATTGACAGGAGTGATGATGATGGAACAATATCGGCTGATCGTTGGCAGTTGGTCAAGGTTAAGCTCTCGGGTGGCTTTTTAAGCATTTTGAGGGAGCTTCCAGGACCACTTCCTTCCATAAGCGATGGGGGTTGGCATCAAGGCCACGTAAAACTCATGGTTTGTGGCGATCAGAGGTCTTGTGACTTGTACAAGCTCGCTGTCAGCCGGTTAGGTGAAGTTTGGCCAGGTGCGAAGCTCGAGGTTGTCGCTAAGGAAGACATTCCTAGCAGACCTAGAGCCCGCATTTGGATCCCGATGGAACCTGCCGGTATCGATGAAATTCTCGAGATGGTCAGAGTTTGTAACCCGTCCCTTCCGACTCACAACTGGAAGATAGCCAAGCTAGAGGAGGTAAAGAATCTTTATAGGAGCGCCATTTTGGTACTCAATAAGGAATCTTTGGCTCCTCTAGCCTTAAACGAGGGCTCGATAAACTATGGCTTTGAAACCATTAAAATTCGAGTCTATAAAAAAGATGAGGTTAACGCGGAAAGCGGGCCTCCAAGAACAACCGAGGTTAACGCGGAAAGCGGGCCTCTAAAAACAACCGAAGGTGAACTAGCGGTTGGTGGGCCTGGGACATCGTCTTCTCTCTTAACCGAGGGTGACGATGCACCCATGCCCTCTCCAATAGCTACCCAACCCTCTACAAAAGTCGTAGACAGTCCATCCTTAATGGAGACTGAGGACGACCTCAACATGATCCTTTTGAGCGAGGACGAACTCTTGGCTTCATCCTCAGACTCAGAGGATCAGAACAAAACCGTGGTGGAGGTTGATCTGCCTAATTGTAGCCAAAATGCTGCAGTTAGTACAGATTAATCTCCAGCACTCCGTAAAGGCCTCGGCCTCACTTCTTCTCCGGCTGGCAAGAAACGGGGAGGACATTGTCCTGATCCAAGAGCCATGGATTGTGAGATCCGTTGTTCGTGGACTCAGGACTACTGGTTACTACACACTGTGTGTGACAGATAAAGGTGAACCTAGATCTTGCATACTAGTGAAACGTAGCATTAATGTATTTTTACTCCATCATTTCAGTGACAAAGATACCACCGTAGCTAGGCTGGAAACATCCAAGGGAAGTTTCTGGATAGTGTCGGCGTATCTTGGCCATGACCACCTTGGCCCTCTCCCTGGAAAAACCCTGGAGAAGATCGTCGCTGAAGCGGAAAGGCAAAGGATCCGCCTAATTATTGGGAGCGATGTCAACGCTCATCATACGGTATGGGGAAGTACCAATATCAACGACAGAGGTGAGTCTCTTTTTGATTATATTCTTGGTACTAACCTCCTAGTAAGTAATGTTGGAAATGAACCAACCTTCATAACTAAAACTCGACAAGAAGTCCTAGACATAACTCTTGTCTCAGATACTGTACACCATATGATCTTGGACTGGAAAGTATCCAAAGAACACTCGTTCTCTGATCATAGATATATCCAGTTCAATATCAATGTGGATGATAATCCGAGTCCATTGACTTTTCGAAATTATCGGAAAACTGATTGGGCCTCATACAGGAACTCATTACAGAGTTTACTAAAACCTGGACTATCTTGTCCTTCCTCTAACGCTAATGAACTTGACAACAAAGTCAATGACCTTACCTCAGCTATGAACAGATCGCTAGAAATTGCTTGCCCACTTATACACATAAGAGGAAAGAGGAAACCACAATGGTGGGCCTCAGAGCTTGACTCGCTCTGGAAAGAATGCAGGAAACTGTTCAACCGAGCCAAAGCCGCAAGACTAGCCTCTCACTGGGATTCTTACAAAGAATCCTTAAGAATTTACAAGAAGGCACTAAGAAAATCTAAACGATCTTCTTGGCGATCCTTCTGTGGCACGATAGAAGAAACTTCTGAAGCCTCTAGGTTACGGAAAATTCTTTCAACTAATCCAGCGATGCCAAGCTGCTTGAAAAATGCAGACGGCTCCTGGACAAATTCAAGTAATGAATCGCTGAACTTACTATTGGATACTCATTTTCCTGGAAGTTCTCTTACCGAGACTTGCAACGGTTATATACGTTCAAGTCCCAATACAACATATCCACAAGGTCTGATTACAAGGGACAAGCTACAATGGGCTCTCAACAGCTTCAAACCATTTAAATCTGCAGGACCAGATGGAATAACACCAGCCGAGCTACAAAAGACTTCTGATATAATTGCACCAATCCTTGAGGCAATTTTTACCAGCTGTCTTTACCTGGTCCATGTTCCCTCGGCATGGCGAGAAGTTAAAGTTGTTTTTATACCCAAGGCAGGTAAATGCTCGCAAGTCAACCCTAAAGATCTACGACCTATAAGTCTATCATCATTCCTTCTTAAGACCTTCGAAAGATTGATTGATATCCATTTAAGGGCAAGTATTGATACAAGACTTCTGTCTTCGTCTCAACATGCCTACTGTAAAGGTAAATCGGTGGAAACAGCGTTACACACCTTAGTACGCACCGTCGAATATTCCCTCCATCATAAAGAGTTCACTATGGTTGCTTTCCTTGACATCGAAGGGGCCTTTAACAACGTGGACACATCTGCAATCACATCTGCACTAACATCTCTAAATGTAGAGAGTTCGCTTCGGGAGTTAATTCATTTAATGCTGACTAGCAGAATAATTTACTCAAAACTGGGCAACTCTTCTGGCAGACGATTCGTTAGTAGAGGGACACCGCAAGGTGGTGTTCTATCCCCTCTCCTCTGGAACCTAGTGGTGAATGAAATCCTAACTAGTCTGGATGCGGAGGGTTTCAGAGTGATAGCCTATGCGGACGACGTTGCTATAGCAGTTTCAGGAAAGCATCTTAACACGTTAAAAGAACTTTTACAAAATGCCTTAGACAGACTAATACTTTGGGCTGATCGGTGTGGACTGGGTGTTAACCCACACAAAACCGATTTGGTCTTATTTTCGAGGAGATACAAAATTCCATTTGTCAACCCTCCCCATATTAAAGGAATCCAATTAAAATTCTCAGACGAGGCTAAATACCTGGGTCTTGTCTTAGATAAAAAACTAAATTGGAAACGCAACGTAGAGGAAAGAGTCAAAAAAGCTACTGTAGCTCTCTTTTCTTGCAAAAAAGCCATTGGTAATAAATGGGGCTTACAACCCAGAATCACGCACTGGCTATACACATCGGTAATCAGACCGATTTTAATGTACGGTGTGGCAGTATGGTGGACTGCTTTAGAAAAAGGTATAAACCGAGATAAATTAAATAAAGTCCAACGTTCAGCTTGCCTATGTATAAGCGGATCGCTTCGCACGACCCCATCTGCGGCACTGGACACCTTACTCTACCTAACACCTCTTGACATTTTTAGCAAACAAATAGCTGCAAGCTCTGCTATTCGCCTCAAAGCTTCGTCGCAGTGGACTAACAACAACATTGGCCACTCCGTTATTCTTACTTATTTAGAATCAATCCCAAAGCACACAGACTACACCATCCCCCAACTACAATTCGATAGAAACTTCCAGATTTCTATACCTCCCAGATCTTTTTGGGAAGATAGGATATTCCTGGAAGACCAGTCAATCCACTTCTATACAGATGGGTCAAAAACAAAAGAAGGGGTTGGTGGAGGTGTGTACTCTGAACGACTGAAATTAAGTCTCTCATTCCGCCTTCCCGATCATTGTAGCGTGTTCCAGGCGGAACTTTTGGCGATAAAAGAAGTCTTGTCCTGGCTTAAAGAAAACGTGATATCGATATCTGATATCCGTATTTTCTCAGATAGTCAGGCCGCTATTAAATCTCTGGATTCTGTCTCTACAAACTCTATAACAGTCCAGAACTGTCGATCATCTCTAATGGAGATGGCACAACAGTTTAATATTCACCTTTGCTGGGTGCCGGACCATAGAGACATTCCAGGTAACTGTAAGGCAGATGAACTCGCCAGGAACGGTACAGTACAGCCCATTCTACCACGTTTGGCACGTATTGGCATACCAATCGCTACTTGTAAACTGTTGCTAATGCAAGACGCTGTGAGGAGGGCAGGCACCAGGTGGAACAACATCACCACGTGTCAAGTCACAAAAAACATCTGGCCAACACTGGATTTAAAACGTTCAAGGTGCTTGCTCTCTCTAAGCAGATCGCATATAAGCTCGATAATAGGTGTCATAACCGGGCACTGTCTAATAGGAAAGCACGCCACGAGATTAGGCGTATTCTCAAATGACTTCTGCAGAAGCTGTATGGACGAGGAAGAGGAAGAAACAGTTCTTCATCTTCTCTGCACATGCCCTGCTCTGGCTCGAAAACGCAAGAATTACCTAGGAGAATTCTTCTATAACGATCTAAACGATCTAAATCATATCGGCATAAGCAGCCTCTCACGTTTCGTAAGAGACTCAAACTGGTTCCATTGAGCTTAGGAAGAAACCTCAAGATTCATGTGGTATCACAATGGGCCATTAAACTGGCCTAAGTGTGTCCGTTTCCATCTTGGACAGCCACTTCAACCTAACCTAACCTAACCAACCCTTTGCTTCCTAGTGGTTTCGCAATTAAACCAAATACTCTATATTTTTTCTTTATATTCCTACTGGTTTTTTTTTAATTTTTACTAAATATTTTTTTTTATTTAAATGCATTATTCATTATACACATTCTATATAAATTTTAAGTTTTTATACAAATTTTTGAAAAAGTTGACATCTCCGGGAACAAAGGGTTAATTTACGAAGAATAATAAATAAACTTCACTTACCGAAAAACAGCAAGCGACAACACTATTCGCATATTTGTTCTCAAAAGCTTTTAAAAAAGCACACATTCTGAAAGCTCCCAAACAAAATCCAAAGAAAAATCCACCATGATTTGCATTAAAGTGGAAATGGTAACTCTAATAACAATCTGCTTATTTTCAATACATACGAAGAGGGTTGTTTGTGAACACATTATTTATCAGTGTCAGTGTGGCTGTGGCTTTTGCTGCGCATGGTAAAGGTTGTGGGGATGTACGCTCGTCGAAGCGTAATTACAACAACAATTTATGTGTAAGTCAGTGGTTGAATTTTCTTTTTCAGTAGGTAAAAAGGGAATAAAACCACTGACTGGCACCATTTGCAAGAAATAAGCTCTCCCATAAGACGTGTACTGACTATTTTTGTTGGACAGAGTATAGGTACATTGGTAAAAGAGTTAAAACTTTGCCATCAATTTTTATATTAATTATGTCAACGCTTTCGCCGCTTATAAATTCATGACGTATATCATCTTTGATCAGGCTGTTTTTGATTCCATACGGCTACTTCGCGTTGCTGGTCTCCAATATGTGTGGAAGTCTTTTAAGTATTTATTTAACTGATTTATTTTATCGTCTTGTAAATGTGTTTCTATAAGTACAAATATCTCGTGTGATGTGATGTTACATAACTGAAAAAGTGAGTGAGTAGAATTTTGTTCTCTATACCGTGTACGTTATATGACATGATTCTAATAGCTTGTTTTAGTTCTTTAATGTTTACAATAGCATTATTTTCTAGATTTGACATAAAGTGGGACATATTAAGGTTACGAAGACATACAATTTTTAGTTTTTTTGTTGTGGGTTCTCGATTAGTGCATTGAAATTACAGTTTAAGCTATCAATTTCTCCATTATACAGCTCCTTGAGTACGTCTTCGCCTTTAAGGGCTCCACATGCAAGTTCATTTTGGCTATCCCACTTGAACCATTTAACGCCGATACGCATCTTCTCATTGAGCACGCTTACTTTATGTTTACGGCTTCTTTCTAAAAATTTTTTCCTCAAAATTAACATTGCCTTCTTATTTGTTTGTTTCTTTGAGTTAAGATCCCTTTCGAGAAATATAGCAGTACCAGCTAGGTTTTTTGAGCGCTTAAAGACTTCATTTACAAAATCGGCATTTTCAAATTCTGCGACTACTGTCATCTTTCCATCTCTGTCGTTAATTTTTTAGTTGAGCGTACTTTTATAAAATAGTAAACAAATGTATAAACCTATTTACAAATTTGAGTTAAATGATTCATTTGTTGTTCATTTTATTTCAACTAATTAGATATATATATGTATAAAATTACGATCTTGACAAGTATTTTTTGATTTCGAGTTTTGCCTTGACAGCATCACGTATTTCCCTTATTGATGTTGGCAAGGCATTCCAAAGCCGAATGCTATTAACATAAAATTGACGTTCAGAAGTAAGAGAAGAGTAACATGGGCTGATAAGTTGAATTAATCTGACAGATGAGGTTTGTCGTATTCTGTCGAAGAGATAGCGAGGTGTCTGTGAAAGTAGGATATCAGAAATCTAGGACAATGTCCCGAAATTGAGCATGTTTTCAAATTACATGTTTAGAACATGATTTGAAATTTCTGAGATGTGATCATATTGTAATGTGTATACACTCTTTTACTATAATATCGTGTTATAGTAGAATAGGTACGTAGCAACCGTTTTATTTTTAGTAGTAAACACTTGTGTATAACATTTAGAATAAGGGCAACATCTAGTGATTAAGAGGTGAAATCGATTCGTTAAGCATCGAGAAACATCTAGTGATTAAGAGGAGAACTCGCTTCGTTAGGCATCGAGAAACATCTAGTGATTAAGAGGAGAACTCACTTCGATAACATTCAGCGAATACAAGAACCTCGAAGGGGCAACATCTAGTGATTGAGAGGAGAACTCGCTTTGTTAAGCGTAGAGAACAACCTAGTAGTTTTTCGAACCGATTTGAGGTACATAAATAGGCGCTTGGAAGCGAAGCGGATTATTACTGGTTGTGAACTGCGATAAAGTAAAGAATGTGTTTAAAAAGTAATAGTTGAAAGTACAGACTGTGTTTGAAAATTAATAATTGATAAATAAATAAAATAAATTAGGTGGCGCAACAGTCCATGAAGAACCAGGGCCTAGTGACTTACAACTCTCAACCATTCCTGTGTGCGATTAATGTTGTCAGAGATGGAAGGGACCTACAGTTTATATGCCGAATCCGAACGGCTAATTTGAGAAAGCACTTTTCATGACAAGAAATACTCTTGGAGGATTGTTCAATTCCTCGCAAGAGTCAGTACCCGTGAAAAAAAGTTAGGTGGAACAGGCAGGGATTGAACCCAAGACCCCTTGCATGACAGTCCAACGCACTTTTTTTTTTTTTGTGAATTGATTTTTATTAATTCAATCTTAAACCTATCTTAAAGCTAGACAAAAATTCATAAAACAAGCCTAATTAACCATAACTTACAACTAACTTACTGGTCCCATACGGACACTCTTAGTTAAACAATAATACTTATTGCTAATGCCTTTCGGCCCTAAGATCTATTTTACTTCAATTCAGATTTATTTATTTTTGTATTTATTAGAAAATTTGAAAAAAAATAATATCAATATCCTTTTTTATTTTTACTTAAAACTACTTAAAATAAGGTCCTTAATATAAAACTTAAAGCTAACTTAAACTACCTATTCTACCTATAAACAACTTAAAACTAGAACAACCACAGCAGCAAATCTAACTATGTATATAACATTTTTTGTTTTTCATATTTTGTTATCTCTTTTTTTTTATTTTTTTTTGTTTTTTTTATATTCCATGTTTTTTTTATTATTTTTTTTTTGTTTTTTTTTGTTTTTTTTTATTTTTTTTTTTGTATTTTTTTTGCCACCATGCCTATTCTACTACAAACTAAACCCTAAAACTATAAAACAAGTATGTAAGCCGGCCAAGGCTTAAAACCCCATCCCGACTACCCACTATCAAGTGCAGATTGAAGCCACTAAAACTGGTTCTCCTGCTTCACCCTATCAGTTCGGTCCTGTTCGGACACAGCCCTACTGAACCGAAGGAGCTCTGCTCCGCCTTGTGCCATGACGTCCAGATTGTATAGGAGTCGCCTATCCATGGTTCATCGTCTGACGTGGTAGATTAGCGGAACTGTCAATCTATCCTGTATCAGACCGCATCTGTCTAAAAAGAGGAATGCCTCTGGTGGAATGAAGCCGCTCAAGCGTGCACTCTCAAAATACTCGTCGTTCAGATAGAACGCCCCGAAAATTAAATTGTTGGTCGAAGACATAGCTCTTGCAATGTGACCTCGAACGAGTTTTATCACGAAATTGTCAATTCCGTTGATTCGAGCCCCATTGTATAGGACCTCGTTGGAATAGTAATGCACATAAGAAGATTCAGCTGTTCTGTATAAGCCAGTACAGCGTCGTAAGCACTGCCGCTCGAACACCCTCGGCCGTATGAGGGCCATGTAGCAAATTACCTTCACTATGGGGCCAAGCCGACTGCTAAAAAACAGCCGTTTCGTCAGAGCGAAGGCTCCTCTGGCCCTGGTCAGAGCAGCATTTATATGTCTGTCGAAATATAAATACTGATCTAACCAGATACCGAGGTACTTCACTACACTTTTGCTCGCTAATGGCTGCCCGTGAAGATCAACGATGACCATCTTGCCCCAATTCTTGCACGTATCCCTCGTGACCCTAGCCAACGGAGTTTGGAACAGAATTGTCTCCGACTTCTGGACATTTATTTTCAGTTTCCAGTCGTCGCAATATCGCTGAATCTTGTCGAAATCACGCTGCAAGAGAATTCTAATAACCTCAACCCTTCGGGCAGTTCTGTACGCAATAAGATCGTCGGCGTACGCAATTGCCTTTGTAAGACTACCTATCAGATTGCTGGTGTAAATGCTGAAGAGAATCGGCGAATTCACCGCTCCCTGTTGAAGACCTTTTTTAATTAAGAATGTTGTGGTAGAAGTTACATTGCCACTTTTGACAACAAACTTTCTACCGTTAAGCATATCATAAAGTATATACAACAATGGCTTGCTTATGCCAAGCCTGCTCAGTTTTAGGTAAAGACCCTCTAGCCATACGGTGTCATAGGCCTTTTCCAAATCAACCAGAACAGCACCTGTGCATTGTTGTTTTGATTTATTCCATTGGATATCAGAAACGAGTTTAGACGCAGCATGAATTGTGTCATGACCCGCCTTGAACCCGAACTGTTTATCCGGAATTATTTTGTTGTCCGCAGCCCACTTAGTCAGAGCCCTATTGATGATCTTTTCGAAAACTTTGCTGATGCTCAGAAGAAGAAGACTTATCGATCGAAGATTTGACGGGTTGGAGTTGTCCTTTCCCTTTTTCGGGAGAGGATGAACCACAGCAGCCTTCCAATGTACTGGATAATATGCATTATTCAGTGCATTATTGAAGAGTGTTGTGTAAATGTCAATTGCCTCCATCGGTAAATGTCTAAGTACAACGTTGGATATACCATCGACACCTGCTGACTTTTTATTTTTTATTGAGTTGAAGATGAGCTGAAGCTCAACCTTCGTCACTAACAAGGGACTTGGTCCCGTTTGCTCGGCGATTATGGCATTTGCCAAGGAATCGTCATTGAACCGCACGAAACCGCGGTTCTCAGATCGCCATTGTGTTATATCATTTCGAAGGTAAAAGTGATTAAGTAGGGCTCTGTTTTCCAGGTCGTGGTTGGGGCGAATGCTAACATTCACCTTGTACACTTGCTGGAAAGCAGCTCCCACCGCCTCCACTTTTTCCTTCGGACCTTCAATTATATAAAAGTCATCGTCAAAGATGGCTTCTTCTGGATCTATTTGCGCTGTCATGAGTACGTCTCTATCCTCTTCAGTTCTTTGGAGTTTCAGACACGGAAGGTCATTGTCGTTCTTTTTCCTGAATATCTTGTTGATTTTAGGGAACATACGAGGGTCACTGGAATTAACTGACCGGATCTTGCGGTTCCAGTACTTGTTAATTGATAACCTGTAGTTCTCCTTAATCAACAGATTGACATTTTTTATTGACGACTTCAGTGTCCTAACCTCCAAGTCATGTGGGTCTGTAAATCGTCTGTACAAGGTTTTGAGTCTTGTCAGTGAGCCACTCAATAGTGCATATTGCAGTTGGCTTTGGCATGGCCAAACCTCTGGCACTTCGTACATTGTAAAATGTCGTCGTGCCTTTTTAATTTATCCCAGTGTACAGTTTGATAGTCGAGGGATTTGATTTTCTTCACACTATCAAAACTGCTTTGGGGCGATAATGTTACGATTAACATTGGCAGCCTATAACTCCCTCGCCTGGACTTCACCGTAGTGAAAGGCTTGACCCCGATAAAATCGAGATCATCAGTGGCTTTTTGGCGGAGCTCAGTTAAGAGCGCCTCCGGTTCCGTGCAGGAACTTATGCCCTTCAGAAGGACCGTCTGAAATTTTTCACTTTTAGGCGTGTAGCTAAAGAACTCAGCTGTGGCCTCTTTTAGTAACCCTTTTACTAAGTTGTATTCGGCCAGTGAGAAGCACTGGACCGAATAGTTCTTTTCTCTTTCATTTAATATTTTAATAACAAAATTGCCCTTAGTGGCCGACTTACATACCTGTTTTATGTCGTCCAGGTCAACTTTATGTGTCCTAATGGGTGGTATTTTTTCTTTTCCAGGCTGTGGTTGTTTCTGGTGTTGCTGCTGCTGTTGCTGCTTCTGTGGCAGTTGTTGCTGCTTCTGCTGATGCTGCTGTTTCTGCTGCTCCTGCTGCCTTTGCCGTAGCTGTTGTTGTTGCTGCTGTTTTGCCTTAACCGAAGTGGATGGGCCCTCAGCAACTGGGCCTGTCACAGGTAATGAGGCCTCCCCTGATTTTGGTAGCGGGTTTGGACTGTCGTTGTTGCTTGTGTATTTTTTGCTGCTGTGGTTGTTCTTGCTTTGTTTTGTTTTTGTCTATCTGTTGTTTTTGTTGCTGTTGCCGTTGAGCCGCCTCTTGTTGGCGGCGTGCCTCTTGCTTCAGCTTTAACTTACTGAGGAGGGGCTCTATTTCCTCCTTGAGCTTTTTCAGGTTTTCCTCATGCTGGCTGATGGCTGCCTGTTTGGCTTTCAGGTCCTCAACCAGTTTCGTTTCTTCTTGGAGGTCCGCCTCTACCTCCAAAGCCTTCCCTGTCGGCGGGACTGGCTCTGGCTCCGATAGGATTAAATCCATATTCGGAGGCCTGAAGAGCCCCTCTCCACCTTCGGACACATACTCTGTTTTCTCAGACTCGGCGTAGTCTGAGAACTCACTCTCGGTGGTAATTCCTCCTTTACCACTCTCCATTTTTCTTCGCATATCCCGCCGCTTAGCGGAGTTGGCCCTTTCCACTTTGTTTGGGCTATGCTTCTTCAGCTTCCTTTTTTTGTTAGCTGTTGCTGCCGCTATGCCCTGGTCTGATGCCTGACCAGATGCTGTTGATGTTATTTTCGGTACCACTGCTGGCACCACCGTAACATCACCCGATGTGTTGGCAGAGGTATCTTTCGATACCCCTGCTTTTCTCTCCTTCTCCATCTGCTTTTCTTCCAAATCAATAAAATCTGCTATTTTTCGATTGTAGAAAATAACTGCAATATTTTTCGTGCACTCCGCACGGGATTCGAACCCACGACCCTTGGAGCTGTGTTCCGACGCCACCTCCACTAGGCTGTCGATTAGTTAAATGAAAACTGACACACTGCCTTCTTAATTGCAAACACTACAAATGCACTTTTTTTTTTTTTAATTTAAATTTAGCTGCTAATTACTTCTTCACTGTGCGGAAGTCAAAGAACGACTGAGACCAACGCACTAACCATCACGCTACGGGTACTACATTAAAAATTGATGGTGTTCAATAAATAAGTTTGGAACAATTTAAATATAGTAAAATTGTGTTTTATTTACAAGTGTGAATAAGTTTTAAATGTCGGACCAAGCCGAATATTACATTGGTGTCAGAAGAATAAGGGCTTAAAACTTATTGAGAATAAAAACAGTGAGCAGTGATTGAACTATTTTGTGTAAAGTAGTGAATTTAAAAATAAAAAAAATGAGTAAAGTCTTGAAAGATTTAACTGTGCCTGAGCTAAAGGCCGAACTAAGCAAACGTGGTTTAAGTTGGACAGGCGTAAAAACCGAACTCGTTAAACGGCTGCAGGAATATCTGGAGCAGCAAAATGAAGACCCATGTACATTTGCTTTCGAATTAGTAGCAAAAGTGGAAGAGGTAAATACAAATGTTGCCTTATCTAACATGGTGTCAGTTCTTTAAGCCAAATTTGAAGAGAATGAAAAGAATGTTCTCAAACAACTAGAAACTCAAAGGAATGATGTCCTGAAAAAACTAGAAGCCCAAAGAAGCGACCAAAAGCAAGAACAGCAGAATGTTCTCAAACAACTAAAAGCCCAAAGAAGTGACCAAAAGCAAGAACAGCAGAATAACCTTTTAGAAGGTGTTGCAACGCAACATGAAACACAATCCTTAACAAAAAAATCATCATTGTCAAATATGCAAATCACCGACGGCATCTGCACCGTCGGCTAATTCAAATTAACCGCAGACAATTTTTGGGAGATCATAACAAGAAATGACATTCAAACGATCATCGATCATAATTGTTTATATGTGGGAGTTCAATACGCCCACTATGCGATGTTTTAGTTGGACCCGCCCACGATGCGATGTTTTTATATTGTGTGCAGGTATGCAGTGGTCAAGCCCAGTTTAGAAGATGAACCACTATGTGTCAACGAACTATAGGTGGATCGCAAGAACTATCAGCTGGGGGATTAAGATCTACGTACGAGCATAATGATCTTGATGTTTATGATGTTTTACAGCTTACTTTTTTTAGACAAAAAGAAACCGAGGTTTCGTTATGCAAGTAAAAATGCATATTATTCATTCCCAAATCAAAATTGTAAACTAAAGTTCGCGAAAATAAAAAGACAAGTCATATTATAGAGATAAGAAATTTTGCATTTTTTTGTAGTTTGAAGGGAAAGTAACACTGTTACTTCTGCTTCTGTGGTTTTTTTTTTTCTTATACGATTTTTGTGATTTACCGCCGGCAACTTAACGATTTGACTCCGCATCAACTGGACTGCGGAGAATACAATCCATTTTGTCTAAGGTTAAGTTAATTTTCCTTGTGGCAAACATTGGTCCTTCGAGCCGGATGGTAAAGGATTCATAAAAAGGATCTTAAGAACTAAAAAAAAGTGCGCGGAAAAGACAATATAAACAATTTCGTGTGCGTGTAGGTTGAAAATAAAAACCTAAAGGACAATCGCGTTTGTGCGTCGCGTCGTGTAAAGTAAAAGACATTCGAAGTTCGTGCGGTGATTTTTTGATTATCCTGAGTTATCCTGTGAAGATCTAGAAGCTGGTGCAACGAGGGAGCAACGCATTTCTACAGGTGTGTGGCTTTTTAATAAAATAATTTCTATTTCATTTAATTCATTGATCATATTCGATCTCAATTTAAACGTGTGTTGTGTTTCTGGGTATATTTATTAAGTATTTATATTCAAAATGAACAAAATAAAGGTTCCTTGTGTTATCGATTCGGTTTCAACCATTCTTCGAGATTTAAACGCTGATTACAAGGCGTATGAAAAATTGGATTTTAAATCAAAAACATCGATTCACATGAATGAAGCGCGTTTAATTAATTTAGAGGCATCTTTTGAGGAAGCTAGAGTCCTTCACCAAAAAATCGTTCAAGCTCCTACTGAAGAAGCAAAGGTCAACTATATGGATGCCTTAGTTTTTCATAAATTAAAAGAAATTTATTCCAATTATTCTTGTCAATTAAAAGAGGTGCTCTCAAAAATTCAAAGCCATAGTTTACACAATAGGTCAGTCAACGCATCAAATGTACCATCACCGTGCGTCGGTAGGACTTAAACTCCCACCTATCAAAATTCCTACTTTTGATGGTTGTCTTAAAATGTGGCCAGAATTTAAAAGCTTGTTTGAAGCAATGATAAATAAAAATACTTCAATATCTGATGCTCATAAGTTGCAGTATTTGAAAGGTAATTTATCTGGTGAAGCGGCGCGAATACTTCGAAATACCGATACAAACTTTGAATCCGCGTGGGCTTTGTTGGTCAAAAGATTTCAGAATGTCAGGTTATTGAAAGATAATCAATTCAGACTTCTTTTCGATCAGTCCAAAATAACTCAAGAATCATCTGAAGATCTCAAAGTTTTGTTAGATACGACAAACGAAGCCAAACAATCTTTAAAAAACCTTGGAGTAGCTGTGGAATCATGGGAAGACGTTCTTATCTTTCATACGGTTCAAAAACTTCCTTTTACAACCCGTGGGCTATGGGAATCACATATTTCGACGCATGTTGACTATCCACAATACAGCGTATTTCATTTTAATGAGATCAAGGACATTGGATGTCATTGGACCATCCTCTTCAGACTTAAATCAGCAGAAAGCTAAAAACCCTTCGTCGAGTACAGTTAGAGCACACAACTCTAAAATTTTAACCAAGTGTGAACTATGTAAGGTCTCACACTCTATTCGAAACTGCTTTAAGTTTAAAGCCTTTAACGTAAAAAAAGACATGAATTCGTTAAAACAAATAACCTTTGCGTTAACTGCCTTTCAAATGCACATTTCGCTCAAAACTGCACGAGCACATTTACGTTTTCGACTTGCCACAAAAAGCATCATTCATTGTTGCACCTGAACGATGCAACAACGGCACTGCAAGGCTTCGAAAACAATCCGGTTTCACAACCGACCAGGGAAACTGTCAATTCAACTCCCACGGGATCGAGATCGTCAGAAAACTCTCGGGATTCTATCCCACTTGCTTCAGCAAACAATGCGTCTCTAGCCGAAAACAAGCTTGCGCCCGTTCTTCCTGGCTACGGCCCTTATAAAGGTTTTGACACCTGCTGGCCAACCGTTGCTGCTGCGAGCATTATTAGATCAAGGATCAGAATCCTCATTCATTACTGAGTCTGCCGCTCAACTTCTCAAGTTAAAAAGGGTAAGAAGTTGTGTAGATGTAATTGGTGTTGGAGAAAGCAATGCAAGTACCTCAAACTGGAGGGTAACGTTTAAGATTTTATCCAACGTAAACCAAGATTTTAATCTTTAGCTACATGCCTTAGTCCTACCCAAATTAACAGCTGTTCTTCCCACACGAAAGATACCTAACGATAATTGGAACCATTTAAAGATGCTCGAACTTGCTGATCCAGACTACAACAAACCCAGCAAAATTGATGTGTTATTAGGTAGCGATGTTTATCCATCTATTATCCTTGAAGGTTTGGTAAAGGGAGAGCCAGGTACCCCTATTGCTCAAAGGACTGAACTTGGGTGGGTTGCTTTCTGGGGGCATTTCACCTCATAGCCAATCAAAAGTCCAGGCGTTTCATATAAAAACTGAGTCTCAAGTCTTAGATTCCTTGTTGACCAAGTTTTGGGAACTTGAAGAAGTTCAAGGTCGAAAGTTCCTATCACCAGACGAAGAAAAATGTGAAAACCATTTGCGCAGGACACGTCAACGGCAATTAGATGGAAAATATGGTGTCCAACTTCCTTTCAAAGAAGGGACATATCCTTTACTAGGGTTGTCTCAAAAATCAGCTCTTGTAAGATTCTTACAATTGGAAAGAAAATTCCAAACCAACACTTCATTTAAAGCTGAATACCAAAGGGTTTTCAATGAATATAAGGAGCGTGGGCATATGACTGAAGTACCACTTGATGTAACAAAACCTCCTCATTATTACCTTCCTCACCATGCAGTGCTTAAGGAAGCCAGCTCAACCACAAAACTACGGATTGTATTTGACGCGTCCTGTAAAACATCCGACGGTACGTCGCTCAATGACCATCTGCATGTTGGTCCCAGATTGCAAGATGATATCTTTGATCATATCGCACGTTTTAGGAGGTTCAAGATTGCATTCACTGCTGATATAAATAAAATGTATCGACAAATTTGGGTCGCTTTAGGTGATTTAATGTATCAACTTGTTTTATGGCGAGATGTAGATGGAGAAGAAGTTAAAACGTACCGTCTTAACACAGTTACATTCGGTACTGCTGCCGTACCTTATTTAGCTATCCGAACGCTTCAACAACTCGCATCTGATGAACGTGATGACTTCCCTCTTGCATCAAAGATAGCCATGAAGAACTTTTACGTCGATGATCTTATTCATGGGGCAGACTCAGTAGAGGAGGCGTTGGAGATGCAGACACAGCTCATAAAGATGTTGAAGAAAGGAGGCTTTCCGTTAAGGAAATGGGCAAGTAACTGCGAGAAACTTTTGATGCATGTGCCAGAAGAAGACAGGGAAATACAAATTCCACTATCTTTCGACGAGAAAAACGCAATTAAGGCTCTTGGAATCCAGTGGCACTCCGCAAAGGACGTTTTCACATTCAAAATCTCACTTCCGGAACATAAGAAAACTATGAAAAGAACAATACTATCCGATCTTGCTCGCCTTTACGATCCAATGGGGTGGATAGCACACTGCGTCATCGTTGGCAAAATCGTAATGCAAGATATTTGGAAGGACAAGCAAACATGGGATTCTGAGCTCCCATCAACAATAATTTCTGCGTGGCAAACGTTGAAGGCTGGACTGAGCCTTTTAAGTGCCATCGAGATCCCTCGCTGGATTAATCTCACCAACGAATCACAGGTCGAGGTCCACGGATTCTGCGATGCATCGGAAAAGGCATATGCGGCAACCATATATCTTAGGGTTACTACCAAAAAAGATACCTTCATTAATCTGATCGTGTCAAAAACGAGAGTGGCACCTCTTAAAACGAAATCACTGGCTCGGTTGGAGCTTTGCTTTTGGCACGGCTATTAGTCAACACCATAGACACGATGGAACTCCAATTGGCAAAGATTTTCACTTGGTGTGGCTCTCAAATAACTCTAGCCTGGATTAAAAGCGCACCATATTTGAGAACCACGTTTGTGGCCAACAGAGTGGCAGAAATCCAAGAACTTACGGATGCTGAGTGTTGGAATTACGTTCCATCCAAGGACAACCCCGCTGACATCGCGTCACAAGGAGTCTCTCCAAGTGATCTCACTCAAAACCGTCAATGGTGGTATGGACCTGACTTCCTTCAATCGTTTGATAAAACTGTTCACTCTTCGGTTGAAATCAAACCAACCGAACTTGAAATGAAAGGATCAGGTAGTTCCAAAACCGTAAGTAAGTTGATCGCATCTGGGTCCCCCAATATTAACATTTTTCAGCTCTGCGTTCACCTCACTACATTCCAATCAAATCAACTTCTTTTTAATCGTTTTTCATCCCTTAATCGGTTATATCGAGCTGCAGCGTACTGGCGTCGATTCTTAACAAATCTTCAATTTAAGGCGAAAAAAACTATCAACTCGTGTGCGTGGACCATTTTCAGTTAATGAAATATCCTCAGCTCGACTACGTTTAATTGTTTTTGTTCAGAAGGCATATTTTACTGAAGAGATCTCGAAACTTTGCAAAGGAGAAATTGTCTCTAAACAAAGTCCAATTGCGAAACTTTCACCATTCAAAGATGAAGAGGGAATCTTGCGAGTTGGAGGCCGATTAGAAAATGCCAATCTCCCTTATTCACAAAAGCATCCAGTAATACTCCCGTCGAGCAACTTCCTTACGTCACTCATCGTCCACGATGTCCATCTGAAAACTCTCAATGGTGGCCAACAATTGATAATAGCTACGCTTCGATCAGATTACTGGATATTGCGTTTAAAATCGACTTCTAGAAAATGTATCCATAAATGTTTGAAATGTTACAGATTTAATGCAACACGCATGCAGCAGAAAATGGGCAATTTGGCATCCCTTCGAGAAAATCAAGCGCGACCTTTTCAAACATCGTGAGTGGACTATGCTGGTCCTATTCAGCTTAAAGCTTGGAAGGGTCGATGTAACAAAGTTACAAAAGCCTACATTGCAATTTTTGTCTGTTTTTGCACAAAAGCTGTTCACTTGGAACTCGTAAGCGACTACACCACGTCCGCATTTCTTGCAGCTTTCAAGCGTTTCACTGCTCGTCGTGGAATATGTGGAAACTTGCACAGTGATTGCGGAACGAATTTCAAGGGAGCTGCCAACGTAATAGAATCTGAAAGGACATTCATGCCCAAGCAATGGACACAATGATATCGCTAGGTTGCTTCAAGAAAATGGCACACAATGGCATTTCAGTTATTCTCTTTGTTTGCCTCTGTTGAAATTGTTCAACAACTCATTGTCCATGGGGTTCTTTTTACCAGAATGGAAAGAATCATTTCTTGTTCCTATATTCAAGGCAGGTTCTAAAAATCTAGTAGAAAATTATAGAGGAATCTGCAAGCTCTCAGCCATCCCCAAACTTTTCGAAAGTTTGGTTAAAGATAAAATAGAATTTATGATAAAGGAATGCTTATCTGAGTCACAGCATGGCTTCGTATCAGGTCGGTCTACTGTGACTAATTTGGCTGTTTTCTCTTCATATGTCCTAAATGCAATGGAGAATAAATGTCAAGTAGATGCTATTTACACCGACTTTAGTAAAGCTTTTGATTCGGTAGATCATATTATTTTACTGAAAAAGCTTCAATATTTTGGTTTTCATTCTAAGATGCTTCAATGGATCTCTTCGTATTTAGAAACCAGAACTCAACGAGTAATTATTGACCACAAAGTTTCGAGAAGTATAAAATGTACCTCTGGCGTTCCGCAAGGGAGTCATCTTGGCCCTTTACTTTTCCTAATTTATATTAATGATATAGTTGACATAATACAAAATTGTAATTATCTGCTATATGCTGATGATTTAAAATTGTACTTTAAAATTAAAACCATCGACGATTGTGTAAGATTTGAACCATATTTCTACGTGGTGTTCTTTGAATAGTTTGAAACTTAATATTAGAAAATGTAAAGCTATATCATTTTCCAAATCTGCATTAGCTCTTAATTTTCCATATAAAATCGAATCGAATCTTTTGACTAAAGTGAACAATATCAAAGATCTAGGCGTTATTTTTGATAATACTTTTTCTCCAAAAAAGCATATAGATTTCATTGTGGCTAAGGCGAACACCCTAGTTGGTTTCATTAAAAGGAATAGTAAGGATTTTAAGGATCCTTACGTTTTACTAACCCTTTATACCTCACTTATAGTTAGGTCAACAATCGAATATGCTGATGTGATTTGGAACCCATGTTATAGAGTTCATTCCGAAAGAATTGAACAGGTCCAAAGGCGGTTTACTAAATTTGTGTTTCGTAAAATGCGTTGGAGTTTTAGTCCAGACTATAAAGCTAGGTGCCAATTGCTGGGGATAAAATCCCTAGAATCTAGAAGAAAAATTCATGATGTAATGTTTGTGAGAGATATACTTTGCTATCATATAAAAAGTCCGTTTTTGCTTTCTCAGATTTCCATTTATGTACCATCTAGACAGTTAAGAACAAGTTGTTTCCTTTTTGAAAAGCTGCATAGAACAAATTATGGAAAAAATGAACCAATATCACGAGCAATTTCCTCGTTCAATGAAGTATGTGTTATTTTTGAAAACTAAATTATTGTATAAATTTATATTTTAAATAAATAAGTAAAAAATTTTTGTAATTGCATCTGTTAAGCAAATCGCTTGTAGATAAATAAATAAATAAAATAAATAAAAATAAAATAAACCCTCCTGCAGCTCCGCATTTTGGCGGTCTTTGGGAAGCAGGTGTAAAGTCCATGAAATACCATTTAAAGCGAGTAATCGGACACTACACTCTTACATTTGAGGAATACGCAACCATACTGGCACAAGTAGAGGCTTGCTTGAATTCTCGCCCACTCTGTCCTGTAAATGAAGATCCTGAAGATCTCTCAATCCTGACACCAGGACATTTTTTAATTGGAGCAGCACTTAACACAGCACCAGAAAGGGACTTAACAGGAGTTAAGGAGTCTTATTTAGACAGGTGGAAACTTTTGCAAAAAAATCACCAAGACATTTGGAAAAAGTGGAAATCGGAATACTTGGTGCGACTACAAAAGCGTCCAAAGTAGCTTCCGCCGAACAACGAACTCAAAGTGGGTAATCTTGTACTGTTGCCTGATGACCAAACGCCTCCTACTCTTTGGCAGCTAGGAAAAATCACGGAGATGCACCCCGGAACAGATGGTAAGGTTCGTGTGGTCACAATAAAAACAGCAACCACCTCATTCAAGCGCCCTATAGCCAAACTTTGTTTCCTGCCAATGCTAAACGAGTCAAGCATATCAACCCAAACACACACACTTTAAATATCGTATCTATTTCTATTATTGCTTCAAACTAAAATCGTACCTTAAATTAAATTTCAACTTAATTAAATTAATCTTAAAACAAAAAAAAACAATTTAAAATATATAACACAATATAGCCACACACAATTCACCATACCTACTTTTTTTCTCTCTTTCATGTACCTACCTATCATACGTCGAGGAACAACCATCCTAATCATCATCTCTATTCAAAGGTCTAAAATTACTTACCAAGACGCAGCCATACAACGCAGTCCTTTGATGAAATCGTTTCGTATTCCAGGGGCCCGGCAGGATGTTGCAACGCAACATGAAACACAATCCTAAACAAAAAAATCATCATTGTCAAAGATGCAAATCACCGACGGCATCTGCATAAAAATAAATACAAACACCGTCGGCTAATTCAAATTACCCGCAGACAATTTTTGGGAGATCATAACAAGAAATGACATTCAAACGATCATCGATCATAATTGTTTATATGTGGGAGTTCAATACGCCCACTATGCGATGTTTTAGTTGGACCCGCCCACGATGCGATGTTTTTATATTGTGTGCAGGTATGCAGTGGTCAAGCCCAGTGGTCAGGAATCGACGATCGTTTGGTGGCGATGACGAAGATGAGAGGTGCGGTAAGAGTTGATATAGAAGGAAAAAACTTTAGAAGATGAACCACTATGTGTCAACGAACTATAGCTGGATCGCAAGAACTATCAGCTGGTGGATTAAGATCTACGTACGAGCATAATGATCTTGATGTTTATGATGTTTTACAGCTTACTTTTTTTAGACAAAAAGAAACCGAGGTTTCGTTATGCAAGTAAAAATGCATATTATTCATTCCCAAATCAAAATTGTAAACTAAAGTTCGCGAAAATAAAAAGACAAGTCATATTATAGAGATAAGAAATTTTGCATTTTTTTGTAGTTTGAAGGGAAAGTAACACTGTTACTTCTGCTTCTGTGGTTTTTTTTCTTCTTATACGATTTTTGTGATTTACCGCCGGCAACTTAAAGATTTGACTCCGCATCAACTGGACTGCGGAGAATACAATCCATTTTGTCTAAGGTTAAGTTAATTTTCCTTGTGGCAAACATTGCTCCTTCGAGCCGGATGGTAAAGGATTCATAAAAAGGATCTTAAGAACTAAAAAAAAGTGCGCGGAAAAGACAATATAAACAATTTCGTGTGCGTGTAGGTTGAAAATAAAAACCTAAAGGACAATCGCGTTTGTGCGTCGCGTCGTGTAAAGTAAAAGACATTCGAAGGTCGTGCGGTGATTTTTTGATTATCCTGTAAAGATCTAGAAGCTGGTGCAACGAGGGAGCAACGCATTTCTACAGGTGTGTGGCTTTTTAATAAAATAATTTCTATTTCATTTAATTCATTGATCATATTTGATCTTAATTTAAACGTGTGTTGTGTTTCTGGGTATATTTATTAAGTATTTATATTCAAAATGAGCAAAATAAAGGTTCCTTGTGTTATCGATTCGGTTTCAACCATTCTTCGAGATTTAAACGCTGATTACAAGGCGTATGAAAAATTGGATTTTAAATCAAAAACATCGATTCACATGAATGAAGCGCGTTTAATTAATTTAGAGGCAGCTTTGGAGGAGGCTAGAGTCCTTCATCAAAAAATCGTTGAAGCTCCTACTGAAGAAGCAAAGGTCAACTATATGGATGCCTTAGTTTTTCATAAATTAAAAGAAATTTATTTCAATTATTCTTGTCAATTAAAAGAGGTGCTCTCAAAAATTCAAAGCCATAGTTTACACAATAGGTCAGTCAACGGATCAAATGTACCATCACCATGCGTCGGTAGAACTTAAACTCCCACCTATCAAAATTCCTACTTTTGATGGTTGTCTTAAAATGTGGCCAGAATTTAAAAGCTTGTTTGAAGCAATGATAAATAAAAATACTTCAATATCTGATGCTCATAAGTTGCAGTATTTGAAAGGTAATTTATCTGGTGAAGCGGCGCGAATACTTCGAAATACCGATACAAACTTTGAATCCGCGTGGGCTTTGTTGGTCAAAAGATTTCAGAATGTCAGGTTATTGAAAGATAATCAATTCAGACTTCTTTTCGATCAGTCCAAAATAACTCAAGAATCATCTGAAGAACTCAAAGTTTTGTTAGATACGACAAACGAAGCCAAACAATCTTTAAAAAACCTTGGAGTAGCTGTGGAATCATGGGAAGACGTTCTTATCTTTCATACGGTTCAAAAACTTCCTTTTACAACCCGTGGGCTATGGGAATCACATATTTCGACGCATGTTGACTATCCACAATACAGCGTATTTCATTTTAATGAGATCAAGGACATTGGATGTCATTGGACCATCCTCTTCAGACTTAAATCAGCAGAAAGCTAAAAACCCTTCGTCGAGTACAGTTAGAGCACACAACTCTAAAATTTTAACCAAGTGTGAACTATGTAAGGTCTCACACTCTATTCGAAACTGCTTTAAGTTTAAAGCCTTTAACGTAAAAAAAGGCATGAATTCGTTAAAACAAATAACCTTTGCGTTAACTGCCTTTCAAATGCACATTTCGCTCAAAACTGCACGAGCACATTTACGTTTTCGACTTGCCACAAAAAGCATCATTCATTGTTGCACCTGAACGATGCAACAACGGCACTGCAAGGCTTCGAAAACAATCCGGTTTCACAACCGACCAGGGAAACTGTCAATTCAACTCCCACGGGATCGAGATCGTCAGAAAACTCTCGGGATTCTATCCCACTTGCTTCAGCAAACAATGCGTCTCTAGCCGAAAACAAGCTTGCGCCCGTTCTTCCTGGCTACGGCCCTTATAAAGGTTTTGACACCTGCTGGCCAACCGTTGCTGCTGCGAGCATTATTAGATCAAGGATCAGAATCCTCATTCATTACTGAGTCTGCCGCTCAACTTCTCAAGTTAAAAAGGGTAAGAAGTTGTGTAGATGTAATTGGTGTTGGAGAAAGCAATGCAAGTACCTCAAACTGGAGGGTAACGTTTAAGATTTTATCCAACGTAAACCAAGATTTTAATCTTTAGCTACATGCCTTAGTCCTACCCAAATTAACAGCTGTTCTTCCCACACGAAAGATACCTAACGATAATTGGAACCATTTAAAGATGCTCGAACTTGCTGATCCAGACTACAACAAACCCAGCAAAATTGATGTGTTATTAGGTAGCGATGTTTATCCATCTATTATCCTTGAAGGTTTGGTAAAGGGAGAGCCAGGTACCCCTATTGCTCAAAGGACTGAACTTGGGTGGGTTGCTTTCTGGGGGCATTTTACCTCATAGCCAATCAAAAGTCCAGGCGTTTCATATAAAAACTGAGTCTCAAGTCTTAGATTCCTTGTTGACCAAGTTTTGGGAACTTGAAGAAGTTCAAGGTCGAAAGTTCCTATCACCAGACGAAGAAAAATGTGAAAACCATTTGCGCAGGACACGTCAACGGCAATTAGATGGAAAATATGGTGTCCAACTTCCTTTCAAAGAAGGGACATATCCTTTACTAGGGTTGTCTCAAAAATCAGCTCTTGTAAGATTCTTACAATTGGAAAGAAAATTCCAAACCAACACTTCATTTAAAGCTGAATACCAAAGGGTTTTCAATGAATATAAGGAGCGTGGGCATATGACTGAAGTACCACTTGATGTAACAAAACCTCCTCATTATTACCTTCCTCACCATGCAGTGCTTAAGGAAGCCAGCTCAACCACAAAACTACGGATTGTATTTGACGCGTCCTGTAAAACATCCGACGGTACGTCGCTCAATGACCATCTGCATGTTGGTCCCAGATTGCAAGATGATATCTTTGATCATATCGCACGTTTTAGGAGGTTCAAGATTGCATTCACTGCTGATATAAATAAAATGTATCGACAAATTTGGGTCGCTTTAGGTGATTTAATGTATCAACTTGTTTTATGGCGAGATGTAGATGGAGAAGAAGTTAAAACGTACCGTCTTAACACAGTTACATTCGGTACTGCTGCCGTACCTTATTTAGCTATCCGAACGCTTCAACAACTCGCATCTGATGAACGTGATGACTTCCCTCTTGCATCAAAGATAGCCATGAAGAACTTTTACGTCGATGATCTTATTCATGGGGCAGACTCAGTAGAGGAGGCGTTGGAGATGCAGACACAGCTCATAAAGATGTTGAAGAAAGGAGGCTTTCCGTTAAGGAAATGGGCAAGTAACTGCGAGAAACTTTTGATGCATGTGCCAGAAGAAGACAGGGAAATACAAATTCCACTATCTTTCGACGAGAAAAACGCAATTAAGGCTCTTGGAATCCAGTGGCACTCCGCAAAGGACGTTTTCACATTCAAAATCTCACTTCCGGAACATAAGAAAACTACGAAGAGAACAATACTATCCGATTTTGCTCGCCTTTACGATCCAATGGGGTGGATAGCACCCTGCGTCATCGTTGGCAAAATTATAATGCAAGATATTTGGAAGGACAAGCAAACATGGGATTCTGAGCTCCCATCAACAATAATTTCTGCGTGGCAAACGTTGAAGGCTGGACTGAGCCTTTTAAGTGAAATCGAGATCCATCGCTGGATTAATCTCACCAACGAATCACAGGTCGAGGTCCACGGATTCTGCTCATTCATTAATCTCATCGTGTCAAAAACGAGAGTGGCACCTCTTAAAACCAAATCACTGGCTCGGTTGGAGCTTTGTGGAGCTTTGCTTTTGGCACGGCTATTAGTCAACACCATAGACACGATGGAACTCCAATCGGCAAAGATTTTCACTTGGTGTGACTCTCAAATAACTCTAGCCTGGATTAAAAGCGCACCATATTTGAGAACCACGTTTGTGGCCAACAGAGTGGCAGAAATCCAAGAACTTACGGATGCTGAGTGTTGGAATTACGTTTCATCCAAGGACAACCCCGCTGACATCGCGTCACGAGGAGTCTCTCCAAGTGATCTCACTCAAAACCGTCAATGGTGGTATGGACCTGACTTCCTTCAATCGTTTGATAAAACTGTTCACTCTTCGGTTGAAATCAAACCAACCGAACTTGAAATGAAAGGATCAGGTAGTTCCAAAACCAAAAGTAAGTTGATCGCATCTGGGTCCCCCATTGTTAAAATGTTTCAGCTCTGCGTTCACTTCACTACATTCCAATCAAATCAACTTCTTTTTAATCGTTTTTCATCCCTTAATCGGTTATATCGAGCTGCAGCGTACTGGCGTCGATTCTTAACAAATCTTCAATTAAAGGCAAAAAAACTATCAACTCGTGTGCGTGGACCATTATCAGTTAATGAAATATCCTCAGCTCGACTACGTTTAATTGTTTTTGTTCAGAAGGAATATTTTACTGAAGCGATCTCGAAACTTTGCAAAGGAGAAATTGTCTCTAAACAAAGTCCAATTGCGAAACTTTCACCATTCAAAGATGAAGAGGGAATCTTGCGAGTTGGAGGCCGATTAGAAAATGCCAATCTCCCTTATTCACAAAAGCATCCAGTAATACTCCCGTCGAGCAACTTCCTTACGTCACTCATCGTCCACGATGTCCATCTGAAAACTCTCAATGGTGGCCAACAATTGATAATGGCTACGCTTCGATCAGATTACTGGATATTGCGTTTAAAATCGACTTCTAAAAAATGTATCCATAAATGTTTGAAATGTTACAGATTTAATGCAACACGCATGCAGCAGAAAATGGGCAATTTGCCATCCCTTCGAGTGAATCAAGCGCGACCTTTTCAAACATCGTGAGTGGACTATGCTGGTCCTATTCAGCTTAAAGCTTGGAAGGGTCGATGTAACAAAGTTGCAAAAGCCTACATTGCAATTTTTGTCTGTTTTTGCACAAAAGCTGTTCACTTGGAACTCGTAAGCGACTACACCACGTCCGCATTTCTTGCAGCTTTCAAGCGTTTCACTGCTCGTCGTGGAATATGTGGAAACTTGCACATTGATTGCGGAACGAATTTCAAGGGAGCTGCCAACGTAATGGAATCTGAAAGGACATTCATGCCCAAGCAATGGACACATGATATCGCTAGGTTGCTTCAAGAAAATGGCACACAATGGCATTTCAACCCTCCTGAAGCTCCGCATTTTGGCAGTCTTTGGGAAGCAGGTGTGAAGTCGATGAAATACCATTTAAAGCGAGTAATCGGACACTACACTCTTACATTTGAGGAATACGCAACCATACTGGCACAAGTAGAGGCTTGCTTGAATTCTCGCCTACTCTGTCCTGTAAATGAAGATCCTGAAGATCTCTCAATCCTGACACCAGGACGTTTTTTAATTGGAGCAGCACCAGAAAGGGACTTAACAGGAGTTAAGGAGTCTTATTTAGACAGGTGGAAACTTTTGCAAAAAAATCACCAAGACATTTGGAAAAAGTGGAAATCGGAATACTTGGTGCGACTACAAAAGCGTCCAAAGTGGCTTACGCCGAACAACGAACTCAAAGTGGGTAATCTTGTACTGTTGCCTGATGACCAACCGCCTCCTACTCTTTGGCAGCTAGGAAAATTCACGGAGATGCACCCCGGAACAGATGGTAAGGTTCGTGTGGTCACAATAAAAACAGCAACCACCTCATTCAAGCGCCCTATAGCCAAACTTTGTTTCCTACCAATGCTAAACGAGTCAAGCATATCAACCCAAACACACACACTTTAAATATCGTATCTATTTCTATTATTGCTTCAAACTAAAATCGTACCTTAAGCTAAATTTCAACTTAATTAAATTAATCTTAAATCAAAAAAACAATTTAAAATATATAACACAATATAGCCACACACCATTCACCATACCTACTTTTTTACTTGCGACATATAGGAACTATATGGCAAGTTTTGCATTCGTGCAAAATTTCGAACTCGAGATTTTAATCAAACATGACATAACGATGGTAGAGAAGTCGAAAAAAGTGGGTCCCGCGATTCCGTCCGGTCTGTTTTGTCTGTCTGTCCACGCTCCTACAGCCTAAACCATTGGGTCGATTGAGTTCAAACTTGGAAGTTAAGGTTTTGAGCAGATTCGCGTTAGGCGTTTTTTCATTTTTTTTTTAAGATCAAAACTAACAGTGGCCCCCATACAATTTTTTTGGTCAAAAAACGAAAATTCGAATTTTCTCAAAAACCAAACGATAGATTTTTTTTTAATTTTCTCTAAAATTTTATTTTTTAACTTGGCTTCTTTTAATAAGAAAAACATATTTTTGTATTGCTCAGGAAAGGTACCGCTAATAGAACCGTTTTTTTGTTTTTTAATTTTCTCAGCAAATTATGAACCGATTTCAAAAATTTTTTTTGTGAATAAGCTCTTATATTATTTTAACAATATTTGATTATCAGAAGTTAATATTTTTTTACGAAATTTAAACGTATAGCGTATATTAATAATCACTAAACAACTGCATACCAAAAATATTTTTAGAACAAAATTGAAAAATTTTATGTATTAAAAATTGATTTAAAAAAAACAGCTCTAAAGATTTTCAAAAAAAAAAATTGAAAAATCAAGGGTTTTTTGATTTATAAAATGGCATTTAAATTTTTGAAGACAAACTTATTTTTCAGGTAAAATTTTGAATCTTAAAATAGTTTTTTTTTTAAATTATTTTAACTATATTAAATGTAAATTATTTTGACAAAATTTTAATTACATTCCTACCTTTTCTCCAAATTAATGCATTTGGTAAACATTTATGTATTTATATAGCTATAACTATTGTTAATACCAACGATAGCCATGTAGCGCCACTGCATCGGATTAACGAAAGTGTCTATCAAGAAGTATTATCTTGGTACCTTTGTATATATGATTTTAAATATAATTTTTTAAGAATAAGGTGTTTCACACATGTTTTACTTGCCTTCGCCTATATAAAACAATAAATACTTAGTACAAGTTAAAGAAACGTACAACCTTAAAAATATTGGCTTCGAACTAATTTTATCTCACAGAAAATATTGTTTTCGACATTCAATAATGTTTGTATAAAAATCCAACAGTCAGTTTTTTCATAAAAAATTAAAATCTACAAAAAATAGTACGCAACATTGGTAAAAAAATGATGTTCGATTTTAGAAATCTCGTGAACAATAGAAGATATTGACTTCAAATTAATTTAATTCATCCAATTTGTATTCGTTCATATAAGAAATAAAAACTATTTTAGAAATGCTGCTAAAATTGGTAAAAATTGGTTTTCGACTTAAAATCTCGTTAAAATGGATTTTGAAATCAAACTACTTCATCATTTGCTAAATATTGTTGGTAATTTAAAAATTTTTTTTACTTTAACTTTTTTAACAAAACACGAAAACCTACAAACCTTTTTTGAGAAATCAAATGGCATTAACATTTTTAAAACAACATTTTTTAACGGGTATATTTTTAAATAGACTCGGTATAGGATTTTTTTCAATTTCACTCATTCCTTCTAAAATTGCCCCTACCTACTACACGAAGAGAAATAAAACCCCATTTCGATAGTCAAAAGTGCACGCTTTCGACCAAATCTTGGCGGCCAAGCTATCGTACTCTCCCATTCTGTTTACAGCCTTTGACACTTAAAGCTTAAAACTGCTTTTTCAACATCACTTTTCTCGGGTTATCTATAGCATCATTAAATGTCTGTTTTTTTTCGTAAATTTCTCTTGGAGTTTATTTTGATTATTAGTACCTATATTTTAAAACAGTAGTAAAACTTTATGTTTATTTCAAATTTATTGAAAAAGTACCCCAAATTTAAAAACTTTACTCTGACAAAAAAAATTGCATTCATTAAGATATCATAAGGCTGAGACAAAGTCATCAAATTTATGTAGGTAATTACAATTACAAAGTCTAATATTTCTCTAAAAATAAAGATCCAAACAAAGTTAATGTAAGTTTAAAAATGGGCCAGGGTAGGTTTACTAAAATAAAAGAAAGCATTTCCTTACATCCTTGATAACTTATTATTGTAGATAGATTATAATAAATACCTACATATAGCATAATATCATAAGAACTTAAGTAAAACTATGTCTCAAAATTTGTCCTTGAACACTTTTTTGACCGGAAGTTATAACTACCTACTTTATAAACTTAATGATTTGTTTTAATTTTTAAAACAAAAGTTTTTGTAAAGATATTTGAGTCGAAAGTCAATTCGATTTTTCTCAAAATTTTACCTGATGTTAAAAACGTTATTCTTTGTTGCACAAATTTTTTTTGGAGGTAAAATCATTTTTTGTTCGTAAAATTTTCGAGTCGACAAATATTTTTGTTCAGTTTTTTGGCTTATAAAAATAACGTTAATTGAATTTTTTGCCAAACATATATTTGTTTGGTATTACGTTACAATATATAATATAAAATTTAATTCAAGTGTCTAGTGTTATTGGTTCGTGAGATATTTAGGGTTAACGAAAATGTTAATCTTTTTTAAATTGCTATGGTAAATTTCAATTCAAAATCATTTTTTTTTGAGAGTCCTTTCTGCATTATTATCTGTATAACAAAATTTATTTGAAGGCAATATCTCTACTGGTTCTTGTGCCATGGACGTCGAAAAAAACTCGCCGGACGTACGAACGTAAAATCTTTTATTTCGACTCTATGGACCTTGACACGAGAAATGTTAAAATTTTCAAATCGACAAATCGGATTTACGGTTGACATTTGATTTGCGTTAAAACTAATGACCCGTTTTGGATATATCGAATACAAATTTTTTAGTCTTGAACAGAAATGAAAAATCGCTTAATGCGGCTCTAACCCATTATTTCAAAATTTGAAGTCAATTGACCTAATGCCTTGGGGTGTATGGGCCAGGACAGACAGATAGACGGACGGAATCAGGGGACCCACTTTTTTCCACTTCTCTATCATCGAAATTAATGATTAAAATCTCGAGTTCGAAATTTTTTATGAATGCAAAACTTGCCTATAAGACGCAAGTAAGAAAATTAAAGTTTAGACCAATGATTTTCGAAATTGTGAAATTAAGTCTTAAATTGATTTTAAATATCTGAAGAATTCTTCGTCTTAACATCAAGGTTATAACATCAAGGTTTTGAAATAACATGAACAATCATCATTGGTACAATTTTGCGTTTTATGTTAACAAATTATTGTTTGGCACAAAAAACCTCGAAATTGTATAAAAGAAAATTTCAAATCAATGAAAAAAAAAATCACCTACCAATTGATATCTATCTACAAAAAAATCTCTAAAGCTAAACAAAACTAATCTTCAAATATTGCAGAAAAACTTAAAGCCAAATAAAAGCAAAATATCCACCAGCCAAAATATACATAACTATATAACCAAACGTACCTCCTCGACGGGTCTCCACCTTGCCGTTGGTGAGGAGGCTTAAGCGAGAACTTCTAGTAGGTTAAGTTGCAGATTCTAGCTCTTGAGCAGACTCTCAGCCACCAACTTAGGTTTAAGCAAACTAAGAGAGGCCCACCCCTATGAATATGGAAGAACTAAATAAACAGAAAAAAACCATAGCGGGGATATACGCTATATGGTCGGTAGAAGTCACGGCTACCGGCTTGGGCTTTGTCTCGCGGTCTCAATACCGAGAGAAGAAGTCGCCAGTGACAATCTTTCCATTATATTATATAACTCTACTTATAATTTCGAAACTTTTTCTTTTTCTTTTTTCTTTTTCTTTTCTCTTTTCTATCTTTTCAGTTTCTTCGGTTTCAACAAATTATAAGCAAAGAATATATCTCAATATGAGCAACAAGAGTATTAAAGACCTCAGCCTGACTGAAGAAGAGGAGAATCTCCTCCTGAACCCCTTCTCGAACATGGATATGGGGGATGGAGAAAGCGTAATCGAGGTTGACGATGACGTCAGCTCGGTCGCTAGCTCCAACCTTTCGACAGTATCCAGGGCATCAAGGAGGTGCAGAATAACGAATAGCAAGAGGACGGTTAAGAGGTTAGGTCAGCTAGACTGGGACCAACTGACTGAGCAGGAGAGGAAACGGCTGCATAATGCTCGTGCCTTCCTGGACAGAGAGGGCTTGGGAAAAGACAGGCACACCGCTAGTCAAGCACTGAACCCTCCCTCTTCAGAGAGCCCGAGCGTTAAAACCTTGATGGGACCACCTGCCCCCAACGCTGTTTCAACACAGCGTAAGGAAGGGTGCTCATCAACGGTAGTGGCAACTCCTAAAGACGGACCAACAGAACGAACCCAACGGACAGACACAGACTTGCCAATCTTACCACCTGCTGATCCGCCACTGATCGCATCGATATCAGTTGGTGTTAGTGAAGCAGGTGTAAGAGCGACTCAAAACGAGGGGAAAGATGAGATGGCTTGTGAAGACAATGCTATTGGCCACAGCCTCAGCGTTAATCTTAACAAGACCATCGATTCCGTCCCCGAAAACCGGACGACCAATACCAACGACAGTCTTACGACGGTCATTGAAAAAAGGACGACTAAACGCAAAACTAAGGTTTTGAACGAGAGCGAGGTACGACGACGACAAAGACGAAACGCTGAGAGGATTGTCCGACGCTTTGCTAACAGGACTCCTGAGTCCTTGACAGCTAAGGAGAAGGCGGCGTTGGACAAGTCTAAACAGCGCCTTGGAAGCACAACAATAACGACTACTGCTAGTGACAAAAACCCACAACCACCTCTTGAAGTACCTTGTTCCTCTAAAAGGGCAAGGAACGAACTCTCCCCGACCGATTCTTCGCCTAACAAGGCAACGAAGAGGTTAAAGATCTCCCGGGCAACCGTGAAGGGGCACCAAGTGGCCATTGCCGATTTCGGCAAACCCTCACGGAAGCTGACCGAGGACGAATGGCAACTTCTGGAGCTACGAATCCTGGAAGAAGTAAACGAGGCCATCGTCAAAAACAGGCCCCCCCCACTTTTCGGAAATCTTACGACCGTCCATGGGTTCAAGGTTATGAATTGTGAAAATGACGCCACACTCAAGTGGCTTCAGGATTTCACAAGCAGCACCTCTGCACCATGGCAAAATGCGGATCTTCGCCTAATTGATGTTAAGGAGATTAAAAACATCTCCAGACCAATAGGCATACTTCTGATCAAAGGCCCCACACTTCCTAACGATCGCCTGGAGAGGTATATAACATCACTCAACAGGGATCTCCTAAGCCAGGAGTGGGAAGTTATCAAATGTGAAAAAACCAAGGAAGGCACCGAAGTAATGGTTAGACTGGTACACAAATCTATACCACTACTGAGGAAAGTGGATTTCAAAGTGCGCGTCGGGATCACCAGATGCAAACTTAGACTGATACCTAACAAAAGAAAACAGGTAAGTATGGCGATGAAAAACCCTTTTTATTATGAATATGGAATTGAAAATCTTACAAATCAATCTTCAACATAGTAAAGCCGCCAGCGCTAACCTGGTCTACCTCATGGAGAGTAGACAATACGACATGGCCCTGATCCAAGAACCCTGGATAGTAGGTGGCACGATCAAGGGCCTGCACTCCAAAGACCTCATGCTGTATAAGTCAAACCTTGACAGCCAAAATAGTAATCCCAGAACCTGTATATTAGCAAGAAAACGATTTAATCTCTTTCTTCTAACTTCTAACAGCAACATCGACCAGACCGCGGTCATTCTAGAACGCAAGGAGCACCCATCGCTCATATTAACCTCCACTTACAAGCCCTATGATGGAGTTGAAGGACCACCAGCGGATTTAACAAATAAAATAGTAACATTCGCAAGTAAGGAAAATTTTAATATTATACTAGGGTGCGACTCCAATGCACACCATGTACAATGGGGGAGCACCGATACAAATACAAGAGGTGAATCCCTCTTTCAGTTTATCATAGATAACAACCTACGTGTGGCTAACCGAGGTAATACACCCACCTTTGTCACAAAAAATCGAAAAGAGGTGCTAGACAATACCCTCTCAAATAATTCTGACACCTGTCAAATTGATCATTGGAAGGTTTTAGAAGAACCTTCCTTTTCTGACCATCGTCTCATAGAATTTATAATCCCTAACGTTGAAAGTCAGCACAAACCCTTTAGAAATAACAGGTGTATAGACTGGCTTATCTTCAATAGGGAAATTAGAAATAACATAAAGCACGTCAACACCAGCGCCATTCTGGGACCAGACAGTCTAGAGAAGGCAACAGAGAATCTCACTGCGACTCTGCGTAAGGCGTTTGAAACCAGTTGTCCAATCAAAACAACTGTGAATAAAAACAGAAAACCCCCCTGGTGGACAACAGAACTAACCAACATTAGAAAAGAAACAAGAAAACTTTTCAATGCTGCAAAAAGAACAAGACTCGAAAGTGACTGGGACTGTTATAAGACTAGTCAAAGAAAATTCAAAACAGAAACCCAACGAGCCAAACGAAGCTCGTGGAAAAATTTCTGCAGTAATATCGAGTGTACCAACGAGTCAGCTAGGCTCAGGAAAATCCTTTCGAAAACCTCCGCTTTTGTTGGTTCACTAATGAAACCCGGAAACGGCTGGACTGAATCAGGTCGCGAAAGTCTAGAACTCCTGGTTGAAACTCAATTCCCAGGTAGTAAACCTAGCCCCGAACGCGAACCAGATTACTCTTCAATCTTCGAGTATGAAATACCGACGGATGTTATGACGGAGGAGAAGCTAAACTGGGCTATTAACTCTTTCTCCCCTTATAAATCTCCAGGCCTAGACGGCATTTTCCCAATGATGCTGCAAAAGAGCACTGAATTTATCGTCCCACACCTGATAAACATCTTTCAAAGTAGCATTAAATGGGGGTATGTTCCCAAGACATGGCGTGAAGTAAAAGTCGTGTTTATACCAAAAGCCGGCAAACCCAGCCACACTGAACCTAAGGACTTCAGACCTATTAGTCTTACGTCTTTTGTACTTAAAACACTAGAAAGACTTATCGACATATACATCCGCAGTAATTTAAAACCGGAGACAATATCACCCTTTCAACACGCCTACACAAAAGGTAGAAGTGTAGAAACGGCACTACACTGCGTAGTTAGAACAATAGAAAAATCACTTGACGTTAAGGAATATACTCTTGCTTCATTCCTGGACATTGAAGGAGCCTTCAATAACGTCCACAGTTATGCAATCGAGAAAGCACTTAACGATCAACACATAGAAGAAGTAGTTATCAAATGGATCATGAGTATGCTGAAAAACAGACTAATACATAGTGAGATTGGTAACGCACATTTAGAGATGTACGCATCTAGAGGAACCCCGCAAGGGGGAATTCTCTCACCATTATTATGGATCTTAGTGATGAACGAGATCCTAATAAAACTTAGGAACCACGGTACAGTAGTGGTAGCCTACGCTGATGACTTAGCGCTTTTGGCGACGGGTAAATACCTTACCACTATCAGCGACCAATTACAAAACGCATTATCAAAGGTCAGTAACTGGACCAAAAAATGCGGTCTTAATGTAAACCCCCTTAAAACAGAACTGGTTCTTTTTACAAACAGGAGGAAGATCCCTCCGTTTATAATACCAAAAATAGACAATACAACACTAAAAATCTCCGATCGAGCTAGATACCTCGGAGTTATACTGGATAAAAAACTCAATTGGGGTCCAAATATCCAAGAAAGATATAAGAAAGCCACAATCGCACTCTACTCATGTAACAAGATTCTGGGTAGAAACTGGGGACCGAACCCCAAAATAGTAATGTGGATGTACACTGCCATAGTCAGACCGATTCTAACTTATGGCAGTTTGGTTTGGTGGAAAGCGTTGGAGAAATCCACAAATCAAAAAACACTTACCAAAGTACAGAGAATGGCTTGTATCTGTACCAGTGGGGCGATGAGGACAACCCCAACTGCAGGTTTAGAAACGATCCTCAACCTCCCCCCGATAGATCTATTCGTTCAAGAATCAGCAGCGTACAGCGCCCTCAGGCTCAGTCAAACTAACATCTGGCAAACTAGCCAGAGTGGCCATGCAGCTATTCTTACGAAATACGTAGACAAAAATATTTGCACAGATTATATGAGCCCCTACTTGGATTTCAACAAATCCTTTAGCACCAAGTTCCCCAATAGACTAGATTGGGAAAATAATGAGCCCTACACCAACGACTCAACCATTACCATCTACACCGATGGCTCTAAAATGGATAGTAGAGTAGGTGCAGGATTTTACTCTGAAAGCCTCAACCTTGCCGAAGCATTCAGGCTCCCTGACTATAGCAGCGTCTTCCAAGCTGAGATCTTGGCAGTGAAAAACGCTGCTAAACATTTATCCATGATGGCGATATCACACGCGGACATCACTTTTTTCATTGATAGCCAAGCAGCAATAAAAGCTATCTCTGCCACCCAAATCAAGTCAAAGCTTGTCTCTTGCTGTCGCGAAGAGCTAAAGGTTCTTGGCACACAGCATAACGTAAGACTCTGCTGGGTTCCTGGCCACAGTGATGTACCAGGCAACGAAAAGGCGCATGAACTTGCTAGGGAGGGCTCCACACTGGAACCCTCTCGAATAGACCACCATATAGGAATACCGTTATGTGAACTGAAACTTAACCTCAGTAAAACCACCCTTCAAAAATCCAATGACAGATGGAATCTGCTAGAAACCTGTGTTAACACCAGGAAGATATGGCCTAGATACGATAAGAAAAGATCCGACTGGATCTTAAATCTAAATAAGCCCTCCCTAAGATCCCTTATCGGCATCATTACAGGTCACAACCTAGTCGGCTACCATAAGAAGAAGATGGGGCTCAGTACTGATGACCTTTGTAAAGGCTGTGGTGATGAAAACGAACATGAAGACACTACTCATTTTCTCTGCCACTGTCCTTCGCTCTGTCTTGCTAGGAAGAAAACTCTAGGCAACTTTTTCTTTAATGAACTGGAGGAACTATCAGAACTGCCAGGCAAAAGCTTACTAAATTTTGTCAAGGCCTCTAAATGGTTTAACGAACCACATGATTCATAGGTTATTATATCTTTTCAGGAAGTTTCCAACACTTCGGGGTACCACAATGGATCTACATTGATCTAAGTGTGATGGTAACAACATCAACCGTCAGCCCATTAAACCTAACCTAACCTAACCACAACCAAACGTATAACTACCCCCATATTTTTCTTCTTCACAAAGATCTGCACGACAAACATCTTATCGTTGCTTTGTATACCTATACATAATACAAACCATTTTTCATATACAAAGATCGTACACAAGGATAGAAGCAGACTTATGAATGTAAATAAAAAAAAAATCGGTACAAGATCCTGAACAGCTGATGTAAGCATACAAAAATTTAATTCATCCCCTTATTAGACACAATATTGAGACATTGCCGTTTTCCATATAAAAGTGGGAGAGAGTACGATAACTTTGGCGACAAAGTTTAATGACGGATTTGTATAGAACATTTAAAAACAAGCATTTTTTACTATGGGAAGGGGGGGGTCTATCTCCCCCCGTTTAGACGGTAGGGGCAATAAAAAAATATTATTCAAAATGGAAAAAAATAATTAAAAAATAACGGTGATACTTACAATTAAGTTTTATAAATTTTTTTAAAGCCAACATTCTGTTTTATTATCCAGTTTTTAATTCAAGTCAAAACTATGCGTAGTTTTTGAAACATTTAATTTTAAACTCAAAATTTGAGTAAAAAAGTTAAAACTCCCATAGTAAAAAATGCTTGTATTAAGCCCTTCTACCAAAAAGCGTTATTATATCTCGGCGACAAAGTTATCGTACTCGTGCCTAAAAGTGCATTGATATAAAGAAAAAACAAAAACAAATTCATCGACCTTCATATGGAAGCTTTGCATATGAAAACATATACAAGGATAGACTCAAATAGAATGAAGGAAATTGTGTCGACTTTTTGGCTGCTAAATTAACTGTCTCCCTTATTCTGCTGGCTGCTTATGGGAATGGAAATAATATTTTTCTCTCGCTCCAGTTACGTCTGAGCCTCCACCTGTACCCCAAATACCGTTACCCAGGACACTCCCATTTGCCTAATGGCTTTGCTTTAACGGTTTCCCACGCCATTTTTGCTTATATTGCAAAACATATCCAAAACGGATACACCCCTTTTTCCCTCTACACAACACACGCGCGCATCCCGTTACATTTAAAACAATAAAATCGTGGGAAAGTTCATTTTACAAATTTTGCAAGATCCGCATTAAATATAAATATATAAAAGTAAGAATTAGTTCTAAGTCAGTCGTAATTCGCCTCTTGACACTAGAAGTGCAGCCTCGCTAAAGATAGCGGCTTCTCTTGTCAAATAATAATTAAAAAGATAATCGTGTAAATAAAATAAATTAGGTGGCGCGACAGTCCGTAGAGAACCAGGGGCTAGTGACTTACAACTCTCAACCATTCCTGTGTGCGAGTAATTACAGGGATGGAGGGGACCTACAGTTTATATGCCGAATCCGAACGGCTAATTTGAGAAAGCACTTTTTCATGACAAGAATTACTCTTGGAGAATTTGTCAATTCCTCGCAAGAGGCAGTACCCGTGAAAAAAACTTTAGGTCGTACAGGCAGGGATCGAACCCAAGACCTCTCGCATGACAGTCCAACGCACTAACCATCATGCCAAGGGTACTACAATCGTGTAAATAAAGAAATTAAATATATAAAGAGAAAAAATAAGAAAAGAAAAGAAACAGTTATGTTTTTTTAAAACAAATCGCGAGGTTCACGACAAAACTGGCGCAGTCGGTCGTTCGATTAAGAACAAAAGAACAAAATTTAACATTTCGGTCGTTCGAATAAGAGCGCAAGAAACAATGTTCGTTCAAGAACAAAACAGAAATTAGAATTTCGATTAAAAAACACCATAGTGGTTCGTTTAAGAACATATGTGAAAATAAAAATTAGAATTTCGATTAAAAAAACACCATAGTAGTTCGTTTAAGAACATATGTGAAAAAATAAGAAAAAGTTCGTGCAAGAACAACCAAAGATTAGAATTTCGATTAAAAACCACCACAGTGGTTCGCTTAAGAACATATGTGAAAAATTAAGAAAAAAAATTCGAGCAAGAAATAAAAGTTCGTGTAAGAACAACATATAATTAAAAGTTTCGACTTAGAAATCGGTACATCTTAGAACACAAAACTAAAAAAAAAATAAAGTGCCTTCGTGTAAGAACAGTGCGCTCAAATATAATTTTCGATAAAACTACAATACACTTAGTGCAATAAAATTTAAAAAAAAATACCTGAAAAAAAAATATAATAAAATTAAAGAATAATATCAAGTGAATGGACAAAGAAGAAGAAGATCTCATACAACTTTTTAAAAACCTGTCAACAAAATATATGCAGAGCCCAAAAATGACAGAACCAGCAGCAGCAACAGCAGGAGCGGCAGCAAATGCAGGCGTAAGTCGTCTTACTTTAAATTTAGACCCTATAAAATATTTAAATTCTTTACCTACATATAATGGTAACTTTGACAACTTGAATAATTTTATTGAACTTCTAGATAGAATTCAACCTTCACTTAATAAGTTTGAAAACAATAGTCAGTTAATATTTCTAGACATTATTAGGAGTAAGTTGATTGGGAAAGCTCGAGAGGCTATAAATAAATAATTCCACAAATATTTGGGAAGAAATTAAGAAAGTTTTATTTCAATACTTCGGTGACAGGAAATCTGTAGAAAAACTTTACGATAACCTCAGAGGACTCCAATTTTACGATAATTGCCAAAACTTTTACTAACCTAGACAAATCTATTTTCTCATCCATAGAAACAAAAAAGAATTGTGACATGGCACTCAGGCTTTTTATCAGCAAGATACCTGAACCAATGAAGGGTATCTTGGTCTGTAGACAGCCAAAAAGCTTAGAGGAAGCCATGGACATTCTTCATGAATCAGGCTATGCCTACACAAGGGTTAACAATAATTCTAACAATATCTATAACTCAAATACAAATAATAACAATTCCACACAATATAGAGACAATTCTAGACAATATAGGAACTCAAGACAGACACAAGACTCTTCAAACAATAACAACAACAACAACCACAATTCAGGTCAATGGAGAAATTCTGGACAAACACGAAATTATTCGAATAACTATATTAGTAACTCAGGTCAAAACAAGACTAATCAGAATAACGATTATAACTCAGGTCAATACAGGACTAATCAGAATAACAATTATAGGTCAGGTCAGTACAAGACAAATCAAAACAACAATACTAACTCAAATATTTACAGAAATAATAACACAAATATGAGTAATAATTCTAACAATAATAATAGAAATAATGTTGAACCTATGGACACTCTTTCCGCTTCCTACCAGAGGCAAGTTAATTTGCAGGGTTCGGATTTTCAGGAAAACAGCCTACAGGCCGATTACCCTATATAGTTGTAAAATCAAAAACTAAGGATCTAAGAATTCTTATAGATCCAGGCTCAGAAACGAGCATAATAAATCCAGAAATTTGTCACCCCAAATGGGCAACAAATCTCAGAACTCCAATCAAAGTAAAGACAACAAGTACTCCAATATATGTATATCAACAAAAAAGTCAAAATTCCTTTATTCAAAGAATTCGGTAAAGACAAAACAGCTGAATTTTTGGAATTTAAATTTTATGAACTTTTCGATGGATTGATTGGAAATAATATCCTCCTTCCGTTAGAAA
This sequence comes from Eupeodes luniger, assembly GCA_951509635.1. Taxonomy (NCBI): domain Eukaryota; kingdom Metazoa; phylum Arthropoda; class Insecta; order Diptera; family Syrphidae; genus Eupeodes; species Eupeodes luniger. The sequence goes on along the minus strand of OX608073.1, from coordinate 182,327,586 downwards.
CAATTCTTGACTTTAAAAAGAAAAAATTGTTAATAGATGAAACAGAAATACCAATTTATTGTAATGAAAGTGAAGAATATGAAAAACAAATTCCCCAATTGGAAATGTACCACACTGAAACGAGTAGTGACCCCATTTCTGAACAAATAAGAATCCAACATCTCAATAGTATAGAAAAAGCAGAAGTAATGAAACTTATTTCTCAATACTCAAGTATTTTCTACCAAGAAGGAACTGACCTATCTTTTACGAATGCGATTAAGCATAGTATTAAGACAGTCAATGATATTCCAATTTACACTAAAAGCTATAGATACCCTGAAGTCCATAAGACAGAAGTATCTAAGCAAATAAATGATATGCTTCAACAAGGCATCATACGTCCAAGTAACTCTCCATATTCGGCACCTATCTGGGTCGTTCCGAAAAAGGAAGACGCGTCTGGTAAAAAGAAATGGAGAATAGTTATAGATTATCGAAGATTGAACGAAGTTTCAATCGACGATAAATTTCCAATTCCAAATATGGACGACATACTTGGTAAATTGGGAAACTCCTTGTACTTTACAACGCTTGACTTGGCAAAAGGCTTCCACCAGATTGAAATAGCGGAAGAAGATATACGAAAAACGGCTTTCTCAACTGATAAGGGTCATTACGAATTTGTTCGAATGCCTTTCGGTTTGAAAAACGCCACTGCCACCTTCCAAAGGCTGATGAATTCAGTCTTATCAGAATTTATCGGAAAAATTTGCCTAGTGTATCTAGATGACATTATTGTCTTTTCTACATCTCTAAAAGAACACATAGCATCATTACAAAAAATATTTAAGCGTTTACGTGAAGTCAATTTAAAGGTACAATTGGATAAAACCGAGTTTTTAAAAAAAGAAACTGAATTTTTGGGCCATGTCGTCACTACAGAGGGCATTAAGGCCAACCCCAATAAAATTTCAGCAACCAAAAACTATAAACTTCCTACAACAACGAAGCAAATAAAGGCATTTTTAGGAATAACCGGTTATTACCGGAAATTTATAAAAGACTACGGTAAAGTAGCAAAACCAATGACTGTATTCCTGAAAAAAGGAGCAAAAATTGATATAAATAATCCAGAATATATAGAAAGTTTCGAGGAACTAAAATCCTTGATCATATCAGACCCAATCTTAAAACATCAAAATTTTGATAAATTGTTCACACTAACTACAGATGCATCAAATTATGCAATCGGTGCCGTTCTATCACAAGAAAACCACCCTGTATGTTTTGCTAGTCGAACCCTCAATAACCATGAAACCAATTACTCCACGATCGAAAAGGAGTTACTGGCCATAGTTTGGGCCACACAATATTTCAGACCCTACCTTTATGGCAGGAAATTTGTTGTAAGAACCGACCATCGACCTCTAGTTTGGCTTAGTTCGCTAAAAGAACCAAATACCAAACTGCAAAGATGGAAAGTTAAACTCGAAGAGTATAATTTTGATATTCAATATGTTAAAGGAAGAGATAATCAGGTCGCTGACGGATTATCAAGGATAGAGGTTTACCACAACGAAAATGTGATAAATCCTTCCGATGAGATCCCAGAAGATCTTGATGCCCAATCATTAGTAGCTACCATCCACAGCGCAGATGAGGACAGTAGCAATCACATTCCTATAGTTGAAACTCCCGTTAATTTGTATAAAACTCAGATTATTTTGATTAAATCAAACAACATAAGCAATCACAAAATTTATTTCCCATTTAAAAATAAAAAGAGAATAGTTATCGAATTAAAAGAATACATACAAAGAAAACCTTATTTTAGATATTTTGAAAAAACATATCCCTTCCAAAGGAATTCTGGGAATCTTCTCCAAAAATGACCATATGTATGCTCAATTCCAAGACACATACATAAAATATTTCAGCAAAAATAAGCTACTTAAAGTGATCAAATGTAGCAAATTTCTGGGAGACCTCGAAGATACCGAAAAAGAGTTGATTGTTATTTCAAAATCACACAAATCACTCAATCATGGAGGTATAAATGAAACTTATGCCGAAATTAAGGACGTTTATTATTGTCCAAATCTCAAGGAAAAAATCCAAAGATTCATTAACAATTGTGAAATCTGCAATAAGTCTAAGTATGAAAGAAACCCATATAAAGTTCCACTTAAAATAACCGAAACACCTTCTAAACCTAATCAAATTTTACATATAGATATCTGGTACGCAAATTTTAATTTAATGTACGTGACAATGATTGATAAATTTACGAAAAAAAAACACAGAATATGGACAACACTTTTAAATACAATTAAATATAGATTTGCAAATCACGGTATCCCTGAAAAATAGTAACAGAGAACGAGACAGGTTTCTCATCAATAGCAATTAAAGAATTTCTGAAAGAATACAAGGTCGAACTACACTTAACTACCCCTTATCACAAAACAGGCAATTCGGATATCAAAAGATTCCACCAGACTCCGAACGAGCATATAAGGACATTTAACGCCGATGACGAAAACAAAGATACTTTGCGAAACAAGGTATTAAAAGCTGTATCAATCTACAACAAGACAATACATTCAACTACGAAACAAAGACCTATTGATTTTATAAATGGAACCATTACAAACCAAGATTACGCAAAAATTATAGAAATGGTTAATACAAATAAGGAACGATATATAAACAAAATTAACAAAGACAGGTCGGACGTTGACCTAAACAAAACAAACCATCGCTACCTTAAAAGTAGAACTGATAACAAACTCAAAATCAAACATTCGAAAGATAACCCCGAAGTAGTAGACGAAAACCACGTTATAGACAGTAGAGGACGTACATTCTATAAAACACAACTTAAACGAAACTATAAGTTTGAACAAAATTGTTAAGACATTTTCATTTCAGATTTTGTTCATGACCTTTTTAATAATATCAACAAACGGACAAAAAATAGAAGTTCAAAATTTAAATGATGGAAATGGATTCGTAACCATTAGAGGCGAAGAAGTTAAAATCATACAAAACTATTTCAAAATATTACATATTATAAATCTGACACTATGGACAGACAGCTTTAAATTAATAGAACACAACGTTTATAAACTAACATATATAGACGAAAATCCAACTATTCTACATGGACTTAAACAATTAGAAAACGAAATCAGTAGTTTAACACAGAAAGAGAGACAAAAACGATAACCATTTAACTTTGTAGGGAAAACCCTTAAATATTTAGCTGAAACGATGGATTATGAGGACGAAGAGGAAATTAAATCAAGGCTTAGTATTAACGAACAGAACAACAAGAATCTTGTTAACGGACTAAATGACCAAGTTAAAATTAATACAAAATTCTACAAAAATAATTATAAACAATATTACTCAACATATAAACAAACAACAGAAAGAAATAAAAGACCAATTCTCATCACTAAGTAATGAAATAGATAAGGAAAATTTCAGGATAACAAGTATGCAACATGCATATCAAATTCAGTATGACATACAACTATTGAGCAATCAAGTAAGGAAAGTTAAAGAAAGTATTATGCTAATTAAAATAGGTCTCCTAGGTAAGGATATCCTGTCACTTAAGGAAATTCAAAGTTTTAATGTAACACTTGAAAAATTAAAAGACATTAAAAGCTCTACAATATTTCATGAAAACCAAATCATTTTTATAATAATGATACCGAACTATAGTAACACAAAGTTCCATAGAATTTTTATTGAACCTATTCCAAATTTTAGAAATCTCGAGCTCTCTCCTAAATACAAATCTTTAATTACTGATGGTAAAAATAATTATGTAAATAATGATAAAATTTTAAGACAAGACAATTTAATAATTATAACTGATGAATGTATAAAAAATATTTTCAAAAAGAATATGTCATGTAATTTCTTACAAAATAATAACACTGAAATAAAACAATTGAACAATAATATGTTAATCCTTAAAAATATGCCAAAAACTGTAGTCAATCACAATTGTAATGATTTCAAAATAGAAGTCAAAGGAAACTATCTAATCAACTTTGAAAACTGTATAATAAATATATGTAAATAATATAAAATATGAAAACTATATGTACTATGATAACTTCATCATACCAAATTTAAGTAATGTAAAAATTAAAAATATCGAAGTAAACTTTTCCACGACAGAAATTCACGCGAAACATGTTGAAAATCGTAAATTAATTGAAGAATTAAAATTAAACCATACAAAAAATACGGGTATCAATTATAGTTTCAATCTCATACTTTTCAGTCTTTTTATCGTGTTTTTTATAATTTTTCGAAAAACGGTAACAAATGATAAAACTAACGTCATAATCGATATAAAGAAATCGAATTCTTCGGAGCATAATTCTAAGGGGGGAGGAGTTACGTCTGAGCCTCCACCTGTACCCCAAATACCGTTACCCCGGACACTCCCCTTTGCCTAATGGCTTTGCTTTAACGGTTTCCCACGCCATTTTTGCTTATATTGCAAAACATATCCAAAACGGATACACCCCTTTTTCCCTCTACACAACACACGCGCGCATCCCGTTACATTTAAAACAATAAAATCGTGGGAAAGTTCATTTTACATATTTTGCAAGATCAGCATTAAATATAAATATATAAAAGTAAGAATTAGTTCTAAGTCAGTCGTAATTCGCCTCTTGACACTAGAAGTGCAGCCTCGCTAAGGACAGCGGCTTCTCTTGTCAAATAATAATTAAAAAGATAATCGTGTAAATAAAGAAATTAAATAAATAAAGAGAAAAAATAAAAATAAGAAAAGAAAAGAAACAGTTATGTTTTTTTTAAACAAATCGCGAGGTTCACGACAAAACTCTATCGCGGAATTTCTCCACTTTCGATACTACCACCAACGATTCGGCATCCGGTCGCCCTAAAAGTTTCTGCTCATGAGAGTACTATAGTTTTCATATACAAAGACAAAGTTAAGAAAAGAACTTTCAAGACGAATAATATTTTTTTTTTCGATGATCGTAAGAGTTTTATGATGAGAGAAAGGTTTAAATTTCCGAATGGAAGATTTAAATAAATTAACAACAAAACAATTACAAACAATTTTAAAAGAAAAGAAATTATCATATCGATATAATTTAAAAACAGAATTAGTAGAAAGATTATTAAATGTAACTTCGAATGAAGAAAAGTCAGTAGGTAGTTTTATGGAAGGTTATTATTTAATTAAGAGGAAACGGAAAAAGATAAGAATAATAATTTAGTTGAAAATATTGAAGCTGCTGAGAGTGATAAAGAGAAAGTTAACGAAAAACTAAGAGAGATGTCGGAAACCAATCATTTTGTTATTAGGGATGTAGAAGAATCTTTTGATAAATTTACCTCTAATTTATTCAAGGAGTATTGCGAATCACGAAATATCAACCATTTGTGGTGACTACATTGGTTGCTCGCGGAAATGGACAGGTGGAGAGAGTGAACAGGACTATTGTTGAAATGTTGACGAAAATGTCAGTTGATGCTCCTGATAAATGGTTCAAACATGTTCCACGATTGCAAAGAATCTTGAACTCAACAGTGAATCGAAGCACAAACAAAAATCCATTTGAGTTAATGTTTGGAGTTCGTATGAAATGTGTGGAAAATATTGAAGTCAAGCAACTGATGGAAGAGCTACTTATCGAAGAATTCGAAGACAAAAGGAAGGAGATGCAAAGCCAAGTTAAAGAACAAATTGCGAAGGTCCAAGAAGAAAATCGAAAAGGCTATAACCGAAAGAGAAAAGCTGCTACGCAATACAAATTGGGCGATCTGGTTGCGATAAAGAAAACCCAATTTCCATCGGAACTAAGCTGTACCCTACCCATTATACTATAGCCCGTATGAAGTCGTTAAAGTTAAGTAAAACGACCGATATGAAGTTCGTAAAGTGCGAGTTCACGAGGGTCCAAATTCTACCTCGTCCTCCAATGGCTTCATGAAGCCCTGGCGACATGAAGAGGACAGAGAAAGTGATGAAAATGATTCCGAGGACAATGATGAAGATGGTATGAAATTTTAGCGATGTAGAAACCTTACCAAAGATGGCTGTTCGTTTGAGGAAGCCGACAAGAAGAATGGCCGAATGAAGGACGAATACATAAACAACTAAATTAAAGCCAAACATTGAACAATTACACTATTAATATTCAAACAATATTTCCAAATCATTCCGTTTCGAAAATTAATAATTTACGAACTATCTAGAGTATAAAGATAAAACTTAACGTAATGAGCAGGAATTCTCAAAAGTAAAGTCAAAGGAAAGTCATGTTAAGAAAGTCAAGTGAATGTCAAATTAAAGTCAAATTCCATTTAAATTATAATTTCATTTAAATCAAATAAAACTATTAAAGTTAATTAAAACTTTTTAAAATTAAACAAACTCTTTATACTCTGTCCAACAAAAATAGTCAGTACAGAGAAGATAGGACGTTTACCTCTCACTCTGACTGAAGTGAAATCTCGTTAAGCAGTGAGAGAGAGCAAATATTACAGGGTTTCCGTAGTGCCCATTATAAATTTCGAAAAAGCTCTGATAAATATTAGTAGGGATACCAACTTTTGATTTTAAATTGAAAGTTAAAAATAAATTCCGTTTAAGAAAATTTATAAATTATGTACATAATCCCGAATTTAAAAACCCCTTTGTGAAAACTAAGAGTAACATAAATTCAATTATGAAAATTTTCGATTCTGTATCACACAATATTCACAAATACACAATTTATAAACAACACAGCACAGATTTATAATAAAATAAAAGCAGTTCATTTTTTGGCACTGATTATAAAATACCGTATAAATAAACACTTTTTCAAAGAATATTTTTTTTATGAACAAAATCACTATTTTTCACCATCTATAATTACACCATGTATTATAAATAATTTTTGCTTAAACTCAACCCTTTGCTTCCTAAACGAAATACTCTATATTTTTTCTTTATATTCCTACTGGTTTTTTTTTTAATTTTTAGTGAATAGGTATAATTTTTTTTTATTTAAATGCATTATTCATTATACACATTCTATATAAATTTTAAGTTTTTATACAAATATTTGAAAAAGTTGACATCTCCGGGAACAAAGGGTTAATTTACGAAGAATAATAAATAAACTTCACTTACCGAAAAACAGCAAGCGACAACACTATTCGCATATTTGTTCTCAAAAGCTTTTAAAAAAGCACACATTCTGAAAGCTCACAAACAAAATCCAAAGAAAAATCCACCATGATTTGCATTAACGTGGAAATGGTAACTCTAATAACAATCTGCTTATTTTCAATACATACGAAGAGGGTTGTTTGTAAACACATTATTTATCAGTGTGAGTGTGGCTTTGGCTGCGCATGGTAAAGGTTGTGGGGATGTACGCTCGTCGAAGCGTAATTACAACAACAATTTATGTGTAAGTCAGTGGTTGAATTTTCTTTTTCAGTAGGTAAAAAGGGAATAAAACCACTGACTGGCACCATTTGCAAGAAAAAAGCTCTCCCATAAGACGTGTACTGACTATTTTTGTTGGACAGAGTATAGTATTCTAATTTATTCCCTTTCCCTCCCCCTACATGGCCAATCATACCTAAGAAGCTTCGTAATTGCCTCAGGGTTTTGGGCATAGGGTAATATCTTATGGTTTTAACCTTTTCGGGATTAGTTGTAATTGTTTTATGAGCTACAACATAACCTAAGAATTCTACTTTTTCTTCAAATAGACGTGATTTCTCCCCTGAAATTTGTATTTTGGCTTCTTTCCATGTCTTTATAATTATGTTTATGTTCTTGAACTGTCTTTGAGAATATTATAATGTCATAAAGGCATACGAACATATTCATATTTCCCGTTATTCACAGAAATACTAGTTTTCTCAACACCCGATTCTTTCATTTTTATTTGATGGAAGCCACTTTCCAAATCTAATGTAGAGAAGTACTTTGCCTCCCCCTAATTACCTAATATAACATTTGTATCCGGTATTGGATATTTATCAAACACAGTAAGTTCATTAAGTTTGTTAAAGTCGATCACCAATCTTTGTTTTGGTATGGACTTTTCGAAGGTCTGATTATGCCTTCATTTAATATTTTTTTTTAATTCTTTGTTAACGAAATCTTTAGCTGAAAGTGGGTATGGGTATTGCTTACTCCAGATTGGAGTATCAATATTAGTACGAATCTCTGCTAGGACATCCGTTCTGAAGGGTAGAGTAAGATTAATTTCATCATGAATACTTGATATTTTCTTCATAATTGAACTTCTCACTTTTTTAATATTATTTTCTTGAATTGAATGAATACGTTCCACTTTATCTGAATATATTTCTATCTATCCTATTGCCGTATCTTAACAACTTGTTATCGAAGTCTATTTCTACTTTAACGTGGTTTAGTACCAATACCAAGTTGACGTGCGTTGGCCTCCACTTGATAACTAAACCGAAGATGACGCCTGCCTCTGTTTCTTGTTCCCTCAGGCTTGGCGTTGAGTACCTTACGGGCTGGAGCTTCGATGTTCATTCGCTCGACATGTCCTAGCCATCTTAAGCGTTGAACACGCAGTTTTTTGATCAGTGGCAAGTCGCTGTACAGCTCGTGTAGCTCATGATTGTATCTTCTCCGACAGATGTTACTTTGCCTGTCGACACAAACCGGACCATAGATCATACGCAGTACCTTCCTCTCGAAGATACCAAAACATCCTTCATCCGCCTGGGAGAGGGTCTATGCTTCTGCACCATACAGCAAGACTAGAATGATTACAGTTTTTTACAGTGTCTCTTTGGTACTTCGCAATAGGGCCTTATTCCTCAACTGCTTGCTTAGGCCAAAGAAACAGCGATTAGCAAGGGTAATTCTACGTTTGATCTCCGCATTTGCAGAATTAACAACAGTGCCCAGATAAACAAATTCGTTTACCACCCCGAAGTTATACCTGTCAATTGTCACGTTTTGGCCAAGTCTACAGTGTGAATCAACTCTATTTAACGACATTAAATACTTCGTTTTCTCCTCGTTATGTCAAGACCCATTTTCTTCTCCTCAGACTCGATATTAGAGAAGGGCCATAATGTCGATGTCATCTGCATATCCAAGATATTGAGTGGGTTTTTGAAAGATGTTGCCACTTGTATTGGCGTTGGTGTTGCGCACCACTCTTTCAAGAACAATATTGAAGCAGCTACATGACACAGCGCATCGCCTTGTCGAAGTCCTCTGGTGGTTTCGAAGGTTTTTGACGCAGCAACGAGCATTTTCCAGCGTCATCCTGATAAGTCGTATTAGTTTGGTAGGGATACCAAAACTCAACATGGCACGGTATAGTTCGTTCCTGTCTACACTGTCATAAGCTGCTTTTAAATCGATGAAAAGATGGTGTGTTTCGATGTTATGTTCTTGGATCTTTTCCAGGATTTGGCGTAGAGTGAACATTTGGTCGATGGTATATTTTCCAGGGCTGAAGCCACACTGGTAAGGGCCAATTAGTTCGTCAGTAAAAGGCTTCAGGAGTTCACATAATACGCTTGACAGGATCTTGTATGCGATGTTTAAAAGGCTTATGCCTCTGTAGTTAGCGCAGAGAAGGCGGTCACCTTTTTTATGGATCGGGTAGATGGTGCTTAAGTTCCACTCGTCGGGCATGCTTTCTTCAGACCAAATTTTAGTAACTAGCTGGTGCATGCTCCTAACCAGACCTGCTTCAGCGTACTTAAAAAGCTCCGCCTGCAGACCGTCATCACCGGCCGCTTTGTTTGACTTCAGCCTGGTGATGGCTTGTTTTATCTAACTCTGTTCGGGTGGGTGGAACTCTAGATCGTCAACCAAATGGATTTGACGTGGTTGCTCGCTGGCGGAATCGTTGACTTTATCACCATTAAGCAGCTGGTTGAAATAATCTCTCCAGATTTTTAACATTGACTGCGTTACGGTATTCCCCTCCTTATCTTTGCAGGCTCCAGGGCGGCTAGTGAATTCCGTTGTTTTCTTTTTGACTCTTCTATGAAAGCTTCGCACCTGTTTCCTGTTAAAACATCCCTGGATCTCCTCGACTTCACGCTGCTCATGGGCTTTTTTCTTTCTTCTGAGCAAGCGGTTCCCTTCTCTTGTCGACGTAGAGCTGGCGGGAAGATCGTGTCCTCCTTTGCTGCCACAAACTGTATGCCTCCGTTTTGGCTTTGTTTGCCTGAGCACATTCGGAGTCAAACCAGGGTTTTCTTGGTGGCGGTTGTGAGAAACCTAGCGCCTCTTCTGCAGCATTCCTGATGGATTGTTTGCAAAGCTGCCAGTGGGTCTCTGGACACGTCTTGTCCGTTGTAGGGTTTCTCGCAAGCTCTAGGGATACTCGGTCGGTAGAGGCGTTGGCGGTATCCTTCTGCTGCAGTCTTCCAACGTTGAATCTTCTCCTCGTGGTTATTGTTCGCCTAAGAGCTTCCATGGATATTCGTACGCGAAGTGTAGCACCAACTAGGTAGTATGTTGGCTGATCTGTACGTATGAACACGCAAAGTATGCTAGAGGAGTGCCTTCCGTCAATATCAACATGATCGATTTGGTTGCATGTTCGATCATGGGGGAACGCCAAGTGCCTTTGTGGATATCTGGGCGAGGGAATCTGGTGCTACTCAACACCATGTTTTTCTCCGCTAGGAAGTCGATAAGCCTGAATCCGTTTCCAGATGTGATGTCGTGTAGGCTATGTCTTCCGATTGACGTACCAAAGATGCCTTCTTTACCAATTTTGGCGTTAACATCCCCCAGAACAATAATTTTAACGTCGTTTTTGGGACATTGCTCATATGTTTTGGCGAGGAGCTCATAAAATTCATCTTTGGTATTGTCATCCTTCTCTTCCGTCGGGGCATGCGCGTTGATAAGGCTCAGGTGGTGGAATTTGACCTTAATGCGGATTGTCATCAAGTTGTAATATTTCACATGCACGCAATAAATGCCATTTTTTTTTTCAAATCAGCGTGTAATTTTTGTGGAAAAAAAGGACATATCGCTACCGTTTATTTTTCTGAATTAAATTAAGGTAACATGCCTAAGCAAAAGAATAGAAATACCAATAATAAATTCAAAAGACAAAACGTAAATTATATCGTTGTGAATCAATTAAAATTATCGGACAATAAAACGCGAAACATGTTGAAAATCGTAAATTAATTGAAGAATTAAAATTAAACCATACAAAAAATACGGGTATCAATTATAGTTTCAATCTCATACTTTTCAGTCTTTTTAGCGTGTTTTTTATAATTTTTCGAAAAACGGTAACAAATGATAAAACTAACGTCATAATCGATATAAAGAAATCGAATTCTTCGGAGCATAATTCTAAGGGGGGAGGAGTTACGTCTGAGCCTCCACCTGTACCCCAAATACCGTTACCCCGGACACTCCCCTTTGCCTAATGGCTTTGCTTTAACGGTTTCCCACGCCATTTTTGCTTATATTGCAAAACATATCCAAAACGGATACACCCCTTTTTCCCTCTACACAACACACGCGCGCATCCCGTTACATTTAAAACAATAAAATCGTGGGAAAGTTCATTTTACATATTTTGCAAGATCAGCATTAAATATAAATATATAAAAGTAAGAATTAGTTCTAAGTCAGTCGTAATTCGCCTCTTGACACTAGAAGTGCAGCCTCGCTAAGGACAGCGGCTTCTCTTGTCAAATAATAATTAAAAAGATAATCGTGTAAATAAAGAAATTAAATAAATAAAGAGAAAAAATAAAAATAAGAAAAGAAAAGAAACAGTTATGTTTTTTTTAAACAAATCGCGAGGTTCACGACAAAACTCTATCGCGGAATTTCTCCACTTTCGATACTACCACCAACGATTCGGCATCCGGTCGCCCTAAAAGTTTCTGCTCATGAGAGTACTATAGTTTTCATATACAAAGACAAAGTTAAGAAAAGAACTTTCAAGACGAATAATATTTTTTTTTCGATGATCGTAAGAGTTTTATGATGAGAGAAAGGTTTAAATTTCCGAATGGAAGATTTAAATAAATTAACAACAAAACAATTACAAACAATTTTAAAAGAAAAGAAATTATCATATCGATATAATTTAAAAACAGAATTAGTAGAAAGATTATTAAATGTAACTTCGAATGAAGAAAAGTCAGTAGGTTGTTTTATGGAAGGTTATTATTTAATTAAGAGGAAACGGAAAAAGATAAGAATAATAATTTAGTTGAAAATATTGAAGCTGCTGAGAGTGATAAAGAGAAAGTTAACGAAAAACTAAGAGAGATGTCGGAAACCAATCATTTTGTTATTAGGGATGTAGAAGAATCTTTTGATAAATTTACCTCTAATTTATTCAAGGAGTATTGCGAATCACGAAATATCAACCATTTGTGGTGACTACATTGGTTGCTCGCGGAAATAGACAGGTGGAGAGAGTGAACAGGACTATTGTTGAAATGTTAACGAAAATGTCAGTTGATGCTCCTGATAAATGGTTCAAACATGTTCCACGATTGCAAAGAATCTTGAACTCAACAGTGAATCGAAGCACAAACAAAAATCCATTTGAGTTAATGTTTGGAGTTCGTATGAAATGTGTGGAAAATATTGAAGTCAAGCAACTGATGGAAGAGCTACTTATCGAAGAATTCGAAGACAAAAGGAAGGAGATGCAAAGCCAAGTTAAAGAACAAATTGCGAAGGTCCAAGAAGAAAATCGAAAAGGCTATAACCGAAAGAAAAAAGCTGCTACGCAATACAAATTGGGCGATCTGGTTGCGATAAAGAAAACCCAATTTCCATCGGAACTAAGCTGTACCCTACCCATTATACTATGGCCCGTATGAAGTCGTTAAAGTTAAGTAAAACGACCGATATGAAGTTCGTAAAGTGCGAGTTAACGAGGGTCCAAATTCTACCTCGTCCTCCAATGGCTTCATGAAGCCCTGGCGACATGAAGAGGACAGAGAAAGTGATGAAAATGATTCGGAGGACAATGATGAAGATGTTATGAAATTTTAGCGATGTAGAAACCTTACCAAAGATGGCTGTTCGTTTGAGGAAGCCGACAAGAAGAATGGCCGAATGAAGGACGAATACATAAACAACTAAATTAAAGCCAAACATTGAACAATTACACTATTAATATTCAAACAATATTTCCAAATCATTCCGTTTCGAAAATTAATAATTTACGAACTATCTAGAGTATAAAGATAAAACTTAACGTAATGAGCAGGAATTCTCAAAAGTAAAGTCAAAGGAAAGTCATGTTAAGAAAGTCAAGTGAATGTCAAATTAAAGTCAAATTCCATTTAAATTATAATTTCATTTAAATCAAATAAAACTATTAAAGTTAATTAAAACTTTTTAAAATTAAACAAACTCTTTATACTCTGTCCAACAAAAATAGTCAGTACAGAGAAGATAGGACGTTTACCTCTCACTCTGACTGAAGTGAAATCTCGTTAAGCAGTGAGAGAGAGCAAATATTACAGGGTTTCCGTAGTGCCCATTATAAATTTCGAAAAAGCTCTGATAAATATTAGTAGGGATACCAACTTTTGATTTTAAATTGAAAGTTAAAAATAAATTCCGTTTAAGAAAATTTATAAATTATGTACATAATCCCGAATTTAAAAACCCCTTTGTGAAAACTAAGAGTAACATAAATTCAATTATGAAAATTTTCGATTCTGTATCACACAATATTCACAAATACACAATTTATAAACAACACAGCACAGATTTATAATAAAATAAAAGCAGTTCTTTTTTTGGCACTGATTATAAAACACCGTATAAATAAACACTTTTTCAAAGAATATTTTTTTATGAACAAAATCACTATTTTTCACCATCTATAATTACACCATGTATTATAAATAATTTTTGCTTAAACTCAACCCTTTGCTTCCTAAACGAAATACTCTATATTTTTTCTTTATATTCCTACTGGTTTTTTTTTTAATTTTTAGTGAATAGGTATAATTTTTTTTTATTTAAATGCATTATTCATTATACACATTCTATATAAATTTTAAGTTTTTATACAAATATTTGAAAAAGTTGACATCTCCGGGAACAAAGGGTTAATTTACGAAGAATAATAAATAAACTTCACTTACCGAAAAACAGCAAGCGACAACACTATTCGCATATTTGTTCTCAAAAGCTTTTAAAAAAGCACACATTCTGAAAGCTCACAAACAAAATCCAAAGAAAAATCCACCATGATTTGCATTAACGTGGAAATGGTAACTCTAATAACAATCTGCTTATTTTCAATACATACGAAGAGGGTTGTTTGTAAACACATTATTTATCAGTGTGAGTGTGGCTTTGGCTGCGCATGGTAAAGGTTGTGGGGATGTACGCTCGTCGAAGCGTAATTACAACAACAATTTATGTGTAAGTCAGTGGTTGAATTTTCTTTTTCAGTAGGTAAAAAGGGAATAAAACCACTGACTGGCACCATTTGCAAGAAAAAAGCTCTCCCATAAGACGTGTACTGACTATTTTTGTTGGACAGAGTATAGTATTCTAATTTATTCCCTTTCCCTCCCCCTACATGGCCAATCATACCTAGGAAGCTTCGTAATTGCCTCAGGGTTTTGGGCATAGGGTAATATCTTATGGTTTTAACCTTTTCGGGATTAGTTGTAATTGTTTTATGAGCTACAACATAACCTAAGAATTCTACTTTTTCTTCAAATAGACGTGATTTCTCCCCTGAAATTTGTATTTTGGCTTCTTTCCATGTCTTTATAATTATGTTTATGTTCTTGAACTGTCTTTGAGAATATTATAATGTCATAAAGGCATACGAACATATTCATATTTCCCGTTATTCACAGAAATACTAGTTTTCTCAACACCCGATTCTTTCATTTTTATTTGATGGAAGCCACTTTCCAAATCTAATGTAGAGAAGTACTTTGCCTCCCCCTAATTACCTAATATAACATTTGTATCCGGTATTGGATATTTATCAAACACAGTAAGTTCATTAAGTTTGTTAAAGTCGATCACCAATCTTTGTTTTGGTATGGACTTTTCGAAGGTCTGATTATGCCTTCATTTAATATTTTTTTTTAATTCTTTGTTAACGAAATCTTTAGCTGAAAGTGGGTATGGGTATTGCTTACTCCAGATTGGAGTATCAATATTAGTACGAATCTCTGCTAGGACATCCGTTCTGAAGGGTAGAGTAAGATTAATTTCATCATGAATACTTGATATTTTCTTCATAATTGAACTTCTCACTTTTTTAATATTATTTTCTTGAATTGAATGAATACGTTCCACTTTATCTGAATATATTTCTATCTATCCTATTGCCGTATCTTAACAACTTGTTATCGAAGTCTATTTCTACTTTAACGTGGTTTAGTACCAATACCAAGTTGACGTGCGTTGGCCTCCACTTGATAACTAAACCGAAGATGACGCCTGCCTCTGCTTCTTGTTCCCTCAGGCTTGGCGTTGAGTACCTTACGGGCTGGAGCTTCGATGTTCATTCGCTCGACATGTCCTAGCCATCTTAAGCGTTGAACACGCAGTTTTTTGATCAGTGGCAAGTCGCTGTACAGCTCGTGTAGCTCATGATTGTATCTTCTCCGACAGATGTTACTTTGCCTGTCGACACAAACCGGACCATAGATCATACGCAGTACCTTCCTCTCGAAGATACCAAAACATCCTTCATCCGCCTGGGAGAGGGTCTATGCTTCTGCACCATACAGCAAGACTGGAATTATTACAGTTTTTTACAGTGTCTCTTTGGTACTTCGCAATAGGGCCTTATTCCTCAACTGCTTGCTTAGGCCAAAGAAACAGCGATTAGCAAGGGTAATTCTACGTTTGATCTCCGCATTTGCAGAATTAACAGCAGTGCCCAGATAAACAAATTCGTTTACCACCCCGAAGTTATACCTGTCAATTGTCACGTTTTGGCCAAGTCTACGGTGTGAATCAACTCTATTTAACGACATTAAATACTTCGTTTTCTCCTCGTTATGTCAAGACCCATTTTCTTCTCCTCAGACTCGATATTAGAGAAGGGCCATAATGTCGATGTCATCTGCATATCCAAGATATTGAGTGGGTTTCTGAAAGATGTTGCCACTTGTATTGGCGTTGGTGTTGCGCACCACTCTTTCAAGAACAATATTGAAGCAGCTACATGACACAGCGCATCGCCTTGTCGAAGTCCTCTGGTGGTTTCGAAGGTTTTTGACGCAGCAACGAGCATTTTCCAGCGTCATCCTGATAAGTCGTATTAGTTTGGTAGGGATACCAAAACTCAACATGGCACGGTATAGTTCGTTCCTGTCTACACTGTCATAAGCTGCTTTTAAATCGATGAAAAGATGGTGTGTTTCGATGTTATGTTCTTGGATCTTTGGTCGATGGTATATTTTCCAGGGCTGAAGCCACACTGGTAAGGGCCAATTAGTTCGTCAGTAAAAGGCTTCAGGCGTTCACATAATACGCTTGACAGGATCTTGTATGCGATGTTTAAAAGGCTTATGCCTCTGTAGTTAGCGCAGAGAAGGCGGTCACCTTTTTTATGGATCGGGTAGATGGTGCTTAAGTTCCACTCGTCGGGCATGCTTTCTTCAGACCAAATTTTAGTAACTAGCTGGTGCATGCTCCTAACCAGACCTGCTTCAGCGTACTTAAAAAACTCCGCCTGCAGACCGTCATCACCGGCCGCTTTGTTTGACTTCAGCCTGGTGATGGCTTGTTTTATCTAACTCTGTTCGGGTGGGTGGAACTCTAGATCGTCAACCAAATGGATTTGACGTGGTTGCTCGCTGGCGGAATCGTTGACTTTATCACCATTAAGCAGCTGGTTGAAATAATCTCTCCAGATTTTTAACATTGACTGCGTTACGGTATTCCCCTCCTTATCTTTGCAGGCTCCAGGGCGGCTAGTGAATTCCGTTGTTTTCTTTTTGACTCTTCTATGAAAGCTTCGCACCTGTTTCCTGTTAAAACATCCCTGGATCTCCTCGACTTCACGCTGCTCATGGGCTTTTTTCTTTCTTCTGAGCAAGCGGTTCCCTTCTCTTGTCGACGTAGAGCTGGCGGGAAGATCGTGTCCTCCTTTGCTGCCACAAACTGTATGCCTCCGTTTTGGCTTTGTTTGCCTGAGCACATTCGGAGTCAAACCAGGGTTTTCTTGGTGGCGGTTGTGAGAAACCTAGCACCTCTTCTGCAGCATTCCTGATGGATTGTTTGCAAAGCTGCTAGTGGGTCTCTGGACACGTCTTGTCTGTTGTAGGGTTTCTTGCAAGCTCTAGGGATACTCGGTCGGTAGAGGCGTTGGCGGTATCCTTCTGCTGCAGTCTTCCAACGTTGAATCTTCTCCTCGTGGTTATTGTTCGCCTAAGAGCTTCCATGGATATTCGTACGCGAAGTGTAGCACCAACTAGGTAGTATGTTGGCTGATCTGTACGTATGAACACGCAAAGTATGCTAGAGGAGTGCCTTCCGTCAATAGCAACATGATCGATTTGGTTGCATGTTCGATCATGGGGGAACGCCAAGTACATTTGTGGATATCTGGGCGAGGGAATCTGGTGCTACTCAACACCATGTTTTTCTCCGCTAGGAAGTCGATAAGCCTGAATCCGTTTCCAGATGTGATGTCGTGTAGGCTATGTCTTCCGATTGACGTACCAAAGATGCCTTCTTTACCAATTTTATCGTTAAAATCCCCCAGAACAATAATTTTAACGTCGTTTTTGGGACATTGCTCATATGTTTTGGCGAGGAGCTCATAAAATTCCTCTTTGGTATTGTCATCCTTCTCTTCCGTCGGGACATGCGCGTTGATAAGGCTCAGGTGGTGGAATTTGACCTTAATGCGGATTGTCATCAAGTTGTAATATTTCACATGCACGCAATAAATGCCATTTTTTTTTTCAAATCAGCGTGTAATTTTTGTGGAAAAAAAGGACATATCGCTACCGTTTGTTTTTCTGAATTAAATTAAGGTAACATGCCTAAGCAAAAGAATAGAAATACCAATAATAAATTCAAAAGACAAAACGTAAATTATATCGTTGTGAATCAATTAAAATTATCGGACAATAAAACTAAATCGTGTGTTAATCTCGAAGGAAACAAAATGATGGTAAATTTGCTGATCATTAATAATAAATTATTAAAATTCCAAATTGATACAGAGAGCACTCGAAGCATCATTGGTCGATCAGGTTACCGTATGCTTGGATCTCCTTACTGTAAGCAAATTGCAGATGTCCCACTATCATCATATATAGGTGGACGTCTAAAGCTCCTCGGAAAATGTGAAGTGTCTCTTTAGTGGGAATAGACTGGCCAGACAAAATGGGGTTTCAAGTTTCTGTTAAAGCCGGCAATATTTCATCAAATAACTCTGTGCTAAGTTTTCTCAACTTTTTGAGCCTTCGTTAAGATGCTGTTTTAGAACTACAAGCTCATTTAGAACTACTCCCAGATGCTAAGCCTAAATTTGTTCCACCTCGCACAATCCCGTTTGCACTATTCAACGAACTCAATGGGCTACACCCATCGTTGTTGTTCCGAAAAGGAAAGGAACAGTCCGTATATGCGGAGACTTCAAAGTTACAATTATTCCACAATTGGTTGTCAATCGTCAATCGACACCCCATTCCACGTACTCGTGAGCTCTTATATAAATTGCGTAATGGGAAGCTCTTAACTAAAATTACCGCCACCGCCACCATCGTCAGCGGCGTCGTCGATGTTGTAGGCCCTTTCTTTATGACAGAAAGTTAAAGTGCAAGGTGACCTCACGTTCTTTCTTTCACTTTTTTTATTTGAAGTTTAGAGTGAATTCGCTTGAACAACAACAATTAGAGAATACTGTGGAGATAATTGGAATTCCGGATTTAAATAAAACGAACGCTTCGGATAAAGCTCTAAAGCTTTTCTCCGTTGGACTGGATGAGAACATAAGTGAAAAAGAAATTGATAACTTTTATATAAAAAAAATCAATAAGAGTGGTATTAAACCAAGTGTCTCTGCTGCTGCAACTTATGAACCATCTTTTACAACTGTTTTGTGTATAAAATTTTGCTCACATAACACTAAACGTAAGCTTATGAGGAAAGCAGTGGAGTTCAAAAAACGCATGACAGCTAAAATTTTTGGGAATAAATACAGCGAAAAAAGCGCTATTTATATAAATAACAGTTTGTCATACCACACTAGAGAACTTCGAAAAGCTGCTGATATTGCTAGGAAATCTAAAAGATACAAATTTGTATGGTTTCAACATTCCAATCTTTTAATCAGAAAACAAGAAGGTGAAAAAGCGATTAAAATCAAGTGTTTAGAAGACTTGAATAATCTTTAATATGAATGCCTTTTAATAACTTACAAAATTTTGATCCAGCAGAAGTTGTGTTGTCATATAATTTTGAAAATGATCTGTTGTTAAGTGTTTTTCTGAATAACAATGTTTACCCAAATAATTTATTTATTATACATCAAAACATCCGTAGTCTGCGTGCAAATTTTGATTTGTTATTGCTACATATTGAATCATGTTTAAATAAGCCTGATTTTATTTTTGTTACTGAAATTTGGATCTTTGATAATGAGAAAGGTAATTTCATAATTTCTGGGTATATTTTTTTTGCTACAAGTAATAATACTAATAGTGCTGGTGGTGTGGGTGTTTTTGTCAAAAATATATACATTAATTGTGATGTTGTCAGTAATAATTTGGTCACTGCGGATTTAATTAAAGTTACTCTTAATTTGAATAATGAAAAACACTGCTTGATTTGTGTCTATAGGTTTCATGATCGTGGTAGGGATGTCTTTCTTGAGGAACTTAATACTCTGTTGATGAATGAAAAAACTAAAAATTTGATTTTTCTGGCTGACATAAATATTGATCTTTTTCTCTAAAACCCAATACGTGGATTATTATTTAATGTTGTTGGCTTCTTATGGTTAAGATTCTTATATAAATGTGCCTACTAGAATTGTTGAAAACTCGAAAACATGGTATTGACCATATTTTCTGCAAGAATAGTTTATCTCGTGTTGTTAAACCAGTTAGCTCATTGGCCGATATAGGTATCACCGATCATTGCATGACTAGCCTCCATTACGTAGACTTCGTGGTTAACAAAGATGTAATTATATTACATAGATGGTGAAGTTAAGAAAATATATTTTACTAGACTTAATATTACCGTATCTTTACAACTTGTTATAGAAGTCTATTTCTACTTTAACGTGGTTTAGTACCAATACCAAGTTGACGTGCGTTGGCCTCCACTTGATCAATCCACCGAAGATGACGCCTGCCTCTGCTTCTTGTTCCCTCAGGCTTGGCGTTGAGTACCTTACGGGCTGGAGCTTCGATGTTCATTCGCTCGACATGCCCTAGCCATCTTAAGCGTTGAACACGCAGTTTTTTGATCAGTGGCAAGTCGCTGTACAGCTCGTGTAGCTCATGATTGTATCTTCTCCGCCAGATGTTACTTTGCCTGTCGACACAAACCGGACCATAGATCATACGCAGTACCTTCCTCTCGAAGATACCAAAACATCCTTCATCCGCCTGGGAGAGGGTCCATGCTTCTGCACCATACAGCAAGACTGGAATGATTACAGTTTTTTACAGTGTCTCTTTGGTACCTCGCAATAGGGCCTTATTCCTCAACTGCTTGCTTAGGCCAAAGAAACAGCGATTAGCAAGGGTAATTCTACGTTTGATCTCCGCATTTGCAGAATTAACAGCAGTGCCCAGATAAACAAATTCGTTTACCACCCCGAAGTTATACCTGTCAATTGTCACGTTTTGGCCAAGTCTACGGTGTGAATCAACTCTATTTAACGACATTAAATACTTCGTTTTCTCCTAGTTATGTCAAGACCCATTTTCTTCTCCTCAGACTCGATATTAGAGAAGGGCCATAATGTCGATGTCATCTGCATATCCAAGATATTGTGTGGGTTTTTGAAAGATGTTGCCACTTGTATTGGCGTTGGTGTTGCGCACCACTCTTTCAAGAACAATATTGAAGCAGCTACATGACACAGCGCATCGCCTTGTCGAAGTCCTCTGGTGGTTTCGAAGGTTTTTGACGCAGCAACGAGCATTTTCCAGCGTCATCCTGATAAGTCGTATCAGTTTGGTAGGGATACCAAAACTCAACATGGCACGGTATAGTTCGTTCCTGTCTACACTGTCATAAGCTGCTTTTAAATCGATGAAAAGATGGTGTGTTTCGATGTTATGTTCTTGGATCTTTTCCAGGATTTGGCGTAGAGTGAACATTTGGTCGATGGTATATTTTCCAAGGCTGAAGCCACACTGGTAAGGGCCAATTAGTTCGTCAGTAAAAGGCTTCAGGCGTTCACATAATACGCTTGACAGGATCTTGTATGCGATGTTTAAAAGGCTTATGCCTCTGTAGTTAGCGCAGAGAAGGCGGTCACCTTTTTATGGATCGGGTAGATGGTGCTTAAGTTCCACTCGTCGGGCATGCTTTCTTCAGACCAAATTTTAGTAACTAGCTGGTGCATGCTCCTAACCAGACCTGCTTCAGCGTACTTAAAAAGCTCCGCCTGCAGACCGTCATCACCGGCCGCTTTGTTTGACTTCAGCCTGGTGATGGCTTGTTTTATCTAACTCTGTTCGGGTGGGTGGAACTCTAGATCGTCAACCAAATGGATTTGACGTGGTTGCTCGCTGGCGGAATCGTTGACTTTATCACCATTAAGCAGCTGGTTGAAATAATCTCTCCAGATTTTTAACATTGACTGCGTTACGGTATTCCCCTCCTTATCTTTGCAGGCTCCAGGGCGGCTAGTGAATTCCGTTGTTTTCTTTTTGACTCTTCTATGAAAGCTTCGCACCTGTTTCCTGTTAAAACATCCCTGGATCTCCTCGACTTCACGCTGCTCATGGGCTTTTTTCTTTCTTCTGAGCAAGCGGTTCCCTTCTCTTGTCGACGTAGAGCTGGCGGGAAGATCGTGTCCTCCTTTGCTGCCACAAACTGTATGCCTCCGTTTTGGCTTTGTTTGCCTGAGCACATTCGGAGTCAAACCAGGGTTTTCTTGGTGGCGGTTGTGAGAAACCTAGCGCCTCTTCTGCAGCATTCCTGATGGATTGTTTGCAAAGCTGCCAGTGGGTCTCTGGACACGTCTTGTCCGTTGTAGGGTTTCTCGCAAGCTCTAGGGATACTCGGTCGGTAGAGGCGTTGGCGGTATCCTTCTGCTGCAGTCTTCCAACGTTGAATCTTCTCCTCGTGGTTATTGTTCGCCTAAGAGCTTCCATGGATATTCGTACGCGAAGTGTAGCACCAACTAGGTAGTATGTTGGCTGATCTGTACGTATGAACACGCAAAGTATGCTAGAGGAGTGCCTTCCGTCAATAGCAACATGATCGATTTGGTGGCATGTTCGATCATGGGGGAACGCCAAGTACATTTGTGGATATCTGGGCGAGGGAATCTGGTGCTACTCAACACCATGTTTTTCTCCGCTAGGAAGTCGATAAGCCTGAATCCGTTTCCAGATGTGATGTCGTGTAGGCTATGTCTTCCGATTGACGTACCAAAGATGCCTTCTTTACCAATTTTGGCGTTAACATCCCCCAGAACAATAATTTTAACGTCGTTTTTGGGACATTGCTCATATGTTTTGGCGAGGAGCTCATAAAATTCCTCTTTGGTATTGTCATCCTTCTCTTCCGTCGGGGCATGCGCGTTGATAAGGCTCAGGTGGTGGAATTTGACCTTATGAGGATTGTCATCACTCTTTCTCTTATTTCCCGAAAGCTAAAAAACTCTTTGCCTTAGTTTCCCTCTGACAGCAAAACCACATCCAAATCGTCCCATAGAATAGACACTTCCCATAATAGAAATCACAGCCTTCAATCTTCCTACTGCCTGGCCCATTCCATCGCATTTCCTGGAGGGCTGTCACATCAGCTTTGAGTTCGGCGAGGACATCGGCAAGCTCCTCTGCTTTGCGTGGCCGGTTGAGTGTACGCACATTCCATGTACATACACGTAAATCGTTGTCCGTTTTTCGTTTGCGGTCCGATCCTTGTGTATTGTTAAACGTCTCATTTTGTCTTTTAAAAATTGGACGTGGTGAGTTATTGTAAGTATTAGAACTGGGTTTCGTCCACTTTCAATTTGTGTTAGGGTTATAACCCTGACTTGGGCCAGGTCTTTGATAGTTTGTTTGGGTTTGAAGCTGTTTTATGTGATTTACGTCACTTCTATTAAAATGCCGAACTTCCTAACTCCATTGGTTCGACCTTTTGTTGTGTCTGTCTGCGGTGATTGTCTTGTTGATAGTGTCTGTTTTTACTGTCGCCCCTCGTGGGAAAACGCAAAAACGAGCATGTTTTTTATCCTGGGTAGGTGCGAAAAATTATGAGATTTTGCAAAAACTTTGTGAATTTGGTGACATTTCCACAAAAATGTTTAAAGAGCTTACGGAAAAGCTATCCGAATTTCTACCTTAAAAACTCATGTGCTCGCGCGGTTTGAATTTCATAAAATTGCATGAAAGAAGGGCAATCGTACAGAGAATGGGTTGCTGACTTGCGCGGAATTGCTCAAAATTGTTCTTTCGCTTGTGAGTCTTAGTCTTGCAAGAAGCCTTTTATAGACAATATAATTCGCGACGTGATTGTGCTTAACACGCCTCATTCTGTGCGCGAAAACCCGCTCCAAAAATCGAATCCGACTCTGGACGACAAAAAAATCGTGTTCCGTTATAAAAGGAGAACATTTGATCGATATAAATCAAACTCGTGCTCACAATTCCAAGCCGTCATACAGCGGCCACCAATCGATTGACGGGAGAAACGGTAAACATGTATCGCACGGTGCGAACAGTTACAATCAAGGTTCCGCTTATTTTAAGTCAAGTCCAAGTTGTAATATTTCACATGCACGCAATAAATGCCATTTTTTTTTCAAATCAGCGTGTAATTTTTGTGGAAAAAAAGGACATATCGCTACCGTTTGTTTTTCTGAATTAAATTAAGGTAACATGCCTAAGCAAAAGAATAGAAATACCAATAATAAATTCAAAAGACAAAACGTAAATTATATCGTTGTGAATCAATTAAAATTATCGGACAATAAAACTAAATCGTGTGTTAATCGCGAAGGAAACAAAATGATGGTAAACTTGCTGATCAATAATAATAAATTATTAAAATTCCAAATTGATACAGGGAGTACTCGAAGCATCATTGGTCGATCAGGTTACCGTATGCTTGGATCTCCTTACTTTAAGCAAATTGCAGATGTCCCACTTTCATCATATGGAGGTGGACGTCTTAAGCTCCTCGGAAAATGTGAAGTGTCTCTTTAGTGGGAATAGACTGGCCAGACAAAATGGGTTTTCAAGTTTCTGTTAAAGCCGTCAATATTTCATCAAATAACTCTGTGCTAAGTTTTCTCAACTTTTTGAGCCTTCGTTAAGATGCTGTTTTAGAACTACAAGCTCATTTAGAACTACTCCCAGATGCTAAGCCTAAATTTGTTCCACCTCGCACAATCCCGTTTGCACTATTCAACGAACTCAATGGGCTACACCCATCGTTGTTGTTCCGAAAAGGAAAGGAAGAGTCCGTATATGCGGAGACTTCAAAGTTACAATTAATCCACAATTGGTTGTCAATCGTCAATCGACACCCCATTCCACGTACTCGTGAGCTCTTATATAAATTGCGTAATGGGAAGCTCTTAACTAAAATTACCGCCACCGCCACCATCGTCAGCGGCGTCGTCGATGTTGTAGGCCCTTTCTTTATGACAGAAAGTTAAAGTGCAAGGTGACCTCACGTTCTTTCTTTCACTTTTTTTATTTGAAGTTTAGAGTGAATTCGCTTGAACAACAACAATTAGAGAATACTGTGGAGATAATTGGAATTCCGGATTTAAATAAAACGAACGCTTCGGATAAAGCTCTAAAGCTTTTCTCCGTTGGACTGGATGAGAACATAAGTGAAAAAGAAATTGATAACTTTTATATAAAAAAAATCAATAAGAGTGGTATTAAACCAAGTGTCTCTGCTGCTGCAACTTATGAACCATCTTTTACAACTGTTTTGTGTATAAAATTTTGCTCACATAACACTAAACGTAATCTTATGAGGAAAGCAGTGGAGTTCAAAAAACGCATGACAGCTAAAATTTTTGGGAATAAATACAGCGAAAAAAGCGCTATTTATATAAATAACAGTTTGTCATACCACACTAGAGAACTTCGAAAAGCTGCTGATATTGCTAGGAAATCTTAAAGATACAAATTTGTATGGTTTCAAAATTCCAATCTTTTAATCAGAAAACAAGAAGGTGAAAAAGCTATTAAAATCAAGTGTTTAGAAGACTTGAATAATCTTTAATATGAATGCCTTTTAATAACTTACAAAATTTTGATCCAGCAGAAGTTGTGTTGTCATATAATTTTGAAAATGATCTGTTGTTAAGTGTTTTTCTGAATAACAATGTTTACCCAAATAATTTATTTATTATACATCAAAACATCCGTAGTCTGCGTGCAAATTTTGATTTGTTATTGCTACATATTGAATCATGTTTAAATAAGCCTGATTTTATTTTTGTTACTGAAATTTGGATCTTTGATAATGAGAAAGGTAATTTCATAATTTCTGGGTTTTTTTTTTTGCTACAAGTAATAATACTAATAGTGCTGGTGGTGTGGGTGTTTTTGTCAAAAATATATACATTAATTGTGATGTTGTCAGTAATAATTTGGTCACTGCGGATTTAATTAAAGTTACTCTTAATTTGAATAATGAAAAACACTGCTTGATTTGTGTCTATAGGTTTCATGATGGTGGTAGGGATGTCTTTCTTGAGGAACTTAATACTCTGTTGATGAATGAAAAAACTAAAAATTTGATTTTTCTGGCTGACATAAATATTGATCTTTTTCTCTAAAACCCAATACGTGGATTATTATTTAATGTTGTTGGCTTCTTATGGTTAAGATTCTTATATAAATGTGCCTACTAGAATTGTTGAAAACTCGAAAACATGGTATTGACCATATTTTCTGCAAGAATAGTTTATCTCGTGTTGTTAAACCAGTTAGCTCATTGGCCGATATAGGTATCACCGATCATTGCATGACTAGCCTTCATTACGTAGACTTCGTGGTTAACAAAGATGTAATTATATTACATAGATGGTGGAGTTAAGAAAATATATTTTACTAGACTCAATATTGCCGTATCTTTACAACTTGTTATAGAAGTCTATTTCTACTTTAACGTGGTTTAGTACCAATACCAAGTTGACGTGCGTTGGCCTCCACTTGATCAATCCACCGAAGATGACGCCTGCCTCTGCTTCTTGTTCCCTCAGGCTTGGCGTTGAGTACCTTACGGGCTGGAGCTTCGATGTTCATTCGCTCGACATGCCCTAGCCATCTTAAGCGTTGAACACGCAGTTTTTTGATCAGTGGCAAGTCGCTGTACAGCTCGTGTAGCTCATGATTGTATCTTCTCCGCCAGATGTTACTTTGCCTGTCGACACAAACCGGACCATAGATCATACGCAGTACCTTCCTCTCGAAGATACCAAAACATCCTTCATCCGCCTGGGAGAGGGTCCATGCTTCTGCACCATACAGCAAGACTGGAATGATTACAGTTTTTTACAGTGTCTCTTTGGTACCTCGCAATAGGGCCTTATTCCTCAACTGCTTGCTTAGGCCAAAGAAACAGCGATTAGCAAGGGTAATTCTACGTTTGATCTCCGCATTTGCAGAATTAACAGCAGTGCCCAGATAAACAAATTCGTTTACCACCCCGAAGTTATACCTGTCAATTGTCACGTTTTGGCCAAGTCTACGGTGTGAATCAACTCTATTTAACGACATTAAATACTTCGTTTTCTCCTCGTTATGTCAAGACCCATTTTCTTCTCCTCAGACTCGATATTAGAGAAGGGCCATAATGTCGATGTCATCTGCATATCCAAGATATTGTGTGGGTTTTTGAAAGATGTTGCCACTTGTATTGGCGTTGGTGTTGCGCACCACTCTTTCAAGAACAATATTGAAGCAGCTACATGACACAGCGCATCGCCTTGTCGAAGTCCTCTGGTGGTTTCGGAGGTTTTTGACGCAGCAACGAGTTCTAGGGATACTCGGTCGGTAGAGGCGTTGGCGGTATCCTTCTGCTGCAGTCTTCCAACGTTGAATCTTCTCCTCGTGGTTATTGTTCGCCTAAGAGCTTCCATGGATATTCGTACGCGAAGTGTAGCACCAACTAGGTAGTATGTTGGCTGATCTGTACGTATGAACACGCAAAGTATGCTAGAGGAGTGCCTTCCGTCAATAGCAACATGATCGATTTGGTTGCATGTTCGATCATGGGGGAACGCCAAGTACCTTTGTGGATATCTGGGCAAGGGAATCTGGTGCTACTCAACACCATGTTTTTCTCCGCTAGGAAGTCGATAAGCCTGAATCCGTTTCCAGATGTGATGTCGTGTAGGCTATGTCTTCCGATTGACGTACCAAAGATGCCTTCTTTACCAATTTTGGCGTTAAAATCCCCCAGAACAATAATTTTAACGTCGCTCATATGTTTTGGCGAGGAGCTCATAAAATTCCTCTTTGGTATTGTCATCCTTCTCTTCCGTCGGGGCATGCGCGTTGATAAGGCTCAGGTGGTGGAATTTGACCTTAATGGGGATTGTCATCACTCTTTCTCTTATTTCCCGAAAGCTTTTTTTTTTTTTTTTTTTTTTTTTTTTTTTTTTTTTTTTTTTTTCCGCAGGAAGGTGAGAAATCTTCAGAGACACTATAAGCCCGATGCTTATAGTAGTGTCAGATTTTTACTGACTAAAACTCACCTCCCTTATCTTCTATATTATTACTACAACTAAGTCCAGCTTAACAAGTAGTTTTAGCGTCATTTTGTTCGCGTTTTGTCAGGAAGCTCCCCAACGAGAGGACCTGAAGATTCCACAAAATTCGAGTGGAGAGATTAATTTGTTTGCGCTAGATCAGAAGGTCTTGTTCGGTGCAGACGCCGAAAAACGAACGCCTCGCTAACAGATTGTTGGATTAAGTTATTACTATGATTTCTAAGTCGTGATCTTAGCTCTGTAGCAAATTTTTTAATTTCGTTTTCTACATATTTTATATTTAAATCTCTATGTAAGTCGCTATTTCTTACATACCATGGAGCATTTACTATTATTTTAAGTACTTTGTTTTGGTATGTTTGCAAAATTTGTATATTTCTTTCGTTGGTACAACCCCAAAGTTGTATACCGTACGTCCAAACTGGTTTCAGTACTTGCTTATAAATAAGAAGCTTGTTATAAACGCTTAGATTGGAATATCTTCCAATAAGCCATGTCAATTCGCGGAGTTTATTTTCGAGTTCATCGCGTTTCTTTTTTACATGAACTTTCCATTTAAGTTTCGCGTCTAGAGTCATGCCTAGATACTTCGCTTCATTAGCGTATGGAATTTGCACAGAATTTATATAAATAGGTAAGTTATATACTTTTTTATACGTAAAATTTGTGTGCGTCGATTTCGTTTCATTAAGAGCAATTCGCCATTTCTTTGTCCAATCTGAAATGCTATTTAATGCCTTTTGAAGCTTAGAGGTTGCCGTTTCTATTGAATCCGATATTGCGAGTACAGCTGTATCATCGGCAAAAGTGCCTAAAGTTGTGCCTTCTGTTTGGGGTATATCTCGGGTATAAAGAACAAACAAAATCGGTCCAAGGACGCTACCCTGGGGAACCCCAGCGTTTATTTCTTTAAACTCCGAATACTCCGTTCCTTGCTTAACTCGAAAGAATCTATTTTCTAGGTACGATTCAAGAATGTTATATATTTGCTCTGGAAAGACTTTTAATTTATATTTTAGCCCGTCATGCCAAACTTTGTCAAAAGCTTGAGAAACGTCAAGAAATGCAGTTGAGCAAATCTTTTTTTCTTCAAATGCTTTTTCAATTTCGTTAGTTATTCGGTAAACCTGATCAATTGTCGAGTGATTATTCCGGAAACCGAATTGGTGGTCGGGAATTAAACGTTTTTCTTCAATAATTGGTAGCATTCGTTTAAGAAGCAATTTTTCAAATATTTTAGATATAATTGGTAAGAGAGAAATTGGTCTATACGATTTTTTCTCATTCGGTGGCTTACCCGGTTTGGGGATCATTATTACTTCGGCGACTTTCCATTGCGTGGGTACGTAAGCAAGTCTTAAAGCAGCGTTAGTGAGCTGTAAGAGCTTAACCATTGCTTTTTTAGGCAACTCTTTGAGGACACGACCGTTAATCAGGTCGTAGCCAGGAGCTTTATTATTTTTCTGCCGTTTTATTTCCTGGACAAGTTCAGTCAAAGTAATATTCCTGATAGAAAAATTTTCCGGCGCTGGTTGGAGCTCTCCGTCATTAGTCAGAAACTCTTGACCATCGAAAGGTTTGAACGTTTCCTCAAGGTGCTTAGCAAATAAATCCGCCTTTTCCTTATCAGTTTTTGCCCATTCAGAATTATTTTTTCGAATAGGTGCCGACATTATTTGAGGCTTTTTAATACCTTTTATCGTCTTCCAAAGAGAATAATTCGTTTTTTTGTCTGCTGTTAGGCTTTCAAGATAGGCAGAATTCTCGCTGTTTTTAAAATCTCGTAACAAATTTTTAATCTTGTTTGATAAAAAGTTGACGACACTTTTATGCTGAGGAGCACGTGATTGCTGCCATACTTTTCGAGCTTTTCGTTTTTCGCGTATCAATTCTTTTATATCTTCTGGAATTTTTTCTTCGTATTGCCTTGACTTTTTACTACAGATCGGAGTATTATTCCAAGCTGCTTCTTGAACAATATTTATAAATTTTTCTGTTTCATCTTCTAACTCAAACGGAGTTTGCAAAGAGACGTTCAGTATAATTCTATTTTCGCAATCTTCTTTGAATTTATCCCAATTTGTGTTATTATTTGTTAAGATTAGGGGCTTTTCTTTTTCGATTACGTTACTGTTTATTGTTAAGATAACGGCCGAGTGATCCGTAGAAAAATCGAAGTTATCATCTACTGTCATATATTTTCTGTTCATTCCTCTTGCGATGAAAAAGTCAACAAGATCGGGTGTTTTCGCTGTATCGGTTGGCCAATACGTTGGTTTTCCTGATGAGAAAAATTCAACGTTACATTCAATACCCGCTTTGTAGAGTTGTCTACCCTTCGTCGAAATGCAACGTGATCCCCAAAATGAATGTTTCGAATTGAAGTCGCCGCCAATAATAAATTTTTGACCTAAAGCGTTGAAAAGATCTTTAAAATCGTTTTTGTCTATCTTGGACCGAGGAGGACAGTAAATAGACGCAATATTAAAAAATACGTGTCTAACTTTTATGCTAACGGAAGTAACTTGCATTGTATCGAGCTCGATATTTATCTCAAACGAATGATTGATATTTTCTCTGATAAATACGGAAGAACCACCCCTTGCTCTTTCGGATGGATGGCATGCGTGGTAAGCCGAATAACCTTTAATACTTAAATTTGAGTCTTTTTTCAAATGAGTTTCAGAGATCAAACAAATATCTATTCTTTCGTTAAGTAGAACCGTTTCTAGTTCTTCGATTTTTGCGGTAAGTCCGTTCGCGTTCCATGTTATTATTTTGAGTTGTTGGGACAACTGATCCATGTTTACGGTAAATTTGGTGTTTTAAGAGCCGCCGACTCAAATTTGTCCAATTTCTCAAGAATAATTGTGTTAATTCTCCCTTGTTCTTCTAATCGTTCAAGTATAAGGGAAAATACATTTTGAACGGAGTCAGGTTTAATAGTTTTAGGTTTTTCGGGCGCCGTGACTTGAGCGTACGTGTTCGTCTTTTTTGTTTTTATGTTTTCTGAGGGTAAAACGTTTTCATTATTTTTCCCGTCCGTTTTACTCGACGCTTGAGTATTAGTCTTGGTTTTTAATTTTAATTCTTTGTTTTGCTTTGAGGTATTTTTTTTAGTTTTCTTACTAAATTCTTCGCGCCTCTTTAACATTTCCTTTGCGACCTCACAGCCACGGTAATTTGCTGGATGATTACCTTTGCAATTCGCGCATGTAGCCGGAGTTTCTTTTTTAAGACGGC
Organism: Eupeodes luniger; assembly: GCA_951509635.1. Taxonomy (NCBI): domain Eukaryota; kingdom Metazoa; phylum Arthropoda; class Insecta; order Diptera; family Syrphidae; genus Eupeodes; species Eupeodes luniger. The sequence continues at coordinate 182,296,414 of OX608073.1, read as the reverse complement.
ATACATCAGTCATGTGCTTTCCCGCGCATTTAACGCAAACGGGGTCCTTCTGACAATAAGCTGCTGTATGGTTAAAACCTTGGCATCGCTTGCACTGAGGAATAAGGCGTTTGTTCTTTCTTAGTGGTTCGATTTTTACAACAATATTCATTATAGTTTTAATATTATAAACATTGTCTACATTTTCATTTTTATCGAAACTTAGAATAAAAAGCGGAAGAGCGCGTTTTATATAAGCGGTTTCGATTCCTTTTTCTCGCTTCAAAAGATTTGTTGCGTCAAGAATCTTAAATCCTTTGGTTTTTAAGTCCGAAAGGATGTCTTCTTTTGAACAAGATGGATGAAGTCCTCTAGCAACTACACGTAGAGGTCTTTCTTCTTTAATTGAATAACTATACCATTCAATTTTTTCATCGCTGAGTTTTTTCGACAGTTTTCTATAAGAATCTGAATCATTTACGTTAATTTTCCACGTATTATTGTGAGTGGATGTAGCTTTGAAATTCTTTTGCGCCGTTTCTTTTAGAATAGGAAGAATTTTGTTATAATCCGCTTGACCAACGATGTTTATCGGTGGAGGAAGTTTCTTATTCGCAGAAAACTGATCTTTCCGTGTAATTTTATTTGGTTTTGGCTGATTTTGAGACTTAGGCGAATGTTCAGCCTTCCGTTTTTTACAAGGTCTACTTTTTTCAGTTTCCCGAGCAAGTTCATCTTCATCAGTTTCATATTCGTGCCGATCTCGATGTTGTGGACTTAGAGTATTTACTTTCATGTTTTCAGAAGTTTTTAACATCTTGTTCTCTTCACGAAGACTTTCGACTTCTTTTTTAAGCTCTTCGTAGAGTCTTATCATTTCGTTCAGCTTCTTTTGCAGTTCACAATTGTCCTGCTCAAAACTGTTTGTTTTCGGTGAGTCGCTTTTAGTGCCTTTTGGCACAACCGGTGGACTCTTTCTGCCGGTAACTCTCGGTACAGATGGAGGTGATCGAGGGACCTTATGCGCTTTCGCGAAAGGATTTATCAAATGCAATAAATGGCTCTCCCCAGAATCCGTAGAGCCTGCCTCCGAAGAGGATGGATTTGCCAGAGAAACTGGCTTTCCACCTGGGGTAATTAATCTATTTGTTTTTTCCATTGCATATTTTGTATACTTATGTAGTTCTCAGTATACGGAGATTGGATTTTAGTCGCCTTTTACGACAAGCATACCTTACTTCGGGTAAATTCTTAACCCCTACCCGAAGGGGTAAGGGAAAGCTAAAAAACTCTTTGCCTTAGTTTCCCTCTGACAGCAAAACCACATCCAAATAAGCACTTCGTCCCATAGAATAGACACTTCCCATAATAGAAATCACAGCCTTCAATCTTCCTACTGCCTGGCCCATTCCATCGCATTTCCTGGAGGGCTGTCACATCAGCTTTGAGTTCGGCGAGGGCATCAGCAAGCTCCTCTGCTTTGCGTGGCCGGTTGAGTGTACGCACATTCCATGTACATACACGTAAATCGTTGTCCGTTTTTCGTTTGCGGTCCGATCCTTGTGTATTGTTAAACGTCTCATTTTGTCTTTTAAAAATTGGACGTGGTGAGTTATTGTAAGTATAAGAACTGGGTTTCGTCCACTTTCAATTTGTGTTAGGGTTATAACCCTGACTTGGGCCAGGTCTTTGATAGTTTGTTTGGGTTTGAAGCTGTTTTATGTGATTTACGTCACTTCTATTAAAATGCCGAACTTCCTAACTCCATTGGTTCGACCTTTTGTTGTGTCTGTCTGCGGTGATTGTCTTGTTGATAGTGTCTGTTTTTACTGTCGCCCCTTGTGGGAAAACGCAAAAACGAGCATGTTTTTTATCCTGGGTAGGTGCGAAAAATTATGAGATTTTGCAAAAACTTTGTGAATTTGGTGACATTTCCACAAAAACGTTTAAAGAGCTTACGGAAAAGCTATCCGAATTTCTACCTTAAAAACTCATGTGCTCGCGGCGCGGTTTGAATTTCATAAAATTGCATGAAAGAAGGGCAATCGTACAGAGAATGGGTTGCTGACTTGCGCGGAATTGCTCAAAATTGTTCTTTCGCTTGTGAGTCTTAGTCTTGCAAGAAGCCTTTTATAGACAATATAATTCGCGACGTGATTGTGCTTAACACGCCTCATTCTGTGCGCGAAAACCCGCTCTAAAAATCGAATCCGACTCTGGACGACAAAAAAATCGTGTTCCGTTATAAAAGGAGAACATTTGATCGATATAAATCAAACTCGTGCTCACAATTCCAAGCCGTCATACAGCGGCCACCAATCGATTGACGGGAGAAACGGTAAACATGTATCGCACGGTGCGAACAGTTACAATCAAGGTTCCGCTTATTTTAAGTCAAGTCCAAGTTGTAATCTTTCACATGCACGCAATAAATGCCATTTTTTTTTCAAATCAGCGTGTAATTTTTGTGGAAAAAAAGGACATATCGCTACCGTTTGTTTTTCTGAATTAAATTAAGGTAACATGCCTAAGCAAAAGAATAGAAATACCAATAATAAATTCAAAAGACAAAACGTAAATTATATCGTTGTGAATCAATTAAAATTATCGGACAATAAAACTAAATCGTGTGTTAATCGCGAAGGAAACAAAATGATGGTAAACTTGCTGATCAATAATAATAAATTATTAAAATTCCAAATTGATACAGGGAGTACTCGAAGCATCATTGGTCGATCAGGTTACCGTATGCTTGGATCTCCTTACTGTAAGCAAATTGCAGATGTCCCACTATCATCATATGGAGGTTGATGTCTTAAGCTCCTCGGAAAATGTGAAGTCTCTTTAGTGGGAATAGACTGGCCAGACAAAATGGGTTTTCAAGTTTCTGTTAAAGCCGTCAATATTTCATCAAATAACTCTGTGCTAAGTTTTCTCAACTTTTTGAGCCTTTGTTAAGATGCTGTTTTAGAACTACAAGCTCATTTAGAACTACTCCCAGATGCTAAGCCTAAATTTGTTCCACCTCGCACAATCCCGTTTGCACTATTCAACGAACTCAATGGGCTACACCCATCGTTGTTGTTCCGAAAAGGAAAGGAACAGTCCGTATATGCGGAGACTTCAAAGTTACAATTAATCCACAATTGGTTGTCAATCGTCAATCGACACCCCATTCCACGTACTCGTGAGCTCTTATATAAATTGCGTAATGGGAAGCTCTTAACTAAAATTACCGCCACCGCCACCATCGTCAGCGGCGTCGTCGATGTTGTAGGCCCTTTCTTTATGACAGAAAGTTAAAGTGCAAGGTGACCTCACGTTCTTTCTTTCACTTTTTTTATTTGAAGTTTAGAGTGAATTCGCTTGAACAACAACAATTAGAGAATACTGTGGAGATAATTGGAATTCCGGATTTAAATAAAACGAACGCTTCGGATAAAGCTCTAAAGCTTTTCTCCGTTGGACTGGATGAGAACATAAGTGAAAAAGAAATTGATAACTTTTATATAAAAAAAATCAATAAGAGTGGTATTAAACCAAGTGTCTCTGCTGCTGCAACTTATGAACCATCTTTTACAACTGTTTTGTGTATAAAATTTTGCTCACATAACACTAAACGTAATCTTATGAGGAAAGCAGTGGAGTTCAAAAAACGCATGACAGCTAAAATTTTTGGGAATAAATACAGCGAAAAAAGCGCTATTTATATAAATAACAGTTTGTCATACCACACTAGAGAACTTCGAAAAGCTGCTGATATTGCTAGGAAATCTAAAAGATACAAATTTGTATGGTTTCAAAATTCCAATCTTTTAATCAGAAAACAAGAAGGTGAAAAAGCGATTAAAATCAAGTGTTTAGAAGACTTGAATAATCTTTAATATGAATGCCTTTTAATAACTTACAAAATTTTGATCCAGCAGAAGTTGTGTTGTCATATAATTTTGAAAATGATCTGTTGTTAAGTGTTTTTCTGAATAACAATGTTTACCCAAATAATTTATTTATTATACATCAAAACATCCGTAGTCTGCGTGCAAATTTTGATTTGTTATTGCTACATATTGAATCATGTTTAAATAAGCCTGATTTTATTTTTGTTACTGAAATTTGGATCTTTGATAATGAGAAAGGTAATTTCATAATTTCTGGGTATATTTTTTTTGCTACAAGTAATAATACTAATAGTGCTGGTGGTGTGGGTGTTTTTGTCAAAAACATATACATTAATTGTGATGTTGTCAGTAATAATTTGGTCACTGCGGATTTAATTAAAGTTACTCTTAATTTGAATAATGAAAAACACTGCTTGATTTGTGTCTATAGGTTTCATGATGGTGGTAGGGATGTCTTTCTTGAGGAACTTAATACTCTGTTGATGAATGAAAAAACTAAAAATTTGATTTTTCTGGCTGACATAAATATTGATCTTTTTCTCTAAAACCCAATACGTGGATAATTATTTAATGTTGTTGGCTTCTTATGGTTAAGATTCTTATATAAATGTGCCTACTAGAATTGTTGAAAACTCGAAAACATGGTATTGACCATATTTTCTGCAAGAATAGTTTATCTCGTGTTGTTAAACCAGTTAGCTCATTGGCCGATGTAGGTATCACCGATCATTGCATGACTAGCCTTCATTACGTAGACTTCGTGGTTAACAAAGATGTAATTATATTACATAGATGGTGAAGTTAAGAAAATATATTTTACTAGACTCAATATTGCCGTATCTTTACAACTTGTTATAGAAGTCTATTTCTACTTTAACGTGGTTTAGTACCAATACCAAGTTGACGTGCGTTGGCCTCCACTTGATCAATCCACCGAAGATGACGCCTGCCTCTGCTTCTTGTTCCCTCAGGCTTGGCGTTGAGTACCTTACGGGCTGGAGCTTCGATGTTCATTCGCTCGACATGCCCTAGCCATCTTAAGCGTTGAACACGCAGTTTTTTGATCAGTGGCAAGTCGCTGTACAGCTCGTGTAGCTCATGATTGTATCTTCTCCGCCAGATGTTACTTTGCCTGTCGACACAAACCGGACCATAGATCATACGCAGTACCTTCCTCTCGAAGATACCAAAACATCCTTCATCCGCCTGGGAGAGGGTCCATGCTTCTGCACCATACAGCAAGACTGGAATGATTACAGTTTTTTACAGTGTCTCTTTGGTACCTCGCAATAGGGCCTTATTCCTCAACTGCTTGCTTAGGCCAAAGAAACAGCGATTAGCAAGGGTAATTCTACGTTTGATCTCCGCATTTGCAGAATTAACAGCAGTGCCCAGATAAACAAATTCGTTTACCACCCCGAAGTTATACCTGTCAATTGTCACGTTTTGGCCAAGTCTACGGTGTGAATCAACTCTATTTAACGACATTAAATACTTCGTTTTCTCCTCGTTATGTCAAGACCCATTTTCTTCTCCTCAGACTCGATATTAGAGAAGGGCCATAATGTCGATGTCATCTGCATATCCAAGATATTGTGTGGGTTTTTGAAAGATGTTGCCACTTGTATTGGCGTTGGTGTTGCGCACCACTCTTTCAAGAACAATATTGAAGCAGCTACATGACACAGCACATCGCCTTGTCGAAGTTTCGAAGGTTTTTGACGCAGCAACGAGTTCTAGGGAACTCGGTCCGTAGAGGCGTTGGCGATATCCTTCTGCTGCAGTCTTCCAACGTTGAATCTTCTCCTCGTGGTTATTGTTCGCCTAAGAGCTTCCATGGATATTCGTACGCGAAGTGTAGCACCAACTAGGTAGTATGTTGGCTGATCTGTACGTATGAACACGCAAAGTATGCTAGAGGAGTGCATTCCGTCAATAGCAACATGATCGATTTGGTTGCATGTTCGATCATGGGGGGACGCCAAGTACCTTTGTGGATATCTGGGCGAGGGAATCTGGTGCTACTCAACACCATGTTTTTCTCCGCTAGGAAGTCGATAAGCCTGAATCCGTTTCCAGATGTGATGTCGTGTAGGCTATGTCTTCCGATTGACGTACCAAAGATGCCTTCTTTACCAATTTTGGCGTTTAAATCCCCCAGAACAATAATTTTAACGTCGTTTTTGGGACATTGCTCATATGTTTTGGCGAGGAGCTCATAAAATTCCTCTTTGGTATTGTCATCCTTCTCTTCCGTCGGGGCATGCGCGTTGATAAGGCTCAGGTGGTGGAATTTGACCTTAATGAGGATTGTCATCACTCTTTCTCTTATTTCCCGAAAGCTAAAAAACTCTTTGCCTTAGTTTCCCTCTGACAGCAAAACCACATCCAAATAAGCACTTCGTCCCATAGAATAGACACTTCCCATAAAAGAAATCACAGCCTTCAATCTTCCTACTGCCTGGCCCATTCCATCGCATTTCCTGGAGGGCTGTCACATCAGCTTTGAGTTCGGCGAGGGCATCGGCAAGCTCCTCTGCTTTGCGTGGCCGGTTGAGTGTACGCACATTCCATGTACATACACGTAAATCGTTGTCCGTTTTTCGTTTGCGGTCCGATCCTTGTGTATTGTTAAACGTCTCATTTTGTCTTTTAAAAATTGGACGTGGTGAGTTATTGTAAGTATTAGAACTGGGTTTCGTCCACTTTCAATTTGTGTTAGGGTTATAACCCTGACTTGGGCCAGGTCTTTGATAGTTTGTTTGGGTTTGAAGCTGTTTTATGTGATTTACGTCACTTCTATTAAAATGCCGAACTTCCTAACTCCATTGGTTCGACCTTTTGTTGTGTCTGTCTGCGGTGATTGTCTTGTTGATAGTGTCTGTTTTTACTGTCGCCCCTCGTGGGAAAACGCAAAAACGAGCATGTTTTTTATCCTGGGTAGGTGCGAAAAATTATGAGATTTTGCAAAAACTTTGTGAATTTGGTGACATTTCCACAAAAACGTTTAAAGAGCTTACGGAAAAGCTATCCGAATTTCTACCTTAAAAACTTATGTGCTCGCGGCGTGGTTTGAATTTCATAAAATTGCATGAAAGAAGGGCAATCGTACAGAGAATGGGTTGCTGACTTGCGCGGAATTGCTCAAAATTGTTCTTTCGCTTGTGAGTCTTAGTCTTGCAAGAAGCCTTTTATAGACAATATGATTCGCGACGTGATTGTGCTTAACACGCCTCATTCTGTGCGCGAAAACCCGCTCCAAAAATCGAATCCGACTCTGGACGACAAAAAAATCGTGTTCCGTTATAAAAGGAGAACATTTGATCGATATAAATCAAACTCGTGCTCACAATTCCAAGCCGTCATACAGCGGCCACCAATCGATTGACGGGAGAAACGGTAAACATGTATCGCACGGTGCGAACAGTTACAATCAAGGTTCCGCTTATTTTAAGTCAAGTCCAAGTTGTAATATTTCACATGCACGCAATAAATGCCATTTTTTTTTCAAATCAGCGTGTAATTTTTGTGGAAAAAAAGGACATATCGCTACCGTTTGTTTTTCTGAATTAAATTAAGGTAACATGCCTAAGCAAAAGAATAGAAATACCAATAATAAATTCAAAAGACAAAACGTAAATTATATCGTTGTGAATCAATTAAAATTATCGGACAATAAAACTAAATCGTGTGTTAATCGCGAAGGAAACAAAATGATGGTAAACTTGCTGATCAATAATAATAAATTATTAAAATTCCAAATTGATACAGGGAGTACTCGAAGCATCATTGGTCGATCAGGTTACCGTATGCTTGGATCTCCTTACTGTAAGCAAATTGCAGATGTCCCACTATCATCATATGGAGGTGGACGTCTTAAGCTCCTCGGAAAATGTGAAGTGTCTCTTTAGTGGGAATAGACTGGCCAGACAAAATGGGTTTTCAAGTTTCTGTTAAAGCCGTCAATATTTCATCAAATAACTCTGTGCTAAGTTTTCTCAACTTTTTGAGCCTTTGTTAAGATGCTGTTTTAGAACTACAAGCTCATTTAGAACTACTCCCAGATGCTAAGCCTAAATTTGTTCCACCTCGCACAATCCCGTTTGCACTATTCAACGAACTCAATGGGCTACACCCATCGTTGTTGTTCCGAAAAGGAAAGGAACAGTCCGTATATGCGGAGACTTCAAAGTTACAATTAATCCACAATTGGTTGTCAATCGTCAATCGACACCCCATTCCACGTACTCGTGAGCTCTTATATAAATTGCGTAATGGGAAGCTCTTAACTAAAATTACCGCCACCGCCACCATCGTCAGCGGCGTCGTCGATGTTGTAGGCCCTTTCTTTATGACAGAAAGTTAAAGTGCAAGGTGACCTCACGTTCTTTCTTTCACTTTTTTTATTTGAAGTTTAGAGTGAATTCGCTTGAACAACAACAATTAGAGAATACTGTGGAGATAATTGGAATTCCGGATTTAAATAAAACGAACGCTTCGGATAAAGCTCTAAAGCTTTTCTCCGTTGGACTGGATGAGAACATAAGTGAAAAAGAAATTGATAACTTTTATATAAAAAAAATCAATAAGAGTGGTATTAAACCAAGTGTCTCTGCTGCTGCAACTTATGAACCATCTTTTACAACTGTTTTGTGTATAAAATTTTGCTCACATAACACTAAACGTAATCTTATGAGGAAAGCAGTGGAGTTCAAAAAACGCATGACAGCTAAAATTTTTGGGAATAAATACAGCGAAAAAAGCGCTATTTATATAAATAACAGTTTGTCATACCACACTAGAGAACTTCGAAAAGCTGCTGATATTGCTAGGAAATCTAAAAGATACAAATTTGTATGGTTTCAAAATTCCAATCTTTTAATCAGAAAACAAGAAGGTGAAAAAGCGATTAAAATCAAGTGTTTAGAAGACTTGAATAATCTTTAATTTGAATGCCTTTTAATAACTTACAAAATTTTGATCCAGCAGAAGTTGTGTTGTCATATAATTTTGAAAATGATCTGTTGTTAAGTGTTTTTCTGAATAACAATGTTTACCCAAATAATTTATTTATTATACATCAAAACATCCGTAGTCTGCGTGCAAATTTTGATTTGTTATTGCTACATATTGAATCATGTTTAAATAAGCCTGATTTTATTTTTGTTACTGAAATTTGGATCTTTGATAATGAGAAAGGTAATTTCATAATTTCTGGGTATATTTTTTTTGCTACAAGTAATAATACTAATAGTGCTGGTGGTGTGGGTGTTTTTGTCAAAAATATATACATTAATTGTGATGTTGTCAGTAATAATTTGGTCACTGCGGATTTAGTTAAAGTTACTCTTAATTTGAATAATGAAAAACACTGCTTGATTTGTGTCTATAGGTTTCATGATGGTGGTAGGGATGTCTTTCTTGAGGAACTTAATACTCTGTTGATGAATGAAAAAACTAAAAATTTGATTTTTCTGGCTGACATAAATATTGATCTTTTTCTCTAAAACCGTGGATAATTATTTAATGTTGTTGGTTTCTTATGGTTAAGATTCTTATATAAATGTGCCTACTAGAATTGTTGAAAACTCGAAAACATGTATTGACCATATTTTCTGCAAGAATAGTTTATCTCGTGTTGTTAAACCAGTTAGCTCATTGGCCGATATAGGTATCACCGATCATTGCATGACTAGCCTTCATTACGTAGACTTCGTGGTTAACAAAGATGTAATTATATTACATAGATGGTGAAGTTAAGAAAATTGATTTTACTAGACTCAATTTGTTTTTACGATTTGAATACTGGGACAGTGTCTATAATGAAAGTGATCCTTCATTTGATTATGATAAATTCATAAAAAATTAGGTAATTATCTTGATAGTTGTACAACATATATGATCAAAAAAAGTAAGAATAAACCCCTCAAGGAATGGATGACAGGATATATTTTGAATAAAGTAAGCATCAAAAACAAACTTGGTAAAAAATGTAAGAAATATCCAAATAATAATCACTTTAAAACAGAATACAAGAAAGTATGCAAACAATTAACAAAAGAAATTAAAACTTGTACCTAAGGAAAATTATTATTTAGCTCAACTGGAAAAAAATAATGGTAATATTAAAGGGGAATGGAATACTTTGAATAAACTTTTAAATCGTAGTTACCAATCAGAAAAGCCTTTAGTTATAGAAGATGAAAACATTCAAATAACTGATACTACTGAAATTGCTAATCGTTTTAATATGTACATTTTTCATTTCTTTTGCTGAAAATATCTCTACTGAGGTATTTAGGAACAGAAATTACTGTTTGTTCATTGAAGGTTTAACTAATGATAATGTTAATATAGAAAGTCTTTTTTATGTTCCTATTTTGCCTGGTGAATTACTTTTTATCATTAAAAAGTTAAAAAAATCAAGTTCTGTAAAAAACGATAATTGTTCCAGCTTTATCTTTAAACAAATTGCTTACAATATTGTGGATGTACTTTCACATATTTTCAATAAAAGTGTGTACGGTGGTGTTTTTCCAAGCGCTCTCAAGGTGGCTGAAGTCATTCCTCTACACAAAAAATCAAACAATTGCATTATGAATAATTATGGGCCTATTTCACTGTTAGCTGTTTGTTTTAAAATTTTTGAAAAAGCAATCAAGAAAAGAATTTTGAAGTTTCTTAATAAAAATAATTTTTTAGTAAATCTCAATTTGGATTTAGAGCCCATCAATCAATCAATCAACTGAAGATGCGTTATTAAAATTTTGCAGTGAAATTTATGAAAACATAAACAAGAATTTGTTTACTGCTGGACTCTTCATTGATTTAACTAAAGCTTTTGATTTAGTTGATCATAATATTCTCTTGAGAAAATTAAAAAATGCAGGAATGCGTGGATTTATTTATAATTGGCTAGATTCTTATTTATCCAATAGAAAGCAATTAGTGAAAATAAATAGGTTTAAGTAGTTTGTGTGAAATTAGTTTTGGTGTTCCCCAAGGTTCGGTGTTGGGTCCTTTGCTTTTTCTGATCTTTATTAATTCTATTTTCAATTAGAATTTTAATGGCAAAATTACAGCATTTGCTGATGATAAGGCCTTTTAATATGGTTGCAGTTCTCTGGTTAATTTAATTTCTGACATTAAGTCGGACTTGGATATCTTAAGACGCTGGTTTGCAGTTAATAAAATGGTATTAAGCAATAAAACAAAACTAATGTACATACTTTAGTCTGTCAGGATCTTCTAACTTAGTTGATTTCAATATATTTTATCATTCCTCAGATTGGCAAAAATTTAAATTCAGTGTAAATGAATCTAATAGTTTTGTCTCTAGGGAGCCCTTATTATCTATAGTAAATTAATTAAAAAAAAAAACTCATTTCTTTCTATCACCTTGCACACAACTATGTCGATAATTTTGTGAAGATGAGCATTCGCCACTAGCTCTAGTTGCAAGCTAAGCTAAAGAGTGTCTCATAATTTGTTTTGTTAGGGTTACATCGAATACTATGGTTATTCGGAAGATCATTATGTTTTTCTTCTTTATTATATATTTTTTGTTGTTATTTTTCAGGTAAAAGAAAAAAAAAACAAAAACAAATTGCTTTATATTACATTAAAATTACCTTTCCAACCTGGCAGATTACTTTACTTGTCCCAGTTAAAAGGCACGTCTATCAAGCCCATTTTGATCAATTAAAAAAGGAATACAAAATTAAAAAAAATTCAATCATAAACTCTGGCGCAAATATCAGTGTTCCAATTTGCTTTATATTGATCAAGTAAGAGCTTTCTCTTCTTATTTTGTATTTATATACTTAAAACGTAAAATAAACCAACCTCGAACGTCAAAATATAAATAAACTGAAGCTAAAAACTTCAAAGCACAAACAACATCTCCTTAACGACACAAAACTTGCTTTACTCTAGATATATTAAAATTACTCCTAGAGGAACAGAAAAAAGACATACATTTGTACGTATCTACAAATATAAATGACGGTTCAGAAAAAGTAATAAGAACACTGACGAACAATAGAAACTGACATAGTAAGCTGTTTCCGTCTAGGAGAAACTAGACCAATTAGACTTACCTTCAAAAGCTAGGACAAGAAACAAAGTATTTTCCCTCGCCAAAGACTTACCAAAATCCGTGGTTGAGGCAAGAAAACCTCTTATCCCTAAATTACTTGAGTTAAAAAAAGAATTAAAAATGGCGTTCTTTAAATTAGATGAACTCGTGGTTGAAGGCAAAGTTTGGAAAGAAAATGAGCCAGAAAACTCAAGAAAGAGATTACGTTCTAACAAAAATTCACAAAAAAAAAACAGCCAAAAAATAAAGAAATAATTACAAGTAAGGCGAAAACTACTATAGTTGGATCAACTGACATTAACCCCAGAAGACAACTCTTGAACCCGATCATGAAATTTGTGACTCAACAAAATACGAACGAATTGATAGAAAAAGGAAATAGCCCAAGATGTTCAAAAGAACGCAGTTCCAGATACAATGAAATAAACAACAACAAATAGAAATTTAAATATACCAACCATTAACCTTACAATCATCTATCAATACAAATAATGAACGTTAAACAAGAGTCAAACATCAATACAAATAATATCACGAAAAAAATCTTTCCCAAGCCGATCATCGTGGGAACAGTAGATCAAAACCCCCCATACAAAAATAAGCAAACAGAGAACATAACAATTAAAAAACAACAAAATATTCTTAAAATTTGTGCTTTTAATGTCTGGACACTTTCTTCAGACGAAAAATAGGAAGAATTAAGACAAGCATTGAAAAACTTAAATTGGAATATAATAGGACTAGCCGAAATAAGACTACTTGGACAAAAAATAATTAATAACGACAACGGTACATAGGAGAAACTAATGGACTTTATGGAGTAGGATTTCTGATCAAAAAAGAATTAAGAGAAAAAATAATTAACATGTGTAGGAAACAGGGCAAAATCAGGTAAGCCGAATTATTCAGGATGACCGATATATCAAACTCATGCTGAGGTTCTAAGTGTAAACACTTAAGTCCGTCATACATTTGTAGTGTAAACCTTCATGGAATGCACTCAATGTTCGCAACAACATCGGCGAGAATTAACTAAATATAGATTATAAATTTAGTAGTTTTAAGCCAAGTAATAAACTAGAGAGAATCGAATTTATAAATATAACCGACCATCTCAGATAAAACCAATTCTAGTTAGTCTGTTGTTCCAACAGAAGATCAAAATGAAAGTAGAATAAATCTAGTTAGAAGGAATCTTCAATTGGGCTAAGAAACTAAACGCACCCATTCTGAATTTAGTCGAAACCGGAAAAACATTCAACGACAAACAAACGCTATTGTGAATGAGCCTATCACTTCAAGTCACTTGGAATTCCAATTCTAATCTGTTCCATGTAGCCGGCAACTTCGAATAAGATTTCCTTCGTACGTCGATGGCAGACATCTTTACTTTTATTGTCTGGCCGCCGTACGAACAACATCGTTGTCGTTGATATTCTCAACAACTTCTTAAGAATTCCTGGAATAGGGGTAAGTTTTTAGTTAGCACAAATTTAAGAAGAGAATTTATAATAATGTAGGATATGTTTATTAGGTCATAGGATAACGAAAATCTATAGCAAGAGAAGAATCAATCAAAGCAAGTTCACGACGCAAGAGCAACGGAGTGGCGTATACACATCTGAAATAGTAAAACATTATCTGCAGCAGCATTCATAAATTCAAATAAAGTTCCCTTAAATGAAGAGGTAATATAAGTACTTGTATTTTTAGTTATTAGCTAGAAGAAAAAATGTAACTTTGTTTTGTGGTGGCACACGTGGTGGTAAAATTATCTAAAGTTTTCCTTTATTCGATTCAATTCACACAGGCGCGACGAGTTAATGCGACGCGGCTGTAGATATTTTCATACAAAAACCACTCGGCGGCCACACATCCTATTTAGATGTTCAATCTAAACCTACAATTTAGAAGTCAAATCCAGACATCCAATTCAGATGTCCAAACTAAGAAACTCAACCAGACATCCAATTCAGATGTCCAAATTAAGAAACACATCTAGACCTTCGATACAAATAAAACTAAGAAACACATTAGTCCTTCGATACAAATATTAAGAAACACATCTAGACGTTCGATACAAATGTCTCACTCAATAAGACATACCATCATTCAATACCGATGTCTCACACAAGAACCAAGCTAGACATCCAATTTAGAGATTCAATTTAAGCAATACAATATACATCAATCTGGAAGTCAAAAATATGAAATCCAAACTGGAAGCCAGACACAAGTCCAGATCTTAACGTGTCCAGAAAATCCGCACATCAAATCTGGGCATCGAAATCTTCAAGAAACGAATTTTCTTAAAAATATAATGTTTAGTGACAATAAAGTACTGATCGATTCGTGGTCATAACTACAAAGTTCTTAACCATTCTTGTTCGTGACGACAACTTCACGTCACATATCTTTCACATCGTTTTTATTTTCTACGGCATGTTCATTACTAATCTCATATTGGTATTTTTCTTCGTGGAACGTCGAAGAGAAGAAAAATATAGTTTATCGGAAATTTGTAAGAAAAATTTGTCTTGTTTTGCCGACAAGACACTAGAAATATTTCTAGAAAAATCGTGACGCAGCTCCAGAATACATATCGAAACTCATCGCTTATGAAAGTACCTACAAACAGCCCGTCTATTACTCGTCCGAAAACAACAAGAGTAATCGTCAGGAGATATCCCATTGTCTTGTCACCCGAGTCATGAAAGCAAGACAGGAAGTTTCATAAAACAATACTCACTTGTAACCTGCACAAACTTACCAGTGGAGACAGTAAAAATTCAGAAGGAAAGAGATTAATCTATGATGAGCAGAAAGTGGTGATATTTAAGTGATTATTATTGTGTGTTATAATTATCTTAGACATACTTATAGAATTGTTGAGTTAGGTCAGTGTCATAGAAAAGAAAAGTGCTATGAAGAGTACCTGCTTTTAAAAGTAGTTTGTTTTTATTTTTGAGATAAGCAGTTCAGTCAAAAATTTCGTTAAAGGATAGTTAAATTTTGGGAAATAAGACAAATGAAGAAGATAAGGAAAGATAGATGAACTAAAGTATAGATAAGTAAAGAGACAGAAAACTAGTAGAGTCAATTTATTTTTGTTCGAATGAAGAAAGTATCTGAAAATATGATACCAACGTAACAGATAGACATGAAAGTATCTGAAAATATGATACAGAAATAAAGTATATCAAAGGTTTAGGATAGCAGAAGTAAAGAGAGGTAAGATTCCTTAAGATACTTTGAGTGAAAGGATTAGGAGTTTCATATATTCTGAGAGACGAAGCGAAAGTTTTGAGGTAATTTAAATAAGACTTAAGTTATCCAATCTAAGGTGAATACATGTCATTTGATAAAAATTAAATAATAACAAGTGGTGATGAATATTGAATGCAGCTACCAACATTCCGAGTTCGAGTGCACTTCGACGAGGAGGATAAAAGTAAATTGGTGAGTGAATATATTTTTTTTTTGTTACCTTATTACTATATTTTTGATTGCAAACTTATTATAATTCTTTTTATCAAATGATATTGACTTATTAAAACATATAGTGATTTACATATTTATATTTGGTTGATACATAAATGTGTGGTGATAAGAAATACAGTTCGTTTACGAATATTTGAAAGAAAATACATATTAGATACGGTTGAAGAATTGAATATAGTTATATTTCGCGATAAAAGCGTAAACAAGAGAGAGGTTGTGAATACCTGAAATCATAATAGATATAAGAACAAACCAACGAGACGTGATTGTCAGAGACGACTCTTTCAATACGTCGTTAAACAAAGATAAAAGTTATAAAGTCTAGCTTAGGAGAAAGACTAGTTAGGAAAGTTTAGTCTAGATTATAGGTCCAGTTCAAGAAATTCAGTTTAGTTAGGAAATATTTCTAAGAGTATTGTAAGTTTATTTAGAAATTAGTAACTAAGTAAATTGTGTAATAAATGAAATTTATAAATCAAGAATCGAACAAGTCGTTGTTGTGAATTTTGGAATAACATATCTAAGTTAAAGTGTTTGGATATTCTGAGAAATAAGTGAAAAGCATGACAGAGTAAGAGGGTCGAGAGAGAAGGGATCGAAAAATTTAAGGGAAGTTTATTATAGACTTCTCTTATCCAATAAGGGGATTCTCGAGAACAAAAATATCAAAGCCTGAGAGAATCATAATAGGAACTTTTAGAATGTCGATTCTATAAGTCATAGGGTAGGGTTAAGAAAGGCAGAGAGCACAACAACAGCAGTGTCTCTCAAATAAGGGGTTTCTGGAATCTAAGAACCAAATAGAAACCATAGGTTCATGTCAGGTCGTACATCTGACATGATAGGGCAGGGTTAAGTACGGTTCCGAGGACATGACCATCTATGTTTGATATTTGATATTTATTAAATAAGGAACTTAGTTTTAAGATTTACATCTTTTAGATAACTAAGCTTAGGGTAACATATGATACTAATATGGAGCAAATAACAACATGTATAATATTTTCTAGACTTACAAGTATGAAGAAAGGAAATTAACATTTATACATGAATATGAAAATAAAATTACAATAAAAATTACAATAGTAAAACAATATAGATTATAGATTAACAGATAACAATAAAATGAAATAAAAGAAAAGAAATGAAATGAAGTAAAAGAAAGAAATGAAAGCGCAATGAAAGCGCACAGCAAGTTATGTAAGTATTAATTATTATTAAGTTGACGCAAAATGAGCAAACAGAGATCTCTTAAATACAACCAATAATTCTGTTCTTCTAATTTCACGCGGAAGCGCGTTCCATAAACGAATACCGTTAATGAAAAATTGTCTTTCTGAAGTGAGACATGAAAATCGAGGAATAAGTAACTGCTCGTTTCTATGGGAATTTGAGAATCGAATCTGGTGAAAGAGATAGGGAGGCTTCTGTGTTTGAATAATGTTGAAAAGGCTTGTAAGAGTTTTTATTTTTAGATAATTTTCAAAAGTAACACCAAATAAGTTTTTCGAATAATTTGAGATATGGCAATACCGTCCCAGCCCATATATATATCGAATAGCATTGTTAAAAACAACATTAAGCTTTCTTGTGCTTGCTGCATCGGAGTTGCAATATACTTCACATCCGTATGTAAGTATGGGCACAACAAGCGATTTGACAAGCATTTTTCTTGTATTAAGTGGAATGAACTTTTTGGAAACCGATAAATTTCGAAGCACACCATACGATTTTCCTACCACTGCATTTATGTGATCATTCCAGGTAAGGGTCCTATTGAAGTAAACGCCTAGGTTTTTTGCCTTGTCTACGTATTCCACTGGAGTGCCGTTTAACTCAAGAACTGGAAAATAGGACAAATCAAGCAATGTTTTTGAGATAACAAGGCACTTGGTTTTATTTGGATTGAGTAGAAGACCATTATTGCTGGACCACTCAAAAATGGTTTTAAGTTCAGTATTTATGCTTTCAACACAATCCTCAATGAGACCTAGGTGGCAATGCTTAATTAACTGGACATCATCCGCAAACATGCGTGTTTCACAGTGACTCAATATCAAAGGCAAATCGTTGATGTATGCTGAGAACAGAAGCGGTCCCAAAATTGATCCCTGTGGAACACCGCGCTCAAGTGAAAGAAGCTCAGACACACAACCACCCGCAGCCACTGCCTGCCTCCTTCCAGTTAAATAGGAGTAAAGTAATTGCACTGCCTCAGTACCAAAATTAAACCGACGTAATAGCTTAGAACACATAATGGAGTGATCGATGGTATCAAAAGCCTTAGAGTAATCGAGCAATACCAAAAAAGTATCCATAACAAGTCACGAAAAATCATGTCTAATCACAAAAGTAAATATCACGAAGGATAGGTACAATCTTTCAACTGTCGTATACATAGTTTACTTACTTCGGGTCCTAGGAATTTTTAACATATTTTTCTAGTCTACAACATCTAGATTAGTCGGTCTGAAAACAGTGTAACACCGTCTCCGCTCCAGCTGCAAGTTCCCTCCCCACCGACGAGCTAAGCAATCGTGCACCCAGCAGGCCAGGTGGTTGTAGAGCGCAGGCACCCTTGTCCGAAAATGGCGTGGACTTTCCATGGAGTTGCGATGGAAATAAACGTCACGTGTAAGATGAGGATAGATTCCTTTAGAGAAGCATAGAATTAGGGAATAATACTATCGTTTCTTTTCTGAAACGGAAGTTGCCTAGTCGCAGCTTAATACTTTCATAAATTATCTCTCTATAAATTCAGTGGTTCTCTCATAGGGATATGGTTCGATGACTTCAGCGAGTTATAGTAGTCAGTTTGGTTGAGAATGGTCAGGAGAGTCAAACAAAACCATTTGCGTTATTGTAACTCGTGTACAATAATGTTGTATACGACGATTTGAAGCGACAAGTAACTCGACTGTTGAGTCGACATTTGGTGTTTTGGAAAGTTTATGCATAACATCGAGACATATTCACTAAAGGTGGATGGAAGAGTTTCTTTCTCAGAAGGGTTGAGAAGGTTACTCGGCTGTTCACTTTTGTAAAGGAGTCTATGTGCTTACGTCTTGTGGATTTCTGTGGTCTTTGGTTTGGTTGTCGATGATGTTTCGATGATTTCGGAAATCGATTGGCAGACAAGCTGAGGGTGATGGAAGGAAGGAAGTCGTAAGTACTATAATGATGTTATAATGGAAGTGAAATGTGAGGATAGTAGTAGGATCTTCGGCGATGACGGTCAAGGATATGATAAACAGTTTTTCTTTTATCCTTATAAAAGTTCTTTACAGATGACGCAGGTCAGATGTAGGAATTGGACAACACATTACATTATTTCATATTTTAATTATATTCATTATTCATTATTTTATTCATTACAGATGGCGCCCAACGTGGGGCCCGGAAGTTTGTAACATAAAGACAGTAGTGACTTTTTTTTTGTGAAAAGACAGTACAGATATTAGAACATTTTTTTTTGTTCGAAAATTCAAGTGAGTAAACTTTTTTTTTTGAAGAAGTTCACTCGGAGGTATAATTTGGAGGGAATCAGTCGATTCTTATTATCCGGAGGTTTTTGTAGTTAAGTAAGACTTCGTCTGTTGTAGTGAGGTCGATCGTTATTTAGTGTTAGCACTTATGTGCGCATTTGGGGGTATTTAACCCGGTGGTCTGTTGCATTAAGGCTATACACTTTATTTTGTGAATGAGTTTAGAGGAGTGATTCTCTTAACCTTTTGACCGGTGGTTGGTTGAACAAGTTCCCGACGCACGTCTGTTGCAGAAGTATAGAGATAGCTAAGATAAACTCACTTTTTCAGAAAGAATGGTTCTCACAAACATGAGCACCAGTTCTGTGAGAAAAGTTCTAGTTTTAGGTTTAGTGAGGAGATTTTGGGCACATTGACCGGTGGTTGGTTGAACAATTTCCTGACTCACGTCTGTTGCAGTGTGGCAAATATCCGAACTTTTCTGGGAACGAAAAACTTTTCCTTTATTTTTCGTGAAGTAGATCAAACACATTCAACATTTTAATTTGAGTATCTTTCGACGTAGTTAGATACTTGAAACTTTTTATATTCAACATTATTATTTAAATTGATTAGATCCAACTCTCAAGACCCAACAAGTTATGATTAAGTTATAGTTCTTGAGTATTTAAAAAAATTGCCTGGTGGCGTTATAGTTTTTGAGAAATTTTGCCTGGTGGCGTTATAGTTTTTGAGTATTTAGAAATTTTGCCTGGTGGCGTATTCAGTTTTTGAAAAATTTTTAGTAATTTGCCTGGTGGCGTATTTAGTTTATAGAAATTTGTCTGGTGGCTTACTCAGTTTTTGAGTTTTTAGAATTTTGCCTGGTGGCGTTACAGTTTTTGAGAAATTTTGCCTGGTGACACATTAAAGATTTAGTTATTGATTTAGTTTAGTTTTTTTTTGAAAATTTAAGTTTTTGAAAAGATAATTTAGATATTTAGTTTTGTTTTGAAAAAAGTATTAAAAATTTATTGTTAGAGAAAATTTAAGAAAATTTAAAAGAAAATTTAGAGTTAGGGTGGAGATTAGTTGAATTTATAGATCATTCTTTGGATAGTCTATTTGATTCAAAGTGAATGAAAATTTAACTGATTGAAAACCGATGTTAGCGACATCTGCATTGTCGCAGTAAGTTTACCCAATACTTCGAAGACAACCCTGACCTTTATTGCAGTTGTTGCAATTTGCAATGTGCAAAACTCAACTTAACCTATTTCGCTTTCCTTTACCTCATTTTGTATCCGAAATCTGAATAGAAAAGACTATTGAAATATTTAAACACCTTTTTTTGTAAAATTATTTTACAGTAAAATATTAAAATATAAATTGTAAACCAAGGTAATATAATATGAAAACACATTATAAAAATATGTATATAAATAAACTAAATAAATTTCAGAATTTTTAAGCCGCTATATAAAAAAAAAAAGTATTTCTTTTGCGACTATAAAAGCTTGGTTTTCGTCTTAACATTTCTTAAAAATTCTTGACTGATTATAAAGCAGTTATGTCGAGCAAATCTGCTCCAAAATCAACATCAACGCCAAATGCTGGTAATAGTTGTAAGCTCTGCCGTGAGCCCGACATTCCTGAAATAGTAGCTTGCGACAAATGCTCCACATGGCTTCATTTCCAATGCGTCAACGTCGGTTCTTCTGTAAACGACAGAAGTTGGGTATGCGAAGCCTGTCAAAGGTCATCAAGCCACCATTCACCTGCTCGTTCCATCATCTCCACTGTGGCGTCCAAGGAAACATCCAAATCCCGGAAAAGAAGAAATCTTCTCTTGAAAAGACTCGAAGAAGAAAAAGTCCTTCGAGAAGCAAACTTGCAAAAGTACTTAACAGATAAGTACAAAATTCTAGAAGAACTAAGCAGTTCAGATGAAGAAAACATCCAAGGTAAGTCGGTAGATCGTAGCCAATGAACAGAAAAATGGGTCCAAGATACCCCAGCTAATATCCCAGTCTCTGGTGCAGCTAACACCATTGCTAAAGAACAAATACAACCAAAACCTGTTATCGTTCCTCAAAAGCAGCCCAACCCAAGCAACCTTGTTCCATTACAAGCAGAAAACCCTACACCAAGTGGTCAAATTCACCCTACTTATTCCGAACCTCAACAAAATACGCTTTTACCATCTCAGTTAGCGACTCGACAAGTGATATCAAAGGACCTGCCACTCTTCCATGGTCATCCTGAGGAGTGGCCAATTTTTATAAGTTCCTTTGAGCACAGCACCAACTTCGCCGGTTATACTCACGCCGAAAACTTAATGCGCCTGCAAAAATGCCTACGTGGCAGTGCACTTGTAAAGAATCGCCTCTTATTGCCATCGATGGTGCCAGATATAATTAAAACTCTTCGAATGCGTTTCGGTAGACCAGAGCAAGTACTTCACGCCATGATTGCCAAAGCAAAAAACCAAGCACCTCCTAAAGCTGATAAAATGGAAACGCTTATAGAATATGCGCTCGCGATCCAAAATGTGTGTGCCGTAATGGAAGCCTCACAGATGACAGCCCACTTGAACAACCCCACGCTTCTCAAGGAATTTGTTGATAAGCCTACTCCACATCTTCTGTTGAACTGGGCCCTATTTTCAAAAGATTTACAATCACCCACACTGCCATAGTTTTCAAATTGGTTAAGCGACATTGCAGAAGCTGCTTGTACCGTCACAACGCCAATCGTGCGCACAGACAAACTGGAACGACGTAGTAATCACTTCTTCACTCACGACGTATTCAAAGCACCTACATCAAACATAGATCGTGAAAGTAGCACGAGAAAATGTTACGTCTGTAACGATTTCCATCCATTGGATTTCTTCTACGAATTCAAACGATATGGACGTTCTGAAAGATGGAATGCCGTAAAGAAGAACAATTTATGTCACACGTGCTTAAAAAAACACCCTCACGCGCGATGTCGATCAACACTATTGTGTGGAGTGGACGGATGCACAAGAAAACATCACAAGCTTTTACATAATTCAGCTGCTGATGGTACTCCCCCCAGGATGCAAACTGGCTCAACTTTAGGATGCCATTACAACCGCTGCGACGATAATATACAAAGCAATATCCTTTTAAGAATTATTCCAGTGAAGCTTTATGGAATTAATAAAACGTGTAACACCTTTGCTTTCCTGGACGGAGGCTCATCCCTGACGTTGATTGACGATGAACTCGCTTGTGACCTGAACCTTGCAGGGATGTCCGAAAATCTTTGTTTAAGGTGGACATCCGAAACTACACGCGTTGAATAAAACTCACGTATCGTCACATTGGGCATATCAGGTTCCTCTGAAGGATGCCAGAGATTCACCCTCCACAACGTTCGCACCGTAAACAATTTAGGGCTACCAAAACAATCCGTGTCGAGTCATATTATTCAAAACCGTTATTCGTACATGAAAGGTTTGCCTATTCCTTCGTATGACATGGCTCAATCAAGAATTCTTATTGGAATGGACAATTGGAAACTTGGCGTATCAATGAGAGTGTTTGAAGGCAACTGGTCCGAACCAATGGTGACTAAAACGCGCCTAGGTTGGTGTGTTCATGGTCCTGAAAAAGATCTACAAACAAATTTTAAAAACACTGAATTTGCATTGAATACATTTCAAAACCAGAATGATACAGAGCGAAATGTGACGGTGTTTCACTTAACGATTTTCTCTTGAAAGGGCCAGACCAATTAGTACCAATCACAAATGTCCTATATGGTTTCCGTTGTGGAAGGTTCGCAATTTGTGGCGACATAGCCGAAATGTTTCATCAGGTGTCAGTGCGCAAAGAAGACAGGTCGGTTCAACGTTTTTTGTGGAGGGACAATAAAGCAATGCGTGCTCCTAGTGTGTATGAGATGCAAGTTTTGACGTTTGGTGCAAGCTGTTCACAGTACATTGCTCATTATGTAAAAAATCAAAATACATTGCGTTTTTCAAGAACAAAATCAAGAGCCGTGGAGGCTATATTACAACATCATTATGTAGACGACTTCATCGATAGTATGGATTCCATAGATGACATCATTCAACTGGCTAGAGACGTTAAATCTATACATGCAGATGCCGGCTTCCATATAAGGAATTGGATGTCGAATTCTACCACCGTCCTTGAAGCGCTGAAAGAAAATGGAACGAAAACGAAATCAACAGCTTCCTCAAAGGTTTTTGGAATGCATGATACAAACATGGTGGCAACCGAAAAAGTTTTAGGCATGCATTGGAATACATCATCTGACACGTTTACTTATGTTTTAAACTTGTATAGCCTTAACAGAAAAGTTATTATTGAAAATAAAGTGCCAACAAAACGTGAAGTTCTTAAAATATTGATGTCGATATTCGATCCACTGGGATTTCTTTCTCACTTTCTTGTTTTTGTAAAGGTGCTCCTACAAGATATTTGGCGTTCAGAATTAGGTTGGGATGATGAGTTACCTGAAGCCTTATATGAAAGATGGTTGAGGTGACAGATGTTGTTGCCTCAAGTTGCTGAACTCCAGATTCCAAGATGTTATTCTCTGAACTTGAACCAAACTGAAACGTCAATTCAACTTCACACATTCGTCGATGCAAGCGAGAATGCATATGCTGCCGTGTCTTACTTTCGCATTGAATACGAAAATAAAATCGAAACGGCCATAGTAAGCGCTAAAACCAAAGTTGCTCCAAGGCGACCATTATCAATTCCGAGGTTAGAATTGCAGGCTGCTGTTCTAGGGGTCAGACTTATGAATTCGATATGTAACGCACATCGTTTTTCCATAAGTCAGAAATTTTTATGGTGTGATTCAAGGACCGTGCTGTCGTGGCTTCGTACTGACCTTCGAAATTTTCAACAGTTCATTATGTACCGAGTAGGTGAAATTTTAGAGTCTTCTAGTGTTTTGGACTGGAAATGGATTCCCTCCAAAATTAATGTGGCAGATAAGGCAACAAAATGGAATTCAGATCCCAACTGGGATTCATCCGATGAATTGTTCAAAGGACCTGCTTTTCTTCACAAAAATCAAAGTGAATGGCCACAAATGCCACAAATAGAAACTATAGACAGAAGTGAATATAGACCTTATTTGCTGCAAATTAATGCAATTGAAAACTCATGTAAATTAATTGAGGTGAGTCTTTTTGGAAGTTGGAGAAAATTATGGCGTTCTATGGAGTATGTCTTCATGTATGTTGAACGATTAAGAAAAAAAGCGAAGAAATCTAGGAAAAAGTGAAAACATTTTAAAGCAAAGAAATCCTGAAATGCAGTCCTGGGGCAAACTTCACGATTTTGTTTTATCGTCAGACGCAATCAAAAAATCAGAAATGCTACTTTTTCGGCAAGCTCAATCAGAAGTTTATTTTGAGGAAATACAAAATCTAAAACACCGAACTATGAGAAAAACGTCACCTTTTTCCAGTAGCAGCCCCCTCAGAAAACTCTCTCCGTTTTTGGACGAAAACGGAGTATTGAGAATGCAAGGACGGACTGCTTTCGCCGACTTCGTAAATATAGACTGTAAAACACCAATTATTTTACCTAAGACGCATTGCATAACTAGCTTGGTAGTTGACGATTACCACCGAAAATATCATCATCTCAATCATGAAACGGCCTTGAACGAAATACGTCAAAAATTTCATATTTCGGAGCTGAGAGTATTGCTTAAGTCTGCAAGACGAGACTGCCAAGCTTGTAAGATTCAGAATGCTCGTCCTCAAGTTCCTGAAATGGCCAACTTACCAAAGGCTAGATTATCAGCGTTTTGTAGGCCTTTTACATTCGTTGGGGTGGATTTCTTTGGACCGATTATAGTGACGGTAGGAAGACGAAATGAGAAAAGATGGGGTGCATTATTCACCTTCCTAACTATTCGAGCAGTGCATGTAGAAATAGCTCATAGTTTGACTACAGATTCATTTATCATGTGTCTACGGAATTTTATGGCTCGTCGTGGGACACCTTTGGAGATATATAGCGACAATGGTACCAATTTCCGAGGCACAGAAAAGGTGTTGAAAGAGGAATTAAAACAGGTTGACTTGGGTCGGGTGGCTGATGAGTTCGTGACAGCAGAATTAAAATGGAATTTCAATCCACCGACCACTCCTCACATGGGTGGTGCATGGGAAAGGCTCGTACGATCAATAAAAACCGTACTTTACAAAATTCTTTCTTCGAGAAAAGTTGGAGACGAAAGCTTGCGATGTGCACTTATTGAGGTTGAGAATATTATAAATTCCAGACCTTTAACATTTGCTTCCTTAGATGTGACTGATGATGAAGCGCTAACCCCAAACCATTTCCTTCTCGGTAGTTCAAATGGATTGAAAATGCCTTGTGATCCGGTAAATTTGGATTTGCGAAAGAGTTGGAAACAATCACAAATGTAAGCTGATATTTTTTGGAAGAAATGGGTTAAAGCGTTCCTACCAACACTCAATAAGAGATCAAAATGGTTCATCAAAACAAAGCCAATTTCAAAGGGTGACCTGGTTATCATAGTAGATAACGACCTGCCAAGAAACTGTTGGCCAAAAGGACGAGTAGTTGATGTTGTTACCGCAAAGGACGGACAGGTACGCCGAGCAAAGTCTCAAATGGAGCATGGTGTGTACGAGCGGCCTTCGGTGAAGTTAGCAGTTCTAGACATTGCTGGCAGGGAACAAGAGAGTAAGCCCGATACGGGTTGTAGTCAGCTTACTGGGGGCGGTATGTTAGCGACATCTGCATTGTCGCAGTAAGTTTACCCAATATTTCGAAGACAACCCTGACCTTTATTGCAGTTGTTGCAATTTGCAATGTGCAAAACTCAACTTAACCTATTTCGCTTTCCTTTACCTCATTTTGTATCCGAAATCTGAATAGAAAAGACTATTGAAATATTTAAACACCTTTTTTTGTAAAATTATTTTACAGTAAAATATTAAAATATAAATTGTAAACCAAGGTAATATAATATGAAAACACATTATAAAAATATGTATATAAATAAACTAAATAAATTTCAGAATTTTTAAGCCGCTATATAAAAAAAAAAGTATTTCTTTTGCGACTATAAAAGCTTGGTTTTCGTCTTAACAACCGAGTTTTAAATTTATTAGCATAATAGTATAGTAAGTTTTAGTTTAAGTAAGTTTAAGTTTTGGACTTTCACTAATGCGTGGAAGAGGTAGAGTGAGATTATTTCATCCAACTCCGCGTGAGATAAGATACGGTAGAAGAGCCAGCATGTTATTAAACCAACAAAGTCGTAGTCGTAGGGATAGTCCCGCCAACCGTGGTGAAAACCGTAGTAGAAGAAACAGTCCCGTAAACGACGATAATAGAGAGGTTAACCTAAATGAGAATTTAGAGGTTGACGAGAATGTTAACGACAACAATGTTAGCCTTCCAAATAACCCAGGACCGAATGATCCGGCGGCCAGTTCTAGTCACAACGCGAGGAATAATTCGTTTGAAAGCAGTAATCATTTCGACAATTACGTATAAGAAGTAGTGTCTGCGACAGTAGGTCTAAATAGAACAACAGACCAAAGATTCATTAGGGAGGAATTAGCTCGTAACCAAGCGACGATTCTGGACCATGTAGGGAACATCGTGAGAGAGACTCTCGCGAGAGTTTTACCCGCAGCACCACCGACTGAAACAAATGTAAGAAATTTACATGAGGCACCAACACCAGCTACAAGACCAAATCATAATAATCTACCTAATCCAACTAATAATCAAAACAACCTAATGGAGACCCAAACGAATGAACCAAACGTTCATCCTGTTAACATGGCTAGAGGTTCCAATGTGGACAATTTTCTGACTCAGTTGAGTCGGATGAATCTTAACGATTCACCTGCCGCATCGAACCAACCCTTAGCACCAACACCAGCTAGTTCGTTTATGAGATTTCCACACTATCACAAGTGGGGAATCAAATCACTACATAGTATAAAACAAAGTCGCTTTTTCTGTCATGTGTCATGTTTTATGTCCCTATGAACGCTTAAATCTTTAAAACTACGCAACGGATTTTGATGCGGTTTTTTTTAGTAGATAGAGTAACTCATGAGGAAGGTTTTTATGTATAATATCATCCATTAAATAGTGGACAAATACTGTTATTTCTGAGGTTTCTAATGTGATGTCGCAAATAATTACATTTTTTCCGCTTACATTGCAAACGCAGGCTGAATCCTACGAGATTTATCAAAATAACAAGAAAGCTGTGAACGTTGTATATAAAGATATTCTGTAATATATTAATTATTGTTGTAAAATAAATAGGTAAAAATGTAAAAAAAAGTAAAAATGTAAAAAAAAGTAAAAATGTTAAAAAATTGTAAAAATGTAAAAAAAAAGTAAAAATGTAAAAAAAAGTGAAAATATTGTGTATAAAAGATATTCCAAAGATAAGGAAAGGGGAATTGTTTTAAGTACTCCAAAAACGCGTGCGGGCTACGGCCAGTAAATGAATAAATCAAATCTACTGGATTGATTTTATCATTTTTTCAGTGAGTTACATATTTTAAACCCGTGCAAAGCCGGAGCGGGCCGCTATGTTTTTTTATAAACAACGTTCACAGTTTTTCTGTAGCGTATTTAGTATATCAGCATTGCACCCGTGCGAAGCCGGGGCGGGTCGCTAGTTTAACAATAAAGACATGTCAATAGATGAATTTTTGTTTAGAATAGAGATAGTGAAGGACAGTTACCATTGTTCTTGGGAAGAAGTGGTAACGAATTTTCATCATTTTGTGAGTGGTTCTGCTGAAGCGTGGTATTGGATGTATTTGAAAAACAATCCGAGAACGTCTTGGCAAGCTTTGAAGTCAGCTTTACTGGAACAATATAGGAGTTTGGAGACAGACCCCGAGTTGTACAGGAAGATGATGGATAGGAAACAAGCGTTCAACGAGAGCTTCAACGATTTCTATGATGATATCATCAAATTGAATTCTAGGTTAAAAGTTCCCAAACCCGCTAGAGAAATAGTAGACTTAGTTAAGCAAAATGTGAAAAGAAGGATGGGAGAGTTATTGATTACCTTTAACACTAACAGCCTTGCAGAGTTAGTTTACGTTTGTAGAACAGTTGAAAAGTTCCTGAACGGAAATAATAACAGCGACAATCAACGTTTCAAAACACCAACAACTTACTCGAACCAACCAGTTCGTAAGCAAGTTCATGAGCTAGACCAATATCAGCTAGCAATAGAAGGGGCAAAACCAGACACTTCATTGGAAGCTTTCCATAGGAAAGACGAATTTAAGTGCTGGAATTGTAAGGGCGTGGGTCATCTCTTTAGAGAATGTCCTGACACCAGAAGACGACTCCTCTGTTTTAAGTGTGGTCGTGAAGAAACGGTAACACCTAGTTGTCCGATCTGTTCGGAAAACGGTCCAAAGAGCAATTTCCCAATCGAGGGGGAAATTGTGAAGACCAAGTACTCGAAAACGTAATTAACCCTCAAGCACCCATAAAGAAAATCACAATCCTGAAATCTGAACAAACGAAATCATTCGAAAAACCGGTTGTAAACAAGTCTGAGCAAACTAACTTATTTCCTTTAAAGAGACCTTTACAAGAGCGACAAATTGAATATTTTAAAGCTCGGAAACGAATTTTGACCTTTCCATGTCGTTCGAAGAAAGTTTCAAAATTAAAAAGTAGAATGAAAAGGAGAAGAAAACAGCATAAAGCAATATCTGCGACAAATATAAAGAACAATATCAACGATCCGCGTCCATATGTTTCTGTTGAAATATTTGGGAAATCGTGGCTCGGCCTTTTGGACTCAGGAGCTAGCATCAGTTGTCTGGGCTCAGAAGCATCAGAATATTTGAAAACGAACAAAATTCCTATCAGGGAATTTTCTACAGCTGATGAGAAAAAGCAAGCCATTATGGGCATGGTTAGGGCAACAATCCAATACAAGGGCATAGTCCGCGAATTGGATTTGTTCGTCGTTCCATCGCTAGCACAACCACTTTACTTAGGGGTTGATTTCTGGGCTTCGTTCCAAATAGCTCCACATCTAATATCATCATTAGACAACACTCCCGAATCCGAAGACGAAAATAAAGAACCGACCAAATTCGTTTTGTCCAACCAAGAGTCGAAGGTATTGGAAGAGGTTATTGAGCTCTTTCCATCTTTTGCTAAGAGAGGTTTAGGACGGACTCATCTCATTGAACATACGATAGATACGGGTGATGCGATGCCAATCAAACAGCGTCATTATCCCATATCTCCTGCGGTACAAGCCCTGGTGTACTAGGAATTGGACCGCATGCTTGAGTTCGCCTGTCGTATTGGTACGAAAACCAGGAAAGAACCGCATGTGCTTGGACTTTCGGAAAGTAAACTCCGTAACTAAAAAGAATGCGAATCCAATTGCTCAGATAGAGGGATTGTTAGCACGCCTTTCAGAGACTCAGTTCGTTCGGTCTCTCGAACGCCGCTCAGAGTCTGACATACCTGATGAACTTGGTTGTTCCACACGAATTGCGAGATCAAGTATTTGTTTACTTGGATGATCTTTTGGTCATTTCGAAAACATTTGACGAACACATGAGAATACTACGGATAATAGCGAACAGGTTGTTGGAAGCTGAATTAACGATTAACGTCGAAAAGTTTTGCTTCCAAGAACTTCAGTACCTAGGATACGTAGTAGGACCAGGTAGTTTGAAGGCAGATCCGGCAAAGATATCTGCTATTGTAGACTTCCCTGTACCGACGTCAACACGGCAAGTTCGTCGATTTCTCGGCATGGGCGGGCTGGTACAGACGTTTCATAAGAAACTTTTCTGGAGTAGCTAGTGCTATGACAGACACTCTTAAGAAACATCAAAAGTTTGAGTTTGGGCAGGAAGCACTTAAAGCTTTTGAAGCAATCAAGAGAGCATTAACATCAGCTCCAATCTTGATTAATCCTGATTTCAACTAACAGTTTGTCATTTTACGCGACGCATCGAATACCGGTATAGGCTGCGTGCTGTGTCAGAAGGATGAATCAGGGGTAGAAAGACCAATTTATTATTATTCCCAGAAGCTTAATGCTACGCAACGGAATTATTCAGTCACCGAGCGTGAGTGTCTAGCGGCAGTGAAGGGAATACAGAAATTTAGACCGTACGTGGAGAGGTACAGATTTTTGGTTATCACCGACCACGCGAGCCTTAAGTGGCTGATGAGTTTGAGAGATCCAACGGGGAGATTAGCGCGATGGGGTCTCAAATTACAAGGATTTGACTTTGGGATAGAACACCGGAAGGGTACTCTGAATGTAGTACCAGATGCTTTATCTCGTACTCATGAGGTAGAGGGTCTGCATTCAGATGTATGCCAACCGGGGTCTATGTCAACAAATCCGTCTGAAGTGTTGCATGTCGATCTGGAAGATCCAGCTTTTAAGTCGGAAGAATATCTCCAGATAGCAGAACACATCAGTAACAATAAAGAAAGATTACCTGATCTTCGAGTTTCGAAAGGTTTCGTATATAAGAAGATCGGGCATTGTACAGGAAATCCGCTTCAGGACACACAAGTCTGGAAGTTGTGGATTCCATCGTCGCTGACGGAACCAATGATCTCTCAAGCCCATCGTCCGCCAAGAGCTTCTCATGGAGGTGTGGCCAAGACACTGTACCGACTCCGTCAACAATTTTATTGGCCAGCGATGGCTTCTCAAGTAAAAACGTTTGTAAGTAGCTGCGATACTTGCAAAACAACCAAATCAGCTAATGTGATTTTGCGAACTGAAATGGGAGAGGCATATACAGTGGAAAGACCATTCCAGCATATGTATGTAGATTTCCTCGGACCATATCCGCGATCACGTAAGGGAAACATGTATATCGTTATAGCGTTAGACCAATTAACCAAATTTGTATTTATCAAACCCTTGAAAAAGACAAATTCCAGTGAGGTGATTAAGTTTCTGAAAGACGAGATATTTTGAATTTATGGCGTACCCGAAAGTTTATTGTCCGACAACGGTTCTCAATTCTTGAGTAAAGAATTTGCAAAAATGATAGAGACGTTTGGGATAAGACATGTGAAGACGGCTGCGTATGCTCCACAAGCAAACGCTAGCGAACGAGTTAACCGTTCAATTTTATCCGCCATCCGTTCTTACATTAATACGCGGCAATACAACTGGGACGAGTATTTGTCTTGTATAGGCAGTGCTTTACGTACGTCAGTCCATTCTGTACTGGGCATGTCGCCATATGAGGCATTGTTCGGGCAGAGAATGATCGAGCATGGTGCCGATTACAAACTTTTAAGAAAACTTAATGGTCTGAACCAAAGCGAGATAGACTGGTTACCTAAAGCAGCGAAGATGAACATTTTGCACACCCATCTTAAGACAGCATTAGAGCAAGCTCACGAAATGTATAGGAACAATTATAATCTTGGGAGTAAATTCGTCAAATTCGTAGTAGGAGATATAATATTCAAGCGCAACTTTGTGCTTAGTGACGCAACGAAACATTGAAGCGCCAAACTCAGTCCTAAATTTTTAAAAGTGACAGTTTTAAAAGTTATAGGCAACAATCTGTATAAAGTCAAAGACGAAAAGGGATTCGAGCAGAGTATATCTAATAATGAGTAGGGACACTCTCCAAGTTTTCTTTTTGAGTTCATATTTTAAATTACCGCTATGTCACACAAACACGAGAAATAGATGGTAATAAGAAGTGTTACAGTGTAAAAGAGAAGGAAGAAAAAGAATTTTTCTTCTGACTGTAGCATAGGGTGTTCCGAAAAATAAAGGCATATCTATATCAGTTTTTAGAGTAATTTTATTTAGGTCTTATAAATAATGTTTTACATATGTGTAACGCTTAAATATTTATGCTTATTGCTAGATTTTTTCATAGTTGCATTGAAATTCTTAAGGATATGGTATACTCGAACTCGTATAAAAAACTTTATAATAGAGTCCTTATTTTGGTTCTTACAGCAATTGTAATCAAATTCATTTTTTAAAATATCAAACATTTGCATTTCAAAATTATTACAAAAATATAAATTTGGAAAATTAGTTATAAATTTTTGTTCGAGGCTCTCTAATGCATCTAAAAAATCTTGTTGTGGTCGTGTTAAATTCGCACCATCAAATTCTTTAAAATCTATGAATATGGAGGAAATATTAGGTTGCTGGCTCAGTTCCACTTCACACTTATGGTTTTGACGGTATTTTTTCAAAATATAGCCCGCAAAATAATAAAAAGCATTTTGACAACCAAAATCAACAGTTTTGTAGTCAGATTCGGTTTCAAAAGCGTAAATTACTTCGTCTTTTTTTTCTTCGTTTGATTTAATATGGATATCAATATGCGGCAGTTCCAAATTTATAGTTGGCTCGCAGTTTCCTTGGGTAATGTCCTCCATATACTTCGTACACCCTTAAATCTCGTGAAATTTGCTGTTCTAACAAATGTGGTTTGTAAATAGCACTTAACCACTTTGTTCTCCTGAAGAAAGAAAAAAGAAAAAATAATTATTTTTAACCGTATTTTAAGTCGGATCGCAATCTCAGGCAGTTGATGTTATTGTGTTTACAAAACGCTGAAAGGGCGCGAAGTTACAAAAAAAATTTAAATTAATCAAAAACCACACAATCTACTACCACGAACTAAAAAAGCGTTCAGATCGTACATCTTTTATAACAAAAAAACATAATCATAGCCTGAGATTATAAAACTCCAGAGATTTTAAATGTATTTTTTGCACTCAACACAAAAAAACCGTTGCAATTTTTACATTTTCAATAACACAACAGCAAATATTGCTTACCTTTCTATATTTTCTGGCAGTTTAAAATATTTAACACCAGAATTAACTTCTTCTTCTCGACCGCATGCCAAGCACTTTAAATAATGTTTACCCATTTTAATTTTTATTTCAATCACTTTTAAGATACACAAGTCACCCTTTATTTAACTCACTGAAACACTTCCGCACAAATGAATACAATTCAAACCAGATCGCCTTTAAAAATGCATTATGAAAAAATGTAAACAATTCCTATTCCACCCCTAATTACATTTTAGTCTTACCAGCTGTTTTAAATACGTACTAAAGAAGTAAAAAATACTGTTTCTTATACTACGCTAATCATAGCTTTTTTTTATGTTTTTTGAAGAACAAAACAAAGATGAAGTTGCAATTTTCATATTTCAGAACAATACATTTATTTAAAAATTACATAAGAGGTATAATTTATAAAATAAAAAAGTGACACAATAAATAAAAGAAGAGTAGAGGCTGGTCACATTCAATTAATGAAAAGCACAGCAAAACCACACACACACATGTGATCAAACTGGATCGCCTTTAAAAATCCATTATGAAAAAAAACCTCATTTATGTATCGAAGGTGAATGTGTTGGTGTTGGGAAAACCGATTGTGTATCTTTCTAACATTAGTTATGTCAGGTAAGGATTAAAATGGATACATTTGACCTGTTTTCACTCATAATAATTTTTTGTTTTGTTTTATTGTTCATTTTTAATTGTATTAGTAGGTGTTGCATATGTGTGGAGAGTGTCCCTACTCATTATTATACTCTGTCCAACAAAAATAGTCAGTACAGAGAAAATAGGACATTTACCTCTCACTCTGACTGAAGTGAAATCTCGTTAAGCTGTGAGAGAGAGCAAATATTACAGGGTTTCCGTAGTGCCCGTTATAAATTTCGAAAAAGCTCTGATAAATATTAGTAGGGATACCTGTAGTGAAATGAGGCACACGCTTGAGGTTTGGATGAGAACTGACTTTTATTAGGAAATTATAAATGACATCAGTTAACAAGAATGAGAGAAGATCAGAATTACACTAATGATCATTAACTTTCTACATCTCCCCATCAAAGATTTTTTTTTTTTTAATATAGGTACATTATGTATAATAATTGTATAAACAAAATAATTCAAAATTAACAATTGGTAAGATAGTATTTAGTATTTATAAAAAAGGAACAAAAAAGAAAAACGAGCTTTTAATTCAATGAAATATTCAATAATAAAGTTATAGATATAAATGGAAATTAAAAATAAAATTTGCATATCAAAAATCGGTATTATCGTTGCGTGTTCTCAAATATCTTGAATTTCTTCTCAGTGTACTTCCATTTTCGAGTTCTATTCTGTATGACCTAGGTGTTCTTTCTTTGGCAACTATTTTCGCCTTAATCCATTTTTTATTATCGAAATACCATATATTCTGCCCTACACACAAATCATTTGCCTCTTTGGCGGTTCTATCATAATAAGCTTTATTGATTCTATTGTTTTTATTCTGAACTGGTTCTAAAAATTTTGAATAAGAATTTTGCAGAAATGTTTCTTTTTCAGGTATCAAAGTCCTTGAGCGT
Organism: Eupeodes luniger; assembly: GCA_951509635.1. Lineage (NCBI taxonomy): Eukaryota > Metazoa > Arthropoda > Insecta > Diptera > Syrphidae > Eupeodes > Eupeodes luniger. The sequence goes on along the minus strand of OX608073.1, from coordinate 182,262,025 downwards.
CTTCCAAAAAGCAACTGAGCTGGTGTTAAAATGGAGCCTTTAATCGGTGTATTTCTATAGTTTAAAAGGCCTTTCCATAAATTCTCACCACATTTAATCATCAATTTCTTTGCTATACCTACAAATCTTTCCGCTAATCCATTTGCCTGAGGATAATTTGGACTTGTTGTCGTTAATTTGATCTCATTATCCGTACAAAATTTTCTAAAATCGTAAGACCCAAAAGGCATATTATCTGCAATGATTTCTTTCGGAATGCCATGAGTTGCAAATACATTTTTTAACTTAGAAATAATTTCGTTTGCCGTTTTATTATTTAATTTTAATATGTCAAAATATTTTGAAAAATAATCAGCTACCACTATATATGGTTTCCCTTTGAATTCTAAAACATCCATACCAATTTTTTGGTATGGACAACTGGGGATACTATGCGAAAACAGTGGCTCTTTCACTTTGGTATCGCGCAACTCTTGGCAAATATTACATGAACTTATTAATTTTTCAATTTCGTCATTCATACCCGGCCAGTATAATGAAGATCTGGCTCTTGCTTTGGTTTTCTCAACTCCAAAATGAGATTCATGTAATCTTCCTAACATATAAGCTCTTTGAGAACAAGGTATAAAAATTCTTGAATTGAAAAATACCAACCCTTGGTCTAAAAATAGTTCACCCCTATGTTTCCAAAAATATTTTACATTATCTGGTACTTGACCTTTATTTACCGGCCATCCATGTTTAATTAAATTGATTAAATTTGCAAGCACCAAGTCGTTTTGTGTTTCTTGAACAAGTATCTGTTTTTTCTCATCACTAGCGCTTATGGTATGAACTACTTCATTTATATCTTCTATTTCAGGATTGACAAACTCCTTACAAAAATCGCGCGAAAGGAAATCCGCAATAAACAAATCTTTACCTGGCAAGTAGTGAACTTCTAAATCATACCTCAGAAGTCGTATTCTCATACGTTGAAGCCTTGGCGAAGGGATTTCCCCAATTTCTTTTTTCATAATCCCCAGCAAAGGTTTATGATCGGTAATTACACGTACCTTTCTTCCATATATATACTGATGGTACTTTGTGCATGCGAATACTATTGATAACAGCTCCTTTTCAATCTGAGCGTAATTAACTTCAGCCGGACCCAAAGCCCTGGATGCAAAACTAACGACCTTATTTTCCTGAAGTAAACAACAACCCAGACCTGACTTTGAAGCATCAGCTTGAATTACTGCATCCTTGTTGGATTGGAAAGGCTGAAGAGCTGTTGCGTTTGCTATAATATTTTTAATTTTGTCCAAGCAATCATCATGTGCCGATAGCCAGCAAAAGTTTTTGTCCTTTTTAAGAATTTCTCTTAGTGGCTGTAAATGTTCCGATAAATTTGGTATGAATGATCGGACATAGTTTACCATTCCCAAAAGGCGTTGAAGTTCCACTTTATTTCTAGGGGCATGCACTTCTCTTATAGCCTTAACTCTATCTGGATCAATTTCAATGCCATTTGAACTGATTATATGCCCCAAATAAATAACTTTATTTTTCCTAAACTGTATTTTTTCACAGTTAAACCTAATATTTTCCTTCCGTGCCCTGTCTACTACTTTTTTCAAAATGTTGTCATGTTCCTCTAGTGTTTTGCTAAAAATTATAATGTCATCTATGTATATGGCCGTTCCCTCTATGTCTCTAAAATTATTTTCGTTTAACTGTTGAAAAGCTTCTGCGGCTGGTTTGATTCCAAATGGAAGGCGCAGGAACCTATAACACCCAAAAGGCGTTGAAAATGTGCACAATTTACTGGACTCTGCATCAATAGGTACCTGATAATAGCCTTTTTTAAGGTCCAAAATAGTAAAATACTTCATGTTTGCCAATTTGGAAGATATTTCTTCGAAAGAGGGTATAAGATGAGTTTCTTCTACTATTGCTTCGTTGAGGTATTTAGGATCTAGACATAAACGCAAGCTTCCATCTTTTTTTTCAACTATGACCAAATTTGAAACCCATTCACTGGTTTCTCTGGTGCTCTCAATTATTCCTAACTTAGTCAACGCCTTGAGCTCGTCCTCTAATTTTTTCATTAACGATAATGGTACACGCCTTGCTGGTCTTACGACAGATTTGGCATTACTTTTCAACTTAATTTTATATTTTTCTTTAAATTCTCCTAGCCCTTCGAAAATATCTGAATTTTCTTTTATGAAATCTTCTTTTGTTTCATATGAAAGTATGGTATCTATTCTTGATAACAAACCTAAATAAATACATGATTCAAATCCTAAAATTGGAACAGAGTTCTCTTCAACGACAACAAAATCCTGATTATAAATTTTCCCATTAATTTCACATTCTAAATTAGTTTCTCCTTTTGTATTTAATTTATATCCTCCGTATGCACATAAACTTTTATCTACTTTTCTAATTTCTGCTTTTTTAATTTGGTTAAAAACACTATATGGAAGTACATTTACCTCGGCACCAGTGTCCAGTTTGAAATTGATTTCAATGTTGTTCACCTTGATTTTTTTGAACCATGCGGTCTGAACGCCATGTGGCTTGCATGAAACTGTGTCTATGTAGAAGTCATTGCTACCACTATCCTGAACAATCTCTTGGACACCTCTTTGAAAGCACACTGAAGCAAAATGATTTTTTTTACCACACTTGGTACATATTTTCCCGTAAGCTGTACACCGACCTTTCCTATGCTGATAACCACAAAATATACAAACTCGTTCTTTTACATTTCTGGAATTAGAATTAAATTTAGGTTGTATAACTTTTTGTGACTCATTATTTTTTTCTTGAAACTTTCCTGCTTCTCCTTCCCTGCTGCCGCTGCCCCCTTCCTCAGTTCGCCGATTTCCCACTGCTCCATCACCATCGCTGCCAGATTTACTCTTTGTCGAAACTGCATGAGCCTCAAACGTGCTTCTCATAGAATGTGGATTTTGCATTACAGCTGTTTGCTGCATAGATACCTCTGCCGCTCTCGCCATCTCAATTGCTCTGTGAGAATCCAAACTTTCTGTCTCTAATAATTTTTTTTGGAGATTCTTATCATTTACTCCAAGAACGATTCTATCTCGCAGCATCCTATCAGAATTTTCAAACTCACATGGTTTGATCAGTTTTTTCAGATCCATTATAAAACTGTCGAAAGGTTCCGACGTGGCCTGATTACGTGTATGGAATAAGAAACTAGAGTACACTTGATTCTTTTTTGGGCTGCAGAAATCATCGAAAGCTTTGACTACTTTTGAATATTTTTCTTTGTCAGATTCACTCAAATTCAATGTATTGAATAATTCAACAGCTTCTGGTCCAACAGAATTGAGAAATATTGCTGCCTGAACTTTTTCTGATTTTTTGTCGAGCTCTGCCGCGATATAAAAAAAATCAAAGTTTTGTTTAAACACCCTCCAATTTTCAGCTACATTTCCATCAAGGCTAAGCGCACGTGGCTTTGTAAGATAATCCATATTTCTCGTGACGTATATTGTTGGTTGATATTTAGCTGGCCTCCCACGCGGTCTCTTTATATCAGGTTTTCCTTTTGGTTTCGTGATTCCCATAAATTATTTAAACAATTTTCAATTGGAGATAAATACTCGTGCTTTCAAATACTTAAATATTTATTTTTTTGTTTGTACAAAAAAAAAAACACAATTGTTAATATGTACTTTACATATGTTAAATAATTTTTTTTTTTTTTTAAATTTCCTCGTCGCCATGTAGTGAAATGAGGCACACGCTTGAGGTTTGGATGAGAACTGACTTTTATTAGGAAATTATAAATGACATCAGTTAACACGAATGAGAGAAGATCAGAATTACACTAATGATCATTAACTTTCTACAATACCAACTTTTGATTTTAAATTGAAAGTTAAAAATAAATTCCGTTTAAGAAAATTTATAAATTATGTACATAATCCCGAATTCAAAAACCCCTTTGTGAAAACTAAGAGTAACATAAATTCAATTATAAAAAAATAATGAAAATTTTCGATTCTGTATCACACAATATTCACAAATACACAATTTATAAACAACACAGCACAGATTTATAATAAAATAAAAGCAGTTCTTTTTTTTGGCACTGATTATAAAACACCGTATAAATAAACACTTTTTCAAAGAATATTTATTTTATGAACAAAATCACTATTTTTCACCATCTATAATTACACCATGTATTATAAATAATTTTTGCTTAAACTCAACCCTTTGCTTCCTAGTGGTTTCGCAATTAAACCAAATACTCTATATTTTTTCTTTATATTCCTACTGTTTTTTTTTAAATTTTTAGTGAATATTATTTTTTTTATTTAAATGCATTATTCATTATACACATTTTATATAAATTTTAAGTTTTTATACAAATATTTGAAAAAGTTGACATCTCCGGAACAAAGGGTTAATTTACGAAGAATAATAAATAAACTTCACTTACCGAAAAACAGCAAGCGACAACACCATTCCCATATTTGTTCTCAAAAGCTTTTAAAAAAGCACACATTCTGAAAGCTCCCAAACAAAATCCAAAGAAAAATCCACCATGATTTGCATTAACGTGGAAATGGTAACTCTAATAACAATCTCTGCTTATTTTCAATACATACGAAGAGGGTTGTTTGTGAACACATTATTTATCAGTGTCAGTGTGGCTTTGACTGCGCATAGTAAAGGTTGTGGGGATGTACGCTCGTCGAAGCGTAATTACAACAACAATTTATGTGTAAGTCAGTGGTTGAATTTTCTTTTTCAGTAGGTAAAAAGGGAATAAAACCACTGACTGGCACCATTTGCAAGAAAAAAGCTCTCCCATAAGACGTGTACTGACTATTTTTGTTGGACAGAGTATAGATATACTCTGGATTCGAGTCAGTAGTTCAAACAAAAGATTTAAAAAGGTAGTTTAATTATAAGGCAGTAGCCCGGCTTAGTCAGCTGTGCATGAGACTCCTGTTAGAACGAAGACACAAATTCCGTTTCTTTTCTTGTCCTTCAAACGAGTTAGAAACTAGTTAAAAGAACAAGTTTTGTAGGAAACAGGGCAAAATCAGGTAAGCCGAATTATTCAGGATGACCGATATATCAAACTCATGCTGAGGTTCTAAGTGTAAACACTTAAGTCCGTCATACATTTGTAGTGTAAACCTTCATGGAATGCACTCAATGTTCGCAACAACATCGGCGAGAATTAACTAAATATAGATTATAAATTTAGTAGTTTTAAGCCAAGTAATAAACTAGAGAGAATCGAATTTATAAATATAACCGACCATCTCAGATAAAACCAATTCTAGTTAGTCTGTTGTTCCAACAGAAGATCAAAATGAAAGTAGAATAAATCTAGTTAGAAGGAATCTTCAATTGGGCTAAGAAACTAAACGCACCCATTCTGAATTTATTCGAAACCGGAAAAACATTCAACGACAAACAAACGCTATTGTGAATGAGCCTATCACTTCAAGTCAATTGGAATTCCAATTCTAATCTGTTCCATGTAGCCGGCAACTTCGAATAAGATTTCCTTCGTACGTCGATGGCAGAAATCTTTCCTTTTACTGTCTGGCCGCCGTACGAACAACATTGTTGTCGTTGATATTCTCAACAACTTCTTAAGAATTCCTGGAATAGGGGTAAGTTTTTAGTTAGCACAAATTTAAGAAGAGAATTTATAATAATGTAGGATATGTTTATTAGGTCATAGGATAACGAAAATCTATAGCAAGAGAAGAATCAATCAAAGCGTAAGCGCAAGTTCACGACGCAAGAGCAACGGAGTGGCGTATACACATCTGAAATAGTAAAACATTATCTGCAGCAGCATTCATAAATTCAAATAAAGTTCCCTAAAATGAAGAGGTAATATAAGTACTTGTATTTTTAGTAGTTATTAGCTAGAAGAAAAAATGTAACTTTGTTTTATGGTGGCACACGTGGTGGTAAAATTATCTAAAGTTTTCCTTTATTCGATTCAATTCACACAGGCGCGACGAGTTAATGCGACGCGGCTGTAGATATTTTCATACAAAAACCACTCGGCGGCCACACATCCTATTTAGATGTTCAATCTAAACCTACAATTTAGAAGTCAAATCCAGACATCCAATTCAGATGTCCAAACTAAGAAACTCAACCAGACATCCAATTCAGATGTCCAAATTAAGAAACACATCTAGACCTTCGATACAAATAAAACTAAGAAACACATTAGTCCTTCGATACAAATATTAAGAAACACATCTAGACGTTCGATACAAATGTCTCACTCAATAAGACATACCATCATTCAATACCGATGTCTCACACAAGAACCAAGCTAGACATCCAATTTAGAGATTCAATTTAAGCAATACAATATACATCAATCTGGAAGTCAAAAATATGAAATCCAAACTGGAAGCCAGACACAAGTCCAGATCTTAACGTGTCCAGAAAATCCGCACATCAAATCTGGGCATCGAAATCTTCAAGAAACGAATTTTCTTAAAAATATAATGTTTAGTGACAATAAAGTACTGATCGATTCGTGGTCATAACTACAAAGTTCTTAACCATTCTTGTTCGTGACGACAACTTCACGTCACATATCTTTCACATCGTTTTTATTTTCTACGGCATGTTCATTACTAATCTCATATTGGTATTTTTCTTCGTGGAACGTCGAAGAGAAGAAAAATATAGTTTATCGGAAATTTGTAAGAAAAATTTGTCTTGTTTTGCCGACAAGACACTAGAAATATTTCTAGAAAAATCGTGACGCAGCTCCAGAATACATATCGAAACTCATCGCTTATGAAAGTACCTACAAACAGCCCGTCTATTACTCGTCCGAAAACAACAAGAGTAATCGTCAGGAGATATCCCATTGTCTTGTCACCCGAGTCATGAAAGCAAGACAGGAAGTTTCATAAAACAATACTCACTTGTAACCTGCACAAACTTACCAGTGGAGACAGTAAAAATTCAGAAGGAAAGAGATTAATCTATGATGAGCAGAAAGTGGTGATATTTAAGTGATTATTATTGTGTGTTATAATTATCTTAGACATACTTATAGAATTGTTGAGTTAGGTCAGTGTCATAGAAAAGAAAAGTGCTATGAAGAGTACCTGCTTTTAAAAGTAGTTTGTTTTTATTTTTGAGATAAGCAGTTCAGTCAAAAATTTCGTTAAAGGATAGTTAAATTTTGGGAAATAAGACAAATGAAGAAGATAAGGAAAGATAGATGAACTAAAGTATAGATAAGTAAAGAGACAGAAAACTAGTAGAGTCAATTTATTTTTGTTCGAATGAAGAAAGTATCTGAAAATATGATACCAACGTAACAGATAGACATGAAAGTATCTGAAAATATGATACAGAAATAAAGTATATCAAAGGTTTAGGATAGCAGAAGTAAAGAGAGGTAAGATTCCTTAAGATACTTTGAGTGAAAGGATTAGGAGTTTCATATATTCTGAGAGGTGAAGCGAAAGTTTTGAGGTAATTTAAATAAGACTTAAGTAATCCAATCTAAGGTGAATACATGTCATTTGATAAAAATTAAATAATAACAAGTGGTGATGAATATTGAATGCAGCTACCAACATTCCGAGTTCGAGTGCACTTCGACGAGGAGGATAAAAGTAAATTGGTGAGTGAATATATTTTTTTTTTTGTTACCTTATTACTATATTTTTGATTGCAAACTTATTATAATTCTTTTTATCAAATGATATTGACTTATTGAAACATATAGTGATTTACATATTTATATTTGGTTGAGAAAATTTTGATACATAAATGTGTGGTGATAAGAAATACAGTTCGTTTACGAATATTTGAAAGAAAATACATATTAGATACGGTTGAAGAATTGAATATAGTTATATTTCGCGATAAAAGCGTAAACAAGAGAGAGGTTGTGAATACCTGAAATCATAATAGATATAAGAACAAACCAACGAGACGTGATTGTCAGAGACGACTCTTTCAATACGTCGTTAAACAAAGATACAAATTATAAAGTCTAGCTTAGGAGAAAGACTAGTTAGGAAAGTTTAGTCTAGATTATAGGTCCAGTTCAAGAAATTCAGTTTAGTTAGGAAATATTTCTAAGAGTATTGTAAGTTTATTTAGAAATTAGTAACTAAGTAAATTGTGTAATAAATGAAATTTATAAATCAAGAATCGAACAAGTCGTTGTTGTGAATTTTGGAATAACATATCTAAGTTAAAGTGTTTGGATATTCTGAGAAATAAGTGAAAAGCATGACAGAGTAAGAGGGTCGAGAGAGAAGGGATCGAAAAATGTAAGGGAAGTTTATTATAGACTTCTCTTATCCAATAAGGGGATTCTCGAGAACAAAAATATCAAAGCCTGAGAGAATCATAATAGGAACTTTTAGAATGTCGATTCTATAAGTCATAGGGTAGGGTTAAGAAAGGCAGAGAGCACAACAACAGCAGTGTCTCTCAAATAAGGGGTTTCTGGAATCTAAGAACCAAATAGAAACCATAGGTTCGTGTCAGGTCGTACATCTGACATGATAGGGCAGGGTTAAGTACGGTTCCGAGGACATGACCATCTATGTTCCTCCATAACAAGTCACGAAAAATCATGTCTAATCACAAAAGTAAATATCACGAAGGATAGGTACAATCTTTCAACTGTCGTATACATAGTTTACTTGCTTCGGGTCCTAGGAATTTTTAACATATTTTTCTAGTCTACAACATCTAGATTAGTCGGTCTGAAAACAGTGTAACACCGTCTCCGCTCCAGCTGCAAGATCCCTCCCCACCGACGAGCTAAGCAATCGTGCACCCAGCAGGCCAGGTGGTTGTAGAGCGCAGGCACCCTTGTCCGAAAATGGCGTGGACTTTCCATGGAGTTGCGATGGAAATAAACGTCACGTGTAAGATGAGGATAGATTCCTTTAGAGAAGCATAGAATTAGGGAATAATACTATCGTTTCTTTTCTGAAACGGAAGTTGCCTAGTCGCAGCTTAATACTTTCATAAATTATCTCTCTATAAATTCAGTGGTTCTCTCATAGGGATATGGTTCGATGATTTCAGCGAGTTATAGTAGTCAGTTTGGTTGAGAATGGTCAGGAGAGTCAAACAAAACCATTTGCGTTATTGTAACTCGTGTACAATAATGTTGTATACGACGATTTGAAGCGACAAGTAACTCGACTGTTGAGTCGACATTTGGTGTTTTGGAAAGTTTATGCATAACATCGAGACATATTCACTAAAGGTGGATGGAAGAGTTTCTTTCTCAGAAGGGTTGAGAAGGTTACTCGGCTGTTCACTTTTGTAAAGGAGTCTATGTGCTTACGTCTTGTGGATTTCTGTGGTCTTTGGTTTGGTTGTCGATGATGTTTCGATGATTTCGGAAATCGATTGGCAGACAAGCTGAGGGTGATGGAAGGAAGGAAGTCGTAAGTACTATAATGATGTTATAATGAAAGGGAAATGTGAGGATAGTAGTAGTATCTTCGGCGATGACGGTCGAGGATATGATAAACAGTTTTTCTTTTATCCTTATAAAAGTTCTTTACAGATGACGCAGGTCAGATGTAGGAATTGGACAACACATTACATTATTTCATATTTTAATTATATTCATTATTCATTATTTTATTCGTTACACATGCGATTACATAATGAGAAAATTTGCAGTACCTATACAGCTTAACACCCAAAACACAAAAATGACTAAAATACAATTAACGATTATAATGTGACCAATTATTTTTTATTATATTTCTAATTAGTTTAAGTAGGCTTTTTTGGTCAATTTGTTTTTGAATGCAAATAAAACAAGTTTATTTCATCTTTTCCCAATGTTTCGTCGCTATTTTTTATTTGTATTTATTTAATAATTTTACATTTTGATAGTTTTATTTATAAAGGAAAACTTTATGATTTTTTGAATTTGTTGAATTTACATAAAAGATAAATGGAAACAAAACAAAATAAATTAACACTAAAATAATTTAACATAAAAAAGACGGTGCATATATTATATGCACCGAAAAGCTGAAGACGAAGAAATTACCAAATTTAACGACATTCTAGAAAAAACATTCAATAACAACAAAACAGAGTTAATGTACGTAATAGGTGATTTTAAAGCAAAACTTGGAAAAAGATTGACTGAAGAAGAAAATTCAGCTATAGGACCTCATGGATATGGATCAAGAAATGAAAGATGGAAGAGACTCATCAAGTGACTAGGAAAAATGAATTTGAAATTCGGGAATTCATTCATCAAAAAGAAAGATAGCAGAAAATGGACCTGGATCTCACCAAACGGAAAGACTAAAAACGAAAAAGATTTTATCCTCACAAACAAAATTGAAACCATCCAAGACATAACTGTCCTTAATAATAAACATTTTGACAGCGATCACAGACTAGTCAGAATGAAGATAAAAGTAAGAAATTGCAAAAAGTCTACGTTATGCCTAAAATAGTTCCAGATCAAAAAATATTTACCTATGTATAACGAAAATATAAAGACAATGATCAATCAGCTTTTAGAACAGTCAATCACGAATAATGATCTTCAAAATAAATATGACAGTCTTTAAAATATTATAAAGACTATAGCCAAAATGTCAATCATGAACGCAAAGACTTCCAAGGAAAAAATATCCGACAAAACCAAAGCTAAACCTTAAGAACAAAACCACTACTAGTTAACCAAGAAAAAATAGAGCTAAGCGAACTCAATAAAACTAAAAAACATAAAACAACGAAAGATATTCGCGAATTTTATGAAAACATTATAAAGGATACAATTAGACGAACATAATCAATTAAAAAAGATAAAACATATTTGAATAATAAACAATAATCGATTACGAGTATGAAGGACCAAAACACAGCTTTTATAACAAACCGAAAAGACATCAATGAAAACGCGACTAAATTTTTTGAAAAACTGTTCACCTCGACTAAAAATGTCAGAGAAGAAGATAAAATAGACAACATAGATTCAATACTTACACAAACCCCTATGTTCAGCAAAGAAACTATCGAAGTGACCATAGACGACCTGAAGAAAGACAAATGCACTGGAAATGACGGAATATTATTAGAAATGTTTATTTATTAGAAAAACTTCCTTTCCAACATTTATACAAACATATTTAACGAAATAGTACAAACAAAAAAATCCCTGAATAACGGAAAGAAACAACGATTACTTTAATACAGATAAAAAGAAAGAAGGACGATATCAATAACTACAGACCCATAAGTAACATTTCGACAATTTACAAGCTCTTCTCCAAAACGATTTACAGGAGAACCAAAGACGACTTTAATAATAATCAACCAAGAGAACAAGCCGGATTTAGAGAAGGATTTTCAACAACAGACCACTTTCAGACAATGAATCAGCTAATAGAAAAATGCAATGAATTGAGACTACCGGTTTATTTTCCATTTATTGACTTTAGTAAAGCTTTTGATTCCGTTGACCCGAAATGATATGGTCCTCCCTGAAAAATCAAAACATAAACCCAAATATAGTAGATACGATTAGAAATATATACAAAAATAACACAGCGCGAATAAAAATAGAGAATATAGGACGCAAGTTTAATATAACAAGAGGAGTTAGACAAGGACATCCGCTCTTACCACCTCTATTTAGTTCAGTTCTGGAAGACATTTTCTAAAAAACTAACTTTAAAACAAAATTTGGAATAAGGATATGTGGACAAGTTCTTAACAAATTAAGATTCGCAGACGATATAGTTCTTACTTCTACAAAAACTACACACATTCAAGTTCTTTTACCCTCAGCTATTAATTACAAAATTCGGGTACATGATGAAAGACCATTACCTGAGGATAAAAAACTAGGCTTGCTTTTTGCATCCTGGTCCTATTGGAAGGTTGCCCGGCTTAAAGAAGTGGATCTGCATAGTAAAGATATCCTCATCTGTTAAATAATTGAGTTTGGTGACAAATGAAAGTTAATTTAATTATATTTCCAACAATGCAGAGTTGCCTAACCAAAACTTGGCATAACTCAGAATTAATTAATTTTCAACGCTTACTGTTCAAATGAGGAAATTTAGTCAACCCTAGATTGTGCCAACTTTTAACTAAGCAACTGTAGGCTTTAAGACAGATAAGGGATCAATTTTGTACACTTACCAAAAACTTAACATTTCAAACGCAGGCAACCTAGCATTGTCTGAAATCTAATTAAATTACCTTTCATTTGTCACCAAAATCAATTATATAACAGATGAGGATATATGTACTCGGCAGATTCACTTTTTTAAGCCAGGCAACCATCCAATACAATAACTTTAAATATAATTTGTTACAAATTGTAGAGTTCTGGATTTTGAAAAAGATATAATCTATAACTGCAAGTGTTTCCGTTCTTTTTAAATATTTTTTTAGATTTAAAGTAAAATTTTTAAAACTGCCCCTCCTACCTAAACGAGGGGAGATAGCCCCCATTCCATAGCAAAAAATGTTTGCATTAAGCCCTATTACCTAAAACCGTTATAATATCTTGGCGCCAAAGTTATCGTTCTTTCAGCCAATTATTTTTTGAAACAATAATACTAGCGATTTCAATCAAGTTTTGTATTATTTACCGTGGCGTGTACCAAAGTAAATCAATGCATGAAAAAACGCTTTTGACATCTGGTAAATCTGGGAAAATCGAATCTTGGCAACAACTTTAAATATTGCTTTCAAAGTAATTTTATCTCATATATAGTATTGTTTTTAACATCCTGTACATTTTTTGGAAAAATCAAACTGTCAGTTTCTTTATAAAAGTAGTAAATAAGTAAGCAAAATTAGTATAAACTGATGTTCGATTCTAATATTTAATGGTACATATGGTAAAAATTGTGTTTCGTCTTAAAATCTCGGTAACAAAAACAAATATTTAATAAAACTTGTCTTATCATATGCAAAGTATTGTTGTTAACTTTTAGTTAGTCTTTTTGGAAAAATCCAATTGAAACCTTTTTCTAAAAAACAAATTTACTTAAAATTTTGTATGTTGTTATTAATATTTTGCTTAACTTAAGAAAATTTGACTAATGGGCACGGATGGGAAGTTATTAGTGTAGGTCACATCACAGCGCCTTTTTACTTTTACTTTTGGTAGGTATTACTTTTATTGTTATTGATATTTGAATTTTTTTTAATGTTTAGTATAATTTGAGTTTTTTATTATTAGTACAATTTTTTGTACCTACTATTGGTATAATTTGTATTCTTAATATTTATTATATATTTTGTATTAACAGTATCATCTGTAGTTTTTATTACAAGGGTCACCTCCAGTTTGTAATACCGACATAAAAGTAGATATATCTTAAGCATAGAAAAACAAATAGGACGAATCAGATTCTCCTGTTCCTTTTTTCTTTGTAAGAGAATGTTCACATATGTATGTATTGTTTTTCTTTGATTTGAAAGAATTTAAAAACTAGTAAGTTAAGAATTAAAAAATAATCGCACTTACTTTAAAAATGCCAGCTACTCTAAGAGCAGTTTTTTTTTTGTTTAAAGCTTTTCTCATTTAATCCTGCTCCATCGTTCAATTGTTCAAATTAAGTAACTAGACAACAAAAAATACACTCCCGATCACAAAATGTTTTTATGTTTTGACAATAGTAAACGAACTGTATGTGTAAATAAAATGTGTAACTTTATAATTAATATAAATTGTTATAATAACTTTAATAGTTTAAAGAAAGATTTTGTATGCATGTATTATTGGCTGTAAGAACAACAACCAAAAATATTCTTTCGTTTTTAAAACAATCGATTTTTCCTTTCAAGTTGAACTTTCGGTATAGATAATATTCATACCAAGCATTTTAAAGAGAGACGACACATAATTTATGTTTGCATTGCGCATGGTTATAGTGGAACGAACAGTCAATTATGTAAGTTAAATATTGGATTCTTGTGTCTTAACGTTCCAAAAAAATTTTGATTCTGCAAATATTTATGCCAGCTTACTTATTTAAAAACTTAAGAATCTTCTTAAGAAATGTCGATTTAGGAATAAAAGGATAAATATTTTACAGGGATAAGATAAAAGTTTTTTTTTATAATTTAAAGCCAAACAAAAGTTTTTAATAAACGAATGTTGGTATCACGTGCACAAACTTATTTCATTTTCTTTAATATAATATTAAAGTTGTTAGGTTTTAGGACAATTCTGATTATATTCCGGTTTCAAATTAATTATTATTAATAAAGTGGCAGCTGAAGAAACTAATCTTTGCTCATTAAAAAATAACTTTTTAAACAAATGCTACTCTTAGGTAGTGTGCCATTTTTATGACATGAAGTAGACATGCTGCGACAGTTTTTAATCAAATTCTATGGCGAAAATCGGGTAAGAAGACATAGTTAAGGTATGGTAGTGCTAGATTTGCTTGAAAAATACTACTTTTTGGTAGTGTTACATTAAAGAAAAACGAAAGCGATAACTTATTAGTAGACATGTTACGGCTTCGACTAAAATCTCTCACGGTAGGTTGATTAAATCTTCACCATGTCTAAAGTTCTCGCTAAGTGCGAACAAAGTATAAAACGATCCAAAGAAGTTAAATACGTTAAATGCGAAGGGGAGAGTACGATAACTTTGGCGACAAAGTTTAATGACGGATTTGTATAGAACAATTAAAAACAAGTATTTTTTACCATAGGAGGGGGGGGTCTATCTCCCCTCGTTTAGGCGGTAGGGGCAATTTAATAAAATATGTACATTCAATGGAAAAAAAATAATTAAAAAATAACGCTAATACTTACAATTAAGTATTATACCTTTTTTTAAAGCCAACATTTTTGTGTATTAGCTAGTTTTTAAATCAAGTCAAAGCTATGCATAGTTTTTGAAAAAAATTGTTTTAAACTAAAAATGTATGCAAAAAAATAAAAAAAAAAAGTTTAAAGTGTAGTTGTTCAAAACTTTCAAATTATCTACTGTTTTTTTTTTTAGAATTCATTGCTCTTGTTTGTTTTTGATCAAAAACTGAAAACTAGATGACTTCATGTCTTCTAGTTCTTGAGAAAATTGAAAATTACCAAAAAAATATTTTAATTAAATTACTTTTCCTTGCTTAAGTATTAACGTAGTCTTATTTTGATAGTAATAGTCGAATATGGATTAAGATACACCTCGGGTAAATTATTTTTTCTTAAATCCAGCTTATTTAAATGCAAAAGAAACTTTGCATGCACCCCATCTTGCACCCACCGAACCTTGCCCCCTCCCCACCTTGCACGCACTCCAACTTGCACCCACCCCAAATCCTATAGTGTTCCCAAGCAGGGGGGTTACAGATCCCACTGTTGCATACACCCAAACTCGCACACACCTTACTGTTGCATACACCCAAACTCGCACCTACCATTATTAGGTACTATCAAAATAAGACCAAAAAAAAAAAGAATTAAATTAAAATAGTAGTTGTGGTTATTTTCAATTTTCTCAAAAACCAAAAGATATAAAATCATCTAGTTTTCAGTTTTTGATCAAAAACAATAAATTCTGAAATAAAAATAATGGTAGATAATATTCCAATACACATAAATAAATATTCATTGGTCAATACATTATCTTTCGATAATCTTGAAGTATTGAAAAATTACACTTTAAGTAGCATTCACATGAGCGCGACCAACGAACGACGAATGAATTACAAAATGTGATTTTATATACGTTTAAAGACATATTTGAACACAAAATCTTAACAAAACGATAGCAATATAGTTTCTTTTTGATTTATGATGCATACTTTTACTTTTCAATATCATTATATTAATAAATTTAAGAAAACAAATTTATTCGTCGCGAACAAAATTCTAGTTGATACGAACTGTCAAACTTTATTCGCGTCCCACATACCATCCACACTGCAACGAATAAATTGATCGCGTTCCATATACCATCCACACTGCAACGAATAAATTGTTCGCGCGCTACATAACCTAAAAGTCAAACTTCATTCGCGACGAATTAAAAGCTCTCATGTGAAAGAAATGTCAAAATCGACGAATATTCGTTCATTCGTTGGTCGTTGGTCGTGCTCATGTGAAAAGTGCTTTAAACCTTTTTTTTAACTTTTTTTACTAAAATGTTGAGTTTAAAATTAAATTTTTCAAAAACTACGCATAGTTTTGACTTGAATTAAAAACTGGCTAATAAAACAGAATGTTGGCTTTAAAAAATGTATAAAACTTAATTGTAAGTATCACCGTTATTTTTTAATTATTTTTTTCCATTTTAAATAATAATTTTTTTATATTGCCCCTACCGCCTAAACGTGGGGAGATAGACCCCCCTCCCATAGTAAAAAATGCTTGTTTTAAGCCCCTATACCAAAAACCGTTATTATATCTTGGCGACAAAGTTATCGTACTCGTGCCAATGCGAATATTTCTGCGGTTGTTTTTTTCATAAAAAATGTGTCGATATAAGTGACAACGATTTTGATATAATTGCGGAAAAGAGATTATTCAGGAAATGTAATTCTTGTCAAAGTATTAATCTTTCCCAGTTTATTAAAAATTTCAATGTTCTTTCCGAGAGTGTAAATGATCTCAAAAAAGAGTTTTCTTCCATTAAAATGTCTCAGTTAAATTCCCCACCTCGCAAATTATCGAAAAAAATTATGCCTGACTCTTCGCAAAGTCTAATCGACAATAACAATAATTTTAATCGCGTAAATAGTGGTATGCCTGGTGTCAATAACAATTTAACTGAAAATTCAAAAATGGAATTTATTTCAATCAATGACCCTTCATTAAATAATAATATTCCCGGACCTTCAAATAAAAATGATTCTAAAAAAGGCGAGTTTGTTGTTGTTGAGTAAAAAAAGAAACCCCCAAAAAATGAAAAGAGAAGTGAAAATTTTGGCACCGATATGTCAACAAATTTAAGTGCTATACCAAAAATAAAATGGCTTCATCTATCTTGTGTTTCTAGCACAACTACTCCTAAAGACATTGTTAATTTCATATCTTCAAAAACAAACATTCCTACAGATTGTAACGAAATTAGAGCTGTTCTAAATAGCAGACTTTTATTCTTAAGATAATTTAAAATTGTGTTGGAAAAATCCAACGTCATCTCAAAATTATATCCTCATTAATATACATCTGCTAAGAAACCTTACCCTCTGTGAACCCACCAGAACGACAAAAATGCTTACAGGTGCATTCAACCCATCCTGGCAGCAAGGACTAAGGGTGTTTGGTCCACAACCGCTAGGCATGCTTGCATGTGCACAGAGTAACTCGCCGGAGGGGGGGTCTTTGCTGTTGTTAGGTCTAGACGGTCGTTACGCATTTTCATGCCTATCCATTTTATAAAGGCGAGGCCTGATTTGTTCCATATAGTTATGAATTTTGAGTCCTGAAGTGAAGAAGTTTTGGTGTTTTTGTACTCCGAGGACTTACCCACCCACATACTTACACCTAAACGGTGAGGTACATCCGTGGCTATCACGTCCTAAAATCTTGTTGTGATAACCCCTGACTTTAAAAACGTCCTTCAAAAATTAAGTTATATTATAACCATCGAGACAGGAAAATACTTCCTATAAACTTCAAATCACATCATAATTAATTTGTCAGGAATCCTTAACCAAATGGACCACTGTAAAAAAAATTCATTACAAGAACAAAATTCCGTACACCATAGCTGTCATCTCGAGTTAAAGTTGTCACATTCACCACTAAAAATTCGTTTCAATTATACTCAAAGAAGAACGAAAATGAAAACAAAATAAATCCAAACATCTATGAAATGATAACTCTTCATTTAAATTTTAATATATTCAAGATGTTTATTAAATTAAAATTAAACCTTACATACTAGCAAAAAAAATTAAACGATAATCTTGATTGTTATTATTAAAAAAAAATATAAAATTCATAGAACAAAAAAAAACAAATCTTCCTAGAAAATAAATTAAGAAAAGAATTATCAAAACAAACCAAAGTGGTTAAACGGTAACTTCAATTTGATATTTTGCGGGTTTTGCTCTCTTATTGCCTAACAGCATAACTTACATTACATCATTAATTTACTAAGAGAAGTTTTATTCGAAAGAGATGAATATACTATTTTTTTTTTTTTTAATTTTTTTTTTTAAATTCATTTTTATTATACTTCAATCTTAAATCTATCTTAAAGCTAGACAAAAATTCATAAAACTAGCCTTATTAACCATAACTTACAACTAACTTACTGGTCCCATACGGACGCTCTAAGTTAAACAATAATACTTAATGCTAATGCCTTTCGGCCCTAAGATCTATTTAACTTCAATTCATTTTATTTATTTTTGTATACATTAAAAAATTTAGAAAAAACTAATGTCAATATCCTTTTTTATTTTTACTTGAATGATGAATATACTATAGCTATGATATTGTTGTCGTAAATTCAATATTTGCCATATTTTGCCAAATTTTATTAATAAGGAATTAAAAATTATTCGAAATTATTTCAGAATTTAGGATAAGATGGATAGAGATAGATTTCTAAATAAGTTTTAATTCATTTCGGATATTTATCATAGCTTGCATTTTACATAATTAATTTGAAATGAAAAAATAAAAAAAATAAATCAATTAGTTCGTTTATGTATGTATATGTATACATAGGTATGTATGTATTTTGTTTTATATTTTATAAGTAACCTACATATATGTATACATTGCATGGAATTGAAAAAAAATCAAACAATCGTCCAAAATACAATATTTGATAGTAAAACTTACCAACAATAAAATTTAAAGAAAAACTTACAAAATGACATATCCTCGATGTTGTGCGCAGAGCATTTCGGGCAGGTTATCCTTAATTCACACCTGTTTTTACTTGCGACATATAGGAACTTATGGCATGTTTTGCATTCGTGCAAAATTTCAAACTCGAGATTTTAATCAAACATGATATTACGATGGTAGAGAAGTCGAAAAAAGTGGGTCCCGCGATTCCGTCCGGTCTGTTTTGTCTGTCTGTCCACGCTCCTACAGCCTAAACCATTGGGTCGATTGAGTTCAAACTTGGAAGTTAAGCTTTTGAGCAGATTCGCGTTAGGCGTTTTTTTCATTTTTTTTTTTAAGATCAAAACTAACAGTGGTCCCCATACAATTTTTTTGGTCAAAAAACAAAAATTCAAATTTTCTCAAAAACAAACCGATAGATTTATTTTAAAATTTTCTTTAAAATTTTATTTTTTGACTTGGCTTCTTTTAATAAGAAAAACATAGAACCGTTATTTTGTTTTTTAATTTTCTCAGCAACTTATGAACCGATTTCAATAATTTTTTTTTAATAAGCTCTTATATTGCCTTATTTGATTATCAAAAGTGCATTTTTTTATTGTTTGGATTCTTAAAAAAATATTGAATTTTATTTTTTCAAAAGTCTATATCTCAAAAACGGGCCAACATTTTTTTACGAAATTCAAATGTAGAGCGTATATTTACAATCACTAAACAACTGCATACCAAAAATATTTTTAGAACAAAATTGAAAAATTTTATATATAAAAAAGTAGGGGAGAGTACGATAACTTTGGCGACAAAGTTTAATGACGGATTTGTATAGAACAGTTAAAAACAAGCATTTTTTACTATGGGAGGGGGGTCTATCTCGCCCCGTTTAGGCGGTAGGAGCAATTTAAAAAAATATGTGCATTCAATGGAAAAAAAATAATTAAAAAATAACGCTAATACTTACAATTAAGTATTATACCTTTTTTTAAAGCCAACATTTTTGTCTATTAGCTTGTTTTTAAATCAAGTCAAAGCTATGCATAGTTTTTGAAAAAAATTGTTTTAAAGTCAAAATTTGTGCAAAAAAAAGTTTAAAAAAATGTTAAAAGTGTAATTTTTCAAAACTTTCAGATTATCTACCATTTTTTTTTTAGAATTCATTGCTCTTATTTATTTTTGATCAAAAACTAAAAACTACATGACTTTATGTCTTCTAGTTCTTAAGAAAATTGAAAATTACCAAAACAAAATATTTTAAATAAATTACTTTTTCCTTGCTTAAATGCAAAAGAAACTTTGCATGCACCCCATCTTGCACCCTCCCCACCTTGCACACACTCCAACTTGCACCCACTCCAACTTGCACCCACCCCAAATCCTATAGTGTGCCCAAGCAGGGGGGTTGCAGGGGGGTTGCAGGGGGGCAGCATGAACCCCCTTACAGATGCCACTGTTGCATACACCCAAACTCGCGAACACCTTACTATTGCATACACTCAAACACGCATTACGCATACGCAAATACCATTATTACTATCAAAATAAGACCACTCAAGCAAAAAAAAAGAATTAAATTAAAATAGTAGTTGTGGTTATTTTCAATTTTCTCAAAAACTAAAAGACATAAAATCATCTAGTTTTCAGTTTTTGGTCAAAAACAAATAAGAGCAATAAATTCTGAAATAAAAACAATGGTAGATAATCTTGAAGTATTGCAAAAGTTACACTTTAAACCTTTTTTTAACTTTTCTTACTCAAATTTTGAGTTTAAAATTAAATTTTTATTTTCAATTTTCTCAAAAACTATAGAAGACATAAAATCATCTAGTTTTCAGTTTTTGATCAAAAACAAATAAGAGCAATTAATTCTGAAATAAAAACAATGGCAGATAATCTTGAAGTATTGAAGTATTGAAAAAGTTACACTTTAAACCTTTTTTTAACTTTTTTTACTCAAATTTTGAGTTTAAAATTAAATTTTTATTTTCAATTTTCTCAAAAACTAAAAGACATAAAATCATCTAGTTTTCAGTTTTTGATCAAAAACAAATAAGAGCAATAAATTGTGAAATAAAAACAATGGTAGATAATCTTGAAGTATTGAAAAAGTTACACTTTAAACCTTTTTTTAACTTTTTTTTACTCTAATTTTGAGTTTAAAATTAAATTTTTATTTTCAATTTTCTCAAAAACTAAAAGACATAAAATCATCTAGTTTTCAGTTTTTGATCAAAAACAAATAAGAGCAATAAATTGTGAAATAAAAACAATGGTAGATAATCTTGAAGTATTGAAGTATTGAAAAAGTTACACTTTAAACCTTTTTTTAACTTTTTTTACTCAAATTTTGAGTTTAAAATTAAATTTTTATTTTCAATTTTATCAAAAACTAAAAGATATAAAATGATCTAGTTTTCAGTTTTTGACCAAAAACAAATAAGAGCAATAAATTCTGAAATAAAAACAATGGTAGATAATCTTGAAGTATTGAAAAAGTTACACTTTAAACCTTTTTTTAACTTTTTTTACTCAAATTTTGAGTTTAAAATTAAATTTTTCAAAAACTACGCATAGTTTTGACTTGATTTAAAAACTCCCATAGTAAAAAATGCTTGTATTAAGCCCCTCTACCATAAACCGCTTGGCGCCAAAGTTATCGTACTCGTGCCAAAAAGTAATTTAAAACAAACTGCTCTAACGATTTTCAAACAAAAAATTTTGAAAAATCAATGGTTTTTTGATTTATAAAATGGCATTTAAGTTTTTGAAGACAAACTTATTTTTCAGGTACAATTTTGAATTTTAAAATATTTTTTTGAAATTATTTTAACTGTATTAAATGCAACCCCTCCCATCTCAGCAGATCAAATCCTATGCATGAGCCCGAAAGAGCGCATTATTTTGACAAAATTTTAATAACATTCCTACCTTTTATCGAAATTAATGCATTTGTACATTTATTTATGTAGATATGTATTTTTATAACTATAACTATTGTAAATACCAAAGATGGCCGTGAAGCGCCACTGCATCGGATTAACGAATATGATGTATTTAATCAACAATCTATTTTAAACTGTCTATCAAGAAGTAATATCTTGGTACCTTTGTATATATTATTTTAAAATATTATTCTTTTACTTGCCTTCGCCTAAATAAAAGAATAAAAACTTAGTACAAGTTAAAGAAACGGGCCAGAAAGAGTATATGTATGTATTTTCTATTAGAATCACTTTTTCAACGTACACCTATGTATATATTGTATTACGTACAACCTTTACAACTACTGCTTACGTGTCACTTCATAACTAAAATCCCAAACGCACAAGAGCCTGACTGTAAAGAAAACATGAATAGCAATTTCTTGTACCTGTTCATATGCTTGTTTTTTTTAAACTTTTACGAAAAAAATAAACTGAACGTAATAACTCCATGTTTCCATGGAAAGAAGGAATGTGATTGGATTGTAGTAAGTACCTTCTACCTACCAATAACATTCCTTCATTATCATCATAAACATGGCTTTATCTATCTATCTGCATAAAGCTAAGCACGCCAATAAATTATTCTTTATTCGTTTTAGACACCTACCTAACTACACAACCAATAGGCGATCGCTTTACAATTTAAACATTCATGGTCTGCCTCTTTCTTATCTTCAGATAATTTATTTTCCATCCTGGATCTTCTAATATGAAAAATAAACATATCCAAAGGAAAAAAGCTTTGAAGGAACAAGTTGAATCTTTGTATATGAATCGCATCGTAGCTTTCATATACAAAGATCGTACACAAGTAAAAGCAGACTTATGAATGTAAATAAAAACAAATATCGGTAAAAGATCCTAAACAGCTGACGTAAGCATGCAAAAGTGTCTTTCATCCCCTTATTAGATACAATATTAAGCCATTTTTTTTTACTTTTCCGTTTTTTTATATAAAGTGCATTGATATAAAAAAACAAATTCATCAACCTTCATATGGAAGATCTTTATGTAAAAACATATCCAAGGATAGATTTAAGGCCGTGTGTGAATTGCGTTAAAATGTGTGTTAAAATTTAACCAGCGTTAAAATTTGACACTAATGAGGTGAATAAAATGGGTTAAAATTTATTGAGCTGTGGAGCAGGTTAAAGTGTGTTAAAATTTGACGTTTCTATTGCTAGAGAAATTTGCTCTTGCTTTTGCATTCAATTTTTCAGTGTTACCACACCGAATAAATCAATTAATCAAAATGGGAATTTTGTTTGAATATTTTTGACTGTTGTCTTAAAATATGACATTAGAATCGAGAACAATAAATAAAAAAGATTTTTTTTTAGTTTTAGAGACTTTTTATTTACCCTGTTTTCTTAAAAATATGTTTTGTAAAAGAAATTATTTTTCCGCGAAAAAGAAAACCAATTTTTGTTCAGGGAAATTTCTTTAATTATGGAGGGAAATTTTTTTAACCTGCGCAGAAATCTTGGTTAAAATAATTGTTTTAACGCAATTCACACAGCAAATGGCTAAATTTGATCCCACCTCAAAGAAGACGTCAAATTTTATTCGTGGTAGAAGTTTTAACGCAAATTTTAACGCAATTCACACACGGCCTAAATAGAATGAATTAAATTGTGTTGACTTTTTGGGTGGAAAATTAATTATCTCCCTTATTCTGCTGGCTGCTTATGGGAAAGGGTATAATATTTTTCTCTCGCCCCCGCTGAATTTCTCCACTTTCGATACTAACGCCAACGACTCGGCATCTGGTCGCCCTAAAAGTTTCTGCTCATGAGAGTACTATGGTTTTCATATACAAAGATCGCGCGGTTTTTTTGACAAATCAAATGGCATTTATATCTTTGAAGACAAACTTATTTTACAGGTATATTTTTAAATCTTATAAAGGTACTTTTTTAAACAGACTCTTTGCATACAGGAGCAAGTTCGTGCAACCCACTCGTGCATTTTATTTTTATTAGACGAACAGGATCGTAATTTTACATTGCTATCAAATAAGTGCGAGACATTCTGGTTTAAAAATTCAACTTGTTCATCCGGTGAGGACAAGTAATAAATTCTCTCCCAGTCGACAGATCGAGTTTCATTTTCTAGGCGTAAGTAATCAATATTTTTAAAATCTCTATATTTATACGAGGTTTGCGAGCTCACTAACGTAAAATTGAAAGTCATGAAAATTAAATCGTGTCTTGAAAACGCAGGAGCTGATAATTGGTCATACAATAAGACATCATCGAGGTTACTAACAAAATAAACATCAAGAAGTGTTTGAGATTCACGACAAAAATGAGTAGGATTGGTAGTATTCACCGGAAACAAGTTAAATGTTCTCATACCATCAACAAGAGAAGAATCCTCCAACAAATTACTGTTAAAATCTCCACAAATTATGATTTTAGTAGCACCAAGAGAAATTGTTTCTAGTAAAATGGTACTAAGATTTACATGATTATTAGGTCTATAAACAGCACCTAGGAGAAGTCTTTCCTCATTGTTGATAACATCTAAAAATACATATTCAATCTCACATCCTAATGCTGATCTACAATTTACTTTGCAAGCTATACCGTTACGTACATAAATTGCTGTACCACCCCCTCTCCTGCTTATCCTATCACCACGAAAAAGTTTGTACCCATGTAGTCCATACAACACATCATCATTTTTGTCTGAAAACCAGGTTTCAGTAACACATATTATGTCCAGCATCGATTCCTCAAATATATCCCTAAACTCATCCATTTTGCAAAATAAACTTTGAGCGTTGAAATGACTTATCCGAAGTCCATCCTTCTGTTTACTTAAAACTCTGATCATAGAGTGAAGATTTATGTTGGCCCCAACAGCTGCCAAGGTCACACTATCATCACCCATTTGAATTAACGATGAACGAAAAGAAAAGGCAAAAAAAAAAAATAATAATAATAATAATGAAATTTAGAGATATTGTGTATAGAATTATTGTATTATTATTATTATACTATAAAGAGAGAAAGAAAAAAAAAAAAAGTAAAAAGTAAGTAAAATAAAGTAAGAATATAAAAAAAAATAATTAATTAGTTGCATTAGGGAGGCTGGCAATTCCATTTAGTGTTTCGATATCGCCCACGTACGTTCCTTTCTCATCAGTTGTTTGACGTTTCACATACACGAGACCTCGTATCGTAAAAGCCGTAGCTATTTTGTGCTGCTTTTTAAGTTGAAGCGCCGCTCTATATATCGCGTTATTTTTGTTTGTTAAACATTCGCGGAAATATATTAGTGACTTTCCATTAAGCCCTACTTCATTCAGTGTAAGTTGATTATTCCGTTCCTTGCGAAATTTTGATATAGAAGTGATCACATAGTTTTTATCGTAAGCCGAACGGAATTTCACTATGATCGCAGTGTTTGTGTTTGTGTTTCCATTTCTTCTTGAATTGGAGCGAGTGCGAAAAATGTCAAGTAAGGCAGGTGGTTTGATGTTTATATTGTGGCATAAGAGATTAAACATGGATCGTAGATTCTCGTCAGTGGTGTACGGTATGCCAAACATAACTCCATCAGCAGCAATATGTTTATTCTCTGCTTCTTCTTGATTGATAAGTGATTGATTAACCATATCTGTGAGATCAGTGATTTTATGTTCCAATTCATTGTGTTCCTTGTTATTATTTTTGATTTGAGTTAAAGTTTCGGTGATATTTTTTTCGGAAGATTTTAATTTGATGACGTCGGATTTAAGAGCATCAATATCGGCAATGGATTTAGAGAAAGAGAGTTCAATTTGTGTAACGCGCCCAGCGACGTCATTGAGGTTCGTTTTGATTTCGGCGAATTGAGTTTCGAGTTTTTGTGCGAGTGATTCATATTCATCTTTTATTTTATTAGAAATTAAATTTATAATCGACTCACTTTGTTGTTTAAGCCTTTGATCAATTTTATTAAAAAGAGTTTCTTCACAAGACATGTTCATACTTTTTCGGTTCGAGGTCTTAGAATGGGTACTCACTGGTGTAGTAGGTGAGTCTTTGCAAATTGATGATCGAGATTTAGTTGGGTTGGTTTTACGATTACTCATTTAAAATGTTTGAGTTGGATATGAACAATGTGTTTAGGTTTGAAGTGACACAAAGAAAGTTAATTTTAAGAAAATTTATTAATTGTGGAAATTGATTTCACTTCTTTATTAAACAGTAAATGTTAGTGCAAATATCCAGAACAAATGTTTGTATTCGGACAATTGTGCCTTTCAACAGCGTACAGACTATTTGATCACTTCAATTTGATAAAAACAAAAAATAAAATTGCCCGCCACAAGAAACACGTCTAATCAGTAGCTTTCTTCATCTTTTGTCTGAACGAGATTTGATTCTTGTTTCTCTTTTTATTTTGAGAAGATATTATTTCACTTAACTATCAATTCTCTTTAATTTTCGTTTTACCATTAAATATAAAGACCTTAAAACAATAATATATAAAATTAATAAAATGAAACCG
Organism: Eupeodes luniger; assembly: GCA_951509635.1. Lineage (NCBI taxonomy): Eukaryota > Metazoa > Arthropoda > Insecta > Diptera > Syrphidae > Eupeodes > Eupeodes luniger. The sequence continues at coordinate 182,235,728 of OX608073.1, read as the reverse complement.
CTGCAGATGAAAGGATGATGTTATTTTCGTGTTTCATGAGTTGAGATGATCATCTTACGAAGGACTATAGCAGGGGTGGTTCAATCGGAGGAATAATTTTATCTATCGATATGACCCGGGTGTTATTTTTTTTTTTGAAGATGAGGAAACAGGTTATAAATGAACGCGTTTGAAATGGTGACGTCAATGAATAGTTTTTTTTTCAAGTTTTAGAAATTCGATTTTTTTTTTATTTGCATTCGTAAAGTGCACGTGGGGTTTTTCTATTTCTTTACCCCAGATTTCAGCTCTCTCTTTTTTTACAATACCTTTTTATTTATGTTTTTTCTTTTATTTTATTGGAAAGATATTTCACGTGAAATTAAAAAAAAAACCGAAAGGTTACAGTCTTTTTAGTGATTTTGTTTTTATTTGCAAAATGTTTAAACTTTAACCACTAAGGGCAACACGTGGGTGAATTTTCGTTTACTTTTACACGAAAAGATTTCGATTTCAAGGGTTTTAGCAAATTTGTTTAGGTATCATCGTTAGTTATTTTTTTCTTTCTTTTTCTTTTACATTTTAAATTTTTAGACTTTTAAGCTACGGAATAATTTGCAAGTTTATGAAGCACGCGACTTTTAAACGTCTTCCGCAAGAGCGGTCCGCGTCTTCCACCCAGTTTCAAGTCGTACCACAGAATGGCCAAAAAGATCCGAGCTCGCTGCTAATTTTTACTCTAAGACTTTGAGTTCCACAATCCACAATGATGGCTTTCTTCCGGGACCTCTGATATCAAAACGATTTTGACCAAAGAATCGAAATCAATATTTTAAAATTATTTAGGAATTTATTAATAATAAATGTGATGTTCTTAGACTTTTCTTCTATCATTGGTGTGGAATATAATTATTTTATAAATTTTTTTGTGCCAATGATATGGTGACTATATTATGCTGAATAGCTGCACTCTTAAGAGAACTTATGAAGAGAAATTTGTGTGAGAAAATTTTACTTTCTTTCCGATCGATTATAATCGATTTTAAGGGTTAGTTATTGGAGCCTTGATTTCCTAAATAAATCTTAACAAAGGTAATTCATATATACTTACAGAAATCGTTTAGATATGTATCTGGCGACAAATGAAAACATAAATTTGAACACCATCGAAGATTGCATTAAAAAAGCTGCAAGGCAGAATAACTATGACAGAAGAGGAATATTTAAACAGCCATTGTTTGATACTGAGTGTATGTTGGCAAGGAAAACAGCATATATTTGGTTTAATAACTATAGGCGAGATAACTTTGAATCTTCTAAACAGAAATACCTTCATCTGAATCGGAAATTCAAATCGTTGTGTAGAGAGAAGGAAGTAACTCACTATGAAAACGAAGCGAAAAGCTTAGCATTATGTAAAAGTACGAGAGAAAGGTACATGTCATCAGTAGACACCTGAATTGTGAGACGTTAAGAGTACATTTTAATGAACTGCTCAATCATTTGCCTACCACTAATGATATTGTGCAATTTGCTCAACCAGCCTTTAGCAATGAAATATTGGAATCAGCAATCGAGAAGGATGAGGTTTGTACAGCCCTAAAACGTCTCAATGACGGCAAGGCAGCTGGAGCGGATAGAATACCTTCCGAATTCTAGAAATATGGATTGGACATGTTGATAAACCGATTAACGGACATGTATAATATAATCATGGATACTGGAGTTATACCGAAAGAATTCAAGGAAGCACTTATTTTTCCCATCCACAAAAAAGGCAATACACTAGACCCTGCAAATTATAGAGGGATTTCCTTCTTGAATGCATCTTACAAAATATTCACTTCAGTTTTGCATAGTAGACTTAGATTGTGGATTGATTCATACAAACTGTTGAAAGAATTTCAAGCAGGTTTCCGACAAGGGTATTCTACTGTTGACAACATTTTTGTACTTCGAAGTGTCGCTGACTTCTTTTTGGACAGAAATAAGAAGCTATGTGTCTTTTTTGTCGATTTCAAAGCAGCTTTCGATACGATAGACCGTAATGCACTGATGTACAAGATGTACAGATTGGGAATGACATACAAATTCGGACGTGTACTGCAGAACCTGTATCTAGAAACAAAAGCAGCAGTGTGGGATGGTGAACATATTTCTCAGTGGTTTGAAACGAAGACAGGTGTAAGGCAAGGTTGCATTTTAAGTCCAAGTTTATTTGCACTTTTTATCGACGATATCACCGATTGTTTGCCGGGAGGAGTAGAATATGCTGGGACTCTCATCAAGGCTCTCCTTTTCGCAGATGATTTAGTGTTGTTTGCTAATACACCAGAGTCACTACAGCTTATGATAAATAAACTTGGTGTGTATAGCACAACTTGGAGACTAGTTGTTAATCTAGAGAAGTCGAAGGTGATAATTTTTCGAAAAGGTGGAGGTAGAGCAAGCGGACAAGAACAGTGGTCATTCAACAATGAAAGAATAGAAGTAGTCAAGGAATACAATTATTTAGGGATCACTATGACCAAGAATAACAGTATGGAAAAACATCTAATCGAGAAACTACAAAAAGCCAAAACTACAATAAATATTGCGTGGAAAAATGTTTTTAGTAATAAAAATGTAGCTCATAGCAGTAAATATAAAGTATTTGAAGCAGTAGCGGAATCAACTTTAATGTATGCAGCCCAGGTTTGGGGTAGTAAGAAGTATGAATCTGTTGAAAAACTGCTTCGTTTTTATATCAAAAGGATATTTCGACTACCACCAAACTCTCCAAACTACATGCTCATGCTGGAAACGGGTATCTATCCTCTATTTATTAAAACTCTGAAATTGAATATTGACTATGTATGTGATGTCCTTGAGATGTCAGATGAACGTCTCCCAAAAAGAGCAGCACTTCACACAATACGAAGTAAATCAGGTTGGTTTAGAGATTGGTTGGAGCTAGAGGAAAAAGCAAATACAAATTTAGCACCAGATGAGTATCAAAGGTGGAAACCCGTTCTGTACCACTTGATTTCACAAGTAGACGAAAAATGTAGATTGGGATACGCATTACAGGCAGAAGAATCCATCTATAGAATGTCATATAGCAAGCTGAACTACAACCTCAAAAAAAGGAACTGCTTCCGAGATGATTTACCAACGGAGCATATATCTTTGATATTTAGACTAAGAGGAGAACTTCTCAATCTAAATTACATACCTCACCGCGAAGACCTGCCTTTACTGTGCGAATTATGCAATATGGGTGAAAGAGAAAACATTTTTCATTTTATGGGTAGATGTCCTGTTCTACGAGAAACAAGAAGACATGTCTTTGGTAGTGACGTCTTATCAGAAGAACGTATAACATATTATCTTAATGAAGTTGATGTTCCCTTATTACACAAATATTGTAAAATAGCATTAAAGTACAGGAATAGAATTATAAATGAAAATTTTTAATTAAGTAATAATCGAACAAAGTTGTCAATCGGGCAGACGGCGAATAGCCATGCATTATTGTTGTAAAATTTTATGTATTAATTAATATTTGTAAATAAAATTACTTACCACTACTACTACTACTATAGAGATTTTATAAAAATCCTTAGTCAATATGTATAAATTTTCTTAGCAAAATGCTTCCATTTAATTTTAAAAAAATGCACTGGGGCGTAGAGTGATATTTTGTCCGTATTAAATTTACTTAAATAAGCTAACCCGTGTAGAGGTTTCCTACACAACTTTTTCTTTTTACAAGACACGGCGCGTGAAATGAAAAAGAAAACGAAACCGAAAACTAACGTTGGATTTTAATTTGGTTTTTAATTTGAAACTAAACCCACGCCTGAGAATCTGTCTCATGTTCACACTGGCTAGCGGGCTGTCATGAAATATTTACTTTTTGATATCCTTTGAATGGAAAATTCCTAATCGTGTACCCTTCTCATCCTCCAATTCATAGAGATTATTTCCCACGATAGAAATCACTTTTGTCTTGGCGAATTTGGGACATAATTTGGCGTTTAAACGTTTGCATTTATTACTCAAAATGAAATTTTTTTGGAAACAACATCACCAACCTGGTTCTCAACTGCCCTACTGTGGGTATTGTAAGAATGTTCGTTTGAAGAATGAGCTTTTTGCAAAGACTCTTTTAGATTGGAATGAAGAATATTCATTTTAGATGTTTTTGGAATCACTTCGAGGTCTTGTTGTGAAATTTTCCACCGACCGACCGACTGATTGAATATATCAATTTATATAATTAAAACACTATTGGATTTCCGAATCCTATATTAGTTACGACCGTACACGATTTTAAATTCTTTTGTTTTAATTTGTTTTAAGTTAAACAAAATCAAAATTGCACACTGCCGATGTGCCGCGAAAATTATTATGACACTACGAGAAACGTCAGTCGATATGTCAACAGGTGAAAGAATTCACCACAGGTAGCAATAAAAGTATTGCCAGCACGGTAGCTCAGCCTAAGGGGGGGTTTCGATTAGTGAATATTTTATTAATCGAGGTGATTAATAAAATTGAGATAAAATTGATATCAAAATGATATCGAAGTATGACGAGGAGAATTTCTCCAAGTCGTATTGTTTAAAGTGGGCGCCAGGAAACTTTTTACTGGAAGTTTACCAAAACCAGAAGCTGAAAAATTAGTCTTCAAAAAAAGAATGAAATAAAAGAAGGGGTTTGTTTTCCGGATGGGAAATTTACGTTATGTTTATTTGCCTGGAAAACCTTGGCCGAAGCCGGGATTAAAAACCAGGATCTTTTATAAAAAAGAAAGATACGAATTGAATTCTCGATAAATGTAGTGCAAACAAAAGAAAGGAAAAAATATGAATATAATCACAAAACCGATAAAAGAAATCACTCGAAGATAAGACAAAAAAAATCAAAAGCGGTAAACGCGTCCCGTAATATCGGGAAATTAACAAAGGTCGAAAGGACGAATAAGAAAAATATTGAAGGACACCAATAAACAATATTCTTAAAACAAAGAAAACACTATACTTAGCTTTTACGACTTCCCCAACAGCTATCACAGTCCTTCCTCAACAAATTTTTGTTTCCTCACAGCAGAACACCAAAAAAATCTTCAACTCAATAAAATTTTACAAAACGCTCGTACCGAAAATTACGTCTTTTTCAAAAAAATGCTTCACACAATTTTTCTTAGTCTTCTAATCGCTTTGGGCGCAATCCAAAAAAAGTGGCCATCATCATGGCGAGCTTGACCCTTCCGGCTACCTGCCCTTAGGCAATCCTCTCGGATCTTTTGCGTGGTGATCGATCTGTCTCGGTCCCGCAACTTCCTCCATTCATTAGATTGGGGTGTGCGACCGAGAAGCCAGGTATCTTTCGTCGCACGCGATCTCTTTAAAAAGGTGATGCGATCACCCAGTAGCTCAATGAGTGAGTTCAGCTCTTCACTTTCCAACCCATTCCAGCCAAGACTTTCTGGAAAAATCGTGTGGAATTCCTCGCATTACCGAGTATCTACACGCGCTAGTTTTTGGTTGAGGAAAGACTACTTATGTGGTGTTGAAGGAAGTCGGTAGCCAAGCCTATAATTAAAATAAAAGTTATTAAGATATTCTTAAAGTGATTTTTCTATCGTTAATAATTATGTACTTTATGGTGGGCCTCGGCCATACTACGTTAAGGTTGGTGTGACTTTATATACACATTGTTGGGCATGGGTATCGTCTTCATGCCTTGACGATATTGTTCAACCAATATGTGGGCCAACCGTCGCACAGTTCGTTGGTGTGGAATCCTTTCGCACACTTTGGTAGGACCTGTTAAATTTGCTTTCCCAAAATGCTAGAAGAGCAGGTCACTGGCTGATGGTCCAGGTTTCTACTAAACTCTTCCAGAATTTTGCGGCCGCAGTAAGAAATCGTTAAGGGCAGTTAGCAACAAGGGAGGTGAAACTTGTTGTGGTAAAATTTACCGCAACAGTCTGAACTATTAACGATATATAAATTTCGGAGAAGCTTGAAATCAGATCCGTGCTGCATCATACTGTGTCCAAATAACGCCTCGTAAGGCGACATACCTATTACCGAATGAATTGTGGATCGTAAAGCACATCCGATTGATGGTAGGTGAAGATTCCAATCAAGGTCTGAACTATTAACGATATTTAAATTTCGGAGAAGCTTGAAATCAGATCCGTGCTGCATCATACTGTGTCCAAATAATGCCTCGTAAGGCGACATACCTATTACCGAATGAATTGTGGATCGTAAAGCACATCCGATTGATGGTAGGTGAAGATCCCAATCTCTTTGATCTTGTTTGATGTAAGATCTAATGGCCGCAAGCATAGATCGGTTTACTCTCTCACTGGCGTTAGCCTGAGGAGCGTAAGATGCGGTTTTAATATGTTTAACACCGTATGAACACAAAAACTTTTTAAAAACAGAACTGGTAAATTGCTTACCATTATCTGACATAAGGGTTTCTGGTACGCCAAACATACAGAACATTTGTTCATGGAGAAATCTGATCGCTGTTTCCGAAGTTGCAGTTCTGAGAGATTGAATTACGTTAAATTTATTGAGTTGGTCAAGAAAAATAATTATAAAAACATTTCCCCTTCTGGAACGCGGGTAAGGTCCTAAAAAATCTATATACAAATGTTGGTATGGGCGTTCTACTAAGAATGGTTTCCCCATAGGATGTCTCAAAATCTGATTTGATGCCTTCGACATCTTGCAAACATCACAATTCCCTATATAATCTTTGAACTGTGCAGCCATATTTGGCCAGAAGAAGCGCTGCCGAAGTCGGTAAAGTGTTTTGGCGATTCCGGCATGCGAGGATTTTGGTGGCTGGTGAGCGAGAGTAATAAATTGGCTGGTTAATGCTGAAGGAACCCATAGCTTCCAAATTAAATCCTCCTCAAGAGGATTGCCTGTGCTGTGGTTGACCCTTTTGTATACGAAACCTTCCGAAACAACCAGGTCAGGGAGCTGATTTTTATTATTTTCGATGTTTTCAATTATCTTGACATATTCCTCAGATGTAAAGCTGGGGTCTGTCAGATCTATTTGCAATACATCGGAGGAGTATTCATCTGATAAGGCAGCAATGTTGACAGCATCGGCAGCATATACAATTGATAGAGCATCTGCCACAATATGCTGAGAACCTTTTCTGTGCTCTATATCAAAATCATACCCTTGAAGCTTTAAACTCCATCGAGCCAACCGTCCGTTTAGGTCCCTCTGACTCATCAGCCACTTCAAGCTCGCATGATCCGTTATAACTGTGAATTTATATCCTTCAACGTATTCCCGAAACTTTTGTATCCCCAAATCTGCAGCTAAACATTCACGTTCTGTAACGCTGTAGTTACACTGGGCAGAATTCAACTTATGCGAAAAATAACAAATCGGACGTTCAGCTCCTTCATTATCTTTCTGACATAGGACAGCACCGATGCCACTTGCTGAAGCGTCACATAAGATAATGAAGGGTTTACTGAAGTCGGGATGTATGAGAACAGAATCCGTTGTTAACATATCCTTTATTTTATTAAAAGCATCTACTGCTTTACCATCAAATTCGAACTTTTTACCTTTCTTAAGCGTGTTTGTGATCGGAGTAGCAAGTGTGGAATAATCACGAATAAAACGTCTGTACCATCCGGACATTCCCAGAAATCTCCTTACTTGACGAACTGTTTTGGGAACAGGGAATTCCCGTATAGCGGCAATTTTTTTATGATGAGTTTTAATACACCCGTCACTGACAATAAAACCTAAATAATTCAGTTCCTTATAACAAAATTTGGATTTTTCTACATTGATTGTTAAACCAGCTTCTTTTAAACGGTTCGCAATTAGTTTTAGCAATCGGACATGCTCCTCAAAAGTACTTGAAATGATCAGCAGATCATCCAGATATACAAAAACATTTGCTCTCAATTCATGGGGTATCACTTTGTCCATTAGTTTGCACAAGCGTTGCGGAGCATTGCAAAGACCAAAGGGCATTACCTTAAATTGGTAAAGAGGTCTACCTGGAACCGTAAAAGCGGTCTTTTCCCTTGAAGATTCCTCCAGCGGAATCTGCCAAAAGGCGTCTTTCAGATCCACACTTGAAATGAAGTGTGTATCTGCAAGACGACTTAGAACTCCTTGTAATTGAGGAAGTGGATACGCACTCTTTTTGGTCTTAGCATTCACTTTCCTGTAGTCCAGCACAAACGATTTTTTCCGGGTTTTTGTGCCAGTACTACAGGTTAACTCCACGCACTATTGCTTTCCTCTATTAAACCCATTGCTATCATGCGATCCAGTTCCTCGTATACCAGTTTTTGCACCGCTGGAGAAATAGGGTAGTGCCGTTGTTTTATCGGTTCCGCATCCCCCGTATCGATTACGTGTTCCTCAAGCGTTGTCCTTCCTAAACCAAAAGTGGCAAAGGACGGAAATGTGCTTATGGCTGCTTTGAGTATACTGGATTGTTCTGCTGTCAAATCATGAGCTTTTAGGCAATTGTTAACTTTTGGTTCCGCGTCTAAGGAAACTTCCGAAATAATTTGTGGTGCAATATTAAAAGCTTTCCAAAAATTGACACCTACGTAAATATAGTTGTTGATTCAGGGAAGGAACTACAAACAAATCGATTTTCTTGGTAATTCCTTGGTATGTGACATCAACTTCTAATTTTCCTTTTATAGCATGTTTTTGACCATCCGCCGTTCTTACAACCGAAGAGAAACTAGGGATAGGGATTTTGTTTGATTCTAAAAATTCAAGCCCTTTAGAACCTAAACAACTTATGCTGGCACCGCTATCCAGCAGTCCCAACAAGGTTGTTCCTAGCAGTGTGACGTTGGAATAAGGTCGTGGATCATTTCCAGAGTATAGGGTTGTTGCTTCTATATTTTGATGAATCATTTTTTTCTGTTTTGGCTAACTGTCGGACTGGAGTAATTTTAGGTGAAACTGGTGCTTTTGATTTACCAAAGATCCTTTCCTTTGCCTTGTGATACGCAAGAAGACGTTCGTGTAATGTTTTAAAATGATCACCCACTTGGCCTTTGCGATCGCTAGGTTTCGGTTGAGTTTCTAGGGTCCTATCAAGATTTTTCAAAATAGTTATATATTGGGTGGTATTTGGTTGCAATGCATTTGAAATTGTGGTTATGTCTTGGTTTCCGGTGGTGGGTTGGTTGAGCAAACCGTCCCGGAATTCGGTATGATCCGCTGAAAGTTTTTTGAACAGCGCGGGCAGTTGGGTGAGGTAGTATCCTCTTTTCCACATTTAAAGCAAAAGAACGACGTTTGTGGCATAGAACACTCTCTATACCTATGACCAGTTTTCCTACAATTCCAACAAATATTATTAATCATATCTTTATTAGCATGGTATGCCTCCAGGGTGTTATCTGGGGTTGCCAACAGAGAACCCTCTGGTTCAATTTCATTAACATATCTGTGAAATTGTGGTTGCGTTGGCGCTTTCAACTTTTGTGCATCATGACCGGCAATATATTTCTCCATCTTGCGACAGACGTAAACTAACTCTTGAAGACTCGATGTGCAAAAAGTTATTAATAACTCTCCTAACCTTCTCCTGACGTTTTCTTTTAAGAGACCAAAAAGTTCAAAATCGGGTTTTGGGATCAACAATCGACTGTTCATTTGTTGCATGGCCATAGGTTAGGTTAGGTTAAAGTGGCTGTTGGTTTGGGACGTCCAACACACTTAGAGCAAAGTATGGTCCGTTGTGATACCACATGGATCAGTTAATCAGCTTAACTCGTTGAACCAATTGGAGCTTCGAATGAAGCGTAGGAGACGAGTAATGTCTGAATTTTTTAGATTACTGGTATCGTTAAAGTAGTAGTCTCCAAGGTGGGTTCTACGTCTTTGTGATAAGGCAGGGCATGTGCACAGAAGATGAGAGATTGTCTCCTCTTCTTCTTCGTCCATGCAACTCCTACAAAAATCATTTGCAGGGGCTCCAAGTCGAATAGCATGCCTTCCTATTAAGCAGTTCCCAGTCAGGACACCTATAACGTAGCTAATGTGCAATCTACTCAGAGAGATTAATTGTTTTGAGCGCCTGGCGCTAAGATTAGGCCAAATTCGTTTAGTCGCTACACAGGTGGTGGTGTTATTCCACCTGAAGTTTGTTTTCTCTATCGTATCTTGCTTTAGCATGAGTTTACATGTAGCTAAGAGGATACCTATGCTAGCATTGTGAGCCAGCAGAGGTAAAGTTGTTCCGATTTTTGCAAGTTCGTCAGCTTTGCAATTTCCTGGAATGTCTCTATGGCCCGGCACCCAGAAAAGGTGAATGTTGAACTGTGTAGCCATCTCCGTAAGAGATGATCGACAATTTAGGGCTGTTAGTGAATTTGTAGAGACAGAGTCTAAGGATTTTAACGCAGCTTGGCTATCCGAGAAGATGCGTATATCATTAGTTGATATAACGTTTTCTCTAAGCCAGGATAGGACTTCTTTTATAGCCAGGATTTCAGCTTGGAACACGCTACAATGATCGGGTAGACGAAAGGAGAGTCTATCTGAGTATACGCCTCCACCAACCCCATCCTCCGTTTTTGATCCGTCTGTAAAAAAGTTTATAGGACCATCGTTCAAAAATCATGTATTCTCCCAAGAAGACCTGGGAGGTATAGTCACTTTGAAGCTATAGTTATTAAACTGAGGATGGGGTATGGTGTAGTCAATATTACTGTTTATAGTTCTGAACGAGTTCAAAATAGTGGTGTGGCCAATTCCATTATTGATGCACAGAGAGGAGGCCTGAAGCCGTATGGCAGTATTAGCGGCCGTTTGCTTGCTGAAAAAGTCCAGCGGTATTAGATGGAACAGAACATCTAGTGAAGCGGAGGGGAGCGAAGTGCTCCTCCCATACACAGGCAGGCTGTTCGTTGGACTTTGCTGAGTTTATCGCGATTTGTCGCTGTTTCTAGCGCCGTCCACCATACCACTACTCCATAAGTAAGGATCGGTCTTATGACCGAGATGTATAGCCAGTGTGTAATGCGGGGCTGTAGGCCCCATTTATTACCAATGGCCTTTTTACAGGAGAACAGGGCTACTGTGGCCTTGTTTATTCTCTCTTGAATATTAGGTTTCCAACTTAATTTCTTATCTAAAATGAGACCCAAGTATTTTGCTTGATCAGAGAATTTAAGTGGTACACCGTTTATGAGGGGAGGGTCAATGTGTGGGACTTTGTATTTCCTTGTGAAGAGGACAAGGTCGGTTTTTTGTGGGTTAACGCCTAGTCTACACCGATTAGCCCATCTGGTGAGCTTATTTAAAGCGTTTTGTAAGAGTTCTTTTAGTATATTGGGATGTTTACCCGTTACTGCAATAGCAACATCGTCCGCATAGGCAAACACTCTGTATCCCTCTCTTTCTAGAGTAGTTAGTAATTCATTTATTACTAAATTCCAGAGGAGAGGGGATAGGACACCACCTTGTGGCGTACCTCTGCTGACACCCCTTTGTGTAGTAAAATCGCCCAGTTTTGAATTGATAATCCTGCTTATCAGCATCAGATTAATCAATTCGCTGATCGACTTATCTACCTCCAGAGATGTCAATACACGTGCAATTGCAGATGTGTCGACATTGTTAAATGCACCTTCTATGTCTAAGAAGGCAACTAAGGTGTACTCTTTATGATGGAGGGAATATTCGATTGTACGTACTATACTGTGTAGAGCCGTTTCAACTGATTTCCCTTTGTTGTAGGCATGTTGAGCCTTTGAAAGGAGGGACTTATCAATACTTGCCCTTAAGTGAATATCGATCAAACGCTCAAAAGTTTTGAGAAGGAATGATGATAAGCTGATAGGTCTTAGGTCTTTAGGGTTTACGTGACTGGATTTTCGAGCTTTTGGAATAAAAACAACTTTAACTTGTCTCCAAGACATCGGGAGGTATGCCAAATTAAGGCAACCTTTGAAGATGTTTTCTAGGATGGGTATTAGAAAACTTGCATTTTCTTGCAGTTCGGCTGGAATTACACCATCCAGACCAGCAGATTTATATGGTTTAAAGCTGTTAATAGCCCATTTGAGTTTTTCCCTAGTGACTTGACCTTGTGGGGGTTGTAAAGTATTGTCACCATTATTAAGTGTAATGTTATTAATAATATTAGAGCTACCAGGAAAGTGGACGTCTAGTAGCAAGTTGAGTGATTCTTGAATTGGTCCAGAGGCCAGAGGCGTTTTTCAAGCATCTTGGCATGATTGGATTTTTGGAGAGGATTTTGCGCAGCCTGGATGCTGCGGAGCAATCTTCCACGTTGCTGCAGAAGTTTCTCCAGGATGATCGTTTGGTTTTCCTCAGTTTTTTTTTTAAATATCTTCAGTGATTCTTTATATGAATCCCAGTCCGACATGTCTCTAGAAGCTTTCGCTCTGTTAAAGAGTTTTCTGCTTTCTTTTCAAAGTGGATCCAGCCCTGAGTTCCACCAGTGTGGCTTCTTTTTACCTCTTACTTGTATAAGAGGGCATGCAGTATCTAGAGCTTTGTGTAGGGCTAATGTTAGATTATTGACTTTGTCGTCAAGATCTTCAAAGTTGGAGGGAGTATTAAAGAGTTCAGGTTTTACTAAACTATTTAACGTTCTCTTATATTTTGGCCAATTTGTTCTTTTTAGATTTCGAAAGATCGGTTGGCAAGGTGGTTCATTTAAAAAGTCAAACTGGATGTATCTATGATCAGAAAAGGAGTGATCTTTAGATACCTTCCAGTTCAAAATATTATTATTAATGAATTCGGAGACAAGAGTTATATCTAAAACTTCTTGTCGATTTTTAGTAATAAAGGTTGGCTCATTACCAACGTTACTTACGAGTAGGTTAGTGTTTAGAATATAGTCGAAAAGAGACTCACCCGTGTCGTTTATATCCGTGCTACCCCATACTGTATGGTGGGCGTTAGCGTCACTACCGATGATGAGGCCGATGTTGAGCCTTTGTGCTTCAGTTATCAATCTCTCCAGAGTGTCACCGGGAGAGGGCCAAGATGGTCGTGGCCAAGATACGCCGACGCCAGCCAGAATGTTCCTCTGGCAGTTTCCAGACTTGCGGCGGTGATATCTCGATCGCTGAAATTAGGGAGTAAATATACATTTAGGCTGCGTTTTACTAATATGCAAGATCTGGGTTCATCCTCACCTGATGCATAAAGCACGCAGTATTTGGGAGTCCTGATTCCTCGAACAATGGATTTAACAATCCAGGGTTCTTGAATTAGGACAATATCTTCATCGCTGCTAGATAGGCGAAGAAGAAGGGAGGCCGAAGCCTTTATGGAGTGTTGGAGGTTAATCTGGAGTAACCGCAGCATTTTTGCTACTGCACTCCCGATCAGCCTCCAACACAGTAATGTCGGAGTCATCCATATCAGAGGACGATTCTAAAAGAATGTCCTCATCTCCGCTGTCGTAGACCTCGGCCTCCATTGCGGAAAAACCTTGGTCGGTGTTAGGAGCTTCCTCTGTTACTGGGGATACCTGAGATGCATCGTCTTCCAATGAAGGAAGTGTGACCGATGCACCAGGTTCCTCAGCAGCAGTTTCCGCTTGTGTGGGTGGGGGAGTTGGAAGGGTTTGTGCCTCGAACCCATCTTTTTTATAGACCCTCAGCGTAATTTCATCGAACCCAAACCTAATCACACCTTTTGATTGCGCCAGAGGAGAAAGGGACTCTGCATTGATGATTACAATTGCACCCTTGTAGGGTCCCTTTGGATCCTCCAATTTCGCAACCTTCCAGTTGTGAGTAGGAAGGGTTGGATTGGAGAGCCGAATTACCTTCAATACGTGGTCTGCTTCCTTGAATATGGCCGGAACCGTGATGCGAGCTCTTGGTCTGCAAGGAATATCCTCCTTTGCTACAACCTCCAGCTTAGCACCAGGCCAGACCTCTCCAAGTCGGCTGACCGCCAGCGTCAGTAGGTCGCACGACCTCTGATCATCACAGACCATCAACTTGATGTGTCCCTGATGCCAACCGCCATCTTTTGTGATGGGCGGTGGTCCCGGATTGTCAGACATGATCTCGACAAAGCTGAAGGCCAGCTGTCCTTTGGCCAATGTCCAGTTTTCGGCAGAGATCGTGCCATCTACATCATTTCTGTCGATAATCGCGACAACCATTTTGTCCTTCAGAACGTCACTGAAGGACATTTTTGCCTTGCGAGGGTCAAGAGAAGTGCTGGTGTTCAGCACTTTGGGGCGTTTAGGTAGTGAAACACTACCTTCCATAGACCTTTGTCGCTTCGACGTTGAGTCTTGGCTGGTCTTCAAATTATTTTTGGCCAGGAAATTCTTGGCCCATTTTATCTTGGCGTCATGCTGAGAGTTTCCTCCAGCGCCTAGTTGTTCACCAAACGTCTGGAGAATCCTCTTAGCATTACGCATGTCCCTGCAGTAGGCTTTGGAGGGTCTGAGCTTACGCCCATCTCCCACAGGACCTTCTTTAGGATTATTTGCTTTGGAGGTAGAAGGACCTGGCACCACAGCCCTACTACCTCCGACACGCGGTGTAGAAGAGACGAGAGGTTTACTCTCTGTGGTAGTAGAGGAGCCGTTCTTCACAACTGCCTCACTACAGGAAGAAGGTGATGTGATCCGTGTATACAGATAAGGCTGGTTAATCCGGAGGTCGCCAGGTATCCGGATATTCCGTTCGCGACTGAGCTAGTTTTTTAATTGGGCCCTCAGCCTGGCTGATCATCGGCACGGGTCGTATAACACCTTAGATCCAGCCCAATTGGGAAGTTTAAGGGAAGGATATGTTTTGGAAAAGGAGAGACGAACAGCAATTAAGCCATAAGCGTCCCAGGAAGGAAACTAGGCATTGACAGACAGTTATACACCATACAGTCAGGGGATAAGGAGACATCAGCCAGCATAATAGCACAGAGCTGACGGAGGAGGGGGTAAAGGATTGGGAAGGGGAGGGGCGAGCGACCTTTGGTTTCAGGACTCTTCTGGAGAAATAATTCCCGAGAATCATTGACCTTACTCAGCTTCTACAACTCGACAAGTTCGACGCTCAGGTAGAAGTGTATGGCCATATAAAAATCGTCAAATGACTCAGTAGGGCCTTGACGTCCATCGAACATCTTCCTGGATAGTTCCGAATCTGTTTCCAAACTACGAAACTGTTCCAGTAAAGCCAAACGAATATTTAACCAGTCGATGGTTGGACGAAACTTAATATATACCCAGAACCATGATTCTGCCTGTCCTGAAACGAATTGGTGAAAGTTTAAAACTATTTCAGACCATGTCGCGCCATAGCAATCTTTCAAACGTTCTAAGCGACAAATGAAATCGTCTACAGTCATGTTCCTTCCATCAAATTTTAATCCCCACTTGTGGAATGCATGAGTTTTCCAACTAGGCCGTAGCTGAGACGTTCCCTGAACACTAGATGGATCTCTGGTTGTTCTTGATGGAGGATCATTTAGATAAAGGATTTGCAACTGAGGCAGGAATTCATCCGCAGTGTGGTGATTAGAATTTTTTTGTGGTATGGCTGGATTGGGTGGCATGGCTGAACTATTATTTGGAGTGGCTGAACTGTTTACTCGTATGGCTGATCTGTTATTAGGAATGGCTGAATTAAATGTAGTTCCAGGGTTAAGCTCTAGTCGTCTTCGAACATCATAATCTACATGAGGCGTTGAATTTGACTGAGAAAGCGCTTCTCGGACCAAATCCTTAACCATTTTTTCAAACCTTGTCTGGGTAAGTACAAGTTCCTTCTGCATTACCTGTCTGTTTTCGGTCGTACTAATGCCTACTGTAGCTTTCACTATTTCCTGAATGTGCTGTAACAGATCGCTATTTCTATTGTTACTCCAATCTTTAGGATTCGGTTGTCTCGTGCTATTATTATCATTACCAATAGCACCCTCTATAGCATTGGTAGTAGGTTGTCCTTCACCGTCAACTAAATCATTTCTATTTTGACGCAAGTCGCAAACAGCTGACCCGTTGGGGGGAAGATTGGTAGCTCTCAGTGGCCTGTCTTGATCACTAGAACTTGACATACTTTCAACAGTATTTCTACTACGACCTCTCCTAGGAACAGTCGAGTGACCCGTGTCTCTCTTTTTCCTGGTACTTTTTTTTGTTTTATTTCTATCTAAGGGCATACTAATTTTTCTTTTTTTTTTTTTAATGGGAGAACTAAAAATCGATTGTCCCCAAAACAAAAAAATATATCGATATGATTATTTGCCTGGCAAAAATCCTCGTATCAAACCCTCCTAGTGGGTGCCGGGCGGTAATGATCACCACAGTTTTCTTGTGCGATGTCAAGAAGGGGATCAGATAAGGTCAGGTTGAATTGTTGAGGCGTTTCTAAACCCTTCAATAGTTTAAACTCTCAGCAATGCAATTTGACCATAGATACGGGGTCCCTAATTTTCATTGGTGGTGTGAGCGATTTTCATAATCCGTGCCGAAGAAATGGAAGGCTGGGGGGTAAACCAGTCACGAACGAGCTCATTCGGATGCCTTGGCAGGGTCCGTCTTACATCTTGCCTTACCCCGGTATATCGGCTCTGCCGGGGGTGACCTTTTACTTCCGTACTACTCGTGGGACCAAAATTACTACACAAAACAATTCACAGGACGATTTAGACATAACGAACTTAGGACCATCCGCCGACTATGAGGATGAACTTTTGGCCTCCAGTCAGGAGACCGTTGTGGGGCAACCTGCAAAAACTGGAAGTGCAACGAGTACCAGCCATAGTACTCCTGTGCCTCGACCGCAAATAAATCCAAACTCCTCTACCAGCAATGCCAGCCATAGCAATGCTGGTAAAGGAAAAAATAAAAAGTCATCTGGTACTCGCATCAAGAACCAGTTCAAGAAGGCCTCCTTCATTCTTAGCAAGATTGCTGAAAATGAGAAGGCTGGAATTGTGCTGGGGAAAGATCGCGAAGACAAGATCATGTACCAAAAGATTGTTGATGAATACAACAGTCTCTTGGCTACAAAAAAGAAGGCCAACAAAAGAAACCGGTCTCGTGAAGAGACCGAAAAACCTTCTAAAAAACCAAAACACAATGAACCAAATTCAAATAAAGATGAGAAGGCATCATCTTCCGGAGCGGCGCAACAGCGTACTTAAAGTGAGGTTGTCAGAGACGACCTCCAAGTATCGGTTGTGGATGAGCTCTTCACAAACAGCAGAGGTCTGCTAGCTGTGTGGAGTTCTATCGAGGCCAAGCTCTCGGAGATGGTGTTTTCTTACACAATCTCGGCAATTGAGGGTCCCTACCCTAGTTTTCACTCTGGCGAAGTGCTCAGGGGACACAGGGTAATCAAATGCGATGACGTGTTTTCCAGGGATTTCCTTAGATCATGCATTGCTAAGATAAGCAATGACTGGAAAGGCTTGAGACTTAAGCTTATCCCAGCTAAGGACATCCCCAGACAGCCGAAGGCTCGCATTTGGTTGCCCGTCATGAGCATCAAGCCAAGTGGACAGGAGCTGATCCGTGGTCTTCAGAGGCTAAACCCGCTGATTCCAATGCATGACTGGACAGTCATCTAGGCTGAGGAGCCGCAGAAGAATAGCGCGTCCTATCTTTTGAAGATCAGCGGGGAGAGCTTGGGGGCCCTTGAGAAGGCTGAATATAAGTTAAGATTCGGCATTAGAAATGCAAAGATTAAGGTCCTGCAGGGTCAGGGAGCAGACTGCGACAACAATGATGGCAAAGTCAAGACCGACGATGATATCATTGTTGCCGAAGTCCCCGGCGAGTCGCCGGGCCCTGAAGTTGCAGGCCCTTCTTCTTCAGGCAATTAAAAACGCGCTGCGTTCTATACAGATTAATCTGAAGCACTCGAAATGTGCCTCAGATAATCTAAAGGTCTTCCTGAGTCAGGATGACTTGGACGTAGCGTTCATACAAGAACCTTGGGTGAATGGCCTCAGAGTTCGAGGCCTTCTGGACCACAAATACGACCTTTTTTATAAAATCCTTAATACTGACCAAGGTAAGCCTAGAACCTGCATTCCCATCCTTAGCACCCCCGGTTTGACGGTTGTCAGAATTGAAGGAAAAAATGCTGGCCTACTTCTGGCATCGGCTTACTGTGGCCACGACCGGCAGTCACCTCCGGAAGAGTTGGAGACCCTGGTAATCGCTTCCACACAAAAAAAGACAGACCTCCTGATTGGGTGCGACGCCAACGCACGGCATTCTCTATGGGGCAGCACGGTAATTAATGAACGAGGTGAGTCACTTTTTGATTTCATTATTAACAATAACTTAAATGTATGCAATAGAGGTAACACCCCAACTTTCATTTTTCCGAGCTCGGTTTACTTCGAAGGTTGGGAGGATGTACTTGATGTTACTCTATCAAATAACAATCTTTATTCTATGGTGGAAAATT
Source organism: Eupeodes luniger (assembly GCA_951509635.1). Lineage (NCBI taxonomy): Eukaryota > Metazoa > Arthropoda > Insecta > Diptera > Syrphidae > Eupeodes > Eupeodes luniger. The sequence goes on along the minus strand of OX608073.1, from coordinate 182,217,301 downwards.
GGAGAGTCTCACTTGTGAATTCTTTTTCTGATCACAGGTGGATACTCTTCAATATAAATTTTGAGTCTGAAATTCCTCCCCCTCACAGAAACCCCAAAAATACTGATTGGAAGAAATTCAGTCAAATAATTAACACGAAACTGCGTAACACGCCAAATCGGTGTCCAGAGTCGGTAAGCGATCTCGAGTCTAAAGTAAAGACCTTCGAGGCAGCTTTTGACACGGCTTACAAAGTCTCGTGTCCTATTAAATACAGTCGCAAGTCACTCCCTATGTGGTGGAATGAAGAACTGTCTAGTCTCAGGAAAAAGACTAGAGTGATCTTTAATATTTGCCACAAACACAAATTCTACCAACCGTACAAAGACTGTCTAAGAGTTTATAAGCGAGCCATTGCCAAGTCTAAACAGCAAAGCTGGAGGGATTACTGCCACAAAATAGATAATATAAAAGAATCCGCCAGGCTAAGTAAGATTCTATAGAAAGACCATTGTTGTCCTTCCTTGCTTAAAAAATCTGGCGATTCCTGGGCAGCATCTCCTGCAGAATCCCTAGAACTGCTGTTGGCTGCGCATTTTCCGGGTTGTGAGAATAACAACCCTCAAACTCTTAATTCAAATGGCGTGTCGACGGCGGATATAGAACACATCGATACCTTCATAAATAAGGCAAAAATTGCTTGGGCAATCAACACATTTTCCCCGTACAAGTCTCCAGGCCTGGACGGCATAATGCCGATCATGCTTCAGAAAACGCAATTTCTGGCGATTCCTTGGCTGGAGATGATCTTTAAAGGATGTCTCTGTCTAAATCATGTTCCCGAGTCTTGGAGACATGTTAGAGTAGTTTTTATCCCGAAGGTTGGCAGGCGAGGACATGAATCCGCGAAGGATTTTAGACCAATAAGCCTTACCTCCTTCGTGCTTAAGACAATGGAGCGCATTCTTGACTACCATATCAGAGGCATTTTAGATGTATGCCCTCTTGAGAGTTCTCAACACGCTTATCTTAAGGGCAAGTCTACGGAGACAGCCCTACATGAGGTAGTGCGTACAGTTGAAAAAACCATACACTACAAAGAATTTACTCTCGCTACCTTCTTAGACATAGAAGGAGCTTTCAACAACGTCTTAACAGAATCTATTCAAGAATCACTGGTTGATCAGGGTGTAGAGGACTACATTAGAAATTGGATTGTTTCCATGCTCAGTGATAGAAAAATTCAAGCTACCTTAGGTAACACCTTCTTGACCAGGTGCGTAAACAGGGGAACAACTCAGGGGGGTGTTCTGTCCCCTCTTCTTTGGCTTCTGGTCATGAACAAAATTCTTTTTAAACTGGAAAGTTGTGGTGTGAAGGCCGTTGCTTACGCAGATGATTTGGTGATACTAGTATCAGGAAAGTACACTTCCGTGATTAGTGAGATTACGGAGATGGCATTGCTAAAAGTAAGCAACTGGGCTACAAGCTGTGGCCTGGGTGTCAATAAAAGCAAAACGGAACTGATGCTCTTTACTACGAAAACAAAAGTACCACCCTTCACCCTTCCCCGCCTTAATGGTGAAACTCTTTCCTTGTCTTCCAGCGCTAGATATTTGGGAGTAATACTTGACCCAAAGTTAAACTGGAAACTTAATATCGAAGAAAGGGTCAAGAAAGCCAGCATAGCTTTCTATGCCTGCAATAAAACCTTTGGCAAAAAGTGGGGTTTGCAATCGAAGATGATTTTGTGGACGTATACAGCCGTGGTACGTCCAATCTTGTCCTATGGTTCGATTGTTTGGTGGCCCGCGCTTAGCAAAGCCTACAATATAACTTAATTAAAAAAGGTTCAGAGAACAGCTAGTGTTGGCTCCACGGGAGCTTTGCGCTCATGTCCGTCGGACGCCCTAAACGTTTTTCTCTACCTCTTACCAATAGACCTGCATATCAAATACTTAGTATCTTGCAGCGCGTTAAGACTTAGGGAATCGAATAGTTGGTATTCTAGGCCCTTTGGTCATAGTAATATTACTAATCTCATCCCAGCGGACATCTTTTCGACAGAAACCGACTACTGCACCCCTACTGTGGACCTCAGTGCGGATATTAAAATTATCATCCCATCTCGTAATGAATGGGATGATGACTTAGTGATGAGAGGCTTCGACACAACTATTTTCACTGACGGCTCAAAGATGGAGTGTAGGGTCGGTGCAGGAATTTTTTCCGAGTCTTTAAATGTCTCCAGGTCTTTGCGACTTTCTGACTTTGCTAGTGTTTTTCAGGCTGAACTACTCGCGATCAAGGAAGCATGCAAGTTACTAAAACTAGATCCAAATCAAAACCGCAATACAGCTATTTTTTCGGACAGTCAGGCGGCTATTCAAGCGATTGGCTCGTCCACTTCATCCTCCAAACTGGTTCAACAATGCCGAAGTGAGTTAGAGAGCATGAACATTGGACTCAGGGTCACTCTCATCTGGATTCCGGGTCATAGAGGCTTTGAGGGCAATGAACGAGCTGACGAGCTGGCTAGGCAAGGATCAGCCCTTCATAGCTCACTCGCGTAAAGAGTCAACATTCCTCTTGGTGCTATGAAGGGCAAGATCTTCTCTATTTTCCTCGCTGAATCAAACCACAGGTGGAACAGCCTAAATAACTGTATCATATCTAGAAGGATATGGCCCACCAACAACAAATCCCGTACTAATAATCTCATTTGCAGACCCAGGCAAGACATAGCCAGGGTCGTTGCTACATGCACCGGACACTGGCCTGTTGGAGAACACGCATCTAAGCTGGGCATCCCCCACAATACTTTCTGTCGCAGTTGTGAGGACCAGTGAGAAAAAGAAACTGTTCTTCACTTCTTATGCAAGTGTCCCTTAGCCTTAGCCAAAACGAGAGCCAAAACATTGGGAAAGTCCTTTTTCAACGACCTCAATGAGCTCTCAGAACTGGAGATCAAGGATTTGATCTCCTTTCTAAACGCAACAAAGTGGATTTGAGGCGTATTTTTCTCCTTATAATCCCCCTTTTATCTTTATAGGTCAAGCGAGTATTTTATGGTATCAAAACGGCGCAACGCAGCGCTAATTGTGTCACCGAGCTAGACTGCTCGTGGCCACCATTTCTACTAACTAACTATGATTATTAAACCTTTGTAAATCTTTCGACAGTTGTATGTATGTATACAAACATTACATACCTCTTAAAAATTAAATACTAAATCGAAAAAAAATTTAATGAAATATCGAAAATCAAAATCTGTAAATCTTAGTAAAAAAAATGTTGCTATATCATCAAAATCTATAATCAAAAAAAAAAAATATGTATATACTTTAATATTGGTTTCTATTTATCTATGTAATTGGTGGATGTGACTCGTTGCTCAACGATGACAGCTAAAGCTCTCTCGAATGTTATAATATATATTTTGATAATTGTTGTTATATTTTAGAAAATCTGAGTAGTTCACAACATATAATTTGCATTGGAGATTTTAATCAAGGCAATATAAAGTGGATATTGGACTCGGAAGATAAATATCTAATTCCATTTGATGTAACTTCTGATATTGAAATGAATTTGATTGATTTTTTCAGTCAGTTTGACTTAATTCAAATTAACTCTAATTCCAACGAATTAAATAGAATTCTTGACCTTATCTTTGTTGATAAGGAATTCAATATTTATGTTGAAAAGTCTGATATCCCAATTATTCAAAACTCAATCCATCATATTGCCCTTGAAGGAACCATAAGTTTTTATAGCTACATGAAAAATCATAATAACAACAATATTTTTGTACCAAACTTTAAAAAAGCTAACTTTGATGCAATGAACGAATATCTTTCTCGTTTTCCTTGGGATTCATATATTTCAAAAGTCAATTTGAGTAACGCAAATGAATCTTTTTTATCCATTATTAATGAAGTTATACGTGGATTTGTTCCACTTAAAAAATCTAAATCCAGTCCAAATCCAGCTGGGTTTAATAAGAGACTTATTAATTTAAAAAATAGAAAAAATAAAGCATTTAAACTTTTTAAGAAGAATCACGAAAGTATTGAACTTCGGTCGAGATATTTAAATTGCCAAAAGGAATTTAATACCCTCAATAAATTTTTGTATCGTTCCCATATGTTTACTATAGAATCTAATATAAAAAATAAAAGTAAAAGCTTTTGGAATTTTATTAACTCTAAACTAAATCAAACGGTTACCCAAGCTGTATGAAGTACTTAAATACATCAACAAGTGACTTGAATGAGATTTGTAATCTTTTTGCTGCCTACTTTCAGTCTGTTTATTCGCCAAACTCACCTTCCAATCTCGAATTGCCACAGATCCCAGTATCTCTTAATATTGGTTCAATGATATTACAGGTTTCAGAAGTTTTGACAGCCCTGCTTGATTTAGATATAACCAAAAAAGAAGGTCCTGATGGGATTCCACCCATTTTTTTATTTAAATGTGCATCTTCCTTAGCCAGGCCTTTGACGACCATCTTTAATTTGTCTCTTTCTCAGGGTCAGTTCCTAGAGTGTTGGAAATTGTCTTACATAACACCTGTATTTAAGTCAGGATCTAAACAGGATGTTACTAATTATAGACCAATCTGTAAAATTTCAGCTTTGCCAAAGTTATTTGAAAAGATAGTCTTTGATAACCTATCTTTTCAAACAAAAGACATTGTTTCAGTATATCAACATGGTTTTATATCTGGAAGATCTACGGTAACTAATCTATCGTTAATGAGTAGTTATATAATAAACAATTTTGAATCAAATTTCCAAACGGATATTATATTTACCGATTTCGCCAAAGCTTTCGATCGCGTAAATCACCAGGTTCTTTTGAATAAACTTTTGCAGTTTACTTTTCACTCTAATCTTTTCGATTGGTTAAAATCTTATTTAACTCGAAGGGTTCAAATTGTTAAAATTGATGATCTTTTTTCGGAACGGATCTTAGTGCCATCTGGTGTCCCTCAGGGCAGCCATTTGGGACCACTATTATTCCTATTATTTATCAATGATATTCCTGACATATTCAAAAATTCATCATGTCTCCTATTTGCGGATGATCTTAAACTGTATCGTACCACTAATTCCATTTAAGATTGTACTTTGTTGAATGATGATTTAAATAGATTGGCTGATTGGTGTGACAAAAATTTTCTACACTTGAATGTTTCTAAGTGTCAAGTTATGTCCTGTTTCCGTATTAGTTCACCTATATACTTCAATTACACTATTAACGATTCAGAACTAGAACGGGTGGTTCAGAAAAAAGATCTAGGAGTTGTACTTGATACAAAACTTTCCTTCTTACCGCACATAGATTATATAATCAATAAATCCAATCAAATGCTAGGGTTCATTAAGAGAAACACTAAAGAATTTAATGACCCATACACGCTTAAGTCCCTTTTTAATGCTTTGGTTAGATCTGTGCTTGAGTACTGCAGTACAGTTTGGAATCCAACTTATAAAAACTCGTGTGAGCGAATCGAAAAAGTACAAAGAAAATTTACAAGATATGCATTTTTTAAATTAAATTGGAGGATTGATACTCCACCTTATAAAACCAGATGCAAATTATTTGGAATACAAAGTCTGGAAAGTCGTCGTACATACTCTGGAATAATGTTTATCAGGGACATAGTCTCATACCATATTAAATGTCCTCCATTTCTTTCTTCAATAAGTATACGCGTTCCTAGAAGTAATTCTCGTGATTTCATTTTGTTACATGAGCGTTTTCATAGAACAAACTATGGTCGGAATGAACCAATCTCTCGTTGCATCAGGGAAGCTAATTTGGTTTGCAACAGATTAGACTTTTTTGGTAGTTGCAATAGAGATACTTTTAAGCTATATGTATCTAACTTATTAAATCTGCCTTAATTTAAATAATGAAATTTTATAAATACTTATATGTAATATAAAATGATAATTTTACTTTATTACTAGGTTAGTTTTTAAGAACTAATATATTAGTCTGTAAGGGAAGATGTTCTCTGATTGATGAAATAAATAAATAAATAAATAAATAATGGTAAAAATAAAAAAATAAAAAAAAAAGAAAACTCTCTAAAATCAGACTCATACATAAAAAGTTTTGCAGTATGCAGACGTTTCAGGTGTTTCAAGAGTTGAATTACTGTTGGTAAAATTAAAATGGAGGGAAAAATTTACTTTCGGAAATACAACAGTTGCAAGGACAAGGATCGACTCACAAACTGGATATTTGTTCCGAATTTTAAAAAAATGGTATATCAAACCTAAGGCCATCATATCATCCTAAAATGGGGACTAAGATCCACCCAAGTACTGGATAATTAAACCTTAAATCTGAACTAAAATAAAATTGAACTGTATTCAAAGCAAAGGTCGGCACATCAGACTAAGCGAGGACAATGATCAACCCACTCACTGGATACCTAAACCTTTCTTTGTTAAACTACTTATTTATACTTAACTGTCAAAAAAAAAATGAAAACTGTAGTTACGACAAGAAAAATATCGTTCGAAAAGATGTAATAAGATCTGACACAGCAGGCTAAATGGGGACTAGAATCAACCCAAATACTGGATATCTGATCTTACACATCTAATGTCCTTCAAACCTATTGATAATCCAAAATGATTTATTTGAATATTTAACCAAAACTAAGTTAAAGAATTTGATTTGAAACAACAATCACATCTGAAGATAGTCTAACAAAATTAAACTAGATATCTGCTTATCATAATTTACAAACAAAATAAATTGAAACTGGAACGAAACCGGCCCCACCTTTGGCGCCACCTGTAACGAAATTAGAGCTGTTCTAAATAGCAGACTTTTATTCTTGAGATAATTTAAAATTGTGTTGGAAAAATCCAACGTCATCTCAAAATTGTATCCTCATTAATATAAATCTGCTAAGAAACCTTACCCCCTGTGAACCCACCAGAACGACAAAAATGCTTACAGGTGCATTCAAATCATCCTGGCAGCAAGGACTAAGGGTGTCTGGACCACAACCGCTAGGCATGCTTGCATGTGCACAGAGTAACTCGCCGGAGGGGGGGTCTTTGCTGTTGTTAGGTCTAGACGGTCGTTACGCATTTTCATGCCTATTCATTTTATAAAGGCGAGGCCTGATTTGTTCCATATAGTTATGAATTTTGAGTCCTGATTTATATCAAGTGAAGGAGTTTTGGTGTTTTTGTACTCCGAGGACTTACCCACCCACATACTTACACCTAAACGGTGAGGTACATCCGTGGCTATCACGTCCTAAAATCTTGTTGTGATAACCCCTGACTTTAAAAACGTCCTTCAAAAATTAAGTTATATTATAACCATAGGGACAGGAAAATACTTCCTATAAACTTCAAATCACATCATAATTAATTTGTCAGGACTCCTTAACCAAATGGACCACTGTAAAAAAAATTTATTACAAGAACAAAATTCCGTACACCATAGCTGTCATCTCGAGTTAAAGTTGTCACATCCACCACTAAAAATTCGTTAAACCAAGTAAAGCATTTCAATTATACTCAAAGAAAATCATCTCAAAGAAGAACGAAAATGAAAATAAAATAAATCCAAACATCTATGAAATGATAACTCTTCATTTAAATTTTAATATATTCAAGATGTTTATTAAATTAAAATTAAACCTTACATACTAGCAAAAAAAATTAAACGATAATCTTGATTGTTATTATTAAAAAAAATATAAAATTCATAGAACAAAAAAAAAACAAATCTTCCTTGAAAATAAATTAAGAAAAGAATTATCAAAACAAACCAAAGTGGTTAAACGGTAACTTCAATTTGACATTTAGCGGGTTTTGCTCTCTTATTGCCTAACAGCATAACTTACATTACATCATTAATTTACTAAGAGAAGTTTTATTCGAAAGAGATGAATATACTATAGCTATGATATTGTTGTCGTAAATTCAATATGGCAAACAAAATTTTATTAAAAAGAAATTAAAAATTATTCAAAATTATTTCAGAATTTAGGATAAGATGGATAGAGATAGATTTCTAAATAAGTTTTAATTCATTTCGGATATTTATCATAGCTTGCATTTTACATAATTAATTTGAAATGAAAAAATAAAAAAAATAAATCAATTAGTTCGTTTATGTATGTATACACAGGTATGTATTTTGTTTTATATTTTATAAGTAACCTACATATTTACATTGCATGGAATTGAAAAACAATCGTCCAAAATACAATATTTGATAGTAAAACTTACCAACAATAAAATTTAAAGAAAAACTTACAAAATGACATATCCTCAATGTTGTGCGCACAGCATTTCGGGCAGGTTATCCTTAATTCACACCTGTTTTTTTTTATTCGAAAAGAAATTTATTCTGAAAGAGATTTGATTCTTGTTTCTCTTTTTATTTTGAGAAGATTTTATTTCACTTAACTATCAATTCTCTTTAATTTTCGTTTTACCATTAAATATAAAGACCTTAAAACAATAATATATACAATTTATATATTATATATATTTCATGAGTTGAGATGATCATCTTACGAAGGACTATAGCAGGGGTGGTTCAATCGGAGGAATAATTTTATCTATCGATATGACCCGGGTGTTATTGTTTTTTTTGAAGATGAGGAAACAGGTTATAAATGAACGCGTTTGAAATGGTGACGTCAATAAATGATTTTTTTTTAAGTTTTAGAAATTCGATTTTTTTTTTATTTGCATTCGTAAAGTGCACGTGGGGTTTTTCTATTTCTTTACCCCAGATTTCAGCTCTCTCTTTTTTTTATAATACCTTTTTATTTATGTTTTTTCTTTTAATTTTTTGGAAAGAGATTTCACGTGAAATTAAAAAAAACCGAAAGGTTACAGTCTTTTTAGTGATTTTGTTTTTATTTGCGAAATGTTTAAACTTTAACCACTAAGGGCAACACGTGGGTGAATTTTCGTTTATTTTTACACGAAAAGATTTCGATTTCAAGGGTTTTAGCAAATTTGTTTAGGTATCATCGTTAGTTATTTTTTTCTTTCTTTTTCTTTTACATTTTAAATTTTTAGACTTTAGACTACGGAACAATTTGCAAGTTTATGAAGCACGTGACTTTTAAACGTCTTCCGCAAGAGCGGTCCGCGTCTTCCACCCAGTTTCAAGTCGTACCACAGAATGGCCAAAAAGATCCGAGCTCGCTGCTAATTTTTACTCTAAGACTTTGAGTTCCACAATCCACAATGATGGCACTCTTCCGGGACCTCTGATATCAAAACGATTTTGACCAAAGAATCAAAATCAATATTTTAAAACTTATTTGGGAATTTATTAATAATAAATGTGATGTTCTTAGACTTTTTGAGTCAAAATCCTATGAAATATCAGGCACCGGAAGTCTTCCATGATCGCATACACTTGCATCTATCATTGGTGTGGAATATAATTATTTTATAAATTTTTTTGTGCCAATGACAATATTATGCTGAATAGCTGCACTCATAAGAGAACTAATGTTACATCTAAGTTTTTTATTATATAAAAAATTAGCAAAAAAAAGACAAAGCAAAGCAGTATTATATTTTAGTCATAAGACTTCATGTATATTCGATTGTACAATAATTCCATTAATTATTTGACATGTAGCTCATTTGTGGACTGTATTTGATATTTTTTAAAAGGTTTGTTTCCTTCAATTGATGAATATTGTCCTCTCTCCGTAAAGTTAATCTTATTTGTACTTTTACTTTCGTACATTCTTCCGCCTCGCAACAAGAAAATCCTACTTTCATCCTTAAAGTTTGGATTTGTAAGTTTACACACGACGTAATGAAAAAATGCAGCTTGGCATCACTGTTGTAGTTTAAATCTGCAATACCGGCATGATCGGCTAATGGCTCGGAATCTGTTTATGTCGTCATCTTTGATCAGCTTCTACTTATCTCATTCACAATGTACATGAAAAGAGACAAACTATTAATAAATGTTATTTGACATATAAGACAAACACAACAGACAAGGTCAACAATAACTTGTAAGAAAAACATGAGAATGGTGGTTGAGTTTCTCATAACTATGTTTTATGTATCTCTCGTTCCAGCTAATTGTATCAATGAACATATGATAGTAAAACAATAGTAAGTACAGTCGGTAGCTATACATATGTAGTTATTATTGCTGTATGCTTGTTGCTAATTTTGTTGTCATAGGTTCGGGTTCAGTGCGTGGTAATTTACATTCGTTTCGGTGGTGCGGTTTATTTTATTTTATTTTATTTTTAAATTAAATAATTAAATTCAGTGAATTAACTCAATGTTTAACTTGAACAAGAATTTTTATTTGAAAAAATTAAGAAAAAATGAAAACTGAATAAATAAAACCAAATTGTGGAAAATGTTGATTTATGAACAAAGGTTTATTACAAAGTAAAAAAAAATGTAAAAAAATTTACAATCAATTCATATAAGCTTCATTTATATTTTAACCTTTATGTGACTTTGGATAATTTTGTATTTTCGATAAGTTTTTATTTAACATTTAAAAGTTGGTAATACTAACTTAAAGCTGAATTTACAATAGCTTTAATTTTGAAATTCAATTAATTTTATTTTGAAATTTGATTAATTTTATTATTCATAATTTTAGTATAATAATATGCATGTATAATCGCACATTCTTCGCCCTCGGATTGAGTTCTGTTTCGCAACCATTTTTTCTTTCACAGGCATCTGAACAGGTCTCTTTGAATTTCTGCATAGCCGCTATCTAATTTGACATTGAAAATAAAGAGTTGAAACAAATTCTCTGCTCACAAGGTAAAGTGGCTTAAGTCGTTTTTTAACATTTTTCAGGAGAACGAATTTAAACTTTAAAAAAATATATAAGGAGAACCGTTTTGAGTAGAAACATGAAAATTGGACACAAACATTATAATTTTCGTCTCTTTTTCTATGCATTTAAGGACTAACAAAATAAGTTTAATTAAAGTTTTTATAAGCAAAATTTGTCACTTAAGCCCTTTTACCATTTTCTAATTTGTATATTAAATTGGCTTATGTTACTTAAGCCGGTTTTCCGAATTTCGTTTCAATTCTTGTGTGAGCTTACTTATACATAAGCCGTTTTTAACTTTTTTAAATTTAACTTCATTTTTACTTAAGACTTTTTCCTCTTAGGACATTTTTGTTAAGTTTTATTGAAATAAAAGTTATTACAGGAAAACAAAACATAGAAATAAGTTAATACAAAAATTAGACAGTAATAAAAGAAGATAGCTTAATAGCACCTAGTCAAAAGTACCATCTTCGACTTCTTCTGTAAGATCCGGATGAAAGCCTAGTTTTGCTTCAGTGCAGAGAGTCTTATAAAAGTCATGAAACTGCTCATCAATCAAAGGGAGCAGCTCCATAAGATCTTGTTTTTTTGCTTCGTTGATTTTGTTTGGTCCATCGTACATCATTTCAAGAGGGCCTGTGCTTAGTTCATTACATCCTCGTTTTTTAATATTGAGTATTTGAAATGGTTTTGCTCGCTTAGAGAATTCTTATAACAAATGTTGAATGGAGCATCTGATATGAAACGAAGCCATCTAATGTTCCTCCAATTTATTTTGTTGTTATTGTCATTAACTTTGCGAAAAATGCATTTATTTTTAACAATCGACCCAAAGTTGTGAAATTTGGATCGAGACATCTCAATTACATCAAATTTTGTTTTGGTTCCGACTCCCCGTACAAACTGGTACCAATCTCTTGGGTGGTGAATTTTGTAGTTAGTTCTTTTTTTCTTTCTTTCAATAATGGAGTGGTCTTTGTCACATGCCATGTGTGTGCGACCCGGAATCAAAAACTTGTGATCAATATACTTTAAATTGTAGGTTTCATTACAAACGCACATCAACATCATTATTGCAACCATCTTATTTTTAGTTTGCCCGAAACAGTTGTCACTGTAAAAAGTGACATGCTCGGTGTCTGGTGGTAGGACAGAAGACGAATTTATATGTTCAAATAAGCATGAAGCTTTCTCATTGCCACCTCTATTGGCAACAGCTTCAAGCCACATGTAACAGTGGGGAGTTCCTTTTACGCAGTCGTGTACAGTCAAATTAAATATATTTAACTGACGTTTATAAAAAGTTACCGAAGATTGTAAAAATGGAGTGGGAAGGCACTGCTGAAGATCGAAGGTGAAAACTTCATTACCTCGGTGATTTTTTGCAGACTCGATATCCTTTTTTTTCTATTCATATGCAGAATCTGCGTCTTCATGGTGTTGCTTTAGCTCCAGTTCAACCGATGTAAGGGCACCTCCTGTGACTTACGATTTTTGATACTGCATTTATATAACTTTAGATCAAAAATAATATTTCTTTCTAACGTGAATGATCTGCTTTTTATTATTACTTAGAAAAATATCAGTGTTTTCTTAAAAATTTAATACTGGTATACCAATAACAATAAGGGTATTCAATTCATCCAAGTGTAAAAATTGTTAAAATTACTTTACATAAAAGTTTGCATTAACGGCCTTATAATTCATTTACTTAGATGCTGTGTAATAATTGAATCTCTGTGCATTAAATGTCAAATATAATAGGTATAAGCTGTCCTATAAGCTTATACAAACATTTATAAAAATTAGTTCAAAGATGCAGATAAGCCAAATACTTAAATTAATTCAATTTTATCTTTAACTTGGTTTTTATGATTTAAAAATGTAATAACTATTCCGAAAAAAGGAGTGATTGTTGGTGTATAATTTAATAGTCACAACGTTTGGTTAAGTTTATCAAAGAAATTTTATTAATAATTTTTCGCAGCTAAATCCTTATCCTAGGGCCAGTTTTTCAGTACAGGGTTAGAGTTAAACTCGAGTCAACTCACCAAATTTGGTGAGTTAACTCTGGATTAACACACACAATTCTTTTGATATTATCTTCCTTGTTTTGTAAGCCTTTTTGCATTCATCCTTCACTTAAAAACTGCTTCTTGACGTAAATATAGACAAATATTTTTCTTGAGTTAACTAACTCTGGCTTAACTCACTACTGAAAAACTGGGCCTTAGTATTAAACATGAATACCTTTAATATAATGTTTGTAGTTTATTTATACGTATTTTGTTGAAAATGAAAATTAAAAAATAAAAGAAGACCAATCACATAATGTACATATATAGTTATATGACACTTAAACTACAAAGACAGAGGAGAGCCAACATACCTTTAGGTTTAGGATTCTTATTCTTAACGCCTTTCGAACGTACAAGAAGAATCATTTGCATCGCTCTATTCATTTTGATGTTAAAAACTTTTTGTTTATGATAGTATATAGAACACAATTATTGCGAATGGTTTTTTTTTGTTTTTGTTTAAAGCTTTTTTTTTTCTTTAAAATGTTTTCTTTTTCAGACTCTTGTTGATACATATATATTATACAAAATACTTTCACTTAAATACTCGTACAACGATTTAATAATATATAATACTTATTTCACTTTTATCAAACGACCGTATTTACGCTTTCAAAACTCAAATTAGAGTGGCTTATGTGTACATAAATCAGTTTCCCCTTTTAGTTTCTTTTTAAATCCAGCATACTTTGATCGGAGTAAAATGGCTTATTTGAATTTAAAACAGCGTTTATTTGAAAAATATTCTGGGTAAAGTGACTTATGTCCGTTAAACCGTTGTTCCAAACGAAAAAGTTTTTTTATTTTTTTTCTTTTCGTTTGGAAAAGTGGCTTATGTTCTCATAGTTCAAACAAAATCACATATTTCATTTAGGAAAAAAGGATTATGTCATTTACATTAAAAACTGAAAATGGAAAACCGGCTTAAGTATACATAAAATTTAACTTCAAATAAGATTTTTTTTTGGAAAAGTGGCTTAATTGTACTTAAAATTGTCTTCCTTATCAAAAACCTGAAATTTTAAGTTTTTTTAAAACAGCTTAGTTACACATAAGCCAAAACAAAATTAGATGAAAAAAGAATATGTACTTAAGACGCTTTACCAAAAGCAAATTTTTAAATATGCTGGAATTAAGCCGTTTTTACAATCCTAAAAGTGACTTCCAGATGGAATAGAAACAATCTGAAGACACAGAAATGTAGATAATTTTTCATTTTATTTAAGTATTAAAAAAAATCATTTTTGGCTTAAGTCGACTTAAGCCACTTTACCTTGTGAGCAAAGAATTAGAATTGAAACAAAGAAAAATCAAATGTACGACAACAACAATTGCACATGAACATGTTATTTTGTTTGCATTTCTCCATATGAATGGAAAAGACCCGTTGGTTATTATGAACCAACTATGTTAATAGCCTACTATAATGAGTAGTGTATTTTATTCCCATTGATCGTTTGTTTTGGTTTTCGTTCGTGCGCGTCCGTCGGTTTATTTGTGATAATGTTTTAATTTTATTAATTTTATTTTGATTGTTTTAATTGTTTTATTTAAATTTAAATTTTGTTGTTTGTTTAAATTGTGAATGTTTATTATAGTTTAATTTTGATGGTGTTTAATTGTTTTTATTCTTTATTATATGTATGTATATATTTAAAATAAATATTAATTTGTCGCGGGTGTTAATGGTGTTTTACCTAATATTATCCTGTTGATTGCTGGTCGGCGAATTGGGTAAGTGCTTGTTCTTTTTGTTTATTTATTTAAATTAAAATATTTTATTTGTGATAACGGGCGGTTCTAATTAATTTTTTAATAAGTTTTATTAATTATTTCGGGCGATTAGGCGTGATTTTGTTTTAATAATGTGTATATATGTAAATATGCATATGCATTTTTCGGGACTGTACCCCCTTTTTTTGCAAAGGAAAGTACATACGCCGCGACCGAGTTGCATTATGTTAAAATGCTTTAGGCAACGGTACTTTTTAAGTTTGTATGTGCAATGAGTCTTTATAAGTAAATTATATAATTTGTGATATGTAATTTTTTGTGCGTGGTGAAATTCATGTAAAATATTAGTGACGTCATTAATTGACTTTGTGTTATTTTTATTTATTTGGAATTGATATTAGATTTTGACATCGCAAGTGAAGTTTGAATTTGTATTTTCAATGGTGGTATGTATGTTATGTGAAAATAGTTATTCTGTGAAAATTTATTGTTTACATTTTAATTAGTGCATCGATGCAGCTAGTGTTTTCATTTTGCAATTTTAAATTAAGTATACTTTGTGGTAGTACTTTAAGTCTTTATTTACATTTTTAATTAATTGTATGTGATGTATAAATGTTAATTGTATAAATGTTAATAAGTAAATGTTGAATAAATTGTATCTGTGTTTTAATTTTTAAATGTTGGACATAGTTGTTAGTTTGTAGTGGCCATTTTAAATTATTTATTTGTTTACATTTTGGTGATATCAATTTATAATCGATTAAGAAAATTATTTTCTTTGGTTTTACTTTTATAAATTTGAATATAATTTGTTTTGTTTAATAAAGCGTTGTTTTGAATTCAATTTATTTACTTTTCTTTTAAGTTCGTAGATTATAAGAATAAATTTGATTTTGAAATAATTGTTTTGAATTTTGATGAAATAAAAATTAAATTTTGAAATTAATTTTGTGTTTTATTTTATTCTCATTTTATGTTTATATATTTTTTGTTTCATAATAAATATGATATGATTGTATATGATATGTTTGTAAAATTTTGAAGTTTTAATAAATGTTTTTAAGAAATTAAACTGTGGTTTATTTACTATCTACAATTTTAGGTTTTAAATTTTGACAAACATTTTATACAACGCTGAAGCGGTGTTTTTATTAATCAATTAATGATTTGATTAATTATTATTATATTTGTATTGTTTTAATTTATTAGGTTTGAATATTTCCGTGCCGCCTTTCGAAATGTAATTTCCGGTGAAGTAATTCCTGTAATAATTTGATTGTTATTTTGAACGGTGGTGAAGTGATTTTGTGATTAAATTTTAAACGATGGTTTGTTGTTCAAATGTATTGTTCGATGGCAAGCGACAAATTTTTGCGATGGGCCGTTTTATCATTCCGGATTTGGTTTTCAATGTGACAACACGGATTAATCCATCTGATCCTGGATGAGTTTCGTGAACGCGAGCTAGGTTCCAAAGAGTCGGTGGAAATCTTTCATCTTTGATCAGAACGATATCTCCAATTTTGATGTTTTCTTGGATTTTCATCCACTTCGGACGCTGTTGAAGCCTGGATAAATATTTGGAACTCCACTTACTCCAAAATGTCTCCATTAACGCTTGGATTCGCTTCCATCTATCCATATACGTGATGTTGATGTCGATGTCACCTTGTGGCACAGCATGAAGGGATTCGCCGATTAAAAACTGTGCTGGGGTTAACACATCTAAATCATCTATACTATCGGAAAGAGGACACAAAGGTCTCGAATTCAAGCACGCTTCTATTTGAGTTAGAAGTGTTGTGAGCTCCTCGAATGTTAGTCTCTCTGTTCCAACGATCCGTTTTAAATGGTACTTGACCGACTTCACACCGGCTTCCCACAATCCACCGAAGTGAGGAGAAGCGGGAGGAATAAAATGCCATTCCGTACCTTGATTTGCAAGGTTTTCCGCGATTTCCTTAAAATCATGTTGTGCAGCCTTTAACATTTTGCTCAGTTCAGTATTAGCTCCAACAAAGTTGGTACCACAATCACTATGGATTTGTTTGCAAATTCCACGTCTGGCAGTAAATCTTCTAAATGCTGCCAAAAATGCTTGTGTTGTCAAGTCTGAAACGACTTCTAAATGTATAGCCTTTGTTGTCAGGCATATAAAGACAGCGAAATATCCTTTCAGGATTTTACTGCCGCGTGCCTTCCAGGCTTTTATTTCGATAGGTCCTGCATAGTCTACGTCAGTTTGACAAAATGGTCTGGCCATACGAACTCTTGCAGCTGGTAAATTTCCCATCAATTGCTGCATTTCTGCAGCCTTTTGCCGATAACAAGTCGTGCAATGATGTAGTTGGTACTTCACACTTCTTCGAATATGGCCGATCCAAAATCGTTGGCGTATGTACGCTATCATTTGTTGTATTCCACCATGTAAAGTATTTTTGTGAGCATCTTTTGCCACAAGTCTTGTGAAATGGTGGCTATTATTCAATAAAATTGGATGCTGCGCTTCATAAGGTAGCAGTGAGTTTTGAAGTCGACCGCCGACTCTCAGAATTCCGTTGGTATCAATGAATACATTTAGTGTTTGTAGTTGTTTCGGTATTTTATTATTTTCTCGCATATCTTTCAATTCTTTGGAGAACATCTCGCTCTGGGCTGTTTTGATAGCAAGAGTTCGAGCTGCTTCCAACTCAGACACCCTTAATGGTCCGGTGAGTTTCGAGGCAGTCACTACCACATTGCTAATCTTTGACTTTTTTCTGGCCAGACTCATGGCTCGGAGATTGGTTTTGTAACGAAGCCACCAAGCTATTACTCGAATTACCTTGTGTAAGCTCGAGATTTTGTGAATAATTACGCTGGCGAGTTCCTCTGCTACTTGAATAGTATGGATCTTTACTGGACGACGTTCTTCTTCTGTTTCAACACTTTCAACTTGGCCGGGTACATCAAACTCCCACTGCGATCTTAAAAATATTGGACCGTTCCACCAGACATCTAAGGTTTCCATAAATGATGGATATACGCCACGGGATGCCAGATCAGCTGGATTATGCTGCGTTGGGACATGAGACCAACAATCGCTACTAATTAATCGTTGTATTTCGGATACTCGATTTGAAACAAATGTTGTCCAATTTGATGGAGTTGTTCGAATCCAAGCAAGAGGGATCGTAGAATCAGTCCAGGCGAAGATGCGAACATTAGGAATAGCTAAGACATCTCGAGTATAATGCAAAAGTTGTGCCAAAATGACTGCACCGCAAAGTTCAAGACGAGGTAACGTGATCGTCCGCTTGCTCGGAGCAATCTTCGTCTTTGCTAGAAGTAAGTTATTGTGGATATCTCCTTTGTTATCTAATACTCGCACATAAACCACTGCTCCATATGCTTTGGTTGAAGCGTCGCAAAAGCCATGCAACTCAATTGCTTGATTTGATGGGCTCATTTGATTCCATCGCGGAATTCTCACCTTTTCTATGGTTGGGAGTTCTAGCTGAAAAGCTTCCCAACTCTTTTTGATGTGGGCTGGAACTTCCTCGTCCCAATCGCATCCAAGATCCCAGAGCTTCTGCATAATAATCTTTGCAGTGATTATGCACGGTGAAATCCAACCAAGTGGATCGAAAAGCTTGGCGACGGTCGATAAAATAGTTCTTTTCGTTGTCGTTTCATTTGGTTCCTGTGCATTTTTATATGAAAAGAAATCGCAGCTAGGAAACCATTTGATGCCAAGAGTTTTCACGTGGTTGGACAGATCAAAAGGAAGCTCGAAATCATATTCTCGATCTTGAATTGAAATGTCTTCAATCAAGTCTCTATGATTGGCTGTCCACTTGCGTAGATTAAACCCGGCTGACGCTAAAAGTTCTCTTGCTTCATCTCGTTTTCTTCTCGCTTCTTCCATAGAATCTGCACCGCTAATCAAATCATCAACGTACATATCTTCTCGCACGACCTTCGCCCCCACAGGATACTTATCCTGTTCATCTTGGGCTAAACGTTGTAGTGTTTTTATTGCTAAATAAGGAGCACTTGCCGTACCAAACGTTACAGTGTTGAGCTTGTAAAGCTTCAAAGGTTCTGTTCGGTTTTCTCTCCACATGATGATTTGGTAAAAGGAATCTGGATGACTCACCAAAATTTGTCGGTACATCTTTTCTATGTCGGCCGTAAAAGTATATCGGTGTGTTCGCCATCGTATGACAAGATCTATAATAGATGTTTGTAACTTTGGACCAACCAGAAGATAATCATTGAGAGATTTCCCATTCGAATCTTTCGAAGCAGCATCAAAAACAACTCGAGTCTTCGTAGTTGTGCTTCATTCCTTAATCACAGCATGATGTGGTAAGATGAAGTGGTTTGGTGTGTTGAGTATCTCATCATCGCTACTAATCTGCTCCATGTGATGGAGTGTCTGATATTCTTTGATACATTTTATGTAGTCAGCTCGAAGAGTTGCGTTAGCTTCAAGCTTCTTTTCAAGATGAAGAAAGCGTCGATATGCCATCTGTCGACTGGATCCCATCTTTGGCAACATGTCATCTTTGAATGGCATTTTTACTTGATATCGACCATTAGCTAAACGTCGAGTATATTTTTCGAAATGTTCTTCGCAAGCTACGTTTTCTTCGGTCTCATGGACTTGAAACGGTAACTCTTCCATTTCCCAAAACTTCTGTAGTTGTATGTTCAAATCAGTTGTTTGAAAGAAACTGCGGATTTGTTGACGTGGATGTGTTGAAACTCTTCCTAGCACAATCCAGCCCAATTCCGTTTTTTGTGCCATCGGTCCGGTGCCGTCTTCCGGACGTTTAATTTCCGGTAGAAATATTTGGGCACAAACGTCACTGCCTAAAAGTAAATCGATGGGTGCAGGTTCGTGGAGATGTGGATCTGCCAACGGAAGTCCAATTAGGTGCTTCCATGTGTCAGGTACCATTCTTTGGGTTGGTAGAAGGCCAGTAAGCGACTTAAAAGTGAATGCCTGTATGGCAGTTTGAAACGATGAGTGGCAAGATATTATCTGTACCTGTACAGCGTTCTGCGAGGTGCCACTACTGACCAACCCCAGCCCTGATACCTCGACACATGTCCTCAATTTTTTAAGCTTAAGCAACTGAGCAGCTTCTTCAGTGATGAATGAAGATTCGGAACCTGTATCAATCATGGCTCTCAAAAAATGTAACCGGCCGTCTGAAGAACGAGCCTTAACTATAGCGGTTGCTAATAGCACTTGATGAGAGAAATCTCGATCACCATATGAAGTGTGATAGTTCAAGGTGGTGGAATTTTGAGCATCATTGTTGGGTTGGAATTCGAAGGCGTTTGCGTTCATAGTTGTTTGAACTACATTTGAGGTAGTTGCTTTCGGTTGAGTTGGAATTCTCGAAGAAAGTTGCGCAGGATTTCTTTGGAAATTGTTATTCTGTAATTGTTGGTTTACATGCAACAAAGAATGATGTCTCTGCTGACAGAAGAAGCAGCATAGTGGACTTTGGACATTCATTTAAGGAATGCCTATAAGAAAGACAATTTTCACATACTTTTAACCGTCGAACAACATCTGTACGACCCATGGTGTCCATATTTAAAAATTGTTGACATCTTTTCAACGCATGTTTTTCTTTATTACATAATTTACATATTAAAATTTCCGTCACAGCTGGTTTAGCAGGCTTAAATTTTTGCTTAGCAAGTAAAACCTTGGACTTCATTGGAAAACGCGATTTCGCATTAGCTGCTGGATCAAATTTGGAGGAATTTGAAGTACTCTGATCCTTTTGATCGAAAACTTCAAGAGTTCGGAAACGTTTTTCCAAAAACGAAGTAAATTCATTGAATGTTGGTAGTTCTTTTTTATCACCTAAACTTTCTTCCCACAGCTTTTGAGTAGCCAACGGTAATTTCTGGTTAATGAACCAGATGAGAACAATGTCCCACTTTTCAACCGGAACATCCATATTTTGCAACGCAATAAAACATTCTTTTGTGGTATATAAAAGATTTCTTAAACCTGTAGCAGTCTCACGAGGAAGTGGAGACTGTCCAAAAAGTTGTTGCATTTGGATATGCACCAGAATGCGTTTGTGATCATATCTTTCCTTCAAAAGTGTCCATGCCTTCTCATAATTGGCAGCTTCAACCGATAAGTTATGAAGGAATCGTTTTGCGTCATCAGTTAAACAAGACTGCAGAAAATGGAGCCTATCTAAATCTGTTAAACTTTTGTTGTTGTGGACCAGAGCCTGAAATCTGTCATAAAATGGCCGCCAGGTGGTATATGACCCATCAAACTTAGGAAGATCGATGCGAGGCAACCTAACTTCTGAATAGGCAGATCGCTGTCCTTCAGAAACAGAAGCAATATTAGCTTTGTCGTCCAACTTGACTGCAGGCGGAGGCGTCGAAAACTTTTCTAAAGACTCCATTAAAATGGCTTTATAGTCAAGGTAAATATCACTAATTTTGTCATATATAACCTTCAAATCTTCTAATTTTAAGCCTTCTTCCAGACAACCTCCACCAACAATTGCCTCATGATAAGATTTGGCCGATTTTTCATCGTCATTTAACTTATCTAAGCGTCCTGATATGTGCGTCTTTGTCAAGCGTTCTTTTGGTGACTTTTTAAAATTTTCAAGGTCTCTCACTATTTTATTGAGAATTCCCTTTTGGAGTTCACCATATTTTAAACTTTTACGGTCCATTTTGTTAATAAAATATCTTTATTTTACAGATAGAACCACAAGAATTAATATTGACGAGTTTACAAAACAAATCAAGCAAGACTTACTGCGTTGTTTGAAGATATTGATGCTGCTGGTGATGCCGGTGTAACTTTTGCTGCCGCTGTCGCCGTCGCTGTCGCTGTCGCCGTTGTTGTCGCCGCCGCCGCTGCTGTTGCTGGTTATATTGCTGAGATGCACTTTAATATATTTGCACTTTTAAATTTGATGTATTTATGTTTTAAAATTAAATTATTTAATTAATTTTGAAATCAAATTATTAAAGAATGCTCGAAGGACCAATGTTTAACTTGAACAAGAATTTTTATTTGAAAAAATTAAGAAAAAATGAAAACTGAATAAATAAAACCAAATTGTGGAAAATGTTGATTTATGAACAAAGGTTTATTACAAAGTAAAAAAAAATGTAAAAAAATGTACAATCAATTCATATAAGCTTCATTTATATTTTAACCTTTATGTGACTTTGGATAATTTTGTATTTTCGATAAGTTTTTATTTAACATTTAAAAGTTGGTAATACTAACTTAAAGCTGAATTTACAATAGCTTTAATTTTGAAATTCAATTAATTTTATTTTGAAATTTGATTAATTTTATTATTCATAATTTTAGTATAATAATATGCATGTATAATCGCACAGATTGATACTCCACCTTATAAAACCAGATGCAAATTATTTGGAATACAAAGTCTGGAAAGTCGTCGTACATACTCTGGAATAATGTTTATCAGGGACATAGTCTCATACCATATTAAATGTCCTCCATTACTTTCTTCAATAAGTATACGCGTTCCTAGAAGTAATTCTCGTGATTTCATTTTGTTACATGAGCGTTTTCATAGAACGAACTATGGTCGGAATGAACCAATCTCTCGTTGCATCAGGGAAGCTAATTTGGTTTGCAACAGATTAGACTTTTTTGGTAGTTGCAATAGAGATACTTTTAAGCTATATGTATCTAACTTATTAAATCTGCCTTAATTTAAATAATGAAATTTTATAAATACTTATATGTAATATAAAATGATAATTTTACTTTATTACTAGGTTAGTTTTTAAGAACTAATATATTAGTCTGTAAGGGAAGATGTTCTCTGATTGATGAAATAAATAAATAAATAAATAAATAATGGTAAAAATAAAAAACTAAAAAAAAGAAAACTCTCTAAAATCAGACTCATACATAAAAAGTTTTGCAGTATACAGGCGTTTCAGGTGTTTCAAGAGTTGAATTACTGTTGGTAAAATTAAAATGGAGGGAAAAATTTACTTTCGGAAATACAACAGTTGCAAGGACAAGGATCGACTCACAAACTGGATATTTGTTCCGAATTTTAAAAAAATGGTATATCAAACCTAAGGCCATCATATCATCCTAAAATGGGGACTAAGATCCACCCAAGTACTGGATAATTAAACCTTAAATCTGAACTAAAATAAAATTGAACTGTATTCAAAGCAAAGGTCGGCACATCAGACTAAGCGAGGACAATGATCAACCCACTCACTGGATACCTAAACCTTTCTTTGTTAAACTACTTATTTATACTTAACTGTCAAAAAAAAATGAAAACTGTAGTTACGACAAGAAAAATATCGTTCGAAAAGATGTAATAAGATCTGACACAGCAGGCTAAATGGGGACTAGAATCAACCCAAATACTGGATATCTGATCTTACACATCTAATGTCCTTCAAACCTATTGATAATCCAAAATGATTTATTTGAATATTTAACCAAAACTAAGTTAAAGAATTTGATTTGAAACAACAATCACATCTGAAGATAGTCTAACAAAATTAAACTAGATATCTGCTTATCATAATTTACAAACAAAATAAATTGAAACTGGAACGAAACCGGCCCCACCTTTGGCGCCACCTGTAACGAAATTAGAGCTGTTCTAAATAGCAGACTTTTATTCTTGAGATAATTTAAAATTGTGTTGGAAAAATCCAACGTCATCTCAAAATTGTATCCTCATTAATATAAATCTGCTAAGAAACCTTACCCCCTGTGAACCCACCAGAACGACAAAAATGCTTACAGGTGCATTCAAATCATCCTGGCAGCAAGGACTAAGGGTGTCTGGACCACAACCGCTAGGCATGCTTGCATGTGCACAGAGTAACTCGCCGGAGGGGGGGTCTTTGCTGTTGTTAGGTCTAGACGGTCGTTACGCATTTTCATGCCTATTCATTTTATAAAGGCGAGGCCTGATTTGTTCCATATAGTTATGAATTTTGAGTCCTGATTTATATCAAGTGAAGGAGTTTTGGTGTTTTTGTACTCCGAGGACTTACCCACCCACATACTTACACCTAAACGGTGAGGTACATCCGTGGCTATCACGTCCTAAAATCTTGTTGTGATAACCCCTGACTTTAAAAACGTCCTTCAAAAATTAAGTTATATTATAACCATAGGGACAGGAAAATACTTCCTATAAACTTCAAATCACATCATAATTAATTTGTCAGGACTCCTTAACCAAATGGACCACTGTAAAAAAAATTTATTACAAGAACAAAATTCCGTACACCATAGCTGTCATCTCGAGTTAAAGTTGTCACATCCACCACTAAAAATTCGTTAAACCAAGTAAAGCATTTCAATTATACTCAAAGAAAATCATCTCAAAGAAGAACGAAAATGAAAATAAAATAAATCCAAACATCTATGAAATGATAACTCTTCATTTAAATTTTAATATATTCAAGATGTTTATTAAATTAAAATTAAACCTTACATACTAGCAAAAAAAATTAAACGATAATCTTGATTGTTATTATTAAAAAAAATATAAAATTCATAGAACAAAAAAAAAACAAATCTTCCTTGAAAATAAATTAAGAAAAGAATTATCAAAACAAACCAAAGTGGTTAAACGGTAACTTCAATTTGACATTTAGCGGGTTTTGCTCTCTTATTGCCTAACAGCATAACTTACATTACATCATTAATTTACTAAGAGAAGTTTTATTCGAAAGAGATGAATATACTATAGCTATGATATTGTTGTCGTAAATTCAATATGGCAAACAAAATTTTATTAAAAAGAAATTAAAAATTATTCAAAATTATTTCAGAATTTAGGATAAGATGGATAGAGATAGATTTCTAAATAAGTTTTAATTCATTTCGGATATTTATCATAGCTTGCATTTTACATAATTAATTTGAAATGAAAAAATAAAAAAAATAAATCAATTACTTCGTTTATGTATGTATACACAGGTATGTATTTTGTTTTATATTTTATAAGTAACCTACATATTTACATTGCATGGAATTGAAAAACAATCGTCCAAAATACAATATTTGATAGTAAAACTTACCAACAATAAAATTTAAAGAAAAACTTACAAAATGACATATCCTCAATGTTGTGCGCACAGCATTTCGGGCAGGTTATCCTTAATTCACACCTGTTTTTTTTAATCGAAAAGAAATTTATTCTGAAAGAGATTTGATTCTTGTTTCTCTTTTTATTTTGAGAAGATATTATTTCACTTAACTATCAATTCTCTTTAATTTTCGTTTTACCATTAAATATAAAGACCTTAAAACAATAATATATACAATTTATATATTATATATATTTCATGAGTTGAGATGATCATCTTACGAAGGACTATAGCAGGGGTGGTTCAATCGGAGGAATAATTTTATCTATCGATATGACCCGGGTGTTATTGTTTTTTTTGAAGATGAGGAAACAGGTTATAAATGAACGCGTTTGAAATGGTGACGTCAATAAATGATTTTTTTTTAAGTTTTAGAAATTCGATTTTTTTTTTATTTGCATTCGTAAAGTGCACGTGGGGTTTTTCTATTTCTTTACCCCAGATTTCAGCTCTCTCTTTTTTTTATAATACCTTTTTATTTATGTTTTTACTTTTAATTTTTTGGAAAGAGATTTCACGTGAAATTAAAAAAAACCGAAAGGTTACAGTCTTTCTAGTGATTTTGTTTTTATTTGCGAAATGTTTAAACTTTAACCACTAAGGGCAACACGTGGGTGAATTTTCGTTTATTTTTACACGAAAAGATTTCGATTTCAAGGGTTTTAGCAAATTTGTTTAGGTATCATCGTTAGTTATTTTTTTCTTTCTTTTTCTTTTACATTTTAAATTTTTAGACTTTTAAGCTACGGAACAATTTGCAAGTTTATGAAGCACGTGACTTTTAAACGTCTTCCGCAAGAGCGGTCTGCGTCTTCCACCCAGTTTCAAGTCGTACCACAGAATGGCCAAAAAGATCCGAGCTCGCTGCTAATTTTTACTCTAAGACTTTGAGTTCCACAATCCACAATGATGGCACTCTTCCGGGACCTCTGATATCAAAACGATTTTGACCAAAGAATCAAAATCAATATTTTAAAACTTATTTAGGAATTTATTAATAATAAATGTGATGTTCTTAGACTTTTTGAGTCAAAATCCTCTGAAATATCAGGCACCGGAAGTCTTCCATGATCGCATACACTTGCATCTATCATTGGTGTGGAATATAATTATTTTATAAATTTTTTTGTGCCAATGACAATATTATGCTGAATAGCTGCACTCATAAGAGAACTAATGTTACATCTAAGTTTTTTATTATATAAAAAATTAGCAAAAAAAGACAAAGCAAAGCAGTATTATATTTTAGTCATAAGACTTCATGTATATTCGATTGTACAATAATTCCATTAATTATTTGACATGTAGCTCATTTGTGGACTGTATTTGATATTTTTTAAAAGGTTTGTTTCCTTCAATTGATGAATATTGTCCTCTCTCCGTAAAGTTAATCTTATTTGTACTTTTACTTTCGTACATTCTTCCGCCTCGCAACAAGAAAATCCTACTTTCATCCTTAAAGTTTGGATTTGTAAGTTTACACACGACGTAATGAAAAAATGCAGCTTGGCATCACTGTTGTAGTTTAAATCTGCAATACCGGCATGATCGGCTAATGGCTCGGAATCTGTTTATGTCGTCATCTTTGATCAGCTTCTACTTATCTCATTCACAATGTACATGAAAAGAGACAAACTATTAATAAATGTTATTTGACATATAAGACAAACACAACAGACAAGGTCAACAATAACTTGTAAGAAAAACATGAGAATGGTGGTTGAGTTTCTCATAACTATGTTTTATGTATCTCTCGTTCCAGCTAATTGTATCAATGAACATATGATAGTAAAACAATAGTAAGTACAGTCGGTAGCTATACATATGTAGTTATTATTGCTGTATGCTTGTTGCTAATTTTGTTGTCATAGGTTCGGGTTCAGTGCGTGGTAATTTACATTCGTTTCGGTGGTGCGGTTTATTTTATTTTATTTTATTTTTAAATTAAATTATTAAAATCAGTGAATTAACTCAGGTGAGTAATTTTATTCATGTTGAATGATTGATGAGAAAATATGTGTATATTTGTGTCTACGGAGTGAGCGCGCGCGCATTCGGTTCCGGAATTAATTTGTACGCGATCGCGGTATGTGCATGAGTTGTGTGAGTGCATTTTTTGTTTGTTTGATTTTTTTTTTAAATATATTTCCTTAATATTTGGCTGTCGATGCCTATTTTATTAATATAAAATCAAATTAATTTTCCTTGTTATATATAGGAAGTATATGGCGTGAACTTTAATCCTTTGGCGTCTATATAAAAGTTATGTATAAGTATATAACAGCCGAGAAATTAAGTTTCCAGTTGGAATTTGTTCGGTTTGTTGCGGTAAAATTTACTACAACAAGTTTTACTAGCCTATCTCATATCCTTTTTCCTTTTTTAACCTTCCTTTCTTCGTTGCGGCTCCAAAATATTTTAATAGTTCAGTAGAATCCTGCTTTCCATCAGTCAGTGCCCTGCTCTTATTGTATTTTGGAAAAGCAAACAAAATAGGTTTCGGTGGTAATGCGAAGTTGTGTGACAGGAGGTCCACATTTTCATTAACTTTTGAAATTTGTGACGGGCGGCGGTCACAAAATGCATAATTGTGTGACGGAGGAGTCACAAAGACGGCTTAATGAGTGTGTGACAGGTGGTCCACACAAGGAGAAACGATAGTGTGCATCCTTTATCTAATTGGCACACCACCCTAAAATTAGTATGGCTTAATGCCCACCCTAAAGTGTCGGAATACTAAGTAAGGTCACCTTGCGATGTGTTTCCCTTCCCTTAAAATTGTCTGCACGGAAGTCTAAGGGTTTAGAGTCTAAATTTAAAACTATCGGACCTTGCCTCTTATTCTTGGTTGAGAAAGTAAAAGATTCCTAATTACAAGAACGCTTTCCTCAAGTTATTAAACTGGGCCGGTTTGGGCTGGGGATTTTACTCGCGAACACTCAAAAATGTTTCGTTTACTTTTTAGACCAATTGGATTTGACGGAGAAGAACTGAACTCGTCCATTTAGCCAAGGTTGGTGTTCAAATCACCAATGTGAAAGAGACCACAAAGGTTTGGCTGGTTTTTAAAATTGGCATGCACCCCAGCGAAAAAGCCGGGTGTCGCAGTTAGACCGAAAGAGAAAACCAAGAGAAAAAGGTCAGAGTAGGATGGCATATTTGTCGTGGCCTCTTGGATGAGGGAAGTTCGCCATGAATATGGCACTTTTTAAAGAAGCTAAGAAGAGTGAGGTTGAAGAAAAGTAAAATTGGTGAAGAATTTTTGAGAAGAATAGAAAAGAAATCGTGTTAGTGCATTGGGTGATAAAAAGATTAAAAATTGATAAAGAAAAACATACAAATTGGGAGGAAGGCGTTTTTAAGGAGAGAGGAAAAGGAGAGGCAGGATCTATTTTTGCAAACAGAAAGAAGCTGAGTATATTTTTTTATTACTTTCGAGTGAGTTTTTGTGCGGTTGTATTTTTTTCGTAATTTGTGGTTGGCTATAAAGAGCCAAATAATTAACCCATAGACTTTCGGTCGATTCTTTTGTCTCCCGAGATTGCGGGACCGGCGACCTTTGTTCCTTTGTTCTTCGGGAACTTTCCCCAAGGTGACCTTTCTTTGTGTCCTTTGTGCACAACAATTGTTCTATTTCTTAATTGTTCCTTATTTCACTTTTAAATTGTACAATATTTTTTTGGAAAAAAATCTGGGTTTTCTACCTATATTTATAAAGGTTTCCCAGATATAAAATAAAATAACTTTTGTTAAGTGAAAAGTTACTTTTGAATTTGAATTTAATTGGGAAGTAAGTTTCCGCTCATTTTGTTTTTATTATTTTTTTCTTGATTGGTGATGGTAAGTACCATAATACTTCCTGGCGCCCATTTTCATTATTTTTTTTGCTACGCCCCTGTGTAGTATCTTTTATTAGGTTTATAATTCATTTTGCCAAACCCACCCCAAACTGAGCTACTGGGTGACAGCACTGTTGTTGCTGTCGGTGGTAAAATTAACAAACCAACCTTTTTGGAATTTGACATCTACAATTGTTTACAATAAGAAAATAGGTATCCGCTCGTGCGCGCCGGCTGCCTATCAAGAATAATTATTTAAATCGTTTCGTTTTGTTTTCGTGATTTGTTTTGTTTAATTTTGCGGATCATTGTTCCGTCAACCTAAATCTTAATAATAGTATAATAATAATAATTTGCGGGTTTGTTAATTTTGCAACAGGTTTTGCAATTGGAATTATCGGGAAGTTTGTTTACTTTTAGTTTGAGTGAAAGTAAAAAGTGACAATAATACTTAGTATTTTTAATTTGAAATAATTCAACATGGATTTAAATGGTTTCATTGCGTTTTAGTTTGTGATTTTTAATTGATGAAATAATTATTAAATAATTAAATCGGCGTGACATTGATTAATATTATTATTTGTTGTTGTGAAATTTGTAATACAAACTATAGTTTCAATTAAACCGGTCCGGTGTATAAATTGAGTATTTTTTTTTTGTTAAATTCGTGAATTGGTTTCGGCGAATTATTTCGATTTTTGTTCGATAGTGATTATGATTAGTGTTTGTTTTGAATTAATTGTGATTTGTATTGATTTTTATTAATTTTAAAAATCGTTGATTTGTGTTCATTAATTTGTTTTTAATATTAAATTATTTGTTTTAATATTTTCTTCGGAGTTTTTTGCCGACGCGTTTTGACATTTTGAATGTGATTTGTTTTTATTTATTTTAAATTTCATCTCGATGATGTACATACATTTTTTGACAAGTTTTGTGGATTGTGTTTTTTAGCTCAGTTAGAAGGTGAAATACTCAATTTGTCAAAATAATAAATAAATTTTAATAATTTGATTTGTTTTATAAATTGTTTTAGTATACTTTGTCGCGATTTTATTTTGTTAAAATTCGAAATTTTCTTGCATACTGTGATATGGCATTGCAGTTTTTGGATTAATATATTTCGAATTTCTGAAAATGTTGTTGTATATGAATATTTGTTTTTAATAAATGAATAAAATTTTGAATAAATTTGATGCGTTTTATTTATCGTAGAATTATATGAATCGATAAAATTATTTGTTGTCTGCAAATTTCTGTGTGATGATTTTGAAGAATTTTTAAATACATAAATATAATTTAATAAATGATTACGATTTTTGGTTTTTATTTCATTTCTGCAAGTTTGTTCCTGTGCATAAAGAAGAAATTTTAAATAAATTGTTGAAAACGCTTCTATTTGTGCTAGAAGCCTTGCGAGCTCCTCAAAAGTGATGGTACTTGACTGATTTCACACCTGCTTCCCATAATCCACCAAAGTGTGGAGAAGCAGGAGGAATAAAATGCCAATCGGTACCGTGATTTGCTAAGGTTTTTTCGATTTCCTTCCAGTCATGGCTTGCTTCTTTTAACATCTTGGCTAGTTCGTTAATCGTGCCAACGAAATTAGTTCCGCAATCGCTGTATATTTTCTTGCAGCTTCTTCTTCTTGCAGTAAAGCGTTTGAATGCTGCTAAAAATGCTTGGGTTGTCAGATCTGACACAACTTCCAAATGAATTGCCTAGCTAAATAAATTTTTTCTCGATTGGTCCGGCGTAGTCGACACCCGTATGGCTGAATGGTCGAGACATCCTAACTCTAGGAGTGGGTAAATTTGCCATTAGTTGTTGCATTTCAGATGCCTTTTGCCTGAAACAAGAAGAACATCTATGCAGCTGATACTTGACACTTCTTTGTATTTGGCCAATCCAATATTTTTGACGAATATACATTATCATTTGTTGGATGCCACCATGAAGAGTATTCTTGTGGGCATCTCTGACAACTAAAGTTGTAAGATGATGATTGTTTTGCAACAAAATCGGATGTTGAGCATCATAAGAAAGGAGGGAGTTCTCCAAACGTCCCCCTACACGCAAGATCCCATTAACATCGATGAATGCGTTTAACGAACGTAAGGTTTTGGGAATCTTGTTTTCTAAAATTTGTTGCATCTCGTTCTTGAACATATCCTTTTGTGCTGCTTTCACGACGATCAGTAGCGCTGCTTCTAATTCTCTGGGTCTTAGTGAACCTTGAATAGGCCCCAACTTCGGTCGACATTTGATGGT
The DNA here is from genome assembly GCA_951509635.1 of Eupeodes luniger. NCBI lineage: Eukaryota > Metazoa > Arthropoda > Insecta > Diptera > Syrphidae > Eupeodes > Eupeodes luniger. The sequence goes on along the minus strand of OX608073.1, from coordinate 182,186,391 downwards.
AAAGCGATAACAGTAAGCGATGACTCGTACAACTTTGAGTAGACTCGAACAGTTGTAAATCGCCTGCAAGAAACAGTCGTTGTGGTCTACCTGTATGGTAAGTACGTTTACCGTGCGCTTCTCTTCTTCGGTGTCGATTTGAATGGGTTGATGCGGGACATCGAAATCCCAATGTAGCCGTAAGTATTCCGGACCGGTCCACCAAACTTCTAATGACTCCAGCTCAGATGGAAACACACCCCTGGACGCCAGATCGGCTGGGTTATGAAGCGTTGCGACATGTCCCCAGCAATCGATCCCCACTAATCGCTGGATTTCCGACACAGGGTTGGAAACAAATGTGGTCCATTTGGCGGGAGTGGCGCGTATCCAGGCAAGTGCAATTGTAGAGTCCGTCCAAGCATATATTTTTACATCAGGAATGGCCAAAACGTCCTTTGTGTATTGCATCAACTAGGCTAAGACAACAGCACCACACAGTTCAAGACGTGGAAGAGTTATAGTTCGTTGACTTGGTGCTACTTTCGTCTTTGACAAAAGCAAATTTACGTGGATGTTGTCATCGCTGTCCAGAACACGGAGGTAGACTGCTGCACCGTAAGCTTTCATCGAAGCGTCACAAAACCCGTGCAGTTCGATGGCCTTGTTGGTCTTGCTCATCTGGGTCCACCGCGGAATGCGAAATCGTTCAATGATTGGTAGTTCTCGTAGAAAAGCATCCCAATCTTTCTTCAAGGCTGGTGGAATCGGTTCGTCCCAGTCACAACCGAGCTCCCACAATCGCTGCATCATGATTTTTCCCGTTATGATGCACGGCGAGATCCAACCAAGAGGGTCGAAAAGTTTGGCTATAGTCGACAGCATGGATCTTTTGGTGGTAGCATCAGTTGTAGGTTGAAGATTCTGGTACGAAAAGTAGTCGTCGACAGGAAACCATTTGATGCCAAGAGTCTTAACGTGGTTCGACAAATTGAACGGAAGTTCAAAATCAAGCTCTTGATCTTGAACTGGTATGTCTTCGATAAGTTCTTTTGTGTTGCTCCTTCATTTTCGAAAATTAAGCCCCACAGATGCCAAAAGTTTCCTTGCTTCATCACGTTTCGTTCGTGCCTCTTTGATGGAATCTGCTCCACTTATAAGGTCGTCGACATACATGTCCTCACGGACAACCTTCGCCCCCTCCGGAAAATTGGCTTCTTCATCATCGGCTACTCTTTTCAAGATTTTGATGGCAAGATACGGTGCACTCGCTGTGCCAAAAGTAACTGTATTCATTTTATACATTTTTAGAGGTGACGTCTTCTGCTCTCTCCACATGATCAGCTGATAGTATCGGTCTGGGAAACTAACCAAAATTTGCCTGTATATTTTTTCGATGTCGGCTGTAAATGTGACTCGGTGAGTCCGCCATTTTAGAACGACATCTATGATGCTCGACTGCAATTTTGGACCCACAAGTAGCCGGTCGTTGAGGGATTTCCCGTCCGAAGCTTTCGCTGCTGCATCAAATACTACTCTCAGCTTCGTAGTGGAGCTAGCTTCTTTAAAAACCACATGATGTGGCAAAAAGTAGTGAAATGGGGTTTGTAAAACCGCATCATTCATATCAATTTCCTCAATGTGATGGAGTTCCTCATACTCTTTTATACATTTGGTATAGTCTGCAAGAAGCTTCGGATTGCTCTCAAGCTTCTTTTCTAAGTGCAGAAATCGTCTATAAGCGTTTTGTCAACTGGACCCCATCGCTGGACAGCATTCACCTTTGAAGGGCAGCTTAACCTCATAACGCCCGTCAGGTAGGCGCTTTGTGTGCTTCAAAAGTGTTTGTCGCAGGCAATGTCATCTTCAGTCTGATGTGGCTGGAACGGCGTTTCTTCAATGTCCCAAAATTTCTCAAGTTGTGAGCTCAAGTCAGCAACTTGGGCAAAACTGCGAACTTGCCGAGGAGATTCTTGTGAGACTTGCCCAAAAACAATCCATCCCAATTCGGTCTTTTGTGCCACCGGTCCGATGCGATCAGGAAGGAGAATCTGAGCGCAAACGTCACTTCCGAGTAAAAGGTCGATTGGTGCAGGCTCACAGAGATGGGGGTCTGCCAAAGAAAGACCTTTGAGGTGGTCCCAATTGCCGGGTGTCACTCGTTGGGTCGGGAGATGCCCAGTCAGCGACTTGAATACCAAAGCCTGTACGGCTGTCTCAAACGTCGAGTGTCGGGACGCAAAACGTACTTCGACGGAGTGTTGCGTTAAGCCGCTGCTGACCAACCCTAACCCAGACACCTCGGCAATGGTACGTCGCTTTTCTAACTTCAGCAGCTGTGCGGCAGCTTCTGTGATGAAGGACGTTTCTGAGCCTGTGTCGATCAGAGCACGTAGTAGGCGTAGCTTCCCATCTGCTGCTCGCGCCTTCACAACTGCTGTCGCTAGAAGCACCTGGTGTGTTTGTCGACGATCACCATGCGACGTGTGGTAATTCAAAGCGTATCTATTTGATTGGAGTTGTTGTCCCGCCATCGGCTGGAATTCAGGCGCGTGCGGGTTCACGGACGCCTGAAGAGTATTTGTTCGGTTGTTCCTCGCCTGAGCAGATGAATTTGACGCTGTTGGTTGCTGTTGTGGTTGTTGTTGTTGGTATTGTTGTTGTTGTGGTTGTTGTTGGTATTGTTGTTGTTGTGGTTGTTGTTGGTATTGTTGTTGTTGTTGGTGCAAAAGTAGCACCTACTGAAACTTAGACAGTCTTGAGCGATGTGCCCATAAGTCAAACAATTTTCGCAATTTTAGTCTGCGTACTGTCTCCTTTCGTCCCATGATGTCCATGTTGAGGAATCGTTGACATCTTCTCAACGTGTGCTTGGTTTGGTTGCACAATTTGCATGACAACTGCTCAACGGGAACTGTCTTCGCAATTGGTTTGACCGGCTGCTTTACGACCTGCTTAGCATGCAAAACCTTTGCTTTGGCTGGCTGGAAACGAGGCCTTGGATTGACGGGTGGCTCATCTTTGTTTCTGCCTGCCGCTCCAGTTTCCTGCTGCCCAACAACTTCCAAAGTCCGGAAACGAGTTTCCAAAAAATCGGTAAATTCTCCGAAATTTGGCAAGTCCTTTCTGTTTCCTAATCTCTCTTCCCATAGTTTTTGGCTCGCACCAGGAAGTTTTTGGTTAAGTAACCAAATGAGGACCGTATCCCACTTAGATACCGGAACGTCCATGTTTTCCAACGCCAGACAACATTCTCTTGTTGTGTAGAGGAGATCTCGAAGACCAGCAGCTGTTTCAGAAGGCACGGAAGGTTGGCCAAAAAGCTTCTGCATTTGGATGTGGACCAGAATGCGCTTATGGTCATACCTTTCCTTCAAAAGCTCCCAAGCCTCATCATAATTCGCTGCCTCCACTGACAAATTTTGCAAAAATCGATTTGCATCACCAACCAAACATGATTGCAAAAAATGCAATTTGTCAATGTCGTCTATGCTCTTATTATTGTGGACAAGAGCCTGGAACCTATCTTGAAAAGCACGCCAGGTGGTATATGAACCGTCGAATTTTGGCAGATCGATTCGAGGCAGTCGAATCCCCGTATGCGATGATGATGCAGCTGTAGAAAGGGGCGGAGCACCCGTATCTGACAAAGCCGCAGTGATTGGCGAAGATTTCTCGATTGCCTCCACTAACTCTGCGCGATATTCAAGGTATATCTCATTTATTTGTTCATATACCACCTCTAACTCTTCTATTTTTAAATTATCTTCCAGCATACCTGCTCCAATGATGGCTTCGTGGTAGGATTTTGACGTGGACAAATCATCTTCCAATTTACTGAGACGACCTGTGGCATAAGATTTTACCCTACGCTCTTTTGGAGCTTTTTTAAAGTTGGTAAGATCCTTAATAATCTTACTCAAAATCCCTTTCTGCAGCTCACCATATTTATAATTCTTTGTTTCAGCCATTTTAATAATTTATTTTTCTTTTAATTTAACAGACTACAACAATTGTTAAATGTAGACAAGTTTACGACACTTAAAAAGGCAAACTTACTGCTTTGTGTGTTACTGCTGCTGTAGCTGATATGAAAGGATGATTTTTGGAGACTCCGCTGATGTCCTCCGTGTACAAAATTAGTTTTCATTTAGTTTTTAAGTTAATTTTAAGTTAAATTAAGTTATTATTTAAGAAAATTTTTATAAATCACTTGATTAAACTGATTATTGTCGATGCAAATTTAATTCACGTGATTATTTTTGATCAATCGTTGATTGGATATTTTAATTAATTTTTTGTTCGTAGAAGTTAATAGCACTCACTGCACACACTTCTTGTAAAATTTATTGTTCAAATAATTGTTTAGTGTTCATAAAAAACGGCTCGAAAAGGACCAAATGTTACATCTAAGTTTTTTATTATATACAAAATTAGCAAAAAAAGACAAAGCAATAAAACGCTAAACCACTTTGTTCGAAATCTTTGTATTATATTTTAGTCATAAGACTTCATGTATATTCGATTGTACAATAATTCCATTAATTATTTGACATGTAGCTCATTTGTGGACTGTCTTTGATATTTTTTAAAAGGTTTGTTTCCTTCAATTGATGAATATTGTCCTCTCTCCGTAAAGTTAATCTTATTTGTACTTGTACTTTCGTACAACTCATGAAGAGAAATTTGTGGGTTAGTTATTGGAGCCTTGATTTCCTAAATAGATCTTAACAAAGGTAATTCATATAGAGATTTTATAAAAATCCTTAGTCAATATGTATAAATTTTCTTAGCAAACTTGCTTCCATTTAATTCTAAAAAAATGCACTGGATCGTATGAGTGATATTTTGTCCGTATTAAATTTACTTAAATAAGCTAACCCTTGTAGAGGTTTCCTACAAGATTCATTTAAATGTTTTATGGTAGTAAAAAAGAATGCAAATATTTCTGAACTTAAATTCGTTACTATTGTTATTTATTGTACTATTCGTACTAGAATGTCAGCTTGTTAGACTTGACCATTCCTTATTTCGTCAATTTCATTGAATGTTTGAACAACAACAACAAGTTAAAGGTGTTACCACTCATTGTTTTGGCTGGAGATATACATAGCTATTTCGTGCTTTGCCACTTTTGCACTCACCAGTCTCCGTTTTTTGTGGTGCTGAGCTTTAATCCAATTTTATTTGAAAAACTTTTTATGCGCACCATAGGTTTCGAACCCACGCATATCAGATTTGCTCAGTCTTAGAAGTCGTGTGCACTACGCACTCCACCACTTTAGACCACTGACGTCACAGGTCGAGATGTGATAATAATTGTTTATCAAATGCATTTGAAGCATCAACATTTGTATAAGCTAATTTAAGTATGCTGTTTTGTTCCGCCTCCATTTTTCTCCATACCTTATTTCGATAGACTTACAATTCGTAGTACGTATCAAAGGGGGTGAGGTTGGAAGATCGGTAACGAACCAGACTATTAAGTTATTATTGTTATTTATTGCACTATTCGTACTAGAATGTCAGCTTGTTAGACTTGACCATTCCTTATTTCGTCAATTTCATTGAATGTTTGAACAACAACAACAACTTAAAGGTGCTACCACTCATTGTTTTGGCTGGGGATATAGCTATTTCGTGCTTTGCCACTTTTGCACTCATCAGTCTCCTTTTTTTGTGGTGCTGAGCTTTAATCCAATTTTATTTGAAAAACTTTTTATGCACACCATAGGTTTCGAACCCACGCATATCGGATTTGCTCAGTCTTAGAAGTCGTGTGCACTTTTTTTTTTTTAATTTTTTTTTTTAATTCATTTTTATTAATTCATTCTTAAGACTATCTTAAAGCTAGACAACAATTCATAAAACTAGCCTAATTAACCATAACTTACAACTAACTTACTGGTCCTATACGGACACTCTAAGTTAAACAATAATACTTAATGCTAATGCCTTTCGGCCCTACGATCTATTTAATTTCTATTCCATTTTATTTATTTTTTTTTTATTCATTAGAAAATTTCAAAAAAACTAACATCAATATCTTTTTTTTATTTTTACTTAAAAACTACTTAAAATAAGGTCCTTACTATAAAACTTAAAGCTAACTAAAACTACCTATTCTACCTATAAACTACTTAAAACTAGAACAACCACAGCAGCAAATCTAACTAAAGTTTTTTGTTTTTCATATTTTGTTGTCTTTTTTTTTTTTATTTATTATTTTTTTGTTTTTTTTTTTTTTTTTGTAATTTTTTGTGTATATTTTTTTTTGTATTTTTATTTTGCTTTTGTGCCACCATGCCTATTCTACTTAAAACTAAACCCTAAAACTATAAAACAAGTATGTAAGCCAAGGCTTAAAACCCCATCCCGACTACCCACTATCAAGTGCCGATTGAAGCCACCAAAACTGGTTCTCCTGCTTCACCCTATCAGTTCGGTCCCGTTTGGACACAGCCCTACTGAACCGAAGGAGCTCTGCTCCGCCTTGTGCCATGACGTCCCGAGTATACAGGAGTCGCCTATCCACGGTTCGTCGTCTGACGTGGTAGATTAACGGAACTGCCAATCTATCCTGTATCAGACCGCATCTGTCTAAAAAGAGGAATGCCTCTGGTGGAATGAAGCCGCTCAAGCGTGCACTTTCAAAATACTCGTCGTTCGGATAGAACGCCCCGAAAATTAAATTGTTGGTCGAAGACATTGTATAGGACCTCGTTGGAATAGTAATGCACGTAAGAAGATTCGGCTGTTCGATATAAGCCGGTAAAGCTGTCGAGCCTCGTAAACACTGCCGCTCGAACACCCGAAACTTCTCCATCTGGGAAGGGGCAACGTTGAACCACACAGGACAACCATAAACGATCATCGGCCGTATGTGGGCCATGTAGCAAATTACCTTCACTCTGGGGTCAAGCCGACTGCTAAAAAACAGCCGTTTCGTCAGAGCGAAGGCTCCTCTGGCCCTGGTCAGAGCATCATTTATATGTCTGTCAAAATATAAATACTGATCTAACCAGATACCGAGGTACTTCACTACACTTTTGCTCGCCAATGGCTGCCCGTGAAGATGAACGATGACCATCTTGCGCCAATTCTTGCACGTATCCCTCGTGGTCCTAGCCAACGGAGTCTGGAACAGAATTGTCTCCGACTTCTGGACATTTATTTTCAGTTTCCAGTCGTCGCAATATCGCTGAATCTTGTCGAAATCACGTTGCAAGAGAATTCTAATAACCTCAACCTTTCGGGCCGTTCTGTACGCAATTAGATTGTCGGCGTACGCAATTGCCTTTGTAAGACTACCTATCAGATCGCTGGTGTAAATGCTGAAGAGAATCGGCGAATTCACCGCTCCCTGTTGAAGACCATTTTTAATTAAGAATGTTGTGGTAGAAGTTACATTGCCACTTTTGACAACAAACTTTCTACCGTTAAGCATATCATAAAGTATATACAACGATGGCTTGCTAATTCCAAGCCTGCTCAGTTTTAGGTAAAGACCCTCTAACCTCTACCTCTTTTTTTTTCTTTCCTTTCCTTTTTGTTTTTTTGTTTTTTTTTTTGTTTAGTCAATTGCTATATTGCTCAATTATGAATTCTGTTTGCTCTAAATGTTTAAACCATATAACCAGTGATAAGTACATTTTATGTGGTTTGTGTGGTCTACCATCTCACAGTGAATGTACTGATCTGTCTTTTGACTATATTCAATTAATATTTGATGCAGAAAACATACTCTATAAATGTGAAAAATATAAAACAATTAATCTCGATGTGTGCTTACAAAAAATTAATGATCATTTCACGCTTTTGCAAGAGAGTATTGAAATGCTTAATAATCATGTTAATATGTTAGCCTGCAAATGTAAAGACTCAAATGAAAGTGTGAATATTAGCCGTGGCATTCGCAACACAACTCGTTTGCAACGAAAACCTAAGGTCAAAGAACCTCCCAAGTCCAAGTTTGCAAAAAAAGAAACAATTGAAATTGCAGTTTCGTCGTCCGTTTTGTCTCGTCTTTCGTTATCTAGTAGCAAGGGCTCCTCGTCCCCATCTCCAGTTAGTCATCGGCTTGGGCTCGACTCAACTAAGGTGATTTCAAACAATTCTCGCCCATCATCATCATACCTTAATTCAATAAGAAATAATAATGAAACAGTCAGTAAGAAAAAGAAAAAAAATATTTCTGATAGTGTTATTGTTGCTTCAAATACTAATAAGATGAGCGATGTTGTTCCTGTAAATACTTTAATTCTTGATGATTCTATTGTGGGCGACACTGTGTGTGACACTATGGCTGATAAAGTCGCTGCCGTCTCCAATGCAAATTTGATGGGTAAAGTCAGTAGTAATGTTGTCGTCTCTAATATTGTTGTGAATGATAGCAATGAAGTTGTTGGTGCTGCTGCGGGTGTGAAGGCTGTTGTTGTTGCTACAGCAGTCTCTGATGAGACTGTCAATAATGATATTCTTGTCGAAGGTGATGGTGCTGAAAATAATGCTATCGTTGAGAATGTTTCTGGTGGTGCCATTGCTGGTGATGAAGTTTCACCTTGTGGTACCTGGTCTAAAAAAATAAGTTCTCAATCTCCTCGTAAAGCTGAGCTCCCTGTTACTTATAAGAATGGAGACACTAAAACAATCGTCGGTACTAAGCTAAAATGTAATGACCTTAAAATAGTGAGAAATTTAAAATGGTTTCATATCGGTAGTTTTCACTCCTCTACCTCAACTGAAGAGATTGTAAACTTTGTATCCACCAATCTTGGTATAGATCCGGCTGAAATTGTATGCTTCAAACTAGTCAAACTTCAAGAATCTGATCGTAATCTGAGATTCGTTAACTTTAAAATTGGTGTCTCTGCGGATTGTTCAAAGAAAATCTATGTTGATACTTTTTGGCCTAGTGGGGTTAAGATTCGTCCCTTCGTGCTCATTCCAAAAAACCCGTAAGGCTTGAGGGTTCGCAGATGCCCTCAAGTTTGTATCTACAGTCAATTGATCATAACATCCAGCTGAATACGTGCGATAAATCTTCGTTAAAGATATATTACTATAATGCTAGTGGCATTCGCACGAAAGTATCTGATCTGTTCAACAACTCCAGTCATCTTGATTATGATGTTATTATTATTGTCGAAACCTGGCTACACCCTGACATATCTTCGTATGAACTCTTTGATTCTAGTCTATTTGTGGTCTACAGACGCGATAGATGTAACTCTGTCTCGGAACGTGGAGGAGGAATTTTGATAGCTGTTAGTACTCAACTAAACTGTAAAGAAGTTGCCTTGCCTCATCTGAATGTAGAGCAATTATGTATATCTATTAATTTATTTCTAACACATAATGTAGTTTTATTTTTTATTGTCAGTTATATCGCACCTAAAAGTACATTTGAAGTATATGAAAAACATTTTTTGAATATCGAATCTGTTAATAATACTTGCTCTGAATTTGATAATGTTTGTTGCTTTGGTGATTTTAATCTGTCAAATATTGTATGGAATTGGTCGGTTAGTGATAATATGTTGATTGCTTGTAATATGATAAAAGATTTTGAATTTTATTTTATTGATTCCCTTTATTCACTTAATCTAAGTCAAATTAATAGATTATCTAATTCATTAAATAATATCTTAGACTTAGTTTTCTTATGTAATGACTATTTCAATTCCAAAGTCTCAATTGTTCCCTTTTCACTTTTAAATGAATCTATTCACCATAAAGAGTTATTTGTTGAAATTGAATTTTATACTTTCTCTAATAAGGAATCTGACAAATTTTCCAAATTTTTCAATTTTAAAAAGGCGAACTTCATTGAAATTAACAATTTTATTAACACTTTCAACTGGTCTAATGTATTTTTAAATCTTAACCTTGAGCAAATGTACAAACGTTTTACCTCAATCATTTTTGATAGTTTTTCTAAATTTATACCAAAGTCTGGGAAATCGAATAAACTACCAAAGCTTCCGTGGTATAATAAGCATCTAACCAATCTCAAAAATATCAAACGTAAAGCTTTTAATAAATATAAACAATCAAATAATGATTCAGACTATGCTTACTTTAAAAAATTGCGAAAAGACTTTTTTACTCTTAATAAGTTCCTTTATAAGGGTTATATAATGAATATTGAAAATAACATCAGGTCTAACAGTAATTCGTTCTGGTCGTTTGTAAATACGAAGAGAAAATCTACTGGTTATCCTAAAAACATGTCGTTTGCGAATATTGAAGCTTCGAACACTCACTCGATACTTGACTTATTCCCTGATTTCTTTCAATCTGTTTATTCAATTCCTAGTAACAATAATATAACTAGTATGTTCAATATACCAAGTAAGGTTGATATTGGTGCATTACAGTTAAGTAGTAACGAGTTACTGCTGAAACTTCAATCATTAAAGCCTAAACCAACCCCAGGAGCTGACGGTATACCAGCTATATTTCTCAAAAATTGCTCATCATCGCTTTGTTTTCCTTTGCTTTGCTTATTCAATAACTCCCTTTCTGAAGGAAAGTTTCTTAATGAATGGAAAATTTCTTATCTTGTGCCTATACATAAATCTGGGTCTAAGAATCTGATAGAAAATTATAGAGGTATTTCCAAACTATCAGCAATTCCTAAGTTATTTGAAAGCATCGTTAAGGACAAATTAGAATTCTTAACTAAGGAATCTATATCTGAACTGCAGCATGGTTTTGTGTCTGGGCGCTCAACCACAACAAACATGGCTTTATTTTTATCTTACATCATAAAATCAATTGAGAAAAAGAGTCAAGTTGATGTTATTTACACAGACTTTAGCCAGGCTTTTGACTCTGTGAACCACTCCATCCTTTTACGTAAGCTAGAACTATTTGGATTCCATTCTACATTTCTTAACTGGATTTCATCATACCTCAGTGGTAGGTCTCAAAAGATTGTCATTAATAATGTTTTTTCGCGATTTGTTAAATGTACCTCGGGCGTGCCTCAGGGTAGCCATTTGGGTCCCCTTCTTTTCAATATTTTTATAAATGATATTACATCTGTTATAAAATATTCGCAGTGCCTTCTTTATGCAGATGATCTTAAACTATTTTTAGAAGTTACTTGTGTAGAGGATTGCTATCTTATTCAATCTGATATTACTTGCATTTCAGAATGGTGCAATTCAAATTTCTTAAAATTGAACATTAAAAAATGTAACGCAATATCCTTTTTTAAGTCTAATACTCATATAAGCTTTGATTATTTAATCGAATCTAATCTCACGTGTAGACAAAATTAAGGACTTAGGCATTATGCTTGACTCAACTTTTTCCTTAAAATCGCATGTTAACTATGTAGTTGCAAGAGCAAATTCACTTGTTGGATTTATCAAGCGTAATTGTGGTGATTTCAGTGATCCTTTTGCATTGTTATCCCTTTATACGGCACTTGTAAGATCTTTACTTGAATATGCAGATGTTATCTGGAATCCTATTTTTAAAACTCTCTCTCTTCGTGTTGAAAAGATCCAAAAACGTTTTACGGAATTTATATTTTATAAAATGAAATGGAGATTTATTCCAGACTACAAAGCAAGATGTTTATTCCTTGGAATTAAATCCTTAGAACCAAGACGAACTATTCATTGTATAATGCTTGTGAGGGATATTTTAAGTTATCATATAAGATGCCCTTCCTTACTTTCCTTAATTCCAATTTATGCACCGTTAAGATCTTTACGTCATAAGGATTTGCTTTTTGAACAATATCACAGAACAAGCTATGGCAGTAACGAACCAGTGTGTAGATCAATAAGGCATTTCAATGAAGTTTGCCAGCTTATTGAACTTAGCAACTCAAGAGATCTGCTTAAAGCTAATTTAGTACTGATTTTTACTTTTTAATTATATTACCTTATATAGTTTTATACAATTATAGATACATATGTAAATACATGTAAATATTTAAGTTATTTTTCATAATCTGTTAGCTATAAACGCTTGTAGATGTAAATAAATAAATAAATATTAACCATACGGTGTCAAAGGCCTTTTCCAAATCAACCAGAACAGCACCTGTGCATTGTTGTTTTGTTTTATTCCATTGGATATCAGAAACGAGTTTAGACGCAGCATGAATTGTGTCATGACCCGCCTTGAACCCGAACTGTTTATCTGGAATTATTTTGTTGTCCGCAGCCCACTTAGTCAGAGCCCTATTAATAATCTTTTCGAAAACTTTGCTGATGCTCGGAAGAAGACTTATCGACCGAAGATTTGACGGGTTGGAGTTGTCCTTTCCCTTTTTCGGGAGAGGATGAACCACAGCGGTCTTCCAATGCACTGGATAATATGCATTATTCAGTGCATTGTTGAAGATTGTGGTGTAAATGTCAATTGCCTCCATCGGTAAATGTCTTAGTACAACGTTGGATATACCATCGACACCTGCTGACTTTTTAAGGTAAAAGTGATTAAGTAGGGCTCTGTTTTCCAGGTCGTGGTTGGAGCGAATGCTAACATTCACCTTGTACACTTGCTGGAAAGCAGCTCCCACCGCCTACACTTTTTCCTTCGGATTTTCAATTATATAAAAGTCATCGTCAAAGATGGCTTCTTTTGGATCTATTTGCGCTGTCATGAGTACGTCTCTGCTCTCTTCAGTTCTTTGGAGTTTCAGACACGGAAGGTCGTTGTCGTTCTTTTTCCTAAATATCTTGTTGATTTTAGGGAACATACTAGGGTCACTGGAATTAACTGACCGGATCTTGCGGTCCCAGTACTTGTTAATCGATAACCTGTTGTTCTCCTTAATCAACAGATTGACATTTTTTATTGACGACTTCAGTTTCCTAACCTCCAAGTCGTGTGGGTCTGTGAGTCATCTGTACAAGTTTTTGAGTCTTGTCAGTAAGCCACTCTTGTGCTTACGTAGTGCGTCAATAGTCGCGTTTCTGTAAGCGTCCATTTGGTCCCGTTCTTTTGTACTTTGGTATTGTCCGTTCCATTGTTCGTTTTATTGTTTCGTCCAGCTGTTGTAAATGTTGGTCAATTTCTGTATTTGTCAGGTTTCTGTTGTTTGGTGGGGCTATGTCACTCGAACGAAGTTCTCTCGCTAGGTCGTTGGTGACACGAGGCCAGCGCATCTTACTGTAATTGTAAGAATGCGTTGCAACGTATTCCTCCAACTCCACGCGTTCGTACGGAATCTGCATTACAGCAGCCAGTCCGCAGTGATCACTGTCGTACTCGATGGGTCTGTAAGCAGTTTCGAGGGTGATTACCCACTTTGTCTGTAACTGTCAGTCTTGTGTCGTACAGCAAAAGGTCCAGAAAGGAGCCGCTTCTTGAATACGATGGCTTTTCAGTAGCCAGCAGGTCGACGCCATATTCAACGCTGTAAAGATTCATCAAATTAAAAAGATGGTTACCTCTGGGATTACTATGTTGATTTCCCCAATCTTCATGTTTTGCGTTCACCGGCCAAGATGAAATAGTTTTCTTCCAAGCTCAGTTTCAGTTCCCTAAAAAGAATCTCGAGTTCTGAAGCAAAGTAGGTAACCTGCGGAGCTCCAGCCGCATAAGCCGCAATCATATACATCCGCTTCCCTTGAGTGAGAGAGATGCATACAACGCAAACTTCTAGCGTCTTGAGCTTTCGCAATTTATTGTTGTATATGACTTTATAATTAATGCCTTTTCGTATAAAGAGAGCGACACCGCCCCCTTGAGTGGAGTGGGGCCGGTCTCTTCTTACGATATTGTAATTTTTATGAGTCAATTTGTGTTTGTGGTTTAGCTTAGTTTCGCTAGCCATAAACACATCGGGACTGTTGTCTTTCAACAATTGGAACATATTGGCTCTTCGTTCAATCCTAATCAGTGAATTTATTTATTTATTATTATTCACAGCTAGGACTTTTAGGCGCGTCTCCGGCAGCGCGCCCATTATGGTCTAAATTGCGCCAGGCCAGGCAACAAAGAGAAGAGATGATCTACCCTTTTGCCTTGCTCCTTTATGTGACTTTGCAGCCCTGTTAGTTGACCTTGAATGCTCAACAACAAGGCTACAATGTCAGGCTGTACCTCTGTTCGTACAATTGTTGTTGTTCAAACATTCAATGAAATTGACGAAATAAGGAATGGTCAAGTCTAACAAGCTTACATTCTAGTACGAATAGTACAATAAATAACAATAATAACTTAATAGTCTGGTTCGTTACCGATCTTCCAACCTCTCCCCCTTTGATACGTACTACGAATTGTAAGTCTATCGAAATAAGGTATGGAGAAAAATGGAGGCGGAACAAAACAGCATACTTAAAGAAGCTTATAAAAATGTTGATGCTTCAAATGCATTTGATAAACAATTATTATCACATCTCGACCTGTGACGTCAGTGGTCTAAAGTGGTGGAGTGCGTAGTGCACACGACTTCTAAGACTGAGCAAATCTGATATGCGTGGGTTCTAAACCTATGGTGTGCATAAAAAGTTTTTCAAATAAAATTGGATTAAAGCTCAGCACCATAAAAAAAGGAGACTGATGAGTGCAAAAGTGGCAAAGCACGAAATAGCTATATCTCCAGCCAAAACAATGAGTGATAGCACCTTTAAGTTGTTGTTGTTGTTCAAACATTCAATTAAATTCGTTACATTTAAATTGAGTTTGTCACATAAACATTTATCAACAGTCATGTTGTTGCGTTACAATTGAACGCAACGAGTTCTTTTAATATTTAATTTTAATTTTAATTACGACGATGCATTGTGCATCCACTTTTGTTTGTTTACTTCGTTTGATTTGACAAATGTCACACCCTTCTACACGAGGATGAGAGAGAGCGGGACGGCCATAGTCCTTCTGACCATGGTTCTCTCTGTCATTTTCGTGAGGGAAAGAAATACCAAGTTTCGTTTCAGGGTACAACTGATGGGATGGTTTCCAAAGAAGTGAAACCAAACCAGACGGACGGTCTGGTGAATCGATGCGTAAAGTTGCATGGGATGTTACTCCGAATGGAGAATGGCCTAAGGCCCAACCTAAAATTTTAATGTTTTAAAGGTTAATAATCTGTATAAAATTGTATTCTTACTTAAATTTTGCTCAAATTATTAAATGGTAACTTTAAATAATGTAACTTAAACTTTGTTAATGGACGTATGGACTATTAAGTTTCAAAAAACTTAGTTCAAGACGAATTCTAAAGTTTAGTTACAGATCCCGAGCAGGTCCTCATTTTTCCTTCTTTTTCTTTTGTTTAAAATTGATAGTAAAGTTTATAATTTATGATTGCACTCAAGAAGTATTATGTTTTTCGCAACTTTTGTATTTCTCAACTTTTGTCGAGGTGAAAAATGGGGGTGGCTGAATGCAGCTTCTGGAATCGTCGTGACCTGGAAGTGAATCCAGCGGGCGGCGAATTCCAGAATGACTTGCATTTAGCTGTGAGAGAAGAGCAAGTAAGCGGGATCGCGA
Source organism: Eupeodes luniger (assembly GCA_951509635.1). Taxonomy (NCBI): domain Eukaryota; kingdom Metazoa; phylum Arthropoda; class Insecta; order Diptera; family Syrphidae; genus Eupeodes; species Eupeodes luniger. Next base: position 182,170,947 of record OX608073.1, on the reverse strand, counting down.
GAATCTCATCACAAGTTGAGATCAACAAGCCGATCTCCGATTGGCTGTTGATGATGTGAATTGAGATCCGCCACTCCACATTGGCTGAAAGCTCAAAATGGCGGGATTTAGGAAAGATGAGACTTGACAGATCGAAGAATCTGGAAGTCAATTCTTTTCGAGCATTCGAAGAATATAGAAGTGGATACTTGTGAACAAGAGTGGAGAAATATAAAAAGGAAAAGCGAAAAATATAAGAAAAGTGAAAAAAAAGGTTGATTAGTTGTGAAGAAAAAAAGGAGTTAGAAAAATTAAAGGAAGGAAAAATAAAAAGTGTTCGGATTTGTAGCTGAAGAAACAAAAAAAATGATAAGTACAAATTTTTTTTTGATAAATTGTGTTAGTGGATATTTTCTAAGAATCCCAAATTCTTTGTGGGAATATAGACCTTAACGGTCCATCGTCCAATTTCTTACATCATTTTGTAAAACTTATAATTAACGAAAAGATCCTGAGTTTTCGTCCTACATAGTAAGGTTTCTCAGGCAACTTCAAAATAAAACAAATTTAAATTTCGAGAAAACTATATTGGTTGTGTTTCTTTTTGTTACGGTTGGATTTCCTTTGTTCTCTTTGTTCCTTTAGGTAAGGTTTGCAATTTCCTTTTTTTTTTATTTCAGGAAAAAATTGCTGGCGCCCTCTTCTTACTTGACGTAAGAACGCCCCTGTGGCAAATCAAATCAAAATATACTTTTCTGATATCAAAGTGATATCAACTAAATCGCGAGCAACTTAATTAATCGTCCCTTCGATTAATTAAATTGTGTGCTGAACCCACCCCTTACTGAGCTCGTCGTGGTGGCAGCACTTAAATTGCTGCGTGTTGCAATTTTCGTCTTGTCGCCTCTTCGCCGCTGTACTTTGACAGTTCGGCTCATAGCACAACTCGTGCACATTTCTAATTTCGCGGTATTAGTTTAGTCAAGTTTTTCATTTTCTTCTTTTTTTTGATTTTAAAATTATAAAGTGTTGGGCAATAAAAAATTGCAACAAATTGGCGCCCAACGTGGGGCTTGATAAGAGAACATTTTCTTTGAACAAATTGTGTTGTGTCCGTATATTGTGTTTTCTTCAGGGAAGTGTTTTTTTTTGTATTCCTTTTATATACATATATATACATATTACTTATTCAATTAATTTTCCTTTCATAGCATAATTCTGGTGATACGAGTGGGTGCTCCATAGGAGTTTTTTTTGGATAAAAAAGATTACACTTCTGGTGATAGAACGGGATATAATTCTTACTTCTGGTGTTGGTGTTGGGTGTTGCATAGGAGGTTAGAAGCAGATTAGTGAACGGTAACGGATATAACATATCGGCCAGCAAGGAAGTTCAACTTTTCATAAAAATTGTGTCAGACGGATTTATTAGAGTGAGTCATTTTTTTTTGTTCCTTTTTTTCTTATTGTGATAAAATTTTAAAGCTTTATTAAAATTTATATATTTATATATACATTTATCATATATATACTATAAATTTTTTGTTGGGTTAGAATAAGAAGTGTGATTTTAGTGTGAACATTCTAGTTTTTTTTCTCTTGCTTTCTTTTTTCTCAAGTAATTTTTTAAAAACAGTGGGTTAAATCTTAAAGTTAAAGTAAGACCGTTTTATCTATTTTAAGTGACTTTTAAAATTTTGATAATTCGTTCTTTTGTTTGTATTTATTCTATTTTCTTTTCCTTGGTGCGATTTGGGAATCGTGAGAGAGTTTTAATTATTTCTTATTCGTTTTTTTTTTTCAATTATTTTCTTTCGTGGTGCGATTTTGGAATTTAAAGTGACTGAAAATTATTTCTAATTCATTGTTTTTACATTCTATTTTTCTTCTGGTGTGATTTGGGAATCGTTTAGTGGTTTATATATATTTTCCGTTGTTTTTTTTTTTTTTTTTCTTTTCTTTCACACAAAAATTTTAATTTGATTACGGCTTGTTTTTTTTGTACGTTTCATTTGACTCGGAATAATTTTGGAATTCAATTCTTCTTTGCAATTCGATTTTTGGTGTGACCATATTTAGGGTGACAACCACTAATCCAATTTTTTTTGGGTATTTGTTTATTTTTTTTGCTTGAACATACTTTTGTTGGATAGTTCGTAATTTAGAAGTGGAATATTGGGAAACATTTTATTCGCTAGTACAGGGTGGTACGAAAATTGGTTTCTGGTGTTGGTTTAGTGTTTTATTTCAACGTTGTAGTCCAAGTATATTACCAATCCTAATAAAATAATTATATTTACATTAATTAACCATTTTTTTTTTTTGGGTACATAAATTACAATCGTGGTTTTAATTGTTTTGCCGTGATCGCGAACAAAATTAAGTGGGAGTTAATTTTGTTTTGAACTTTTTAGATACTTCGAAATTGAAACTTCTATCGTACGCAAACAAAGTCAACTGGGTGTTGATTTTCGGACCTTTTTTTTTAATTTTGCCAAGTAATTTTAGTTTTCGGGATTTAAATTCCTTTCGCGATTCTATAACATTGTAAACAGAGGTTCGGACAAACAACTGGGTGTTGATTTGGCCTCGTTATAGTTCGGTGAAGACAATTTTCGGTTTTTATTTTTATTCCTTGCGCGTTTAGTTGAGTTTTTTTTTTGTGTAGATTTTAGATTTTTTTTTTTTAGATTTTTTTTTTTTTTATTACAAACATTTAGTTTACATAGTATATATACAAAATCATTGAGCATGGCATTGCCGTCAGCCGATTGACAAAAATAAAATTTACATGTATTAAATCTCTTATTTTATTAGAATAATTAATTAAAAAAAAAGAACTGAATAACTTGTAATTAACATGACTACCTTTACGCAAGGATTAAAAGTCTTGATCTATTATTCTTTGTCGATATCTTAACGCAGCTTTGCAGTACATAAATAATTTTGGGACGTTCATCTCCTTGAGGAGATCTATTATCTGGGTAACCGATAAGATATTGGCACCTAGGTAATATCTCCTGGTTTCAGCTAAGACCGGACACCGGCCTATGAAATGTAAGGTATCCTCTCTCTCTTGCATGTTACATAGATCACAAATTATCGGTAGATCGTCTCTATGTGGTATGTAGTTGAGGCAAAGAAGTTCACCTCTTAATCTTACCATCATGGATATTTCGTCAACACTATATTCATCTCGAAAATAATTCCTTTCATTAAGATTATGGTTCAAGCTGCTGTATAGGGTTCTATGAACTGAGCCTGTTGCTTCCATCACATATCCTTCTCTACACTTACGATCCACATTTGCTATTAGTTCGTAAAGCCTTGGTTTCCATTCGCTTAAGTTATCACAATTGAGGTTAAGTTGCATCCCGCACCATTGACTTAGTTCCTGCCATTCTTCCATCCAGCCTGTATTTCTCCTTATTATATGAAGCGCTACTATCTTTGGAAGTCTTTCATTAGACATATTGATAGCCTTAAGAATATAATCTATATGTAGCTTAAGGGTCCGTATAAACAGAGGTGGAAGTCCAGTTTCCAGCATGACCAGATAATTCGGGGCGTTGGAGGGAATATGAAAGATTCTTTTAATATAATATCTCAGCAATTTTTCCACCGTTTCATACTGCTTGTAGCCCCACACCTGAGCCGAATATAACATGATGGCTTCTGAAACTGCTTCAAAAACTCGAAATTTGGCACTATGTCTAATATTTTTGTTCGAAAAACACCTGTTCCACGTGGCAGCGATTGCGGTCTTAGCCTTTGCAAGCTTATCCTTAAAGTGGTTCTCCATGTCCAGGTTCTTAGTCATTAGTATCCCTAGGTACCTGTACTCGTTGACAACTTCGATTGTCTCTCCATTATACCACCATTTTTCACTGTTACGGTTACGCCCGCCCCCTTTCCTGAATATCATGACTTTTGACTTTTCTAAATTCACAGTCAAGTTCCATATTTTACAGTAGTCACACAAGCGGTTTATCATTAATTGGAGAGATTCTGGCGAGTATGCGAGAATGACAATATCGTCGGCGAACATCAGTGCTTTGATAGCTTTTCCGGCGTACTCAATACCACAAGGTAGGCATTCTACGAGATCTTCAATAAAGAGGGCAAACAACGATGGGCTTAGAGTACATCCTTGTCTAACTCCTGTGTAAGTGTGAAACCAATCTGACATCTCTTCGCCATTCCAGACAGCTGATTTTGTGCTGATATAAAGATTTTGGATTATCCTTGCAAACCTCCAGGACATTCCCATGCCATACAATTTATATATCAAAGCATTTCTATTAACAGTATCAAATGCTGACTTAAAGTCAACAAATAATGCATATAATTTTGCTCCTTTATTCATAAATGATTCTGCAATACTTCTCAAGACGAAAATGTGGTCAATTGTAGAATAGCCTGATCTGAAACCAGCTTGACACTCCCCAATTAGATTATTGTTCCTGATCCATACATTGAGACGATGCTGCAGGACAGTTGTAAAAATCTTATATGAAGCGTTCAAAAAGGATATGCCCCTATAATTTGCCGGATCTGTTGTACTACCTTTTTTGTAGATAGGAAAGATCAAGGATTCTGTAAATTGTCGAGGGATACACCCATCTTCCATTATGTTATTGAAGATTGTTACAAGATTACTAATAAGATCCTGAGTTCCATATTTGTAAAATTCCGCGGGAATTCCATCCGATCCTGCTGCTTTTTTGTCTTTTAACCTTTTCAACGCGTCATTTACCTCATCTAATGTGAACATTGCATCAAGGATCTCATTATCAATGTTTGGTGCAGCGTACAGAATTGTACTAGTATTTCCCGAAGCGTCCAGTAACTTTTTAAAATGTGTTAGCAGTACATTTGGTTTTAGCTCTTGATTGATTACGTAAGACTTCCCATTAAGTTTCCTCACTAAAGTCCAAAAATCTGCTCCATTCCTGCAATTTCCTAATCGTCTGGCTTCTGCTTCATAATGTTTCTCTTTTTTTTGTTTACATAGCAACTTGTACTTCGCGTTTGCTTCAAGATACTGAGTTTTGTTATGCAATTCATTTAAGTCACGGAATGCTTTTAAATATGAAAAGGATGTTTTCCTCGCCATTTCACATTCCTTATCAAACCATTCAGGTTTAGCAATTTTATTGCTTCTGCATGTTTTACTTGGATACGAAATTTTTATAGCGTCTTCTATCCCTGCTAGATCAGATACCTGCTGCTCTGAGAGTGCTAAGTCCAATCGTCTTCGATACCTATCTGCATTCGCGTCTCTCCATTTAAGCTTTGGCAGCAACTCCATATTCCTAACCCCTTCATCAAAAGGTTGTTCCAGTTGTACCGTTGTAATGATAGGAAGATGATCAGAATATGAAACAAGGTCAATTTTGAAATCCTTGACGTGAACATTCCATTCACCACCAGCTAGACTGTAATCAATCACTGAATTTCCTTGCTTGCCAACGAACGTGTACTCTCCAGCCTTGTCTGATGAAGTAGTGCCATTAAGAATTCGCAGTCCAAATGTGTTACACAAATCTAGTAACTTCAATCCTCTGCAATTACTAGTACAATCCTTAGATTGGCGTTCTTTCCCTTCAGCTATATTAACGGAACCATATTCTTTTCCAATTCTGGTATTCAAATCTCCAATCAAAAGAACATTGTTGTTAGCCTGGTTCAGCATAAACTCCTCCACTTTTTCAAAATCTTGTTCCCAGTGATTGCAGTTCAGGTATGTTGGTAGAATGATGTAGCGCTTGCCGTTGTACTTAAGGTTCAAATATGTTGTTTCATTCACTGTTTTAAATTCGCAGATAGTGTTTTTAATATTTTTTTTGTACGCAAAAAAGCATCCACCGCTGGCTCTTCCCCTGACGTTATATCTTATTGCTGGTATCCACACGAAATTAAAGTTCTTAAATTTATTTTGACAATTCACAAAGTTATTTTCGGTTACATAAGTTTCGAATAAGAATACAAAATCAAATTGGTTAACATAGTTATAAAAATCAATAAATAGAGTCTTATTACATAATCCTGCTACATTATATGCTAAAATATTTATACTTTTGTGTTCAATTGTGTTTTTAGTTTTATAATTTTTATTTTTACTTCGGACGACGGCATTAGTACTAAAATCTCTGATTTAGTACTACTCTACTTGTAGTTGGAGCGACAGCACTGTTCAAATTCATTGTGGTGCTACCCTTAGCAGCAGCTGTCATATTAGTTGTCATTGTTGCTGTCATCGATGTTGATGTTGTCAAATCTCCAACCAGCTGATTCAAAAAAGCAAAACCATCTTCACCATTGCAAATTAATTTGTTGTTTTTATCAAAATAAAATGTTTTTCCATTAATGAGCATTGTTTCACCTCTTATTTGTGTTTTTATGTGATTGTTTTTAGCTGTAATCTCTTCCCGTAGTGCAAGAATTCGTCTCCTACGATCCCTTGACGCCAAAGGGTAATCTTTGTGCATTGAAATGCCTGTTCCATGCAACTTTGTTTTTGCTTTAAGTAGCCGTACCACATCATCTCTGTCGCATAGCTCAACGATGACGTTCGCGGTTTTGCTTCCGGATTTGATTTGCCGTGCGCTGGCTACTTTTGCCGGATTATTAGTTTGCAGCAGATCCAAACAAACACATTTAGCTTCTTCCAATGGATTAAGTCCATCTTTCATCGGAATGTGAACAATTAGATTTTTTTCATTTGTTCTTTTTTCAAGAAGTTCAACTTGACGTTCCAGTGACATACAGCGGGTGTGCATTTGTTCAAGTTGGATTTTAAGCTCTTTATTGTTATGTTGTAGAGTTACAATTTCTTCACTAATCTTGCCTACGTCTGTCTTGGTCGCCACATTTTCCAGCTTCGAGTCTAAAAGTTTAGCCATCGTGCTTTCTATAATAGAGGTCAAGTCGCTAATAGGTATATTAATAGACTTTTCAGCGCTTATTTCACGTTGATCGTAGCCTTTCGGTGTTCCAGCCATACGACGTCTTTTAGAAGATTCAGATGCTGAGTCATGAAGAGGACTTTTGACAGGTGTTCTATGCATTGTTGTTGTTGTTTTTCCTTTTCTTTTCTTTGCACTTTTTGCTTTTGCAATAATCACTAGGATAATAAGGACTCACCTCAATTTGTATAGTCTATGAATTTCTGTGTCTTCTAACACTTTATTTCTTGAATTAGATCACTAAACTTTATTGACTTTATTTTTTAATTAATTATCTATGTGGAGTCGAATTGTAAACAAACTTTCCTCTTTAACGTTATCCATTATACCTCATTGTGTATAAAGCAACCAGCTGGGTGTTGGTATTCTGTTTTATACTGCGCTTTGTTTTTTTGAAACCGTTCTAATTTTTTTTTTTTTTTCCGAGGAAAATTAAAAATGGATATTAATCGATTAACTAAAGAGGAACTCGTTTATGAGTTGCGGGCTAGGGGTTTGAAGGAAGGAACTAAGGTCGATGAAATGAGAATGACGCTTAGGGCAAGTCGGTTGTTAGAAAGAACAGGGTCAATTTCTGCGGATAGTCCTCACTATCCGTATTCGTTTGAGGAGGATGCTAGTGCGGTTAAGGCAAAAATTTTGGAAATTAAGGAACTTTTGAGTTCCGCCTAAGAATCCGAAGTCTTCGGAGTATCTTAAGGTTTTGACCAAAATTGAATGGGCTTTAGGTAGGATATCGAGGGCTAGGGCTGAATCGTCAGAGGAAGTCAACGAGGTTGCTGATTTGAAGGGTGAAATTTTAATTTTAATGGCGAAATTGTCAACAGAAGAGGAGGTGATAGAACCTCAAGAAAAAACACGATCATCAATGTCGACAGCAGACTTGGGTGCGTTACCAGCTGCAACGGTCGGCCAACGTGCGAGCTCTAGTGGGTTCCAACTACAGGGTGATATACCCTGTGACCGGTTCCCCGAGCGACTTGACAAATGGAACGTGAAGTTCACAGGTGAGCATTGCGGCTCATCGGTGAACTCTTTCATCGAAAGAGTTGAGGAAATGAGGGAAGCACGCGGAGTTTCGGAAGCTAGGGTTTTCACATCAGCGGTGGACTTATTTGGTGGGAAGGCACTTTTATGGTTTAGGTCGATTAGGGACACTATTTCTACTTGGAAAGAGTTGGTTAGGGAGTTGAAGTTGGAGTTTTTGCCCTCCAACTACGATGATCTTTTGCTGGATGAGGTTAGGCGTCGTACCCAAGGTCGTGATGAGTCGATAGGAATGTATATCGCTCTCATGCAGACCTTGTTCAAACGTTTTACGGAGCCTCTAAGTGAGAATAGGAAATTATCTATTCTCATGAAGAATATAACTCCTTTCTACCAGACTCAGCTAGGATTGGCTGATATCAAATCAGTCAATGAGCTGGTAGCTTTAGGAAGAAGGCTGGAGACGATTCGAACTAATGTCGAGTCGTTTGTCCCTCCTCCTTCAGGTCGCAATAGGCAAACTTTGGAACCTGATGTTGCATATGTTGGACCCGTTCAGGCGGCAACGGTGGCAGTTAATCCGTTTTCTAAACCTAGTAGGGCTCTTCGTTGTTTTAAGTGTAATCAAGAAGGTCATCTTGCAAATACTTGTTCCGCTCCAAGGCGCTGTTATGGCTGTGGGGCAGAAAATACCATCAAGCGAAATTGTAGACGCTGCTCGTCGGGAAACGGGCAACGGACTCTTGGGCCAGCAGGGCAAGAGCGCCGGCGTCAAAATTAGGGAGGTTGCCTGCTGACAACCAGCTGGCAAATCGAGTTAAATTAGGTTTCACATTAGAGACAAGTGGGGGCGACAGTCGTCCTTACTTGAGCGTAAACATTTATGGCTTTAGGTTTTTAGGACTTTTAGATTCAGGAGCATCTAGGACTATCATATGTAGGGACGTTTGGAAGGTCCTTAAGGACTTAGGGTTAAGTTTAGGGATAACCAATGTAAATCAAGTACATCTTGCAGATGGGACGGGTGTAGGAGTTTTAGGAGTAGTTAATCTTCCAATAGTTGTTGAGGATAGGTCAGTTTTAATAGAGTGTTTAGTCATACCTTCGCTTCCCCATGCGTTGATATTAGGTGCAGACTTTTGGGCACTCTCGGGAATAGTCCCGGATCTTAGGTCACGTATGTGGAACTTCTCGAGCCAGGTAGAATTAGCTACAATTGGGACGACTTCTATTGTGGAAGAGTCGGATTTGATTGAGGAGCAGAAGATTAGGTTAAACACACTAATTGAGGATTTATTCAAAAACATGCCAGAAGGACTAGGAGTTACTAGTAGAGTAGAACATGTCATTAGGACAACTTCAGATCCCATCAAACAGAGGTATTGTCCGGTTTCGCCTGCGATGCAGGCACATATAGACAAATCTCTTAAGGAGATGTTAGATGAGGATGTGATTGAGAAATCAAATAGCCCTTGGGCTTCTCCCATAGTTTTGATTAGGAAAAAGGATGATACTTTTAGGTTCTGTGTTGATTATAGGAAATTAAATCAGGTTACAGAGAGGGACGCTTATCCGCTTCCATTGATTTCAGCAATCTTGGATAAGCTTAGGAATGCTAGGTTTCTTACTTCGCTTGACATTAAGTCAGCTTATTGGCAAATCCCTATGGCCGAAGATTCTCGAAAGTTTACAGCTTTCACGGTCCCAGGTAGAGGTTTGTTTCAGTTCAAACGGATGCCTTTTGGGTTGCACAATGCCCCTGCAACTTGGCAAAGGTTCATCGATAGTGTTTTAGGACCAGAGTTGGAGCCATTCGTTTTCGTGTATCTGGATGATATTATTATTGTCACGGATACATTCGATAAACATTTAGAAATTCTTAACGAAGTTTTAAAGAGAATATGTGGAGCAGGGTTAAAAGTAGGTAGGGATAAATGTAACTTTTGTAGGCCATCCCTTAAATTTTTAGGTTATGTCGTCGATAGGAACGGGTTACATGTCGACCCAGAAAAGGTAGAAAGTATGGTTAGGATTCCTGCACCTAAAAATGTTAAAGAGGTTAGGAGTTTTGTAGGGACTGTTTCGTGGTACAGACGCTTCGTACCAAACTTTGCAACTATTGTTAGGCCTTTAACTGATTTGCTGAAAAAAAGCAAAAAATTCTTATGGACGCAAGAATGTGAAGACTCATTTAGGAAAGCGAAACAATATTTAATCACGGCTCCCATTTTAACTTGTCCCAATTTCAATCTTCCATTCGTTGTCCAAACTGATGCGTCGGATTACGGTATCGGGGCCGTACTTACCCAAACTTTTGAGGACAGTGAAAAGGTCATTTGCTATTTGAGTAGGTCTTTAAATAGGAGTGAACGGAATGATTCAACTACCGAGAAGGAATGTTTAGGAGTCTTGTGGGCGGTTGAGAAGTTGAGACCGTATCTCGAGGGTGTTAGGTTTACGGTGATTACAGATCATTATTCACTCGTGTGGTTGAGTAACCTCAAGGATCCACAAGGAAGATTAGCTCGCTGGGCAGTGCGGCTTCAGCAGTTTGATTTTAAGATAGTTCATCGCAAGGGAAAAGATCATGTCGCTCCCGACATGTTATCTCGAGGAGTGCCAGTAGTGGCTGGTATCTCAGATGAGGATTTAGACCCTTGGGTAGTAAAAATGATCTCAGCAGTTGAATTAAATCCGTTAGATTATCCAAATTGGAGAGTAGAGTGTGGTAGATTATTCAAGTTTGTCAAATCGACACATGTAGTAGTTCATGAAAGCAATGAGGAATGGAAGCTAGTAGTAGGGAAGAAAGATAGGTTAAATATTTTGAAGGAATGTCATGATAGTCCATTAGCAGGTCATATGGGGGTAAGAAAAACATTTGCTAGAGTAGGGGCTAAATTTTATTGGCCAAAAATGAGAACAGATATAACCAATTATGTTAGAAACTGTAGGGTATGTCAACAAGTGAAACCAGTTAACGATAAGCCAGCCGGTCTTATGACGGAACGAATAGGAGTTTCTTCTCCGTGGGAGATGATTAGTGTGGACTTAGTGGGTCCATTACCCAAGTCAAATAGGGGTTATATGTACATACTTACCGTCGTAGATTATCTTACAAAATTTCCGTTATTATTTGCATTGAGGACTGCAACTGCAAAGGCAGTATGTAAGGAGTTAGAGGACAATGTGTTCTTATTATTTGGTGTTCCAAAGGTTGTCATTTGTGACAATGGTCCGCAATTTAAAAGTAGGGAACTTAGGGTACTTTGTGAGGAATATTCATCCAAAATTAGGTTTACACCACACTACCATCCTCAGGCAAACCCCGCGGAGAGAATAAACCAAATTATTAAAACTACGTTGAGAGCTTATGTTTCGGAGAATCATAGGGTTTGGGATTCTCAATTAGCTAAAGTAGCTTGTGCTATACGCACTTCTCAACATGAGGTATTAGGAGTTTCACCGTATTATGCTAATTTCGGCAAAGAAATGTCAACCAGTGGTAGAGAGGAACCAAAACTTAGTGATCAGGATTTAGACAGGAATAATAGGATAGTATCACAAGAAAATATAGGAGAAAGGTTTAAGCAACTTAGGGCGGACATAGCTGTCAAACTTCGAACAGCGTCCAAGAAATCGGCGGAGACATACAACCTCAGGAGGAGAGATATTCAATATCTCCCAAATGATGTTGTTTGGCGTAGAAATTTCGATTTGTCAAATGCGGCAAACTACTACGCAGCTAAGTTAGCCCCAAAGTATGTCGGACCATTTAAAATCCGAAAACGCCTATCTCCTTGGACGTATGTCCTTGAAGATAACAACGGTAAAGATCGTGGCACTTGGCACACGAAAGACCTTAAACCTTTTAACTCTCTGGCAGAAAATGATTAAGTCCCTAATAGATAATTAACTTAATATTTTATTTTTTTTGTTCGTTATAATTCACATTCATTTCATTTCATTTTGTTTAATTTTGTTTAATGGTTGGAAATCTGCCAGAGCATGTTTAGTAATTAAAATTAACCGTAATTTCCAAGTTGTTTGTGTTATGAACCAACACCCTTTCAAGGAGGAAAGGGTGGGATTTGTTGCGTTACAATTGAACGCAACGAGTTCTTTTAATATTTAATTTTAATTTTAATTACGACGATGCATTGTGCATCCACTTTTGTTTGTTTACTTCGTTTGATTTGACAAATGTCACACCCTTCTACACGAGGATGAGAGAGAGCGGGACGGCCATAGTCCTTCTGACCATGGTTCTCTCTGTTATTTTCGTGAGGGAAAGAAATACCAAGTTTCGTTTCAGGGTACAACTGATGGGATGGTTTCCAAAGAAGTGAAACCAAACCAGACGGACGGTCTGGTGAATCGATGCGTAAAGTTGCATGGGATGTTACTCCGAATGGAGAATGGCCTAAGGCCCAACCTAAAATTTTAATGTTTTAAAGGTTAATAATCTGTATAAAATTATATTCTTACTTAAATTTTGCTCAAATTATTAAATGGTAACTTTAAATAATGTAACTTAAACTTTGTTAATGGACGTATGGACTATTAAGTTTCAAAAAACTTAGTTCAAGACGAATTCTAAAGTTTAGTTACAGATCCCGAGCAGGTCCTCATTTTTCCTTCTTTTTCTTTTGTTTAAAATTGATAGTAAAGTTTATAATTTATGATTGCACTCAAGAAGTATTATGTTTTTCGCAACTTTTGTATTTCTCAACTTTTGTCGAGGTGAAAAATGGGGGTGGCTGAATGCAGCTTCTGGAATCGTCGTGACCTGGAAGTGAATCCAGCGGGCGGCGAATTCCAGAATGACTTGCATTTAGCTGTGAGAGAAGAGCAAGTAAGCGGGATCGCGAGAATCTCATCACAAGTTGAGATCAACAAGCCGATCTTCGATTGGCTGTTGATGATGTGAATTGAGATCCGCCACTCCACATTGGCTGAAAGCTCAAAATGGCGGGATTTAGGAAAGATGAGACTTGACAGATCGAAGAATCTGGAAGTCAATTCTTTTCGAGCATTCGAAGAATATAGAAGTGGATACTTGTGAACAAGAGTGGAGAAATATAAAAAGGAAAAGCGAAAAATATAAGAAAGTGAAAAAAAAAGGTTGATTAGTTGTGAAGAAAAAAAGGAGTTAGAAAAATTAAAGGAAGGAAAAATAAAAAGTGTTCGGATTTGTAGCTGAAGAAACAAAAAAAAAGATAAGTACAATTTTTTTTTTGATAAATTGTGTTAGTGGATATTTTCTAAGAATCCCAAATTCTTTGTGGGAATATAGACCTTAACGGTCCATCGTCCAATTTCTTACATCATTTTGTAAAACTTATAATTAACGAAAAGATCCTGAGTTTTCGTCCTACATAGTAAGGTTTCTCAGGCAACTTCAAAATAAAACAAATTTAAATTTCGAGAAAACTATATTGGTTGTGTTTCTTTTTGTTACGGTTGGATTTCCTTTGTTCTCTTTGTTCCTTTAGGTAAGGTTTGCAATTTCCTTTTTTTTTATTTCAGGAAAAAATTGCTGGCGCCCTCTTCTTACTTGACGTAAGAACGCCCCTGTGGCAAATCAAATCAAAATATACTTTTCTGATATCAAAGTGATATCAACTAAATCGCGAGCAACTTAATTAATCGTCCCTTCGATTAATTAAATTGTGTGCTGAACCCACCCCTTACTGAGCTCGTCGTGGTGGCAGCACTTAAATTGCTGCGTGTTGCAATTTTCGTCTTGTCGCCTCTTCGCCGCTGTACTTTGACAGTTCGGCTCATAGCACAACTCGTGCACATTTCTAATTTCGCGGTATTAGTTTAGTCAAGTTTTTCATTTTCTTCTTTTTTTTTATTTTAAAATTATAAAGTGTTGGGCAATAAAAAATTGCAACAATGTACTCTTCGCTCTGGCCCATTCATGTTCAAGTTAAATATTTTTAACTCTGGACAAAAAAGAGAAAACTCAAACTATACATCCCGAGCCTCCGAGTCTCTTAGGCAATCATAATTTGCCAAACACCAACTTCACCATCGTCGTCATCATCGTCGCTTTCTCCCATCACAATATTCTTAATAAGATCGACTCTTTCTGCACCTTCAACACCGCCGCTATTATGGTCGCCGCCGCGCGCCGCGCCGCCGCCTACACAGCCATCACCACCACCGCGCCGCCGCCGTCACCATCGTCATCAACAGAAACTTCCCACTGCAACAATGCACTACTCTTAACTAATGCTTCTGCTTCTCATTCTAATTCATATAATTTCCTTGGTTATTATCAAAACATTGGTGGAATGCGCACAAAAATGCAACAATTGCTGTTATCGTCATCATCTGCGGAATTTGATTTCTTTGCGTTTACTGAAATATGGCTAATCAAGAATCACAACAATGCAGAGATGTTTAATAGTCATCAAAACTCTGTGTTTCATAATAATCCAGTCAAATTAGGCTTTCAGCTCGGAAAAATTCGCACCTAGCTGAATTTTGGTACACATCTTTATTATATTTTTGTTAACAATGGGTTAAAAGTCGACCTCGATATCATGTACGCGTCAAAGGTTATTCGAGGTCAAAGGTCACGGAACTAGCCATTTTTTAATATCTCGTTTTTTATAGGTCGTACAAAAAAAAGTTGTAGGCACAAATTGTAGATCCCTTCCTTATTGCCTGCCTATTGCCTCATTTCAAATGGAAGACCTACAAAAATGGTCTTATAACATTTTTACGTCAAGTTGACAGTTTTTCCCTTACAAGGCCAACAAAGTGTACACTTTTAATGAAATATGATTTTTTCACTAAAAACAAGTAGCCTTTGCGTTAATATCTCGCTTCATACTGTTTGTACAATAAAAAGTCTCCAACAAAAATTGTAGAGGACAAGATTATCTACAAAATGGTTATATATATATATATCCAATCGCACTTGCGCTATACAAATTTTAATGTTTACCATACAAAATTACTATAATATATAATATTATATCATATTATAATAACGATAATAAGAATGCATTCGTTTTATGCAAGATGTATATGTAGGTACATAGTACATATTACTGTCGTCTGGATGCCAGACGGCGAACTGGATGGTTAGGGGGTAACAGGTTGTGCATATTATACATACATATAGTACCTATTTATAAGGACTAGGTCGACCCTTTTTTAGTAGCTCAAGACGATGCTGACGTACTTATTATAGAAACAGCAATTGAAGAAGCTTACACTCGGAAAACTATTATTGTTGGAGAGGACGTAGATCTCTTAGTTATACTAATAGCACGCACTCCGTCGCAAAAACAAATTTTTTTTAAAACCCGGTAAAGGAAAAGTTGACACAAAAATATAGGTACTCATCTACTAATAGCATGGATCACTACAATTTTGGTAGAGAACATATTTTATTTTTGCACGCTGTCACAGGATGTGATACGACATTTACATTTTTTAATAAAGGAAAGGAAAAAGTTTTAAAACTAATAGAAAATCGTCCAGACCTTCAAAGTGCAGCAGCAGTGTTCAAAAAACAAAATTGCTCCGTTCAAGACATTTTCAAACATGGAATTAAATTTATTTTAGCAATGTATGGTGCCCAAAAACAAGTGGTCTCCATCGATAATTACAGATATATAACATTTGCTAAACTAACTAGAAATAATAAACCTGTGAAATTATCATCTCTACCACCAACAAATAGCGCCACCCAACACCATCTGCTTCGAGTTTATTACCAGGTACAAACTTGGTTGGGTAACAAATTAAACCCAGAAAACTGGGGGTGGATAATGAATAACAATGTTTTGGAGCCTATAATGACATTGTTACCACCCGCACCTGATCAATTGGTGAATATAATTTTTTGTAACTGTAAAAAAGGATGTGGTACTACCTGCAGTTGCAAAAGAATTGGTATCAAATGTTCGATTATTTATGGACATTGTCGTGGGCAGTCATGTTTCAATTCAAGTTTAATGCTTTATATAACAATATAGACACACTTGACGTTTTGTCAGCAGATTTAACGAAAGAAGCCAATACATATTATAATTTTGAAAAAAAAATGAAGAAGATCAAAATGACCAAGAAGAAATGCATGAAGACGAGAGCGATGTTGATGATTAATAATAAATTTAAATGTAATATTTATTACTTTGTTTTGACGATAAGTATGATACCTATAATAACTATTTAACAATTATTGTTGACTACATGGACTACGCTACCGGGAAACCATGGAAAAAAAAACGCACCATGCTTCTACCACAGATAATAATTTTATACAGATGTCTCACCCTTATGGCGAGAAATGATATATGAAATTGAAATCAACCAAAAAAAAGAGCTTTTTCAAAAAGCTTTTTTTTTTTTTTTTATTTCGTGATAATTTTTTCAAAAGCCTATGACCGCACGTTTTACATTCAGAGACATGAAATATATTTTCTTACTACTGAAACATTATTTAAAAAAAAAGAAAAAGAACAAATAGTAAAGTAAATTTTTAATAGAAGGAAAACACGATTGAAAAACCTCCATATAGTTTAGAAAAAAAAAATGTTCAATTAATAAAATAATATGTATGTATGTATACGCTAATATACATACATACTTGTATACGCTAGTATACATGATATTTAAAGAGTTTATAGCTCAAAAATACATATTACTATTATATAATAACCATAATAACATAATACTAGTTAAATAAATAACAAGTAAATAAATAATAAATAAATAATAACAAAATAGAAACAATAAATAACTTTAAGGTATTAATAAATACAATAAGGAAATACACAGCAAATAAACAATGTACGTAATAGCATACAAAAAATAAATGACGTGAATGAAAATCAATAAATAAATTAATAATTAAGTAAACAAATAAATAAATAAATAAATAAATAAATAAATAAATAAATGAATAAATAAATAAATAAATAAATAAATAAATAAATAAATGAATAAATAAATAAATTAATAAATAAATAAATAAATTAATAGATAAATAAACAAATAAATAAATGATACAAATAGATACAAAAAAATAAATAGATGACATCAATTGAACATGTAGCACATATAGTACAAAAATATATAATATAGAAAGAGCAAAACGAAATAAGTTAATTGTTTATTATCACAGGTAAGTAAGCTGTTGTATGAGTGGATTTTCCGAAATCTCGCAACTGTTGTAAAAATTATTCGTTAGCTTGCAAATCCTATCGGAAATCAATTCGACATTCGCTCTATTATGCAAATCAAGGGTGGAATGATGCCAAGGAAGATTTAACATCATCTTCAAAATCTTATTCTGTGAGATTTGTAGTTTTTTAATGTGAGATTTTGCTGCATTTTTCCAAATAGGGCAACCATATAGCAGAATTGATTGGAAAATAAGTTTATGAATTAGTATTTTATTTTTGTTAGATAGTGGTGATTTTCTGTTGATAAATGGATAAAGCATATTGATAGCAAGATTAATTTTCTTTAATGTGGTTTGAATATGCACCCTATAGGTAAGTTTGGTATCTAGATGTACTCCAAGATACTTTACAGTCTGATTCCAGTCGATTATATTTCCATTAATATGGATTTGGCTGCTGGGAAGGAAACAAGATTTTCTTTTTCGGGAGAAAAAGATGGCTTGCATTTTTCCAGCATTGAGTTTAATCTTCTATTTGCTATAATATATTTCTAAAATTTCAATCGCATTTTTTAGATTTGTCTCAATATTGAGAGAAAATTCATGCGATGAAAAAATTGCGGTGTCATCAGCAAATA
The DNA here is from genome assembly GCA_951509635.1 of Eupeodes luniger. Lineage (NCBI taxonomy): Eukaryota > Metazoa > Arthropoda > Insecta > Diptera > Syrphidae > Eupeodes > Eupeodes luniger. The sequence continues at coordinate 182,153,224 of OX608073.1, read as the reverse complement.
ATGCTGATTTGCAAAAAGGAAGCACTGGGAAATCAGAAGTATAAATACTGTATAGAGATGGTCCAAGGACGGATCCTTGTGGCACTCCGAAACAGAAAAAACATAAATTTGAAATACCACTATTGACATGCACTTGAAAACATCTACCAGACAGGAAACTTTGAACGATTATACACAAGTACACTGGAAATTTAAAATTAATCATTTTGTATACAAGACCATCGTGCCATACAGAATCGAAAGCTTTTTCTATGTCTAACACTATCATTCCTGTTGACTGTCCATGTAAACGATGTTCTTTAACATGGTTACAAATTCTTTGTATTTGATGGGATGTGCTGTGACAACTTCTAAAACCAAATTGCTCGTCAGGAAGGAGATTTGAATTTGAAACAAACTTTGAAATTTGATCTTTTATGACTTTTTCATATATTTTGCTTATGCTGCTTAGTAAGCTAATGGGTCTGTAGCTTGAAGAAACATCTGGAGGTTTACCAGCTTTTCAAATAGGCACAACTTTTGCTTTTTTCCAAACATTAGGGAAATATTGAAGTTTAAGACATGAATTGATTATAAATGTTAAGTACCTTATTCCGTTCTGCGATAGGTTTTTCAAATAAACATTTTTAATACCATCTAAGCCTCCGGCTTTCCGTGTTTCGAGGTTTTTAATAATACTCGTTATGTTTTCTTCGTTAACAAAAGCATTTGATGGTGTTGTCACGTATAGAGCATTTGTATTTTGAATTTGGACTTTGACGAGTTCATTTGTCTCCCTGTCACCTAAGCTTTGTGAAACCAAATGGTTTTTTGAAAAATTCCTTGCAAGTTCTTCAGCCTTTTAATTGTCGGTGAAGTATATTGACGTCGTGTCCTTTAGAAATGGAAGAGTTCTATTTTTATTTTTAACGATTTTAATGATATTCCAAAATGGTTTATCATTTTTATTTAGAGAACTAAGCTTTTTATTCCATTCATGGTTGCGATGTTTCATAAGCTCATTTGAAATCATCTTACTGAAATGAGAAACCATTCTTCTGGAGAAGGGTTGCCGAAAACGTTGCCAATTCCTTTGATGAAGATTTTTTAATTTAATTAGTTCTAGTATGTAAGATGGTAATTTTTTATGTAAAGTTTCTCTCTTTACTCTTTTAGGCACACTTTCATCTATTGCAGAGTTAATGTTTTCTGTAAAGTCATGAATCAGAAGGTCCACATCATCTTTACAGTTAATATTTTCGAGCTGTGTAGGATAACTTTATATTTTCCTATTGATTTTCTTTCTAAAGCAAGACCAGTTTGCTTTTTTTTTAATCTTGAAAGTATTGCACATTTTTTTCACCCGACCATAAAAGGTCACAAAAAACAGGATTATGGTCGGAGCTGAGAGCTTGGAAACTAGTTGGTTGGGTTATAAGACATGGTACATTTGACACAAACAAATCAAGAACGGAAGGACTACCACGTGAACCTGAAGGATAATATATTGGACAAGGAGGGTAAGAAATATTAATTGGAATTGACAAGGGCAGACTTGCTAAGATATTTCCCCAAGCGTTAGCTCTTAAACATCCCCAGTCTCTATGGCGACAGTTAAAGTCACCGCCTATCAAGAAACTACCGCTAATTGTAAAAAGCTTTTTTAAATCTTGGGTTAACCATTTTCTTTTGAGGTCAGAAGAAGTTCCACCAGGAAAGTAGACAGAAAAATTTTGTATTGATGTTTGGTTTTTAAGCATAATTTCAATACCAATACTTTCAACAACTCGTGTTGGAATTATTGGTAAAAGCGAATGTCGAATTGACCTCCGTACAAAAATTGCAACCCCACCACCCATTTGGTTTACTCTATCCAACCGATAGTATTTGAAATTGGATGATGGAAGTTTGATTATAGAACTAAGCCAAGTTTCAGTTAGAAGAGCGACGTCAATGTCATTACTATTCAGAAAATTTAAAAACTCTAGAAACTTATTTCGAATGCCTTTAGCATTCCAAGTTACAATTTTTATGGTTGTGTCTGTCATATTATTTAGCATTTGATTTTGAATATAAAAACTTATTTGCTAAACGTGCGATCGCATTAAATTGGTCTACTCTAGTTTTACAAACAGATAAACTATTAATCATTTCAAAACAGAGAGCGTTTAATTCATCCATAGAGAAGAGATTGGAATTCGTATCAACATTGTTGTTGTCAGCCATGTTGCTAGTTGTGGTTGCATTGGGAGTTGGAGTTGAGTGTTGATGAGTTAGAATCCCATGCGATATGAGTGGGAGAAGAGTTGGGGCGTTGGGCATATGCGAGCTTGAGTTCGTGCAGCTTTTATTCGGAACATCAACACGTCGCTTGTGCGGGAGTGGGAGCATAGGGAAGTCATTCATTGATGAGAGTGAAACCGGTTTTAGAACAGAGTTCAATGTAGGCTCAGGTTGTGGTGGTGAAACATGAGGTGATGAGTGACGATTGGATGTTCGAACAGCTGATTTCTCTCTTATTTGCAGGTATTTAATTCTACTGATGCATGATGAGTCAGTAGACTTATGATTCCCATTGCAGTTGGCACATTTTATAGCAGCAGCATTGTCGCATTCAGATGTGTTATGATGGCCAGCGCAATTGGCACAAAAAGTTTTAATGTGACAATTTCTTTGCCCGTGCCCAAACATTTGGCAATTATGGCATTGTGTGAGCTTACCTTTAATTTTTTTTTGGAAATTCCAATTTACTTGGGTGTGAAGAATAGATCGAAAATTCTTTTTAAGTTCACTCAATTTAATAGATCCATTTACAAGAGACACAAGATAAAAAGTATCGATGTAATGATCATAGTTCTTAGTTATTTTTTTTTCGCAGAACTTTGATTGGTGGCACATATACATTTTTAGTGGGAGGTAGTTCTAAGTCTTCCATATCTGAATTGTCAGTATCTGGATGACATTGGAGCGGTGTACATCTATTTTTATAAACAGTATTCATAGTGGAACACAATTTTTTATCCGAGGACAAGTGATTGCCCCCGGGAACCGGCGATCTTATACGTTTGGGAATGGTGTCTAACAAAAGCTTACGAATGGAAAAGAACACGTCTTATGCAATCGAAAGCACGGCTTAAACTGATTTTCAAAAAGATTTAACTCGTCTTCTTTCCTATGAATGAAAACTAAGGAAAAGAAAAAACTGAAATCATTTTTGTATGTTCTTTTCCTCTCATAATCCTAATGCACAGACACACATAATACACCACGATCGTTCTTCACAAATGAAAACAAAACTCGTTTTATTTTGGTTTTTTGTGGTGTGGCTGGTGGTGACGGTGATGCGTTGAAAACAAGTGCAGGAAAGTTGATCGCTTGTCGACGACGAGAAAAAAAAATATTTACAGTTGCCTTTGGAAATAGAAACAAAGCAAGGACAAGGTTGTCTTTATAGCTCGAGTTCGTATAATCGGATATGTAAATGCTAGCTGCATGCATTCATGTTAATTTTTTTTTTTTAAATTCATCTTTTTCTTCAATTTTCTAAAATCTCGACGAATACATTTTTCAGTTTTATATCTTTTTAAACGTAATGAAGTGTTGTTGACTGGTGTCAATTGGATGATGAGGTACCCATGTACAATGCACATGTATGTACCTCATTGTACATAATGAGTCAACAATTAAAATAATATTTTTTTTTCTAGTTTGCAAAGAACTGATCTTATTTTTTTATTATTTAAAAGATAACTTCTTCAAAAATGGACAAGTACATTTTGTTCAGCAAAAAATAAAATATGTAGGTACTGTTTTCTGTGCAAATAAGGGTCTTCCTGTAGATTTGTATTGCCCTGATTTGTTTGTTTCCTTGACATAACTGTATAAAAAAAAACGTGTTTCCTTTTGATTTATTAACTTCCCATAGCAAATTATTGTAATCGGTTGGATTTGTCGAATTTTGACATTTCTCGACGTTTTAAGGTCTCTAGAGTCGAAATAAAAGATTTTTGGGAAGATGTCTGTGCGTGCGTGTGTACGTACGTTCGCGACGTTTTTTTCGTCGTCCATAGCTCAAGAACCAGAAGAGATATCGACTTCAAATAATTTCTGTTATACAGATAATAATGTAGAAAGATGCAGAAAGGACTCTAAAAAAAATTGAGTGTGTGGTTTTTTTACCATAGCAATTTAAAAAAAGGTGAACATTTTGGTTAACCCAAAATATCTCATGAACCAATAAAGCTAGAGACTTGAATTAAGTTTTAAATTATATATTGCAACGTGGTACCAAACTAGTATATTTTTGGAAAAAATCCAATTAACGGGTTTTTTAATAAATAAAAAAAAAAAACTGAAAAGAAAATATTTGTCACCTCGAAAATTTTACGAATGAAAAATGGTTTTATCTCACAAACAATTTTGTGCAACGAAGAATAACGGGGGAGAGTACGATAACTAGGCGACAAAGTTTAATGACGGATTTGTATAGAACATTTTTTTACTATGGGAGGGGGGTTCTATTCCCCCCGTAGGGGCAATTTAAAAAAACATGTATGTTAAATGAAAAAAAAATAATTAAAAAATAATGGTAATACTTACAACTATGTTTTATACATTTTTTTAAAGTCAACACTTTTGTCTATTAACTTGTTTTTAAATCAGGTCAAAACTATGGATAGTTTTTGAAAACAAATTTTTTAAACTAAAAAACGGACTGTTGGATTCTTATAAAAAAATTATTGAATATCGAAAACAATATTTTCTGTGAGATAAAATTAGTTTGAAGTTTAGTTTATTTCGACTCTAGGGACCTTGAAACGTCGAGAAATGTCAAAATTTTCAATTCGACAAATCGGACCCATTACAATAACTTCCTATGGGAAGTTAAAAATAGAAAACACCGAAACCAAGTCATGTGCACATTCACTTGTCCCTACTTGCCCACACAATTTTCATATATCAATACACAAGCAACTTCTTCTATTCTCCTTACCGGACATCTTACAATCTAACATTCACAAAAAAATAAACAAAAATTATCACCCATTTCTTCTTTTACGCACCAAAACGCGCATAATAAAACAAGATACAGACATAACCTACATCAACTCCCATATACTTCCTTGTAAAAAATAGGATTGTTTACATTTGTTTCCAATGGACCGAACTTTGTTTTTGTATTCATTGGCAAACAAAATGACAAAAGAGAAGAGAAAAGATTCTAAAAAGAAAAAAAAATATGCAAGGCAAAAAGAGCTTTCTCAGCTTTATTTTTAAAAGCTCTTGTCTGTTAAGGCTTGTCTGTTTCATTTTTTCCTGCAGGGATGAGACATCTGTATAAAATTATTATCTGTGCTTCTACCTCAATGGTGGTGTGGAAACGAATGCATTCTTATTATCGTTATCATAATATGATATTATATTATATATTATAGTAATTTTGTATGGTAAACATTAAAATTTGTATAGCGCAAGTGCGATTGGATATACATATACATATATATATATAACCATTTTGTAGATAATTTTGTCAGAGACTTTTTATTGTACAAACAGTATGAAGCGAGATATTAACGCAAAGGCTACTTGTTTTTAGTGAAAAAATCATATTTCATTAAAAGTGTGCACTTTGTTGGCCTTATAACGGAAAAACTATCAACTTGACGTGAAAATGTTATAAGACCATTTTTGTAGATAATTACCTCCTCTACAATTTGTGCCTACAACTTTTTTTTGTACGACCAATAAAAAACGAGATATTAAAAAAAAGGCTACACGCAAAAACATTTCCCTTAACCGAGTAAGATTTTTGCTCGGTTAAAAAAAAATCGGTTAAAAATAACTGAGTCTTGTGAAAAAATAAACAAGAAGTTTTTGCTAAAAACAGCTAAGTCAGATCGGTTAAATAAACATAGTTAAAAATAACCAATTACATGGGAAATATCTACCAAGCAGATCGGCAAAAAATAACACATTTACTTAGTATTTTAACTTTGTTAAATTTAAATAAGTTACTTGATTGCAAAGAACCAAGTAACTTGTGTGTTTTCAACTAAGTAATAGGTTATTAATAACCGATTCACTCATGAAAACTTAAACAACTGAGAAACTGTTAATATCTCACAAGCATCTTTGTAAATAACACACAACCACGGTTGTTAAATACAGCAGATCACTTGGTTGATTTTACCCGATTTGCTTGGGTAAATTTATATATACCCCTTCCATATGAAATCTCACAAGTACTCTGTAGAATTCTCACAAGTATGTTTGTTGATAACAGTCAACTAAAGTCATTTAAAAACAGCAAATCACTTGGTTAAACATAACCGACTTACTCGTCAAAATATAAACGAGTTTATATAAGATCAATTTTCACAAGTGCTCTGTTAATAACAAACTACTACTTGGTAGTTTTTAATCAATTTACTCGGGAAAATTTTGACATGTGAATTGGGTTGAAATCTCACAAGTACTCTGTAGAATTCTCACAAGTATGTTTGTTGATAACAGTCAACTAAAGTCATTTAAAAACAGCAAATCACTTGGTTAAACATAACCGACTTACTCGTCAAAATATAAACGAGTTCATATAAGATCAATTTTCACAAGTGCTCTGTTAATAACAAATAACTACGATCGTTTAAATACAGCAGATCACTTGGTAGTTTTTAATCAATTTACTCGGGAAAATTTTGACATGTGAATTAGGTTGAAATCTCACAAGTACTCTGTAGAATTCTCACAAGTATGTTTGTTGATAACAGTCAACTAAAATCATTTAAAAACAGCAAATCACTTGGTTAAACATAACCGACTTACTCGTCAAAATATAAACGAGTTCATATAAGATCAATTTTCACAAGTGCTCTGTTAATAACAAACTACTACTTGGTAGTTTTTAATCAATTTACTCGGGAAAATTTTGACATGTGAATTGGGTTGAAATCTCACAAGTACTCTGTAGAATTCTCACAAGTATGTTTGTTGATAACAGCCAACTAAAGTCATTTAAAAACAGCAAATCACTTGGTTAAACATAACCGACTTACTCGTCAAAATATAAACGATTTCATATAAGATCAATTTTCACAAGTGCTCTGTTAATAACAAATAACTACGATCGTTTAAATACAGCAGATCACTTGGTAGTTTTTAATCAATTTACTCGGGAAAATTTTGACATGTGAATTAGGTTGAAATCTCACAAGTACTCTGTAGAATTCTCACAAGTATGTTTGTTGATAACAGTCAACTAAAGTCATTTAAAAACAGCAAATCACTTGGTTAAACATAACCGACTTACTCGTCAAAATATAAACGAGTTCATATAAGATCAATTTTCACAAGTGCTCTGTTAATAACAAATAACTACGATCGTTTAAATACAGCAGATCACTTGGTAGTTTTTAATCAATTTACTCGGGAAAATTTTGACATGTGAATTGGGTTGAAATCTCACAAGTACTCTGTAGAATTCTCACAAGTATGTTTGTTGATAACAGTCAACTAAAGTCATTTAAAAACAGCAAATCACTTGGTTAAACATAACCGACTTACTCGTCAAAATATAAACGAGTTCATATAAGATCAATTTTCACAAGTGCTCTGTTAATAACAAATAACTACGATCGTTTAAATACAGCAGATCACTTGGTAGTTTTTAATCAATTTACTCGGGAAAATTTTGACATGTGAATTGGGTTGAAATCTCACAAGTACTCTGTAGAATTCTCACAAGTATGTTTGTTGATAACAGTCAACTAAAATCATTTAAAAACAGCAAATCACTTGGTTAAACATAACCGACTTACTCGTCAAAATATAAACGAGTTCATATAAGATCAATTTTCACAAGTGCTCTGTTAATAACAAATAACTACGATCGTTTAAATACAGCAGATCACTTAGTAGTTTTTAACCGATTTACTCGGGAAAATTTAGATAATCTCATTTTGTTGATTTTTCATAAAGAAAACCAAAATTTCATGTTATTTAAGCTTGAAATCAACGTTTTCTTACAATTTTTAAATACTTTTTCAGAATTTTCTTCTTATTTAAGCTTGAAATCAATGTTTTTTGACAATTTTTTCATTAAAAACTGCAAAGTCAAAATCTAAAGACAATCTCTTATTTCAACAAAAATTCATTCGCTTTTTACCTTCAAAGCACATTTTGTTGATTTTTCATAAAGCAAAATCATTTTTTCCACAAGAAACCAAAATTTCATGTTATTTAAGCTTGAAATCAACGTTTTCTTACAATTTTTAAATACTTTCTCAGAATTTTCTTCTTATTTAAGCTTGAAATCTATGTTTTTTGACAATTTTTTCATTAAAAACTGCAAAGTCAAAATCTAAAGACAATCTCTTATTTCAACAAAAATTCATTCGCTTTTTACCTTCAAAGCACATTTTGTTGATTTTTCATAAAGCAAAATCATTTTTTCCACAAGAAACCAAAATTTCATGTTATTTAAGCTTGAAATCAACGTTTTCTTACAATTTTTAAATACTTTCTCAGAATTTTCTTCTTATTTAAGCTTGAAATCAATGTTTTTTGACAATTTTTCATTAAAAACTGCAAAGTCAAAATCTAAAGACAATCTCTTATTTCAACAAAAATTCATTCGCTTTTTACCTTGAAAGCACATTTTGTTGATTTTTCATAAAGCAAAATCATTTTTTCCACAAGAAACCAAAATTTCATGTTATTTAAGCTTGAAATCAACGTTTTCTTACAATTTTTAAATACTTTCTCAGAATTTTCTTCTTATTTAAGCTTGAAATCAATGTTTTTTGACAATTTTTCATTAAAAACTGCAAAGTCAAAATCTAAAGAAAATCTCTTATTTCAACAAAAACTCATTCGCTTTTTACCTTCAAAGCACATTTTGTCGATTTTTCATTAAGCAAAATCATTTTTTCCACAAGAAACCAAAATTTCATGTTATTTAAGCTTGAAATCAACGTTTTCTTACAATTTTTAAATACTTTCTCAGAATTTTCTTCTTATTTAAGCTTGAAATCAATGTTTTTTGACAATTTTTCATTAAAAACTGCAAAGTCAAAATCTAAAGAAAATCTCTTATTTCAACAAAAACTCATTCGCTTTTTACCTTCAAAGCACATTTTGTCGATTTTTCATTAAGCAAAATCATTTTTTCCACAAGAAACCAAAATTTCATGTTATTTAAGCTTGAAATCAACGTTTTCTTACAATTTTTAAATACTTTCTCAGAATTTTCTTCTTATTTAAGCTTGAAATCAATGTTTTTTGACAATTTTTCATTAAAAACTGCAAAGTCAAAATCTAAAGACAATCTCTTATTTCAACAAAAATTCATTCGCTTTTTACCTTGAAAGCACATTTTGTTGATTTTTCATAAAGCAAAATCATTTTTTCCACAAGAAACCAAAATTTCATGTTATTTAAGCTTGAAATCAACGTTTTCTTACAATTTTTAAATACTTTCTCAGAATTTTCTTCTTATTTAAGCTTGAAATCAATGTTTTTTGACAATTTTTCATTAAAAACTGCAAAGTCAAAATCTAAAGACAATGGCGCAAAATTTTAGACGATTTAGTACGATGTTAAATCATTTTTAGTATGATACTAGGTTAAAAAAAGGATTTTGATAATTTTAAACGAGTTTAGTATCGTACTATCTTCTTAACATTTTACTAAAGTTAAAATCACCAAATGGCTACTTTATCTTTTTAGTATCGTACTAAATCTGTATGACATATGTCATTTTTCTCAAATGTGACAAAGTGTTTTAAAATTGATAAATTGTGAAATAAAATTTATTTATAGATATCATAAAAAGTAAATTAATTTAAAATGTTTTCGGAGGAAGAAGATTTTAAAATGTTTGAGGATTCAGTGTTGTGTAGGAAAGTTAAAAGTTTTAAAACTCGAGCAAATCCTCTTGAAGAGCTGGACGATGGTGAATTTTACTCCAGGTATATTTTTGATAAAATAAAAATAAATAAAATAAATAAAAAAATAATAAGGTACATATGTTTTTTTTGTACATTACATTACATTTCACACTACTCGGCACATAAATGTACAGAGTAGAGAACACAGCACCTTGAGCGACAAGACTATATAAGTCGATAACAACACAAGACTTTAATACAAGACAGAAGGACAGAGGAGAAAGAAGAACGAACAGTTAGAAAGAACACATGGCAACAGCACGCGGTAGGTTTCGAGTCGGTCCCCCATCTGACTACTAACTGCGATCACTGATGCTTGATTTCGGTGATCGATGGGAACCGATGTTTGCTCCACAATCTGTCATTATTTAGATGTGTTCATGGTTTTTTTTTTAATAAAATGGGTTTAGCATGATACTAGTTAGCAAAACAATAAAAAGTGTTTAAAATTAGTGAAAAGTTAGTAGATTACTATGTATTTAGTAAATTGTTAACTAGTATCGTGCTAAGGCCTTAATAATAGGTTGTTTAAAATTTTGCGCCAATCTCTTATTTCAACAAAAATTCATTCGCTTTTTACCTTGAAAGCACATTTTGTTGATTTTTCATAAAGCAAAATCATTTTTTCCACATTTTCGATTTTCGTATAAATCATGAAGCCTGAAAGCATTTTATCAACTTAGCACATATTAGCAGTCAACATGGTTAATTTTAGCAACACACCCTGTTGTTTTAGTAGCGTCGAAATATTTAACTGTAAATCTATGTATATCAAGCACAAGCACGACAAATATATATTTTTCGTGTTTGTGTAACTTAGCATATAATAGCCGTCTACTTGGTTAATTTTAGCAACACACTCTGTTAAATTCAGCCGGAGTCGCACTAATACAGATACACATTTAACTAGAAGCATTCAAATCAGTGTTACCACTGAAAATTTGAAATATATAATGTTTTTATAAATATAATCTACTTGAAGAGAACCACTATATGAAAGGAATATAAGATTATTTTGTTTATTATTTATTCATAACCTACTCAAATATGACAAGAACACAAACCGATTTTTAAATAGGTACTAATAATAAAAATCATAAAATTTTATATGTTGGTATTGATATAGTGAAACATGAAAGTGGTTTAATTTATAGTTTCCATTTTCTAATGTACTTAAAATTATTTTATTTCAGCCTAATTAGCACATTTTCATGAAAACTAAATTCCCCAATGAAAATATTATGTGGCAACACTTTTTTGTCATTCAGATTCCATTATATTTTATATATAATGTTCAGCGTCACACACACAACCACAAATTACAATACTCAATGCCTAATACCATCTGCCTCTGCAAATCTCAGTCAGTCGTCATTTATTCCTCAGTCAAGTCAGAGTCAGAGAGTTCACTTGTGCAAGTCGTTAATTTTCATCGTCGTCGTCGTCGTCGTCGTTCGAGTCAGTACAGTAGCCGAATTTTAAATGGTGTACATATAACAAATGGAGTACTAATTCCAGGTAAGTAAGTTTGAATCAATAATAGTTTTAATTATGAACCTGAATTTTGCATTTTTTATTCGAATTCTACAAAATATGTGTGTACATATATATATTCCTACCTCAAGATTATGTTTCTTTGCTGGGCCGTCTTGGTTATTCTGTGCAATATCGAATAAAAAGTAAAAATATAGTATCGCGTCTGTCTGTAAAAAATTAAAATTAAAAAGTGATACAAATTGCCGCTTTCTATGCTAATTTTTACTGCATTTTTAAAATAATGACGACTCGGCAAAGAAACACAATCTTGAGATAGGCATATATATATACATGTATACAGAATTTTTGAGGTTATTGCGTCTTTAAAAAGTAAGTAATGCATTGCGTTGTCACATTTCCATAATAGTTTTAACTATGTACCTGAATTTAGCATTTTTTATTTGAATTCTACAAAATATGTGTGTACATATATAGGTATATGCCTACCTCAAGATTATGTTTCTTTGCTGGGTCGTCTTGGTTATTCTGTGCAATATCGAATAAAAAGTAAAAATATAGTATCGAGTCTGTTTGTAAAAAATTAAAATTAAAAAGTGATACAAATTGCTGCTTTCTGTGCTAATTTTTACTGCATTTTTAAAATAATGACGACTCGGCAAAGAAACACAATCTTGAGGTAGGCATATATATATACATGTATACAGAATTTTTGAGGTTATTGCGTCTTTAAAAAGTAAGTAATGCATTGCGTTGTCACATTTCCATAATAGTTTTAACTATGTACCTGAATTTAGCATTTTTTATTTGAATTCTACAAAATATGTGTGTACATATATAGGTATATGCCTACCTCAAGATTATGTTTCTTTGCTGGGTCGTCTTGGTTATTCTGTGCAATATCGAATAAAAAGTAAAAATATAGTATCGCGTCTGTTTGTAAAAAATTAAAATTAAAAAGTGATACAAATTGCTGCTTTCTGTGCTAATTTTTACTGCATTTTTAAAATAATGACTACTCGGCAAAGAAACACAATCTTGATGTAGGCATATATATATACATGTATACAGAATTTTTGAGGTTATTGCGTCTTTAAAAAGTAAGTAATGCATTGCGTTGTCACATTTCCATAATAGTTTTAACTATGTACCTGAATTTAGCATTTTTTATTTGAATTCTACAAAATATGTGTGTACATATATAGGTATATGCCTACCTCAAGATTATGTTTCTTTGCTGGGTCGTCTTGGTTATTCTGTGCAATATCGAATAAAAAGTAAAAATATAGTATCGCGTCTGTTTGTAAAAAATTAAAATTAAAAAGTGATACAAATTGCTGCTTTCTGTGCTAATTTTTACTGCATTTTTAAAATAATGACGACTCGGCAAAGAAACACAATCTTGAGGTAGGCATATATATATACATGTATACAGAATTTTTGAGGTTATTGCGTCTTTAAAAAGTAAGTAATGCATTGCGTTGTCACATTTCCATAATAGTTTTAACTATGTACCTGAATTTAGCATTTTTTATTTGAATTCTACAAAATATGTGTGTACATATATATATGCCTACCTCAAGATTATGTTTCTTTGCTGGGTCGTCTTGGTTATTCTGTGCAATGTCGAATAAAAAGTAAAAATATAGTATCGCGTCTGTCTGTAAAAAATTAAAATTAAAAAGTGATACAAATTGCCGCTTTCTATGCTAATTTTTACTGCATTTTTAAAATAATGACGACTCGGCAAAGAAACACAATCTTGAGGTAGGCATATATATATACATGCATATTCTTGATATGTACATATATAGTACATACAGAATTTTTGAGGTTATTGCGTTTCCGATTTTTAAATACTAATAATAAAAATCATAAAATTTTATATGTTGGTATTGATATAGTGAAACATGAAAGTGGTTTAATTTATAGTTTCCATTTTCTAATGTACTTAAAATTATTTTATTTCATCCCAATTAGCAAATTTTCATGAAAATCAAATTCGCCAATGAAAATATTATGTGGTAATACTTTTTTCTCATTCAGATTCCATTATAATGATCAGCGTCACACACTCAACCACAAATTACAATACTCAATGCCTAATACCATCTGCCTCTGCAAATCTCAGTCAGTCGGAGTCATCATTTATTCCTCAGTCAGTAGAGTCACCTGTGTAAGTCGTTAATTTTCATCGTCGTCGTCGTCGTTGGAGTTTTTTCAGTCAGTATCAGTACAGAAGCCGTATTTTAAATGGTCAACATATCACATTAATGGAGTACTAATTCCAGATAAGTAAGTTTGAATCAATAATAGTTTTAATTATGTACCTGAATTTTGCATTTTTTTATTTGAATTCTACAAAATATGTGTTCACATATATATATGCCTACCTCAAGATTATGTTTTTTTGCTGGGTCGTCTTAGTAATTCTGTGCAATGTCGAATAAAAAGTAAAAATATAGTATAAGTAATGTATTGCGTTGCCACATTTGCGAGTGGTGCAATCTCAGTCAGTCGGAGTCGTCATTTATTCCTCAGTCAGTAGAGTTCACCTGTGTTAGTCGTTAATTTTCATCGTCGTTGGAGTTTTTTCAGTCAGTATCAGTACAGTAGCCGTATTTTAAATGGTGTACATATCACATTAATGGAGTACTAATTCCAGATAAGTAAGTTTGAATCAATAATAGTTTTAATTATGTACCTGAATTTTGCATTTTTTTATTTGAATTCTACAAAATATGTGTTCACATATATATATGCCTACCTCAAGATTATGTTTTTTTGCTGGGTCGTCTTAGTAATTCTGTGCAATGTCGAATAAAAAGTAAAAATATAGTATAAGTAATGTATTGCGTTGCCACATTTGCGAGTGGTGCAATCTCAGTCAGTCGGAGTCGTCATTTATTCCTCAGTCAGTAGAGTTCACCTGTGTTAGTCGTTAATTTTCATCGTCGTTGGAGTTTTTTCAGTCAGTATCAGTACAGTAGCCGTATTTTAAATGGTGTACATATCACATTAATGGAGTACTAATTCCAGATAAGTAAGTTTGAATCAATAATAGTTTTAATTATGTACCTGAATTTTGCATTTTTTTATTTGAATTCTACAAAATATGTGTTCACATATATATATGCCTACCTCAAGATTATGTTTTTTTGCTGGGTCGTCTTAGTAATTCTGTGCAATGTCGAATAAAAAGTAAAAATATAGTATAAGTAATGTATTGCGTTGCCACATTTGCGAGTGGTGCAATCTCAGTCAGTCGGAGTCGTCATTTATTCCTCAGTCAGTAGAGTTCACCTGTGTTAGTCGTTAATTTTCATCGTCGTTGGAGTTTTTTCAGTCAGTATCAGTACAGTAGCCGTATTTTAAATGGTGTACATATCACATTAATGGAGTACTAATTCCAGATAAGTAAGTTTGAATCAATAATAGTTTTAATTATGTACCTGAATTTTGCATTTTTTTATTTGAATTCTACAAAATATGTGTTCACATATATATATGCCTACCTCAAGATTATGTTTTTTTGCTGGGTCGTCTTAGTAATTCTGTGCAATGTCGAATAAAAAGTAAAAATATAGTATAAGTAATGTATTGCGTTGCCACATTTGCGAGTGGTGCAATCTCAGTCAGTCGGAGTCGTCATTTATTCCTCAGTCAGTAGAGTTCACCTGTGTTAGTCGTTAATTTTCATCGTCGTTGGAGTTTTTTCAGTCAGTATCAGTACAGTAGCCGTATTTTAAATGGTGTACATATCACATTAATGGAGTACTAATTCCAGATAAGTAAGTTTGAATCAATAATAGTTTTAATTATGTACCTGAATTTTGCATTTTTTTATTTGAATTCTACAAAATATGTGTTCACATATATATATGCCTACCTCAAGATTATGTTTCTTTGCTGGGTCGTCTTAGTAATTCTGTGCAATGTCGAATAAAAAGTAAAAATATAGTATAAGTAATGTATTGCGTTGCCACATTTGCGAGTGGTGCAATCTCAGTCAGTCGGAGTCGTCATTTATTCCTCAGTCAGTAGAGTTCACCTGTGTTAGTCGTTAATTTTCATCGTCGTTGGAGTTTTTTCAGTCAGTATCAGTACAGTAGCCGTATTTTAAATGGTGTACATATCACATTAATGGAGTACTAATTCCAGATAAGTAAGTTTGAATCAATAATAGTTTTAATTATGTACCTGAATTTTGCATTTTTTTATTTGAATTCTACAAAATATGTGTTCACATATATATATGCCTACCTCAAGATTATGTTTCTTTGCTGGGTCGTCTTAGTAATTCTGTGCAATGTCGAATAAAAAGTAAAAATATAGTATAAGTAATGCATTGCGTTGCCACATTTGCGAGTGGTGCAATCTCAGTCAGTCGGAGTCGTCATTTATTCCTCAGTCAGTAGAGTTCACCTGTGTTAGTCGTTAATTTTCATCGTCGTTGGAGTTTTTTCAGTCAGTATCAGTACAGTAGCCGTATTTTAAATGGTGTACATATCACATTAATGGAGTACTAATTCCAGATAAGTAAGTTTGAATCAATAATAGCTTTAATTATGTACCTGAATTTTGCATTTTTTTATTTGAATTCTACAAAATATGTGTTCACATATATACATATATGCCTACCTCAAGATTATGTTTCTTTGCTTGGTCGTCTTGGTTATTCTGTGCAATGTCGAATAAAAAGTAAAAATATAGTATAAGTAATGCATTGCGTTGCCACATTTGCGAGTGGTGCAATCTCATTATATTTGATACAAATTCAAATGAATTTAATAAAAAAAACAATGCTTTTTTCATGTAAGTTACATTTTGAATTCGTGATAAAGTCAATTAATATTTTTGCAATCAACACAGAACTGTTAATAGTTTTCTTTTTCTGTTTTATAAAACTTCTGAAATGTTCGCCATTTTCTTAACATATAGTTTCAAACATATAGTTTGCAGCTCTTAAACATTACTTTACTTTTGGTTTACTTAAGTATCAAAATGCTTTCTGACAGCTGATAAAAACACTATTATGGAGCATATTTAACGAGCAGAAATTAAATACAAAATAAAAGTTTATTGACTAATTCAATTTCAAATAATGTAATATTTTGAGTGGCCACGTTTCCGAGTGGTGCAATTTTATTATATTTAATAAAAAACAATGTTTTTTTCACGAAAGTTATATTTTGAATGCGTGATAAATTAAATTAAGTATTCGTACATACTTATACATATGTACCTCAAAATATTGCATTTTTTAAATAAAATTTCATAAAATATATTAGGTATATGTACTCTCTCAAAATTATGTATCTTTGCTGAGTCGTCTTGATTATTGTATGCAACGTTGAAATAAAACCAAAAACTTTGTATCGCATCTGTTGGTAAAAAATTCTTAGAATGATTTTGGTTTCATTCATAATATTCATTATAAACTGAGATTTTAAGCAATAATTTCAAAGATAAGATTTTCTTTCACAGGTTTTTAACTCTTGAATGGCAGGTTCTTTCAGTTTTTAACAATAAGCTAGGTAACATAATTCGATTCCAAAGAAAAACAACATCACTCAACAAATGAAATTTTTGAGTAAAAATGGCAATTTTGTATTTCAAACTTATTAGACTACTACAATATTTGAGTTATTGTGCACTTTTGACATTTAACAGCCCAATTGAAATTAAAATTTTATAAGTTCCTGTTATTTATTTTGAAAACTAAATTTTGTTCAGTTGTGTTGCTTTTCTCCTGAACCGACTATAAGAATTCAATATTCATGCACATTTGGAGAATTTGTTGGTTACTCGACAAAAGCGTTATGCAGTGTTGAATACAATTTTCCAACAGCTTCACAATACAAAAGTTTTCCTAAAATGTATACGATCAATATAATATTCAATACATTACTTTTATAGTTTGTTGTTCTGATTTTAATTCTTTATCTAGACCAACTCATAATCAAAAAGATATTTAAAAGAAACTAAAAGAAACGTTCATAATTAAAAAACATGGATGAAGAAGTGTCGACTTTACTACGAGAGTGGGGTTTAGAAACGTATATAACCGTTTTTGAAGGTACGTTATTAAATTAAATTCAAATTGTCTTTTTCAATATTATACAATATGAGAGTGCATAAAATAGCTCAAATTATATCGGTCTGTTTCTATCGTTTAACTATTTTATCAGATATTAAGTCCCTTTCATAAAATTAAGTTAATAAAGCTCAAGATGGCAAAATTGCAAGAGAGTATCTATTGCATTTATATTTTCATTCTAGTTTTTTTTTGAAGTACCTTTTAAATAGAATTGTTTGCATTTGTCATATTTAATATTTTCGTCTTACGTAAAATATTCATCTTCAATAACTCATGAAAAGTTCCTTTAATTAATTTGCTTTATAGACAATGCCATTACCTCAATGTCTCTGCCTTTACTTGGTGTGACAGAGATTAGGGAGATGTTCCCAATTATAGGGCATCGGGTCATTTTCACCAGAAACTTTGAAGCATGGAGAAAATTAATGCACCCTAATGCTGGTAGTGGTTCGGTTAGTTAAATGTTTTCCTTTGCTGATGGTAGAATTAATAGCTACGTGTGTTACAGATAATCGATACTCAAGAAACATGTGCTGGTAGCTCTCAAAACAGTAGCGAAATAAGTTTTGCACTAAGCGACTTATTGCCTGAATTTCAACTAGGTGACACAGTTCAAATGATAGATTCCATTGAACCGCCACTTACTTCAAGTGAAAATGTATCAATCGGAGTTATAGATGTAAGTACCTACATATAAATTTATTTGAGCTGAATACAGTGTAGTCTTAAATTTTTTTAAAACCAAAAACCATAAAATAAAATTACAAAAATCACGAAAGACTAAATCTTGAATGACAAAAATCTGAGTAAACAAAGCATGCGAAAATCTTAATCATTTTCACAAAAGTAAATTATTTTTCAAGATACAGTAAACTTAAATCTAAAATACTTGAAATAAATGAATTTCGAAAATAAAAGAAATTTCTTGGGCGTAGAAAATAAAAATAATACTAAATAGGAATTCCTTCTTAAAAATAAATAAATAAATTGAAGAGCTAAACAGCTCATGAAGAACTAGGCCATACTGCCTAATAACTCTCAACCATTCCTGTGTATGTGGAATGGAAGGGACTCAGAGTTTGGTGCCGAATCCAAACGGCTAAGGTCAGCTTTTCTATGATAGAAGATAATCTTGGAGGATTTGTGATACGCAAAAGCAGTAGCCCTGAACTATTAAAACTTAGAAATTTTTCGGACTTAGAAATTTTTTGGACTTTGAAAATTTTTGGGACTTAGAATTTTTTTTGGACTTAGAAAATTTTTTGGACTTAGAATATTTTTGGGACTTAGAAATTTTTTGGACTTAGAAAATTTTTGGGACTTAGAAAATTTTTTGGACTTAGAATATTTTTGGGACTTAGAAATTTTTTTGGACTTAGAAAATTTTTTGGACTTAGAAAATTTTTTGGACTTAGAAAATTTTTTGGACTTAGAAAATTTTTGGGACTTAGAAATTTTTTTGGACTTAGAAAATTTTTTGGACTTAGAAAATTTTTTGGACTTAGAAAATTTTTGGGACTTAGAAATTTTTTTGGACTTAGAAAATTTTTTGGACTTAGAAAATTTTTGGGACTTAGAAAATTTTTGGGACTTAGAAATTTTTTTGGACTTAGAAAATTTTTTGGACTTAGAAAATTTTTTGGACTTAGAAAATTTTTGGGACTTAGAAATTTTTTTGGACTTAGAAAATTTTTGGGACTTAGAAATTTTTTTGGACTTAGAAAATTTTTTGGACTTAGAAAATTTTTGGGACTTAGAAATTTTTTTGGTTAGTTAGTTATTTAGTAATGTTATATAATAAGGGTATTCATACAAACACAGAAAACCCATAGAAACCTTAAAAACTATAGAATTTTCTATCGATAGAAATCAACTGTCAAAATTTGTATGTGAAAAACATTCTGCAAAATATAGACTTTTATTTCTCAAATTTAAAGCAGAAATCGTAGAAAAAAAAACAGATACATTTTGTGACGTTTCTATGGTTTCCG
The DNA here is from genome assembly GCA_951509635.1 of Eupeodes luniger. Classification (NCBI taxonomy): domain Eukaryota; kingdom Metazoa; phylum Arthropoda; class Insecta; order Diptera; family Syrphidae; genus Eupeodes; species Eupeodes luniger. The sequence continues at coordinate 182,133,716 of OX608073.1, read as the reverse complement.
CAAATATTTCTAATGAAGTGTTCATGTAAACCCTTTGCGGAAATTTATATTTTTCTACAAAGTAGAAAGGGGCCGTTCATAAAATACGTTCGCACACAAGGCTGGGGGAGGGCTCTTGCTGAGTGTGACATGGTGTGACAAGGGGGGACGGGGGGTCTATGGTAACGTGACGTTCGCCATCCATTAAAACATTTTCAATTAGTATTTCTTTTGCCTATTTTTCTTTTTAAATTTTCATCATGATAGAAAGACATTTATTTTGAATTTAGTAAAAATATAGAATTTCAAACGTACATATATACTTTTACTACCATAAACTGTAACTTGATATGTTTACTTTTGTTTATTTTTCGACATGAGCGCTGGCTCTGTGGCGCGGGTTTAGTCTTTTGACTTGGCTTGGTTTCTTTGTTTTTCCAAGACTTAAAAGAGTAACGTTTCCTCGCACCCTGCGCTCTCGACTCAGTAACAAATGAAAATTCTGTTTCTCATGTATTTATTATTATATTATTCTTTCATTTTTCATTAAGTAGTGAACTAATTTGGACGATTTTTTCATATTTCTCAATTTAATACTTTTTATTAAAATTCTTTTTATTTTGTATTAAAATTCTCAAAATTTGTGTAGTATCATTTGAAATTTATCATATTCAGGGGGGGGTCTTCGTTTTTGTGACGAAATATTTCTAGGGGGGGTCACAGAAAGCGTGACACAACGTGACAATGGGGGGGGGGAGGGGGTCAGAAAAAGCTGATTTTAGCGTGACGTATTTTATGAACGGCCCCAAAATTATATCGTTACATGAATACCCTTAATAATTCAAGTATTTTCCTTGTTTTTTTCTAGTTTATTTTTAAGTTCTTGTGATTAATAATTCAAATATTTTGTAAATTTGAGACATCCTTTTTTTTTGAATTGTTATCCAAGCGAGATTTTTGTAATTCTAGATAGGGTCGTTATGTATACAGATAATGGCGCAAAATTTTAAACATTTAAAACCAGCTCTAAATCAATTTCGGATAACGAGTCGACTCTTAATATACTTTTTGTTAATTTTAAAGGACATAAACTAAAGTTAAACGTTAAAGAGCTCGTCTAACTTTAACAGCAGCAAATAACTAATTTATCTTTTAAAAGTATACTTTATCCATATTGCCAATGGTCCATGTTGGGACGAGTACAGCCAAATGAATTTGCACCTTGCAACAACAAAATTTATTTGTTGTGAATTAGCTTGTATATACTTCATCTACATATAAAATAATGTAAATAACTTATAAACAATCGAAATCTGTACCGAGGTAGTAGATAAAATGTATTTTTTTCATTGCAAAATTATTTGGTTTTAAGTTGTCTACTCTTCTCTTTTCGTTTTTTTGTTTTTGTGTTTGAGTTATGTATCTGCCAAATTAAGGGATGTTCAATTTAAATTCTCTAAGGTTCTGTTGTAAAACTCACATTAGTTAGAAGAGTTGTCTAACGTGTATAAAAAAGAAAATTGTTTAAAATTTTGCGCCAATGTTTTTAAATACGCTTTGTATTTGAGAAGTTACCAACTGCTTAAAATATAAACACATTTGAAATAATTTTATAAATGGTATAATTTTAGGATCTCAAGAAAATCCTTCAATGCTCTTTAGAAGGGAAAGGTATCTTAACACTAAATAAAAAAAGTCCCCTTGATCATAAAGCTAGGTTGAAGTTGGTGCGGATCATTTGCATGTATGTTTTAAAAGAAGCCCCAGACCGAAACATCACTGCACAAATTTATGCAAAGTGGGCAAACGAAATAGTGAATTTGTTTCCTGCTGAAAATAGGTCTGTGTATTTTCACAATAAAATTGTAGAATCGAGCCGTGGAATTATTACCAGGTTGGCTGGAAAGTTGCCCGATACTATACATAATCTTAAAAGAAAATATCGTGAAACGGGTATAATTCCGAAGCGCAAACGTTCTTTTTCATTGTCACCTATATCTAGTCGAGGAGAATCCCCGAAACCTTTACCCATAAATCGTCTGGCAGAAGCGTTCAAAGCCCCAGAAAATGAAGAACTTTCAGATATAAATCTGGAATGGCTTAGAAATTCTAGCCATCCTTGGGAAACAACAGAGGAAAAGTGGGAAAAAACCAGAAATGCTCGCTTTAATCTTCTGCAGGATATGAGCATTGACCAATATTATGAAGAATATCCGGCTCTGAAGAAAGCGTCAGGATATAAACTGGTAATATTATGATTTCTCTTATTCAAATAAAGATTTTTGCACATTGTGTATTTTATCATAAATCAATTTTCCTCGATTGTAATATTTAGACATAGTCACTGAGGTTTAGTTTTCAAAAGTTGAAATATTTATATTTTTCTGTATGAAAGATTGTTATCAAAATAACAAACTTGACAATCTACACAATATGACTCTGAACCATTCAATGTTATTTAGTACATTTCCATCTCTACTAAATAAAATTAATATGTTACGATAAAAACCCAAATGAGAATATTGTACAAATTACCAGAATGTCCTAGAATTTTTTTTTTCAAATAGTGGTGAAATATTCCAAGTTTTACTAATAAATTACAATAAAATATTCACGTTTTGGGTTTTTACAGTGACACACATACAAATTTGGAAATAATACATTTACAATTCTATTCATGACTGTTAAAACATTTTCTCAAACAATTATTTAACTTCGTCTACAACAGCTTCAAAAGGATTTCAACATCTTATACTCAGAAAACTGCCAAGGATTGTACGAACATTTTCCTAGTATCAAAACCGACATCTTTTCACTTGCAAGACAAAAAGTGACCGCCAAAACCGGATACATTAGTGAATTATTACAACTGGAAGATTGTGAGTATTTTTTAAAATCTAACTTAAAAAATAATTTTGAAAACTTCTTCTGCGAGTCTTAAGGGGTGTTTTAAAAAGATCTGGTAATCATTTAGAATGACAGCAATAGAAAAGATATTTTGTTCTTCTGTTATCAGCGATATGGGATTTCAAATACAATAATAAAACTTAAGCGCCCTTATTAATCCAAACCTTTAAATGGATTCATCACTATTGCCCACAGTGATGTAGAAATCGCACTACGATGCGAACAATTATAACAATAAGGTCTACCACTGTTGTTCTTTTATTTGGTACGTCCTAAAATAAATATAAGAAATAATTTTGTGGTCGTTAATAATACGAAATTATACTGCCTTTGATATTTTTGTTTTAAAATAATTTTCATGATAAACGCAGAATATCCTGTTGAAAGTAAATGTACTTGGATGTTTGCCTAAAAATCGTTTTATAGAATAGATACAAAACTTGACCAAGACTTTATGATAAAAAGCATTTATATTGATATTTTCAAAATAGTTAATATGGAGCGTCCTTAAAAAATATAATAAGTTATTTTGTGGTTGTAAATGATACGAAATTTTTTATACTGCCTTCAAATATTGTACAGGTATTTGATATTTGTTTCAAAATATCCTGTATGTAGAGTCCATTATATCAATATCTGAGGTAAAAATAACCTTAGATAAAAGAATATAAAAAATACTTACACCAAGCAGCATTTAATCTGTTATCATTCTTAAAGTATTTCATTAATTAATTCTGTGGCAACAAGAAAAAACAGCATGAGTCGACTTATGTCGAAAATGAATTTTTGATACCATCCGATGGGCAATAAGACATTCCATCTGTCTTATTTTTTTTCGTGTTTTAATCTCAAACGGTTAAGCAATTACAAACAAAAGAAAAAGAGGTCTTGCACCTGATTTGCAAACTAAATATTCAAATCGCTCTCCTGAAAAGCAGCAAAAACTGACTTATATCGTTTTTCGTAGTTGCCATAGAATAATAATATATTAACATACATATATTTGAAAAAGAATCTATTAAAATTATAGAGACTATAATATCTTTTTGTATGTTTATTTAATTTCAGCAACAGAAGACATAAGTAATCTTGGCGCCTTCCTTCTCATACCATCGCTTCTAACAACGCAAACTATACGCCTGAAGGGTGTACATAAAAAAGTTTGGCGGCCTTCAAAATCCGAAGCTCGAGATGGATTCATCACGATTGTCCACAGCGATGCAGAAATTCAAGAGGCGATAGCTCTAAGACGCAACAAATTACAACAATATGGTCTCACACTGCAGCCGTATATTCTTATAGTTGGTACGTCCTTAAAAAATATAATAAGTTATTTTGTGGTCGTAAATGATACGAAATATATACTGCCTTCAATTTTAGAGGCAGTTGATATTTGTTTCAAAATAATTTTCATGATTAACGCAGAATATCCTGCTGAAAGTAAATGTACTTGGATGTTTATCCAAAAAGCGTTTTATAGAATAGATACAAAATTTGACAAAGAATCTACCGCTGCCAATACACTGCTAGTTGAATTGCAAATTAAAAGTAAAAATGATGTTAAATTAAGATAAAATTTAATTAAGTTCTAAAAAAAATCTTTGTTTTCTATTCAATTACTATGTTACGAGTTACGTACATATAGCTTTGTTTAATGCATCCTTAGTTCGAACGTCCTAAAAAATCTTTAAAAAGTTAATTTGTAACTATAAACGATACAAAATATATACTGACTTGAGTTATTTTACAAGCAGTTTATATGGTTCCTTGTTTCACTTCTATCTTTAAGGTCATATATCACTTTCGTTATTATATCCTAATATTCTCTTTGAGTTGGAACGTCCTAAGAATCTTTAAAAAGTTAATTTGTAACTATAAACGATACAAAATATATACTGACTTGAGTTATTTTACAAACAGTTTATATGGTTCCTTGTTTCACTTCTATCTTTAAGGTCATATATCACTTTCGTTATTATATCCTAATATTCTCTTTGAGTTGGAACGTCCTAAAAATCTTTAAAAAGTTAATTTGTAACTATAAACGATACAAAATATATACTGACTTGAGTTATTTTACAAGCAGTTTATATGGTTCCTTGTTTCACTTCTATCTTTAAGGTCATATATCACTTTCGTTATTATATCCTTATATTCTCTTTGAGTTGGAACATCCTAAAAATCTTTAAAAAGTTAATTTGTAACTATAAACGATACAAAATATATACTGACTTGAGTTATTTTATAAGCAGTTTATATGGTTCCCTGTTTCACTTCTATCTTTAAGGTCATATACCAGTTACTCCACCCGTAATTTATTTTAATTTTCAAAATGGTTATTTGTTTTCTATGCAAATCCCACCTTAAAAATATTAATGTTCTCAGACAGCATTTCACTTTTATGCACAGCGAACACAATTTTATACACTATAAATGCAATGAGGGAGATTGTAAACGTTCATTTCCTTTTTTTTATTCATTCAGAAGACACTTCCAGAAAGAGCATGGTTTAAAAAGAAAGAATCAACTTTCCAATTCTGACTCCATTTTTGAAACTACACAAAATGAAAATATTTTGTTTAATCATACTAATTTAAAAAAATATGAGTCTATTATAACAAATATACCGACGGTTGATGCATCGCTCTCTATTTTTATTGCTACCCTATATGGAAATGTACTTTTACCAAGAAATATAGTCCAAAAGGTAATTGATGGCGTAAACGTGTTGTTCGGCTCAATAAGCCCAACTATTAAAACTTGCGTGGATAAAGTTTGTCTTGAACACTCCATATCCAATAATATTTCAAAATCATTAGTCGAAGCACTACATTCATCAATAATTTCTCCTTTGGATTCTTTTACAACCGAACGAAAGAGGATTGCTTATTTTTCAAAAAAAAAATCTTACATTGATCCTCAAGCGATTGTAATTGGCCAAAGATTTGATTATGTTAAAAAAAATGGAATAACACGTATGGAACCTATATCATGTCAAGAACATTTTATTCCCCTGAGAAATGTATTCCAAACATTTTTTTCTCTGGAAGACATACTCTCCGAAACGTTTGAATACATGGACAGTCTTAAAAGTAAAAATGTGATGGAAAATTTCATCCAAGGATCTTATTGGAGAAAAAGAATGACTCATCATTGCAACCGAGTTGTTTTACCTTTATTTATGTATTTCGATGATTATGAAACTGGAAATGTTCTTGGAAGTCATGCTGGTGTTCACAAATTAGGGGCAGTGTATGTCTCCATTCCATGTCTTCCGCCTTGGCGCTTATCAGTTCTTTCTAACATATTCCTCGTTTTACTATTTCATTCATCTGATAGAGTACATTTTGGAAATAATGTTGTATTCAAACCAGTTATTGATGAGTTTAATTTTTTAAGTGAAGTTGGTGTAGAAATAGATATTCCAACTTTCAAGGGAACTTTATTTTTCGAACTCGCTTTGATTCTTGGTGATAATTTGGGTATACATAGTATGATTGGGTTTGTAGAAAGCTTTTCTGCCAATTTTTCCTGCAGAGTATGTAAAGTTCAAAAAGATATAATGAAAGAGCAACTGTATGAGGATACAGCCCTTCTCCGTACTATTGATTCCTATGAAGCTGATCTGTCCTTAAATAATTTTTCATTAACTGGAATAAAAGAAAGGTGTATATTTTCAGAAGTAAAGAATTTTGATTTATTTCAGCAGGTAGGCGTCGATATAATGCATGATGTGCTCGAGGGTGTAGCGAAATACGTTTTAAGTTTTCTTCTTTTGCAGTATACTGAACACTACCATTTTTTTTCCTTATCTGTTTTTAATGAAAAATTAGTAGCGTTCGCCTATGGACCCGATACTAAAAATAAACCTTGTCCAATAGAAAGGGACCATCTTAAACGGAAAAATGTGCGTTTGTCATCTGGAGAAACGCTTACTCTTTTGCGATTCTTGGGATTACTTATAGGTGATTTTGTGCCAAGGGATGATTCTATTTGGATGATGTACATAACGTTAAGACAAATTCTTGATATACTTCTTAGTGTTAAAATTTCAGTAGGAACAGAAAATTTATTGCAAGTTTTAATAGCTGAACTAAACGAACAATATATTAACCTCACCAAAGACTCTCTCAAACCAAAGTTTCACAACCTCATTCACTATCACACCGCTATTAAAAAACACGGTCCATTGTCTTCGTTGTGGTCGATGAGGTTTGAAGCAAAGCATAGGCAATCCAAAATATCTGCTAGATCATCGTGTAACCAAAGAAATGTCACTTTAACTTTAGCAATAAAACATCAACTTCAATTAAATGCAATGTTTCTCAAGGGTAAACTTTGCAACATACTTGAGGTAGGTCCAATAAAAAGTGTTTCAAAATCTGAAATTGATATTGTGCAATCCAGTTTATCTCTTGACCCTAAAAAAACGTTGATTAATGTTGGTTGGGCAACCATTTCATCCATTCTTTACAAAAATGGGTCCGTTTTTGTAAAAAGTCTGAACTCAGATGTTTACCTTTACGACTTTTTCTTATTGAAAAAAATTTATTTATATGACTCTGATCGTTTAATATTTTCTGGCACAGTACTGGACACTTTATGTTTCAACGAACATTACTATGCATATGAAGTTCAAGTTCCTACGATGCAGAAACAATTTGACGTGTTTCTAGAATCTTTAATTTCACCAATCCCAAATACGATAAATATTTTAGCAAACAGCAGGCATTACGTGACTTTAAGAAGCCCAATATAAATTGTTAATTTAAGAAAAATTTAAACTAAGAAGATATCAAAATCGAATATTGTATATTGTTTAAAAATAAGGATTAATGAAATAAGAAGCTAAAAAATCGAAAATATTTTTGTTGTTAAAAAAATAAAAATTATTGTATCAGAAATATGTTAGAGGATAAGTAAAATCAATTTATTTTTATATTTATTTAATTTAAGTAATTTTAATTTAATTTTGTATTTTAGAGAAAATAAAATATCTTTTGTACCTATACATAAATGCTTATGTTTTCAATTTAAAGATTCAAATTGGCTATTCAAAACAGATTGAAGTTTTCAGATACATCGGGGTCTTAAAAGATGATGTCCAACGGTATTCTGCTTATAAATAAATATAAGCTAGAAGGTAAGCTTTCTCTACAAAAGTTAGCCTACTAACATTAAAAGCAAATTTTTATATTTATTATTAATAAAGCTTCAAGGATATTACTAACGAATCTACTACGTAAAGTTTATCAAACTCACTCTCTTATAATCTAATGAGTAGGTTTGCTAAACTCTACCTAGTATGTTTGTTAATTATAACCTAGTAGCTTCACTAATTTTAACCGTGCAAATTAGCTTTTTACCAACTTAGTAGGCTAATTTCAGCTGAGTATATTGGTAAATTTTAACCAAGTAGGTTGGTTAATAAATCCGAGTAAGTTGGTTAATTTCAACAGAGAGTGTTGGTTAATTAAAACCAAAGTAAGTTGGTAAATATTAACCAAGTAGGTTGATTAATATTAACCAAATAGGTTGGCTAATTTAAACAGAGAAACATGGTAAGTATTAACTAAGTAGGTTGGTTAGTATTAACCGAGTAGATTGGTTAGTATTAACCAAGTAGGTTGGCTAATTTCAACAGAGAAGGTTGGTTAATTAAAACCGAGTAGGTTGGTTAGTTTTAACCAAGTAGGTTTGTTAATATTAACCAAGTAGGTTGGTTAGTATTAACCGAGTAGGTTGGTTAGTATTAACCAAGTAGGTTGGCTAATTTCAACAGAGAAGGTTGGTTAATTAAAACCGAGTAGGTTGGTTAGTTTTAACCAAGTAGGTTTGTTAATATTAACCAAGTAGGTTGGTTAGTATTAACCGAGTAGGTTGGTTAGTATTAACCAAGTAGGTTGGCTAATTTCAACAGAGAAGGTTGGTTAATTAAAACCGAGTAGGTTGGTTAGTTTTAACCAAGTAGGTTTGTTAATATTAACCAAGTAGGTTGGTTAGTATTAACCGAGTAGGTTGGTTAGTATTAACCAAGTAGGTTGGCTAATTTCAACAGAGAAGGTTGGTTAATTAAAACCGAGTAGGTTGGTTAGTTTTAACCAAGTAGGTTTGTTAATATTAACCAAGTAGGTTGGTTAGTATTAACCGAGTAGGTTGGTTAGTATTAACCAAGTAGGTTGGCTAATTTCAACAGAGAAGGTTGGTTAATTAAAACCGAGTAGGTTGGTTAGTTTTAACCAAGTAGGTTTGTTAATATTAACCAAGTAGGTTGGTTAGTATTAACCGAGTAGGTTGGTTAGTATTAACCAAGTAGGTTGGCTAATTTCAACAGAGGAGGTTGGTTAATTAAAACCGAGTAGGTTGGTTAGTTTTAACCAAGTAGGTTTGTTAATATTAACCAAGTAGGTTGGTTAGTATTAACCGAGTAGGTTGGTTAGTATTAACCAAGTAGGTTGGCTAATTTCAACAGAGAAGGTTGGTTAATTAAAACCGAGTAGGTTGGTTAGTTTTAACCAAGTAGGTTTGTTAATATTAACCAAGTAGGTTGGTTAATATTAACCGAGTAGGTTGGTTAGTATTAACCAAGTATGTTGGCTAATTTCAACAGAGAAGGTTGGTTAACTAAAACCGAGTAGGTTGGTTAGTTTTAACCAAGTACGTTGGCTCATTTCAACAGAGCAGGTTGGTTAATTAAAACCGAGTAGGTTGGTAAGTCTTAACCAAGTAGGTTGGTTAGTATTAACCGAGTAGGTTGATTAATATTAATCAAGTAGGTTGTTTAGTATTAACCAAGTTGTTTGTCTAGTATTAACCAAGTAGCTTGGCTAATTCAAACAGAGTAGATTAGTTATTATTAGCCCAGTAGGTTTGCTAAATTTAACAAAGTGGGTTGATTAAATATAACAGAGTAGGTTGTTTTAATTAACTAAGTAGGTTAGCTAAATTGATACAAGTGTATCGCTATTTCACCTAGAAAAGTTTAGATATTACCCGAGATGATTGGTTGATATTAACAACATGATTGGCTAAAAACAAATAAGTAAATTGGGTATAAACTACCAAGTTAATTGGTTGTTTATTGCAAAGTTTGCTTGGTTATATTTATACGAGTATCTTTTGGAGGGGAAATGATCCTTAATCGAGAACTCGGTTGTTTTTAACCGATTTTCCATTAATCGAGTTGACTCTGCTATTTTTAGCAGAGTTACTTGTGAGGTGCTATATTAACAGTGTTACGTGGTTATTATTAACCGAAATTCGGTTAATTTTAACCCTGCAATGTTTTTGCGTGTAATTCCGTGACCTTTGACCTCGAATAACCTTTGACGCGTACATGATATCGAGGTCGACTTTTTACACATTGTTAACAACAATATAAAAAAGATGTGTACCAAAATTCAGCTAGGTGGGAATTTTTCCGAGCTGAACCCCTTTTTTCGTCTAATTTGACTGGACTATAAAGACAGATGTTCTGTATCCACTGGAGTAGAAAGAGTAGGAGGGGTGCTGCTTGCTGTGCGCTCCTTATATGCCTGTACCGAATTATCATTGCCAACATCAAATAATTCATCTTTTGACATTGATCAAATTATTATCAAGGTATCATTAAATTGTAAAAAGAAATTTTTTTAATAAGTGAGTTTTATTCCTCCAGAAAGTCATATAGATTTGTATAAAGAACACATACATAAATAACTGTATTTATTATTTTTCTAAGCTTAATAGTATCAGCATGTCATCTTAGTAGGTGATTTTAACTTGCCGAATTTTAATTGGGTATTTGATTCTGATGAAGGTCTTCTTGTTCCTTTTAATGTAAATAATGAGTGTGATTCTTTATTTATTGATTCGCTTTTAACTCTTAATTTGGTTCAAATGAACAATTGTAAAAATAGTTTAAATAGAACACTCGATTTATTGTTTGCAGATAAAGACTTAAATTTGTTCGTAAATAATTCTATTTTTCCAATATTTCCAAACACTTTTCGTCACATTGCTTTGATTTTTGAATTTAAAATACTGAATTTTTTCAAACAAAAAATGTCTTTTAATTATGGATATAATTTCTCTAAGCCTCCTTGGTATAACAGTCGATTAATTAATTTAAATAATAAAAAGAATAAAGCTTACAAATGTTTACGAATGTGTTATTCTGTAGGTTTTCATTCCAACATGCTAAAATGGCTGACAGCTTATCTTACAGGGCGCAGTCAGCTTGTTTCAATTGATTTGATTACCTCTCATCCCTTTTTTTAACTTCTGGCGTTCCGCAATTGAGTCATTTAGGTCCAATGCTGTTCCTTATTTTTATTAATGAGCTAGGGCAACCAAAAATATGTCCTAAAAAACTAGTTTTAAGCGCTTTTAATATACCCTTAAAAATCAAATATATGCCCTCAAAATATGCTCAATAAATGTAAAACATGTTTATAAGAAGCGTTATTTGCTTTAGGAAATTAATTTATAAGAACAATACCAATCAAAAAGAGAAAAATCAAAACTCTTCTTCTTCACTCCAACTTTTTGAAGATAAATAAATCATCCAAAAAATTTGTTTTGTCGCAAATAGTTCAACTTCACACACATACATACATATATTATTTAAGAAAGAAAAAAAAGCAAATTCATTTTTGAATAAAAGAAATTTTTTAATGCCAGCGATCAATAAGAAAATTTATTGCAAATTTTTGTTGCAGTAAATAACTAACATTTCACAATTTCAAATACAATTTTGGAGCTCTGTAATGATTTTGGATTGAGTATGTTAAATGGATGTTCTTTTGGAGACCTGGAAGGGGAGTTAACATTTATAGGAAAACAGGGAAGTTCAACAATAGATTATTGTCTTGCGGGTGGAGATTGTTACACCGTTATTAAAGATTTTCGGGTCGGAAATCTAAATTTATCAGATCATCTTCCAATTATAATAAAAATTGAAATAAATGGAGTTAAAGAATTATCCAAGAATAACAATAACAGCTACAAGGCCTTAACTTGGAATGATAACTGTGTAACAAAGTTTCAAGCAAAAGTAAATAGAAACATACAATTAAAAGAAGAAAACATGATGTTGAAATACTTTCCCTTACATGAGCTGGAAGGTATTATTAGTGATGCTGCAACAGTCATGCAACCAACCAATTCCTTAAAGAGAACAAATAAATGGTATGATATGAGCTGTGAAAAACTAAGAAAAAAAATCAATGGGTCTGCTGAAGTTGCTCAGGAAATTTAACATTCAAAGTTTAAAAATATCTTATGTCGAAACAAATAAAAAATTTAAACTATGCTGCTTGGACAAGAAAAGACAATACGAGGAAAGCTTAGCAATGTCCTTGGGTCGGTGTACAGATTCTAAAGAATTTTGGGCATTGACAAGAAAGGTCAACGGAAATGAATTGTCAAAAACTGGTATTAAAATTAACATAAATGTTCTTTACGAGCACTTCTCAAGTCTGTTAGATTATACTGTATACCCAATATATTCAAGTTACGCGAAGCCTTTCTTACAGGATGTAATTTTAGACTCCAAAATTACAAAAGTAGAAGTGGAGCTAGTTTTGAATGGTCTTAAAGATGGAAAAGCCACGGGTACTAACGGTATCCCTTGCGAATTTTATAAGTACAATTCAAGTCTCTTCAAAGAAAAGCTATCCGAAGCTCTGAACATTATATATACATTTGGTGTCAATCCGGAACACTTTTACGAAGCGCTCATTTGGCCAATTTTTAAGAAAGGTGAACGTCTGGATCCAAAAAATTATAGGGGTATTTCCTTCCTGAACTCGGCTCTAAAAATTTACACGTCACTACTTTGCAATAGGCTCACAAGATGGGTTGAAATGAACCAGAGGCTGAGTGAGTTTCAATCGGGTTTTCGAAGAGGATATTCCACGTCGGACAATATTTTTGTTTTGTGTAGTTTTTCAAGGATTAAGATTAGTCACAATAAAAAACTGTACGCCTGCTTTGTAGACTTTAAGGCAGCATTCGACACTATCGACCAAAGGGCCCTTTTTTACAAACTTTATAACTTGGGAGTTTCTTACAAATTTGTAAAAGCTTTGGAAAAGCTCTATCAACAGACTGAAGCGTACGCATTTGATGGAGAAAATATATCAAAGAAACTGGAAGTCAATCGAGGAGTAAGACAAGGGTGCAATTTAAGTCCTTTGCTCTTCGCGCTGTTTCTCGATGACCTGACTGAATATCTGCCATGTGGAGTAAGGTTTGGTGACAAGCTGGTAAAAGTCATATGTATGCCGACGATATTGTCATGTTTGCTGAATCACCCACGTCCTTACAATCGATGATAAACAGACTAGCAGAATATTGCAAGGTATGGAGCTTAAAGGGAAAACATGGTAAAGACTAAAGTAATGATCTTTCAAAACGGTAGTGGAAAAGTTTCGAGGTGTGAAAACTGGAACTACAACAGAATACACTTAGAAGTAGTAAAATCGTACACTTACCTGGGCTTAGACTTAACGTTTAACTTGAATATGGAAAGACATCATAAAGGTAAAGCTGCGTTGGCTAAGTCCGCTGTATGCATTAATTGGAAAAAAATATTTAACAATAAACATGTGTAAATGAATGCAAAGTTCCGAGTTTTTTAATGCTACCGCGAGATCGGTTCTTTTGTACGGAGCACAAGTGTGGGGACAAAAAAAATATGATATAGTAGATAATCTGTTGACTTTTTTCTGAGGAAATCATTCTTTCTACCAATAAACACTCCCAAGTAGATGTACTATCTCGAAACCGGTTTGCCAACACTTTTGAAAATGAATGCAGATCTTAAAGATTATGCAGGGTATGAAAGATGCAAGGTTACCGAAACAGCTCTGGATGTATGCAGCTATGTATAAAAAGATGTGTTTCGAAGATTGCCGCAAGCTTGCAGCGGATTGTGGATATATGTACTTTCAATGTAGTAGGAAAAGACGTAATCCAGATAAAGGAAATGCTTTATGAAACTATTCGAACCATTGATGAAAACGAAAGGTACTCATTTATTGAACGCGCTAGAGCCTCAAAAGAACGGCACTTCTACTCCAAATTGAACTACAATCTAAACGAATCAAATTATTTCCATTCAAACTTGTCGTGCAGTGCAATAGGTGTCATATTTAAGATGAGAGGGGAGCTTTTGCGTCTCAACTATATGCCACACAGACCCGATTTAAATCACATCTGCAGTATATGTAATTCACGAGAGCGAAAAGATATTGGCCACTTTCTTGGAACATGTCCAATCTTAAAGGAATTAAGAAGAACATTTTTTGGTAGAAACACTTTAAGGGAAGAAGATGTATGGAACTTGCTAAACGGTCAAAACTGGAATCAGCTCACAGAATATTATACTGAAGCGACATCATACAGAAATAAAATTATTAATGAGTGTTTCTAGTTTTTTATATTCATGCCAAAATATGCAATGTAAATTATTTTTAATTAACTTAAAATTTATATTTTGTTTTGACTAAACTAAAAGTCGCAAAAATTGTTTATATTCTTTTTTGAAAATGTGTAAATATATAAAAGAAATCGAATTCAAACTATTTTTAAATTATTTAAAAAAAAAATAAAAAAAGTAATAAAAATAAAAACATCACTTTGATAGAGATACTTGAAACTAAAAATTTAAAAATTTAAGCATTGTAAATGTAAAGTAACCACTCGGGCTGATGGCATATCTGCCATGCCCTATATATTATTCAATACTTATTAGCAAACCATTGTTAGAAATTTAAGAATTTGATGAAAAAAAATCTAATCTAATCTAACTAACATTTCACTCAAATTTTTGAAAAGGAAGCTTTGTCTGTTGGTCGAAAAACACTTTTATACATGGAAAAGCTCCGTTCAACGTCAGCAAAAGTGATCGGAGCGTATTTGAATGCTAAAACTTCAGCAATTGTATAGTCTTCAACTGCTATGAATTTCTCTCCTGGCAAAGCCATTGCAATTATTTTTAGTTTTTCAAAGCCAGCATTTTTTTCCATTACATTTTCTATTTTTTTCTTCACTGATTTCGCAGCCTTGCTGTTAATGCTGTAGATTGTCTTCACCGCATCACTTATAATTTGTGTACTGGAATTGAGCGATAAACCACGTGATTCAAGTTTTGAAATTGATGTCACTAGAAACCCAAAGCTTGATGCAAAAAAAAATTAATCCGCTTTCAATTCTGAAGATCTTTACAAATTTTTACTGATGCAACTTCCTCGTTGTGAAAAGCATCAAAAATCCGAACAATCTTTTCAAAATGCTTGGCGAAGTAATTCACCGCTTCGAGCCATGCCCCCATCGCGTTATGATTGGTTGTGGAGGAAGTTCCAGTCCAGGGTCTATGTCTCTAAAACTTTTCACTCTGGATGGAGCTTTCATTTTTTTCTGATTTTTTGTTTCGTCTTTTTGTTCTTATTAATGCTTTGTTTTTATTGCTTGCCTTTACAAAAAAAGTAAAAATATGCAATAATATGCAAAAAATATGTTCGAACATATTTTTGGGTGCCCTATTAATGACCTACCTGAACTCAATGCGTCTTATGTTTGCGGGCGATTTAAAATTTTTTAGACGTGTAAAAAACTTAACAGACTGTACGCTTCTCCAAAATGATGGAAACAATCTTATCAACTGTCAATGTTTTTCGTTTACCCGTCGTTTGTTCTTATCGTTTACGAATACAATATGCAAAATCATGTCCTTGATAGAGTTTCTATTAAAAAAGACCTTAGAGTCATTTTTGATTACAAGCTTAACTTTGAACAGCATACAGAATTCATGGTAAACAAAGCCAACTCTATGTCGTGTTTTATTTTTCGTAATTCGTTTGATCTTAGGGACCCCTACACTCTAAAAGCCCTTTATGTGGCGTATGTTAGATCAATCCTGGAATATTGCTGCGTAGTGTGGAACCCTCATTACAATGTTCATATTACAAGAATAGAAAATGTCAAGATTTGTAGTACACAAACTAGGCTGGAACATTGAAATGCCTTCATACAACGTTAGATGTCAGCTTATTCGTATGCAGACATTAAAAAACCGCTTTAAGATGTTTGCCATACATTTTGTCAGTGATATTTTTTCATATCAAATTGATTGTCCTTATTTATTATCGCTAATTGATCTTTACGCTCCTTCTAGAGAACTAAGCATTCGAACCTTATTCCGGGAAAACGTTCATAGAATAATGCGTTTAATGAACCCATAACTCGCAGTGTAAGGGAGATTAATAATGTATCATATAATATACATAGATTTTAATTTTCATTTGAGTAGAAATTCATTCAAAAATATGTTAAACTTGTATTTTTTAACAAATTAAATAATGTAATTAAATAATTGTAATTTTTTTGTATATTCATAGCTTTAATTTTATAATGATTCAATGAATATTTTAAAAAATTCGTTAGTCTATTTGAGATTGTAAACTCTAATTGATATTAAATAAATAAATAAATTATTTCAAGGAATTGCATGGTGATAATATCGTTAGATCACAATCTTAGTTTGGGTACGATTGTTCTACATTTCCTTGAAAATAGTACGTTTTGGTTATTTTTTCATTTGGGAAAGAATTTTTTTTTGGAAATATCAACACGACAAAAAATGTTTCTCCCATCTATCTACGAAAAATTCACCACAGTTTTTGAGGGGTGGTAGTGCTAACTTGACTTTCAAGTTAAGACACTATCCAAGTTAATGTTTTCTGAGCTTGATCGCTTGCTCGAACTCGAACTCGCGTACAGTCTTCTAGTTGTGTTGGTAGGGAAGCCTGGCTAAAATGAGAAAAAGTATTTACAATTCCAAGTGAAGCAATGATACATACTAAAACACCCTAATTTAAACGACACTTTTATAGACAATTGAAAGCATAATCTACTGGCATAGATAGTGTTATTTTCCACTATCTATGCTATGTTTGCATGTATGAATAGGGTCAAGAAGATATATCTTGGAAATTGTGGAGGAGTTGACAAAAAATCTATTATAATCGGCTCATGATTTTTTTATGGCAGGCCATGGGGGAATCCAAACAACTTTTTTAAAGATACTCCCGATCCCGACCCAATACACAGTAAACGTCCAAAACCATGTAAGAAACTGTGATATTTGAAAGTGCAATAAGCTGACCAACGACCCTTCTAAAGGCTATACCTTGACTTTTTAGGACCTTATCCCATGACAAAGAACAGAGACACCCATATATTTAAAGCATTAGATCATTTTAGCAATTCTTTTTTTTTTCAAACTTAAAAAGGAGGTACTAAAATATCTCGAGGAAAATATTTTTCATACATTCATACATTATATTAGAGTATTTACATTCCGGCAGTGGGAAACAATTGCTTTCAGAATTATTTGCCAGCTTTCTTTCCAGATATGTACTGCGTAAAAATTATACACCCAACCTTTTACTCACCCCAGCGAAAGCTTGAGAAAGCGTAAGTCAGTCTGTAATAGCGAAAATTAGATCTATATCGAAAGTGATTAACGCAATTGGTATGTACAGTGCACACGTGAGCAACACGGCATTCCATTCGTAGTTTTTACACTACTAGATTTACTTAAACAGCAGATAAACAATTAGTACTCAGAAAAGATATTTATGAAAACTTAAAACTTACTCCCCAAAGGTCTTAGAAAATGTATGGTACCCGGGGCAAAGATGTGGGACAAAGTGGGACGGATAGTATTAAGAAGAAACTTTAGGCAAAGTAATCTAGCTGATAACCATAGTCCCAAAGTAGGGCCTAAATTTCTTTATGCAATTGTTTTAAAAACAATATTAAATTTCCTTTATGAACCAGGGAATTTAAAAGGTGCCAAAGATATCCTATCCATACTTAATTATGCAATCAAAAAAGAAGAAAGAGGTGTCATATTATATTTGAGTTTGTGTATACAAGTCAATAATTTAGATTTTATTATTTATATTTCTTTTTAATTTATGTATTATCAATTTATTCACTCAATTGCATTTTTAATCTATGTATCTGTGTATTTCTTTATGTATGTATGTATCAATTTAATTATTTATCTATTTTTTACTATCGATAAATTAATTTCAAGCTGTGATATTCATGTGCGATTCCTCACTTAAATCCTAGTTTCATTTAATAGAATAAAAAACTTCGTATATTCTAGTTCCTTCTGCTATGGGTTAAAAGCTTATTGGATATTGCTATAGGATTGCAATTTATCGACAAAAAAATCCAAAATTAATCAAAATGTGCTGTGAAATAAAGTTTTTTCTGCAGTACCAATGATCTTAATAGAACAGTTTTGTATTTGTTGTCCCTTTTATTTCTAATTATAACTTTCCTCTTCAAAATTTTACTTAAACAAACTTACAAAGTTTGACTAAAATGAAATAACACCGACTGATTAGCTCGGTGGTGAAAACTTGGCTTTGCATATTGAAAAAATATATATAATTGAGTAAACAACATTTTGATAATAACTAAGTTCAGTAGATAAGTATCACCACAGACAAGAGAAATATACAGATGTAGAATATGATCCCCATCGACTTTAGTTCTCTTTTTATTTATAGATAACGCTAGTCATACTATTTCTTGAATTCGGTATGATCATGCAAGTAAAATAGTGTGATCATTGTAGTGTCGTTAAATAAACATCTATTTTGCTTGATTGCTCACGTAGAATAATTTTTATTATTTTCATTTTCACTGAATATTTATTCAGTGTCGACTTTTTTTAAGATTATAATTATAACTCAATATTAACACAAAGTAACAATACTACAATAGTTTTTCCTTTTGTTTTTTTTTTTAAATATTAATTGTAAAACATAAATGCATTTGAAACTAACGTTTCCTAATCATTTCAAATTCTACTTCAATAGCAGTCTGCTTGATCTTCGAATTCCTGACGTTGCTCTATTTTCTGACGGTTGAACTGGTAACTGAACGCTCCCTTTAATATCTGTTACATTAGTTGAGCTATCAATCGATTTAAATTCTGCTGTACTTTCCAACTTCTTTAAGTGAGAAACATTTCGACGATAAGTCCTACCTGTTTCTTTTGACAAAATGACAACTTCATCACTCGCGTTCAATCGCTTCATTTGCACGACGCACAACCACGACTGGAGAAATCCATTTTGCTGGTCTATTTACTTTCTCAATTATATCGTGCGAAAGAAGTTCATCTAATTTTAGATCAACTTTTTTTTCTAAAGCCACTGGAATTCTACGATATGGTTGTATGACTGGCAAAATATCCTTCTTTATTGGAATATCTATCAAGATTCCCTTTATTTTTCCAATAGGTTCAATATTCTTTTCATTGATATGGTTGACTATATCAATTTTCAAAACACCAATTTTAGTGGCTGTATCTCGTCCGATAAGAAGTTTACCTTCACCTTGAATAACGTAAAAGTCACTATTATGTTTTCCTGATAATTCTAGTTCAGCCGTAAATGCACCAATTAAAGGTAATTCATGTCCACCTGAATCAATTACAGCAGTCACCATCACTCCTCCAATTTTGCAATTAACTTCACACCCATCATCCTTCATTGTAACATTGAAGACATATTCTATTCATCCTTTTCCATGGTGATATGCTTCACGGACTCATTATTCGGTCTTGTATTTGCATTTTCTAGTATTTCTTCAGTTTTTGACACTTTTCTGAAGGAAGCATCACGACCTCCAAATTGACGCATTCGTTTGCGTGAACGGCATTTCCTGGCAAAATGGTCTCGACCACCACATTTACTACATAACTTCCCTCGAGCAGAACATTTTTCATCACTTCCAAGATGACCATGATATTCACACCGATTACATTCAATTTGTTTTGAGTCATTTGATTGGTATTGTTGTTTTGTTTTCCAAGCCAAAGAATTTATTTTGTTCACATCCTCGATTTGAGGTTGGGGCTTATCCAGATCAAATGATTTCTCTTGTTGCGCTACTGTTTCGAAAACTTTGGCAACTTGGAGGATTTCTTCGAGACTGGTATCACCTCGTTTAAGCAAATCTCTCCGAAGAATAGCTGATCGACAATTTTGAATGATTTGATCCTTAATATTTTCTTCGACATTGGAGCCAAAATCACATCCTTCAGCTTGTATTCATAATCGTATTGTAAACATATCAAAATTTTCGTCAAGTTTTTGTTTTATCTGTCGAAATATGTGTCGTTCATGTGTAGTATTTGTTTTTGGTAGGAAGAAAGCATTCAATTTGGCTACAGTTTTTTCATATTCAGTCATGTACGGAACATATTGTTGAACATTTGCCAATGGTCCAAATGTTCCACTTGCTGAATATTCTGGTAAAGTAGCAGTTAAGATTTGGACTTTTGAACCAGCATAATGTAGTAGAAGGTCTTTTTTTTAATTTTATTTATTTAAGTAGCAATATACATTATTTCTTTGACATTTAGTAAGAACATGCTATTTTTAGAGATTTAGGATAAACATTTTCCTTTTCAACTATAGATTTAAACTAACATATAATAATAAATAAGTTGTAAATGAATTTTAATATTAATTATTCAAGGGAAAGCTACAATTAAAACCCTTATTCAATTCTTAAAAACTAATATTGCAAAACTCCCACGTTAAGTTTATGAATTATACATTTTCAAATACATTTTTTGGCAAATACTTTTAGCCCAATTTCAAAGACTCTATCGAAAACATATAATATAGTACAAAATACATAATATGTATATAAATTTTAATTTAGATTTAATAAAAGATCTTTTTAAAAATTATTTTAAAGAGCAGAGCTCTTTATGACTTTATTAACTGAGAGTATCTTAAGAAGTAAAGTGAACTATCGCAGATAGCTAGTGTGTTTCGATGACAAACTCTTTGTCATCGTTTTATCACAGATAATAGAGTTACATAGATATCGCATCCAGTGCAAATAAAAATGATCATATTTTGTATCCCCTATTTAAAGCGATTTGTTGAAGTCAAACCTTGCAACCATATTCAACATAACAAAATAAAACCTATAATACAATATCCCAGCAACAGACAACAGACGTTGACCTGTGAGTTGCGTTCGAAAGATAAATAGATACATTTTCTTTTTTGAATTCGTGTTCGTTTGCCAATGCAACCCTTTTGAGTTCTTTTTACGTCGCTTCTACGTTCCAACACACTATTTGCTGTGCAGGTAGTTTTTTGTCTATATAATTTTGCAGCAACCAACGCGTTGCAACGCTTTCTTTTTCTTCGCTTCTCAATCTAATCGGTTGAGCGAGTGATTGACTGGAAGGTATCGGGATCGGGATGGCTCGTCTGGTGTGTCGTTGGATTTGTTTGGTCGTGTCGTGCGTAGGTATGTATAGTATAGTGTGTATACATTTTCTATATTTTTTTGGGTTGTGCGATCGGGGTTTGTGTGTGGCTTCTTCTTTTTATTTTGAAGTTATTTAATTTACTTCATTCGTTGTCGTTGTCGACTTTCGAACGATTTGGATGTTCATTTATGTATATATGATTGAGCAATACATTTTTCTTTGTTAATTTTACAGTCAGTGGTCCTTTTTTTCAGCGATTTTATTTGTCAACGTTTTTTTTTTAATAGCAATGAGTGATAAGAGATTATCTGGGGTTTCTTGTTCCGTTTGTATGAAAACGAAAAGAGATTACCCTAATTTGAACATTTTTAAGTGCCCTTCTAGGGAAAAAAATTAAATTTTGAATAATTTGTGGAGGCAGGCATGTGGATTCAGAAATGAAGGCAAATACTTTGTATGTGGAGACCATTTTTGTCCCGAGTTTGTGGGAAGAAAATATCTTAAGAAGGATGCTGTTCCTTCTTTAAATTTAAATTCTGATTTGGGTTCAGACTTAAATTTAGAAGATCTTAATAAGTCTCCTCCAACTAAACGAAGAAGAACTTCGAGCAGTTGTAGCATTTCATGTGTAAGGTGCGATCAATTATCACAGAGATGTGCAAAAGAGGAGAAAAAAAATGCAATTTAAAAAAAAAAATTATCAAGTTTAAAAATTCAAATAAAAAACTTAAAAATAAAGCATTATAAAAAAAAGAGAGCGCATACTGCTTTAAAAGATTCAAAAAAAGGGAGATTATCTTTATCGTCTCAAATCCAAGGGCTACATATTTCCGACCATTCAAAAACATTTTGCGATATGTTTATGGGGTTGTCGAAATCTGCAAAATATAATAACAACGAAAAAGAAATTTCCCAAAATATATTTTATAGATCGCAAAGCGCCTATAAATTTTTGAGGGATGGGCTGGGCTTCAGGCTTCCCCACATATCCTCTTTATACAGATGGGCTCCTGTTAAAGGAATTCAACCAGGATATGTAAACAATGCCCATTTGTATCTAAAATCAAAGTTCGCTTTATTAAACGAGCGAAAACGTTGTGTTGTGTTGATATTTGATGAGATTAGGATTCGTCAAAACCTCACATATAATATTTTAAATGATTTAATAGATGGTTTCGAAGACCTAGGAGCAAAAAGAAACAGAATTTTTGCCAATGAAATATGTGTTTTCATGGTAAATGGTTTGTTTGATAGTTGGAAAAGTGTTTTAAACTATTTTGTGTCAGCAAACGGTGTAAATGGGGCTAACCTAAGCGAAATTATAAGAAATAATTTGAAAATCTGTCAAGATCTTGGTCTTAAGGTTTGCGCTGTAGTCTGCGATCAAGGACCTAATAATAGAAAAGCTTATCAAATATTAGGTGTTTCTGAAGAAAAACCATTTACAATTTTTAATGATGAAAAAATATTTTGTTTTTATGGTTTTCCTCACTTATTAAAATCAATTCGTAATGTTCTACTGAAATCAGATTTACAAACTCCAGATGGTAAGGTTTCTTTTAATGTTTTCAGAGAAATATACAATTTAGAAATTGACAACGTGGCTAAGACATGTTTAAAATTTAGAAGTTCTCATATAGCACCAAATGCTTTTGAAAAAATGCATGTTCGTCTTGCTACGCAAATATTTAGCAGGACAACTGCGGCATCTATTCAAACTGCTTTTGAACTTAATTGCTTAAAAGAAAGCTCGAAGGAAGCTATAGCAACAAAAGAGTTCACACTTAAGGTAAATAATGCATTTGACTGCATGGATAGTGGTTCACATTATGACAAAAATATTTTAAAGCGCGGAGTTCAGCTAGGGAATCCAGCTTATAGTGAGTTGAAACAATTTTTGTCTTACTTAAAAGAAATACAAAAATCAGATAACCTTCCAAGAAACTTTTGTTTAAAAGGTATGGAGCAGACGATAAACGGAGTTTTATTACTTAGTCAAGATATAAGTAATGGCCTATATAAGAACGTGGATTATTTACTCACAAAGAGAATTCACCAAGACGTATTAGAAAATTTATTTTCTATTATTCGCATCAAAGGTGGGAATAACAAAAATCCATCTGTTTACGAGTTCAATGTTCTGATGTCAAAAATTCTTTCATCAAATCTTATTACTTTTTCTCCTTACAGTAATTGTGATGATGATGATGTAGAATTTTTGAGGCTAGACGCATCCCAAACTCAACCAAATACTTCAAAAATGTCTTCATTGCCTAGGCCTCGTAAAGAAGTAGTATGCGATGAGACTCTGTATGAAAAAGTCATAAGTGATATGGAAATCGGAACTGAAATAACATTAGAAACATCTGCAATGCGATATTTTACTGGATATCTTGCTTTTAAAATGCTTTCGAGGAACAAATGTTCAAGTTGTTCGAAATTATTTTTAAAAGCTGATGAAAAAATAACATGTCCTTCGGAATTTTTCATCTTTGCCAAAAATTACTCTCAAAACAGTGACTTTGGAAGTCTGAAGGCACCAACTCAGGAATTTTTTAATGTTTGTAAACTTCACTTTAAAGTTTTTAATAGAGTTTTTAGAGAACGCCCACAAGAAAGACATATAAGAGAGACAATGGCATTGGAATGCATAAGAATAACCAACATCAGAGATTCAGACTGGTTTGATGAAAAAAATCCTTGCTATGGGCATCGTAAAGACCTTCTATACTTTTCCCTCCTCGTTTTATTGCGGAAACATTGTTCGTGGAAGATACAAAAAAGTATAACATCAAAAACATCAAAAAATTCAAATATTATCAGGAAAAAAAGTAAAAAACAATCCGAGTGAGAGGCACGGGGAACTCACTTAAATCAAGCACCCCAAGAGTGAGAGGCACGGGGAACTCACTTAAATCAAGCACCCCAAGAGTGAGAGGCACGGGGAACTCACTTAAATCAAGCACCCCAAGAGTGAGAGGCACGGGGAACTCACTTAAATCAAGCACCCCAAGAGTGAGAGGCACGGGGAACTCAAATTTTGAAAAAAAAAATATTTTATTTTTTCTTCCGATTTTCTTTTTTAAATTCACATTTTATTTAATGGATATGTTACTATTACTAATGATAAACTGTGAAGAAATTTGAAAAAAAATTAATGGCTTGATTTAAGTGAGTTCCCCGTGCCTCTCACTCTTGGGGTGCTTGATTTAAGTGAGTTCCCCGTGCCTCTCACTCTTGGGGTGCTTGATTTAAGTGAGTTCCCCGTGCCTCTCACTCTTGGGGTGCTTGATTTAAGTGAGTTCCCCGTGCCTCTCACTCTTGGGGTGCTTGATTTAAGTGAGTTCCCCGTGCCTCTCACTCTTGGGGTGCTTGATTTAAGTGAGTTCCCCGTGCCTCTCACTCTTGGGGTGCTTGATTTAAGTGAGTTCCCCGTGCCTCTCACTCTTGGGGTGCTTGATTTAAGTGAGTTCCCCGTGCCTCTCACTCTTGGGGTGCTTGATTTAAGTGAGTTCCCCGTGCCTCTCACTCGGATTGTTTTTTACTTTTTTTCCTGATAATATTTGAATTTTTTGATGTTTTTGATGTTATACTTTTTTGTATCTTCCACGAACAATGTTTCCGCAATAAAACGAGGAGGGAAAAGTATAGAAGGTCTTTACGATGCCCATAGCAAGGATTTTTTTCATCAAACCAGTCTGAATCTCTGATGTTGGTTATTCTTATGCATTCCAATGCCATTGTCTCTCTTATATGTCTTTCTTGTGGGCGTTCTCTAAAAACTCTATTAAAAACTTTAAAGTGAAGTTTACAAACATTAAAAAATTCCTGAGTTGGTGCCTTCAGACTTCCAAAGTCACTGTTTTGAGAGTAATTTTTGGCAAAGATGAAAAATTCCGAAGGACATGTTATTTTTTCATCAGCTTTTAAAAATAATTTCGAACAACTTGAACATTTGTTCCTCGAAAGCATTTTAAAAGCAAGATATCCAGTAAAATATCGCATTGCAGATGTTTCTAATGTTATTTCAGTTCCGATTTCCATATCACTTATGACTTTTTCATACAGAGTCTCATCGCATACTACTTCTTTACGAGGCCTAGGCAATGAAGACATTTTTGAAGTATTTGGTTGAGTTTGGGATGCGTCTAGCCTCAAAAATTCTACATCACAATTACTGTAAGGAGAAAAAGTAATAAGATTTGATGAAAGAATTTTTGACATCAGAACATTGAACTCGTAAACAGATGGATTTTTGTTATTCCCACCTTTGATGCGAATAATAGAAAATAAATTTTCTAATACGTCTTGGTGAATTCTCTTTGTGAGTAAATAATCCACGTTCTTATATAGGCCATTACTTATATCTTGACTAAGTAATAAAACTCCGTTTATCGTCTGCTCCATACCTTTTAAACAAAAGTTTCTTGGAAGGTTATCTGATTTTTGTATTTCTTTTAAGTAAGACAAAAATTGTTTCAACTCACTATAAGCTGGATTCCCTAGCTGAACTCCGCGCTTTAAAATATTTTTGTCATAATGTGAACCACTATCCATGCAGTCAAATGCATTATTTACCTTAAGTGTGAACTCTTTTGTTGCTATAGCTTCCTTCGAGCTTTCTTTTAAGCAATTAAGTTCAAAAGCAGTTTGAATAGATGCCGCAGTTGTCCTGCTAAATATTTGCGTAGCAAGACGAACATGCATTTTTTCAAAAGCATTTGGTGCTATATGAGAACTTCTAAATTTTAAACATGTCTTAGCCACGTTGTCAATTTCTAAATTGTATATTTCTCTGAAAACATTAAAAGAGACCTTACCATCTGGAGT
Source organism: Eupeodes luniger (assembly GCA_951509635.1). Classification (NCBI taxonomy): domain Eukaryota; kingdom Metazoa; phylum Arthropoda; class Insecta; order Diptera; family Syrphidae; genus Eupeodes; species Eupeodes luniger. The sequence continues at coordinate 182,107,693 of OX608073.1, read as the reverse complement.
TTGTAAATCTGATTTCAGTAGAACATTACGAATTGATTTTAATAAGTGAGGAAAATCATAAAAACAAAATATTTTTTCATCATTAAAAATTGTAAATGGTTTTTCTTCAGAAACACCTAATATTTGATAAGCTTTTCTATTATTAGGTCCTTGATCGCAGACTACAGCGCAAACCTTAAGACCAAGATCTTGACAGATTTTCAAATTATTTCTTATAATTTCGCTTAGGTTAGCCCCATTTACACCGTTTGCTGACACAAAATAGTTTAAAACACTTTTCCAACTATCAAACAAACCATTTACCATGAAAACACATATTTCATTGGCAAAAATTCTGTTTCTTTTTGCTCCTAGGTCTTCGAAACCATCAATTAAATCATTTAAAATATTATATGTGAGGTTTTGACGAATCCTAATCTCATCAAATATCAACACAACACAACGTTCTCGCTCGTTTAATAAAGCGAACTTTGATTTTAGATACAAATGGGCATTGTTTACATATCCTGGTTGAATTCCTTTAACAGGAGCCCATCTGTATAAAGAGGATATGTGGGGAAGCCTGAAGCCCAGCCCATCCCTCAAAAATTTATAGGCGCTTTGCGATCTATAAAATATATTTTGGGAAATTTCTTTTTCGTTGTTATTATATTTTGCAGATTTCGACAACCCCATCAACATATCGCAAAATGTTTTTGAATGGTCGGAAATATGTAGCCCTTGGATTTGAGACGATAAAGATAATCTCCCTTTTTTTGAATCTTTTAAAGCAGTTTGCGCTCTCTCTTTTTTTATAATACTTTATTTTTAAGTTTTTTATTTGAATTTTTAAACTTGATAATTTTTTTTTTTAAATTGCATTTTTTTTCTCCTCTTTTGCACATCTCTGTGATAATTGATCGCACCTTACACATGAAATGCTACAAATGCTCGAAGTTCTTCTTCGTTTAGTTGGAGGAGACTTATTAAGATCTTCTAAATTTAATTCTGAACCCAAATCAGAATTTAAATTTAAAGAAGGAACAGCATCCTTCTTAAGATATTTTCTTCCCACAAACTCGGGACAAAAATGGTCTCCACATACAAAGTATTTGCCTTCATTTCTGAATCCACATGCCTGCCTCCACAAATTATTCAAAATTTAATTTTTTTCCCTAGAAGGGCACTTAAAAATGTTCAAATTAGGGTAATCTCTTTTCGTTTTCATACAAACGGAACAAGAAACCCCAGATAATCTCTTATCACCCATTGCTATTAAAAAAAAACGTTGACAAATAAAATCGCTGAAAAAAAGGACCACTGACTGTAAAATTAACAAAGAAAAATGTATTGCTCAATCATATATACATAAATGAACATCCAAATCATCCAAATCGTTCGAAAGTCGACAACGACAACGAATGAAGTAAATTAAATAACTTCAAAATAAAAAGAAGAAGCCACACACAAACACCGATCGCACAACCCAAAAAAATATAGAAAATGTATACATACCTACGCACGACACGACCAAACAAATCCAACGACACACCAGACGAGCCATCCCGATCCCGATACCTTCCAGTCAATCGCTCGCTCAACCGATTAGATTGAGAAGCGAAGAAAAAGAAAGCGTTGCAACGCGTTGGTTGCTGCAAAATTATATAGACAAAAAACTACCTGCACAGCAAATAGTGTGTTGGAACGTAGAAGCGACGTAAAAAGAACTCAAAAGGGTTGCATTGGCAAACGAACACGAATTCAAAAAAGAAAATGTATCTATTTATCTTTCGAACGCAACTCACAGGTCAACGTCTGTCGTCTGTTGCTGGGATATTGTATTATAGGTTTTATTTTGTTATGTTGAATATGGTTGCAAGGTTTGACTTCAACAAATCGCTTTAAATTGGGGATACAAAATATGATCATTTTTATTTGCACTGGATGCGATATCTATGTAACTCTATTATCTGTGATTGTAGGCTTAAGCTCTTTAAGCGCAGTAAAAACTTCATCAAATTCAACAAACATGGAACAACAATCTGTTATGGGTGCTAAATTACATGGAAAACTTGAAAACGAGTTACACGAACTATAAATTTTTTGAAAATGACTAGCAAACATTTCAACATTTTCATTTGAATTTGTTGATGAAACTCCATTATATTGCATGCGATCAGGAAAACCAACACTGTTTCGCTTATCATTTAAAAATCTCCAAAAGGCCTTAGGATTACGTTTTAAATTTTGTTCAATTGACTGGCAATAGGAACTATACAAACATTTAGATAAAAACAGAAATTCTTTTCTAAGTCGACAGAAAAATTCATAGTCCGAGAGCAAATTAGAAGTTTTAAATTTTGTATGGGCTCTTGTTTTCGCATTTTTGAGTTTTAATAAACGTGCATTATACCAAGGTGGATGATTATTTAAAATTAGGTGGCGCAACAGTGCATGAAGAACCAGGGCCTAGTGACTTACAACTCTCAACCATTCCTGTGTGCGAGTAATGTTGTCAGAGATGGAAGGGACCTACAGTTTATATGCCGAATCCGAACGGCTAATTTGAGAAAGCACTTTTCATGACAAGAATTACTCTTGGAGAATTTGTCAATTCCTCGCAAGAGGCAGTACCCGTGAAAAAGGTTAGGTGGCACAGGCAGGGATTGAACCCAAGACCCCTTGCATGACAGTCCAACGCACTAACCATCACGCTACGGGTACTACTCTTTTTAATATTTTAGGCACATAAAGAAACCTTCAAAATAAATATCCAAGAAGATGTTGAAACATTCACTTAATGTCTTGTATTTCAGTTTACATTCCCAATTAATAGAATCAAAAAAGCGATTTAATGAAGATAAGTTATTACAATTAAATTTAAAGATTAAACTTTCATTAACATTAAAATTAGAAAGATTATTAAAATTAAAGTTTTCAAAACTTATTTGCATAGCCTTGTGATGAACAGAGTTTGATAATAAAGGGGAACATTCAAATAATTTAGATTTTAAATCTTCATTAACAAACAAAAGGTCCAAAAGTCTATGTAATGAATTATAAATACAATTTATTTGCTTAAGGCCGAGAGAAAATAAACTATCAATTACAATTATTTCAGACTCAGAATTTATTCGACTAGGTAACATTTTATCATCATTTAATTTACGTTCCCAATAAATATCACCTAAATTAAAGTCACCAAGAACACATACATTTAAATCATTATATTGAGAAAGAATAGATTCAATATTAAAGATTTATGCTTGTTGAAGACAGTCGCAGATGATTGAGGTGGAATGTAGCTTAAAAAAAGTAGCAGGTCTTTTGAAGCAGCCACATGTATCCTGATACAGAGTTGTTCGATGTTGACAACATTTTCTTCCAACACAACATCCAAGTTAAAAGCATAAGCCCGAATTGGACGGCGAACAGCCACAAGTATACCCCCTCCGCGAATTTTAGATATGTCAAACCGATCAAGGTAGTACCCGTTAGTGCGTTGGACTGTCATGCGAGAGGTCTTGGGTTCGATCCCTGCCTGTGCCACCTTAATTTAAAAAAAAAAAAAAACGGGTACTGCCTCTTGCGAGGAATTGACAAATTCTCCAAGAGTAATGCTTGTCATGAAAAAGTGCTTTCTCAAATTAGCCATTCGGATTCGGCATTAAACTGTAGGTCCCCTCCATCCCTGACAACAGTACTCGCACACAGGAATGGTTGAGAGTTGTAAGTCACTAGGCCCTGGTTCTCTACGGACTGTTGCACCACCTAATTTATTTTTTATAAACCGATCAAGACTAAAGATTGAAAATATGTTGACATCAAATATTTCGCTTGTATTGATGTGAGCATGAAGCCAAGTTTCAACAAAAACAAATACATCATATTCATTATTTGAATCAATTGCGAAAAAGAGCTCTCTTAGTTTCGAAGAGAACCCCCCCATGTTTTGATAATAAATGCAGAGATAATTATTTTTATTGATGATAGCGGCGGCAGCGGCAGCGGCGCGCGGTGGTAGATGTAGGCTGAGAAGAAGAACATGCAGTTTTATTTGAGTCTATGTTATAAAGTCTCTCCGAGTCGCAAATAAGTTTTTTGTGTGGCGACGGAATTCTCTCACATAAACCTGTTTTGGCCAATTACTAGCAGTAAGAACTTCATTGGCAAAATCTTCAATTTTAAAAGTTATGTTCTCCAGAGATGCAGGGTCAATGTCTTTTTTAATAACCTTAAAGCACTTAACATCAGGTTTATTTATTTTAAGTTTGTTTGAGACATACAAGATTCACATGATGTGCAATTTGAGAATTTAGACACATGAAACCATTTAAGTTGAGGGAGAGAGATAACATTCATATTGCTCTCCATCTCATCAATCCCAACAACACAATTTTTCTGCTGTTTATTATGTAAGTTTCTCTTATTTTCAGTTAGATTTTGCATATCACTAGTTTTGCTTGGGCAAGAGTTTACATGTTTTGATGCACAATTTCTTGAAGAACCACTTTCCGTAATATCAGATGCCGAATTATCGTTTAGGTGTTTATTTAATGTACAAGGCGACTTGGCATGCATCGGAAAAGGTGGGACTATAATGGTTTTATCACTTTCTATTACTACAGGTAAGGAAGGAACAGGGGAACTCTTTTGATTAAGAGATAACTCTTCAAGTTTTAGTTTAAGAGAGTCAACAACAGAAAAAAGCACCAAATTGAATAAACAGATCACGAAGTGAAAGTTTAGCTCAATCAGAGTAATGGAATTGAATTTTCGAGTTAGGGTTTAATAGATCTTTATAAGTATCTTCGGATATCTCAGCACACAATTTATGATATACATTTCCACACATTAAACCGCACTTTACACCTTCATCTTTTAAAATATTAGAGCATCCAAAGCATCTAAGACTCGGTTTTAAGTTAGCCATTCTGAAAACACAACCACGCTCTTCAACAACACGACACGACCAATCAAATTCAATTCATTGAGATATATCACGTTAACCTTGGAAGCAAATGATTGGGTGGTAAAAATGATTGCGCAAGTGAATGCCAATTCACTTATAAGAATGCCAATCAAGAATGGAAGAGAGTGATAGGGAAAAAGGACAGATTAAGGATTTTTCAAGAAAAATCATGAAAACCCATTATCGGGTCACATGGGAGTTAGGAAAACTTTTGCCAGGATAGCGGCAAAGTGTTACTGGCCAAAAATGAGGGCTGGTATCGCAAAGTTTGCCAACAGGTAAAGCCTGTAAATGAAAAACCAGCTAGGTTAAAGATTTAAAATCGTTTACAAATGCATCCGAAAATTTTAATGAGTAGCGTACTTTATTTTGTTTTTCTTTAATTATTTTGCGCTTTAATTTTGTGTAACCTATTTTAGTTCACACCTTTTTTCTGATGGAAATTATTTTCATTTCTCTGGGCCGACTTTGGAAAAGTGTTAACTATGGTGTTAACCAACGGTAAGCATATTTCCTAGGAGGTAAGGGTGGGATTTGTTGCGGTAAATTTTATCACAACAAGTTTCACCTTCCTTTTTGCTTACCACTCCTTAACAATTCTCACTGGAAGAGTTCAGTAGAAACCTGGACCATCAGCCAGTGACCTGCTCTTCTAGCATTTTGGGAAAACAAATTTAACAGGTCTTACCAATGTGTGCGAAAGGTTTCCACACCAACGAGCTGTGCGAGGGTTGGTCCACATATTGGCTTAACAAGTCGTAAAAGGCATGAAGATGATACCCATGCCCAACAATGTGTGTAGTAAAGTCACATCAACTGTGTGTAGTAAAGCCCAACATGACGGTATAAAATCACTCTAAGAATATTTTAATAACTTTCATTTTAATTATAGGCTTGGCTATCGACTTATTTCAACATGACAGGAAGTAGTTTTTCCTCAACCGAAATCGAGCGCGTGTAGGGGACTCGGTAATGCGAGGAATTCCACACGATTTTCTAGAGAGTCTTGGCTGGAATGGGTTCGACGGATAAGAGCTGAACTCTCACTGAGCTACTGGGTGAGCCCATCACCTCGTTAATGAGATCGTGTGCCCCAGTCTTATGGACGGAGGAAGTTGCGGGACCGAGACAGACCGTTCACCACGCATAAGATCAGAGAGGATTACCTGAGGGCAAGTAGCCAGAAGGGTCAAACTCGTCATTATGATGGCACTTTTTGGATTGCGTTGAAACCGACAAGACAGTTGGAAAACTTTGTGGGGAAAAGTGTTTTTAAGAATATTTTTTTAATAATTTTAAGACATTTTTTTACAATAGTTTTTAAGTTTTTTTTGTTTTAAAGATTTTGCTGTGGACAAAAATTGAGGTAGAACTACTATAGCTGTTGTAGAAATTGCAAGTTGAAAAGCTAAATATAGTTTTTTTTTTAAGAATACTGTTGTTTTTTTTTCCTCCTTCTCTTTGTCTGCTAATTTGTACTTTTGACCTTCTCGTCAAAATTCTGTTTTCCCGGTATTACGCGACATGTTTAGCGTCTTTGATTTTTGTCGAAGTAATTTTCTTTGAGTGATTTTTATCGGTTGTGTTTTACCAAAGATTGTTTATCTTATAATTTCCATAATTTTTTTACAATACATTTTATCGGGAATTGTAAAGTCACATCAACTGTGTGTAGTAAAGCCCAACATGACGGTATAAAATCACTCTAAGAATATTTTAATAACTTTCATTTTAATTATAGGCTTGGCTATCGACTTTCTTCAACATGACAGGAAGTAGTTTTTCCTCAACCGAAATCGAGCGCGTGTAGGGGACTCGGTAATGCGAGGAATTCCACACGATTTTCTAGAGAGTCTTGGCTGGAATGGGTTCGACGGATAAGAGCTGAACTCATTCACTGAGCTACTGGGTGAGCCCATCACCTCGTTAATGAGATCGTGTGCCCCAGTCTTATGGACGCAGGAAGTTGCGGGACCGAGACAGACCGTTCACCACGCATAAGATCAGAGAGGATTACCTGAGGGCAAGTAGCCAGAAGGGTCAAACTCGTCATTATGATGGCACTTTTTGGATTGCGTTGAAACCGACAAGACAGTTGGAAAACTTTGTGGGGAAAAGTGTTTTTAAGAATATTTTTTAATAATTTTAAGACATTTTTTTACAATAGTTTTTATGTTTGTTTGTTATAAAGATTTTGCTGTGGAGCAAAAATTGAGAAAGAACTACTATAGCTGTTATGGGAATTTCAAGTTGAAAAGCTAATTACAGTTTTCTTTTTTTTAAGAATACTGTTGGTTTTTTTCTTTTTCCTCCTTTTCATTGTCTGCTAATTTGTACTTTTGACCTTCTCGTCAAAATTCTATTTTCCCGGTATTACGGACGTGTTTAGCGTTTTTGATTTTTTGTCGAAGTAATTTTCTTTGAGTGATTTTTATCGGTTGTGTTTTACCAAAGACCATTTTTTATCGAGACTTTCTGTCAGTTTCAAAATCTCAATTTGTATTTTTTTTCTTAAAAGATTCTCTTTTTTAATCCCGGCTTCGGCCAAGGTTTTCCAGGCAACAAAAGATAATTTAAGTTTCTGATCTGGAAAACAAAATTTCTTAATTTTCCTTGAAGATTAATTTTCACCTTTTGGTTTTGGTAAACTTCCATTAAACAGTTTCCTGGCGCCCACTATAATCAATACGACTTGGTGAAATTCATCTCTTCGTGTTTCGATATCATTTTGATATCAATTTTATTTAAGTTTATTGATCACCTCGATCACCTTATTAAAATCTACCTTTAGACTGAGCTACCGTGCTGACAATACCTTTATTGCTATCTGTGGTGAATTCTTTCACCTGCTTTACACACCGATTGACGTTTCTCGCAAATTGTCAAAATAATTCTAGCGGCACTTCGGTTTTGTGCAATTCGATCTAGTTTAATTTAAGGGTTTTGCAATGTGTTTAGGGAAGTGAATTGTTTTTTTGATTTACATTCTATTAAAAGATTTAATTACTTGGTGGTGTTGTTTTTTATTTAGGTGAGCTGTCTTCGTAATGAACGGCTACAGGAGGATTAAGGAAATAACCTTCAAAAAGAAATGAGGGAATTCGGGAGTGTTTTTTTATTTTGCCTGAAAAAAATAAGTGAGTCGTTTAAATATTCTTTGTGTTTTTTTTTTGCATACATTATTTCATATTCATATTATATACAAGTTATAACCACAGAATGCAACAAAAGCATTTTTTGATCTTTGCATTTTATTCTAAGCAAAAGAAATGATATCATATTCACATTCCTTTATCGAATATGCATATGATACCATTTCCTGCTATTTGCAATCAAGTCAATAATTATGAAAAAAGACTTAATTAATATTGTAAGATAAAGAGTGAAGAAACAAAGCGCTGACAAAGCTATTCTTACACAAAGAAAAATTATGAAAAAGACTAGCTACCTGCGATAGCATAGGTCAGTTCTAAAATTACTCCTTAAGAATATAGATCAAGAATTAAGAGCTCCGCTCTTGATATACTTTTTAAAAATATTAATATAAAAAGTGAGCATAAAATTGGCGCAGTCGGTAGGATGCCATTTTCTAAATGAGCATCCCTTGTAAAAAAGAACTTAACTTTCATGGGTTTTTAACCAACCCATGAAAGGGCACATCAGTATTAAAATTCTTGTGTAAAAACTTTTTATCGTGAAGATTAATAAATATCTATCAAGTTATTTTAATCAATGATAAAAACCTCAAAGTGTAAAAGCAACACAGTGAAAAATACAAGTCGAACGAAAATCGATTCTTTTCACAAATAAAAAATTAATTAATAACTCATCCCACGGCATATGGTAATGTTATGAACTCCATAGAGGAGAAATTAATTTGACAATCAAAAAAAACTAATAAAACTACATCAGTGAACCGAGATCCAACAAACTAATAAATACATCAGTGAACCGGACTCAACAAACCGATGACAACACACAACTAATGAGTTTCATCAGCCGAAAACAAAAGAAGAAACCAGACCCATATCATAAAGAAGACGAATCATCTGAAGAAGACCAACATCAAATAATAAATAACAGTAAGAATAATCTTAAGAATAAAAGCATTGAAATAGAAAATTATTTATCTAGTATAGAAAATATAAAAATGGCACTAACATTAATTCTCGACCCCCTAAAGTATATAGAGAAACTTCAACCCTTCGATGGACGAATTGAAGATTTATATACATTTTTGACAAATGTAGACGGGATTACTCCCACTTTAAATAAATACGATGACCAAAGCCAACAGATGTGCATAAACATCTTGAAGGCCAAACTAATAGGTAGGGCAAAGAGATGCATTGAGATTCATTCTCACCTACATACATGGAAAGACATTAAAAAATTACTAATTGACAACTTCGGAGGATTTGAATCCCCACTACAATTATATGACAAATTAAGACAGACAAGTTATAAAGGCAATGTTATAGGATTTTATAATGAGATTCAGAAAAACCTATGTGAATTGAATCAAAAAACGGTTCATTAATCGAAATCCGAGGAGGTCGTTAGTAATAACGAAACTGCTCTAACTATATTTAAAGAAAGACTTCCAGTACACATGCGTACTATCTTGTTCGCATTAAAACCTACAAATCTACAAGCAGCCCTGCACGAGCTCACTCAAGCAGGCTTTGTAAATGAAAGAACCGAAGAAACACCCAAAAAGTTATTCGAACCAATAAAAATTCGAAATAACAATTTTATTCCTAACAATTTCCAACTTAGAAATCCTATCTATGTAAAACCTCTGTTTAATCATCAAAACCAAAATTACAATAACCTAAATCAATTTGCTCCAAAAAACCCCAACTATATTAGACCACCATTTAACCATCAAGTTAACCCCAACTATAAAGGAAATAATTATAATCCTAATTATAAACCACCTTCAAGAAATGTTAGACCTATGGATGTAGACCCTACATCTAGCCAACTTAAAAAGGTTCAAGCAAATTACAATGAAAGTAATACAGTAGTTCGGAATATAGCCTCGGAAACTTGTCCACACAACAAGATAGTAAACTCCCCTTTATTGTCTTAAAGAAAGCAGATCAAACTCTTAGACTGTTAATCGACACCGGAGCAACTAACAGTTTGATTAATAAAGAAAAAGCTCCTATTCAATATATAAAAACAAGAAATTATCCTTTAGAAATAAGTACAGTAGGAAACCCAATATTTATAGAAAAAGAATTAATTATCCCTAAAGAAAAATTCACACTAAAATCTTGCGTAGATTGTGTGTTCCAAATTTACAATTTCAATAAAAATGGTATGATGGTTTATTAGGAAATAATATATTACTTTCTAATAGTGCATCAATTGATTATAAAACAAAAATAATAAGAATCAATGATCAAGAATTACCAATATTTTTCTCAAATGAAGAAGAAGACAATTACACAAAAGAAATTAATTCCTTTGAATCCCTATATACACAAAAAATCAATCACGTCGAAAACTTGGACGATAAAAGAATTGAACATTTGAATCTAGAAGAAAAAAGAGAATTAAAAAATTTATTAAATAAACATAAAAATACCTTTTTTAAAAAAGAATCAGATTTAAGTTTTACAAGCCATGTAAAACATAAAATTATTACAACCAGTGAAGAACCAATCTTCACAAGAATCTACAAATATCCAGAGATTCATAAAAAAGAGGTAAACAACCAAATAAAGGAACTACTAGATCAAAAGATTATACAGCCAAGCACCTCACCATATAATGCACCCATTTGGATTGTCCCAAAAAAAGAAGACAAGGACGGAAATAAGGAATGGAGAATAGTGATAGATTACAGAAAATTAAATAACATTACTAAAGAGGATAAATTTCCGATCCCATTGATCGATGATATCTTAGATAAATTGGGAAAAGCTAATTATTTTTCCACGTTAGACTTAACAAAAGGATTCCACCAAATAGAAGTAAATCCTGATGACAGAGAGAAGACCGCCTTCTCTACGTTATCTGGTCACTATGAATGGTTGAGAATGCCTTTCGGTCTAAAAAATGCACCAGCAACTTTCCAACGTATGATGAATGAAGCCCTCAAAGACTTCATCGGAAAAATTTGCTATGTATACCTGGATGACATAATTGTTTTTTCTACATCATTAGAAGAACACATTAATTCTTTAAAAAAAATCTTTACTAAACTGCAGTTAGTTAATTTGAAAGTTTCCTTAACCAAAAGTGACTTCATGAAGAAGGAAAGTGAATTCCTGGGTCATATCATAACCCAAAACGGGATAAAACCCAATCCAAATAAAATAACTGCTATAAAAAACTTCCCTATCCCAAAAACAGTTAAAGAAATCCAATCCTTCCTGGGCCTCACGGGATACTACCGAAAATTCATAGATAACTACGCTAAAATTATAAAACCATTAACTTTATGCCTTCTACCTGAGCGTCGAACTTGTCGAGTTGTAGAAGCAGAGTAAGGTCAATGATTCTTATGAATTATTTCTCCAGAAGAGTCCTGAAACCAAAGGTCGCTCGCCCCTACCCTTCCCTACCCTACCCCCTCCTCCGTCGGCTTTGTGCTATTATGCTGGCTGATGTCTCCTTATCCCCCGACTGCATAGTGTATCACTAACTGTCAACACCTAGCTTCCTTCTTGGACGCTTATGGCTTAATTGCTGTTCGTCTCTCCTATTCCAAAACATATCCTTCCTTTCAACTTCCCAATTGGGCTGGATCTAAGGTGTTATACGACCCGTGCCGATGATCAGCCAGGCTGAGGGCTCAATTTCTAAAAATAGCTCAGTCGTTAACGGAGTATCCGGATACCAGGCGACCTCCGGATTAGCTAGCCTTATCTGTGTAAGCGAATCTCTGCACAGATGGACCCCCCCTTTACTTCGCTACTCGTGGGAATCTGATGGAAAATAAACAAAAACAAAAACAAAAACAAAAACAAAAACCACAACAAAATAAGAAGCAAAATCGTCTAACCGGTACCGGTACTCCAGCTACACCGGGCGGCAGTTTGGCGGCAACGTCGGCTGTCGTTACTCCTGTGCCAAACATCGGAGAAGGGATTGTGCCAAGTCACTGCCCATTTTCGTGTGCGGTACAGGTTGTATCCACACCGGGCGGCAGTTCGGCGGCAACGTCGGCTGTCGTTACTCCTGTGCCAAACACCGGAAAAGGGCTTGTGCCAAGTCACTGCCCATCTTCTAGTGCGGTACAGGATGTACAATTGGCGAAAACGCTTCCTCTGGTCGGTAGTGGAAAGTTCGTGAATAATGATCGTTCCACTACCAAAGAGAGTAAACCTCTCCAGAATGCTCCTAGGAGCTCATATAAACAACGGCGTTATGCGATGAGGATTCTGAAATCCCCTGGTTCAACACCGAGGGATGGAAGTAATCCCATCCTTAGCAAGAGGCAGGAGTGGGCTAAATCCATTCTAAAGAAAACAAACGACTCCACGTCAAAACGACAAAGGTCCTTGGAGGAGTCCACTCCCGCCCCTAAAAAGCCCAAAGTGCAGAACACCAGCACTCCCAATATGGCTAGAGTACCTCTCACTAGACCTTTTAGTGAAGTACTTAAAGAGCCTAACAAGATCATAGTCGCGGTCATTGATAGGAGCAATATTGATGGCACGATTACCTCTGACCGTTGGCAGATGGTGAAACTGGGGCTCTCGGCTGGTTTTCTCAAAGTCATGAGAGAGCATCCGGGTCCACCGCCTGTAACAAGCGATGGGGGTTGGCATCAAGGTCATGTCAAACTCATCGCTTGTAACGATCAGAGGTCGCGCGATCTCTATACGCTTGCTGTGGGCATGCTGGGCGAAGTTTGGCCAGGCGCAAAACTCTAGGTCGTCGCAAAGGAAGATATTCCTTGCAGGCCGAGAGCTCGCGCATGGATCCCGAAAGAACCCTCATGCCCAGATGACATCAGTGAAATGATCAAGATCAGCAACCCGGACCTCCCTTGTCACGACTGGAAGATCGCGAAACTGGAGGAGCCAAAGGGTCTTTATCGAAGTGCGATTATCGTAATCAATAAAGACTCTGTGGCTTCTCTGGCGCGAGATAAGGGAGTGATAAGGTACGGTTTCGAGACAATCACGCTCCGCATTTACAAAAAAGATGAGGTAGACGCTTCATGCGAGCCTCCACAACCCTCTTCGAAAGCTGTGTCGCAAGACGTAGGGGGTCCCGGTGCTAGTATCACCTTCCCATCCTTGGATGTGGATGATGATGTACCAGGGTCCTCTTCTGTCGCAGCACAGTCTTCTTCCGAAGCTGTGTCGCAGGACGTAGGGGATCCCAGTGCTATCACCACCTTCACATCCTTGGATGTAGATGAAAAAGTAGCAGGGCCCTCTTCTGTCGCAGCACAGCCTTCTACTGCAAACGTCAAAAGTCTATCCCTAATGGAGACCGATGACTCAATCAACAAAGTTCTCCCCAGTGAGGAGGAAGATGAACTATTAGGTTCTTCTTCGTCTGATCTGGATGAGCTGGATACTACGACAAACTCAGCAGAGTCCAACGCACTGCATGTCTCTGCATAAGCGGGGCATTAAGAACTACACCCTGAGCAGCGTGGGACACTCTCCTCCATCTGACGCCCCTCGACATATTCAGCAAACAAGTGGCAGCGAGTACAGCTGTAAGACTCAACGCCTCATCTCAATGGACCAACAACAATGTGGGGCACTCCATCATTTTAAACCTCTTTGGTTCTACACCAAAGTACATAGACTACACTATTCCAAAACCCCAATTTGGAAGAAACTTCCAAGTATCCATTCCATCTAGAGATGAATGGGAAGACAAAAAACTCCTGGATGACAAAAGCATCCATTTTTATACAGATGGATCCAAGACAAATGAAGGAGTTGGTAGTGGTGTGTACTCAGAAAAGCTTAATCTAAGCATCTCATTCCGCCTCCTTAATCATTGTAGCGTCTTCCAAGCGGAAATTTTAGCGACCAAAGAGGTTCTCTCCTGGCTAAGAGAAAACGTGATATCAACTTCTGATATCCGCATCTTCTCTGACAGTCAGGCTGCTATTAAATCTCTTGACGGCGTCTCAACCAAATCTCAAACGGCCCTCGATTGTCGATCGTCTCTTATGGAGATGGCGCAGCAATTTAACATTCACCTATGTTGGGTGCCGGGCCACAGAGACAATACGGGAAATTGTAGAGCCGATGAACTCGCTAAAAATGGAACCGTCATGCCTATTTCACCTGAAAGGGAAAAGATAGGTATAGCGATAGCTACATGTAAACTCATGCTAAAAGAAACAGCTTTTTCGATAGCAAACTCTAGATGGCACAATTTATCAACATGCGCAGCCACAAAACTCATATGGCCTTCATTGGACCTAAAGCGCTCTAAAGACTTGCTATCTCAAAGCAGACTTCATATTAGCTCCCTAATAGGTGTCCTTACGGGACACTGTCTCATAGGCAGACACGCAACACGTCTTGGTGTAGCCTCAAATGACTTCTGCAGGAGTTGTATGGACGAAGAAGAAGAGGAAACAATCTCTCACCTTCTCTGCATTTGCCCTGCTCTTTCACTAAGACGCAAACTTCATCTGGGAGACTACTCTTTTGATAATCCCAGTGAACTAGCTAAAAAGGATATCAAATATCTTCTTCGCTTTATAAAAAGCTCAAAATGGTTCGACTAGTTAGAAGTAATTCTCTAGATTCAGGTGGTATCACAATGGGCCTTTTCTTTTGGCCTAAGTGTGTGGTTTCTAAATCCACAGCCACGTTAACCTAACCTAACCTATGCCTAAAAAAGAATGCTAAAATAAACGTAAATGACTCTAACTACAAAGAAGCATTCGAAGAATTAAAGTTAATAATGTCGGAAGATCTACTAAATCGACATCCCGATTTCACAAAAGAATTTGTATTAACTACGGATGCAAGTAACTTTGCAATCGGAGCCGTGCTGAGTCAAACACATGGCCCATTATGCTTTGCATCCAGGACGTTAAATAAACATGAGTGCAATTATAGCACTATAGAAAAAGAACTACTAGCAATCGTTTGGGCAACCAAACAATTCAGACACTACCTTTACGGAAGAAGATTTAGAATACAAACAGACCACAGACCTCTAGCCTGGCTACATAGTTTAAAAGAGCCCAATTCACTACTCCAGCGATGGAAAATCAAACTCGAAGAATTTGATTTCTCAATTGAACACATTGAAGGAAAAACGAATAAAGTAGCTGATGCTTTATCTCGCATAAAATTAGAAGAAATCAATGCAATAGAATTGGTCTCTACCAAACATTCAAATGAATCAGATAGCTCTAATTTAATTCCCATTACCGAAAAACCCATAAACGTATTCATGAGACAAGTGATTGTAGAAATAAATGAAAAACCTAATATAGAAATTACCTTTCCCTTCCATAAAAGAAGAATTAAAATATCTAAACCTAAATTTGAAAAAGAAGACTTTGAAAAAATCATAGCCGAAATTGATGTAGATCGACAAAATGCAATCTTTATAGAAAATGATGAATTGTTCCTAAAATTCCAAGATTATTGGAAGAGTAACCATAATAATCAAGTATTGGTAAGATCAAAGATCTACCTTATAGACGTTTACGACCAACCAGAAATTGAAAACATAATCCATAAAACCCACTTAGACTTTAACCATATAGGAATAGAAAAACTCTATCTTGAACTTAAAAGAAAATATTACTATCCTAATTTAAAACTTGAAATAAATAAAATAACAAACAATTGCGATATTTGCAATTTAAAAATAGAGAGAAACCCCATTAAACTACCATACGAGAAAACAGAAACACTAAAAGAATCACACACCCATTACCATATAGACATATGGATCCTTTCTAACAATGAAAAATATCTTACTTGCATCGACAAGTTTTCAAAATTTGCAGCTGCAGAAAAGATAAAAACTAAAAATCAAACAGACATTTTAAACGCCTTAGAGAAAATATTCAGTTATATGATCCAACCAATCAAAATAACATTAGACAACGATCCCACCTTCAAAACTTATACTATCCAAAATTATTTTAAAGAGAAACAAATCTTAACTCATTTTTCTACCCCCTACAGACATAACGGAAATTCCGATGTAGAACGTCTACATAGTACACTCAAGGAACACATCAGATTACTGGAAAAATCAGAAAAAATATTTAACTTGGTGATTAAAGCTATAAACATATATAATAAGACTATTCATCTTACCACAAAAGAAAAACCAATAGATACCTACACATTTAGGAAAAATAGACAGTGAAATTATATTTACAAGAATAGAAAATACAAAAGAAAAAACTTTAGAAAGATTAAATAAAGATAGAAAAGATACAAATATAAATCCAAACTTCACAAAAATTAATAATCCCATCATTGTCAAAGTCTGGTTGATGTTCTAGTTCGACCATATGTTGTGAGAGAGCTGTTGCTGTTTTTTTCCTCCTTATGTCAGCCTTATGCTCCAATAATCTCACTCCCAAAGCGCGTTTTGTCGTCCCAATGTATATTTGTTCACACTCTTCTTCGTTCTTACCTTTGCATGGAATTGCATATATGACGTCATGTTGTTCTGTTTTATTAATCGGTGGTTTGGTATTAGTGAATATTTTGTTGAGTGTATTGTTTGGTTTATGTGCAAAAGCCGCTTTTTCTTTGTCGATCTCGAAAGTTTGATGTAGGGATGGATTGTCTGTGAGGCGTGGGACGTATGTAATTGAGTAATATCTAGTGTTACCAGTTGTCTGTTTTTTTGTTTGTTGAGTATTTTTATTGTTTGTTTGTTGAATTTTTGTATTTATAAGTTCGTTGATAGTTTGTGTTGGGAAGCTGTTGTTTCTGAGTATTGTTTTGATTTTTGTTATGTTGGTTTGATGAAATTTTTTGTCACTGATGTCCATTACTTTGTTAATTAAGTTTCTGGCTGCATTTATTTTATATTTCATTGGTAATGATGACATAAAATTAATCATTCGTCCTGATGACATTGGTTTTGAGTACCAGTCAAAAATTATTTTATTGTTGTCTTTAATGATTCTTACGTCTAGGAATGGGATGGAATTGTTGTTTTCTATTTCAATTGTGAATTTTATTTTTGTGTGGTATTCATTAAGTGTATTGAGTATGATGTCTGTGTCTTTCTTTTTAATTATGGCGATCATGTCATCAACATATTTATTTATAAATTTGATTTTGGTGTTGTGTTTTTTTAGTTTGTCTATTGTTTCCTCTAGTAGATGGTCAAGTAGTAAATCTGCGATTGTTGGTGAAAGTGGATTTCCCATCGGCATTCCAAATATTTGGTTGTAGAAATTGTCTTTGTATCGAAAATAGTTGTTGTCTGCTAGGCAAAATTGTAGTATTTTGAGGAAATATCTTTGTGGTATTGGAGTATATGTTTTAAGGGTTTCCCATTTCTGCATGATGATTTTGATGGCAATGTAGGTTGGTATATTAGTAAATAGTGATACTACGTCAAAAGATACTAATATTTCATCGTCTTCTATTGATAGTTGTTGAATTTTGTTTCGTAGTTGGAAAGAGTTTTTAACATTGAATTGACATGATACTAGGTTTTGAATGATTTTACCAATGAATTTTGATAATTCGTAACAAGGGACATTAGTAGATGATGCTATCGGTCGTAGTGGTAAGTCTGGTTTATGTATTTTTGGTAGGCCATACAGAACTGGCGCTGATGGAGCTGAGCAAAAAAGTTTCGCTTTTTGTTTGGCGTCAATGTAATTTGATTTGTATAGATCATTTACTAAATTGTTATTGTTAGTTTGTAGTTTTAAAGTTGGGTCCATCCTTATTGTTTTGTATATTTTCTTGTCGTCTAGTAGTTTATTCATTTTTTCGTTATATTCGTCTTTATACATTATTACCGTTTTATTTCCTTTGTCTGAATGGGTTATTATTATTTCTTTATTATACTTTCTGATGAAATTTTTTGTTGTTTCAAAAATCTTTAGAATAAATTTTTCTTTTGTTGTGTTTTTTATTTTTCTGTTGAATGTTGATATTCTGTTAAATAATTTTGATCTGGCAACGTCTTTTGATTTATCATCTTCTATTGTTTGTATGTATTGTTCTAGTTCTGCAATTATGTGTATTGGTGAAAAACTTTTTTTGTTGATTGGGAGTGCAAACTTCTTGCCGAGAGAGAGAATCCACTGACTTTCTTCTGGAAACTCAATATTTGTTTTGTTCTCAAACCAATCTTCATTAAATTTGATACCAATACTATGGATGAATTCGACTTTCAATTTTTTTAGTTTAGAGCATAATCTTGTCTTCGTTATTGTTCTCTGATGATTGTAGATGTGGATCTGTTTGGATGTGAAAGAGTTGTATTCTATTGTGTTGAGTGTTGATTTCATAGTGATTTCTAAGTGAAAAATAGATTTTTCTGTTGTTTTTATTGTGATGAGTGTTTGTTTGATTTCCAATTTGAGTATTTTAAGCATGTAGGTGTGTTGGATTTTTGTTAGTTTTTCTTTGATTGTTTCATAATTAAAGAGTTTTGTTTTGTTTTGATGGATTTCTGTTCTTTGTATGGTTTCATTTAGGCGGTCCATTGAATCATAAGCGATGGTCAGCTGATGTTTCACCTCACTAAACTGTTCTTTTATTGAAGACAGCGATTTGTTGAGAATATTTGTTGTAGATTCTAGTATTGAGGTCTGATTTTTGCTCAATTCAAGTAGATGATTTTCATTATTATGAACCATCTGGATGTTGTCTTCGATGTATTGTGCATATTCTTGATCAAGAACTCCAAATAACGTATTTGCAACTGTTCCAACGAAGTCAAATGGGGACCTTCTCTTTCTTATTGCGATTCCGTTCCTGAATTTCAGAACGTCATTTAAGTTTTCTGATTCCATTAGACGCATTTCGAGATGATTTATGATGGCCTTACAAAGATTATTCGAGTTTGATTTTTCCTCACATCTGGCTTTTAATTGGGTGACACTTCTTTGTATTCCTTCAAACTCAAGCCAGTAACTAGTCATATTGAAGTAAACAAACAGGTTCCAATCATCAGTTATAAGTTTTGCCTCTCCAATGTCCTCAAAATATAATCCAGGACTAGTTTCAAAATGTTGAATATCTACTGCACTTCGTTGAGTAGTTTGTCCAAATGCGGTGCTTAGTATTAATAAGCAAATAACCAATATTGTATTGATTGGATTTATTCTCATTTTTCGAGTTGGCACAGAAGATATTTCAGGATTGGTCGCTTTCGATTTGAGCGTTCCTTAATCGGAAGGAAGCGACCTTTAAGCGGATGTTTTACCTTAGTTCGAAGATGTCGAGCTCGTTTTTTAGCTTCTGAAGGTTCCTCCTCATGAGTTGGTTTAGATGGATCTTTTACTTCTTGCTTTGGTTGAATTTCAGTAGGAAGGGGACACACTTTGGCGATTGATCTTCTTATTTCTCCTGAAGAGGTTTTAATATCAACCACTCTTGTAAGTTTATCTGATCCAGTGATGGATTTTATCACTCTACCCATTGCCCATTTAAGAGGAGGTAGGTTATCTTCTTTAATTAGGACTAATGTACCTGGCTGAATGTCGGCTTGAGGATGTTTTCATTTATACCTTTGTTGTATTTCTTGTAAGTATTCATATCTCCATCTACGCCAGAATTCCTGATGAATTGATGTTACTAGCTTCCATCTAGCAACATGGGTCAGCTTTGGTGCTTCTGCTGATTCTGGATCCACTACTGCAGTTAAAGGTGCTCCAATCAAAAAGTGTCCAGGAGTTATGGCCTCAAGATCATTAGGATCATTTGACATCGGAGTTAATGGTCTAGAGTTAAGGATTGCCTCTATTTGCGCAAGGACTGTTGTTAGTTCTTCTTGTGTTAAGGATGCGCTTGAAAAGATGCGTTTCATATGGTGTTTGGCTGATTTAACAGCTGCCTCCCACAAACCTCCAAAGTGAGGGGAACGTGGAGGTATAGGTTTCCAATTAATGGTTCTTCCAGTGCAATAACTTTGTATTGATTCTTGACCTTCCTTAGTAAAAACCATGGAGTTGAGCTCGTTTAGTTCATTTCGTGCTCCTATAAAGTTGGTAGCATTATTGGAAAATATTTTTGCTGGACATCCTCGTCTTGCCACGAATCTTTTCAGTGCTCCAAGGAACGCCTGAGTTGTTAAATCCGTCACGAGTTCAAGGTGTATCGCCTTTGTTGAGAAACATATGAAAACTGAGACATATGCTTTTGTTGACTGTTTACCACGAATTCTGTAGTGAATGTATACTGGACCGAAGAAATCTATGCCTACATTCATGAATGGTCTTGATGGTTGGACACATTCGGGAGGCAAATTTCCCATCAACTGCGTAATACTCTTGGGTTTCGCTCTGAAGCATTTCATACAGTGACTAACGATTGATTGGGATAATCGTTTACCTCCTAGTATCCAGTAATTTTGCCTCGCAATCGATAGCAAAGCTTGTGGTCCAGCGTGCATATTTTCTTCGTGAAGTTCGGATATCAATAATTTTGTTATTTCATGTGAGCATGGAAGAATCATCTGATGTCTTGCTTCATATGGAAGATGAGAGGCATCTAGTCTTCCTCCCACTCTTATTATATTTCTATGATCAAGAAATGGTGCAAGCGAATTTAGATGGCTGCTTTGGGATACACAACCATATTTAATAAGTGCCTTTAAATCTTCTTCAAAGGCAGTTTTTTGAATGTACTTTACAATGTGGACGGTTGCTGATTTTAGCTCCTGTGGAGAAGGAACTGTGTCCACAAGCCGATACTTTTTTGCTCGCTTTAGGTTACTTATAAAACGTATGGTATACGATGTAACCCGTTGCAGGAATTTGAACGAGTTTTTGTGATTAATTCGTTCAATAAAGTGGTCATTCCTATTCGATGTTACTAGCAGTATAGTCTTCAGGACTTTCATCTCTAATAGCTTCTCTTCTTCTTTCCTTAATGGTTGTTGCGGCCATTCTGATTTGGGCTTCTTCAAAAATGCTGGACCTTGGAACCAAATTGTAGATTTTAAAAGTTGATCCGGAAACACTCCTCGTGATAGAAGATCGGCTGGGTTCATTTCAGAAGGAACAAACTTCCATTGGGATTTCGTGGTTTCGTCATGAATACTTGTTATACGATTAGCCACGAAAGTCTTCAGAGGTGATGATGTGCTAATCCAAGACAACACTATTTGAGAATCGGTCCAATATGTTATTTGTTTGATTTGGATAAGAAGGCTTTCTTTAACAATTTTTACTAGTTGTACCAATAATTTTGCGGCACAGAGTTCCAGGCGAGGAATCGTCTGCTGTTTAACTGGTGCAACTCGTGTTTTGGAGCATACCAACTGAACATTGACCTCTCCCTTCGAGTTTGTTGATTTAAGATAAACTACAGCGCCATATGCTCGTTGGGAAGCATCTGAAAATGCAAATCTATAAATACTGCGTCATTTATTATGACATGTCGTGGAAATCTAAGATTGTTAAGTTTGAGAACATTTTCTCTGAAGTATTTCCATTTTGTAGTCATCTCCATTGGCAAAGAAGAATCCCAGCCAAGTTTTAATGCCCAAATTTCTTGTAAATAGATTTTTGCAAGAACGACAACTGGGCTCACTATTCCTAGTGGATCGAAAATATGAGCCGTGTCAGACAATATTGATCTTTTAGTAATCTTTGTCACTTCATTCCAGTTTGTTTTAATAATAAATTGGTCTGAAGCTGGGAGCCAGGTTAGTCCCAAGGTTTTTATAGATCCTTCTTCTTGGTCGTGAAATATCCTCTCGGTTTCGCAGTGTTCCTTTGGGATTCCATTTAAAAGTAAAGGAATGTTGGAACACCATTTTTTTAAATGGAATTCGCCCTGAGCCAAGAGTTGTATTAGTTCTAACTGCATTTGAGTAGCGGTTTTAAGGCTATCACTGCCGGTTAATATATCATCCATGTAAATGTCTCGACGAATAATATTTGCGCCAAGTAAATGCTGCTGATTTGCCTTTTCTGCCAGATCATGAAGACACCTTATAGCGAGGTAAGGCGCAGGTTTAGTACCATAAGTGACAGTATTTAGTTGATACGTCTTAAGAGGTTCCTTGGTAGATTCTGGCCAAACTATACGTTGGAATCGTTTACTAAAGTCGTCTACAAGAATTTGTCGATACATCTTGGTAATATCAGCAGTGAACACATACTTGTGAGTCCTGAATCGCAACAGAATTGAAACGAGATCGTTTTGTAGAGCTGGTCCAGTGTATAAGATTTGATTGAGGGATAGATTTGTAGATGTTTTTGATGATCCGTCAAATACGACTCTCAATTTTGTTGAACTGCTTTCTGGCCGTAAGACGCAATGATGTGGAAGAAAATAGTGTGGCATTCTATGAGAGATGTCATTTGGTTTTACCTCTTCCATATGTTTTAATGCAATATAGTCTTTCATAAAATATATATATTGCCTATGAACCTCAGGGTTCTTTTCTAACCTTTTCTCTAGATTAAGGAATCTTCGAACTGCTATTTCCCTTGATTCTCCCAAGCAAGTAGGTGCCTCTTTGAAGGGCAACCGAACCACAAATCGACCAGTGGAGTCTCTAGTTGTTGTTTGGATGAAGTGAGTCTCGCATCGTTTCTCGGCTTGAGTGAAATTATTGTCTGTAGCTGCAGTTATTTCTTCTAATCGCCAAAATCTTTCAATCTGTTGATCAAGAGCTTCATCTGTGGTGCAAATTCCGCAAGATGCCATCATAGGGTTGTATGAGTTAGTTGATACCTTGCCAACTGCTATCCATCCAAATACGGTATTTTGCAGGGTTGGAAGATCATCTCCTAGTTTTATTCGCCCAACAACCAAAGTCGAATAGAAGATTTCAGTACCGATGAGCAAGTCTATAGGTCCTGGCTGATCGAATTATGAGTCAGCCAAAACAAGGTTTTTTGGAATATTCCAGGTTGATGTATTGATGGGCCGTGATGGCTGTGTTGAAATAATTTTTGGAAGAATGTGTGCTTCCACTCGGGTAGAGAATCCGTTGATTTTTGATCTTATTTCAATTTTAATTCTGCGATGAGACGTCTGCTTCTTTTGACCGATGCCTTCAACACATAACGTCTCATAAGCCTCCGGCAGACCTAATGATTTTGATAGTTTATCTGTTATTAGATTGACCTGTGATCCAGAATCTAGCAACGCTCGGCATGATATTTGTTTTCCACTTTGGCACTTAAGATGGACAATTGCTGTGCCTAGTATCACGCTTGATGATTTGTGTTGTTTGTTTATGATATTGGGATTGGTGCCCGCTGCGGAAGTGCAAAGACTTGCTGAGTCCGCGGTGGGAATTGTGTTTCCTGCTAATGCTGACATTTTCGAATTTTTGGACCTTGTTGACTCGTCCAAATGAAGAAGTGTGTTGTGCTTCTTTTGGCATTTTGTGCAACATCTGGAAGAACAATTATTTGAGGCATGTCCTGACTTAAGGCAGTTTGTGCAGTACCTTGATTTTTGCACAAGATTTAAGCGCTGTGATGGGCTTAGTTGCAAAAATTTCTCACAGAAGTACAGCTGATGGTTGCCTTTGCATAAGACGCATGTTGATCTTGTAGCTACTAGTGTCGTATACGCTTTGTCGGGCCTGGACCTTTGGCGTTGCTCTTCTGAACCTTTTCTTTGGCTTGGTCCTAGTGCCTCTAGAGATTGAAATCGCATCTCCAAGAACGACATGAACTCAATCAAGGATGGCAATGATTTTGGTTGCTTGAGTGATTGCTCCCAAAGTGTGAGCGTATTTCTGTCCAGTTTCTTTATCAGAACGCTCATAAGAAGGGGATCCCAATTTGTAGTGTCGATGTTGAGACCCTTTAAACTAAGCATGCACTCTTGTGTGGTGTCATGCAACATTTTAATTGCTTTCGAGCTTTCATTTTGGATTGCAGGTTGCGCCAGCAATCGTTGTACATGCGCAGTTACAAGTAGACGAGGGTTGTCATACCGATCTTTAATTACCTGCCACGCTGCACTATAGTTGCTATCGGATGTTGAAAAGTGCCTTATCAGGTTCTCGGCTTCACCCGTTAACGTTGTTTTTAAATAAAAAAGCTTCTGACAGTTCGCTATGTCTTGTTTGTCGACAAGCTCACTGAACAGATCGCTATATTGTTTCCATTTGATGTAGCTTCCGTCAAATTTGGGTAAGGTTATCTTTGGAAGTTTCATAGCTTGCCTGGGACTAGGAGTCCCAATTGGGAGGAACGATGATGAGCTTTGTATGGTGGTTTCTTCAAGCTTGGTTGTCAATGCAATTATAGCTTGCGAGACTTCATCTTCTAACTTGTAGAACTCATTCATATCGTATCCATCCTGGGCTGGATTTTCGGAAAGGTCGTTTATCCAGCGATGCATTTCCTCCAGCTCCAACCAGTATTTTTGGAGTGTATTCAACTTTACTGTACAAAAGGTGGAACTCCAAGTCTCTGTAGTTCTAAGACTGGACAGCAACCGCTGTAGAGATTGTGAGGCTGTTTTTTGTCTTCGTATAATTCTGGCGATTTCTGATATTGGGATAACTTCTACAGGTTGTATTTTGCCAATATCTGTTCTGGAGCTTGCTTGCTCTTTCAAACTAGCCGCTCCACTAGTTTTCTTTATAGGGTCGGCATCTATAGGTACAATGGATTCTAGAATTTGTTTGATTTCAATGTACGCCTTTTTTACCCTTTCGACGGTACTACTTTGCATATAAGGCGTGTCTGCCTTTACATATGCTTTTATCTGGTCATGATTTTTTGAAAACTCCAACCAAAGAGCTTCTAGTGCTAATAATTTTTTCGCCTTGTAATCGGCTGTTTTACGGTCAGGGCTGTCTCTACCAATGTTGGTCTTTAACCGTAACAATTCATCGGTTATGGCTTTTTGCCTAGCCACAATAGTGAATACTTGCGTTTCATCCATATTAATGAGTTATGGATATCACCTGTGGAGACCTCGGCTGTTATGCCTTTGTTGCTGAAACAACGACTGGAACGATGCGAAACTGGAACGACTGAACTGGAACGACTGGAACAATACGAAACTGGAACGATTGAACTGGAACGATTGAACTGGAACGACTTTAACAATACGAAACTGGAACGATGTGAAACTGGAACGACTGAACTGGAACGACTGGAACAATACGAAACTGGAACGATGTGAAACTGGAACGACTGAACTGGAACGACTGGAACAATACGAAACTGGAACGATTGAACTGGAACGACTGGAACCATACGAAACTGGAACGATTTAACTGGAACGACTGGAACCATACGAAACTGGAACGACTGGAACAATACGAAACTGGAATGATTGAACTGGAACAACTGGAACCATACGAAACTGGTACGTCGAGTGTTCTTTGACTATCACGTCGGGGTCACCAATGTTTAAAGTCGAATCCTATTTTGAACTCGACTGAATTGTTTTACTTGATTTTACTGCTCCTTACCTCGGGTGGGGGGTAGCAATATTAATAAAACAATCTAATTGACTTCTGGATTAAAAGTGAATTTTATTAACAATTTTCATGGCTATTTATACTTAATTCATAAACAATTTGACACTCTAGTTCTGATTCTATGGGAAAATAAATGTGGGAAAATAAATGTAATAAGATAGGAAAGCACCTGTAAAAAGTGCTGATAGTACAGTTTTGGTGGGAACCATATGAAAGGTATGGATAGTGATGTTCATAGGAAATAGGGTGTTCTAGATTTTAATAGGGTGTTAAAAAATAAGCTGCTTAAACAAACTCTCTTTTCAATAACCATCCTAGTGAGATCTAATCTCGAAATAACCAAAATAGACAGAGAATTCTTTCTATTACAAGAAGGTCAACTAAAACTGATTACCGACTATGATATAATTCTACTAATTTTATTAACCTAACAGAGTGCCAAATACTAATTAATCAATTAAAAGATCAATACCAGATCTTACCTGATAAAGATGATCAGCAAAAACAGAAACTAGACACTCTAGAAATAAAACTTCAAACTATAATTCCCCACCATATAATACACAAAAGAGGATTAATCAATATTATAGGAAAAGGTATGAGACTCGTATATGGAACTATGGACGATGACGATAGGGAAAGTATAGAACAAAGCTTAAAAGCTCTAGAGGAAAATAACGAGGAATTATTGAGAAATAATAATAAACAGGTAAAAATTAACCAACAGTTCAATGATCAATTTCTACAATTAAAAGACATTTTTAAACAAAGTTCAAAAACATTAAGCAAATATAAAGAAATCAAAAACGAAATCAATTCCCTACGTATGGAAATTGAATTTAATAAAAACCTATTAGAAGTACAAGAAATTATAGGGAAGATATCTGACATCATAATGACCAGTAGAACAGGTGTCCTAACGCAAGACATTTTAACAGTTCAAGAGATATTCGAGTATGAAATAAATTTCGATAAACTTAAAGAATTAAAGATAACTTTGGCAACTTATAATGAAAATTTATTAATTATCTTAAGCATTCCTAAATTTAATGATAAACTATTTAACAAAATTTATATATCTACAAACATTCCCTGTAAAGAATAAAATAATTAAACTACCAAGCAACGAATTGATTGAAACAAACAACACTCTTTATTATGTAACAAAAAAAATTAAGAACTTACATGAAATAAAAAACAATTGTATTAGAAACCTATTTAAAAATAGCACCAACTTTAATTGCAAAACCGAAAAATTTAAAGAAGAAAATATAATCATAAATATAGAAAAATATCTAATAATCAAAAATTTGCAAAAAGAAAAGATCAAACAAAATTGTAACAATCTAGATTAAACTCTAGAAGGAAATTATATTTTAGAATTAGAAGATTGTAAAATAGAAATAAGAAATAAAACTTATAACAAAAAATTATACCAAAATAATTTCAAAATTATACCATTGATAAATTACAATTTTACAGCAGATTACTATAAAGAATTAAACTTTCAACCAATCGATAACATAGATATGTTAGAATCCAAAATACATAAACACATAACTTACAACTTGGTAACATTTGCGGTTGTAATAATAATTGTTATATTTGTAATTATCTATTTAAGAATAAAATTAAAAAATAAAAAATCCATTACAAACATAAGCCTCCCAACGGTTACTTTTAAACCATTGGAATCCTCTAAGGAGGGAGGAGTTATAACCACAGAATGCAACAAAAGCATTTTTTGATCTTTGCATTTTATTCTAAACAAAAGAAATGATATCATATTCACATTCCTTTATCGAATATGCATATGATACCATTTCCTGCTATTTGCAATCAAATCAATAATTATGAAAAAAGACTTAATTAATATTGTAAGATAAAGAGTGAAGAAACAAAGCGCTGACAAAGCGATTCTTACACAAAGAAAAATTATGAAAAAGAATAGCTATCTGCGATAGCATAGGTCAGTTCTAAAATTACTCCTTAAGAATAAAGATCAAGAATCAAGAGCTCCGCTCTTGATTTACTTTTTAAAAATATTAATATAAAAAGTGAGCATAAAATTTACATATATAATTTTTCATTGGTTTTGATATTAAATTTACTTTTATATAGTGATATTTTTTGCTTTTGGAATCCATTTTGTGATATTTTTCTCACTCACACCTTTGTGTGGAGATGTATTGCGTATTTTAGTGAAATTTTATTCAATATTCAAGTGTTGCCACTTTACCATTTTGGTTCTTTGGTTCTAACGCTTAAGTTAGAACGTAGGAATTCTTTTGTAGCCGCATCATTTCCTTTCACTTTCGAGGACGTGACCCAGCCATCTTAGTCGTTGGATTTGTACCCTTCTGGCTAAGTCTACGTCGCTGTACAGCCCGTACAGCTCGTCGTTCCATCTTCTCCTCCACTCCCCTTCGATGCATACGGGACCGTAGATCACACGAAGAACTTTTCTCCGAAACGACCCAAGGTGCTTTCATCCGCTTTTGTCATAGTCCATGCTTCTGCACCGTATAGCAGGACGGGGATGATATGGGTCTTATATAGCGACACTTTGGTCTTTCGAGAGAGGACTTTACCACTCAATTGCTTTCTTAGCCCAAAGAAACAGCGGTTAGCAAGAGTTATTCTTCGTTTGATCTTAGCGCTGGTGTTGTTTTCTGCGCTTACAGCGGAGCCTAGGTAGACGAAGTCCTTGACTACCTCAAAGTTATGTCTGTCGATGGTGACGTTTTGACCAAGAAGTCGGTGTTGTAGGTCCTTTCTTGACGACAGCATGTACTTTGTTTGCCCTCATTAACCGTTGAACCCATTTTTGCCGCCTCTGCCTCAATACTCACAAAAGCCCCATCGACATCACGCTGAGTTCTTCCGATTATGTCAATGTCATCAGCATATGCTAGTAATTGGACAGGCTTTTGAAAGATAGTCCCTCTAGTGTTGACGTGAGAGCTCTGCACTATCCTTTCAAGTATGATGTTAAAAAAATTGCGTGACAGCGCACCACCTTGTCTAAAACCTTTTTTGACATCTAAAGGTTCTGTTAAGTTGTTCCCAACCATTTTGGAGCAGCGTGAATTCTCCATAGTCATCCTGCACAAACGGACGAGTTTGTCAGGGATGCCAAAACTAGGCATGGCTCGTCCCTGTAGATGCTGTCATATGCGGCCTTGAAATCGATGAAAAGATGGTGGGTATCGATTTGATGTTCCTGGGTTTTTTCCAGGATCCGCCGTAATGTTAATATTTGATCGACTGTGGACTTTCCTGGTCTAAAACCACACTGATAAGGACCTATCAGGTTGTTGACGATAGGCCTTAGACGTTCACATATTACGGCAGAGAAGGTTTTGTAGGCGATGTTAAGTAGACTGATTCCTCTATAGTTGGTGCAGTTTAGAGGGTCTCCTTTTTTCAGAATCGGGCAAACAATACTGAGGTTCCATTTATCGGGCATGCTTTCTTCCGACCATATCTTACAGATAAGTTGGTGCATACTCCTAACCAACTTATCTCCAGCTGCTTTAAAGAGCTCGGCATTCAAGCCATACGCTCCAGCTGCTTTGTTAGACTTCAGCTTAGATATAGCAATCTTTACTTCGTCTAAGTCGGGAGGACGGGATTGTTGGCTTTCGTCGTCTATGTTGAATGGATCATCCTGCCTGACAGCGGAATTCGGTTCGTCGTCGCCGTTATACAGTCTGCAGAAGTGGTCCTTCCATATCCTCAGCATTGACTGCGGTTCCACTATGATGTTTCCACTTTCGTCTTTGCAGCCTTCGGTTCTAGGTTTATTTATTTATTTATTTCATTTATTAGAAGGTTAGATACAATAGGTAGGATATTAAATTTAAGTGCAAAAGCAAGTGCTTATTCAGCTTCAATATTAATTAAATAGGTTTACAAAAGGATATAACTTTTTAACATGTGTATTTGGGAAAGCTTAAGTTTATTTTATTATTTTTTTAATTAAATAAACTTAAAATTAGATAAAATACAATACTTACAAACTAGTCAGGCAAAAGCTCACCTATAATAGGATTATCAGAAAATGAACATCTATCAACAAACTTGTTTGCTAGGGAGTTTAATTTATCTAAGACAAAATCAACGTTTGACATGTTGTGTAAGTCAGAGGTGGAGAAATGCCACGGTAGGTCAAGAATCATTTTCAGAAATTTATTTTGCATAATTTGTAATTTTTTAATATGAGTACGCGCGCATTTATACCAAACCGGGGCACCATAAACAATAAGGGCCTGAAATATTACTTTATACATTATGAGCTTATTTTCCAAGCTTAGTGTAGACCTTCGGTTTATAAACGGGTATAAGATTTTAATCAAAATTCCAGTTTTGTTTAACACATTACCTATGTGGTTGTTATAAGTGAGGGTTTTATCTGAAGTGATGCCAAGGTACTTAACTTTATCTGCCCAAGGGATACTACAACCTTTTAAATGAAGCGGATTGTTAGCTAGAAATCTAGGATGTCTTCTACGTGTAAGGAACATAGATTGAGTTTTTGATTCGTTTATTTTAATTTTCCATTTATGGAAATATGAACTAAGAGTGTGTAGGCCTTGTTGAAGATTCGAACAAATATCAAGAGGAAGTTCATTCGAGCTGTATATAGCGGTATCATCAGCAAAAATTGACGAACAACAGTTGTGCAAATTAGGAAAGTCTGCCAAGTATATATTATATAAAATAGGAGCAAGAAACGATCCTTGGGGGACCCCTGCCGTAATAAGTTGTTCATTAGATGCAACAGAATTAACATGAACCTTGAAACTGCGATCACTCAAAAAGTTTCGAATTAATGCCGTTAAGGCCATGGGAAAATTAAAGTTTATCATTTTGTGAATTAAGGCATCATGCCAGACAGAATCAAAAGCAGATTCGATGTTAAGTAACACAAGGCCAGTAGATTTTTTTGCAATAAAGTTCGATTTTATATGTCATAGTGATTCTTAAGATGGAATGACAGGTATTATGCCCAAATCTAAAACCAAATTGTTGGTTTAATGAATTTTCATCAATGAAATTTGTTAATTTTCTTTTGATAACGTTTTCAAAAATTTTTGCAAGGTTACTCAAAATCACTAGCGTTTTCATTTTTGTTCAGTTCTGCGAATGTTGTCAAAATCAATAGTAAAAAAAATTTGTCTACACTGAGATCGGCCATTAATTTCAAACAATCAAACAAATTTGTTTTTGTTTTCCTGTGTCGCACTCAAAGCAGCCATTTTGAAATTTGACAAGCTGCACCTCATAACTGTGGGTACCTACCTCCTTTTTTGCACATTTTTAAAATTGAAATTTGGTACCTATGTCAACATTTAGTATTTCATAAAATACAATTTTATAGACATTTTTTGGTTGAAATCGGTAAAGTCGTTAACGTGAAATTTGGAAAACCAAAAAATTGGTTCTATGACAGGTACCGGGAATAATAGTGTTAACTTTTTTTCAAAATATTGACCCTAACTTCAGTAGTAAATATATTTTTTTTTATCAAAATTTTTGGAGTCATTTTCGAGAAAAAGAATTGTCTTAGCGGTTTTTCGAGGCGGTCGATTCGATGGCGATATTTTTGATTGTTCCTATAATAAAATACTCCTAATAATTATTTGAAAATATTTGTTTTACTTGTCACAAGCCAAAATGTGGTTTCATTTTTTTTTAAGATCTCTTTTTTCAGCTTTTACTATTTTCCAACTAAAAAAAATAATAATGCTTTTTTATCTAAAATAATGTTTTTTAAATTCCTGAGTGGCAGCACTGTATACTAGTGAGCCTACTCCGATTCTTTTGTTTTTACCAGTTCCACGAAAAAAATTCTCAAAAAAATATTAAAACAAAATAGGTATTTTCAATAATTAGAAAATGTCGACCAACAAAAGAAATTCAAGAAAAACACATCTCCATCGATAACAAAATACCCACTTGCTTTATAAGATTCGAAGCATATGCAAAACAAAACGACAAAATATCTAGGTAGAAAGCAAGAACCTATTTACAAACAAATTCAAGAAAAAACATTTCCATGGACAGCAGAAATACCTACCCATTTGCTTTATAAAATTCGAAAATTTGTTTAAGAAAATAATAACAGTTTATCTTTTCTAAGTAAACTTATTATATTTCGAATTAAATTAATTGAATTAAATTAATTAAATTAAATTTTCGAATAAGTCATCAAATCCGTAGCCAAAATATATTCCATTTAAGGGTTTCAAAGAGAACTGTTCGAATTTTACTTCAAATATATTGTCTAGGCTTTCTATGTAAGTACTCAGCTTTAACAAATTTTTTAAAAATAACATTACATTTTTTGTTTGTGTTGCAACAACTTTCTTTATTTTGGTGTTCTTCAAATCAAGATACTCTTGAAAAACTTTAAGTTCTTCTTGCCTTTTTGGGCTGTGTTTTAAGAAATTGTAGATATGACAAAACAAACAGACGAGATACGTACTAGGTAGGTGAATAAAAATAAAGTGGCGATTGGCGAAAACAAATGAAAAGCAAACGTCATGTCAGTCTGAATGAATGAGTTCAGTGTCATTTTCAATATGGGAAGTTGTATATGGAGGAAACACATTGATAATTTTGTTGATGGAATAAAAAGATTGGATATGCGGGCCATTTCATGTTGGCCCCGGGCCACGGGCCAAAATAAAAAACTTAGTGCCAAATGGCCGGATCGGGCACATTTTGGCAACGCTGTGCTTGAGTGTTTGTGCGGAAATATATCCCTCGCTCTGAGAGACAAAAAAGATCAAGAGGCAAATATAGAGTAATTGGAAATTCAAATTTTGAATTTGATAATGAAGAGAGTAACGTTCTTTCACTAATACATTCAAATACATTTACATGAGTTCTGAGTTCGCTTCTGCGTGAGACATACCCTTAACCCTAGCGAATGATGTATTAATATTGATGTTTGGAGCACAATTTATTAAAAAGTTTGATGCATTATTTGTTTCCGTTGCTTTCTGTTGATCAACACTGTCAGCAACCACTGCGACGATTTGGTTAGAATTATTTGATGTAGATGGACTAACATTTTCGCGGGGGGCAGTAGTTGGTGGAATTACATTGTTTTTTGATGGATCAGTTAATGCGGGAGATTTTGAATTTAAGAGGCTTTACACTTTGGGGGTTATGTAAGAATTCGCGTAAAGAACATATTTCTCTTTTTAGTTCACTAACACACTGTGAAAGCTCCGTAAATCGGTTAAAAAAGTTGGAGAGGTTTATAAGAGAACAAGTGTCACATTGCCAATTAAAATTAGATTTTGATGAAATATTTGATTCTTCTAAAGAAATTCCTACACAGTCTTTATGAAAATATTGGCCACAAAACACTTGGCACAAGTTTTCGACATTTTTAGGAAATTAATTGAAGTTAGAAATTGAGAAAGAGACAAAAATCGACTATAGAACAAAAACGTAGGTGTTTCTTCGACGCCTTGAAGGCAAATAAAAAAAAAAACAAAATGTTTTATTCAATTTATAATAATTTTGCAATCAACTAAAGATTTGAATTGATATTCGGTCCAACAGTCATTCTAAACTGTTATACGTATATCCGGTGGTGGGTTAGCGAAAACACAAACCAATTGGATCGAGTGAATCGGTTGCTAATTCATTATCTAATAAACATAGATTAATATGGTGGTCAGAGAGATATTCATTATAACGAGAGGGTTTTTTTTGGCGAAGCTCTCTTCGAAATTGAGTTTTTTTTATGGTTTCACACCATCACACTTTTCTTCCGTATGGGAAATATGGAGGTGCTTCCGAGGTGTTTTTCTGGCGTTTTTTTGACCTGAGGATTAAACTTTCGACACACCTATTTTTAAAAAAATCAAAAATGATTTTTAAGGCCAAAAGTTTTGATCTGGGGTTAGAATTACGGGCGGGACAGATACTTCCGGAGGAACCTTCTTTTCCTTCTAGAAAGTTTAGTTCGAAAACTTTCGAACTTAAGGCCAGCCTATAAAAAGCCGCTGCAACCTAAGCTTGCTCTCTTTTGGTGTCAGTGGAAAAAAAGGTTAATACGGATTGCCGGGACGGTTTGGCATACGGAAGCTTAATTTTAAAATTTTAAAAGTTTTAATCTTAAACCCGGTTTTTCCCAATGTTTTTTTTTAATATAGAAAAAGTCCGATAAAACTAACAAAATGAAATAAAATAAAACCGAAAATAGGAAAAAAAAAAGTGTCCCGCTCGAAAACTCCCATGCATATAATTGAGAAAAAAAAAACGAAAATAGTGCAAAAAAAAAACATTAACCGCTCCAAAAAAATCCCCTATCCGCCAAATCCGCTAAAAAAACACAATAAAAAAAAACTACAAAATATAAAAGGATAAGTAAAAAAAAAAGCAAGGTGAAATTCCCGCCAAATTATACAATCGAAAAAAAAATATAAAAGCACCGAGTGAAATAACTGAAAGAAAAAAAACAGAAAATAGTAAAGAAAAAGAAAACCTCTCAAACAACCCCCCCCTTTTTTTTCCAAAAAGTAACAGAAAGTGCGCTACCCCTCACCTGGCCAGTGCGAGCCTAAAAAGTTCATCACCAAGTTCATAAAAAAGAAAAGAAGTTTTAAAAGAAGATATAAGAAAAGAGAAAAGAAATATTACCTAAATATAAATAAGAAGAATAATAGAAATTTATAAATGTTAGAAAAAAAGGTTAAAATAGTTTTGAAAAGAAAATAAATAATAGTGTACCTAGAGAAAAAAAAATTAGAATATTATTGTAAATAAAATAAATATGTAAATGTGTAGAAAAAGTTTAAAATTTTTTTTGAAAAGAGTAAAATAAAAGTGTAAACAAAAAGTAAATTGTAGGTATTATTGCAGAAAGAGAAAATTATTTAGTAGAAGAAATTTAAAGATTAAATTATAAGAGAAAAATAGTAAGAGAAAATAAAAAGAAATGTATGTAAAAGCTTTGAAATAAATGAGAAAAAAAAAAATGAAAAAGAGAGAAAAAAAATTGTGATGTAATGTCAATGATTTAAGAGTGTAAGTGTTCGAAGTATTGAATTTGAAACCCCCCTATTTATCTAGCTAGCAATTCAAGCAACCTGTGAAGCGGTGCACCTCCTCATCAGGATAATACTTGGTAAGTCCATTTTTTTTTTAATTTTTTTTATATACAGAAACAATATTTCGAACATAATCTACAGCGATAATTTGTTCTCAAAATAATATTTATAAGAAGTAAGTGTGAACGCCTCAGGGTATACTATATATGAAAATAGCTGTTGTGTTGTTCTTTTTCATTGGTTTAAGAACACAATTTTTTCAATCTCTAAACAAACAAAAATTTTAATTAAGTTTGAGTAAGTCAATTTACTTTAGTATGAAAGTTATTAATGACTTATAGACTAAATAAATTAAGGAAAATATACTTATATCCAGTTATATACATATATATATAATAACTCGAATTGATCAACGCAAAATACAAAACAACAGAAGGAAGAGATTTCCCTAAAAGTAGGCAACGTTCTATGAATCTTTTTTTTGTAAATTGAATTGAAAGCCACTTTTCGGCGACCGCGACTGTTGGACATACATATGATTATTTTTTAATTGGTATTTATTGGATTTGTAATATAATTATTCTTAGGTTTTTTTTTGATTTGGTAAATAAAATGTACAAATTTATAATTTTGAAATGAAGATTGGTTGTCTTTTTAATTGAGTTTCCTTCTTCCACTTTTTATTGGGAAGATTTTTTTTACTTGAAAGGATGT
Source organism: Eupeodes luniger (assembly GCA_951509635.1). Taxonomy (NCBI): domain Eukaryota; kingdom Metazoa; phylum Arthropoda; class Insecta; order Diptera; family Syrphidae; genus Eupeodes; species Eupeodes luniger. The sequence goes on along the minus strand of OX608073.1, from coordinate 182,072,377 downwards.
TCTATAAAATGAGAATGTTCTAATCACTATATATAGGTGCATGTGACGAGGCTGTTCGGCCTGGGAAGCGGAACATGACATGGTCATAAGCATGTAAGATATATATATACTTTTTTTTTCTTTTTTTTTCTGAACATTTTAGGGCCTGTCATCAACATGACGACATGACAGCCAAGGTTGTATCCCTGTGATATGCGGGTGAGATTTATGCTCAGAGAGCCATACCATCTAGCGCTCTTCACCCTAGGTAATTAGTTGGGTATAAGGTCATTCGAATTACAACATCAACTTAAGGACTAAATCGGGCTCTATTTTTGAACCCGAACTTTCTTACGATATAACTACTCCGGCACGAAAAAAATTACGTAACGACCGTTCAATTTTCATTGGCAAGAACCCCCCCATTTCCGACGAGCTAGGACTGGCTATTGCTAGCATGCCACGCCAATGGAAGTTGAACAACCTTCCTTTCTGGCTGCCCGGATCGGCCCAATGTACCTATAAGCATTTGGTCGTAACGGTGGTGAATGAAGGAAGGTTATTGAACTTGCTTAATCGTATTCCACTATGTGCTCGGGCCTGTTTTTTTTTAGCACCTCGCCAGTTAGTGAGATCAGCGGAGATAATGTAAAGAAGCAAGTTCAAGCCGACAACACCTCGGTTCCGTTATAACAGTCACTCACTTTTATGGAAAATATTTGATATTGCAACATAAATATTTAGAAAAAAACAATCGGGAACAGCCATTTTGTTTAAAATCAATTAACTATATCCTTAAATCCTGATTCTGAAAGTTGAACACTTGTTAAAAAAAAGTTAACTTAACATAAACATTTTTATCTCACCTTTTAATTGAAGGCAAAACAACAAAAGTCCATGTAGAAAAAAATAATTCTCTAATACTTTAACGCACCATGGCAGCCTAACTAGATTTAAGCAATTTGTTTTTAAAATATAAACATAGCAAACCAACCTAACATGAGATGCGCTATTTATTTTTCTAATTCACAATAAGTCATAACAGCTTAAGTGCTTATTTCTTGAATAACTATTAAACAAAAATTTTAACATTTATTTTCTCCTGTCATATGATGAGGGAGGTCTTTTTCTATATTTCTACCTTTAAAAAACATGAAAATATAAATTTTCCTATTCCCAGTGAATTTTTGAAACTTTGAACTGCTTTCCTGAAAAGTATGAAAAATCGACTTAAGCTGTTATGGTTTGTGGCCACAGATATATTTAACGATGAACAAAATTAAAAACTATTTAAAAATTCAATATTAAACACATCTTGACAAGATTTTAAATCCGAATGGAAATTATTTATGAAAATTTCCAAAAAAAATGATGAAAAAAATCAAAGAAAAACGATTATAGTAGTAGCAACTAGAGGGTTCTAGGCCATCGGTGCACCAGGGTTCTGATCTATGCTAATCACCGGTGCACCGGCATCACCAGGGTTCTGATCTATGATAAATACCGGTGCACCGGCATCACCAGGGTTCCGATCTATGCTAAACACCGGTATTATTTTGGGTTCTAGACCATGCTTAGCAAACTTTAGAACGTAAAAAACATAAAATTCACGTTCACGTTAGAACGTAAAATTCACGTTAACGTTAGAACGTAAAATTCACGTTCACGTTAAAACGCAAAAAACGTAAAATTCACGTTAAAACGTAAAATTCACGGTCACGTTAAAACGTAAAAACGTAAAATTCAAGTTTACGTTAAAACGCAAAAACGTAAAATTCACGTTCGGAACGCAAAAATATTGGGATGCATTTCCAACAGTTTGATTCTAATTGGGAATAATTATTATCAGTGGTTGGATTTCTAGCACCATATGTATTTTTTCATTTCAACATTAGTTGTGGGATTGGATTTTCAGTGATAAATTGGTTGTGGGATATACTTTCATAGTTGGATTTTTTTTGAATAGCACAACATTAGCACCTGCACGGCATGCAATATAAAATTGTGTATGCATTGCATAAACATATTCTTAATAGGATGTTTATATGCTTAAGATCAAATAAGAACTAGCATTCCAAAATACTTACCTCTGTTGGTTGTGCTGGTTAGAATTATGTACAATGCAAGAGAATTTCAGAAGAGTTTGATTAAAAGACACATTTGTTTTTTTTTTTTTACGATATTTATTTATATTAAAAACATATTTGCTTTCCTTATATCAGGTTTACAACTATTTTCTTATCGTTATGTATGCATACAAATATTTTATTTTATTCTCAAAAAAATACTAATTGTGGCTGGTAGGGGGCTTATATCAAACCCCCCTTTAATAGCCTTTATTAGCATAGAATAGAGCAGGTGGGCCACTGCTCTAAGGCTATCAATGTTGGTAGTGAACACACTACCAACCTCCTCCCATGCGGCATCCTGCAATTGCTGGAACTCCCAGTATTGGCAGCTATACTGCCTTATCCAGTCTTCCATCTCTTTTGTAATGTTTGGCTGCTGGTGCTCCATGATTTCTTCTATTACTGATGATTATGATGATAATGCTCAAAGTATTTATACAAAAAAAAAAAAGAGGGATGAAAAAAAAATACACATACAAACATAAGTAAGCAGACCATTACAATCCACACATTTTCAGAGACCCTCTGATTTTCATAGCACACTTTCAATAAATTTAAAGGATGTTAAAAGTCATCAGAAAGAAAAATCAAATAGGGCCAACACTATATTTCTGTAAGGATAGATGTCAACAATTCAAATTTACGATTATAATACCTGCATTGATATATCAAGACCCTGATACATCGCTACCATCATGTTACTCATCTGACTTATAGGACTTGACCATCTATAGCTATTGCTTTAGGATTTTTCCTGGATTGAGGCAATAATTAGTGTAACAAAAGCCATCATATCATACAACTGTCTAATAGGGCTATACCTTTATCTATTGCTTTGCTAGCATCATGTCAATAATATTACTAAACCTGGCCCTTATCATTAAAATCCTGAAAAATGGTCCAGGGGTTATTTTTATTGCGGAATACAAATGTACCTCAATAAGGTCAAAAATGTAGACAATGTTTATAATATTAAAACTATAATGAATATTGTTGTAAAAATCGAACCACTAAGAAAGAACAAACGCCTTATTCCTCAGTGCAAGCGATGTCAAGGTTTTAACCATACAGCAGCTTATTGTCAGAAGGACCCCGTTTGCGTTAAATGCGCGGGAAAGCACATGACTGATGTATGCCGTCTTAAAAAAGAAACTCCGGCTACATGCGCGAATTGCAAAGGTAATCATCCAGCAAATTACCGTGGCTGTGAGGTCGCAAAGGAAATGTTAAAGAGGCGCGAAGAATTTAGTAAGAAAACTAAAAAAAATACCTCAAAGCAAAACAAAGAATTAAAATTAAAAACCAATACTAATACTCAAGCGTCGAGTAAAACGGACGGGAAAAATAATGAAAACGTTTTACCCTCAGAAAACATAAAAACAAAAAAGACGAACACGTACGCTCAAGTCACGGCGCCCGAAAAACCTAAAACTATTAAACCTGACTCCGTTCAAAATTTATTTTCCCTTATACTTGAACGATTAGAAGAACAAGGGAGAATTAACACAATTATTCTTGAGAAATTGGACAAATTTGAGTCGGCGGCTCTTAAAACACCAAATTTACCGTAAACATGGATCAGTTGTCCCAACAACTCAAAATAATAACATGGAACGCGAACGGACTTACCGCAAAAATCGAAGAACTAGAAACGGTTCTACTTAACGAAAAAATAGATATTTGTTTGATCTCTGAAACTCATTTGAAAAAAGACTCAAATTTAAGTATTAAAGGTTATTCGGCTTACCACGCATGCCATTCATCCGAAAGAGCAAGGGGTGATTCTTCCGTATTTATCAGAGAAAATATCAATCATTCGTTTGAGATAAATATCTCAATATTGCGTCTATTTACTGTTCTCCTCGGTCCAAGATAGACAAAAACGATTTTAAAGATCTTTTCAACGCTTTAGGTACAAAATTTATTATTGGCGGCGACTTCAATTCGAAACATTCATTTTGGGGTTCACATTGCATTTCGACGAAGGGTAGACAACTCTACAAAGTGGGTATTGAATGTAACGTTGAATTTTTCTCATCAGGAAAACCAACGTATTGGCCAACCGATACAGCGAAAACACCCGATCTTGTTGACTTTTTCATCGCAAGAGGAATGAACAGAAAATATATGACAGTAGATGATAACTTCGATTTTTCTACGGATCACTCGGCCGTTATCTTAACAATAAACAGTAACGTAATCGAAAAAGAAAGGCCCCTAATTTTAACAAATAATAACACAAATTGGGATAAATTCAAAGAAGATTGCGAAAATAGAATTATACTGAACGTCTCTTTGCAAACTCCGTTTGAGTTAGAAGATGAAACAGAAAAATTTATAAATATTGTTCAAGAAGCAGCTTGGAATAATACTCCGATCTGTAGTAAAAAGTCAAGGCAATACGAAGAAAAAAATCCAGAAGATATAAAAGAATTGATACGCGAAAAACGAAAAGCTCGAAAAGTATGGCAGCAATCACGTGCTCCTCAGCATAAAAGTGTCGTCAACTTTTTATCAAACAAGATTAAAAATTTGTTACGAGATTTTAAAAACAGCGAGAATTCTGCCTATCTTGAAAGCCTAACAGCAGACAAAAAAACGAATTATTCTCTTTGGAAGACGATAAAAGGTATTAAAAAGCCTCAAATAATGTCGGCACCTATTCGAAAAAATAATTCTGAATGGGCAAAAACTGATAAGGAAAAGGCGGATTTATTTGCTAAGCACCTTGAGAAAACGTTCAAACCTTTCGATGGTCAAGAGTTTCTGACTAATGACGGAGAGCTCCAACCAGCGCCGGAAAATTTTTCTATCAGGAATATTACTTTGACTGAACTTGTCCAGGAAATAAAACGGCAGAAAAATAATAAAGCTCCTGGCTACGACCTGATTAACGGTTGTGTCCTCAAAGAGTTGCCTTAAAAAGCAATGGTTAAGCTCTTACAGCTCACTAACCCTGCTTTAAGACTTGCTTACGTACCCACGCAATGGAAAGTCGCCGAAGTAATAATGATCCCCAAACCGGGTAAGCCACCGAATGAGAAAAAATCGTATAGACCAATTTCTCTCTTACCAATTATATCTAAAATATTTGAAAAATTGCTTCTTAAACGAATGCTACCAATTATTGAAGAAAAACGTTTAATTCCCGACCACCAATTCGGTTTCCGGAATAATCACTCGACAATTGATCAGGTTTACCGAATAACTAACGAAATTGAAAAAGCATTTGAAGAAAAAAAGATTTGCTCAACTGCATTTCTTGACGTTTCTCAAGCTTTTGACAAAGTTTGGCATGACGGGCTAAAATATAAATTAAAAGTCTTTCCAGAGCAAATATATAACATTCTTGAATCGTACCTAGAAAATAGATTCTTTCGAGTTAAGCAAGGAACGGAGTATTCGGAGTTTAAAGAAATAAACGCTGGGGTTCCCCAGGGTAGCGTCCTTGGACCGATTTTGTTTGTTCTTTATACCCGAGATATACCCCAAAGAGAAGGCACAACTTTAGGCACTTTTTCCGATGATACAGCTGTACTCGCAATATCGGATTCAATAGAAACGGCAACCTCTAAGCTTCAAAAGGCATTAAATAGCATTTCAGATTGGACAAAGAAATGGCGAATTGCTCTTAATGAAACGAAATCGACGCACACAAATTTTACGTATAAAAAAGTATATAACTTACCTATTTATATAAATTCTGTGCAAATTCCATACGCTAATGAAGCGAAGTATCTAGGCATGACTCTAGACGCGAAACTTAAATGGAAAGTTCATGTAAAAAAGAAACGCGATGAACTCGAAAATAAACTCCGCGAATTGACATGGCTTATTGGAAGATATTCCAATCTAAGCGTTTATAACAAGCTTCTTATTTATAAGCAAGTACTGAAACCAGTTTGGACGTACGGTATACAACTTTGGGGTTGTACCAACGAAAGAAATATACAAATTTTGCAAACATACCAAAACAAAGTACTTAAAATAATAGTAAATGCTCCATGGTATGTAAGAAATAGCGACTTACATAGAGATTTAAATATAAAATATGTAGAAAACGAAATTAAAAAATTTGCTACAGAGCTAAGATCACGACTTAGAAATCATAGTAATAACTTAATCCAACAATCTGTTAGCGAGGCGTTCGTTTTTCGGCGTCTGCACCGAACAAGACCTTCTGATCTAGCGCAAACAAATTAATCTCTCCACTCGAAATTTGTGGAATCTTCAGGTCCTCTCGTTGGGGAGCTTCCTGACAAAACGCGAACAAAATGACGCTAAAACTACTTGTTAAGCTGGACTTAGTTGTAGTAATAATAAAGAAGATAAGGGAGGTGAGTTTTAGTCAGTAAAAATCTGACACTACTATAAGCATCGGGCTTATAGTGTCTCTGAAGATTTCTCACCTTCCTGCGAAAAAAAAAAAAAAAAAAAAAAAAAAAAAATAAGGTCAACACATTATTTTATATATAGGGACGGATGCCGACAATTAAAATATGTATTCATGATGATCGCAATACATAAATTTATCCTACTGCTTCCTTGTTTACACCGATGATACCCCAAGTGTCAACAATATACATTTATGATAAGGGTAACCACATGAATCAATGCGGTGAAAAACTCTATTGATCTACTATTAGCAATCAATATGTTATAAGCATGCATTATCACCCCAATACTTCTTTTCATTAGTTACTTTTCACCCCAAAGAAACATTTTGCAATGTGTAATACAACATTTAGGATCATATCCTGTATATGACTACTTTCCTACCCTTAATAGCAAATGAATAAACGTACAAATGTTATGATATTCCTATATTATTTTGAAGTGGTGATGTAAATTAGATGGAATGAGCAAATCTTGAATAATAACACATGCTTCTTTTTTTTAATAATATTATATTTTATTTATATATTTTCTGGTTTTATTTTTAGGTTTACATTGATAAATTACAATATAATAATAATCCTTAGAAAATTCTGTTAACAACTTGATCAAGTGGATTGTATTCAATAATCCGATCATGAGGCAATAAGCTGAAGTATTTGCAGGAATGTTTTTTGATGTTTTCATCTCCAAGCGTATATCGATAGGTCCTGTTTTCAAAGTCTCATTTTGATGTCTGCAGTCTATAACAAAAATTGGAGCACGGGATTTAAATAGACCCCAAGAAATCAAAGGTTCAGGGTTGGTTTTATTGTAGTAAGTTCTTTGAAAATCCGTATACATTTTGTAGAACAAGCTATATCTATTTCTTTCGAAAGAAATATTAAGATCTTCATGAGGATAGACATCAGAGTTTAGATACACTTTTAAGTCTGTTAAATCACAATGGTCAAACGTTGTAGGATCAGCAGCTAGATTTTTATTTTTCCCAGTTTGTAGTGCAAATATAATGTATCGAGGTTTTTCTATTTGCGTTGTTGTTTTAACGTTCCAGATGTGATGGTCAGAGCTTGATAACATGGGATACTCATAGAGACCCCAGTTTCGGAAAGCAATTTTCATAAAACTATTTGCATTTATAGATTTATATAGATTTAATTTCATCGAATCTGATAAAGTCACGTGTGGTACTCTCCACTGTACCTTATGTAGTTTTACTTGTACATTTTCATCAGTTGGGGAGATTATAGCGTTTTCATCCATCCTAGAACGAGTGAGAATTAGATCATGACGAGCATTGGGAATAATTTTTTTATAATCTTCGGCAAAACCCAAAAGCTTATTTAATGGAATGCAGTAGTTAAAATGAAATGGGTTCAAATAAATAACTGAATCAGGAGACCATGACGCATTTAAAAGCATATCACTCTCATTTTTTGTTAACGATAAATAGTTTTTGATTGTTGTTGTAATCCCCACATTTCGATTGTAATCAATTTCCTTTCCATTCAGCTCATAACGTATTTCGTCGAAGAGAAAAGCCATTGCATTGTTTACAAGACTTGTGCTGACTATTTCTTTTCCATCTGTCCTCGATAGTGACCCTTCAACATATAGAAAACTTTCCGAAGGAAGAACATTAAGATTTTAGTGTTGTAGGCAAATCTGAACGATGTCATTTTTTTCAAAATTGTTTTGATATGGTGAGTAAGTATGATATTCATATTTAGAAACACTTTCATAGATTTCGGGCTCTTGGAAAATGTTCAACATATTGTTATATTTTGTTTTTGATTTTCAATATTTTATGATATACCCCAATGAGAGTAAAAAATCCTGATTATGTTTTGTAAGATTATGTGTTACCGCGGCTGAGTTCGAAGCTTGATTGAGTAATGAATTATTTTCGGCGTTGTTTTTATATGGGATTGTGGTAATTATATTTTCATATACAATCATGGCTGCGGTTGTAAATGTAATCGAGCCGTTAATGTCTCTCCTCTAAAATTTATAACTTTTCCGTCTTGATCTATAAACTTTAAACACAACGATGTTATTCGTCTGACGTTCACGGGTAAATAAATGACATTTTTCGGAACTTCTATGATTTTATAGCCTGGACTCACTTTAACAGCAAATTCATGTAAAATATGAGCAGGTTGATTGTTAATATACGTTCCATCTATAATATTACATTCAATGCGTATGGCATTAACTCTATTTATATCGACGAAGAGATCTGATTCATATTGCCTATTTGCCTTCAGCAGCTTCTTACTAAATCCTAAAAGAGATTCAATTGAATTCGGTTTAGAGAAGTCAATATCTTCCGAGCTAAAAATTTCACATTTTAGAGTGTTTATATTAGCCTTGATTTTAAATTCACTTTTTTTAAAATTTTTTTTTTTTTGTTAATATCATTAAGTTTTGTTTATATTAAATTATTTATATCTTCTATCTCATATGAACCAATAGGAAGCGAGATAACTTTATCGCCCACTTTACTTCAGTTGGTGGTCTTAAATTACCAAAACTATCAAAATACTTTATAATATTATATTTTTTATTTCTAATATATGCTACCCAATGAGTACCCATACCAGCTTCACTATCCAAATTTATAACGCCACACTCTTGATCCATAGAGGTTTTTGGTAATGAGTCTCGCATAAAAACTCCTCTAAAGTGCTTGAGATGTTTCTTTCCAAACCGTAGAATATCATGATTATTTAAGGGTCTCTTAGGCAGCAAATCAATCAGTTTTTTGTATTAGATGTGTTTAGAAATAAACCAAGACCATTTTTATATGGTTTCAAGTATAACCCCTTCCCTTGAATAGCGACTGCCTCCATAGCCTTATTATGTCGCTTGTTTTCTTCAAAAGCTCTTTTAGCAACTTGAACGTCATTAAGTGCTTTTGCAACTCCGGCAACTCCACCTGTTAAAGATCCAACAGCTGATAAACCAGCTAAAATAGGAGCTAGAAATGGAAGAAAACCACCTCTCTTTGGAAGTGGGATTATTCTTGGAGTTTGTATATTTTGTTTTTTTTTTATTTTTAAAAACATTGTTTGCAGCTTTCAGAGCAATATTTGCCATAGATGTTGCACCACAACAATTAATATTACTTTTAATAGCATTTCTTGCTTCAGTTATGGCCTTTTTAAAAATATTTTTCTTACAAGGCTGCTTCTTTTGTTTACTAGCTCGGGTAGTTTTTTTTTTTATTCTCTTTATTACCCATACCGAACTTTGTTTTCGCCTTCATCATGTTGGTGACCAAAAGGCTGCTCAACTTTTCAGACGTTGAAGAGTCGTTTGCTTTAAATCGTTTCCACGCTTGCTCAGTTAGAATTTTATCAGCAACGTGTCGATCTGAGACAGAGCTACTCTTAGAATATGCAATATCATGCAAACGACAAGCCTCATCCAGTTGATTAATCCCCTTATCTCCTCTACGTAATCGTTTTTCCAATTTAGTTCCGGGGCCACAATAATTATATGAAGGAAGATGTAGCTCAAATGGTAATTTGTCTATAACCGTATTCAAAAGCCCCTTTCCTTCAATTGATTTTCTTTTATTATGAGTATGATTTCGAACGTTGTGCTCAATCATATTATAATTTTTGTACCTTCCTACTTGGAGGTTGAAACATATATGAATATAATCATATAAAAATGCTATGTTTTATTGTAAAAGCTATCAGTCGGCATTATGCGCTTCGTAAAGCAGTCAGAAGTTATTAAAGTAAAAAACTTTGATTCCAAAGTCAAAATAAAAAAAAAACATGGTTCATTATTCCCAAACAGTATTCGAGGAATTATCGTTGGACCATCAAACTGTGGAAAAACAAATGTTATGCTTAGTATTCTTCTCGACCCGAATGGATTAAAGTTTGAAAATATTTACATTTATTCTAAATCCTTACATCAACCAAAATATATATATCTCAAAAAGCTGATTACATCAGTGAAAGGAATGGAATACAATGAATTCTCAAATAATTCCGAGATAATGCCTCCATCAGACGCGAAAAATAATTCAATATTTATATTCGATGATGTTGCATGCCAGAAACAAAATAACATAAGAGATTATTTTTGCATGGGTCGTCATAATGGAGTTGATAGTATTTACTTATGTCAGTCCTATACTCATATACCAAAACATTTAATTAGAGACAATGCTAATTTTATTATTCTTTTCAAACAAGATGAATTGAATTTGATGCATGTTTACAAAGATCATATAAACTCTGATTATGTCATTTAATCAGTTTAAAGAATTATGTTCTCAGTGTTGGGCTGATAATTTCGGTTTTCTGGTTATAGACAAGGAAAGCACCATTGAAAAAAGTCGATATAAAATCAGTTTTCACGAAATTGCAATACTATAAATATACATTTCTCATTTGAAAGCAACACATTACATCAGCAACACTGTTTGGAGGAACTAGCCCATCTATATGATCATCATCATCATTATAAAATAAATATTTAAATACTGTCTTATATTTTATACTATAAAAAATGGATGAAAGTGTGTTAAATGATCTAATAAAAACGCGCAATGTGCTAAAAAAAAAATATTTTCAACTAAAAACTGGTAAAATGATGCGAGAAACTGAGTTGGAAAACACTTTCAAACCCATCGTTGAGCCGTTGAAAAAATTGTTTGGAAATATTAAAAAAGAAGAATCACAACAAGAGGATAATATTAAAACACCGAAACGTCGTAAGCTACATTTCAAATCTTTTAATGGAAAGGATGAGGAGGACCATGAGCGAGCAGAATCACCTTCATTAGAATTGAATAGTCCAGATAATACTTTTTTATTCAGTACACCAAAAAATTTTGAAAGTCCTAATAAATCATCGTCTTTCAATTAACAAAAACTATTGTCAGAGTCGAATCGTGATACGGCCTTTGGACCATATTTTGATGCAAACACTCAATTTGTAAAAATAGGAAAATGTAGCTTTAAAATGAATGATAAGAATATTATCATTGATGATGAAATTTTTACTCGAACTCCGGGTCTCATTGAATTGGTGTTAAAGAAAAATCCTTGTAAGCAAAAATATACTAAGGATGACTTAGAACAATATTCGAAAATCCTCCAAAAAACTAATGCATACAGAATGAATCATGATAGTTCTTCTCGAATTAAGAGTAACAGAGGTGTGAAATATACACAAATAATAAAGGCTATTGTAGCTGGACTTAAAAATGATAATGCAAAAATAGGAAAATCCTATTCTAGTGTTACTGAAATGAAATACACAAACAAAGATATTGAATATGTATACTGGAATGATCCAAATGAACTTGTAGATAGACTACGACTTTTGATAGCATCTAAAAATGCTGGTAACGATAACCATCAGAATGAAATCATTTCCATAATTGAAGAATTAAAGCAATCAAATATTATATATTAGTATCATACAAAAAAGGAAACTAAACATTTGAACAATGAACGTCGACAAGTTCGGTAGGAACTTCAAACCTACTCCAAAAACTAAAGGTATTGTGGGTCCTCCAGGATTGGGATTTAAACTCTTACCCTCTGGTGATTTTGATATAGAAAGCAAATATTTAAACAATGTTGGAAGTAATCCTGAATATCCCCACCAAGCCGTATGTAAAGGATATGTTGATAATCAAATAAGTCTTAAAGAATCAAGCATTATAAACCACATAAATTCTTCTTTAATGGAAGTTTTATCCACTTTTACTAAGGAAATTCATATGCTAAAAAACCACATAGACTCTACGATAAAGGAAACAATAAAAAGTATGGAACAAGAAAACATGCATCACAATTAATTTCCCAAACACTTAAAGACTCCACAGAGGAAAAGTATGTTAACGAGAAAATAAAAAATAAAGTTGAACATATTATGAAAACGCTGTTTCCTAATGTACCCTTTACACCCATAGATTAAAATAAGTAAAAAATGTTGTTATATTTGTATTAATTGTATGTATCTGAATTTTATAGTTAATAGAAGCAAGAAAAATATTCCCACCCCAATTAAAAAAAAAAAAAATCACAAATACAAATGCTATTATTAAGAATATTAAATAGTTTTCAAAGTTTTATTGTTGTATGTGTTACAAATATTTTTAATTTTACTTTAATTCCTCTTACAAAAAGTAGAAAATTGTTGGTAAGCATTCAACACTTTAACCAGCAACAAATATAAAAATGGACTCAAAAGTCATAATTAAAAACATTTTTGATTTTTTAAAAACTCATCGCAAGAATGTATTGGATGTTCATTATGAAGAGATCTTAACTTGTATTTCCATGCTTAAAAGATTCGATAATGTACATTACACTGAAACTATTCACGGACATCATTACTCCAATTGCTGCTGGGCATTCAACCAATGTAAGCTAGGACCCGATACTTGCGCCTGCTATATGATAGAAAACCGTTTGGTTAGAATTAAGAAATTGATGTTATTATATAAAAGATTGGAATAAAAGCATACATACATTTATAAAAATATATAAAAGATTTTTTTTATTTATATGAAGTCACTCTTTTTAAATATGAGTAAGCGAAAGGTTGTTGAAGAGTTACATAAGCCTACACGGCGAAATTTTAAACGTCGTCATGTTATCATAAAGGGATATGATGACTTGTGGCAAGCAGATCTGGTTGAAATTATACCTTACAGCGACCAAAACAATGGATTTAATTATTTGATGACAGTTATCGATGCTTTTTCAAAATTTGCTTGGGTTGTCCCAATGAAAAACAAAAAATGCACTACTATTTCAAAAGGAATGGATGATATATTTACTAATTCTTCTAGGATTCCAAAGAACTTGCAGACTGATGATGGAAAGGAATTTTTCAATACAAACTTCAAGAGTTTGATGGAAAAACATAAAATTAATCACTATTCTACATTCAGCTCATTGAAGGCTTCAATTATTGAAAGATTTAATAGAACCTATAAGGAAAAAATGTGGAAAGAATTTAGTTTCAATGGAAGCTATAAGTGGATAAATATTTATAAGAAATTGCTTTATGATTATAATCATTCTTACCACCGAACCATTAAATGTAAGTCTGCAGATGTAAACAAGAAAAATTCAAAGTCATTGTTATCACTTTTCAAAAATAAGAAAGAAGTGTTTAGTAAAAGAAAATTCAAAGTTGGTGATAACGTAAGAATTAGCAAGTATAAACATGTATTCAAAAAAGGTTATACACCCAACTGGACTACTGAGGTTTTTTAAATAAGAAAAGTCCAAGCAACAAAACCTATAACATATCTTCTCGAAGACTTTCAAGGAAGACCTATTCAAGGAGTCTTTTATGAACTAGAACTGCTGATAACTGATTGTGACGATGTATATCTAGTTGAAAAAGTTCTACAAACGAGAGGAAATAAAATTTTTGTAAAATGGTTGGGATTCCCACCAGAACATAACTCTTGGATCGATAAAAACAAAATTCTGTAAAATTAATAAAAGAAATAAATTTGATTTTTAAAAATTTTAATTTTGACTCTTTTTCTTATACGTATATATATATATATATATATATATATATATATATATATGCTTATAAATTATATTAACATAAAATTATTTATATTTTTGTAAATTTCAGCTCAAACGTTGATCCACGTTGATATGTTTTCTCTAAAGCATAAGAGCCTCCTCCAATTAGTAATATGCTTTCTGTGGACAGCTTTGAGTATCTTATCGGTAAAAAGACCTATAAGAAAAAAAAAAAAAATTCAAGTATTTTGTATAAAGGAAGCAGAACGAGAAAAATTGTATCTTACAGAGTAAAAACGGAGTATTCTGCTTCACCGGAATTAATCATTATGTATAATATTAGTAATTATGTTGACTGTGTAGCTTCTTGAAATCGACTATTCTGATTATCACCAAATCATTTCTTATTTATAGAAGTATCCCCACTCAATCTTCTTACACACACACACACATACCATTGGTTTGAATGATAGGGGTATTTGAGGTTGAGAACGATGATGGTTAATCTCCCCCACACAAACATTTTTTTTTTCCAATTTTCATAGGGTGAGAATGTTCCTTTCACCTCCCCCATACAAACATTTTTACAATTTTCATGTTGAAACACGTATGGTGTGTGGTAAGATATTACTTATGAAATGACTCCTCCCTCAGAGTTCAAACCCTAGTTTTTATTTTATAGAGTATCTCAATCGCAGAACTATGAAAAAAAAAAAAAAAATCTCTTGGTAGGACTTATGTACGTTTTATAGATAGTATGCGGTTGACTTGATTGAATTTGTATTTCTATCGTAATATAAAAGTAGAAATGTTATGCTAACTAATTAACAGTCTTATTCCATATCGTGAGTAGAGAACATTGTTTCCCACATCAATTTTATTAAAGATATTTGTAGAATATTCATATCTAAGAAAAGTTATTCAAAAAGTGTGTGTTTTGCAATCAGTATAAACTGTAAAGTTAATATAATACAATGGCGAATTTTGTTTGTAACGTATGCAGTAGCAAATTTACACAAAAGAGAACTCTTAACAGGCATATAAAAGCTGTACATGGTTATAAGATAAAATGTCCTCAATGTGAAAAAACGTATACGCGAACGGATTCAATGAAGGAACACTTCCGCAAGAAGCATATGAACAACCCCTCCGATAATCTGACAATTAATAATGAAATCGAAAAGTCTAATAATAAAAGAAAACTTCTTGATAATGATGACCCTCCATCTTCGTCAAACGTATCGAAAAAACGTAGATGCGCCACTTGTGAAATCGACGTGAGTACTTCTGAATGGACACATCACAGTAGAACCAATGATCATAAGAGAAAAAGTAGAGTTCCAGTTATTAATACACGGTTTAACAGAATAAGGCATTGTTTTGAAGGTAAAGTGGAAACGTACTCATTAGAAAATAGCGATGAGGGGGTTATAGACATTAATGCATTTTTGAAAAGTTGTAAGACTGATATTATACAACTAATTGGAAAATCGTTTGAAACAAAAGGAAGTGTAAAGTTCAGCATTGAGCTGTTTGCAGAGTTTATAAAATATATAACAGTGCATGAAGAATCAGAAAAAACTGAGATAAGTATAAAATCTTTCAAATGTCCAATGCAGATAGCTCTTCAAAATGATAACTTGGAAGATATACTTGAAAATATGAGTAAGATCATTGAGACTAAAAGTATAGAGTTTGAGGATAAAGATTCTGGATGGACACTATTTTGTATAAAACATATTGAAGTCAATATTAATGAATATAAGCCCTTAAGAGGTTCAAGTTACTTAAAACTACCGAGAAGTATTGAATTGAAAAAAGCATGTGTTAATGTGCAAAATAATGATACATTCTGTTTCAAATGGGCAGTTATATCAGCTCTTTCCCCCATAGATAACCATTCGCATAGAGCTAGTAAATATATGATTGAAAACATTCAAAACGGAGTGATAAGTTTAATGAATGGAACTATAGTTAACTTTACAAATTTAGTTTTCCCTTTGAAACTTAAAGATATTTCGATTTTTGAAACTCTAAACCCTGCAATAAGTGTAAATGTGTTCGGAGTAGAAAAAAATGGAACTGGAGAAAACTATAGAGTTGTAAGAGAGACCTACACATAAACTTGTTACTTATACAAGAAGGCGAAAACAATCACTATGTGTGGATAAAAAATATGTCCAGATTAATAGGAGCTCAAATAAATCATGGTAAACGATCAATTAGAATATGTAATTCATGCCTGTTGACATTCAACACGGAAAAAGGATTTGAGAAGCATGAAACTGAATGCAACAAAATTGTGACAACCCTACCAAATGAGACAAATAATATACTACAGTTTGAACATCAATCGAGGTCACTCGAAGTGCCATTTGCCATCTATGCAGATTTTGAATGCATGCTGGTGAATATTGATAACTGCCAACCTGATCCCTCAAAATCATCGACTACATCGATTAAAAAACATACCCCGATTGCTGTTTCATACTTTATCAAATGCTCATTTGATCCATCTCTAAATAAATTGTTCAAATACACCGGTAAGTAAATTTGTTTCAAAGGATTTATCTCTTATGCTATATAAAAATTATGATCGCTGTAATATAAATTTTTTTTTTTTTTTTTTTTACTCTAGGTGAAGACTGTGCACGAGTTTTTGTTATGAACTTGATTGAAGACTCCAAACATATTCATCAGCATCATTTGAGTAAGAAGATCAAAATTAACATGACACCCCAGGATGAAATCAAATTTCAGCAGGCAACAAGATGTCATATTTGTACGAAGGCAGTATGGGGCGACGTAAATGTACGAGATCATGATCACTTGACTGGTAAATTCAGAGGAGCAGCGCATTCAAATTGTAACTTAAACTATAAAATACCTAAATTCATTCCAATTTTTTTCCATAATTTGACCGGTTATGATTCTCATTTATTTATAAAAGAGCTGGGTAATATCAAAGGGTTTATCAATATTATTCCTCTCAACAAAGAGAAATATATATCTATATCAACAAAACTATTAATAAATAGTGAGCAGAGCGAGTTTTTAGAATTACGGTTCTTAGACTCATTTAGATTTTTACCTTCAAGTATAGATAAGATAGCAAAAACTCTTGATGAAAAAAAAGATTTTAAAATTTTATCAACATTTTTCACAGATGATGAATCTATTCAACTTATGACTCGTAAGGGTGTTTTATGCTATGATTATTTAGATTCTATAGAAAAATTAAGTGAGACGGAGCTTCCTCCAATAGAATCATTAAGAAATTCTTTGGTTGAAGAGGATTGTAACCAAGATGATTATAATCATGCTGAGAAAGTTTGTAGTAGTAGTAATTTAAGAGAATATCTTGAACACTATTTAATTACAGACGTCTTAATTTTATCTGACATTTTTGAAAAATTTAGAATTGATTCTAGAACAATTTATGGTCTCGACCCCTGTCACTATTATACATTGCCAGGTTTTTCGTGGGATGCTATGTTGAAAGAAACAGGTGTTAAGTTTGAACTTTTGACAGACATTAACATGTATAACTTTTTCGCTAAGGGTATAAGAGGAGGTTTAACACAATGTAGCCTGCGACATTGTAAAGCAAATAATAAATATATGGTTGATTATGATTCAAGTAAACCATCTGATTATTAAATGTACTTGGATGCTAATAACCTATACGGTTGGGCCATGTCTGATTATCTCCCACATTCAGACTTTAAATGGGTTGAACCTCCAACTAATTTAGATGAGATTAAAGGCTGGTTTATTTCAAATATAAACATTGGTTATGTTTTAGAAGTGGATCTCGAGTATCGCCTAGAAATACATGATAATCACAATGATCTTCCATTCTGTCCTTCAAACATTTCATTGTCTGGTAAATCCAATAAGAAATTAATTGCTGATTTGAATAATAAAGTTAATTATATAATTCATTACATTAATTCAATTCAATGCCTTGATAATGGTTTGGTGCTTAAGAAAATTCATAGAGTGATGCAATTCAAACAATCTCAATGGCTGAAAAAATATATTGATTTAAACAATGAACTAAGAAAAACTTTGCAATAATGCTGTATTCGGAAAAACTATGGAAAATGTAGACAAACGAAAAGATGTTCGAATTGTCGATTCAATAGAAAGCAAAGGTACCCATCTCGGTAGTCGCGCTCTTATAGCTAAACCTAATTTTCATAGCATATTAGAATTTTCGGAAACCATGGCTGCTATTCAGTTAAAACGAATTCACAGTGTATATAATAAGCCTATATACTTAGGTTTTCGTGTTTTGGAGATTTCAAAGTATAAAATGTACGACTTTCATTATGCATACATGAAACCTAAATTTACTGACAACCTACATCTGGCCTACATGGGTACTGATTCATTTATTTATAAAATAAGAACAGATGATTTTTACAATGATATAAGAAATGATATAATAGATAAATTTGATACTTCAGACTATCCACCTCAAAACCGCTACGGTATTGCCCAGCTCAATGTTAAAAAGTTAGGATTTATGAAGGATGAGAATAATGGTAGAATAATGAAGGAATTTATAGGATTAAGAGCTAAAATGTATAGTATAGACATAGAAGATGCAGCACTAATAAAAAAGGCTAAGGGTGTTAAATCAGCAGCTGTAAAAAAAATGTCTTTACAAAATTACAGAGACTGTTTGCTACACAAACAAAACTTCTATAGTAAAATGTTGAACTTTAGATCTAAACACCATACTATTTACACAGAATGTATAAACAAATTAAGTTTAAGGTGCTCTGATGACAAAAGATTTATATGTACCAATAATATAAATACACTAGCTTGGGGTCATTATCGAATAGAACTTGTAAAAAAAAATGAAATGTAAAACTGATCTTGTGGCAGTGGCTTTAAAATTTAATTACAAAATAAAAAAAAATATTAAAAAAATTAACATGTCTTTTTACTTAACGATTCTTTTCTTTCTTCACTCATATGGATCATCTTTCTGAAAAAACTTAACTCTTAAACATCATGTTCTGTTCATGATTTTGTTCAGTTTCCTATGGTGATTTTTGCGTTCCGAACGTGAATTTTACGTTTTTGCGTATTAACGTGAACTTGAATTTTACGTTTTTGCGTTCTAACGTGAACGTGAATTTTACGTTTTTACGTTCTAACGTGAACGTGAATTTTACGTTTTTATGTTCTAACGTGAACGTGAATTTTACGTTTTAACGCGAATTTTACGTTTTTTGCGTTTGAACGTGAACGTGAATTTTACGTTTTTACGTTCTAACGTGAACGTGAATTTTACGTTTTAACGCGAATTTTACGTTTTTTTTGCGTTTGAACGTGAACGTGAATTTTACGTTTTTACGTTCTAACGTGAACGTGAATTTTACGTTCTAACGTGAACGTGAATTTTACGTTCTAACGTGAACGTGAATTTTACGTTTTTTACGTTCTAAAGTTTGCTAAGCATGGTCTAGAACTCAAAATAATACCGGTGTTTAGCATAGATCGGAACCCTGGTAATGCCGGTGCACCGGTGGCCTAGAACCCTCTAGTTACTACTACTGATTATAACTGATATAACAAGTAGTTTTTTTTTTTTGAACAAGTAGAAAATTAAATTTACGATTTAAAAACTAGTAAGCAAAAGATTAAAAAACTAATGAAACATGATAATATAATTATGGCTTGATGACATTCCCGGGACCGTCTTAGAACTACGTTGAAGACTTTAAATCTAGAAAAGCAAGCCTTCCTGATGATCTCTTGTGTTTGATTGTTCCGTTGGGCAATTTCACATCAGCAATGCTAACAATATTATCTGGTCCTGTGTATACCTTAACCACATGTCCCAATTGCCAGGACGATCGAATCTCATTTGGTTCAACCAGGACAACTATGTCATCGTTTTGAATTTGTCTTGTATTCTGGTTCCATTTCATCCTTCTCGTGATATCTGGCAAATGTTTGTTGAAATCTTCTACTGTGGAGCCTGCTGCAAATAGCACTTTCCGTAAAAATTCCCGGAGCAGTTATATCTCTATCGTCTTCTCCAAAAAGCATACAATTTGGTGTCAATGGTTTTGGGTCTCTGGAGTCCACAGGAAAATGTGTTAAAGGACGACGATTAATTTGAGCCTGAGCTTCTAATAAAGCGTTTCGCAACACAACTTCATGAGGAGTTATTCCCTTCAAAATAAAATTAGTACTCTTCTTTATAGATTGTATCAATCGCTCCCATGCGCCTCCCATCCATGAAGAATATGCTGGTATAAACCGCCAAAGGATTCCTTTATATTTTGCTGCGTACTCACTCAATTGGTTCTTCATGATTTTTGTATCTTTGTTTTTGGTGCCAATAAAATTGAGTCCGTTATCACTATATGTATATATAACGAGTAACAACTCGGTTTCTGACAAAACGACGAACATCCATAGTACGTTGATCTAAACTAAGTTCGTTTAGTAGCTCAATTTGTACAGCTCTGAAGGTAAGACAGGTGAAAATCATACAATATCTTTTCACCATACCACATCCAAACTTTACCAAAAGCGGCCCATAACAATCAACACCAACATTCATTCTGATTGTTCCATCTTTGTCTAAAAAAGGCGATAAATTGCAAGAACTTACACATCCGTTTTTTTGTAGATCTTTCGGAAAATCTAATTTTCGGCGAACATATTCATCTGGTGTTTTTCTTTCTGAGTTTCTTGATTCCAAATTATATCCTTAAATCGCAACAAAAAAGGTTTTTCTGGCACCGAAGAAGTCCATCTTGCTTTAAACCTAGCACCTAGCGATAATTATAGGCACCAAAAGAAGGTAAAGTATGTGTGGTATGAACTAAAATTTGTGTTGTATCAGAGTTTAATGAAACTAAAATGGGAGTCTCTGGTTTAATCGGCCATTCAGAAAATGGTAACTTTAGTGGGTTAAAACTTATGTGGATTGATGCAGTTAAGACCTCTGTAAAAGGGCGCGCAAGAAGAATATGTGTATCGTACCTTACTACATAAATTGTAACAAATGGGCAAACATTTTGAAAAGCTATATAATACAATGCAACTCCTAGCTGACACGAGCGTTTTACTGATTGGTGATCGGAACGCAAGAATTGGGAATTCTCAAACTACAATTAAACAAAATGAATCAAACCCTGCGTTTTTCACACTAACAGAAAATCAGCTGGCATCGTTTCTAATTAAAATGGAGTAGATCTACTTCAGTTGCTTCAAATGTACGATTTCATAATTCTGAATGGTTGTACGGAAGGAGATAAGGAAGGCCACTACACTTTCATCGGAGGTCAAGGAAAATCTGTTATCGACTTTTGTGCTGTTAACTATGACTGGATTGAACGAATCAATAAATTTGAAGTTGAGTGACTTTTCAGATCACATGCCTATTTTTGTGGAATTCTTATGTGAATCTTCACCAAAAGAAATAAATCTTCACCTACCACCTCGTCTTTCTTGGAAAAATTAACAAAAAGTTTCTTATCAACGTAATTTAGACGATTTCTTTTCTAAGAACGAGTTGATTACAGAACCCACAGAAACACTTTCAAATCAGCTCACAGAATATATTCGAAGTTCAGCATCAAACAAAGCTATAAGTCAGAACACCTCGTATAAACAAAGGTGGTTCGATAAGGACTGCTGGAAAGCACGCACAAAATCTTTTGTTCTCCTATGCTGAACCATTAACTGTTGATGACACATTAGATGCTGATATATCAATTGAGGAAATACAAGCTGTGATTCTAAATGCGAAGAATGGAAAAGCTCCAGGTGAAGACGGGATTCCATATGAGTTTTTTAAAAATGCTACACCTACATTCTTTAACAATCTTCAAATTCTGTTCAACAAAGTTTTCTTCACAGCTGAAATCCCCTCTTCTTTTAAAAAGTCTGTAATATTTCCTATTCACAAAAAATAACCTTTCGACGTTGTGGAAAATTACAGAGGAATTTCTTTTATGAATGTTATAGCGAAAAAATATTCTGTGGCGTTCTTGTAGAGAGATTTGAAAAGTGGGTCGAACGGAAAAATATTCTATCTGATCTTCAAGCTGGCTTCAGAAAAAATTATTTAACCATTGATCAGATATTTACTCTGTCATCCATTGTCATTTTTTGGTGACGTTAAAGCTGCCTTCGACCTGGTTAGCAGAAATGCGCTCTTCTATAAACTCTCACAACTTGGCATATCTTCCAACTTCATTAGAGTGATAAAAGAAATGTACACTAACACAAATGCAGCAGTTTGGGATGGCACATTCTATTCAGAATGGTTTGAGACAAATACTGGCGTGAAACATGGTTGTCTCCTCAGTGCATTGTTGTTTTCTCTGTTGAAAAACGACGTAGTAGATGATCTTCCCGGAAGAGTAAGAATTGCAAATACTACCATTAATGTGTTGTTATATGCAGATGACCTTGTCATACTCTCTCAATCACCAGAACATACGCAATTAATGATTAATCGCTTATCGTGTTACTGCAAAAGATGGGGACTAACAATTAATACAGAGAAGTAAAAAATTATGGTGTTTGCGTGATATCCAAGAGTTCACAATGAAAGGCAATGGACTTATGATGGTCATTTTTTAGAAACAGCTAAAGAGGTCAAATATTTGGGAGTGTAATGTAATTTATTTGATTAGTTTTAACGTAAATATAACAAAGAAGCTACTACCAACGCCACCTCGAACTCACTGTCATGAATTATAACCAACTTCAAGTAATAGGAAAAGAGCAGATGGCTTGGAAAAAGGAAGCGAACCGCCATCATTAAGAAAGAGGAAGCCCATCGAAGCAGACAAACAGTTTTAAGCTTTTAAGTTAGACGTAATTTGGAATTATTTTTATAGATTGGACATTAAATATCAAATAAATAAGACATTAAATCTCAGATGTGGGGTTCAACCGAAAAAAAACAGAATTTCACCATGTTTAGTCAAATCAGTGACCAGGAAATGATAACTGCACTCAATGCAGCCGAAGTGGAGTTTCCCCCAGAACATTAGGACATCAGGAGAGTTGAAGACCTTGTACGACAAGATGATTGGTTTGAACACCGAACCAACGCCCGCAGTCGCCGACGAAGTCAAGGTAACCAACAGAAGTGATGAGGTATCTGAAGCGGTCCAGCTCGAAGCCCAATTAAATTAGCATTGCTGCAGCAACAGATACGCACTGTACAACAGGGGGCAGGTGAAGGTAGTCAGTGCCAGGCTGTGAACTTCGACCATCTGGAGAACACACTCAACACATTTACTGGAAAGAACCATTATGATATAAGGAAATGGTTCAGGGAGTGTGATCTGTACACTTCAACACGTTCATTCACTCCGGACGATATGTGTTTGGGTGTGCGCCGACTAATGAAGGAAACAGCAAAAGATTTTCTTAACACCCAGGGTGTTGTTGATTACCAGCAGCTCAAGATGTCCCTCATCGAAACTTTTGGGCGACAAGTTACCCATCGCGACATCTATCGGGAACTAGAACAACGAAAGATACGCCCAAACGAATCGTGCTTGGAATTCGTCATTTCCATGAAATCAATAGCAGCAAAAATCTATGTTCCTGAGGCCGAGCTGTTAACTTTTATCATCGATGGGTTCAACGACGAAAGTCCCAATATCACTCTACTAAACGACAATAAAACGTTTAGCGAATTACTATCAAGACTTGACCACTACGAGCAAAAGCGATCAACGTTCCGTCAACTGAAGACGAATGCTGTCACAACAACCAGCAGTGTCAGCAAACCGAAGTCAACCACTGTTGCGAGGCAACAAAACCTCTCCGAAGTCAGATGTTACAACTGTAGCCGATTTGGACATTACAAGAGCAGCTGTCCTAGACCACTTAGACCAATTGATGCATGCTTCATCTATAGCGAAATCGGGCACAAGCAGGCCCGTCGAGAGGGGGGAAAGGGGAAGGGGGGGGAAACCCCCCGGGCCCGGGATTTTCTAGGGGCCCGTAAAATTAAAAGCAATGAGGAGAGTGTTTTTTTTTCAATATAGGTAGTCTAAATTCATCATCAACATACCTATTCCCACTTATTTTTAGGGGCCCGAAAATTTAAAATCATTCATGCTTTCGCAATCGGGCCCCTGTTCGCATGTTATCTACCAATCTTTCAGTCACAAGCTTGCCGATCTGGGCCCCTGATTATTATTGGCGTACATTTTTGTTTATATTTAATGAAAAATTGGGCAATTTTAAACTATTGAAAGAAAGTTATAATAAATTGTTTCGCTTTTCTTACTTAATTTAACGTAAATTTCAAATTTGTTTTATTTTGAAAATTTTCAAAATCAAAATAAGGGGCCCGGCAACTTAAAACAAAACAAAAATATTTATTTCGGTTTCTGTTTTATAAAGTTTCTTTTCTTCTATTTTTGTTTCTGCTGGGAACGAAATTTTTGATTCCGTTTCGGAGGACCGGAAAATCCCACGCAAACGTTTTTCAATTGTGGTTTCCGTAATATTAGTTAATTAATAAGGGTATTCATGTAACGATATAATTTTCTACTTTGTAGAAAAATATAAATTTCCGCAAAGGGTTTACATGAACACCCCATTAGAAATATTTGCGGAAACGTTAGAAACAAACATCTGTTTATCTGTTTTTTTCTACGATTTCTGCTTCAAATTTGAGAGATAAAAGTCTATATTTTGCAGAATATTATTCCCATACAAATTTTGACAGTTGATTTCTACCGATAGAAAATTCTACAGTTTTTAAGGTTTCTATGGGTTTTCTGTGTTTGCATGAATACCCTTAATATTTTGAATACATTGTTTACTGAAGATTCGAAGGATATCAAGTCACTTCAAAGTGTGTATATTAAACCAGCCATACAAAAATAGCAAGGAATTCTATATATAATAATATTGGACACCATTTTCTTCCTAGGCGAAAGGGGACTAGGACTACGAGGCCATAGCAATCTTATTGGAGAGCCAAATAATGGACATTTTTTGTTTAGCAGCAGTGCTCAACGTTGGGAAATTCTTAAGAAAAATGTGCCCGGATCCCTTCACAAACTTTCCAATACAAGATAGTCAGCTAGAATTGAGGCAGTGAAACCATTTGCAAATCATCTGAAAAACCTTAGAACATCATTAGAAGCCTTAAGTGATATTAATTTAACTGCTGAAGCTCGAAGAGATGTAAATGGCATTTTAAAATATATGCACAAATTTGAATGCGTCCTGATGTCTTTGATTTGGTGCAAGTTTCTTAGCGCTATAAATAAAGGAAGTTTCCTTCTTCGAGCCAGAAACAGTACTATTGACGTTGAAATTCGAGATCTCAACAACTTGATCTTCATTTGAACATTATTCAAAACGGATGAGATCAATTTTTATCTGAATGTAAAGCAGTTGCTACTGGATTGGGGGATTTTCCAGAATCGTTTCCATCGAACCGAAAAAGGCAATTAAAGAGACATTTTGAAGAAAACCGAGGAGCTGGAAAGCAAATAGAAACAGACGAAGAAATAAATTTCAACAAAAACACCTTTTAAGTCATAGTTGATTCAATTATATGTGGAATTTCTCGTCGGTTCGATACGATGAAAAATTTGAATGCTACATTTTCATTTTTATGACAGTTTTCAACAATGGACGAACTTGAGATTAAAAACTCTGCTACAAGGTTCATCCAAAAGTATAACTCGCATGTGTCTCAAGAGTTTAAAGAAGAAATAATTCATCTGAAACACATTTATGAAGCCA
Organism: Eupeodes luniger; assembly: GCA_951509635.1. Taxonomy (NCBI): domain Eukaryota; kingdom Metazoa; phylum Arthropoda; class Insecta; order Diptera; family Syrphidae; genus Eupeodes; species Eupeodes luniger. The sequence goes on along the minus strand of OX608073.1, from coordinate 182,046,579 downwards.
ATTTTGAAGCAGAACTTCCGCCAATGAGTTTGCTCAATGCTATTTATTCCCAGAACTTCCCCAACATTTGTGTTGTTTTCCGTGTGTTTTCCACTATACCTGTAACCGTAGCTAGTGCCGAACGTTCATTTAGCGTCCTTGCCAGAACAAAGAATTTTCATCATTCGTGCTCATCACAAGATCGTGTTTCTAGACTTGCTACACTATGCATGGAAGCACCTTTGGCAAGGGAACTGAATTTCGACGCAATTATAAGTTGTTTTGCTGCTCAGAAAGCTAGGAAAGCTCGTTTACCAAAAGAAAACATTTCATTGAATGCAAACTCACTCTAATAAAACATTGTAATAATATTTTAATATAAAGAAAAACAATAAAGAGTAATTAATGTAAAACTTTTAAAATACTTAGTTTTTTTTTAAAGACAAAATTTCAATTACTTTTACTTCGCTCCATTTTATTTTCATAGTAGGTAATAGATCTTCATGCTATTTTTTTAAATCGACCGTATTATCAGTTACTAACATGTCGTTGGCAATATCGAATTGAATGTATGATTCTGTTCGGATTCTGATCTAATCGCATGAAGAATTATTTTCTATCCATCCTCCATTTCAACTAAACTGGACGATACCCGTAAGATTGATTTGATGATTAACACTTTTTTCGGTTAATTTTTCAAACTAAAAATGATTATTTCCGTTAATTCCAACCAATTTCATGCTATTCGTAATTGAAATTAGAACGTACCATATCAGTAGGCATGAACTTTAAAAAAAATGTTAAATATGGGGGGGCCCGAGATTTTTCCGTCCCGGGCCCTGAATTCCTCTCGACGGCCCTGGGCACAAACATTCTAGCTGCCCGAAAGCACAACGAAAACATCAGAAGATCGTCGCCGCAGCCACACGCCTATTAACAAATTCAGACGATGAGGACGAGGTGGCAGGAACTATAAATGCCATGCAAACGGTAAGTGTAGCCTTTTGTAATGATCAAACTCGGTGTACTGAATTTACGAATGTTTTTTCTTTATTTGATACTGGTAGTGCGGTTAGTATTATCCGACGTTCATTAGTGTCCAGTGGTGTCAGGTTGTCGAGCGAGCTAGAATCAACGAGTTACTCAGGGGTTGGGAGTGGAAGAATCCAGTCGTACGGTATTATCCAAACTTACACCATATTTGGAAACAGGATTCACTAAATATCCCTCTATGTTCTTCCAGATGACTCGATGCCTTTACCGTTGATCCTGGGACGTGATTTCTTACGAGAATTTGACATCCACTTGAGGCAAATTAAATCTAATATTAAGAACAAAAATGTTAATTTGTATAAAAATAAAGATTCACATCTCAAACGTTCGTGTGTTCGTGCACCTGATTTTGTTGATTCAAATAAAATAGTTAGTTGTTGTGGCGCATCGATGACCCCATCGGATGTTGAGTGTAGGCCTTCAGTCAGTAGTGGAGTTGTGTCGGCTGGTAGTGTAGAGAGTCCGCTGTTTGATGTCGATAAGGATACAGAGTGTCAACGTGTCACAGTGCATTTTAGTGATGTCGCCCCGCAGGTACATTGTGTTGAAAATTACGATCTTTGTTTCTCACAAATGTGTGCTATAGATTCAGGTATGTCAGAATTAGAGATAGATATTTGCCCGCGGTTACGAAAATACCAGTTTAACGAATTAAAAGCAGTTATTGATAGGGTATATTTACATCCCATAAATGTAGAACGCAGCCCTCATAATTATAAGATGAAGATTCGTCTTACCGATGATACTCCATTTTATTGTCCACCAAGGCGACTATCAGTGTATGAATGAACAGAGGTGAGAAAAAAGATAAACGACCTGTTGGAACGCAAAATAATCCGTCGCAGTAAGTCACCATACGCTTCAGCGGTTGTCTTGACAAAAAAGAAGAGTGGTGATTTGCGTATGTACAGAGATTATCCCGCGTTAAATAAAAAGACCATTCGCGATAATTTTCCCTTCCCACTGATAGAAAACTGCCTCGAGTATATGGAGGGCAAGCGATGATTTACGTTGCTCGACTTGAAGGATGGCTTCAACCAGGTTGGTGTCGAAGATGACTCTGTACAATATACATACGTCTTTCGTAACTCCAGACGGATAGTACGAGTACCTGCAAATGCCATTTGGGTTGAAGAAAATCCCAGCTGATTTCCAACGATTTGTTCACCAGATATTTCAGGATCTGATAGAGGCAGGGAAGATAATTATTTACCTTGACGATATTGCTATAGCAACGGCTGATTTTGAGTCACACTTAGAAATATTATATGAGGTTTTGCAAAGACTCTATGAAAAGGAACTTGAGCTTACACACACATTCAATCCATAGAACACTATCCGATACCTAAGAACCAGAAGGAGCTTCAGTCTTGTATAGGTTTGTTTTCATATTTTCGACATTTTGTTTCATCATTTTCAAAAATAGCCAAGCCATTATTGGACCTCCTAGGCAAAGAAATTAGGTATGATTTTAATAGTGACTGTTTACAAGCATTTGAGGAATTACGGAGTAGATTGGTATCCGCCCCAGTCCTAGCCATTTTTAATCCGCAAAGGGAAACGGAGTTACATTGCAATGCAAGTAGCCACGGATTTGGTTCTGCACTCATGCAACGCCAGGATGATGGGAAGTTCCACCCAGTGGCCTATTTCTCGAAGACAACGACCCCGTCAGAGTCCAAATTTCACAGCTTTGAGCTTGAAACGCTAGCGATTATATACTCGCTTAAACGGTTTCAAGTGTACTTGGAAGGTATACCCTTCAAGATTATTACAGACTGTAATTCATTGACGCTCACCTTGAATAAAAAGCATGTTAACTCAAGAATAGCAAGATATGCGTTAGAACTTGAAAATTATAATTATTCTATCCAGCATAGAAGTGGCACATCTATGGGCCATGTAGACGCACTCAGTAGACACCACACTGTCGCCGTGATTAATGGAAATGGAGTGGACTTTTATATTCATTTAGCTCAGAATAGGGATCCGAAAATCAAGAAACTTAGAAGACAACTTGAGACTGAGATACTCCTAAAGTATGACTGAGATACTACTAAAGTATGAATACTTTACGTAACGGAAGATATGGAAGACAATGTGATAAGGATGATCCACGAAAAGATTGGTCACCTAGGTATTGAGAAGTGTTATAATCAGATAAGGAAAAATTATTGGTTCCCAGGTATGAAAGATAGGATCGAGGTGTTCATAAAAAACTGCGTGAAGTGTATTATGTTCTCAGCGCCAGCTAGAACAAATGATCACAATATGTATAGTATCCCAAAGAACCCTATTCCATTCGACACATTGCATATGGATCATTTCGGCCCTTTGCCAGCCCTAACGTCAAAGCGAAAACATATCTTAGTTATCATTGATGCCTTCACAAAGTTCGAACGGTTATATCCCGTCAATTCGACTAGCACCAAAGAGGTTTGCGCCTCAATGGAAAAATACTTTAGCTATTATAGTCGTCCTAGGCGCATCATAACAGATCGTGGTACTTGCTTCACCTCCCTAGAATTTTCAAGCTATCTACTGAAACATAACATTGATCATGTTAAGGTAGCAGTTGCTTCACCACAAGCCAATGGTAAAGTAGAGCGTTTGAACCGAGTTATAAAAGATATGTTAAGTAAACTAAGTGAGCCTATTGATCACTCAGATTGGTCGAATAAGTTGTCCGAGGTTGAATATGCTATTAACAACACAACGCATAGCTCCACAAAGGAGTCCCCTAGTAAATTACTTTTTGGTGTGAACCAGCGCGGCGTGGGAAAATAGTCGATGAACTCACTGAATACTTAGATGACAAACTTAATAGTAAAGAGGGGCGCGATTTTAGTGAAATTAGGCTACTGGCATCTAATGCCATAAAAAAGTCGCAGGAGTATAATGAACAATACTTTTTGAAACACAGTGTAACGGCGAAGCTGTATTCAGTTGGTGATTTTGTAGTAGTGAGGCATATTGACACCACAGTAGGGACCAACAAAAAGTTCATACCAAAATACCGAGGACCTTATGTCGTGCACAAAGTTTTGCCAAATGATAGATACGTCATCAGGGACGTCGACAACTGCCAGCTGACGCAGCTGCTATACGATGGCATCGTTGAAGCAGTGCAGTAGAATATCAGGCGGTTCAGCGTGGGAATTTTTTTTATGGCTTTTTTAATGGTTTTTGTTTTGAATAGTTTTTAATGTGTTTTTAATTGGTGTGGTATTGTGTTTGATGTATTGTTTGGCGCACGCCTTGGCGCTGCATGCGTAAGTGATGATGATGAAGGGTTGGTTTGTGATGTTGAGGATCGTAAATGTTTTATTGGATTTGAATAGAAGTGGGGAAGAGGCGGCGGTGCGGCCTCTCTGGATATTTGGAGAATGTGCGTTGGATGGATCGTGATGATTGTGGTGGTTGCTGCCGTCGGTCGGTTGGTCGGGTCAGTCGGTCGGTCGGGAGGGAGTTTAAAGAAGATGTGTGTGAAGTAGTTTTGGATATTTGGAGAATGTGCTGTGGATGGATCGTGATGATTGTGGTGGGGTGTGGGTAATGTGTTTGGTGGTGGTTGCTGCCGTGTCGGTCGGACGGTCGCGTCGTCGTCGTCGTCGTCGTTTATGTGGTATGGTTGTGCGGTACAGCATGTGCCGTGGTGGTGGTTGTCGTCGTGTTCGTCGTCATGGTCGTCATGGTCATCGTCGGTCGGTCGGTCATGTCGTCGTGGTCGTCTTTGTTGTGTGTCGTTGCGGAGGATAGGATAAGAATGTATTATAGGAAAATAACAATAATTGTCAAAAAGATATAAGTTTAATTTAAAAATGGCTATTAAAGTTAATTTGATATTTGAAGACAAACTATTTTTTTTTTATTTTTTAGATTCGATGTATTGGATTTGTTTGTTTGTTTTTCTAGCATAAACTTTAGACAAAGAACAATTAAAATTTTATAACTCACTATCCCTAATAATAAAAGCATTGCGTTGCGTACCTAGCCTAGCTCTCATTTCAAATGTGGGTGAATCAACACGATTAGATTTGCTCCAATGTTTTTTTTAAAAGAAAAAAATTGAATTCCGTAACGGGCCAAATTTATATTAAATTTTAAATTGATATCTGAAGACAAACGATTTTTAGGATGAAGTGATCCGAAGTATTGGATTTGTTTAATTTTCTAGCATAAACTATAGACAAAGAACAATTAAAATGTTATAACTCACTATCCCTAACCACTCGCTGTCCCGGGGTAATAAAGGCATTGCGTTGCGTACCTAGCCTAGCTCTCGTTTCAAATGGGGATGAATCAACACGATAAGATTTGCTCCAATGTTTTTTTAAAAGAAAAAAATTTAATTCCGTAACGGACCAAATTGTTATTAAATTTTAAATTGATATCTGAAGACAAACGATTTTTAGGATGAAGTGATCCGAAGTATTGGATTTGTTTGTTTGTTTAATTTTCTAGCATAAACTATAGACAAAGAACAATTAAAATTTTATAACTCACTATCACTAACCACTCGCTGCCCAGGGGTAATAAAAGCATTGCGTTGCGTACATAACCTAGCTCTCGTTTTAAAATGGATGGAATTAGATGTGTTATAATGAGAAAGTAGTAGTAGTAGAAATTTTAAAGATATTGTACAGCATATGTTTAACGACTGGTCTCGTTTTAATGACGTTGAGTGAAAGAGAACGGTTTTTATGGGAATACAGCTAGGTTCCTACCATAATTTTTGTTGTCACAATACTTGAAGAAAATTTTTCATATAAAGCCATCTAACTTTGTTGAATTTAAAGTATTAATATTCGTATTCTGGACGAACAAGGGGCAGAAAATGGACTTCCTACAAAAATTAAACTCAATCACGAAGGAGAAGCCTTTAGTATCCCTGAGGACACTCAGTGAAGAGATGATGACCATCATAAAGGCTACGAAGAGAACCACCAAATTTGGAGAAAAGGTTTTGGTGGAGCTGGAAAACTTTAAATGTTTTCTTCCGAATAAATTCTCCCATTTGACAGAGGAAGATATGGCCCAACTAAAAGGCTGCAGGATGAAGGTCATACAACCACCACCTGTGCTATATGGGGCATATACGATAACATTTTCTGCGCCATCCAAGCGGGGAAGGAATGAGGACGAAGACGACGAAGAAGTAGCCGAACAGCATCCATACGGGAAAAAACGCATGAGGATTGACAATTGAAAAAAAAAATGTTAAATTTGAAAAAATAAAATAAAATATAATATAAATATAATTTTTAAAAAAAATTGTTTTCTAATTTCACTTATATAATTTTCTCAAATCTCCGTTGGTGCTTTTCTTTTCTTTTGCTTAGAAGGAGAAATCTTGATGAGGTTTGGGTTTGTTTTTATGAATGATTAAAACGCTGCAGTATTTTAGTTTTTAATATAGTTTATTCATTTAAAATTGTTTTAGCACGGTTAGACTTCTTCTTTGTTGATTTGAAAACCATAAACAGTTAGTAAAAAAAAAATCGTTTAAATAACAGACTCCCATTGAAATGAAACCTGATATGTGTGAAACTAGCCTTCGAAATTTACAAAAGATATTGTCTTGTTTATTAGTATTATTTTTGATTAAAAGGTATCCAAGAGTTGTGATCGGATGGAAAACCGAGCCATTTTACAAATATTTTATTTTTTTTTCGTCTGAAGCACTTTTTCAATCAGATATGTATCGGGAAACTTTGTTTTTTGTAACTCTAGTTCATAGAATTGGCCCTTTATTGGATGCCCTTGATAGTCTTCTAACAGATATGTAAGAGGATTTGTGCGCTGTACTTTGATTATCTTAAAGATTTCAGTAGTCCAATTTGGAGTGTACCCTTTATCAAAAACATGTTTGTATTTACTAATTCTTACAAAGTCTCCTACCTTGAATTTAGGAGTAATATGAATTTTGATGTAATTATATATTTTGGAAAGTAATTGTTTTTCGTTTGAGGCATTTACTTGAGATGGTTTCATTTTTATTGTACGATGTTTTGAATTATTATAAGTTTTAGTCAGCAATCCTATCATATCAATCCATTTATATGTTCCTTTAAAACTGAATTCTTTCCACATAAGAGTTTTCAATGTGCGATTAAATCGTTCGACAATCGATGCTTTCAGTGGAGTAAATGTTGAATAATGGTTGATTTGATGTTTTTGCATTAGAGTTTGAAATTTCTTATTGAAAAACTCTTTTCCATCATCTGTTTGTAAATTCTTAGGCCATCGACCTTTGTTGAATATATCTTGCATGGCAGCAGTGACCATTGCCCCAGTTTTATGTTTAATAGGAGTCGTCCAAGCAAATTTAGAAAATGTATCAATAACTGTGAGAAGATATCGGTAGTTTTCATTTTCTGACGAATACTGTCCCATTTCGACTAGATCAGCTTGCCATAAATCATCAAGCCCCTTGATAACGACTCTCCTTTTTTTAAAATTTCTTCTTGCTGGCTTATGTAGTTCTTCGACAATGTCTCTTTTACTCATCTTTTCACTGAATGATTAAAACAACAAAACATTTTTCCTTTTTATTAGTTTATTTATTTAAATTCTTTCATTTGATATAGTAACAAGATTTACCTATATGTATACATAGATACTATTTTAGTCTTTTATACAGAGACATCAATTTTTTTATTCTTAACATTCTATTTTCAAGCATGTGGCATGCGCATGTATCTGGTCCAGCTTTACACAGATTTGAAGACCATAGACAGTTAGTAAAATGACACCCGTGTTTTGAAGTTGTACTCGATATATTCATAAATCTTTTCAAGAAGATAACATTGTTTAAAAACTCCTCATGATGTTCTTCCAATATATTATTATGATTTATTTTCAAAAACTCCAAAATTTCATCAAAAATGAATCGAGTGTTAGACATGATAATTGAGTTGACACAATGAGGCATTAAGTTAAAGACTGAAGTGAAGTTATGATTGACTTTAAGTTAAATAGTAGTTTTCCCTTGAATTATAATTTTTTCTTTTTTTTTAATTAATTGTGTCAAACAAGAGTTTCTCAATTTTTTCAACAACTTCATATTTAATGTATTCTCTAAGTTGCTCGTTTGCGTTATCAACATATTTTTTGTTAGCAGCGTCTTCCTGTTCTTGTGGATCTTGAATATTTTTTAGTCGTTTAAACGTTAGATTGTAATCACCGCTTTCTGTTTTTAAAAAACCCTCACCAGCTGGTCCAGGCAAACCTCGCTCTCCCTGTAAACCTGGTGGCCCCGGCTCTCCTTGTTTCCCTCTTGGGCCCCTCGGTGGGGTCCTATATGAATAACGACCAAATTTATCAACACTCATTATTTTTTTATTCGATAATATCGGCTTCTTTAAGTTCTTCAATAATTGAAACAATTTCGTTAGAATAATTGTTATGTCCAGCTTGATGTGAAGCAATAAGAAGTCTCAATCGATCTACAAGCTCATTGGGATTATCCCAAAATATATAGTCTTTTTTCATTTTTGATAATTGCATTAATCCATTTCCTGAAGTTGTTTGTGGTGTTAATGGTACAGGTAATGGCTTAATAGAAGGGTTTGTGTTGAATCCTAATAATTTACTTATTATATTTTTATACTTATAACCACGATTACCAAGTATTTGTCGCTGTGAATCATGATCTTTTCTATATGCATTAGTGTCATGTAAAATGGTCTTGTAGTGTAAATTGTCTTATCGGGATTTTTCTTAAATATAAGCTCATATAACCCATTTGTTCCTTCAAAGGTTTTATTTCTAATTTCTATATCCCTGCCGAGAATATTGAACTCAGCATTACCGATGTACCACTTTCCATCTTTTAAACGAATACCATACGTTTTATCAAGAGTGCTGGAATTATTAATAAATAAATCTATATATTTTTTAGGCGTGTCGTGAAATTCTTTTTGTGACAATCGTTCCATAAAGTTGCGATGACTTGCGTAATAGTTTGAGGTTTTCTTTGTTCTTTTTGGAGTATCATTGTCATCGACAAAAATAGGTGAATCGTCAATAAAAGACTTTGGCGTAATGAATTCATCATGTGGTTGATGTTGTTCCAAATTGAGTTTTATTTTCTTTAAAGGGCTCTCGATAAGACTGTTTTGAAACTGCTCGGAATTTGATTGTTTAACCAATTCGTTTAGGGGTTTCGTGAGTGGCTTAAAAGTTTCTTCAATTTGAGTCTCGTAAGCTTCCCTATCGGTCTTGAATGATTTGTATTTCTTTCGTAGAGCATCGGTGGTTTTAATGAGCTCTTTTGTTAGTTTTACATCTATGTTCATCATATTGAAAAGTTAATTTCTTCTTACAAATGCAGTTGAAAAAATAAATCTCGAAGTTGATGAAAAAATCTTTCGATAGTTCTTAAACCAAATTTTTATTGCGCTTACTGGTCTTAACCGTATAGAATACTGGGTCTTAAACTGGATTGAACCGCTTTTAACTGCTATAATCTGTCGCTGAACTGTTCTGTACTGCTCTCATGGAACATTACTGTACATATGATGCAAAAATCAAAAATTGTATCTATTTTATAGCTTAAGGAAGCAGTCAAAACCCTTTCTATATCGACCTTCATTCAAGGGGCTGTCCTTATCAATGACCACAAACCCGTAATTTGTGTTCCAACATTCTGCACATACCTTTTGAAACATTTTAAATGTCATATCCGAATTGACATGATCATTATAAATATGTTTTAAATTCATATCATCCTGTTTGAAGACGATGAGAAAATTCGCATTGTCTCGAATTAAGTGTTTCGGTATTCTTGTATATGTTTGGCACAAATAAAAACTATCGATGTGATGATGTCGTCCCATACTAAAATACACTCGAATCGTATCTTGTTTTTCACAGGCAATATCGTCAAAGATGAATATAGAATTTGGTTTAGCCTTTTCGACTCGAATTACATCACAATTATTGGAAAATGTAAAAAAGCCCATGTTTTTTATTGGTTTTATGGCTTTTCGTAAAAACTCATACTTCGGTTGATGTAGAGATTTAGAATAAACATAGATATTTTCAAATTTCAAGCCATTTGGATGTAGTAGTAAACTCATCATGACATTTGTTTTTCCACAGTTTGAGGGACCAGTAATTAACCCCCTTATACTATGAGGGAATAATTTACCATGCTTTTTTCTCTCAATCTTGTTATCCAGTTCCATATTTTGTACCGGTAACTGGTATTGTTGCTTAACGAATCGCATAGTGATGAAAACTAAATAAATTCCTATAAATGTCAAGTTTATATATATAAAAACCCTCATATCGCATCTAACCATTCTAGCGCAAAGATATTAATATAAAATGTTTGATTTTTCCAAAAATTCTATCAGTCAAAGAAATATTGTAGAAGGAAAAGGTTTATTAAATACCTTAATAAACAAACTACCTATTGAACTACATCTACCTGGTTATCAATACTGTGGTCCTGGAACAAAACTTCAAAAACGCTTAGCTCGAGGCGATCCGGGAATTAATTTGCTTGATCAAGCGTGCAAAGAACACGATATATCGTATTTCAAATTTAAAAATACATCTGATCGACACATTGCCGATAGGATTTTAACTGAAAAGGCCTGGCAGCGATTTAAATCTAAGAACGCTAGTATAGCTGAACGGTCAAACGCACTATTGGTTACCAACCTCTTAAAAGCAAAAACAAAATTCGGTATGGGTTGTTCTCAGAGTAAAGATAAGAAGCCTAAAAAAAGAGCGAAAAATGAAAACGAAGAAAAGAAGTTCAAGATAGATAATAAAGCTAAACAACCCTCCTTTAGAAAAGTGATTCACACAATTGGGAATAATATCAAACGTAAAAAACCTCTCAATTTAGAAAAAGCAATTAAAATAGCAATATCATCTGCCAAGAAAACAGTTCGAAAAAACATTAAAAGAATTAAGACGCCAAGAGTTATTGCCATACCAAAAACTGGAGGGGCAATTCCTTTCCTTATTCCTCTGTTTGCTGGACTTTCAGCACTTGGAGCTTTAACGGGTGGAGCTGCAGGAGTAGCCAAAGCTGTCAGCGATATCAGCATTGCTAAGAAAGATCTAGAGGAGAAAAAACGTCATAACGAGAAAATGGAATCAATTGCAGTCGGACAAGGCTTACACCTTAAACCTTATAGAAAGGGGCTTGGACTTTATTTAAATCCAAAGTCAAAAAACTCCTAAGTTCGCTACCCAATCGTGCATTAAATGAAATAGATTTGAGAAATTTTGCAAAGAATTTAATTCCGAATTTTCGAGGAGTTTTCATGCGCGATAATTTACCAAAAACTAAACCGAAGAAAAATGAATCTGGGATTGTAAATCTTGATTCTTCAATTGGTCCTGGAACGCACTGGGTAGCGTATTATAAAGAAGGCAGTAAAATTGAATATTTTGATAGCTTTGGAAATTTACAGCCTCCTAATGAAATTATTAACTATTTGGGTGACAAAATTAACTATAATTATACTAAATATCAAGATTACGACTCTTTTAACTGTGGTCATTTATGTTTAAGATTTTTATATGATTGTTTATTTTCAAATAAATAAAGAGTTTTCTTTAAAAATGGTTTCATTGTATTTTTTATAAGCATGACGTTGACACTTACGCTAAGCGGAAGAACTTCCCATCTATTAGCTGAATATTTTCCACCTTTGAACCTGGATCAGGACTACGTTTGCGGATTGATTGATTTTCAAACGTACAACTCCATTCCGAATGTAGATGAACGGAACAATTTGTTTCATATAGGGGAATATGAAATTGAAATCCCAACTGGGTCTTATGAAATTGATAACATTGCAAAATTTATTTCCGAAGAATTATTATCACGAAATTCTACAGCTATTGTTCAAATAGAGGCAAATAATAATACTATGGTATCTGAAATCCGGAGCAACGAAAAAATATATTTCAATAAGGATAGAACTATTGGAAAACTACTTGGTTTCAGTAAATGTGTTCTTGACCCCGGTGTGGTACATTTGTCGGATTTACCTGTTGATATAAATAAGGTGAATGTAATACGAGTTGAGTGTAATATCATTACTGGTTCTTATTTTAATAATACTCCTGTGCATACTTTACATGAATTTTCTCCAGAAACAGGAGCAGGGTATAAAATCATAGAAGTCCCGAAAAATGTCATCTATTTACCTGTGAACGTCAATCGAATAAGCAGTCTAACATTAAAACTCGTGGATCAAGACGGTGACTTGATAAATTTCAGAGGAGAAAGAATAACTGTACGACTGCATTTAACTCCAAAATCACAATAATGTTAATCTATAATAGTAATTATAAAATAGATACGAAAAGTAACCATCCATTTAGTTCTATTAGAACAGCACCACCGTCAAGACCAAAACTATCATCTGAAAATAAGACCTACCTTCTTACATTAGGATTTAAACTAAAGTAAAACAATATGAACGAAATATTAAACATTACCCATGGACCTAACTATGATAATAGCATATCTAAGTTTGAGTACCATAGTTACTCGCCATTTCTTCAGTCATTCAATCCAAGTGATGAAATACGTATTGCCATACAGCAACAGGACTTGTGCATTTTACCCTGTGAAAGCTACATTTATATAGAAGGAGGCCTAATTAAACAAGATGGAGCGTTATCATCTACAGCAAAACTATCTAATAATGCTATGGCATTTCTTTTTGAAGAAATACATTATGAACTAAATGGCATGGAAATTGAGAGCAATAAGAATGTGGGCATTACATCATCATTGAAAAATTATATATCTTTAACGGAAAATGAAAGTAAAAGGTTAGAAAATGCTTCATGGACTGGAAACTCCACCATTTCACCTTCAGCGGGAACTTTTAATTTTTGTATACCTCTGAAATTTCTATTGGGTTTTGCCGAAGACTATAAAAAGATCATACCAAATGCTAGACATGAGTTGATTTTAATTCGTACTCGATCTAATGAAAATGCTTACTATACTACAGAAAACGAGGAAATAAAACTATCAATTTTTAAATTGCAATGGAGAGTTCCACATATCACACTGTCCGATTCCAATAAGCTCACATTATTGAAACAAATACAATTAAAACCGATTCAAATTCACTTTCGAAATTGGGAAATGTATGAATATCCAACACTACCTACCAACACTGATCATGTATGGACAGTTAAGACTTCAACTCAACTTGAGAAACCGAGATATGTTATTATTGCTCTACAAACCAATAGAAAAAATCAAAAGGATAAAGATGCAAGTAAATTTGATCACTGTAATGTGAGCAATGTCAAATTGCATTTAAACTCTGAATCCTACCCTAGGGAAGATTTAAATCTAAGATATACACCGATAGACCGATATGCTATTCTGTACGAAATGTACTGTACATTTCAAGAATCATATTATCAGAAACAATCACAACCGCTTTTATCATTGCAAGACTTTAAGAATATCGCACCAATCATAGTAATTGATTGTTCCCGTCAAAATGAATCAATTAAATCCGGACCTGTGGATGTGAAAATTGAACTTAAAACATCAGTCGCAGTACCAGCTTCAACAACTATGTACTGCCTTATTCTTCATGATAGAGTTATAGAATATAATCCCGTTACTGGAGAAGTAAACAAACTTACTTAAATTGACTGTCATGACATGTAAACTAATCAGTAGGAAAGTGGATTCGACAGTCATACACACATTTTAAAAATGAATACTTATATTGCGGATTTTCAAGGGTATGGAGGTTTTAATAGTGGCTTCATAGTGAAAGAAGTAGCTGTATATCATGCTGGGCATCACCATCACTTTATTGTTTCTCCTCCTTTCGATTTGAGTCTTCTATCAAAATCTCTTAGAAAACAAACTCGATGGTTATTTAAGAATCATCACGGTTTAACATGGAAAGATGGATTTACAAGTTTTCCTCAAATAAAGAAATTTCTTCGAAACAAAATTCAAAATGGAGTTGTTTACGTTAAAGGAACTGGGAAAGCACAATGGCTCAGAGAATTACTACTCAATGAAAATATAGAAGTCATCAACTTAGAAGATATTTTCAACTGCCCCAATTTAAGGGAGCTTAGAAATACTTATCCCTATGAAATGAAATGCCAGAACCATGAAAAATGCTGCGCCCTTCAAAATGTATACCTCTTACACAAGTTCATTAATTATAATTTTCCTAAGCAAAAGTAATTTCATAAAAAAAAACATTTTATCTAACTATGTATAAATCTTTTACATGAACTCAATGATTTTGTTGAAACCAACACTTAGCATGTTATTATTCCAAATAAATATACACATAAACAATGTTTTTTTTAGTTTTTTTTTATTTAATATTCAATTCAATTTCGTAACAACATTTTGACAGCAAGTCCAGAATCTCACAAATTTTAAATCTAAGAGGGTAAGAATACTGTAGAGCTATTTTGACGATAAAATCCAAAGGGTAGGGAGCTATGGTTAGAGAGAAAGTGACGTTTTTCCGATCTGGGTGTATAGGTTTTACATTGTGTCTTAGTTATCACTTGATGATCTTTTGTTCTGCAAATATTGTCGGAAATAATCTGAATGTGATTATTGCCATCAGAGTTAAGAACTGCTTCTTTGATTGTTTCGAAATTAATTTTTTTTGATGCCGAGTAATTCAAACATATTCCTTTTACCTTGCAAATAACTTCTTCTGTGTTGTTTTTTCCACTTAACACTTTGTAGGCATAATTCTTTGGTCCTCCGCTAACAAATTCAGTTATGAAACTTCCTTCGCCGAAGCATTCCAGCTCGTCAGTCATATCTCCAATCATGTTGCCAGTTTCAGGATCACTATCCCCTTCTCTGCTTACGAATATTACGGAATCCGTATCGTAGTACAACACTCGTTTACCTAATTCCTCCAAATATTCGTAGAGCTTTAAACGCGCTTGTGTAGTCGTATATGCTGCAATGCAGACATTAGCTGTGTTCAGTAGCTTAGCAGATTCTTCTTTATATTGATAGTTCAATATTAAATTTGTTTCATTCACAGGAAATATTGAACAGACGTTCACGGAAGGATTTGTTATTATTTCATACAATTCAGCAGGATTATTTATAATGGATGTTTGGGGTTGGTTTTCTCTTTGACCAAATTTACCCCAAAATGAATTGAGTATAAGTTTTGCCAAAGATCTTTTGCCTTCATTTTTCACTATTTCGGAATAATCTAGCTCAATATTTTCGTTTTTATGAAAATTTGAAATATAGTTGATCTTATCTTCTTCCGTTATACAAGCTGCAGGCCACCCCGACGCTTCTTGTTTAATTTTTAAAAATTTATCCATCATAGCGTCAAATAAGCCTCTTGAATTTGTATCTTTATCATACTGTATGGTATCATATTCCCATATTTCGTAAATTGTAAGAATTGTATAACCTGTCTTAATGGCTTTAACAACTTCTTCAATTACCCATGTTCCACATAAAGCTCTTTCACTATCAGAATGAGAACAAATATCATCACTACACACTTTATCGCTGCAAGATCTGCACGAGGTAAACATCAATTTGTTATTTTGTTTGATAGGAAGAACAGGATGAAATAGTTGATCCGGAGGTCATATTTTGCACTTGATAAAATATTTGTAAAATGGCTCGGTTTTCCATCCGATCACAACTCTTGGATACCTTTTAATCAAAAATAATACTAATAAACAAGACAATATCTTTTGTAAATTTCGAAGGCTAGTTTCATACATATCAGGTTTCATTTCAATGGGAGTCTGTTATTTAAACGATTTTTTTTTTACTAACTGTTTATGGTTTTCAAATCAACAAAGAAGAAGTCTAACCGTGCTAAAACAATTTTAAATGAATAAACTATATTAAAAACTAAAATACTGCAGCGTTTTAATCATTCATAAAAACAAACCCAAACCTCATCAAGATTTCTCCTTCTAAGCAAAAGAAAAGAAAAGCACCAACGGAGATTTGAGAAAATTATATAAGTGAAATTAGAAAACAATTTTTTTAAAAATTATATTTATATTATATTTTATTTTTTCAAATTTAACATTTTTTTTCAATTGTCAATCCTCATGCGTTTTTTCCCATATGGATGCTGTTCGGCTACTTCTTCGTCGTCTTCGTCCTCATTCCTTCCCCGCTTGGATGGCGCAGAAAATGTTATCGTATATGCCCCATATAGCACAGGTGGTGGTTGTATGACCTTCATCCTGCAGCCTTTTAGTTGGGCCATATCTTCCTCTGTCAAATGGGAGAATTTATTCGGAAGAAAACATTTAAAGTTTTCCAGCTCCACCAAAACCTTTTCTCCAAATTTGGTGGTTCTCTTCGTAGCCTTTATGATGGTCATCATCTCTTCACTGAGTGTCCTCAGGGATACTAAAGGCTTCTCCTTCGTGATTGAGTTTAATTTTTGTAGGAAGTCCATTTTCTGCCCCTTGTTCGTCCAGAATACGAATATTAATACTTTAAATTCAACAAAGTTAGATGGCTTTATATGAAAAATTTTCTTCAAGTATTGTGACAACAAAAATTATGGTAGGAACCTAGCTGTATTCCCATAAAAACCGTTCTCTTTCACTCAACGTCATTAAAACGAGACCAGTCGTTAAACATATGCTGTACAATATCTTTAAAATTTCTACTACTACTACTTTCTCATTATAACACATCTAATTCCATCCATTTTAAAACGAGAGCTAGGTTATGTACGCAACGCAATGCTTTTATTACCCCTGGGCAGCGAGTGGTTAGTGATAGTGAGTTATAAAATTTTAATTGTTCTTTGTCTATAGTTTATGCTAGAAAATTAAACAAACAAACAAATCCAATACTTCGGATCACTTCATCCTAAAAATCGTTTGTCTTCAGATATCAATTTAAAATTTAATAACAATTTGGTCCGTTACGGAATTAAATTTTTTTCTTTTAAAAAAACATTGGAGCAAATCTTATCGTGTTGATTCATCCCCATTTGAAACGAGAGCTAGGCTAGGTACGCAACGCAATGCCTTTATTACCCCGGGACAGCGAGTGGTTAGGGATAGTGAGTTATAAAATTTTAATTGTTCTTTGTCTATAGTTTATGCTAGAAAATTAAACAAATCCAATACTTCGGATCACTTCATCCTAAAAATCGTTTGTCTTCAGATATCAATTTAAAATTTAATATAAATTTGGCCCGTTACGGAATTCAATTTTTTTCTTTTAAAAAAAACATTGGAGCAAATCTAATCGTGTTGATTCACCCCCATTTGAAATGAGAGCTAGGCTAGGTACGCAACGCAATGCTTTTATTATTAGGGATAGTGAGTTATAAAATTTTAATTGTTCTTTGTCTAAAGTTTATGCTAGAAAAACAAACAAACAAATCCAATACATCGAATCTAAAAAATAAAAAAAAAATAGTTTGTCTTCAAATATCAAATTAACTTTAATAGCCATTTTTAAATTAAACTTATATCTTTTTGACAATTATTGTTATTTTCCTATAATACATTCTTATCCTATCCTCCGCAACGACATACAACAAAGACGACCACGACCACGACGACATGACCGACCGACCGACGATGACCATGACGACCATGACGACGAACACGACGACAACCACCACCACGGCACATGCTGTACCGCACAACCATACCACATAAACGACGACGACGACGACGACGCGACCGTCCGACCGACACGGCAGCAACCACCACCAAACACATTACCCACACCCCACCACAATCATCACGATCCATCCACAGCACATTCTCCAAATATCCAAAACTACTTCACACACATCTTCTTTAAACTCCCTCCCGACCGACCGACCGACCCGACCAACCGACCGACGGCAGCAACCACCACAATCATCACGATCCATCCAACGCACATTCTCCAAATATCCAGAGAGGCCGCACCGCCGCCTCTTCCTCACTTCTATTCAAATCCAATAAAACATTTACGATCCTCAACATCACAAACCAACCCTTCATCATCATCACTTACGCATGCAGCGCCAAGGCGTGCGCCAAACAATACATCAAACACAATACCGCACCAATTAAAAACACATTAAAAACTATTCAAAACAAAAACCATTAAAAAAGCCATAAAAAAAATTCCCACGCTGAACCGCCTGGTATTCTACTCAGTGCGATTGCGGAGATGGGTAACACCGGTGCGGGATTCGGGGGCCGCGGCAACTGACTGTTAGGAGCTACAGTGATTGAGGTCAATCAAGGTCAGATTGGCCGAGTTGTAATGTAATTTATTTGATTGGTTTTAACGTAAATGTAACATGAGCTTAACAAAGAAGCTACTGCCAACGCCACCTCGAACTCACTGTCATGAATTATAACCAACTTCAAGTAATAGGAAAAGAGCAGATGGCTTGGAAAAAGGAAGCGAACCGCCATCATTAAGAAAGAGGACGCCAATCGAAGCAGACAAACAGTTTTAAGCTTTTAAGTTAGACGTAATTTCGAATTATTTTTATAGATTGGACATTAAATATCAAATAAATAAGACATTAAAGGAGTTAAACTAAATCCGGCTTTAAACTTCAACAAACACCTAACCGAAAAAGCCAATAGCTCTCAAAGCTTGCTTAACCTATCATGGAAAAATGTGTTTTCCAACAAAAGATAAGATATTTAATGCAGTAGTTAAATCAACTCTTTGCTATACTTCTCAAGTTTGGGGGTCATATGAGTACGAGGAAATTGAGAAATTCCATAGGAATTTCATAAAAAAGTTCTTCAATCTACCTCAAAATATAAATTAAATTATTTATTATTAGAAGTTTATAAAAAGACATCTTTATTCGGTCACTATTTACTTAAGACTAACTTACAATTTTGAAACTAAACTTAACATAACTTATTCTGGCCTACTACTGCAGCATATCAGCAACTGGCGTGTGTTCTTTCCAGACGCTGTGTCAGCAAAAGCAGCGCTCGTGTTCGCTGCTTACCCAATAATGTTCCCACGGGAACGGAAGAATTGCCGATTCAGCTTTTTGTTGGTTTAAGCTTGTTTGTCGTTAACTTATACTTGGAAAGCCGACTACCAAAACTCTTGACAAATACACTAAAGTCACAGGCTGGCTTCATAATAAAGGTATGGTGTCACTATGAGGAATCAAGGCTTTCAAAAAAACTACATTTGTATGAGTTGAGGGATAAGGACTGGTGGTTTGAAAGATGGCAATCTATTGGCAACGCTTGTGGGGAAACCTTACATATTGATGTGAACAACCAACGTAATTTAAAAGACAAACTCTACCGCATTATTGAGAAAAACGAAGACTCTGTTCGAGATGCCTTCATCGTTAAGGCTAGGAATTCTGAAAGTAGAATTTTATACAGTTAATTTTAATCTAAACAAGAAAAACTACTTTCACGGCTCACTTAGCTATGATGAAGTCGATCTCTGACTTTCGAGCAGGAAAGATTTAGGCAGTGTGGAGTTTATTTACAAGTGTTGTGGAAATTAGAGAAGTCAGTAAATTCTTAGCTAGTCACTCATTAAATAAATAGTTCGATAGCGCAGCGCTAGTGTGTTGGCTTGAGAACCAAGGGTCGTGAGTTCGATCCCTGCATTGGGTGGAATTTTTTTATTCTAATCTCGAGTCGCGATGATAAACCTAATAAAGGAAAAAACAGCAGGGGCATTGAAAAATGCTTCGGCCAAATCATCCGATGTTAAATTAGCGGTGGAAAACACCGTAGGCAATGAAGGAAGGAAGAAGAGGAGGCGGACCTCAAGAGCAAAGCCAAATTTGGATGGTAAAAGGCCAGCCACCATCTCAACCAAGCTGCAAGTTGAGGTGGTTGACACACAAAGAGCAGCAAAGACAACGGCAACGAAAAATATCCAACGGCAATACGAAGATGATATTTGTTCCGATGACTCTGTGGAGTACATGTCCGGAGAAGGGGAGGGACTGTACAGGGCCGGCGGCAGCAATATGTTCGCTGGGCTGTCCACTGAATACACTGACGAGGAGGTGAAGGAAGTCCTCCTAACAAAGCAGGCAAGCATTGATAAATGCGAGAAATTGCTTAATACGCTTAAGGAGGAAATTAAGCCCCTTCTAAAACGCCTTAAGCAAAAACAGGAGACGCGCCGGCAAGAAGAGGCAGCGGATTTAAAAAAGAGGCAACTGCAGAGGTAGCAACATTAAAGTCAACAACAAGAACCACAGCAGCAAAAACAACAACAACAACCACAGCAGATGAAACAGCAAAAGCAAGTTGCTACTAATAACAAGCAACATCAAAAGGAGCAGCCTAGACCCAACACAGGGGCAGTGCAATCAGGCCCCAGCTCATCGAGGGCCCCCAAACCAATGGAGGCAGCAGCACCAGCCGTAATACCAACAGCAGCACCAGCAGTAGCACAAGCAGCAGATCCGGTTGCATCAACATCAGCAGCAGCAAAGTAGCAACAACAGCAACTCCAGCAACACCAGCAACAACCACGGCAAAAGTCCGAGAAAGTGCCACCAATAAGGACGTACAAGGTCGACCTACAGGACTTAAAACAGGTATGTAAGTCGGCCACGGATAATAAATTTAGTATTAAAATTATAAATGAAAAGCATAAGCGGTATTCGGTCCAATGCTTCACATTGGCCGAATACAAAATAGTTAAAGAGTGCCTAAAAGCAGCCACTGCTGAATTCTTCAGCTTCACTCCTAGGAGTGAAAAACCGAAGACGGTCCTTTTGAAGGGCATCAGTTCCTGCACGGAACCAGAGGAGCTCCTAGCTGAGCTCCGTCAGAAAGCCAGCGATGACCTCGAATTCATCGGAGTCAAGCCTTTTTCTACGGTAAGGTACAGACGGGAGGGGCATAAACTGCCAATATTCATTGTAACTCTGTCGTCCCAAAGTATACTGGAGAGTCTCAGGAATATTACCGTCCTAGACTACCAGGTCATACACTGGGAAAAATTAATGAGGCACGACGACATGCTGCAATGCATGCGCTGCCAAAGGTTCGGTCACGCTGCAGCCAACTGTGGAATGCAGGAGCGCTGTGTGAAATGCGCCGAAACCCACAATAGGGGTGAATGTAGGCTAGGGACTGAGCGGGTCGAAGACATGACCCAGCTCAATTGTGTAATATGCGTGAACGAGAGGCACCCCGCAAATTATCGGGGCTGTCCTAAGGTCCAAGAGATACGGGACAAACAGGCCAGCCAAAAAGCCGCAGAAAGTCGAACCGTACGACAAGCTCCGACAACAAATTCATTCGTGAGACCCGATGTTTCTTACGCCAGATCTGCGAAAGGAATGGGTAAAGCGAGACAGGCTCCACCACCACCGGTCGTCCCACAGGCCCAAGAGCCTAAGGCGCCGGCGGGGCAGCCAGACATTCTGTCCTTGTTGCTGAGCATTCAAGGCCAGTTGGCAGGACTGCAAAGTCAGATCGTGGAGCAAGCCAGAAGAGTAGATAAACTCTACTCTATGATGGCTGGCCAAGCGCAAATTCAGGGTTAAGGGCGCGCTGCCGAAGACGCGCCTTAGGATCCTAGGTTTGAATGTGAATTCATTGATTAGGATCGAACGTAGGACTAATTTGTTCCAGCTGTTAAAAGACTACAGTCCTGATGTGTTTATGGCTAGCGAAACCAAGCTAAACATAAACTGACTAACAACAATTACAATATCGTAAGAAGGGATCGACCCGGCTCTACTCAAGGAGGCGATGTTGCAATCTTCATACGTAAGGGCATTAATTATAAAGTCGTATACAATAATGATTTGCGAAAGCTCAGGACGCTAGAAGTTTGCGTCGTATGCATCTCTCTCACTCAAGGGAAGCGGATGTATATGATTGCGGCTTATGCGGCTGACGCTCCGCAGGCTACTATCTATATTTCAGAGCTCGAGATTCTTTTCAGAGTACTAAAACTGAGCTTGGAAGAAAACTACTTCATTATGGCCCGAGATTTGAACGCGAAACATGAAGATTGGGGAAATCAAACAAATAATCCAAGAGGTAATCATCTTTTTAATTTGATGAATCTTCACGGTGTTGAATATGGTGTTGACCTGCTGGCTACTGAAAGGCCATCGTTCCCAAGGAGCGGTTCCTTTCTGGACCTTTTGCTGTACGATACCAGACTGACAATAACGAACAAAGTGGGTAATCACCCTCGAAACTGTTTACAGACAGTCGATTACGACAGTGACCACTGCGGACTCGCTGCTGTAATTCAGATTCCGAACGAGCTTGTGGAATTGGATGAATTCGTTCCAACGCATTCTTACAATTATAGTAAGATGTGATGGCCACGTTTCACCTAAGTCCTTGCAAGAGAACTTCGTTCGAGTGACATAGCCCCACCAAACAACAGAAACTTGACAAATACAGAAATCGACCAACACCTTGAACAGATGGACAAGATAATAAAACGAACAATGGAACGGACAATACCGAAATACAAGGAACTCGACCATAACAACGTCTACAGTAACGCGACTATAGACGCACTACACACACAGAAAAGCGGACTACTGACAAGACTGAAAAACTTGTACAGACGATTTACAGACCCGTACGACCTGGAGATTAGGACACTGAAGTCGTCGATTAAAAACGTCAACACCCTGATCAAGGAAAACTACAGGTTATCTATTAATTTGTACTGGGACAAGAAAATTCGGGCCGTTAATTCTAGCGACCCGAGTATGTTCCCTAAGATTAATAAGATATTTAGGTCCAAGAACCAGAACGACCTTCCGTGTCTTAAACTCCTGAGAACAGTAGAGAACACAGACGTACTTCTGACAGCGCAAATTGATCATGAGGAAGCCGTCTTGGATGATGACTTCGTTGTGATTGAAGATCCGCAGGAGAAAGTGGAGACAGTTGGTGCTGCTTTCCAGCAAGTGTATAAGGTGAATGCTTGCACTCGCCTGAACCACGACCTGGAGAACAGAGCCTTACTTCATCACTTCTACCTGAGGAATGATATTTCGCATTGGCGATCCGAGAACCGTGGTTTTACCCGGTTTGATGACGACTTTTTAGCAAACGCTTTAATCGCCCATCGAACGGGCCCAAGTCCCTTGCTCATCACGAAGGTAGAAATCCAGCTCATCTTCGATTCAATAAGGAATAAGAAGTCAGCAGGTGTCGACGGTATATCCAATATTGTACTAAGACACCTACCGATTGAAGCAATAGACATCTACACCACTCTGTTCAACAACGCGCTGAATAATGCATATTATCCAGTGCGTTGGAAGACAGCTTTGGTTCATCCTCTCCCGAAAAAGGGAAAGGACAACTCCAATCCTTCAAATCTCCGGTCAATAAGTCTTCTTCCAAGCATCAGCAAGGTATTTGAAAAGGTAATCAATAGGGCTCTGGCTGAGTGGGCTGCGGACAACAGTATAATTCCGGATAATCAGTTCGGGTTCAAGGCAGGACATGACACTATTCATGCCGCGTCTAAGCTCGTTTCTGATATCCAATGGAACAAGTCCAAGAAACAATGCACGGGTGCTATTCTGGTTGATTTAGAGAAGGCCTTCAACACCGTATGGTTAGAAGGGTTGTACCTCAAACTCACCAGACTAGGCATCAGTAAACCATTATTGTATATGCTTTATGATATGCTCAACGGTAGAAAGTTTGTTGTCAAGAGTGGCAATGTAACTTCTACCACCACCTTTGAAATTAAAAACGGTCTTCAACAGGGAGCTGTGAACTCGCCGATCCTCTTCAGCATTTACACCAGCGATCTGATAGGTAGCTTAACTAACGCAATTGCGTATGCCGACGACCTGATTGCGTACAGAACGGCTCGAAAGGTTGAAGTTATTAGAATTCTCTTGCAACGTGACTTCGAGAAGATTCAGTGATACTGCGACGATTGGAAACTGAAAATAAATGTCCAAAAGTCGGAGACAATCTTGTTCCGGACTCCGTTGGCTAAAGCCTCCCGAGATACGTGTAAGAATTGGCGCAAGATGGTCATTGTTGACCCGCACGGACAGGCATTGACGAGCAAAAGTGTAGTGAAGTACCTCGGTATCTGGTTGGACCAGTATCTATATTTCGACAGATGTAGGAAACCTCGGATTGCAATAATTGTTGGGTCATCCAATCAAAATTACAACATCCAAGAAATAAATTGAATTATGTTTATATATTGCTCAATCATTTTATAAGAATAATTATAATAGAAAATGAAGATAATTTAAAAATAATCATTATGTTTGAGTTCTTAAAACTTTCACTTTAACTTAACGAATAATTTAAACTTAGCGCCAAAAAACCAATGTTCACCATCTTTTATTATATTATTATATTAATTAAATATGTACTAAAACTATATGCGAATATTTTTTGTACTAAAAGAACTTGGCTTAGCATCTCTTTGTCAAATAAAAATCACTTCTCGTTACAACATCAAGTTGTTCGGAGCTTTTATTTTACTCTTGTTGGTTTGTTAGATTCGCTTCATTCGCTTTCTTCGCTTTTTTTTCGCTTATTGAAAATCGATATCCATCGACGTTGTTTTTACTTTTACTCGAGACTAAATATCATTAGTTCGAACTTTAGCTAATACATAATTATACATATGTAAAATACAATCCGAGTGAATTTTCCTACAAAAAAAAAAGTAAATTTTCACAAGGAACGGCCGAAAAATCCTTCGTCCGTACATTTTGGCGACAGTGACAGGACATTCCTATTGCTAAATCTCGGTGAAAAATTAAAACAAGTCCTTGAAATAGACCTTAGCTGTGTCGGTATCGGTATCGGTAACGGTTCGTGAAAGTGCAATTGTAACGGGAGGTTCCAGTTATAAACGAGGAAAACTTCCAAGACCCAGCACTAGACGCCAGGAGGAAACCCTAGTCAAATTCTAAGGAGGAAAACTCTCCTACATCCAGAAGAAGACCATCAAAACTCGGTTCAAGCTACATATCAGAGTTGGAAAAAATAAGGGAAATAAGTATAAAAACCTTCCCTATCAGGTATGTGAATACATAATTTCTTTATTTGAACGTGCGCTTAAAATTAAAGTAACTCAACAATACTACATAATTCGTCACAACGAATTCATCAAACCAGCTTTATAACTAAATCACATGATTCATCAAACGCACATTCTATATAAAGAAATTAATGTTGCATGTTAAGTAATTCATTAGTAGTCTTATTGATTTGTGAAACAACATGAAATATTTGCTTTCTTATCAATCATCGACCTGCCAATTTATTTGATAAGCTACACCATCGACAAAAGCTTAGAACACATACCATTTCGCGCATACATCATTCCATCCACAAAATCATATTATAATCCACACAATTATAATTCATAGTCGTTGTTCAGGAATGCCATGCTTGACTATTTCATCCTAAATTATTATTTATCTTGAATTTGCTAAATTTATATCATGAATTGTTTAATTAATGAATTCTTTAAAACTCAATTGATTCTTAATGAAATATTAATATTTTGCAAAGTTGCCAAACATAGTTATATAATACCCTATGTTTTATTACCTTGAAATTTTATTACCTTGAAATTTTATGGCTTTGAAATTTGTATTGCTTTTCACCTTTGTTTTTTCTATATTATGTTCAATCTTAATCCCTTTAACAGCTAATCCATATACACTTGTTCTTATATGGTTAAGCATCTTGCGATGGTGCAATGTAAAGAATCGATCTCTTTACAAGCAACCATCATCGAGTCAACATCAAGTCCATTAAATAAAATTTGTCTTGTTCCAATAATATTGAACTAAATACATTACTTATAACGTGTTAAAAGTTGTATTTTAATTTGAACAATTTTGATTTTTGATAATTATTGCTGAACAAAGTTGGTCCTTCGTAAAGCCGGATTTTTTTGTAAATTTAATATTGAAATAAATTCAAATAAATTTAAATTGTCTTTTGAATTTATATATGGTGGTTGCTTGGAACTTTTGGATTGCTGGAGCTGCACATATTTTTGGTAAAATTGTATCGAATTATTTAAATTTTTTTGCTGTTGTCTGCTGGGTTGCTGTTTTGCTGTTTTGCTGTTGCTGCTGCGCGTTAGGGTTTTTGGAGTGCTGTTTGGAAATAGGTTGCTGCTTTTCTTAAAGACATTTGTGGTGAAAAGTGCATAGTTTGGTGTTACTATTTCCTAGATTTGTTCCTCGCGCGTGTTCGGTTTATACAATTTTGGTCTTAAACATAATACTTGCAACAATCATGCATACATTAAGGCAGGCTCGTGGACATTTAAAGGGTTCGATAACGCGTGCGCATGCTTATATTCTAGAAGTAGAAGATGAAGATATAGACAATTTAGAAACGCGGTTAGAACGGTTAGAGGAAACTTGGAAAGATTTTTGCGCTAATCATAATGAGTTTTTTCAATATTCCGAGCAAGAGGGATACGGTGATCCCGAAATTGATTTTATTGCTACGGAGAAAAAATATCTCGATGCGAAAAGTGCATTTGTAAAAGCGATTAGAAAGAACACTCCTTCAATTCCTCCTCCTCTTCCACCGCGTGGTCAAGCGAATGGCGATTCGTCGGATGATTCTTCCAAGCAACAAGCCGCCTTGTTAGAGACTTTTTTACGCAATCCGTCGATTTCGAAACCATCGACTGAAATTGAGTTGCCGAAGTTTAAAATAACTCCTTTCGGTGGTGATTACCGCGAATGGCCTGAATTTCGGGACATGTTTTTAGGAAGCGTCGGTTGCAAGGAAAAACTTCCGGGTGCTCAAAAAATGCGTTATTTAAAATCGTATTTGACTGATGAGGCTGCAAAGCTTTTAAACGGGATGGAGATAGCTGATTGCAATTATGATCTAGCGTGGGGAAAACTCGAGCGTCGGTATAATAAGCCGTTGTACATTATAAACGCGCATATTGAAAGTTTTATGAAAATGCCAACGGTGGTTGTCGCGGACAGTGGACATTTACGCCGGTTAGCTGATAAATCAGATGAAGTTATTCGTGGTTTAAAGGCTCTGAAATCCGAAAGCAGAGATCCTTGGCTGATTTATTTAATGCTAAGTAAGACCGACTCAGATACGCGTAAAGCTTGGGCACTTCATAATGACAATTCAGAAAAAGCAACAGTTCAGGAATTAATCGATTTTTTGGAAAAAAGATGCGATGCTTTGGAAGCTTGCACAACCAAATCCAATGATTCGAAAAACCGTGGTAATAAACTAACAACGCGTTCGGGTAGTTCTGCGAATAATATTAAAAGCCTTGCCGTATCAAATTCCGTATGTCCAATGTGCAAACAAAATCATAATCTGCCACAGTGTTCTCAATTTCTTGCCTTGCCCATTACCGCCCGTCGAAGCTTTGCTAGGGATCAAAAACTATGCTACAATTGTTTAGGAAGTAATCATTCTTCATCGAGATGTCGATCGAAAGCTCGTTGTCCTCATTGCCGTATTCGTCATCATGTGTTGGTTCATCTAGATTCGCTTTCGTCGGTTAGTGAAGCTAACAATTCAAATGGAGCAATTGCCTCGACATCTCAAGCTTCCTCGTTGCCTATTGTTAGCAACCATATTCAAAATGATATTCGTCCCTCCGTAATTTTGCCAACAGTTTTGGTTCAGATTCCAGATATCTTTGGTAACAAACATCTTTGTCGCGTTCTGCTCGATACGGGATCTCAAGCTTCCTTTGTAACTGAAGGTTTGGTAAAAAGATTACATCTTCGCCGTCGTCATGCTCGCGTTCCTATTTCTGGAATCTCTTCGCTTGAAGCTGGTGTTACACAGGGTGCTGTAACCCTAAAGCTTAAATCTTGTTTTGATTCAAATGAAATGGATGTCGAAGCCTTCATTTTGAATCAAATAACTTCGAAAACTCCTCCTTTGCCTCTTGACCTTGATAGATCATTATTGTTGAATGATTTGAGATTGGCCGACCCAGGTTTCAACGTCCCAGGTCCTATCGATATTTTGTTAGGATCTGACAAGGCCTGGAGTATTTTGCTTGATGGTCGTCGCCGTGATAACAACGGTAACTTGATTGCCCACAATACCATTTTTGGATGGGTAATCACCGGTAAATGTCCGAAAGAGGAAATTGTTTCCTTGACAGTAGGGATTGTGCAGGATGTTGATGTTCTTCTGAAATCGTTTTGGGAAATTGAAGAACTTCCGCAAAATACCTATTCATTGGATTCTGGTGATTTTGCAGACTCTCATTTTTGTAAAACCTTCTCTCGAGCGCCTGGTAACAAGTATGTCGTGGAGTTGCCTTTTCGTCAAAAGGATGTTGAGTTCAGAAACACTCTTTCTGGGGCATTGTCTCGGTTGTTTGCTATGGAGCGTCGCTTCTCTCGCCAGGAAAATCTTCGCTTGGAGTATTGTCGGTTTATGAAGATTTATCAGGAGTTAGGACACATGGAGAGTATTCCAGAAAGCGAAATTGAACCGACTTCTGGTAAAATTTTCTACTTACCTCATCACGCGGTTGTAACAAACAAATTACGTGTTGTTTTCGACGGGTCTCATAAGGATGGAAACGGTACCAGCTTAAATGAGATGTTACACATAGGACCTCCTCTTCAGCGTAATTTGATAAATGTTTGTTTGCGGTTTAGAGTTCCTAGATATGTTTTTTGTGCTGACATTATCAAGATGTTTCGCCAAATTTGGGTTGATAAAAAACATCGTGACTTTCAACGCATTGTGTGGCGAGAAAGTCCTGATCAACCTATCGGACACTATCGATTGTGTACAGTCACTTACGGAACTTCTCCTGCGCCATTTCTATCGATGCGAGTTCTGAAACAACTTGCGATAGATTATGCTGATAAGTTCCCTATTGCATCACATGCTATATTGCATGATTTTTATGTTGACGATATCATGACCGGTTCGGATTCTATATCAGGTATATTGGAATTGAAAGCAGAGTTGGTTGAATTGTTGTCCTGTGGCGGTTTGCATTTGAGCAAATGGAGTTCCAATTGTTGGCCAGTTTTGCAGGGGTTAGATTGTGAACCTACTCGTACATTTTCTCTTGATTTGGATAGCGCTGATAATTGTACAAAAGTTCTTGGACTAGTTTGGAACCCTCATCGTGACATATTTACCTTCAAAATTTCGCTGGAGAAAAAATCGCCATTGTCACCCACTAAAAGAATGCTGTTATCAGAGATTTCAAAAATCTTTGATCCCTTAGGTTTCTTGGCTCCTGCCACCATTTTGTTTAAAATGCTGTTCCAGGAATTATGGGTGCATGAATCAAAGATAGGATGGGATGATCCACTGCCAAGTGAAATAGCTGACAAATGGATTTTCTATCGAAAGGATTTGCTCTACTTCAAAAGGGTCGAAATTGTCAGAAGGTTTACGTTAAATTCGAAACATTTTGATCTGATAGGGTTTTCAGATGCGTCCGAGAAGGCATATTCCGCGGTCGTCTACGTTCGCAGTTTGTCAGAAAATGGAGAAATTAATGTCCAACTTGTTGCTGCTAAGACCCGTGTTGCGCCTGTTAAGCAGTTAACAATTCCACGCCTGGAACTTTGTGGGACGCTTCTCTTGAGTCGTCTAGTAAAATTGGTTCGTTATTCTTTGGATGTAAAACCCTCACAAACCTTCGTTTTTTGTGACTCTAAAATAGTTTTAGCTTGGCTTTCATCTCCTCCTCGTCGATGGAATACTTTTGTTGCTAATCGTACCGCGGAGATTCTTGATGTTCTTCCCCGCTCCGAATGGAACTACATTCGCTCAGAAGAAAATCCAGCTGATTGTGCATCCAGAGGAGTTGAGCCCAGCAAGTTGTTGCAATTAGACATTTGGTGGAGAGGCCCAGATTGGCTATCTATGGATTTTAATTCATGGCCGATTTCAGCAGAAAAAATGGATTTTGAAGATTTACCTGAAAGGAGAAAGCAGCCAGTTGTTGCCAATGTAATGTGTGTGATGGAATCACTTTTTGACAAACTTGCCAAACGAGTCTCATCCTGGTTTCAAGTGATTCGAATCGTTGCTGTTTTTGTACGCTGTGCGAGAAATGGTAAACTTCCTCCAGAGGAACGTATAAAAGGTTTCTTGCGTTCTAAAGAATTGCTTTACGCTAAACTGAAATGCCTTTTATGGGCTCAAGAAGAGTTTTACGAAGAGATACAATCCTTAAAAACAAAAAATTGTGTCTCTACACGCTCTAAACTGGCATCCTTATCACCGTTTCTGGATGATGTTGGGCTACTTCGCGTTGGGGGAAGAATTTCCAATGCTGTCAATGTTTCTTTCAGCCTAAAACACCCTATAATATTGCCTAAAGGTCATCCGGTCTCCATTTGGATTCTACAGGATGCTCATATTAAATTTCTTCATGCAGGTGTATCGGAGCTGTTTTCGCTAGTACGGCAGGAGTTTTGGATTTTTGGATGCAGAAACCATATAAGAAAAATTGTTCATGGCTGTATGGCATGTTTTCGACAACGTCAAGCTACAACAACACAACTCATGGGAAATTTGCCTCTTTCAAGACTTTCCCCATCTTTTGCTTTCGACCGAACGGGCTGTGACTATGCTGGACCAATAACTCTTCGAATCGCCAGAGGTAGAAATCCAAAGTACACGAAAGGATACTTCGCATTATTTGTTTGTATGTCGACAAAGGCTTTACATTTGGAAGTCGTCAGCGATTTATCTACAGATGCATTTTTAGCGGCGTTGAGGCGATTTATTGCGAGAAGAGGAAAATGCAGCGTCATTTACTCCGACAATGGCACCAATTTTTAAGGAGCTGCGAGAACCCTGTGTGAATGGGTTAAGTTGGTGCGTTCTGAAGAACACAATCATCTAGTGTCTTCAACATTGGCAGCTGAAAGCATCAAATGGGAGTTTATTCCTCCACATAGCCCCCATTTCGGGGGCCTTTGGGAAGCTGGTGTAAAAAGTGTCAAACAGCATCTCCGACGTGTCATAGGGAATAATATTCTCACTTTTGAAGAAATGTCTACTTTGCTTTCCCAAATTGAAGCACTCCTAAATTCTAGGCCTCTTTGTGCTATTTCAGATTTAGACTTGAACCCTCTAACACCCTCTCATTTCCTTATAGGTAGACCATATACGGCGATACCGGAGCCCAGCTGTCTGGATGTGCCACTTAACAGACTTGGAAGATGGCAACTTATTCAAAACATGTTGCAAGGTTTTGGCGTCGATGGAACGCTGAATACCTAACTTCACTTCAACAACGTCCCAAATGGAAAAAGAAGACCAAAAATTTTAAAGTTGGTGACCTGGTAGTTATCAAAGAGCTAAACTTGCCACCATCCCGATGGGCGCTAGGAAGAGTTGAAGAACTTCATCAAGGAGAAGATGATCTTGTGCGAGTTGTATCTGTTCGCACCAAAAATGGCATTTTCAAGCCACCTGTAACGAAGCTGGCTATTTTACCATGTTCCTGAAATTCCTTCAGGGGGGCGGCGTGTTCAGGAATGCCATGCTTGACTATTTCATCCTAAATTATTATTTATCTTGAATTTGCTAAATTTATATCATGAATTGTTTAATTAATGAATTCTTTAAAACTCAATTGATTCTTAATGAAATATTAATATTTTGCAAAGTTGCCAAACATAGTTATATAATACCCTATGTTTTATTACCTTGAAATTTTATTACCTTGAAATTTTATGGCTTTGAAATTTGTATTGCTTTTCACCTTTGTTTTTTCTATATTATGTTCAATCTTAATCCCTTTAACAGCTAATCCATATACACTTGTTCTTATATGGTTAAGCATCTTGCGATGGTGCAATGTAAAGAATCGATCTCTTTACAAGCAACCATCATCGAGTCAAAATCAAGTCCATTAAATAAAATTTGTCTTGTTCCAATAATATTGAACTAAATACATTACTTATAACGTGTTAAAAGTTGTATTTTATTTTGAACAATTTTGATTTTTGATAATTATTGCTGAACAGTCGTCTTCACATCCATCTTCGTCGTTATCACTGATAAAAGCTTTTCAAAGCCTCTTCTCTTCAGCCAGTATACTCTTGCACTTTTCGCTCTTTCGCTTAATATCGCATTCGTCCTTAACACAGCATAGATCTAGCTTATGATATTGTTATCATCGTCATCGCTCGTATAACAATCTGAACAAATAGATTAAAATAAAAAAAAAAAAAAAATTGTTCTTTCGTTTGAAATTTCTGCTTTCGATTTTTTGCAAATTTCATTAATTCGTAGTACGTATACTCCTCTTCGCTAACTTCAAAATAGAATTTGGAATTGCTGTTTGTTCCCGATTGCTGCTGTCGTTGCTGCTGCTGGCTATTCATTCCTTGTTGTTGTTGTTGTTTCTTATTTTAATTGCCAATTTGATTCATCTGAATCATAATACTCTCCATTGATCATTTACCAAAGCTAAAATAAAGGAAGACTACAGAATATCTTTCAAACGCTATTTGGATTTTCACATATAAAAATGGCTACTACTCTTGAGACTTTGAAGGGTTCACGCGCTTCAACCAAAGGAAGTATAACTCGAATAAAAAACATCATCGAAACCAAAACACTGTCGGCCA
Organism: Eupeodes luniger; assembly: GCA_951509635.1. Taxonomy (NCBI): domain Eukaryota; kingdom Metazoa; phylum Arthropoda; class Insecta; order Diptera; family Syrphidae; genus Eupeodes; species Eupeodes luniger. The sequence goes on along the minus strand of OX608073.1, from coordinate 182,013,973 downwards.
CTGAGTTGGAATGTCGTTTAGGAATTGTAGAATCGTATTTCAAACAGGCATTGTCCTATCAAACACAAATTGAGATATTAGAACCTACAGACACTTTTCGTAATGACCTTGAAGAAGTTTATGTCTCAACGAAATCTAAAATTCTTTCACTAATGGGTAATGAGAGGGGTACGAGTGCTCTTGAAACTACAATATCTATTCCTCACTCTGTGAACCATCTACCATTTGCAAAGCTACCACGATTTAGTGGTAAATACTCAGAGTACAAGAATTTTATAAACACATTTAAGAAGCGCGTTCACAACGATTCATCTCTTTCGAAGATTGAAAAGTTCAACCACCTTATAAATTGTTTAACTGATCAAGCCTTAGGAACTGTTAAGGCATTTCAAATAACTGAGGAAAACTACGATAAAGCACTAGCAAGGCTAAAACAACGTTACGACAACGATTGTCTTATTTTCTTAGATTATATTTCGCAATTGTTTGAACTACAGAAAATTCAGAAAGCATCTGCAACTCAACTGAGAAATCTTGTTGATAACGTTTCTGCACTTTTTAATTCACTGCAATCCATAGGTTCTGAAACAGAAATATGCAACGCAATAATAATTCATATCGCAATGTCCAAAGCAGATTCAGAATCCCAAGCTAAGTGGGATGAGCAGCTAAAATATAGCAATCTACCAACATGGGAAGAGTGTTCCGAAGTTTTAAGTAGACGTTGCCAATATTTGGAGGCTAGGGAAAGCAAATTAATTAGCTTCGATGCCAGCAAGAAACCTTTCAATAAGTCGAAAGCAGTTCAACATGAACACAATCCAAAGACTTCACTTACAATAACCCATCAGTGTTGTGCATTTTGCAAAGATAATTCGCATACAATTATAGGTTGTCCTATGTTTACTAAATTGTGTGTTCAGGATCGTTTCACAAACATAAAAAAGTTTGGCTTATGTATTAATTGCCTTCGAAAAGGACACAGTGTGGCCAAATGTGTATCGCTTCATAAATGTAAAACTTGCCGCAACTCACACCATACCTTGCTTCATCGACCAACCCAAGGTGCCGTCACTACTGGTACACAGGATTCAGTACTTACTTCTCCTCAGTCAGCATCGCAATCCGTTTTAAATTCTACAGTGGAAAGAGACGTAACTCAGGTTATATTAGCCACAGCCATTGTATTGATTAAAGACGCTTCAGGAGGCTTCCAGTTAGGAAGAGTTTTGTTAGATTCGGGGTCGCAGGTTAATATGATGAAAGAACATTTCGCTAGAACCTTAAGACTTCCAATTCAACGAAAAAATGTAAACATTCAAGGTATAGGCATTAGGCATGATAGAAACGAAGTCAGGTTCCACTACTCAAACTACAATCAAGTCCCGATACTCATAATTTGAGCTTTCATTAGAATTTCTCGTTTTACCCTCGATTACTGGTTACCAACACGATCCATCAGTTAATATCGACAGCTGGAACCTTCCAAAAAACCTAGAGCTTGCGGATGAACAATTCAATCGATCTGCGCCAATCGATTTGCTATTGGGGGCAGAATCATTCTTAGATCTGTTGCTGGTAGGCCAAATAAAACTTGGATATGAGCTGCCATCACTACAAAACACCCAGTTAGGATGGATCGTTTCGGGAAAATTTAAATCATCGTTCACCAATCAAATTAAAACTTGTTGCATTAGCGCATATGACAGTCACCTCGATGAATTTGTTAAGAGATTCTGGGAGCTTGAGTCAGTTTCCGGTAAAAAATTGAAATGGACAGATGAGCAAATGGAATGCGAGAAAATCTTTCAAGAATCGGTAGAAACTGTACACAATGGCAGAATCATGCTAAGGCTGCCATTTAAAAAAGAAACTTCTTCCCTTGGCGAATCCTACGATATAGCCTTTCGTCGTTTTCTTGCGTTAGAACGCAGATTAATCAAAAATCCAGAACTGAAGTCTGCATACATCGCTTTTCTTAATGAATACGAAACACTGGGCCACATGTCTCTAATCGAAAACCCAGACCTCACTCAACCACATTACTACTTGCCCCACCAATGTGTGCTTAGGCCAAATAGCGCATCAACAAAATTGCGGGTAGTGTTCGATGCATCGTGTCGGACCTCATCAAATATTTCACTCAATAGTATTTTAATGGCAGGCCCCACCATTCAGGATGACCTTTTTCTTATTCTTCTTCGTTTTCGGCTGCACCGATTCGCATTAACCGCGGACATTGTTAAAATGTACCGGCAAGTCTTGGTACATCCCGATCATCGTCAATTTCAATACATCTTGTGGAGGGAGTCTGAGAGAACACCTATTAAAACCTATGCCCTTAACACAGTCACGTATGGAACTTCGTCGGCACCATTTATGGCAATTAGATGCCTTCAATACCTAGCAGATAAATATGACCCTGTGTATAGCGTTGGAGCTCAAGTACTTCGTACAGACTTTTATGTAGATGATTTGATCACCGGAGCGGATGACCTTGACACTCTGAGGCAAAAACGCAGCGAAGTCGTCAGTATTCTAAGTTCTGCTGGATTTGAACTTGCCAAGTGGCATAGCAATCACTCTTCATTTTCATGTGACGACAATAAAAAGGATTTAAGCATCGATGATTCTAACGTCACAAGTACGCTAGGCATAACTTGGAATTCGCTTGATGATCATTTTTACTTCTCATACAAACCTACAGCAAGTTACGCTACCTTCACGAAGAGAAAAATTTTATCGATAACTTCATCACTTTTCGATCCGTTGGGTCTTCTTTGTCCCATCATTGTGAAAGCAAAAATAATCCTCCAAAAGTTATGGATTGCTAACGTCGATTGGGATACTTCAATTCCCCAGTCAATTGACACAGAATGGAGGCAATTTATGATTGACCTACATTCAATTCAAAACCTTACTGTTCCCAGATATGCACTGGCTCCTTTGAAGAAATTTGTACAAATACATGGATTTTGCGATGCATCCATAAATGCTTATGGATGTTGCATTTATCTTAGAACAGAAGACGTCAATGGTTTAGTCTCAGTAAAATTATTGGCAGCAAAGTCAAGAGTCACCATCAAAAAAGAAACAAATTCCTCGCCTTGAACTCTGCTCTGCTCACCTTCTCGCTAAACTCTGGACAAAAATTAAGCCTGCGTTCAATAATTCGTACTCGGAGGCACATTTTTGGACGGATTCATCGGTGGTTCTGCATTGGATTGGAACACACACTTCAAAGCTAAGTACTTTCGTAGGCAATCGAATCGCAGAGATCCAAGAGACGACAGAAGATATCATCTGGAGACACGTTCCAACCGAATGTAACCCAGCAGACATATGCTCACGCGGATGCACTGTTGAAGAACTTCAACACTCCATATGGTCAACAGGTCCATCTTTTTTGCTGGAATCTTCCGATAACTGGCCTTCAAACCCAACAATCCTACTTTCACCAGAGCAGTTAATGCTGGAAAAGAAGAAGGTTGCTATGGTATGCAGTCATACTATAAAAAACCCTCTACTCGACAAAATCAATAATTGTAGTTCCTACACCAAGATTCTCCATATCTTCGTTTACATTTTAAGATTTATCAACTGGCGTAAAAACCGAACCGTAGACCAAACGATTAGTTGCAGCACCGAAGAGCTAGATACGGCATTCATCAGAATAGTTTGGATCGAGCAGAACCACTATTTCACCGAAGAAATCAATTCTCTCAAGAACGATAGGGATATAAAAAGTTCTCTTAGACAACTTAGTCCATTTTTGGATAATTCCAAAGGATATCCTGTAATTCGAGTTGGAGGACGTTTGCAAAACTCCACACTACCAGAAGAACAAAAACACCCTGTGTTGTTATCAAAGGAATCGAACTTTGCCAATATTTATATCCGTCATCTCCATTATAAAAACTATCATGCTGGACCCAAGGCGCTTGTCGCCCTTCTAAGGCAAAAAGTTTGGGTAGTAAACGCTAGAGACCTCGCACGAAAAATAGTCAAACAATGTATCCATTGTGTTCGCTACAAGCCCAAGCTTCTCCAGCAGGTAATGGGTTCTCTTCCTCCAGAAAGAATCATAGCTTGTCGCCCATTTCTTCGATGTGGTGTCGATTTCTGTGGACCAATATTTACTTAACACAGGGTTCGCGGGAAGGTTCCGTACAAAACGTACATCTCAGTATTTGTCTGTTTTACGTCCAAGGCAGTTCATCTAGAACCAGTATCAGATTTGTCTTCATTTGCTTTCATTGCTGCGTTAAAACGTATGATTAGTCGTCGTGGTTTACCGAAGGATATATTCTGTGATAATGGAACTAACTTTGTTGGTGCAAGTTCCAAACTAACTGAACTTCATACCATGTTGTTTCGCAAAACCTCTCAAGATGCCATTTTTGATTTTTGTAACAATGAACATATTAATTTTAACTTTATTCCTCCTAGAGCTCCGCACTTTGGTGGAATTTGGGAAGCCGCGGTGAAAGTGGCTAAAGGACATCTGCTGCGCACTTTGCATAATACCAAGCTGTCGTTTGAAGAACTCGCTACAGCACTTTGCGAGATAGAAGCTGTCATGAATTCGAGGCCCATAACCCCATTGACGAGTGATCCTAATGACTATGAGGCCCTGACTCCTGGTCACCTTTTAATCGGGGCACCACTAAGAGCGATCCCCGAACCTGCTGACGATGCTCCAAATACCTCCGTTCTGCAATACTGGCGTCGCATCAACAATGTTAAAACGCATTTTTGGAAACGCTGGACTGACGAGTACTTGCAGGAACTACAACAACGTACTAAGTGGTCTTCGCAACATCCTAACCTATTAGCCGATTCAATGGTCATAATTCATGAGGACAATGCACACCCTCAACGCTGGTTGCTTGGGAGAGTCCAAAGAACTTTCTCAGGTGACGATGGAAAAATAAGAGTTGCAGAGATTCGCACACCCAAAGGCATCATCAAGAGACCAATCCACAAGCTCGCTTAACTACCTGTTGAAACCGAGAGCTTTCAAAGTGGGCGGAATGTTGGGTCATCAAATCAAAATTACAACATCCAAGAAATAAATTGAATTATGTTTATATATTGCTCAATCATTTTATAAGAATAATTATAATAGAAAATGAAGATAATTTAAAAATAATCATTATGTTTGAGTTCTTAAAACTTTCACTTTAACTTAACGAATAATTTAAACTTAGCGCCAAAAAACCAATGTTCACCATCTTTTATTATATTATTATATTAATTAAATATGTACTAAAACTATATGCGAATATTTTTTGTACTAAAAGAACTTGGCTTAGCATCTCTTTGTCAAATAAAAATCACTTCTCGTTACCACATCAAGTTGTTCGGAGCTTTTATTTTACTCTTGTTGGTTTGTTACATTCGCTTCATTCGCTTTTTTCGCTTTTTTTTCGCTTATTGAAAATCGATATCCATCGACGTTGTTTTTACTTTTACTCGAGACTAAATATCATTAGTTCGAACTTTAGCTAATACATAATTATACATATGTAAAATACAATCCGAGTGAATTTTCCTACAAAAAAAAAAGTAAATTTTCACAAGGAACGGCCGAAAAATCCTTCGTCCGTACAATAATAATTAAAACAAGAATAATAACACCTAATAATAATATTAAACTATAATCCTTATTAATACTACATAACTATATCTATAATAATAATATCAAAATATCAATTATAATAATACCTGTTATATAAAAAAAATAATGATAATCCTAATACTTAATATAATACTAATATTTCATAATACAACATAAGTATAATATACCTAATAAAATTTAATAGTAAAACATAATAATAATACACTATAATACTAATACCTAATAATAATACTTATAAATAATACATACAATACCTATAATAATACCTAAACATAATATTAATACCTAATGATAAAACATAATAATAATAAATAATAATACTTATAATAATATCTTAACCATAATATTACCTACTTCTAATAAGATCTAATAAATACATAAGCAATAATCCTATAACTACTATTATAATAATACCTACTTACATAAAATAATAATAATAATAATAATATTAATAATAATAATAATAATAATAATAATAATAATAATAATAATTAATCTAGCGATCCAGAGTGTTCCTACAAAAGCAGAAACTGCAAAAATACAGATCTTAGCTGTCCATCACATCACCCGATGTATACACAAAAGTACATAAGTACATACCTGACCATCTGGTCGCTAATCTGCATAGAAAAAATTAAATCTAACTGACCAACGTGTCATCCGATGTGTCTATAACATACGTACATACTTACATGCAGGGTGGTCTGTTACATAGTTAATCATCCGATCATCGATCCCGCTGATCGATGTGAGGTGATTAGCTATGTAATGATGCGGGTGATGGAATGGACCGTTGCCGAACATAAAAATGCAATATATAATTAAATTGTGTTAAAAAGGGGAGGAGCATATGGCACCAAGGCTAAATGGAATTTGTAAACAAGAAAAGTAGGTCAGTTGGCGACGAGATTTAACCGTGTGCGGTAGTTAAAAATTAAAAGGATAAAAAAAGGGAGTAAAAAGAAAATAAAGAAAAAAAAAACTCGTACTAGTTAAATAATTGCCAGTGAATAAAAAAACTAATGATAGGCAAGAAACGAAATAAACATTATTCAGACGATAAATCCCTGAAATAAAAAGAAAAGAAAAAAGAACCTGTGAGTGGGAAAAACTAAAGAAAGTGGCAAGTGTTAATTAATCACTACAAAAGGCCAGTGAGTGGAAAAAAATAATTTTTTTAAAGGAAGTGGCAGGTGTTAATTTAACTTAAAAAAAAAAAGAAGGAAAAAAAAAGAGTGAAACCCCTAAACAAAAAAAAAAAGGTTGAATTATTATTATACAAAAACTAATACATTAAACATAAATATAAAAGTGAACCTCTACCCACCCCACTTCAGAAACTCAACGTCTCCACCGCTCCACCATATCCAAAACCGCCATAGCCCCAAAACTTTTACCACTACCGCTACCGTATTTTTTTTTTTCTTAAACCCGTCATCATTATCATCAACATAATCATTATCATCATCATCATCATAATTATCATCATCATCATCATCATCAACATAATCATTATCATCATCATCAACATAATCAGTATCATCAACATTATCATTATCATCCTCCTCAATCTTTATCCTCATCAGCAGCAGCATCATCAACATCAGCAGCATCATCCGCCTAAAGTGTCCATTGCGTGCTTCCCTCCCAAATTCCTGTCGCGTTCCCAAACCCCTACAACATTACCCTATTTTTCTTTTATGTTCCCCTTATCCTAAATGCCAAGTGTTGTGAAATATAGTGTATTGTGCGTATGTGTCATCTTAAAGTAATTTTGTTTTTTTTTTTCAATTCATATATTTAATTATTTTTAAATTCTTATTTTTTTGGTATGATCATAAATATTCAATAACGGTGATATTGATTTTATAAAAAAAAAAATAGTATAAAGAAAAAACAAAGTATAAATAAATAAAAGAAAAGGAAAAGTTAATTAAAATAAAAACAATATTAAATCTATTTATCATATAGCCAACGACAACCACCGTGGTGCACTGCAGCTGGGACGTCCAAAAAAGGTTGGTAAGTCATTTCTTTTAATGATCATTTACACTTGACTTTTTTATTTTTATTTAATTAAAATTTCCTTTGGACTTTTTTTTACTTACCGTTATATTTATATTAAACCTGAAGAAAAAAAGGTTAAATACTTAAAATTTTTACTTACGGTTATAATTATATTAAATCTGAAAAAAAAAGGTTAAATACTTAAAATTTTTACTTACCGTTATAATTATATTAAATCTGAAAAAAAAGGTTAAATACTTAAAACTTTTACTTACCGTTATAATTTATTAAACCTGAAAAAAAAGGTTAAAGAATTTAAAATTTCACTTACCTTACAAATAAATTAATTTTTAATTTTTGTTTATATACTTACCAATACCTACCTGAAAAAAGAAAAGAAATAGTTTAAAATTTTACTTACCGTAATAATATAATACCTAAAAATACCAGCTAAATATCTTAAAATTTTAATCACCTTAAAACTAAGACTAATTGAAACAAATAAATTTGTTTTTATATACTCACCGTTATAATCATATTACTTTGATAGATTTCTTTAATAAAGTGAGTAATACCATTTTTTATAACGTGGTTGAAAAAAGAAAATAAAACAAAAAGGTTTTTTTTTTATTTTTTGCTCGATACTGAGATGGGTGAGATTCACTTTTGGGAAGGCATTTGAATTTATATTATAATACCTAAAAATACCAGCTAAATATCTTAAAATTTTAATCACCTTAAAACTAAGACTAATTGAAACAAATAAATACTCACCGTTATAATCATATTACTTTGATAGATTTCTTTAATAAAGTGAGTAATACCATTTTTTATAACGTGGTTGAAAAAAGAAAATAAAACAAAAAGGTTTTTTTTTATTTTTTGCTCGATACTGAGATGGGTGAGATTCACTTTTGGGAAGGCATTTGAATTTTCTTTGTTTTCAGTATGGTGATACTGTTGGCCTAATACCATCCCATAGAGGTGAAGGTGATGGAAGAATAAGAGGGTAAGGTATATAAAGGGGGTGCAAGTTTGAGAGAAGGGACTACTGCATTGAAATGGAGGTTGCAGTAGTCAAGGTGGTATCTTCTAGATACATGGGCGGGTAAATCCTCCGAGGGTCAATACCATCATCGACCCTCATCCCTCTATAGAGAACACTTCCCCTCATCTAGCTGGACATTTCGGGTCCCCATCTTTCTCTTTTTTTTCTCGATTTTATTTGGTAGGCATGAAATCGTAACACAGTCCAGTACAGCGGTAGCAAGAACCCCCCCTCCGGCGAGCTAGCTCGTGCTTTTCGCAAGCATGCCAAGCTGCCATTGTCTGGACACCCTCACCTTCCTGCTGCCAGGATCAGCCTCTAGTGCCTGTGGCTAGAGGTTGTAATGGTGGTAAGGTAAGGGAAGGTGAGGCATAACATCTATTTTGTTACAGGTGGCGCCCAACGTGGGGCCCGATTTTTTCCAGCCCTTTTCGATCTTTTGAGGGGAAAAGCTGATCCGGTTTCACTTATGTTGCTGCGTCTGTTTTGAGTGTACTATCAATGTGTTTTGATTTTGTACTGGTATTACCTTGGCAGTTATTTGTTTGATAAAATGTTTTTTCTTCTTTTCGTCTGTCTAGCTTAGGTGGAACGTCCGCTAGATAGGTGATTCATCCTGTTTAGGCTGTTGCGGTTCCAACCTAAGCAGATCCTTATATAAGTTTTTTTTTTGTTCGATGATTATAAATCCAAAGTTTGTGATTTAAATGGGATCTTACTTTCGCTGTTTGTAATCATTGGACTAAAAGATTTTTTTTTTACAAACCTCAACTGGAGCTTGTCTGTCTGCTCGGCTGGAGAAGCCAATTAGTCAATGCAAGCTCCACACTGTCATGCCAGGTATCCAGTATCCAAAATGCAGTTAAGCGGATGCAGTCCATACTAGTGACTTGGATCAGTCTTAAGTGTTCCATAGAGGGATCTCTCAACTTGCACCTTTCTCTTACCTTCATATTCCTGAGTTCCTTTTTTTTTTGTCATCTTCACCTCAACCTTTTATGATATTGATTTTTTTCTTCTTTCTAGTTCTTATACTTTTTCTATCTCTTTCATCTATTTTTTTTGGTTTCGGTTATTAAGTTTTTTTTTTATTTTCGATTTCGGTATTAAAGTTTTTTATTTTGATTTCGATTCGCGATTTTTTTTTAAATTTTATTTTTGATTATTTCTGAATAATTTTTTTTGAAATTCGATTTTAAACTTTTTATTAATTTTGAATTTTTTTGAAATTTTTTAGATTTTTGATTTAGATTTTAATTTCCTTATTTTATAGATATTTTTTTGAGTTTTAATTCTTTTAGTTCGGATTTTGTTTTCATTTTCAATTCTTTTATTTTTTTTAGTTCTTTGTGAATTTAGCTTTTATTTTTTTTATGAATTTAGAATTTTTTTTTGTGACAGTTACCTTTTTTTTTATTTTTGATTTCTAATTTGATTTAACATATTTTTTTTAATTTTTAGTTCTCTTTTAAATTTTTTTTTCCCTTTGATTCCTACCTTCTTATTTTCTTTTCTTTTCTTGTCTTTATCTTTTCCGCTGTTTACATCTTTCTTTCGTCTCTTCTTTTTCATTCTTCAGTCTACAGCTTTTGTTGCTTTCATTCTTTCTATCTTTCGGATTTTCCTTTTTTTATTTATTTTTTTTCGAGTTCCTAAAAATGCGTAAGCGAGTTACGCGGTCGAAAACCAAATCTTCCGTGCGAAGCCTAAGTCATAGGTCGCAATTTTTGACCGATTAGTTTGCAGACCTAGGTGTCACGCAAGCCACTACCGAACCCCATCCTCGGCAGTCAATAGATGGAGCTGCTCATGCCGAAGGAGCTGCTTCCTTGCTGGCTCAGGCGACGGATGGTAGGCGACGTGAACTAGAACCAACTCCGAAGCCTCGTGAATCCCTGGGGAGAAAAGAAGACGAGCTGACAGGGTATATCCAGGACGTTATCACTGCTGCAGTTGGAGCCAGTCGAGCGGAGGATTTCCGTTTTTTCACTGCGGAGATGGAGCGCACCAGATCGGCTCTTCGTGAAGAAATGGCAAGTGTGATTCGAGAGACGCTTTCGGCACAAGTTCCGGTTGTAAGAAGTACAAGCCAGTTCAACCCGGTTGAAGCGCCTTGCCATTACACTACGTCACGTGAGCCACCTCGATCGCAGCCAAGATCGTCCTCCCCTCCTCCACGAGCACGGCCTCCTCCTCAACCGTATCCAGCTGCAGCAGACACCTCCAACATGGATGAATTTTTAAGAAGGTTACACGATCTAACTATGAGTGAGCCTAATGACCACCACCAGGCACCACTCCGTCCCACCAGCTATCGATATCATAATTTTCACAAGTGGGAGCTAAAATTCGATCCAAGGAAGATGACAGTTGATGAGTTTCTCTTCCGACTTGAAAGGCTGAAGTCCAGTAACAAAGCAACGTGGGATGAAGTTGTCCTCAATTTCCACCACTTTGTAACGGGACCAGCAGAGACTTGGTTTTGGGTTTACTTGAAAGGTAACCCAGAAGCTCCTTGGTTGGTGCTTAAGGATGCACTCATTGAGCAGTTTCGGAGCCTGGAATCCGACTCCGAGCTGTCAAAGAAACTTTTCGACAGGCATATGGGTCCTAACGAATCTTTCGATGATTTCTATGCTGCTGTTCAGAAACTGAACAGCATGCTAAGAATTCCAAAAACAGACATAGAGATCATCGAACTTCTGAAGACTAATGTTCGGCATCAGATGGGATTACTACTCATCACCTACGATACGAGGACCCTGACTCATATGGTGTTTGTCTGTCGGAAAGTGGAAAAGTACCTCCTTGATCGCGAAGCCGGAGCCCTGAAGCCAAGAACAGGGGCAATTCCACCACCACCACGCCGAAGTGCAGTCTCCGAGCTGCTCGTTGAGGAAGGAAAATTAGAAGAGTTGACACCTGAACTAGAGGCCTTTCACCCTAAACGGAAGGATAGAGACACCCACAACTACACCTGCTGGAATTGCAAGGGTAAGGGTCATTCCTTCTTCGAATGCCCTGACCCCCAAAGATCTCTCTTCTGTTTCAAATGTGGGTGGGATAATACCACCTCTCCACAATGTCCTCGATGTTCGGGAAACGTGTCGCAGAGCAGTTTGAAGACCCGGGGGAATTGCTCTCTGGAGAAGAACCCGGATTCTCAATAAAAAACTCTTTGGACTCACCTCCTTCAACCAGCAATTTCACACCTGCTCCTCCAACCACGCCTTCCTACCCCAAATTCTTATCCACACCAATACCTCCAGTTCCTGCAGTCCGAATCCTATCCCGACCAATCACTAACACTCCTTCTGCGACGGACAACAAACCACCTGTCGTTCCCAAGAGGCCGCTCAAAAGCCTGCATGAAAGGCTTCAAAATTACTTGGAAGTCCGGAAGAGGATTTTCGGAAACCAAAACACCGTTGTCTTGGAAAAGGTTGCTAAGCTGAGGAGGAAGTACCTGGGAATCGATTTCTGGAAAGAGTTTCAGATTGCACCTCAAGTGATCTCTGAAATCTCTGCAGTTCCTAGCCTGGATGTGGCTGAGCCTAATGCTCACGTGCTAACCGAACAGCAGTCAAAAAAGTTGCGAGATGCCATCAGCCTGTTTCCTTCCTCTGCTGTACAAGGCTTAGGAAAAACTACGCTAGAGGTACATACCATCGACACAGGGGATGCTGAGCCCATTAAGCAACGTCATTACCCGATCTCTCCTGCGGTACAGAAACTGTTATATGAGGAATTGGATCGCATGCTTAAACTCGGTGTTATCGAGGAAAGTACCAGCGCATGGAGCTCTCCTGTGGTCCTAGTACGAAAACCCGGCAAAAATCGTTTGTGCTTGGATTACAGGAAAGTTAATGCTAAGACAAAGAAAGATGCGTATCCACTTTCTCATATAGAGGGTCTGCTATCGCGTCTGCCAGAGACACATTTTATTTCAAGTGTGGATCTGAAGGATGCTTTTTGGCAGATCCCTCTGGAGAAAGCTTCTCGGGAAAAGACGGCGTTTACTGTGCCCGGTATGCCCCTGTTGCAGTTCACGGTAATGCCATTTGGTCTCTGTAATGCTCCACAACGCATGGTCAGATTAATGGACAAAGTGGTACCTCATGAGCTGCGAGAAAAAATCTTCCCATACTTGGATGATTTGCTGGTCGTGTCAAGCACGTTTGATGAACACATCGAACTGTTGAAGATTTTGGCTGGTCGATTGAAGGATGCAGGACTTACAATGAACGTCCAGAAGTCGAAATTCTGCTTCAAGGAATTGAAGTACTTGGGTTACATAGTTGGAGATGGTTGTTTAAAGACGGATCCGGATAAAGTGACGGCCATTTCTGATTTTCCTACACCCACAACACCGAAACAAGTGAGACGCTTTTTGGGAATGGCAGGGTGGTATAGACGGTTTGTTAGAGACTTCTCTTCACTAGCGGCACCGATAACAGATACGTTGAAGAAAGGGAAGAAATTTGTCTTCAACGAAGAAGCAGTGGAAGCTTTCAACCAACTCAAAACAGCCCTAACTTCCGCTCCGCTCCTGGTAAATCCCGATTTTTCAAAGGAGTTCATAATTCTTTGCGATGCTTCTAACACCGGTGTGGGCTGTGTGCTGAGCCAACTGGACGAAAGTGGCAATGAACGTCCTATTTACTACCACTCTCAGAAACTCAACTCGGCCCAGCGCGATTATAGTGTGACTGAGCGTGAATGCCTAGCTGCTGTCATGGGAGTTCAGAAGTTTTGTGCATATGTAGAGGGTCATCCGTTTAAAATTGTGACCGATCATGCGAGCTTGAAGTGGTTGATGAATCAGAGGGATCTCTGCGGTCGGTTGGCGAGATGGAGCTTAAAGCTACAGGGATATGACTTCACCATAGAGCACCGAAAAGGATCTCAGAACGTGGTACCCGATGCGCTTTCGCGAGTACATGGGGTCGACGCTTTGATTTCCGAGGTCTCAATGTTGAAAGATCCCTGCGATGTGTTGCATATTGATCTTGAGGATCCTAGTTTTAAATCTATGGAATACCTCAAGCTCATAGACAGCATCGAAGAACAAAAAGACAAGCTACCTGATCTTCAAGTGTCGGAAAATTTCGTCTACAAGAAGGTCAAACATTGCACAGGGAATCCGGTAGAGGATGACCTCGTTTGGAAGCTTTGGGTTCCTCAAGCGCTAACCGAACGCTTAATCGCTCTGGCACATCAACCGCCAAAAGCTTCGCATGGAGGTATCGCAAAAACGCTATTCCGTCTGCAGCACCAATTCTTCTGGCCTAACATGGCAGCCCAGGTAAAATCGTTTATTGGTAGATGCGACATCTGCAAAACCACGAAAGCCTCAAACGCCATCTTGAGGCCTCCGATGGGCAAGGCATTTTTGGCCGAGAGACCCTTTCAGATGTTATACATCGATTTTCTGGGTCCATATCCTCGCTCAAAGGAAGGCAATACCCATATTGTAATTGCGTTGGACCAGTTGACCAAGTTTGTGGTAGTAAAAGCTCTGCGTAAGGCCACTACGGACACAGCTTTGAAGTTCCTACAAGAACAGGTGTTCTGCGTCTTTGGAATACCGGAAACACTTCTCTCCGACAACGGCAAACAATTCACAAGCCGTGAATTTGAAAGGTGTATGTCATTGTTGGGTATAAACCACGTTAAAACTGCTGTATACTCACCTCAAGCGAACGCCAGTGAGAGTTTGAACAGATCCATCCTTGCCGCAATTAGGTCCTACATTGACCCTGACCAAAGGAACTGGGACAGCAACTTACAGTCCATAGCCAGCGCTCTCCGAACAACCACTCATTCAGCGATTAGTATGTCTCCATACGAAGCACTGTTTGGACAACGCTGCATAGAGCATGGCTCGGATTATAAGTTGCTCCGGAAGTTGAACGGGTTGAACAACTCGAATGTAGAAGTTGTCTCGAAAGCGGCACAGATGAACGTCATGCACGCTTATATAAAGAATGCTTTGGCTACAGCTCATACGCAGTACGAAAACTCCTACAATTTGCGAAGTAAAGACATCAAATTTGCCGTCGGAGAGGAAGTGTTTCGCAGGAATTATGCTTTAAGCGACGCATCAAAGAGGTTTTGCGCAAAACTGGGTCCGAAATTCGTCAAAATGAAAATCGCAAGGATAGTTGGGAACAATCTGTACGAGTTGGAGGACCTAAATGGAAAAAAGGTTGGAATCTTCCACTGCAAAGACCTAAAGAAATGAACACCTTTATACGCCCGGCTACAGTCTGTGCATGAGACGGAAAGAGAAGGCAAGGTTTCTTTTCTTCTTCTTTCAATGCGATAGATCTGTGGCAAGAAGAAGCTTTGTAGGAAACCTCGGATTGCAATAATAATTAAAACAAGAATAATAACACCTAATAATAATATTAAACTATAATCCTTATTAATACTACATAACTATATCTATAATAATAATATCTATAATAATAATATCAAAATATCAATTATAATAATACCTGTTATATAAAAAAAATAATGATAATCCTAACACTTAATATAATACTAATATTTCATAATACAACATAAGTATAATATACCTAATAAAATTTAATAGTAAAACATAATAATAATACACTATAATACTAATACCTAATAATAATACTTATAAATAATACATACAATACCTATAATAATACCTAAACATAATATTAATACCTAATGATATAACATAATAATAATAAATAATAATACTTATAATAATATCTTAACCATAATATTACCTACTTCTAATAAGATCTAATAAATACATAAGCAATAATCCTATAACTACTATTATAATAATACCTACTTACATAAAATAATAATAATAATAATAATAATAATAATAATAATATTAATAATAATAATAATAATAATAATAATAATAATAATTAATCTAGCGATCCAGAGTGTTCCTACAAAAGCAGAAACTGCAAAAATACAGATCTTAACTGTCCATCACATCACCCGATGTATACACAAAAGTACATAAGTACATACCTGACCATCTGGTCGCTAATCTGCATAGAAAAAATTAAATCTAACTGACCAACGTGTCATCCGATGTGTCTATAACATACGTACATACTTACATGCAGGGTGGTCTGTTACATAGTTAATCATCCGATCATCGATCCCGCTGATCGATGTGAGGTGATTAGCTATGTAATGATGCGGGTGATGGAATGGACCGTTGCCGAACATAAAAATGCAATATATAATTAAATTGTGTTAAAAAGGGGAGGAGCATATGGCACCAAGGCTAAATGGAATTTGTAAACAAGAAAAGTAGGCCAGTTGGTGACGAGATTTAACCGTGTGCGGTAGTTAAAAATTAAAAGGATAAAAAAGGGAGTAAAAAGAAAATAAAGAAAAAAAAAACTCGTACTAATTAAATAATTGCCAGTGAATAAAAAAATTAATGATAGGCAAGAAACGAAATAAACATTATTCAGACGATAAATCCCTGAAACAAAAAGAAAAGAAAAAAGAACCTGTGAGTGGGAAAAACTAAAGAAAGTGGCAAGTGTTAATTAATCACTACAAAAAGCCAGTGAGTGGAAAAAAATAATTTTTTTAAAGGAAGTGGCAGGTGTTAATTTAACTTAAAAAAAAAAGAAGGAAAAAAAAGAGTGAAACCCCTAAACAAAAAAAAAAAGGTTGAATTATTATTATACAAAAACTAATACATTAAACATAAATATAAAAGTGAACCTCTACCCACCCCACTTCAGAAACTCAACGTCTCCACCGCTCCACCATATCCAAAACCGCCATAGCCCCAAAACTTTTACCACTACCGCTACCGTATTTTTTTTTTCTTAAACCCGTCATCATTATCATCAACATAATCATTATCATCATCATCATCATAATTATCATCATCATCATCAACATAATCATTATCATCATCATCAACATAATCAGTATCATCAACATTATCATTATCATCCTCCTCAATCTTTATCCTCATCAGCAGCAGCATCATCAACATCAGCAGCATCATCCGCCTAAAGTGTCCATTGCGTGCTTCCCTCCCAAATTCCTGTCGCGTTCCCAAACCCCTACAACATTACCCTATTTTTCTTTTATGTTCCCCTTATCCTAAATGCCAAGTGTTGTGAAATATAGTGTATTGTGCGTATGTGTCATCTTAAAGTAATTTTGTTTTTTTTTTTCAATTCATATATTTAATTATTTTTAAATTCTTATTTTTTTGGTATGATCATAAATATTCAATAACGGTGATATTGATTTTATAAAAAAAAAAATAGTATAAAGAAAAACAAAGTATAAATAAATAAAAGAAAAGGAAAAGTTAATTAAAATAAAAACAATATTAAATCTATTTATCATATAGCCAACGACAACCACCGTGGTGCACTGCAGCTGGGACGTCCAAAAAAGGTTGGTAAGTCATTTCTTTTAATGATCATTTACACTTGACTTTTTTATTTTTATTTAATTAAAATTTCCTTTGGACTTTTTTTTACTTACCGTTATATTTATATTAAACCTGAAGAAAAAAGGTTAAATACTTAAAATTTTTACTTACCGTTATAATTATATTAAATCTGAAAAAAAAGGTTAAATACTTAAAATTTTTACTTACCGTTATAATTATATTAAATCTGAAAATAAAGGTTAAATACTTAAAACTTTTACTTACCGTTATAATTTATTAAACCTGAAAAAAAAGGTTAAATAATTTAAAATTTCACTTACCTTACAACTAAATTAATTTTTAATTTTTTTTATATACTTACCAATACCTACCTGAAAAAAGAAAAGAAATAGTTTAAAATTTTACTTACCGTAGTAATATAATACCTAAAAATACCAGCTAAATATCTTAAAATTTTAATCACCTTAAAACTAAGACTAATTGAAACAAATAAATTTGTTTTTATATACTCACCGTTATAATCATATTACTTTGATAGATTTCTTTAATAAAGTGAGTAATACCATTTTTTATAACGTGGTTGAAAAAAGAAAATAAAACAAAAAGGTTTTTTTTTTATTTTTTGCTCGATACTGAGATGGGTGAGATTCACTTTTGGGAAGGCATTTGAATTTATATTATAATACCTAAAAATACCAGCTAAATATCTTAAAATTTTAATCACCTTAAAACTAAGACTAATTGAAACAAATAAATACTCACCGTTATAATCATATTACTTTGATAGATTTCTTTAATAAAGTGAGTAATACCATTTTTTATAACGTGGTTGAAAAAAGAAAATAAAACAAAAAGGTTTTTTTTTTATTTTTTGCTCGATACTGAGATGGGTGAGATTCACTTTTGGGAAGGCATTTGAATTTTCTTTGTTTTCAGTATGGTGATACTGTTGGCCTAATACCATCCCATAGAGGTGAAGGTGATGGAAGAATAAGAGGGTAAGGTATATAAAGGGGGTGCAAGTTTGAGAGAAGGGACTACTGCATTGAAATGGAGGTTGCAGTAGTCAAGGTGGTATCTTCTAGATACATGGGCGGGTAAATCCTCCGAGGGTCAATACCATCATCGACCCTCACCCCTCTATAGAGAACACTTCCCCTCATCTAGCTGGACATTTCGGGTCCCCATCTTTCTCTTTTTTTTCTCGATTTTATTTGGTAGGCATGAAATCGTAACACAGTCCAGTACAGCGGTAGCAAGAACCCCCCCTCCGGCGAGCTAGCTCGTGCTTTTCGCAAGCATGCCAAGCTGCCGTTGTCTGGACACCCTCACCTTCCTGCTGCCAGGATCAGCCTCTAGTGCCTGTGGCTAGAGGTTGTAATGGTGGTAAGGTAAGGGAAGGTGAGGCATAACATCTATTTTGTTACACAGACATATGGATGCTGCTCTGACTAAGGCCAGAGGAGCCTTCGCTCTGACGAAACGGCTGTTTTACAGCAGTCGGCTTGACCCCAGAGTGAAGGTAATTTGCTACATGGCCCACATACGGCCAATGATTGTTTATGGTTGTACAGTGTGGTTCAACATTACCCCTTTCCAAATGGAGAAGTTTCGGGTGTGCGAGAGACAGTGTCTTCGGCGCTGTCTCGGTTTGTATCGGACACCGGAATCTTCTTATCTGCATTATTATTCAAACGATATTCTATACAACGAGGTTCGAATCAATAGAATTGACAATTTCGTGATAAAACTTGTTCGGGGTCACATTGCGAGGGCTATGACTTCGACCAACAATTTGATTTTCGGGCCGTTCTATCCGAACGACAATTACTTCGACAATGCACGCTTGAGCGGCTCTATCCCACCATAGGCATTCCTCTATCTAGACCAGTGCTGCATGATACAGGATAGATTGGCAGTACCGCTTTACCTACCACGTCAGGCGAAAAACCGTAGACCGGCGGCTCCTGTATGAACGGGGCATCCTCGCTCGTGATGGAACGGAGCTGCTTCGGTTCAGTAGGGCTGTGTCCGGAAAGAACCGCATTGATAGGGTGAAGCAGGAGAACCAGTTTTGGTGGCTTCAAACTGCAACTGATAATGGGTAATCCGGGGTGGGGTATTTTTGCCTTGGCCGGCTTACATACTTGTTTTAGTCTTAAGTTTTAGGTTTAAGTAGAGCAAAAATGGTGGCACAATAAAATAAAAAAAAAAAAAGAATAAAAAAACAAAATCTCATAAAATAAAAAACAAAAAAAAAGAAATCAAAAATACAAAAAAAAAAAAAAAATGCAAACACATATCACAGGCAATATTATAAAAATCCTCGATGGAATTACAAATAGAAGGACATAGTTGTTTTGCCGCTGTGGTTGTTCTAGTTTTAAGTAGTTTGTAGGTAGATTAGGTGATTTTAAGTTCTATTTTAAGGACTTTAGTATGTAAGTAAAAACCCCAAAAAATGATAAAGATTTTAGTTTTTAAACTTTTCTAAAAAAAAGAAATAAAAAACATAAATTGAAATAAATAAAACAATCTTAGTTCGTAGGCCGAAAGGCATTATTTTAGGAATCATGAATTTCTTAGAGCGCCCGATTAGGGCCAGTAAGTTATATTTAAGTAGAATTAATTAGGCTAGTTTCCCATTTTGTCTAGCATGTAAGTAGAGTTAAGTTTAAATGAATAAAAAAATGAATTTCGAAAAAAAAAAAAAAAAGTATGATGAAAAATCCGTGATATTCAATGCAAGGTGTGAGCTCCTTACCTTAAATGGTAACCCTTATAATGGAAGCTTTAATCAATTCTGTACGCTTTGCAACCTAAAATCGAAAGAAGATTGCTTTCATATCATAAGTATATGCCCAATATTCAAAGTGCAGAGTCAAATTTCCCTTGGAAAACAATCATTAACTATGCAGGAAACTATCCACCTTTTAAACGAGTGTGACTGGAAAACCCTAAGCAATTTCTTAAAAACAGTTTACAAGTATAGGATGTTATTAATATCAGAATACGTTTGAAACGTTAGTTCTTTTTTGTTGATTATTTGTATTCTATTTTTTATAATGAAATGTAAATAAATGAATAACTTACTTACTTGGTAACTTCAGAAACTCAGGACCTTGAAATCATCTTTTCCGCTGATTTCCCATCGTATGGTCTTAGTACCATCATCAGCAACGTTTCCACTATAACCAACATTCGATAAAGTTTTAGGAGGTCTGATAATCAGCTAGTCAGAAATCTGAGCTTCTTTTCAATCATGACAATAACATTCAATTCGATTCAATGCCAAAACAAGAGTAAGGAAGATGCAGTGATGATGTGGGTGGTCAAAACTCGACAAGTGTGGTGAGTTTGAACTTATTAGAGAGCTCATGGTGGAGTGGATTTTGGTTTAGATCTCTTTTAAGAGAAATTTTAAAAAAAGAGAAAGCATATAATTTGTGTAAGTCGGGGTGTTTTCTGTCATGGAAGTGTTTCCGGGTCGTATTTTCTCCAAAAATTTTGACCGGAGAATGAAACCAATATCACATATATTCTTAAAAAAATCTAAAATGATTTTTAAGATAAAAAGTTTTATTCTGCGATTAAAAGTACGGCCGAAAAAGGGGACCTCCGGAAACATGCCCATCGCCATTTTGGAACTCTCTCTCACACGAAATGTCGGAAGCAATCAGGGTTGCCGACAGGCTATAAAAGCCATGATTGAAAGATCTCGGCCCTTCTTTGTTTGGTGTTTAAGATTTCGGGTGATTGACTTCTTCTTCGGGCTTGTTGCAAGAAAAGGCAATGGTTTTTAAATCTTTCGGCATCGTTATTCGATAAATAATATAACCAAAATTTAAATTCTAAAACTTTTCACGTAAACCATCGCTTTGGCGCGAATATTTTTGTGAAAAACATATAAATCATAAAGTTTATCGAACATCTACACGCTTTACCCAAAAAAAGAAAAAAAAACAAAAACCAACTTAAATCCGTAATTGATGCATGCCAAGTGTAATGTGTCCCCATAAACGTGCGTAAGAAAGTCCTAAAAATAAAAAGGAGAGTGAAAAACTAAGACTCCGTAAATCTGATCCCAAACTCGCCCAAAAGAAAAACAAAATTCAGGCCCCGCAACCTCAAACTGGCAAAACTAATTGTAAAGTCCCCAAAAGCCCCAAGTGACACCAAAAACACCCATGTACGCTGGCAAAAATTTACCGACCAGCAGACTGTACCCAAAAAGTCATTTACAAACACCGCGTAAACTAAACAACTATTAACTTGTGAACTCCCAAGCGGCGATCCCTATAAAGAGCTCTCTAACAACAATCTACCATCAAAGCTCCCTGCTCGACAATGTACCCAGCTTCACCAGTCCCGACAACATCTCCTGCATCTTCAACCTCACCCGATCATCATCGCCATTAAATTCAATAGACCTCAAGATTTTATTTTAATCTCAATTTCATTTATTTATATTGTTTAAACCATCATATTTCGAGTTCACCACGTTCGATTAGTTTTTACTCAAAGTGTTTTGTAATCTCCAAAATATCCGTAATATTATAAAATTGTTTTTCTACTAAATAACTAGTCTTAATTGCAAAAACAAGGTGTAGTGATTTCATTTGCTGTTCAGGTTATTAAAGTTATTAATTCCAGCAAAGTACGAGTCCACAAACCAATGAAGCGGTGCACCACCTCAATGGGAATTATTTTAAAAGCTGTGGTAAGTTCAATTTCATTATCTTTATTGAACAAACAAATTATTTTGCTACACCATAAACAATAATTGACATACAAATAAAAAGGTAAAGTTAGCAAGTAAATCGATGTTGAACTTGCACACGAGTTATGATGGAACTCTCAGAGAGAGAACAATTATTTTATTACCTGTGGTGAATTCTGAAACTACTATAATATTTTTCATTCTATTTACTAGCTTTAACCTTCATTTTCTTATTCTATTTTTTTTTATTTCTGTATACATATATGATTATTCTTTTTAAACTTTGCTGATATTTAAAATAACTTTAATATTAATATTAGGATATATATACTAAATAAGATCCCTCTACGATCGACTGTTGCTTGTAATTTTTTTTTATATATTTTGGGTTTCTATTGAGTTTCGTATAACAGTTATACTTATCGCTGTACATTGACTTTAGCTTTTAAACTTAAATTTACCTTTATTTTCGTTTCTTGTTAGGTATCGTTAAATGAATTGAATAAAAGTGATCCAACGATATAAAGAGACATATATAAATCGTTTTATTGTTACCGCAATGGAAACATATTTGAGAAGTTTCTTCTGTTTTGTAAATAGTTTTTTTTTTGAAATCCTATAAGATGCAATTGGTTTAAGTGACGTCATGGTGGATGTGGCAAAGTAAAGAGAAGGTAATCTGAAGATTAACAAAGTCAATGATGAGAAGGAGTATGGAGATAAAGCAATGACGTTTTTGCGTTACTTTAAGTAATATTTTCGTTCAGGAAAATTATGTTTTGTTGATATTCGAGGGCATAACAGTCATGGTAGTATCCTTTGTGATACGAGGGTGGAAATTCCCTCCGAGAGCAATTCCATCTAGCGCTCTCCTCACTTGGAGGTTTTGGTATGTAGTTGAGGGTATTTTGACAGGACGAATGCGGGCTCCATAATTTGAACCCGAACTTTAATTTAAAACATCATCCGGCATGTAAAATGTACGTAACGACCGTTCAGCGTTGCGATGGCAAGAACCTCATCTAAACCGACGAGCTAGAATGAGCATTAAGCTAGCATGCCACGCCGCCATGTCGTAACCTGAACACCCTTTCCTTCCTGCTGCCAGGACCGACCTTCTGTGCCTGTAAGCAGTACGTCGTAATGGTGGTAAGGACGGGAAAGGTTATAGGGACTTTCTGATGTGCAAATTCCAAAATGTGCTGACGTGATTTTGTGGTCTAGGGGTTGTAGCACCTCTGGTTTAAGTTAAATGGATCAGCTCAACGAAACTTCTTGTGCCGACAACACCTCGGACCGTTACAGGTGGCGCCCAACGTGGGGCCCGATTTTTCCTGATAAATACCTTTGCAAGAAGCTAAGAACATTAGAAAAAAACATATTTATACCTAGTTTTTTTTTTGGTTTACAACGAAATTTCAATTATTGTGGATGTTTTTTCCTTACAGATTAATAATTTTATTTTGTATTTGCGAGAGTTGAGGCGGTGTTTGGACGTCCAGTAAATGGGTAGAAGTTTTTCCCTATTTAGTCTGTTGCGACAATCATCTGATGATTCGAAACAAATATCAAATCTTTACTATTTCAATCAATTTTCTTTGAATCCGTTCTTTTGGTTCAGCCGAAATTATTGTTGTTCGGATTATTGTTTGATTTAATACCCCACGGGAACAAGCAATGACGACCGATAGTATGAGCTCTGGAAGCAATGTTCTAACTATGTCTGCTGCGTGTTGTTGGTTTCCCAGTTTATTTTTCGTAAATTATATTGGTATGCGGGTCTTAGTATATGAGTTTCCGTTAACCTCATATTTTTTTCAGCTTCCATATTAATTTTTTAGTGAGTTTAGTACAAAACCTTTCTTTTTTCTACAATCTTCAGATTTTCTTTTTTCCTTTCGTCACATCCACCCTACAAATTTATGATTATACATATATTCAAACAAAATATAGATAGATATAGAATAATTTATTTCTTTTTGATTCGATTTTTTTTTTAATTTTAAGATTTTCTTTTTTTCATACAGTTTTTCGTAATTATTTCTTAGGTAACTCTTTCATTTTCTATTTTCGTATATTTTTTCCATTTTTTTTCTTTTTCCTTTCCCAACGGCATTCAACTTAGAAGTTATTTAGTTTATTAATATACATTTTTGGCGGTTCATGTTAAGTTTTCGTATTCGTGGAGGGTGTTGCATTTGTGGTTTTTAAGATCACCTTATGTCTTCATCTTATACCGGTAGGATACACGACTTACGTTCAGGTCGTGGTGACGGTTCAAGTCAATTTGGATCAAATCAATATCCTCGAGGTCGTGGATCAAGTCAAAGCAATCGAGGTCGAGGGTCTAGTCAAAATACTCGTTTTCGAGGATCTAGCCAAAGTACTCGCGGTCGCGGATCCAACAATAACACTCTTCATCGTACAGCAATGGCTAACAATAACAGCAATCCTGACGTCACAGGTTTAGTAACGAAGGAAAATAGGTTTAGTATGTCACTAGGGGGGACTCAAGTGTCAAGCATTGAATCAGAGTTACCAGCTTATATTCAGGGTCTTGTTACGGCATCGATAGGCTTGGCTAGGACTGAAGATTTGCAGGTAATTCGAAAAGACTTGGAAACAAACAGGGCTGAATTAAAAAAATAAGTAGCTGAGATCATTCGAGAAACGTTGAAGAAAAACACCCCCTCTATTCAAGGCGAATACGATGTTCGCAGATGACCATCTACAACTGAAGCTCCCAATTTTGCAACACAAAATCAATTTGGTATACCTGAATCAGCATCGAGAGTTAGAGAAACCAATCTTAATCCTGATGCCGATGAATTTCTTTCAAGAATAAGAAATATGAATTTTGATAATACTTCCGCTAGGCAAGATAGTAGTATGCGTCCAATTTTACCTTCAAATTCTACTTACAAAGGTCATAGTTACCATAAATGGGGTTTAAAGTATGACCATTTTAATATGACGATTGATGAATTCATCTTTCGTTTAGAGAGGTTAAAGGATTGCTACAAAGCTTCATGGGAGGAAATTGTGTTGAATTTTCACCAATTTGTGAGCTGGCAGGTTGAAACTTGGTACTGGGTCTTTCTTAAATCGAATCCAAGAGTAGATTGGGCCGGACTCCGTTTTTCGTTAATGGAGCAGTTTCGTTCTCTTGAGACAGATCCAGAAAACAACTTTATGATCGGCGTCAAAAGCCTAACGAAACTTTTAATGAATTTTTCATGGCCATCCAAAAGCTTAATGCCAGATTACTATGTCCCAAGCCTAATAGCGAACTCTTCCTTCTTATAAAACAAAATTTGCATAGCCGTATGGGGGAATTGTTGTTGACGTTTCGAACTCAGAGTCTTAACGAAATGGCTTATGTTTGTCGGAACATGGAAAAATACATCAAAGAGCAAAACGATAGAAACAAAATGCGAGATCCCATAGCTCAACCATTCCGTAGAAACATAAATGAAATCGAGGTTTCAGATGAGTTCTTAACGTCAACCACAGATGCGGTTGAAGCCCTGCAGACACCAAGAGACCGTACTGACTACACTTGCTGGAACTGCAGGAAGGTAGGCCACGGGTTCATGGAGTGTCCAACTCCCCAAAGATCCCTGTTTTGCTACCGCTGTGGAATGGAAGGTACAACTACTCCGCAGTGTAAAAGCCCAAAATGCTCGGAAAACTTACGGAAGAGCATTCCCTCAACCGGGATGGCTTGCTCTCGGAACCAGAAACCGGAAAACTAAATTTAACCAATCCCCAAAACAATATAAGACCTCAACCCCCTAATGTTGTCAAAACAGTTCAGATTTTGAAAAGACATAACATTTTAGAGAAGATCGAATCGGAAATTCCACCTGTCCAACCCAAAATTTTACATCCATTAAAGAGCTTACACGAACGTCAATTAGAATACTACGCAGCTAGAGAAAGAATACTCGGTAGACCAAAATTACCTATTTAAAAGAGAATTACTAGGATTAGAAATCTAACGAAAAATAAAAAGAACGCTTTGAAGAAAATAGAAGCAACAACCTTGTGTTGCTCAGGGGATCCCTGCATCTACGCGAATGTAACGATATTCGGTGAAAGCATGCTAAGATTGCAAGACAGCGGGGCTAGCATAAGTTGTTTGGGTGCAAATGGGGACGATTTTTTGAAAAAACACAAGGCAAACATAACAAATTTCTCTTCTAAGGTTAAGACAGCGGATGGTCGTAACCAAACTATCACAGGTAAATGCATCGCAGATATCACCTACAAAAATGAAACCAAGAGACTAGAGTTTTATTTGGTTCCTTCTCTACAGCAAAAATTATATCTAGGGATTAATTTCTGGAAGGCTTTTAATATCGCTCCTCATCTAATTTCGGAAATTTCTCCAGTAGCCACTCCGAAAAATAATGTTTCCTCAGAGTTGCGTGAACTATCGGAGGAAGAATCCAGTAAACTACAAACTGCCATCAGTAAGTTCCCATCTTTTGCCACTCTTGGTTTAGGGCAAACCATGCTGGAGGAACATGAAATCGATACAGGCAATGCTGAACCGATAAAACAAAGACACTATGCTGTGTCTCCAGCGGTACAAAGGTTATTATATGAGGAATTGGATCGTTTACTTGAAATGGGAATAATCGAAGAGAGCAATAGCCCATGGAGCTCTCCAGTAGTCTTGATACGAAAACCGGGTAAAAACCGTATGTGTCTAGACTACAGGAAGGTAAACGAAAAGACGAAAAAATTTGCGTATCCCTTGCCTCATATACAGGCTTTGCTAAGCCGTCTTTCAGATACACACTTTATTTCTAGTGTGGATTTGAAGGACGCCTTTTTGCAGATACCACTGGAGAAGAATTCACGGGAAAAGACAGCGTTCACGGTACCCGGCAGGCCCCTGTACTAATTCAAAGTAATGCCCTTTGGCCTTTGCAATGCACCGCAACGTCTTTGCAAATTGATGGACAAAGTGGTACCTCACGAATTAAAAGAAAACGTTTTCGTTTACTTGGACGATCTTCTGATAGTCACGCGCACCTTTGAGGAACATATCCGTTATTTAAACATCATCGCTGAGAAACTCAAAGCCGCAGGTTTAACAATCAATCTTGAAAAATCTAAGTTTTGTTTTAAAGAACTGAAATACTTAGGGTATATTATTGGCGATGGTTGTCTTAAGACTGATCCTGCGAAGGTTTCTGGCATAAGAGATTTTCCTATTCCCCAAAATCAGAGGCAAGTTCGTAGGTTTCTTGGAATGTCTGGCTGGTATCGCCGGTTTGTGAGAGACTATAGTACCCTTGCTGCCCCCATCACAAATACACTGAAAAAGAACACGAAATTCGAATTCACCAAAGAAACATTAGAGTCCTTTCAAAAGATTAAGGATATACTAACTTCAAAACCCATTTTAGTGAACCCGGACTATACCAAGCCTTTCGTTATTTTGTGCGATGCTTCGTCGACCGGCATTGGAGGGGTATTATGTCAAAAGGATGCCGAAGGCAATAAACGCCCTATTTTTTTCTACTCGCACAAATTAAACAAGGCTCAGTGTAATTATAGCGTCACTGAACGGGAGTGCTTGGCCGCGGTTATGAGCATACAAAAATTTCGACCCTATGTAGAGGGATACCATTTTAAAGTAGTGACCGACCATGCTAGTTTAAATTGGTTGATGAGTCAAAAGGACCTCAGCGGGAGGTTAGCTCGATGGAGCCTGAAGCTTCAAGGCTATGACTTCGATATCGAGCATCGTAAAGGTTCGCAGCATGTCGTGCCAGACGCACTCACCAGAGTTTTTGCAGCTGACGAGTTGAATCTAGATGCCAATTCGGAGAAATATCCTGCGGATGTGCTGCACATAGATCTAACAGACCCCAGTTTTAAATCTGCGGAATATGTTCAGATCATTGACACCATCACAAAACAAAAAGAACAGCTGCCGGACCTTCAAGTCTCGGACAGTTTCGTGTACAAGAACGTTCTACACAGCACAGGGAATCCCTTACAGAATGACCTAGGATGGAAGCTATGGGTTCCGTCTCAGCTGACGACCCAACTGATTACTTTGGCTCATCGGCCACCAAGAGTTCGCATGGTGGTTTAGGTAAAACTCTACATAGGTTACGACAGCAATTCTTTTGGCCGAACATGGCCTCACAGGTAAAGTCCTACGTGAACAGTTGTGAAACTTGTAAGATGTCAAAAGCTACCAATCAGATTCTACGACAGCCAATGGGTAAAGCCTTTGAAGTGGAACGCCCGTTCCAACATATCTATATAGATTTCCTTGGGCCATACCCTCGTTCCAAAAGGGGTAACGTCTATATAATTATCGCCCTAGATCAGTTAACCAAATTTGTGGTTATTAAAGCCTTAAGATCTGCCACGTCGGAATCTGCGGTTAAATTTTTAAATGAAGATGTTTTATGTATGTTTGGTGTGCCTGAGTCTATCTTGACCGATAACGGCAAACAATTTATTAGCGCAAACTTCACGAATTTATTATCTTCATATGGCATTCAGCATGTTAAGACGGCCTCCTATGCACCGCAAGCTAATGCTAGCGAGCGTGTTAACCGCTCCATTCTAGCTGCCATTAGGTCGTACATAGGAGATGATCAAAGGAATTGGGATACACACCTTTCCGCTATCACCTGTGCTCTCAGAACCGCTACCCATTCGGCCATAGGCATGTCCCCTTATGAGGCTTTGTTTGGCCTAAAAATGGTTGAACATGCTTCCGAGTTCGAACTTCTTCGCAAACTTGATTCAATTAACAATTCGGAACTTAACGTCATTCCAAAATCTTCAAAAATAAACATTATTCATTCAGCTATAAGAAATTCTCTCCAAAAAGCCCATCAAATTTATGAACACCACTACACCCGAAGCAAACAGGTGAAATATAATATTGGCGATGTGGTCTATAAAAGGAATTTTGTGCTTAGTGATGCTGCAAAGAAAGTAAACGCCAAATTGTGCCCGATATTTAGAAAGGCAAAAATAAGAAAGCTCATAGGAAATAATCTTTATGAATTGGAAGATACAAATGGTAAGGTCTTAGGCGTTTTTCACTCGAAATACATAAAAAAATAGATTATTTTTGAATGGAACCTGGCTGGCTACAGTCTGAACATGAGACGTCTTCTCGGGTGTGGGTCGATTAGCAATTTTTTGTAATTATTAGATTTATCATACAACGTTTCATTTCTTATCCATTTCCATCGTCTATACTTGGAAATGTACAAGTTTTGTGGGAAACGATCAGGTAATTTTAATGACTATAACCAACATTCGATAAAGTTTGAGGAGGTCTAATAATCAGCTAGTCAGAAATCTGAGCTTCTTTTCAATCATGACAATAACATTCAATTTGATTCAATGCCAAAACAAGAGTAAGGAAGATGCAGTGATGATGTGGGTGGTCAAAACTCGACAAGTGTGGTGAGTTTGAACTTATTAGAGAGCTCATGGTGGAGTGGATTTTGGTTTAGATCTCTTTTAAGAGAAATTTTAAAAAAAGAGAAAGCATATAATTTGTGTAAGTCGGGGTGTTTTCTGTCATGGAAGTGTTTCCGGGTCGTATTTTCTCCAAAAATTTTGACCGGAGAATGAAACCAATATCACATATATTCTTAAAAAAATCTAAAATGATTTTTAAGATAAAAAGTTTTATTCTGCGATTAAAAGTACGGCCGAAAAAGGGGACCTCCGGAAACATGCCCATCGCCATTTTGGAACTCTCTCTCACACGAAATGTCGGAAGCAATCAGGGTTGCCGACAGGCTATAAAAGCCATGATTGAAAGATCTCGGCCCTTCTTTCTTTGGTGTTTAAGATTTCGGGTGATTGCCTTTTCTTGCAACAAGCCCGAAGAAGAAGTAATGGTTTTTAAATCTTTCAGCATCGTTATTCGATAAATAATATACCCAAAATTTAAATTCTAAAACTTTTCACGTAAACCATCGCTTTGGCGCGAATATTTTTGTGAAAAACATATAAATCATAAAGTTTATCGAACATCTACCCGCTTTACCCAAAAAAAGAAAAAAAAAACAAAAACCAACTTAAATCCGTAATTGATGCATGCCATGTGTGATGTGTCCCCATAAACGTGCGTAAGAAAGTCCTAAAAATAAAAAGGAGAGTGAAAAACTAAGACTCCGTAAATCTGATCCCAAACTCGCCCAAAAGAAAAACAAAATTCAGGCCCCGCAACCTCAAACTGGCCAAACTAATTGTAAAGTCACCAAAAACACCCATGTACGCTGGCAAAAATTTACCGACCAGCAGACTGTACCCAAAAAGTCATTTTCAAACACCGCGTAAAATAAACAACTATTAACTTGTGAACTCCCAAGCGGCGAGCCCTATAAAGAGCTCCAACAACAATCTACCATCAAAGCTCCCTGCTCAACAATGTACCCAGCTTCACCAGTCCCGACAACATCTCCTGCATCTTCAACCTCACCCGATCATCATCGCCATTAAATTCAATAGACCTCAAGATTTTATTTTAATCTCAATTTCATTTACTTATATTGTTTAAACCATCATATTTCGAGTTCACCACGTTCGATTAGTTTTTACTCAAAGTGTTTTGTAATCTCCAAAATATCCGTAATATTATAAAATTGTTTTTCTACTAAATAACTAGTCTTAATTGCAAAAACAAGGTGTAGTGATTTCATTTGCTGTTCAGGTTATTAAAGTTATTAATTCCAGCTAAGTACGAGTCCACAAACCAATGAAGCGGTGCACCACCTTAATGGGAATTATTTTAAAAGCTGTGGTAAGTTCAATTTCATTACCTTTATTGAACAAACAAATTATTTTGCTACACCACCAACAATAATTGACATACAAATAAAAAGGTAAAGTTAGCAAGTAAATCGATGTTGAACTTGCACACGAGTTATGATGAAACTCTCAGAGAGAGAACAATTATTTTATTACCTGTGGTGAATTCTGAAACTACTATAATATTTTTCATTCTATTTACTAGCTTTAACCTTCATTTTCTTATTCTATTTTTTTTTATTTCTGTATACATATATGATTATTCTTTTTAAACTTTGCTGATATTTAAAATAACTTTAATATTAATATTAGGATATATATACTAAATAAGATCC
This sequence comes from Eupeodes luniger, assembly GCA_951509635.1. NCBI lineage: Eukaryota > Metazoa > Arthropoda > Insecta > Diptera > Syrphidae > Eupeodes > Eupeodes luniger. Next base: position 181,982,983 of record OX608073.1, on the reverse strand, counting down.
CTCTACGATCGACTGTTGCCTGTAATTCTCTCGACGTCGATCAATTAATAGTAAATATTAAATTAAATTGTATAAATGAACTTTTTCTTATTGTTTCTTACACTCCACCAAGTAGCTCATTTGATTTATATAAAGCTCACATTGAAAATTGTAAATTTATTCTAAAAAGCCGAAAAGGTAATCAAAAAGTTATTATTGTAGGTGATTTTAATTTGCCGAATGTTAAGTGGATTTTTGATCCTGATGATAAAATACTTGTTCCTTTTAATGTTATATTCAATCATGATTGTGAAGTTGTGGATACTTTTGCGCAATTTGATCTTAGGCAACTAAATCATTTTCATAATTCTTTTAACAATGTGCTTGATTTGGTTTTCGTTGATTCAGATTTGTGCGTTAGTATAAACAACTGTATGGTTTCTCTTTTTCCTAACACAATTCATCATGTCGCATTCAGTTTGCATGTAGAATTTTATGAGTATTTTTCAGCTGAAACTCTCGGTTCTAAATTTAAATATAATTTTGCTAAATCAAATTATGATTCAATCAATAGTCTTCTCAATGAAAATGATTGGCATGCATTATTTGTTGGTGCAAATTTTGAGAAGTGCTACGATTCTTTTTTAAAAATTGTGCATGATGCAATTGCATTGTACACACCTAAAATTAAAATGAAAAGCTTTTCAAAACCAGTTTGGTTTAATAAAAGATTAATAAATCTTAATAATAAAAAAAATAAGGTTTATAAGCATTTTCGCAAATCAAACAATGACCGTGATCTTTACAAACAATATCGATTATTGCAAAAGAATTTTGATACTTTCAATAAATTTTATATCTGTTGAAAGTGATTTAAAATCTAATAGTAAAAGTTTTTGGAAATTTATAAATACGAAAAAACAATCAAATGGCATTCCTAATCTAATGCGTCACGATGGCATATCATCTTCGGATCTTAAAGTAGTTTGTAACTTTTTTGGTAAACATTTTCAATCCGTTTATTTAGATAGTAATCCAAATCCAAATATAAATCTCGATAATCAATTTAATGGTATTGATAGTTCTCTAAATATTGGAAGTTTACATTTTTCAATTGAGGAAATTGAAAAAGCTTTATCAACGGTCAAAGTAGACACAAGACTTGATATAGATGGAATTGCACCTATTATTTTACAGAAATGTTCAATAGTATTTGCTGTTCCTTTACAAATAATTTTTAATCGATCTCTTGAAAGTGGTGAATTTTTAAATACGTGGAAGCGTTCTATCATTACACCAATTTATAAATCAGGAAATAGGCAGGATGTTTCAAACTACCGCCCTATTTGCAAGATCTCTACCGTTCCAAAAATTTTTGAAAAATTGGTTTATGAAAAATTAACTACAATGGTAAAACATGTTATCTCTCCCTGTCAACATGGGTTTCTCGCTGGTAGATCTACCAGCACCAACCTAACAATTTTTTCAAACACCATTTTAAACGGGCTCGAAAAAGGGTTCCAATTCGATGTTGTTTACACAGATTTTTCCAAAGCTTTTGATAGGGTGAACCATGATATATTACTTATGAAGTTGAATAAAATTGGTTTTCATTCTAATTTGCTGAACTGGATACGGACATATTTAAAGGGTCGCATTCAGTTTTTTCGTATTAATAATTTTCTGTCATCGCCTATCAATGTTACCTCGGGTGTTCCACAAGGAAGCCATCTCGGTCCGCTTTTTTTCTTGTTATTTATCAATGACATTCCCAATGTTTTCTTAAATTCTAGATGTCTAATGTACGCAGACGATTTGAAAATCTTTCGGTGTATAAAATCTGAACAAGATTGCATATTGCTGCAAGAAGATCTTCAAAAATTATCAAATTGGTGTTGGATTAACTCCTTACACCTTAATACTGCTAAATGTCAAAGTATAACGTTTTGTCGAAAACGTACATCAATTAATTTTTCCTATAGTATAAATAATATCTTTTTATCTATAGTAACCTTTAAAAAAGATCTAGGGATAAGTTTTGATCAAAAACTTGATTTCTTAAAACATATAGACTTTTTAGTTGCCAAAGGTAATTCTATGTTAGGATTTATCTTGCGCAATTCAAAGGAATTCTGTGATCCTCACACATTGAAATGTCTTTTTTTTGCGTTCGTTAGATCTACTCTTGAGTATTGCAATACTATTTGGAGCCCTTTGTACGAAGTTCACTCTTTTAGAATTGAGAAAATTCAAAAGCGCTTTACAAGGGTATTAGTAAAAAGGCTTCATTGGAACATTGATATGCCTTCCTATGAAACAAGGTGTAAATTATTTGGAATCTTGCCTCTTAATATTCGTAGAAAGTTCTCTGGAGTTATGTTTATTCGTGATGTTTTAACTAATCATATTGATTGTTCGGAAATTTTGAGCTTAATTAACTTCAATGTTCCTGCGAGGATGCTTAGAAACCAAAATTTATTTAACATTCCATTCCACAGAACAAATTATGCTGCTAATGAACCATTGACCAGGTGCTTAAAAGAATCCAATTCTGTTTGCGATATGATCGACTTTTGTCTTGGTAGATTTTCATTTAAAAACAATTTACTCGTTATTTTGAGAAACCTTAATGGTGGAAATGTTTAATATATAAGTATTTATTTATTTATTGTTTTTTATTCATTATTGATTTTGTACGTATATTATTATTATTTTATTATCGAGTAATCACTAAAGCATTGTAACTTTGTTTGATGAAATAAACACTAAACTAAACTAAACTAATTTTTTTTTATATATTTTGGGTTTCTATTGAGTTTCGTATAACAGTTATACTTATCGCTGTACATTGACTTTAGCTTTTAAACTTAAATTCACCTTTATTTTCGTTTCTTGTTAGGTATCGTTAAATGAATTGAATAAAAGTGATCCAACGATCGTTTTATTGTTACCGCAATGGAAACATATTTGAGAAGTTTCTTCTGGTTTGTAAATAGTTTTTTTTTGAAATCCTATAAGATGCAATTGGTTTAAGTGTCGTCATGGGTGGATGTGGCAAAGTAAAGAGAAGGTAATCTGAAGATTAACAAAGTCAATGATGAGAAGGAGTATGGAGATAAAGCAATGACGTTTTTGTGTTGCTTTAAGTAATATTTTCGTTCAGGAAAATTATGTTTTGTTGATATTCGGATAATTAAAGTATCCAGATTGGGACTGTTATTCAAATCGAGGGCATAACAGTCATGGTAGTATCCTTTGTGATACGAGGGTGGGAATTCCCTCCGAGAGCAATTCCATCTAGCGCTCTCTTCACTTGGAAGTTTTGGTATGTAGTTGAGGGTATTTTGACAGGACGAATGCGGGCTCCATAATTTGAACCCGAACTTTAATTTATAACATCATCCGGCATGTAAAATGTACGTAACGACCGTTAAGCGTTGCGATGGCAAGAACCTCCCCTAAACCGACGAGCTAGAATGAGCATAAAGCTAGAATGAGCATAAAGCTAGCATGCCACGCCGTGTCGTAACCTGAACACCCTTTCCTCCCTGCTGCCAGGACCGACCTTCTGTGCCTGTAAGCAGTACGTCGTAATGGTGGTAAGGGCGGGAAAGGTTATAGGGACTTTCTGATGTGCAAATTCCAAAATGTGCTGACGTGATTTTGTGGTCTAGGGGTTGTAGCACCTCTGGTTTAAGTTAAATGGATGAGCTCATCGGAAGTTCTTGTGCCGACAACACCTCGGACCGTTACAAGTAAACTACAGCAAAGGCTTTCTCAGAAGCATAAACAAAAGTAAATAGGAATATTCTGCAGTCATCTGGATTACACGAGATATATCGCCGTGGAATTTGCAGATTCTCAATATTCTTTAGTTCTTGAATGAAAGACACCCACTCAGTTGAAACTGGATCGTCCCAATTGAAACTTTCTCGCCACACGCCTTGAAGAATAATTGTTCTTCTATGATTAATAAAAAGCGAGATTAATCCCAATTCCATAGGGTCAAACATTCTCATTACTGCTCGGAGCATGCCTCTCTTAGTTATGGAAGTATTTTTTGATATCATTTCTTGTAAATCATCATCCTTAGCAAGTTGGTATCTAAAACAATCAATGGATGGATGCCAATACATTCTCAATATCTTAGCAACATAGCCTTCGCATTCGTTAGGATCAATACTAACCAGTTTAATGTTGGCATGACTCTGCGTCATTTGATTAAGTATATCACGACTGTTAGATTGTACAGAAACCAAATCGAAGTTCACAGATTTGCAGATTCGGATTGCATCTCTGGTTGCAGAAACTGCTTCTTCCACTGAATCATGGCTGTTAAAATAGTCATCAACGTCTGTTCTGTTAGTAAGTCCATCAACTGCTTTCGGATTATCTTCTTTAAACAAATTGACATGGTAGTTATTTTTTTACTAATTTTGCACATTTTGGCGAACATCTGGGACCAAACATCATTACTTGCATAATGTACACCGTAGGCTGCCGTTTACTGTCACCATCTCTCCATAAGAATCTTTGACATTGCTGATCCTCTCTGGAACATCTCCTTTACATCAGCATTAACAGCCATCATTCGCACGCGAAATTCAAACAAGCCAGCATGTAATGGCACATGGTTGTCTGGGCCTTTCAAGAGAAATGTATTGAGTAAAACTCCATTGACTTTAGCAGCTACATCAGCAACGCATCTTGGTTTTACTGGCATCTTATTTGTATTCTCGACAATAAAAGTTGGACAGTACCTACCAAATACGATGTCACGAATTTGTCAATTTTTCTTCTGATGCGATTCTAGCATACCCTTTGGCTAACAGACCTTGAACATAATTATTTTCCCATTCAAGAAGATGGGGTTTCTTCTAAAAGGATTTTTCTAAACATACAAGTCAGTTAAGTGCCTTCAAATAACGGTCTGGAAGTTTCACGTCATCAGCACACCAAAGAAGACCAATTTAATACTGATAGCCCACTAACTTTGGAGAACTTTTCATAACATTAATTGCCCGACTCATTTCACTTCTAGGAGGCGCAACACCAAACTCTTCAGTTGAAAAATGACGTTTCACCAAATCATAAGAGCTTGAAGCAGTTTGATTAGCGCTTCCATACACCATCCACGTTGAGAGCACAAGGTTCTTCGTCCTTTCCGTAACGTTGCCCATGACCCAAGAGAAATTTGGCTTGATCCAGTCCAATTAAAATCTTTGGCTTAGCATTTACCAAATCCACCAATGGTAAGCCACGAAGATGAGGATACTTAAACTTTGAGTTGGAGACATCAACAGATTGACTAGACAGATTCAAATCATTCACTGTATACACGTTTTTCAAAAAATTGCGTTTTGACTTTTTGAAACCAGACACCATGAAGTCTAATCTTAAACATTGCGGATGTATAGATGCAATATGAGAAGAGTGAATATGAGACTCCGGAACAAATGAATTGGCAGCTGCATTTAGCACTGGGTGATCCAAACATGATTGGTGCAGCAAAGGATGATGTCGTCTTGGACAACCTTAGGTTAGGTTAGGTTGAAGTGGCTGTCCAAGATGGAAACGGACACACTTAGGCCAGTTTAATGGCCCATTGTGATACCACATGAATCTTGAGGTTTCTTCCTAAGCTCAATGGAACCAGTTTGAGTCTCTTACGAAACGTGAGAGGCTGCTTATGCCGATATGATTTAGATCGTTTAGATCGTTATAGAAGAATTCTCCTAGGTAATTCTTGCGTTTTCGAGCCAGAGCAGGGCATGTGCAGAGAAGATGAAGAACTGTTTCTTCCTCTTCCTCGTCCATACAGCTTCTGCAGAAGTCATTTGAGAATACGCCTAATCTCGTGGCGTGCTTTCCTATTAGACAGTGCCCGGTTATGACACCTATTATCGAGCGTATATGCGATCTGCTTAGAGAGAGCAAGCACCTTGAACGTTTTAAATCCAGTGTTGGCCAGATGTTTTTTGTGACTTGACACGTGGTGATGTTGTTCCACCTGGTGCCTGCCCTCCTCACAGCGTCTTGCATTAGCAACAGTTTACAAGTAGCGATTGGTATGCCAATACGTGCCAAACGTGGTAGAATGGGCTGTACTGTACCGTTCCTGGCGAGTTCATCTGCCTTACAGTTACCTGGAATGTCTCTATGGCCCGGCACCCAGCAAAGGTGAATATTAAACTGTTGTGCCATCTCCATTAGAGATGATCGACAGTTCTGGACTGTTATAGAGTTTGTAGAGACAGAATCCAGAGATTTAATAGCGGCCTGACTATCTGAGAAAATACGGATATCAGATATCGATATCACGTTTTCTTTAAGCCAGGACAAGACTTCTTTTATCGCCAAAAGTTCTGCCTGGAACACGCTACAATGATCGGGAAGGCGGAATGAGAGACTTAATTTCAGTCGTTCAGAGTACACACCTCCACCAACCCCTTCTTTTATTTTTGACCCATCTGTATAGAAGTGGATTGACTGGTCTTCCAGGAATGTCCTATCTTCCCAAAAAGATCTGGGAGGTATAGAAATCTGGAAGTTTCTATCGAATTGTAGTTGGGGGATGGTGTAGTCTGTGTGCTTTGGGATTGATTCTAAATAAGTAAGAATAACGGAGTGGCCAATGTTGTTGTTAGTCCACTGCGACGAAGCTTTGAGGCGAATAGCAGAGCTTGCAGCTATTTGTTTGCTAAAAATGTCAAGAGGTGTTAGGTAGAGTAAGGTGTCCAGTGCCGCAGATGGGGTCGTGCGAAGCGATCCGCTTATACATAGGCAAGCTGAACGTTGGACTTTATTTAATTTATCTCGGTTTATACCTTTTTCTAAAGCAGTCCACCATACTGCCACACCGTACATTAAAATCGGTCTGATTACCGATGTGTATAGCCAGTGCGTGATTCTGGGTTGTAAGCCCCATTTATTACCAATGGCTTTTTTGCAAGAAAAGAGAGCTACAGTAGCTTTTTTGACTCTTTCCTCTACGTTGCGTTTCCAATTTAGTTTTTTATCTAAGACAAGACCCAGGTATTTAGCCTCGTCTGAGAATTTTAATTGGATTCCTTTAATATGGGGAGGGTTGACAAATGGAATTTTGTATCTCCTCGAAAATAAGACCAAATCGGTTTTGTGTGGGTTAACACCCAGTCCACACCGATCAGCCCAAAGTATTAGTCTGTCTAAGGCATTTTGTAAAAGTTCTTTTAACGTGTTAAGATGCTTTCCTGAAACTGCTATAGCAACGTCGTCCGCATAGGCTATCACTCTGAAAACCTCCGCATCCAGACTAGTTAGGATTTCATTCACCACTAGGTTCCAGAGGAGAGGGGATAGAACACCACCTTGCGGTGTCCCTCTACTAACGAATCGTCTGCCAGAAGAGTTGCCCAGTTTTGAGTTATAATTATTCTGCTAGTCAGCATTAAATGAATTAACTCCCGAAGCGAACTCTCTACATTTAGAGATGTTAGTGCAGATGTGATTGCAGATGTGTCCACGTTGTTAAAGGCCCCTTCGATGTCAAGGAAAGCAACCATAGTGAACTCTTTATGATGGAGGGAATATTCGACGGTGCGTACTAAGGTCTGTAACGCTGTTTCCACCGATTTACCTTTACAGTAGGCATGTTGAGACGAAGACAGAAGTCTTGTATCAATACTTGCCCTTAAATGGATATCAATCAATCTTTCCAAGGTCTTAAGAAGGAATGATGATAGACTTATAGGTCGTAGATCTTTAGGGTTGACTTGCGAGCATTTACCTGCCTTGGGTATAAAAACAACTTTAACTTCTCGCCATGCCGAGGGAACATGGACCAGGTAAAGACAGCTGGTAAAAATTGCCTCAAGGATTGGTGCAATTATATCAGAAGTCTTTTGTAGCTCGGCTGGTGTTATTCCATCTGGTCCTGCAGATTTAAATGGTTTGAAGCTGTTGAGAGCCCATTGTAGCTTGTCCCTTGTAATCAGACCTTGTGGATATGTTGTATTGGGACTTGAACGTATATAACCGTTGCAAGTCTCGGTAAGAGAACTTCCAGGAAAATGAGTATCCAATAGTAAGTTCAGCGATTCATTACTTGAATTTGTCCAGGAGCCGTCTGCATTTTTCAAGCAGCTTGGCATCGCTGGATTAGTTGAAAGAATTTTCCGTAACCTAGAGGCTTCAGAAGTTTCTTCTATCGTGCCACAGAAGGATCGCCAAGAAGATCGTTTAGATTTTCTTAGTGCCTTCTTGTAAATTCTTAAGGATTCTTTGTAAGAATCCCAGTGAGAGGCTAGTCTTGCGGCTTTGGCTCGGTTGAACAGTTTCCTGCATTCTTTCCTGAGCTAGTCAAGCTCTGAGGCCCACCATTGTGGTTTCCTCTTTCCTCTTATGTGTATAAGTGGGCAAGCAATTTCTAGAGATCTGTTCATAGCTGAGGTAAGGTCATTGACTTTGTTGTCAAGTTCATTAGCGTTAGAGGAAGGACAAGATAGTCCAGGTTTTAGTAAACTCTGTAATGAGTTCCTGTATGAGGCCCAATCAGTTTTCCGATAATTTCGAAAAGTCAATGGACTCGGATTATCATCCACATTGATATTGAACTGGATATATCTATGATCAGAGAACGAGTGTTCTTTGGATACTTTCCAGTCCAAGATCATATGGTGTACAGTATCTGAGACAAGAGTTATGTCTAGGACTTCTTGTCGAGTTTTAGTTATGAAGGTTGGTTCATTTCCAACATTACTTACTAGGAGGTTAGTACCAAGAATATAATCAAAAAGAGACTCACCTCTGTCGTTGATATTGGTACTTCCCCATACCGTATGATGAGCGTTGACATCGCTCCCAATAATTAGGCGGATCCTTTGCCTTTCCGCTTCAGCGACGATCTTCTCCAGGGTTTTTCCAGGGAGAGGGCCAAGGTGGTCATGGCCAAGATACGCCGACACTATCCAGAAACTTCCCTTGGATGTTTCCAGCCTAGCTACGGTGGTATCTTTGTCACTGAAATGATGGAGTAAAAATACATTAATGCTACGTTTCACTAGTATGCAAGATCTAGGTTCACCTTTATCTGTCACACACAGTGTGTAGTAACCAGTAGTCCTGAGTCCACGAACAACGGATCTCACAATCCATGGCTCTTGGATCAGGACAATGTCCTCCCCGTTTCTTGCCAGCCGGAGAAGAAGTGAGGCCGAGGCCTTTACGGAGTGCTGGAGATTAATCTGTACTAACTGCAGCATTTTGGCTACAATTAGGCAGATCAACCTCCACCACGGTTTTGTTCTGATCCTCTGAGTCTGAGGATGAAGCCAAGAGTTCGTCCTCGCTCAAAAGGATCATGTTGAGGTCGTCCTCAGTCTCCATTAAGGATGGACTGTCTACGACTTTTGTAGAGGGTTGGGTAGCTATTGGAGAGGGCATGGGTGCATCGTCACCCTCGGTTAAGAGAGAAGACGATGTCCCAGGCCCACCAACCGCTAGTTCACCTTCGGTTGTTTTTAGAGGCCCGCTTTCCGCGTTAACCTCGATTGTTTTTGGAGGCCCGCTTTCCGCGTTAACCTCATCTTTTTATAGACTCGAATTTTAATGGTTTCGAAGCCATAGTTTATCGAGCCCTTGTTTAAGGCTAGAGGAGCCAAAGATTCCTTATTGAGTACCAAAATGGCGCTCCTATAAAGATTCTTTACCTCCTCTAGCTTGGCTATCTTCCAGTTGTGAGTCGGAAGGGACGGGTTACAAACTCTGACCATCTCGAGAATTTCATCGATACCGGCAGGTTCCATCGGGATCCAAATGCGGGCTCTAGGTCTGCTAGGAATGTCTTCCTTAGCGACAACCTCGAGCTTCGCACCTGGCCAAACTTCACCTAACCGGCTGACAGCGAGCTTATACAAGTCACAAGACCTCTGATCGCCACAAACCATGAGTTTTACGTGGCCTTGATGCCAACCCCCATCGCTTATGGAAGGAAGTGGTCCTGGAAGCTCCCTCAAAATGCTTAAAAAGCCACCCGAGAGCTTAACCTTGACCAACTGCCAACGATCAGCCGATATTGTTCCATCATCATCACTCCTGTCAATGACCGCAACCACGACTTTGCCCTTCGTGACGTCACTGAAACTGGCTTTCTTGATGGGATTGAGGGGAGTGCTGGTGTTGTGCACCCGAGGCCGTTTTGGTGTCGGTACGGCCCCCTCGAGAGACCTTTCTCGTTTGGACGTAGAGTCCTTACTGGTCTTAGTTGTAGCAAGTATGCTTTTTGCCCATTCGACGTTAGCGGTTTGCTGCGGTGTCCTTTCAGCCCCCGATGATGCACCAGAGGCCTTCAGGATTTTCGCCGCTTGCCGCCTTTGCCTATATTGGCTTTTCGAGAGTTTCCCCTTACTCTCATTAGCAGTTGTTCAGACAAGAAATGTCATCGCATGTGATCGCCCCGCGCATCAATTTTATCACGTGCGCAAGCGGCCTTATGCTCGCTCTCTTTGAATTTTACATTTCAAAGTTGGCATCCTGGGTTTTTTCACGATGACACCGGCCATCTTGTAACCTCGTCTTTTCTCATTCTTTCCTTTCTTTTCTGTCTGCCGACTTCATCGGAACACATTAAAACTTAAAACTAAACTTAAACTTAAACGTAAAAGCAAATTAAAAACTTAAAATTAAACCAATCTATATTCAATAACAATAATTAACTAAATAAAATTGTATTGATCTTTTGAGAAATTAAAAAAAAAAAATAAAAATTAAAATTAAACTGGAAAATTCATCGTGTCCGTGTCTCTCTTATTCATGGTCCTGTCGAGACGGATTCCAGTGTAGTGAGGCGAGCAAACATCCGCAAATATCTCAGGAATCATCGATCGAAAAGAACAGTGTGTACTTCCACAAGGAATATTAGAGTATTTCTGGAAATCACGATACACATTTTGTAGAATTTCGTCGATTTTTGTTTGCCTCTGAAGTGTAGTGTACCAGCCAACTACCATCTCAGACAACGTGATCACACTCCACTAAAACACTTATTTCATCCAACATCGAGTGCAATCAAAAGTGTGTTTCGCTGAAATACGCTACACATAAGTACACTACCAAACAACCACCATCTCTGACAACGTGGTCATCCCAAACCTGGGAAAATTTCATCCATCATCAGTCGAAATCATCTGTGGTTTATTGTGCCACTATAACCAAAAACAACGTGCGCATATCATCATCGTATCTGATCGTCAATCATATCAGATTATCAGCACATTGCATGCATCATCTGTACCATCATCGTAGTCATCATCAGCCGAACCATAGTTATCATCATCATCTTTATCGTCATCATAATCATCATCTTCATCACAGTCAGCATCATACGAACTAACATCCAAGTCATCATCCTCACCAGTATCATCGTAGTCATCATCTTCACCAGCGTCATCATAGTCAACATCGACATTATAATCATCTTACAAAGTCATCACATTATTAGTTTGAAGTCAGCGTTAAAATACATAATGTACAAGGTACGTTCTATAAGTTCATATTAGTGCGTTTTTTGTTTTTTTTCCTATATTTCCTAGTATACCATATATTTTTTAACAAAAAAAAAAAAAAAAAAGAGTATATTTTATACGTACCTACGTTTGTTACATTTAGATATTTAAATTTGTATTTTACCTTTAATAAAACTTTAAAAATCAATCAATCCGGTGGTAATTGAGCTTAATTTTGTTGACGATATAATGAGTCTCTTAGAGGATTTCATTTTTGCGTCCGACCAGCTGGTCGAGTTTCATGCGGCCTTTAAGGCCAAACCAAGTGCCACTCATACGGTTTCCTTGTTGGAAGCGTATAGGAATGAACTGCAAGATTTATGGCGTGATTGCAAAACCACGTATAGTAAATGCATTAAAAGCCCCGATGATGAAGAATAAAAAGATTCTTTAAGTGAGGTCAAAGCCAAATATCAAAGTTCTTCTTCAACGTACTTTCAATGTACAAGCTTAATTTCTGAATTTTTAATTACGTTAAAACCAAATCCTCCAGATTCGATTAAAGATTCAAAGGAGACATCCTTAAACGTATCAGAAACTGAACAAAAATTGCATAACATTAAAGTTCCCGCTTGCGATACTCAAGAGTTTCATGGTAATTATTTACAGTGGCCATCCTTTCGGGATATGTTCACGGCGGTGTACATAAACCATTCCAAATTGAGTGACGTACAAAAGCTTTTTCATTTACGTGCTAAGACAAAGGATCAAGCCTTTAATATAGTGAACAAATTTGGCTTAACTGATAATAATTTTAAACTTGCGTGGAACGCTCTTAAGGATCAGTACGAAAATAAACGGATTTTGGTCAACAACCAAATCCAAATTCTATTGAATCAACCAATTATTGTCGTCGAGTCAGGAAAAGAAATTAAATCTTTGCAAAGCAACATTAATGATGCATTAATTGCACTCAAATCCTACGATATAGATACCAATTCCTGGAATGCTATTATCATTTATCTTTGTGCTTCTCGGCTTCCAGACACTACTCTTAATCTTTGGGAAAGTTCACTGAAAAAACCCACCGATATTCCATCATGGGATCAAATGAATGAGTTTTTATCAAATCGATATCGAGTTCTCGAAAGTGTCTCTGAAATGAAACAAAACACAACAAACAAATCACAATTTATTAAGTCCACCACAAGCCAAAATTCAAGATCCAAACCAGTTCGTAATTTTCATATGAAAATAATTCCCACTTGTCAAGTATGTAGTGAACAACATCCACTACGACTTTGTCCTACTTTTTTAAAAATGTCTGTTGATGACAGACAAAAAACAGTTCGCAAACACAAATTTTGTTTCAACTGCCTTGCCTTAACGCACAATGCACACCAATGTCAAAGCACAAGTACTTGCCTTCGTTGCAAGGGAAAACATCATACTTTGTTACATTTTGAACGAAATGTGTCTAAACCCAATCCTTCGCTAAATCAAACAACTTTATCATGTCCGACCGTTGCACCTTCATCTCAAGTCACCACTTCTTCTTCATCTCAAGTCGCATCTTCACCTCCAAACATATCTTCATCTCCAAAAGGTAATCAAGTAATACAGTCCACTCCAATCACTAATCATAATGTTATGTTTTCAAAAAGTTATCGCCAAGTGTTACTGGCAACGGCTTTGGTTAAGATTAGATATCAAGGAATTGATTTTGACCTTCGAGCCTTAATTGATCAAGGTTCCGAAGTTTCCTTTATATCTGAAAAGTTTCAAAAATGTATAGGTCTGCCAACTACAGTTACCCAAGCCCGGATATGTGGGATGGGCTCAACAGAAACTGCTACCTCATCCAAACTCTGCACTTTTACATTGTGTTCAAACAATTTGAAAGAATTTAAGATTCATGCCGAGGCTTTAGTCCTCAAGAAATTGACATGTAATTTACCAGCGGTATCATTGGATTTGGGACAAACTAATTGTGAGTTTGACTTCCCCCTAGCTGATCCTCTTTTCTATCAAAGCTCGTCCATAGACATGCTCATCGGAGCCGATCTTTATCCACATATCATTCTAGAAGGCATCAAACCTAATGTTCTGAGTTCTATTATGGCCCAGAACACCGTATTCGGTTGAGTACTACTTGGAGCTTATACCAATATTCCAGTCGTTTCAACATTTTCTACTTTCGTGACGCAGTGCAACGAGTTATCAGCAGATCAAGCCATTGAAAGGTTTTGAAAACTTGAGGAATTACTTCAAACTCCTATGCTCACTTCATCAGATCAATTTTGTGAAGATTTGTATCACAACACTACTGTTCGAGATTCAGTAACGGGTCGATATGTTGTTAAGCTTCCATTTAAAAATTCGCTTGATGAGTCCCAATTGGGCCATTCACGATTTAACGCCATGAAACAGTTCCTTCGTAATGAAAAATCATTAATGTCCAAACCTGGTCTTCAGGAAGAATATCAAAAAGTTCTTTCAGAGTATGTGGAGTTAGGTCATATGACACCTACCCCTCCCCATGAAATATATAACAAACAGACTGTTAAATCATATTATCTACCACATCATGCAGTTTTTAAACCGCAAAGCACTACTACTAAATTGCGTGTAGTATTTAATGCATCCAGTAACTCCTCGAACGGTAAAAGCCTCAACGATCTTTTACATACGGGTCCTATTCTCCAAAATGATATCACTTTCCTCATCCTGAATTGGCGTTTTTACAAATATGTTTTTAATGGCGATATAGAGAAGATGTATCGCCAAATAGCCATCCATCCTGACCACTCACAGTATCAGCGCATTCTGTTCCGTCCTAGTTCAAGTCAACCCATCTTGGACTATACACTCAATACTGTAACTTTTGGCGTCAATTGTGCTCCATATCTGGCTATACGCACTCTCCATCAATTAGCTTCCGATGTTCAAACAGTTTATCCACTCGCTTCAAGAATCTTGAAAAAAGAATTTTACGTTGATGATGTCCTTTCAGGTGGCCATGATATTTATTCGGCCCGTAGATCCCAAAATGAACTTATAACAGCTCTTAACTCTGCTGGATTTCATTTAAGAAAGTGGACAGCAAACCATCCTGATCTTTTAAATTATATTGCAAAGGATGATCTCCTTAACAAGGGTTTTTTGAAGTTAGAAGATGATAGTTCAACTAAAACACTTGGCATTCAGTGGAATGCATCTTCAGATACTTTTTCGTTTTCAATAACTTCTGAAAGTTTTTCATCATCATCTGTTACAAAACGCTCGGTTTTATCAACTATTGCTAAGTTGTATGATCCTGCGGGTTGGCTTGCCCCTATCATTATAACAGCGAAAATTTTGATGCAGCAAATATGGAAGGACCAAACCGGGTGGGATGAAAATTTGTCGTACCGGTCAGAGCAATGCTGGCAATCGTTTTTGAGTGAGTTGGCTGGCATCCAAAAAATATCTATTCCTCGGTGGATTGATTTCTCCCCTTGGAAATCTTTACAATTGCATGGATTTTCCGATGCTTCGGAAAAGGCTTATGCTGCCACAATTTATGTCCGAGTTCATCAACCTTCTTCAAAAGCTTCTTCACACCTGTTATGGGCGAAATCCAAAGTTGCACCCGTTAACATAATTTCACTTCCGCGTCTAGAGCTCCAAGGTGCAGTCCTTTTGTCCCGAATGATCAAACTGATTCTTAATGAATTTGATGTTCTTAACGGTATCCCTATAAGATTGTGGACAGATTAAACGATTGTTTTATCTTGGCTCGACAAGTCACCCAGTACTTGGAAAACTTATGTAGCCAACCGAACCTCAGAGATCATATCTAACGTTCCTAATATGAAGTGGAATCATGTTTCTTCCCCTGAAAATCCAGCCGATCTGGCTACCCGTGGCGTTTCGCCAAAAGAATTACAATCAAGTCAACTCTGGTGGAATGGACCTGTCTGGTTAGTGGAACAAGAAGAAAACTGGCCATCTCATGAAGAACTTCATCCCTCAGACGAATTCATTCCCGAACGGAAACCCATTCAAGCAAATGTTGCTTTGGTATCCAGTGAATTCGAAAGTGAAATCTTATGTCGGTTTTCCTCCTGGGACAAGGCCATTAGAGTACTAAGTTATATACTTCGGTTCTATAATTCAGCTCGAAAATTACCAATTCGAAGTCAATATATTTCGACTGTTCTTCTTCATGAGGAAATCAAATCCACTAAATTAAAAATTATAAAGCTAACCCAAAAGCAACATTTTTCTGAAGAATATGAAGCTTTAGTTCATAGAACCAAAATAAAGTCGCGAAGTAGCCTCCTCACTCTCAATCCAATTCTAGACATTTCCAAATTATGCGGTCTCATGGGAGACTTGCATCTTCAACGTTATCGTATAACGAACGATTTCCTATCATTCTTCCATATCAATCTCATTTATCAACGCTTTTAATAGCTTATATTCATAAGTTAACCTTACATGGGGAAATTCAACTCATGATTCGTATAGTGCGATCTGAATACTGGATACCTAAATTAAAAACCCTCATCAAAAAATGTATTCGCAAATGTAAACCTTGTTCTTTATATAAACAATCTGTACAATCCCAAATCATGGGCGCGCTGCCTGTTGAAAGAACACTTTTAAGTTTACCTTTTACTAATATAGGTATAGATTTTGCTGGCCCTTTTACCATTAGAAATTATTATGGCAGAAAGTGTCGACTAGAAAAAGGTTATGCCTGCTTGTTTGTCTGTTTCGCTACAAAGGCGATACACTTGGAGGCCGTTAGCGATCTTTCTACCCCAGCTTTTCTTGCATCCTTCACTCGCTTTGTTGCGCGTAGGGGGTGTTGCTGGTTAGTGGAGGGGAGAGGAGCGTGGATAAGGATAAGTCGATAAGGCAGTGAAACTACCTTATCGTGGCAGGAACATCTGGAAAAGGAAAGAGGAACACCAGGAAAAAGGGAAAGAGTGTCTACTCCCGAGAACGTGGCCTGCTTGCTATGCTCAGCATCAGCTCGTCGGATGTGGGGGGGGGATCTTGTTCCCGGGAGCAAACGTCACCAGCAGCCAAAAACACAAATCAGGCCGGTTTCCTAAAAATACAACGGACGGACGTTCACCACCCCAAGGGCACTGCCGGTGTTGATGCAGTGTGGCCTTTACCCACCCAACCATGAAAATCCTTGGCCATGTTTGGATTTTCCCAATACTTTACCGTTCCAGTGAAAATCAGGTCCTTACCATCGTTGAAACTCCGCTACCATCAGCACCCCTGAAAAGTTTCTCAGAGAACCATTGTTTCACTCATGTGAAACAGAAACCCAGAACAAAACCAAAAAAAAAACTAACGCTTTCTTCTTTTAACTTAGGCGTCAAGTTTTATTGCTACATTTAAACATTTTGGAAGGAACTAAAAAATCAAAAAAAATGAACAAAATCAAATTAACGAAATCAAATTAACAAAACCAAAAATTTTAATGAACAAAACTAAGAGAAAGGAAACAAAACGCAACAAAAAAAAACCCAATCCTTAGAGTCAAAGTAAACAACCGCGACAACCAAATACCCTTTTTGGTATTACTGTGACTCATCAAAACAAACGTTCCAGGATCACCTACCCCTATAGAGCTCTGTGGAGGTGGGTTCTACCTAGAAAAATCAACTCCACTTTTTTTTTCGCGCTGACCCTTTCAAAAAATGTTTTTTTTTTTTATTGCTTACAAATTAGAATTAGAAATTTAGAATTAGAAATTTTTTAGGAAACAAATTAAAAAAATTAATAAATAATTAATTTGGTACTTGAAACGCCAAAGAATAAATATCAATAAATAAAGACAAACACAAACACTTACATATATCGACTTATCCGTCTTAATTCTGCTGTATATGTATTTTTGACTTGATGTTTAAAGTTTTTTCTTCCTTTTCTTGTGCTTCAGTCTAGTAGGTGCTCCGACGGACGGGTTGGACTGGAAACACTTCCTTCAACTCTCAATCGTTGAAAAATAATTTAGTTTTTATGGCACGGCGGCTCAGTCCCTTTAGGACAATTTGGGACCGCCGAATACTGACCACTTTCAATTACTTTCACAAAGTTTAATATATTATGTTTATCACACGATGACATAGAAAAACAAATACAAAAAAATTTCAAATGGATCTTGGTGATTTTATTAATTTTTGCACTTTTACCACTCTTGAATGGTTTTAGGTTTTAATTTTTATATCAATAAATTTTGTCTAAATTCAATTAGCTTTATTTGATTGTTTCTTTTCAAACAAAACTTTGGCAACAATCTCCTATCCGAACTGCTTCACGATTCATTTTTCGAATCTCAAAAAAAAAAAACACTTCACCACTCTTGATTTTGTTTGTTTCTCAAAATAAATAAAGTATATTTAAAGTTACTTCAGTTTATTTTTTTTTTAATTATCTTTCATTTTTATTTTTTTTGTTTTTAAACTTTGATTCAATCAATTTTATTTTAATTTTCTTCAGTTAAATCAAATTGTATTTTCTAGTTTTTTTTTTCTTTATTTTTTTCAAAACACCGAAAAAGTCTCCTTTCGTCAAAATCACGGTCTCAACCGACCAACGAACAAACCAGACTCCAATTTTACACCTCACGGCACAACATCTCACCCCAAAAACTAATCGTATGATCACCATAACTGCACAAACATCATCCGATTCACCTCTCTCCTTATTCGTATTGATTCCATTTCTTAGTATGGGTGTGCAAAAAATCCTCATTTCCATACTCATCTTTCTTCATCTTCGAATTCGAACTTCATTTAGACCCACATTAATACGTACTAAAACTTCTAAACAAAAATGAAATTCCATGTTATAACCTTCAACAGGTAGATGGCGTGAAAGGTTAAGGGTCTAAATACATTGTCTTATTTATATTCAATTTAGAATTGAATGTTTAACTTTCATAACATAAACAAAAAGTAAGTAACACCAAAGTAAAACAAAAAAAATGAAAGGTGCGAACGTGCATAAGTCATTTATCTCTTTCCTTAAAAATCTCTATCTAGGTCCAGAATTGACAGTTGGCCGAGATGGTCTATCTCAACTCGACCCCCATGTGAACTCAATCCCATGTAAACGTACAAAGTACACAGTCTTAACAACTAGTTGTCGCTGTCATTCTACTGTAATCAAATCAATTTCAGAATTCAACAACCAACATGGTAGGTATGTAAATAACCCCTTGAACAGAATGAGATGTAGCTGTAGCTAAAAAAATCGCTGTAGTATAAGCTGTCAATAAAATCGCTCACTATGTAGCAAAGGTCGCCACAATGGTGCAGCGCATCGGGCATGTTCAACGCATATGAAATTTATATTTGAACTGAATTTGTATGATAGCATACTATAAAAAAGTTACAAAACCAGAAAAAATTCTCAAATGCATTGAACGTTCCCAAAAAAAAAGTGAAAAGTCAAGAATGAAATGGGTTTCCCCCATCTGTCATCTCAAATGTAGCTTGTAGCGCAGCCAAAAGTTAAAGTTGAGTCAACTTGCGCTGCAGCTACAGCTACAGCTACAGCTACAGCTACAGCTTCTCATTGTGGCGATGTATAGTATTTTCGTATCTTTTAACTTTGACAGTGCTACAAGCTACAGCTACAGCTACACCATTCTGTTCAGCCAGTAACTTTTGTTTTGTTTATTATTTTATACTTCATTTTATTATTTATGGACCTAATAATAATTGTTTTCTTTTTCAGGATATATCTAACCTTTCCCACATGGATTTTCGCACAACCAGGTAAGTATGTTTTTGTTTGTTTTTCTTTCTTCTTAACTAATCTTTTCCTTTTGCATTCTAGGTCAAGGAGCAGTTCACCAGGCGTCCGCAACAAAATTTGCTACTTATTGGGATACATTCCCAATAAGGAGTAAAAATACACGGAGTGTAGTCGGTCGCCTGGTACATAAAAAAAATATTTGCAGATGCAGATACTAAGGAGGACGTTTATATTTTCACTGTGCTGTGGGGAAAAACCCACGGTTCAAGCCGGGCACAAAAAAGTTGTCAGGGTTTAGTTAGCTTTTCTCCATCACCCACCGACGCCGCTTCAGTGAAGGTTAGTACCATTCGTATATACCTATTCTAACCTAATACTTTTTTTTTCTTTTATTCATTCTTTGTAACAGGTTGCATTTATTGAGTGGTATGAGGACAAAAGTCATTCACATTGAGGAGCGAACCATCTTTTCAACCAATTTTACTGCAGATATTTTTATTGGTGAGCGCTTTAAGTATTTTTATTTACATATTCTAGTAGTGAGTGTTGTTAAGAACATATAATTACTTTAAACATGCAAAACATCACAATTTAATAAATAAATTTCAATAAATAAATAAATATGGCAAAAATAAAACCTAAATCTAGTATCACAGTGGTGGTGTAAAAAAGTGAAAAATAATAAAAAATAAATAAAAAAATTTGTAAATATCACAGATTAAGAAAAATATAATTACTAAACTAAATTAATGTAAATATCACAGATTAAGGAAAATATAATTAACTAAGCTACCAAACTAAATTAAAGTAAATATCACAGATTAAGGAAAATATAATTAACTAAACTACAACTAAACTAAATTAAAGTAAATATCACAGATTATAAAAAAAATTTACTAAATTTATCAGTCTTTAAAATTTATAAAATCACAAATGCTTAGTAGTTTTCATCACAGTTTAGTACCTAAGTATATAATTCAAATTTCAATCAAAACATATAACAAAATTTCAATAAATAACATTAAGTAACATAAATAAAACTAATTTTAAGCATGCAATTAATAAAATTTCTAATAAATAAAATAAAATAAAAGGCGTTTATTGAGATAAACTTTTCAGGTACAGAGTGTTAATAAAAAAAACTCAGGTACTATGTGAAATAAATAACAAACATAAATAAGACAAATAAACAAAACAGTTGTGTGGAGACTCCAAATCAATCCCTCGAAAAATGATTTCAGTTCAGAAAGACATATTTTTATCGGGTTTTTAAATCAATTTAGACATTCACTTATTGTTTTAAGTCCTTGGCATGAAATATGCCCACTTGCTTTCCGTTTAGGTTTTCGAGTTCATACATATGACTCCCTATTTGTTTAACAATACGACACTTAACATATTTTGGGGACAGCTTGGCGGACAAATATTTTGAAGAATCGCTCAAAATAAAATTCTTTCTATATACTTCCTGTCCGGGCACATATCGGGTATTTTTAGTTCGGACGTTATATATTTTTGCCGACTTCTCATTTGCTTTTGAAATGTTTTCACGAATTTGATTTCGAATGCATTGCAAACGGCTTTGTCGGGGAAGAATCAACAACTCGTTGTCGTCCATCGCGTTCAACTTTTTTGCAAGTTCATAACTACTACCGTGCATCATCATATTAGTACCAAATAAGGCATAATATGGGGATACACCAGTAGCACTATGAACTGCACTCCTTAACGCACACGCAATATCGCCAAGGTGCGTATCCCACTCTCTTTGATCGTTCTTAAGGTATGATCGGATAGCAGCTAACAACGAGCGGTTAACCCTTTCCGACGCATTCGATTGCGGTGAATAAAAAGCGGTTTTAAAATGTCTTATTCCATATTTGGTAATAAGGTTCTGAAACTCTTTCCCCACAAATTGTTTCCCATTATCAGAATGGATTATGTTTGGAACTCCAAACATATTAAAAACTTCTTCTTTCAAAAATTTGATAACTTTCGAGGACGTTGCTTTTCTTAAGGCTTTTAACAACACAAATTTGGACAAATGGTCTAAAACGACGAAAACATATACATTTCCTAATTTTGACCTAGGATAAGGCCCTAAAAAGTCAATGTATATTTTTTCGAAAGGACGATTACTACAATAGGACGTTACAATAGGAGGACGAGTTACTTGATTTGACGCTTTACATTGCTTACACACACTACAGTTAGAAACATAAACGCGAACATGCACAGTCATATTAGGCCAGTAAAAATATCGTCGAATCCGATCTAAAGTTTTGGCTATTCCACCATGAGCAGCCTTAGGGGGATCATGGGCCCTACTTATTATTTCTTCTGTCAGACCTGACGGAACCCAAAGAAGCCAAGAATGCTCTAGCATCTCTTCTTCACCTAACTTCTTGAAAGCTTTCTTATAAACGTATTTATCTACAATTTTTAAGTCGGGAAGTTCGTCTGGGCGGTTATATATTTCTTCTATCAGATCTAGGTATTCTTCGGATTGGAATTCTGCTGATTCCAAGTCGATCAAGGGGCAACATCATCAAGAGCCAGAGAATCTACATGTACCCGAGAAAGAGTATCCGGTACTATGTGTTGGCTACCTTTACGGTGCTGTATGTCGAAGACATAGGCCTGTAACGACAAACTCCACCTGGCAAGTTTCCCACTTAAGTCTTTCATACTCATCAGCCATTGAAGGCTGGAGTGATCAGTAATGACAGTGAAGTCCATGCCTTCGACATACGGCCTGAATTTCTTCACAGCCATCACTGCGGCCATGCACTCCTTCTCGGTCACACTGTAATTTCTCTGACTTTTGTTAAATTTCTGCGAGAAATATGCGATCGGGTATTCTTCTCCCTCATCGTCTACTTGTGACAATACCGCCCCTATACCCACATCTGAAGCATCGCACTGGATAAAAAATCTTTTAGAAAAATCCGGGCGTGAAAGAACCGGAGCAGAGATCAACGCTTCCTTCAAATCTTGGAAAGCTTTCAACGCTTCTTCCGTCATCTTAAACTTCGCGTTTTTCTTTTTAGTTAAGTCGGTCAGAGGGGCGGTCAGGGTGGAAAAATCTTTAATGAATTTTCGATACCAACCTGCCATGCCCATTAACCTCCGAACTTGTCTGACAGTTTTTGGGATCGGGAAATCTTTTACGGCTTCTACTTTCGCTGGATCGGTTTTGAATTTCCCACCACCAACAATGAAGCCCAAATATTTCAACTTCTTGAAGCAAAACTTTGATTTCTTCATGTTGATGGTGAGATTAGCCTTGCGCAAACATTCGGCTACTTCCTTTAACAAAGCGAGATGGGTCTCAAAATCCGGCGCCATGATGAGCAGATCATCGAGGTACACGAAGACACGCTCCCTAAGTCGTGCAGGAATCACCTTGTCCATCAACTGGCTCAACCGTTGAGCAGCATTACACAGCCCAAACGGCATCACAGTGAATTGGTACAAGGGTCTTCCCGGTACCGCAAAGGCAGTCTTTTCCCTACTCTGTTTCTCCAGCGGTATTTGCCAAAATGCTTCTTTTAAATCTATACTACTCATGTAGATGGCATCCGGAAATCGGCTGGTGAGTCCCTCGATATGAGGCAGAGGATTAGCGTTCTTTTTCGTCAGTGCGTTCACCTTACGCGAATCGAGACAAAGTCGATTTTTGCCTGGTTTCCGCAAGAGAACCACTGGCGAACACCACGGGCTATCACTCTGCTCAATAACGCCGAGACTCAACATCCGATCCAATTCTTCGTATAGTATGGCTTGTATCGCTGGAGACACAGGGTAGTGACGCTGTTTCACAGGGAGAGCATCCCCGGTATCAATGATGTGCTCTATTAACGTCGTCTTTCCAAGACCGTCGCGTTCAAAACTTAAAAATTGATCCCTTACCGCCTCTAGTCTGGCTTGCTGCTCAGAACTCAACTGATGTGCATTCGGATCAGATGGTTCATCCATCGAAAGACTACTTATAATATTCGGGGCTAACCGAAACACTTTCCAGAAATCCACGCCGAGGTAGACTTCCTGGTCTAAACTAGGCACTAGAAAGAAGGTAAGACTCTCTTCTCTCTCCTTATACTGTACTTTTAGCTCGACTTTCCCTACAATGGACTGACTTTTTCCGTCGGCTGTTTTGACTCCGGACTTATATGGCGTTACTCGACAACCGAGCTCCTTGACCAGTTGCATACAACTTTTGCCAAGTATGCTAACACTAGCTCCGCTGTCTAGCAACCCTAAAAATTCCTTGGACCCTAATTTGATTTTTGCATACGGTCTAGGATCTGACTCTAGATTTATAACAGTCGACAAAATTTTAGTTTCGGTCTCTTTTCGGGCTTTATATCGGGCCCTTGCCTTTAAAATATCATTCGACGGGGTATACCCTTTGCTATTAAAAATTCGATTTTTTGCTTTATTATGCTCTTGTATACGGACATGTAACGGCTTTATTTTTGAAAAATTTTGTGTAATCTTATTATCTAAGTTTATTTTTGTACTTTCTTCCCGTTTTAAAATTGTAACTTTTTTCTCACTTTCACAGGGAAACTTATCTACTACTATCTCTTTTTCAGATTCTTTATTTTTGTTTTGGATTGCTATATTTATTGGGGGTACTATTTTGGGATTGTACGCGATTCCCCCGGAGCCTTCGCGTCCCTCGCTCGGTTTTCCGAGTGGCATCGCGTACAGTTGGTTGTATAGTAACCTTCTAGACCGCAGTTGTAGCAATGAACAATGCGTCTTTCTGAGGGGCAGTGGAACCATGTATGGCCCTGCTCCTTGCAGTTCCAACACTCAAGAGTTGAAGCATCGACTTGTTTCCGAGGAGGATTCTTGGATCGTGCCTGACCGAACTGGTAAGCCGCTAGTTGTTCCTCCGAAGGCTGGTATTCTTCTTCACACTTCAGCTCGTTCACACCAAACCTAGCTGGAGGCCTACCAGGTGGTTTCGGAAGTTCCCGATCTCTCTTCGGAAACGCAGCTTCTGCTTCCTTGCAGGCGTACCTCAGCTGATCAAGGGAAAAGATAGCTTGAGGATACACTAAATTTCTCAATTTTTCGTTGAGGTTCCGTTTTATAATTTTAACCATGTCGAGCTCGGGAATTGGCTTGCGCAACTGATACCTCATTTTATTAATTGCTACGAAGAATTCCTCACTACTTTCGTACGAATATTGTTTGCGATCTAAAATATTTCTTACTATTTCTAGATCAGTCATCGGGTTCTGATATCGGCTAAGCAAAGCCTCTTTTAATGTCGGCCAGTCTAAATCTTTATCTACCTGATACTGCCAGAACCAATCGTATGCTGGACCCGAGAGCAGTTGGTGGAAGTCTCTCAGTACCTCCTTCCACGGAGATGCATATTGCTTCTGCTGTTTTTCTACCCTTAACACAAATTCTTCGACTGTCAGGTTGTTTGACAGACCGTCGAACTTCCCTATACCCCACTTATCTACCCTTGTTGGAGCGCGATATCCAGAAGTCATGTACGGACTAATAACTGGAGGCGGATAAGGAAAAGGTGTATATGGAGTTTGAAAACTCCCAAAAACTGTATCTCGATGCCCTACTGGTACGAACGCACTTCTACCTTGATCAGGTAAAGGTTTCGCATACACTGGTGGTGGCCCTGCAGGAGCAGGGTTATAGCTAGCTATTGGTGGTGGACCTACCTGAACTGGATTTGGTATTGGTGGCTGCACTGTAGCGACAGGTGGTTGACTAGGTGTCGGAATACTGACTGGTGGAACTGGCATCGCCAGAGTTAACTTTTCCAGAAAACCACTTAGTTGATTCTGGATACTTTCATTAATAGCTCTCTCAACATTATGTTGTAATGCATCCTGACACCTAGATATTCTTCTGGTAATTTCAGATTGTATAAATGTTTTTACATTCTCAGGTATAACTTCTTTTTCTTTTGTTTTAGGCCATGAACGAATCAGAGTATCGAGTACACCTCTAGATCCCTGGTTGGTATGGTTACCCATTGTCCTATCATCAAATTCTGGACCTAGAGCTTGCCTAACCGTGTTGTCGACCCTTGCCCCACTAAGATCACTATAAGGCGGGGTTGAGATCGAACTGGTGTTACTACTGACATTCGGATCGTTTGTGTTCTTACCGTTTGTATTAGTACCATTTGCATTTGGTGTTATGGGAGTTGAGACATTCGTAACTACACCGTTAGAACTGGTTATATTTCGAGATGTGGATCGGGCTTGTCTGTCAGTTGGAGGTGGTGAGCAGTGTTACCGCTGGATATTTTTGAAAAGTGGCAAAAAAAGTGGCTCTCGTAAAAAAAAGGTGGCACAGGAAATTAATAATGAAGGAACACCATATTTATATGAAAATTGTCTTCAGAGAAAAAATATCACACCAAAATCATATTATTTGAAGAAAACACACAATTTAAACGAACATTTTTTTATGATTTATTGTAACGCAAACTTAAAAACTTAAAATTTTACACTTCATTTTATATTTTATATACATATATACATACATAATGTGTATAAATAATACTAGGTTACTAGGTATTCAATAGAACAGAAAAATAACATTTTACTGATGTTTCAAAAACAAATTTTTTTTAAAACTAGTTTCAGTAAATTGACAATTACAATTGTAAGACCATAAAATAAATAAATAAGTAATACTTCATTAAAAGGTACAATAGTTAGGAATTCTTATCACATTTTATTTTTTTGTAATTGTTTCTCTATATTTTTTTATGAGGAGCTCATTTGGGCTCCACTCAGTAAGATCACAGTTACTTATTAAATTTAAAGAAGCCAACATATTTTCGCAAGTTTCAGTTCTTAGTCGGTTGGTGAGTTTATTTTTCATTAAAGTAAGCTTTGAAAATACTCTCTCAGCGCAGGCGCTGCTATGTGGCAAAGTTAATATATTTGCAACGAATTCATACAGATCAGAAAATAGGTATTCATTCATACTATTTTTAATATTACCCACCTTAAACCAAAACATTTCAATACTTTCGATTTCGAAAATTGATTTGAAATCTGTGTGGAATGATTTTATTTCGAGAAGTTTATATTGTTCAATAACCTTTTCAGGATTATTGGTAAAATTATTAAAAGCTGAAACTAGTTGAAAATATGTGAACTCTTGTTTTGACTTAATAATTTTTGGATCTAAATGCCTTAAAATAGAAAGTTTTTCATCTTTAATGTCAAATCTTTTTAATATTTCGTCACAAAGTATTTTATAGTAGTTAAGAATAGTTTTTTAACTTCAACAATTTCATTTTCTGTTAATTTTTCATTAATAACACAAGTTTCGGCTTCAGAGCCTATATAGACATCTGTAATTTGTTTTATCAAATTTTCATTTTTGTAATCTATTTCCAAAACATTTTTGCCATTGATTGTCACAGTTTTGTTGAATGCGTTTGTTATGTTGAACGAAAACGTCAGAACTTTGATGGTATTAGTAATTAGTATCGTATGCATGCATGGAAATGGAAAGGAACAAAAAACATAAAAACGCATGGAAAGGTGTGGTGAATTTCATGTTTCGGTTTAATTACATGGAATTCTAAAAAGGTGGCACAGATTAAAAGGTAGTGGCTCGGTAGCACAGGCTGAAAAAAGGTGGCTTTGTGCCACTAAAGTGGCACAACGGCTACGCTGGTGGTGAGTGTACGACTCGACGCCTAACACCTGTGTTTGTATTTATTGTCATTCTCTCCTCTTCTATTTCAGCATCTCTAATCATTCGCTGGATACGTTCATCTTCCTCTTTATTATTTCCGTGTGCCATTTCAAAAAAAAATATAATCAACTGATTTAACAAAAATAACGAATATATGAAAAGTAAACTTATTCAAAAGTGGTGAGTTTTGAACTAATTTAAACTTTTTTCTTCTTCCTTTTCTTGAAAACCTTTTTTTTTTTCAAAACTAATACCTAACAGTAAAGTAATGAACAAAAAAAAAATATTGTAATGAAAAAGAATATGAATTAATTAATCAAAAACTGAGATCTTTCAGAAAAAATTTAACAAAAAAAAAATATGAAACTTGTAACAAAAAAAAAATGTATGTAAATGAAAAACAAAAAATGTAGTTAACGAAAAAACTGAATAAATAAATAAATTAATAAATAACGGAAATAATTAACGAAAAATGATTAAATAAACGAAAGCAAATAAATATAAATAACGAAGAACGAAAATTGAAATTAATAAATTAATAAGAATTCAAGATTTTTAAAAGTATTTCACTGTAATCAAAAGCTTAGTTTTACGGAATTCAAAAATATAGGTGTATTTTCAAAAAAAAACTTGAAAAATCAAAAAGAACTTTGTAATTAATTATAGAATTGTTTTCAAAAGCTGTTAAACTACACCTAGTAAATTTTCAAAAATAAGTTTTGAAAAACAATTTGTAATTCAAAAAAAGTGTAACCAAAAAAACTATCACTAAAAACAAATTTCTAAATTATATCTTTTTGAAAAACTTAAAGTAATTTTGTATAAAAAAAAAACTTAAACCTTACAAAAATTATTTAGAAATTATTTCTTAAATCTCTAATATCAGAATTTTATTTTCAAAAATAGTTGAATTAGAAAATTAAGAAAACAATTGTAAACTTTAACTGAACAAATAAACAAAAAAAACTAAACTGAAAACCAAACTTTTTCACTAAACAGAAAAATCTTACCTTTGAAAAATTTTCAAATTGTTGCTTAATTTTTAGTTTCCAAACTGAAAATTTAAAATTCCTTTTTTTTCCAAACCAAAAAAAAGATAAATTTCAATTTGAACTAAATTAAGTTCTTCTTAAATAAGGCTTAAAATTTCTTTTGTCAAAAAAAAACTTAAACTATTTCATGAAAATTCTCAAAGAAAACAAAAACTTTACCAAAAACAACGAAAAAACGAAAAACGGAAACAGATATCGAAGATCAAAAAAATTACGTAAAGGTATTCTTTTTTTTTTTTTTTAACTTAGACTTAAGTAATGTTTTATATGTTTGTATTATTTTATGTGTTGTGTGTTTGTATTTATTTTTATGTTTTTAAGTTTCAATATTTCCAAAAATCACAAAAATTAATTTTTTTTTTTTTTTTTTTAAAGGCGTATATATTTGTTGTAAGTTTTGTATCATAAGCATACGGGGTGCTTCAGGTAGTTTATTCAACGATGTTTGGACCTGAAGAATTGGAACGACTTTCCTGTAACCATTTACTAGAATTTCGAGACTTCGGACGGACTAATTTAAACTTCCCTTTGGGTGGTGAAATTAGAGGATAAAGAACAATTCAACAATTACATTACAAAGCTATTTTTCCCATACCTGCAATTCAAGTCTGCCTCTAGGGCTTTCGTTGAAGACATGGCGTTGGAAAAAATAACCACACAAAAAGAGAAATGAATTTAAAAAAATTCAAAAAAAAAAAAAGAAATTATTGAAAGTCATGCTACAATGTCCGACAACCTGCCAAACACGGTCACTATTTCAAAAAAGATGCTTTATAGAAAACTGTACAAAAGGATAAGAAAATAAAAATGGTATAGAAAAGTAAAGAAAAAAAAATAAGGATAAGGAAAAAGGAATACAAAACAAAGGTGGTAACTGAAACTTACTTCAACTTCCAGAGCCAGTTGCAATTCAAATCTAGCATGTCTGGGACTTCCTAGATGAAGACATACTGAACCCTAAAGAGATCGCAGCAAGACCAGATAAAACACCTAACACACATCAACCGCAGTCACTGAAAATTTTCAACAAATCGTCGCAATTTACACGAGTTCGTCCGTGACCTTCCCTGTAAAGACTTACAAAAAGTTAAAAATCTTCAGTAAGTGTGGTTGTGAACTATAACAACATAAAAAAAACAGAAACGAATACTACAAAAATCTAAGACGAATGCCTTAAACGTTGGCTAAGACGTTGCCTTAGACGTTGGCTTAGACATTGCCTTAGACGTTGGGCGCCATTTTGTTGCTGGTTAGTGGAGGGGAGAGGAGCGTGGATAAGGATAAGTCGATAAGGCAGTGAAACTACCTTACCGTGGCAGGAACATCTGGAAAAGGAAAGAGGAACACCAGGAAAAAGGGAAAGAGTGTCTACTCCCGAGAACGTGGCCTGCTTGCTATGCTCAGCATCAGCTCGTCGGATGTGGGGGGGGGATCTTGTTCCCGGGAGCAAACGTCACCAGCAGCCAAAAACACAAATCAGGCCGGTTTCCTAAAAATACAACGGACGGACGTTCACCACCCCAAGGGCACTGCCGGTGTTGATGCAGTGTGGCCTTTACCCACCCAACCATGAAAATCCTTGGCCATGTTTGGATTTTCCCAATACTTTACCGTTCCAGTGAAAATCAGGTCCTTACCATCGTTGAAACTCCGCTACCATCAGCACCCCTGAAAAGTTTCTCAGAGAACCATTGTTTCACTCATGTGAAACAGAAACCCAGAACAAAACCAAAAAAAAAACTAACGCTTTCTTCTTTTAACTTAGGCGTCAAGTTTTATTGCTACATTTAAACATTTTGGAAGGAACTAAAAAATCAAAAAAAATGAACAAAATCAAATTAACGAAATCAAATTAACAAAACCAAAAATTTTAATGAACAAAACTAAGAGAAAGGAAACAAAACGCAACAAAAAAAAACCCAATCCTTAGAGTCAAAGTAAACAACCGCGACAACCAAATACCCTTTTTGGTATTACTGTGACTCATCAAAACAAACGTTCCAGGATCACCTACCCCTATAGAGCTCTGTGGAGGTGGGTTCTACCTAGAAAAATCAACTCCACTTTTTTTTTCGCGCTGACCCTTTCAAAAAATGTTTTTTTTTTTTATTGCTTACAAATTAGAATTAGAAATTTAGAATTAGAAATTTTTTAGGAAACAAATTAAAAAAATTAATAAATAATTAATTTGGTACTTGAAACGCCAAAGAATAAATATCAATAAATAAAGACAAACACAAACACTTACATATATCGACTTATCCGTCTTAATTCTGCTGTATATGTATTTTTGACTTGATGTTTAAAGTTTTTTCTTCCTTTTCTTGTGCTTCAGTCTAGTAGGTGCTCCGACGGACGGGTTGGACTGGAAACACTTCCTTCAACTCTCAATCGTTGAAAAATAATTTAGTTTTTATGGCACGGCGGCTCAGTCCCTTTAGGACAATTTGGGACCGCCGAATACTGACCACTTTCAATTACTTTCACAAAGTTTAATATATTATGTTTATCACACGATGACATAGAAAAACAAATACAAAAAAATTTCAAATGGATCTTGGTGATTTTATTAATTTTTGCACTTTTACCACTCTTGAATGGTTTTAGGTTTTAATTTTTATATCAATAAATTTTGTCTAAATTCAATTAGCTTTATTTAATTGTTTCTTTTCAAACAAAACTTTGGCAACAATCTCCTATCCGAACTGCTTCACGATTCATTTTTCGAATCTCAAAAAAAAAAAAAACACTTCACCACTCTTGATTTTGTTTGTTTCTCAAAATAAATAAAGTATATTTAAAGTTACTTCAGTTTATTTTTTTTTTAATTATCTTTCATTTTTATTTTTTTTGTTTTTAAACTTTGATTCAATCAATTTTATTTTAATTTTCTTCAGTTAAATCAAATTGTATTTTCTAGTTTTTTTTTTCTTTATTTTTTTCAAAACACCGAAAAAGTCTCCTTTCGTCAAAATCACGGTCTCAACCGACCAACGAACAAACCAGACTCCAATTTTACACCTCACGGCACAACATCTCACCCCAAAAACTAATCGTATGATCACCATAACTGCACAAACATCATCCGATTCACCTCTCTCCTTATTCGTATTGATTCCATTTCTTAGTATGGGTGTGCAAAAAATCCTCATTTCCATACTCATCTTTCTTCATCTTCGAATTCGAACTTCATTTAGACCCACATTAATACGTACTAAAACTTCTAAACAAAAATGAAATTCCATGTTATAACCTTCAACAGGTAGATGGCGTGAAAGGTTAAGGGTCTAAATACATTGTCTTATTTATATTCAATTTAGAATTGAATGTTTAACTTTCATAACATAAACAAAAAGTAAGTAACACCAAAGTAAAACAAAAAAAATGAAAGGTGCGAACGTGCATAAGTCATTTATCTCTTTCCTTAAAAATCTCTATCTAGGTCCAGAATTGACAGTTGGCCGAGATGGTCTATCTCAACTCGACCCCCATGTGAACTCAATCCCATGTAAACGTACAAAGTACACAGTCTTAACAACTAGTTGTCGCTGTCATTCTACTGTAATCAAATCAATTTCAGAATTCAACAACCAACATGGTAGGTATGTAAATAACTTTTGTTTTGTTTATTATTTTATACTTCATTTTATTATTTATGGACCTAATAATAATTGTTTTCTTTTTCAGGATATATCTAACCTTTCCCACATGGATTTTCGCACAACCAGGTAAGTATGTTTTTGTTTGTTTTTCTTTCTTCTTAACTAATCTTTTCCTTTTGCATTCTAGGTCAAGGAGCAGTTCACCAGGCGTCCGCAACAGGGGCTCCCAGCAAAAGTATATACTGATAATGGTACCAACTTTGTTGGTGCTTCAAAATTATTAATGGCAGACTTTCAACAGGCTCTTAATAGTTACCCTGGAAGTTCATCATATAATTTTTCACAAATTAGTTGGAATTTTATACCCCCTGGTTCCCCCCACATGGGTGGTTTGTGGGAAGCCGGAGTAAAAAGCTTTAAAATCCATTTCAAGAAATTTGCTGGAAACTCCAAGTATACTTTTGAGGAATTCTCCACCCTCCTGGCTCGAATCGAGTCATGTCTTAATTCTCGACCTTTGTCTAGTATGTCTAATAATCCGGATGATTTACTTCCATTAACTCCGGGACATTTTTTAAGAGGTGGTCCCTTACTCAGTCCTCCAGAGCCGTCAGAAGCTCATAAAGACATAAGTTTCATACGTAGATGGAACACTCTTAAAATTATACATCATCAATTCAGCCTACGTTGGAAGGAAGAGTACTTAAAGGAACTCTTAAAACGCTACAAATGGAAATATCCTAAACAAGATATGAAAGTTGGTAATCTAGTTGTTCTTAGACACGAACAACTTCCACCGAATGAGTGGCGACTTGGTAGGGTCATAAAGGTCCATCGTGGTCCTGATAGTAAAGTCCGAGTTGCGGATGTCAAAACTCAAAATGGAGTTGTAACTCGTTCGATCGTCAAGTTGTGCGTTCTACCTTCTGATTGACGAATTAAATTTAGGTAAAGATCTCATAAACTTGGTATTATGTATAATTTATAACTCTTGAATTCCTTTAATAAACATAATCTAACTATAAAATGTGATTTATACTCTAACGCATCTAAATTGAGCTTATATATCGTATTTCATTTATTAATACAAACCATTTTTGAATTTATACATTAATCTAAGATTGTCACGAAAATGTTTATAACTTTATATCACTTCATTTACAAAGACTTCTTGTTTTTTAGCTTTTGCATGCGAGGATGCAAGGCGGCCGGAATGTTCAGACAAGAAATGTCATCGCATGTGATCGCCCCGCGCATCAATTTTATCACGTGCGCAAGGGGCCTTATGCTCGCTCTCTTTGAATTTTACATTTCAAAGTTGGCATCCTGGGTTTTTTCACGATGACACCGGCCATCTTGTAACCTCGTCTTTTCTCATTCTTTCCTTTCTTTTCTGTCTGCCGACTTCATCGGAACACATTAAAACTTAAAACTAAACTTAAACTTAAACGTAAAAGCAAATTAAAAACTTAAAATTAAACCAATCTATATTCAATAACAATAATTAACTAAATAAAATTGTATTGATCTTTTGAGAAATTAAAAAAAAAAATTAAAATTAAACTGGAAAATTCATCGTGTCCGTGTCTCTCTTATTCAGTAGTGGTAGGGCCATTTTTCACAACCCTGCCACTACTGAAATTAGGTATCACTACCTTCCTATCCTCGTTGCTGCCAGCTGCAGAGGAGGGTCCATGGTTAGCCACTACTCCCTTCTCTGTGCTGGCCGCAAGAGATACGGCAACAGGTTTTGACGCCAAGTTGCCGCCCGGTCCTGAAGAGATACCGGTCTCATCATCCTTTAAGTTTTTGTTTTTGTTTTTTGTTTTTTCCATCTTAATCCCACGAGTTGCGAAGAAAAGAGGTCCGTCTGCACAGACATTCGCATGTACAGATAAGGCTAGTTAATCCGGAGGTCGCCAGGTATCCGGATACTCCGTTAGAGACTTAGCTATTTTTGAATTGGGCCCCCAGCCAGGCTGATCATCGGCACGGGTCGTTTAACACCTTAGATCCAGCCCAATAAGGATAAGAGGTGGTAGGGAAGGAAGAGATAGGGTGAGGAATCAGATGATGTCAATTCATCATTCTGATACGGGAGGAAAAGATTGGGATTCGGTAACAGCAATACAGCTAATTTACCTAGAGTGGGAAGGAGCATAGGAGATAGGAGCGCTGTCAAGCTTTTTCGCCATTACAACGTGGGAGGTGGGATTGGAGTTGGTGACATAAACGTAGGCTGGTATGCCTTGTTTATGTGGGAATGGATGATGATTCTGGGAAAGGTAGAGGGATAAGAACGTCCTTTAGTTTCAGGACTCATCTGGAGAAAATTCTCGAGAATCATTGACCCTACTCAGCTTCTACAACTCGACAAGTTCGACGTTCAGGGTAGAAGTGGACAACCTTTAATACCACAAATTCTCTTCTTGGCACTAACTCGTGTTTAGAGGAATCCAAACAAGTGAAGCATATAGATTTATATTTTACAAATGAAAGTCCTTGATCCTGAACATAATGATGTAAGTTATGTTGCTATTACATTATAGGATTTTCTAATGTTTGTGCTTGATGAGTCAATACTTGTCGAGAAGATTTAGAAAAACCTTGACATCTTTTTGATTTAAAATGAGCAGCAGCTAGTGGCCTAATTAGATTTGGAGGCAAATCATTAACTTTTTCCGTTAAAAAATTAGCAAAATCAACATAGTTAGTATTCAGAATACTTGACTTCTTTTTCTGCCACTCTTGGTATAAAGCTGCACCAAGAGGATAGATTGGTCATCACATACCCGCTTGTTAGATCAGCTTCCCTGTTCATGGATCTGACATCAGCAAAATAACCATTTACCTCTAATGCCCACAAGCAAGTAGTCAAATCATGAATAAGGACATCATAGCGACCAAAAATTACACAAAGGGAATTCATGATTGCTTCAGCATCCTATGAATATTTCAACCGCTCACACACAAGCTGGTAAGCTACCCCTTTTAAAGCCTTACGAAGACGAGCAACATTTTCCTTGTTGCTGAATCTTCCTTCGATTGTTGTTGATTTGAAAACTTCTTCAAAATAGGGCCATTCACGTCTTTTTTTTTCACAGAAAGCAATGGCAGGTCTTGTACGTTATTGCGGTAGAGAATTGAAAGCAGGTTTGCCATATCATTTTCTTGAATAGAATTTGGCACCTATTCTTTCTTAAGTTCATGTGAAATGCGATAGGCGTGGAATGAAGTGGATGAGAATGATTACTTAGTAACGCCTGATGATTGTCTTGAATTTTCTTAATAATCTCCAACTTATCATAGCTATCACCCTTGAATATTTGTAGCAGATTCTACAGCTTAAGCTTTACATTTTCCAGCTCAGCTTGTAAAGGCACGAGTTCTTGGTCACGCTGAGAAACTACAGCTTGAGCTACAACAGCAGCCTCCACTAAAATGTCGAGCTGATATCCTACATGGATGTTCAAATGGTAGACATGTGCATTCAAGAGGACACAAGCGTCCACATGTTTTTCTCAAAACCCACCTCTGTCTATCAACTCCTACTCTCCCCTCCCCGCGGTGAACATCGGGTGCCTAGTACCTCAACTGCAGATTGAGTTCTAATCCCAGTGGAAAGTTGTTGGGGGCAGCAAACGAGAGAGGGGGGAGAGGTGTTTCCACTAAGGCACCTCTCCTTATCCAGACGGCAGCGGACGAATTCTCGAGATGAAATCAACGGTGGCGTCTACAGTTCCAGTAAGGTTGAACTACTTAGTGAACACCTTATAGGGCTACTACGACATATTTGAAGCCCAGGCCTATAAGGAGCGGTTTATCCGTCTCCCCGTCCTTGGAGTTATACTAAGCATCTGGCCCTCCAGGTTGGGGGTTGTGCCGTCGGGGTGACTTCCTGACCACATAAAAAATAATTTAGTTGCGAAGCACCAACAAGCCTCGGATACGGACAGATTCACTGTTGACAACCCCATCAAACGAAATAAGGACAACGAACTTTGGATCTGTACGTGGAATGTTAGTTCCCTTAACAGACCACGTGCAGCCGAACAATTAGCGGAAGCCCTAAACTGCTGCAAGGTTGATATTACCGTTATCTAAGAAGTGCGATGGGATGGACCGGGCAAACGCAAACTAAAAGACTGGGATGTATACTACGGCGACTGCTACCGAGAGCAAAGACAGCGTCTATTTGGGTGTGGATTTGTTGTTGGAACTAGACTCAGTCAAAAAGTCTTGAGTTTCAACAGTGTGAGCGAGCGCATCACGACAATCCATATCAAGGCTAAATTCGCAAACTTAAGCCTTATATGCGCGCATGCCCCAAAAGAGGAGAAAGATGAAGACACCAAAGGCATATTCTTCGAGCTCTTGGACAAGACATATGAGCAGTGCTCTGGCTATGACATTCAAATTGTCTTAGATTTTAACGCCAAGCTAGGAAGAGAAGACATCTTTAGTGGCACAATCGGGAGATACAGCCTGCACGACACCACCTTTAACAACGGATTCAGGCTGATCGATTTCGCTGCGGGGCGAGACGTTCTGGTAGCTAGTGCGCAGTTCCAACATTCCGAGGGGCCAACATTGACTCAGACCACTACCTCGTTGTAGCCAAGGTACGGCTAGTTTCAGTTTTCAGTTTTAAATTGTAAGTTTATTCCTTATATATCTTTTGTTAACAATCATACAATTCATTAGCAATGACTTAAAGCCGTCTGCCTGAGTGAACAATATTTTTTATTATAAATTTAATAAGAAGAAAAAAAAGTTAAAGTAGTTAGAACTATTTGATTATTAAAAATTCGGAAAATTAAGTTGATATGTACTTAAGTAATTAGAAAAGTTCTATATATATAGAAAAGAGCTATACAGAGCAATGTCTAGTTTTGGCATCCCTGTCGAACTCATCCGTTTGTGCGTGGAGCGTTTTTGAGCATTGCGACGAAAGCGAAGAAGATGGGTTTAGTGGTCAATGAGGGCAAGACCAAGTATATGCTATCATCAAAAAAGGACATTGAACAACGACGTCTTGGACAAAACGTCACCATGGACAGCTATAACTTTGAGGTAGTGGAGGACTTTGTCTACCTAGGAACCGCTATAAACACAGACGACGACACCAGCGCTGAAATCAAACGAAGAATAACTCTTGCAAATCGCTGCTTCTTTGGACTCAGAAGGCAATTGAGTAGTAAAGTCCTCTCTTGAGCATCTAAAATCACCATCTATAAGACACTCATCATCCCGGTTCTCATTTATGGCGCTGAGGCCTGGACCCTGTCAAAGGAAGATGAGAACGTCTTAGGAGAGAAAAATTCTTCGGGAAATTTTTGGTCAAGTACGCATAGATGGAGAATGGAGGAGAAGATATAACGACGAACTGTACGGGCCGTACAGTGAAACTGACCTAGTTAACAGAATTAAAGTCCAACGGCTTAGATGGCTAGGTCATGTAGAGCGAATGGACATCAACGCTCCAGCCCGGAAGGTCTTCGAATCCAATCCCGAGGGACGGCGCAGTAGAGGAAGACCGCGACTCAGGTGGCGCACGCAGGTGGGTGAAGACCTCAACCAACTTGGCGTGCGAAACTGGAGACAGCTAGCTAGGGACCGAGCTATCTGGAGACGCATGTTGATTGAGGCCCAGGTCCGCCCGGACTGTAGCGCCACCTTAAGTAAGTAAGTAAGATCCCCTACATCTGACAGCGATTGTTGAATCTTTGCACCCTGCTCATACCCAGACGCCGCTGCAATGTCTTTTCTGGACTTGCAGTCTTTTTCTTCACAATACCATTGAGTACCTATTCGTATCGTACATATTGGGATAAAACTCATAGCAAGTTTCCACCAACACAACTTACCATAAATTCAATGCCTGCTTTCCGGCAACTAGGAGAACTGCGACTCTTTCTTGTATTCGGCATCATGTACTCAAAAGGTAACGTTTCCAAAAAAGCTTCAATTTAAAATAAAATAATATTGTTGCACCGCTTAAAGATTTCCAAATTACAAATATCGTGTCCAAAAAATCTAACAACTTTTTCGGAAATTCTACGATTTTTTTTTTCTAGAACAAATAAAAATTAAACATAGTGTAATATTCGGCTTGGTCCGCTAATTAAAACTTATTCACACTTGCAAATAAAACACAAATTTACTTTATTTAAAATCGCTTCAACTTATTTATTGAACACTCAACTTTTACGTTTCGAACACAGTCTTTACTTTCAATTATTACTTTTATACACAGTCTTTACTTATCGCAGTTTACAACCAATAATCATACTGAACCGCTTCGCTTCCGAGCGCCTATTTATGTACCTCAAATCGGTTCGAGAATCTACGAGGTTGTTCTCGATGCTTAACGAAGTTCTCCTATTTATCACTAGATGCTTAACGAAGCTAGTTCTCCTCTTAATCCCCTAGATGTTACCCCTTTCTCGAGGTTCTTGTATGCGCTGAATGAGTTCCCCTCTAAGCCACTAGATGTTTCTCGATGCTTATGAAGCGAGTTCTCCTATTAGCCACTAGATGTTTCTCGATGCTTATAGAAGCGAATTCTCCTCTCCACTAGATGTAGCACTATAGTAAAAGAGATAAAGAGTGTATACACATTACATTGCCCCCTCCTTAGGATTGATCGTCCCGAACAAATCCATTGTTCTCATCACCACTGTAGCGATGTAGCCGGTCACGATGTACAACTTTAGGTTTTCCTCTGATTCCCTTTTGTATCCGGTACACGACATCGTTGATTTTTGTAATGACTGTATATGGCCCTTCCCAGTCCCGTTGAAGTTTCGGTGACAACCCCTTTTGTCGATGGGGATTGTAAAGCCACACCCGATCTCCTGCTTGGAACTCTGTTGTTGTCGCTCGTATATCGTAGCGTGTCTTCATTCGGTCACTGAACATCTTTATTTTCAACCTGGTATTGTCGTGGATCTGAAGGAGTCTTGAGGTCATAAATGTAGTCATCTTCTGCTTGCGGCTCCGATGTGGGGCATCCAAATTTTATTTCGCTCGGTAGTCTGATGTTCCTTCCCATCAAAATCTCAGACGGTGTATGGCCAGTTGAGCTATGTCTTGCACTTCGATACGCCATCAAAAACAGTGGAATGTGTCGATCCCAATCTCGCTGGTTGTCGTCCACAACTTTGCAAAGATGTTCCTTTAGGGTTCGGTTGAATCGTTCGACCATGCCATCAGATTGT
Source organism: Eupeodes luniger (assembly GCA_951509635.1). Taxonomy (NCBI): domain Eukaryota; kingdom Metazoa; phylum Arthropoda; class Insecta; order Diptera; family Syrphidae; genus Eupeodes; species Eupeodes luniger. The sequence continues at coordinate 181,944,170 of OX608073.1, read as the reverse complement.
GGGTGAAGTGGTGTTGTTCTTGTCTTCTTGATGTCAAGAAGCCCACAAACTTCCTGAAATATGTTTGATTCAAAATTCCTTCCCTGGTCGGAATGCAGTTCTAATGGAACGCCGAATCTGCTCACCCAGTTGAAGACAATTTGGTCTGCGACTGTTTTGGCTTCTTGATTTGGAATGGCGTATGCTTCAGGCCACTTGCTGAAGTAATCCATGACGACCAGAATATAACGATTTCCATTGTTTGTTTCCGGAAAAGGACCCGCCACGTCTACTACAATCCTTTCGAAGGGTGCTCCGACATTATACTGTTGCATTTGGCTGTGGTTCTTTTTGTTCGGGCCTTTGGTGGCAGCACAAGTATCGCATTTTCGGCACCACTTCTCGACATCTTCCCTTGCATGTAGCCAGTAAAATCGTTGTCGAATCTTTTCTAGCGTCTTGTTCACTCCTAGATGGCCTCCCGAAACTCCACCATGCATCTCTTGCAGAACGTCCATAACCTTCGATCTCGGTAAGACTAGCTGCATTACATAAGACTTTCCATCTGCTGATTCCCATTTACGTCGAAGGACACCCTCTTGGACATGAAACGAGTCCCACTGTGCCCAATAGGCCTTTAAGGTCGGACTTCTATCGGAGATATCAGCCCATTCTGGTTTTTCCTGGTGTTCCTTCCAAGCGAGGATGGGTTCGATATCTGAGTCTTCTTGTTGAGCCTTCCTCAACTCGTCGTTGCTCCAGCCATCAATGGGATCGGCTCTGGTTCGTTGGACAGTAACCACTTCTTTTTCTTCTTGTCGTCTGCAATGCTTACAGTCTTGCTTGCAAGGTCTCCGAGACAGTGCATCTGCATTTGAGTGAAGCTTCCCCTTCCGATGTTGAATTTCGTAATCGTACGTCTGCAGCCTCTCAATCCACCTCGCTACTTGACCCTCTGGATTCTTGAAATTCAAAAGCCAGTTTAGTGCTCCATGGTCAGTTCGGAGAAGAAACTTCTGTCCATAGAGATACTTATGGAAGTGCTTTGTTGCCAAAATCAGTGCAAGAAGTTCTCTTCTGGTTACACAATAGTTTCTTTCCGACTTCGAGAGTACCTTGCTGTAATAGGCAATCACCTTTTCTTCGCCATTATGCACCTGCGATAGTACAGCACCTATCCCGACATTGCTGGCATCAGCATCGATTATGAACGGTTTTCCTGGAGTTGGGTAGGTCAGCACTGGTGCATTACACAAGCGTTGCTTGAGCTCTTGAAAGCTGCGCTCGCACTCACCTGTCCATTTAAACTGCTTTCCCTTTTCCGTTAGCTGATGTAGACTCTTGGCGATTCCAGCAAAGTCCTTCACAAAGCGCCTATAGTAGGTGGCTAGACCCAGAAAGCTTCGGAGTTGGTGTTTGTCCTGTGGTGTTGGCCAATTCTTCACGGTGTCAACCTTATCAGGATCCGTTTTTACTCCTTGGGATGAGATGATATGTCCCAGATATTTCACTTCGGTTTTGAAGAGTGAACACTTTTCTGCGTTAAGCTTGAGGTGGGCTTTTCGAAGTCTTTGAAACACGGCTCTCAGATTTGTACAGTGTTCGTCAAATGTTTTCCCGTATACTATGACGTCATCCAAATAGACCAGGCAAGATTTCCATGTCAGTCCTTGCAGGACGCATTCCATAAGGCGCTCAAAAGTCGCTGGAGCATTGCAAAGTCCAAAAGGCATCACATTGAACTGCCACAATCCGTTTCCTGTTGAAAATGCTGTCTTTTCTTTGTCTTCAGGATGGATCTCGACTTGCCAGTAACCACTTTTCAAGTCCAAAGTTGAGAACCATTGTGCTCCTTCCATTGCGTCCAGAGTATCACTGATCCTAGGCAGAGGGTAGCTATCCTTCTTGGTCACATCATTCAACCTTCGATAGTCCACGCAAAAGCGGGTTGATCCGTCTTTCTTCTTTACCAGGACCACTGGAGATGCCCAAGGACTTTTAGAGTTTTCGATGAGACCTTCTTCCTTCATAGTGGTTATCAGTTCTTCAACCTCACCTTGTTTGGCTAGTGGAAGGCGTCTTGCAGGTTGACGAATCGGCCTTGCATCCCCGGTATTGATTCGATGTTGCACCAGTTGCGTTCTGCCATATTTCCTTTTCGATGACGAAAAGATGTCTGCAAATTCTTCGAGGAGACCTTCTGCAGTTCTTCGTTGTTGGTGGCCAAGATAAGATGACTCGAGAATGTTCGTCTTTATGGAGTTCAGCTCTTCGGACTTCAAGGATTGCCTTGACTCTTCTTCGTTGATCCTTGTTATCGCTGATACAGATTCGCATTGTCCGACAATCTCACCTTTTCTAAGCTTAACTTCATACGGCTTGATGTTCAGTATTCTTACCGGAACCATGTTCTTTAAAGGTCTTACAAGAGTCTTCCCAATGATGACGTTTTGGGAGGACTTTACAGACGCTGGTTCGACCATGAGGTATCGATGGCTGCCAGGCTTACCCTTCAATTTCGTCCACACGAATACCTCTGAAGAAGCAGGCAAAGTGAGATCTTCTTTGATGACGGTTTTCACAGATGGCGATGTCTCATACGAGTTAGTCCCATAGATCATCGGAATCTCGATGTTTCGATATTTCAGGACTTGGTTCCCGATGTCCAATATCACTCCGTGATCTTTCATGAAATCGATGCCGACAATGCACTCATCGCATATATCTGCTACCAGGAACGGGTGAGAGAATTCCAACTCTGCCATCCTCATCTTAAGACGTACCTCACCATAAACTTTTGCGGCCTCTCCAGTTGCAGTCCTTAGACGATAGCTGTTGGTGTTGTGGAGCCATGCCTTCTTGACGAGGTCTTTCCGTATGATGGACGCCGTGGCACCGGTGTCAATGGTAGCCACACATTTGTTGCCGTTTATACTTGCTTCCACGGTCAGGCTCTTGTTGTCACGTTTCGTTTGAGAAACCTGGATGTCGTTTCTGGGGCCATCGATACCAGAAACCAGCTTCTGCCCCTCGAAGTTGGTTCTTATTCGTTTCCCGGGTGGGAAACAACTTTGGAAGCAACGTTGTTCGTGTTGCTTTAACCCGTTGAGTTACTTCTGTTTCCACAGTGTTGGCATGCGGTTCCTCTTCGCGGTAATCTGCACTGTCGCTGTAGATGCCCAGTCTTATTGCAGTTCCAGCATCGTGCTGGTCCGTCTCGCTGACTCCTTTCCACAGTAGCCTTCTGACAAGAGCATTCTTGGACTTCTAATTCTCTTACACGATGCACGTTTTGGGAAGCTCTACCAATGCTTCTGGTAGAGTTCGCTTTCTGGCAGTGCGGATAGCCCTTTGGAGATTTATATCGCCCACAGCTCTCACAAAGGCTTCAACAGCAAGTTGATTTATTATTTCGTTACCAGCTGTTGGATATGCCAGGTGAACCAATCGCTCGATATCTGCCTGAAGCTGCTGCAGAGTTTCACCTCTTTTTTGTGTTCTATTGTTAAGCTGAACTCGGAAGACTTCTGTCATGTGGCTATCCCCAAACCGCTGTTCGATTGCGTTTACCAGAACTGTGAAGTCACCACTCTTCTCTGCTGGGATGGTTTGTAGCAGTTCAGCAGCAGATCCTCTTAAAGCAAGCGTAAGAGCAATGTATTTTTCGTGATCGTCCCAGACGTTTGTTAACGCTGCTGCTTCAAACTGTTTCTTGTAGATTGACCACGGAATCTGCCCATCAAAGCTTGGAGGATTCACTTCTCTCTTCCTTGAGCACTCACCAGAAGGTTCTCGAGCTTTCATCTTTCGCACTTTTTCCAGTTCATTTGTAATAGTTTCGATACGTTCGTCCATTTTCTCGAAACGTGCATTTTGTTTTTCGACGCGCTCGTCGACAGTTTTGATTTTCTCTTCGAAGTCCGCAAACCTGCCTTCTAAAAGGTTTTTCTGTTCGTCGAATCGCTCTAGGACATCATTCCTTTGAGTTTCTAGTTGTTTGAGAACATTCTGCTGTTCTTGCTTTTGGTCACTTCTTTGAGCTTCTAGTTGTTTGAGAACATTCTGCTGTTCTTTCAGGACATTCTTTTCATTCTCTTCAAATTTGGCTAACAGAAGTGACATCATGTTAGATAAGGCAACATTTGTATTTACCTCTTCCACTTTTGCTTCTAATTCGAAAGCAAACGTATCTGGGTCTTCATTTTGCTGCTCCAGATATTCCTGCAGCCGTTTAACGAGTTCGGTTTTTACGCCTGTCCCACTTAAGCCACGTTTGCTTAGTTCCGCCTTTAGCTCGGGGACAGTTAAGTCTTTCAAAACTTTACTCATTTTTTTATTTATTTTTAACTTCACTAATTCACCAAAATAGTTCAATCACTGCTCACTGTTTTTATTCTCAATAAGTTTTAATCCCACTTCTGACACCAATGTAATATTCGGCTTGGTCCGCTAATTAAAACTTATTCACACTTGCAAATAAAACACAAATTTACTTTATTTAAAATCGCTTCAACTTATTTATTGAACACTCAACTTTTACGTTTCGAACACAGTCTTTACTTTCAATTATTACTTTTATACACAGTCTTTACTTATCGCAGTTTACAACCAATAATCATACTGAACCGCTTCGCTTCCGAGCGCCTATTTATATACCTCAAATCGGTTCGAGAATCTACGAGGTTGTTCTCGATGCTTAACGAAGTTCTCCTATTTATCACTAGATGCTTAACGAAGCTAGTTCTCCTCTTAATCCCCTAGATGTTACCCCTCTCTCGAGGTTCTTGTATGCGCTGAATGAGTTCCCCTCTAAGCCACTAGATGTTTCTCGATGCTTAAGAAGCGAGTTCTCCTATTAGCCACTAGATGTTTCTCGATGCTTATAGAAGCGAATTCTCCTCTCCACTAGATGTAGCACGATAGTAAAAGAGATAAAGAGTGTATACACATTACAATAGCATAACATTTTAAGAAAAACAAAACTTACACATGGGTATATATGTATATATAACGATGAACAAAATTAAAAAACTATTTAAAAATTCAATATTTAACACTTCTTGACAAGATTTGAAATCAGAATGAAAATTTCGAACAAATAATAATGAAAAAAGTAAAAAAAAACCGATTACAACTGAAATAACAAGTTGTTTTTTTTTTGAACAAGTAGAAAATTAAATTTACGATTTAAAAACTAATAAGCAAAATAAGCAAAAGATTAAAAACCTAATGAAACATGATAATAAAAATATGGCTTGATGACAGAATCATGATGCTGATTCACAAAAATATGGGAACAAATCAAAAAGGGTACAAGGCAGAAACAAGAACATCATGAGAAACGCGTTTAATTCTACGACTTGTTTCAAATCCCACTCCATCAGCGACTTAAATAAGGGCCAAAAGCTCAGTATCAGCCAGAATAACAAGTGTTCAAGGGATAGTACAAAAAATGATATAATCCAGAGAAGAAAACTTAAAAATAAACCTGATTTGAGGTAAGTACACAAGGAGAATCGGATGAATTTTGCAAGAGAGCATGTAACTTAGAGCAGTGCATGAAAACGAGTTGTCTTTTCGGGTGAAAAAAAGTTTAACCTTGGTTACAAATTGTGTTCCCATGATTTGAGAAAGATTATTTTGGAAAGACATCGTAGCCGTACATCAGTTGTAACGGTGTAGGGAGCTATATCCTACTATGGCTTTTAGTTTTTGTCCACAATAATGAACGGGAACAACTATTTATGTTTGTTGGAACGGTCATTACCAAAAATAAAAAGCATTTTTGGATTCTTGCCTTGGATTTTACAAAAAGACAATGCCCCATTCAAACTTCGAGTGTTGTTAGAAGTTATATTCAATCAGAAGACGTGGAATTTTTGCCACGGCACCTATATTAACCACACTTTAATCAGTCGTTCTTTGACTTCCAAAGTGAGAAGAAGTGTTTTCATATTTATTTCAAAGTTAAAACAGTGCAAGTGATAAGTAAAGAGTAAAGTTGGCAGTTTGCCACCATCAAAATTAACAAGCGATAGCCCAGTGGAGGTGGCGTCAGAAGATAGATCGAAGGGTCGTGGGTTCGAGTCCCAGCCGGAGTCTACCAAAAATTTAATTGCTTTTTTTCACAACAGAGAAATTGTTGATTTTATCTGTTGGGAAAAAAAGCAAATGGAGAAGGAGAGAAAAGCAGGGGTATCGAAAGATACCTCTGCCAACACATCAGGTGATGTCACGGTGGCGCCAGCAGCGGTACCGGAAATAACAGCAACAACATCAGGTCAGGCATCTGACCAATGGATAGCTGCAACAACTGGCAAGAAGAGGAGGCTGAAGAAGCACAGCCCAAATAAAGTTGAGAGAGCCAACGCCGCTAAGCGGCGTGATATGCGGCAAGACATGGAAAAGGGCAAGGGAGAAATGACCACTGAAAGTGAATTCTCAGACTACGTCGAGTCTGAGAAAACAGAATATGTGTCCGAAGGTGGAGAGGGGCTCTTCAGGCCTCCGAATATGGATCTAATCCTATCGGAGGCTGAGCCAGTCCCGGCGACAACGAAGGCTTTGGAGTTAGTGGCGGACCTCCAAGATGAAAGAGAACTGGTGAAGGAACTGCAAGCCAAACAGGCAGTCATCAACCAGTTCGAGGCAGACCTCAAAAAACTCAAGGAGGACATGAAGCCCCTCCTGAGTCAGCTAAAACTAAAACAAGAGGCGCGCCGACAACATGAGGCAGCTCAACGGCAACAAAAACAACAGCAGCAAAAACAACAGCAACAACAACCACAACAGCAAAAACAACCACAACCCAAGCCCGCAACCAAAAACACAGGAGCGGAGCAAAATAGAAAGGCTCCATCAGCAGTGACAGGCCCAAGCTCGGAGGGCCCATCGAATTCAGCGAAAACAATGCAGCAGCAACAACAACAACCACGACAAATCCAGCAGCAGCAGCAACAGCAACAGCAGCAGCAGCAGAAACAACAGCAGCAGAAACAGCAGCAACACCAGAAACAACCACAGCCCAAGAAGGAGAAGGTGCCACCAATTAGGACCTACCGGGTTGACCTTGAGGACTTAAAACAGGTATGTAAGTCGGCCACCAAAAACAATTTTGTTATAAATATATTAAATGAAAAAGAAAAGCGGTATTCGGTACAGTGCTTCTCACTGGCCGAATACAAAATAGTTAAAGAAGTGCTTAAGGAGGCCACAGCTGAGTTCTTCAGCTTCACGCCTAAAAGCGAAAAATTAAAGACGGTCCTACTGAAGGGCATAAGTTCCTGCACGGAACCGGAGGCGCTCTTAGCTGAGCTCCGCCAAAAAGCCATCGACGATCTCGATTTCATCGGGGTCAAGCCTTTCACTACGGTGAAGTCCAGGCGAGGGGGTTACAGGCTGCTAATGTTCCTCGTAACATTATCGCCCCAAAGTAGGTTTGAGAGTCTGAGGGAAATCAAATGCCTCGACTATCAAGCCATACACTGGGAGACATTAAAAAGGCACGACGACATTTTACAATGTACGAAGTGCCAGAGGTTCGGCCATGCCGGAGCCAACTGCAATATGCAGTTGCGCTGCGTCAGGTGCTCCGAAACCCACATCAAGGGAGAGTGCAAGCTGGGGAATGAGCGGGTTGAGGATTTGACCCAGCTCAAGTGTGTCCTTTGTGGAAACCAAGGGCACCCGGCTAGCTATAGGGGTTGCCCTAAGGTCCAACAAATCAAACAAAAACAGGCCAGTCAAAAAGCCGAAGAAAGTCGAACAGTTCGACAGGCTCCTACACAAAAATTCGCGGATCCCAAATTTTCCTACGCCCAAATGGTGTCAGGGAAAGGGAAAACGAGACAGGCTCCACCAACGGTTGCCCCAAAGGCCCCTGTGCCTAAGGCACCAGAGGTGCAGCCTGACATTGTAGCCTTGTTGTTGAACATTCAAGGTCAACTAACAGGACTGCAAAGTCAGATAAAGGGGCAAGGCAAAAGGGTAGACCATCTCTACTCTTTGTTGCCTGGCCTGGCGCAATTTAGACCATAATGGGCGCGCTGCCGGAGACGCGCCTAAAAGTCCTAGCTGTGAATGTAAATTCACTGATTAGGATTGAACGAAGAGCCAATATGTTCCAATTGTTGAAAGACTACAGTCCCGATGTGTTTATGGCTAGCGAAACTAAGCTAAACCACAAACACAAATTGACTCATAAAAATTACAATATCGTAAGAAGAGACCGGCCCGACTCCACTCAAGGGGGCGGTGTCGCTCTCTTTATACGAAAAGGCATTCATTATAAAGTCGTATACAACAATGAATTGCGAAAGCTCAAGACGCTAGAAGTTTGCGTTGTATGCATCTCTCTCACTCAAGGGAAGCGGATGTATATGATTGCGGCTTATGCGGCTGGAGCTCCGCAGGTTACTTACTTTGCTTCAGAACTCGAGATTCTTTTTAGGGAACTGAAACTGAGCTTGGAAGAAAACTATTTCATCTTGGCTGGTGATTTGAACGCAAAACATGAAGATTGGGGAAATCAACATAGTAATCCCAGAGGTAACCATCTTTTTAATTTGATGGATCTTTACAGCGTTGAATATGGCGTCGACCTGCTGGCTACTGAAAAGCCATCGTATCCAAGAAGCGGCTCCTTTCTGGATCTTTTGCTGTACGACACAAGACTGACAGTTACAGACAAAGTGGGTAATCACCCTCGAAACTGCTTACAGACAGTCGAGTACGACAGTGATCACTGCGGACTGGCTGCTGTAATGCAGATTCTGAACGAACGCGTGGAGTTGGAGGAATACGTTGCAACGCATTTTTACAATTACAGTAAGATGCGCTGGCCTCGTTTCACCAACGCCCTAGCGAGAGAACTTCGTTCGAGTGACATAGCCCCACCAAACAACAGAAACCTGACAAATACAGAAATTGACCAACATTTACAACAGATGGACGAAACAATAAAACGAACAATGGAACGGACAATACCAAAGTATAAAGAACGGGACCAAATGGACGCTTACAGAAACGCGACTATTGACGCACTACGTAGGCACAAGAGTGGCTTACTGACAAGACTCAAAAACTTGTACAGACGACTCACAGACCCACACGACTTGGAGGTTAGGACACTGAAGTCGTCAATAAAAAATGTCAATCTGTTGATTAAGGAGAACTACAGGTTATCAATTAACAAGTACTGGGACCGCAAGATCCGGTCAGTTAATTCCAGTGACCCTGGTATGTTCCCTAAAATCAACAAGTTATTTAGGAAAAAGAACGACAATGACCTTCCGTGTCTTGAACTCCAAAGAACTGAAGAGAACGCAAACGTACTCAGGACAGCGCAAATAGATCCAGAAGAAGCCATCTTTGACGATGACTTTTTTATAATTGAAGATCCGAAGGAAAAAGTGGAGGCGGTGGGAGCTGCTTTCCAGCAAGTGTACAAGGTGAATGCTTGCATTCGCCCCAACCACGACCTGGAAAACAGAGCCCTACTTAATCACTTTTGCCTTCGAAATGATATAACACAATGGCGATCCGAGAACCGCGGTTTCATGCGGTTCAATGACGATTCCTTGGCAAATGCCATAATCGCCGAGCAAACGGGACCAAGTCCCTTGTTAGTAACGAAGGTGGAGCTTCAGCTCATCTTCAACTCAATAAAAAATAAAAAGTCAGCAGGTGTCGATGGTATATCCAACGTTGTACTAAGACATTTACCGATGGAGGCAATTGACATTTACACCACACTCTTCAATAATGCACTGAATAATGCATATTATCCAGGGCATTGGAAGACCGCTGTGGTTCATCCTCTCCCGAAAAAGGGAAAGGACAACTCCAACCCGTCAAATCTTCGGTCGATAAGTCTTCTTCCGAGCATCAGCAAAGTTTTCGAAAAAATAATCAATAGGGCTCTGACTAAGTGGGCTGCGGACAACAAAATAATTCCGGATAAACAGTTCGGGTTCAAGGCGGGTCATGACACAATTCATGCTGCGTCTAAACTCGTTTCTGATATCCAATGGAATAAAACAAAACAACAATGCACAGGTGCTGTTCTGGTTGATTTGGAAAAGGCCTTTGACACCGTATGGTTAGAGGGTCTTTACCTAAAACTGAGCAGGCTTGGCATAAGCAGGCCATTGTTGTATATACTTTATGATATGCTTAACGGTAGAAAGTTTGTTGTCAAAAGTGGCAATGTAACCTCTACCACAACATTCTTAATTAAAAATGGTCTTCAACAGGGAGCGGTGAATTCGCCGATTCTCTTCAGCATTTACACCAGCGATCTGATAGGTAGTCTTACAAAGGCAATTGCGTACGCCGACGATCTTATTGCGTACAGAACGGCCCGAAAGGTTGAGGTTATTAGAATTCTCTTGCAGCGTGATTTCGACAAGATTCAGCGATATTGCGACGACTGGAAACTGAAAATAAATGTCCAGAAGTCGGAGACAATTCTGTTCCGGACTCCGTTGGCTAGGGCCACGAGGGATACGTGCAAGAATTGGCGCAAGATGGTTATCGTTGATCTTCACAGGCAGCCATGTGCACTACTATTCCAACGAGGTCCTATACAACGGGGCTCGAATCAACAGAATTGACAATTTCGTGATAAAACTCGTTCGAGGTCACATTGCAAGAGCTATGTCTTCGACCAACAATTTAATTTTCGGGGCGTTCTATCCGAACGACGAGTATTTTGAAAGTGCACGCTTGAGCGGCTTCATTCCACCAGAGGCATTCCTCTTTTTAGATAGATGCGGTCTGATACAGGATAGATTGGCAGTTCCATTAATCTACCACGTCAGACGACGAACCGTGGATAGGCGACTCCTGTACAATCGGGACGTCATGGCACAAGGCGGAGCAGAGCTCCTTCGGTTCAGTAGGGCTGTGTCCGAACGGGACCGAACTGATAGGGTGAAGCAGGAGAACCAGTTTTGGTGGCTTCAATTGGCACTGGATAGTGGGTAGTCGGGATGGGGTTTTAAGCCTTGGCCGGCTTACATACTTGTTTTATAGTTTTAGGGTTTAGTTTTAAGTAGAATAGGCATGGTGGCACAAAAAAAAAAAATACAAAAAATACAAAATACAAAAAAAAAAAATACAAAAAGAAGGACAAAAAAAAAATACAAAATAAATAAATTAAAAAAAAAAAAAATACATGGAATAAGAAAAAAAAAAAGACCAGAATATGAAAAACAAAAAAATGTTAGATAGTTAGATTTGCTGCTGTGGTTGTTCTAGTTTTAAGTAGTTTATAGGTAGAATAGGTAGTTTTAGTTAGCTTTAAGTTTTATATTAAGGACCTTATTTTAAGTAGTTTTTAAGTAAAAATAAAAAAAGGATATCGATATTAGTTTTTTTTCAAATTTTCTAATAAATACAAAATAAATAAAACTTAACTGAAGTAAAATAGATCTTAGGGCCGAAAGGCATTAATATTAAGTGTTATAGTTTAACTTAGAGTGTCCGTATGGGACCAGTAAGTTAGTTGTAAGTTATGGTTAGTTAGGCTAGTTTTATGAATTTTTGTCTAGCTTTAAGATAGTTTTAAGATTGAATAATAATAAAAATGAATTAAAAAAAAAAAAAAAAACCACACTTTAACATAATTGAAAACGTTTGGCCATGGCTTCTTCATAAAGTTTATAAAGTTGGAAGACAATTTGAAGACAAGGACACCTTAATCGAAGCTTTTCGGTATTCCTGGATCCAAATATCCTGTGATTATTAAAAAAAATGATTGTTTCCATTCCAGACCATCTTATAGAAGTTATATCCAACAATGATGGACATAGTCATTACTCATCTTAGTGGAACATTTTTATATACGGAAAGGCCTGTACACCAAAGAAGGTGTAAGATAACGGGGGAGGCTTATACTCATCAAACGTATTAATTAAGTACGTTTATAAACAAAAAAGACGAAATATAATAATTTATAGGTTTTTGCACAGAGCAAATTAGAGTACAATCGGAGCAATCCTGCAAATTGGAGTACAATCGGAGCAGTCCGGTGACTTTCACTACATATGACATTAAATATGTATGTCATTATGTATGTACGTATTCATATACTGTATTATATATATATATAAATTATAAATGCACTTTAGGTACAAATATTTTTAAAAAGAATATCAAGAGCGGAGCTCTTGATTCTTGATCTTTATTAGTTGAGATTATCTTAAAAACTAACTGGAACGTGCGTCGCAGACGACCAGTGTTTGAAATGTATCTTTATTTACACTACTTACTTCGTCAGCATTTTTGTTTCTTTGTTCTTTATTAAATTGGTGACTGTAAGAGAATATGATACCACATGAATATTTGGAAGGAAATATGAATGTGATTTCATTTCCTGTGTTTATAAATAAAGTAAAATCAAAAAATGGGTTTTGTTATTTTTGATGTTATAACCCCTCCTTCTTTCGAGTGTTCTAACGGTTGAAAAGCGACCGTTAGAAGGCTTATATTTGTAATAGATTTTTTGCTTTTTAATTTTATTTTTAAATACATGATTGCAAAAAGTATTATTGATATTACTATTACAATAGTTATTGCGTTATATGTACATATGTTATATGCTTTTTATGTATTTTTGATTCTAAAATTTCAATATTATTTATTGGTTGGAAATTTAATTCTTTAAAATAATCATCTGAAAAATTGTAATTTATTAATGGTATTATTTTATAGTTATTTTGATATAATTTTCTGTTGTATGTTACATTTTTTATCTTTGGTTTACAATTTTCAAATTCTAATATATAGTTTCCTTGAAGAGTATAATCTAAGTTATTGCAATCCTGTTCCAACTTTACATTCTTTATATTTTTTAATATTAAATATTTTTCTTTATTGAGTACAACATTTTCATTCTTGAAATCTTTAATATTAGGTACAGCTTAGTTTAGAATTATCTTTAAATAAGTTTTTAATACAATTGTCTTCAATTTGTATTAGATTTTTTATTTCTTTGTTTACGTTATACATAGTTTTATTAAGTTCTATAAATTCGTCATTAGGTATTGATATGATTTTATTTTTTACCGGAAGGGTATGTATAGATATTTTGTTATATAAATTTTCATTAAATTTTGGTATACTTAGAACAATAAGTAAGTTTTCGTTATAAATAGCTAATGTCAACTTTATTTCTTTTAGTTTTTCTAGGTTTATCGTAAATTTCTTTTACATTCAATATATCTTGCGTTAATATACCTGTCCTACTAGTCATTATTATATTGTCAATTTTTTCTATTATTTGTTGTACTTCTACTAAGTTTCTGTTGAATTCCAATTCTATGCGTAAAGTATTTATTTCCGATTTGATGTCTTTGTATTTAGTTAATGTTTTTGAACTTTGTTTAAGTGTGTCTTGTAATTGAAAAAATTGTTCATTGAATTGTTTGTTAATGGTTACTTGTTTGTTATTGTTTGTTAAAAGTTCTATGTTACTATCTTCTAAGTTTTGTAGTCTTTCTTCTATGGCTTGTCTGTCGTCGTCGTCCATAGTTCCATATATGAACTTCATTCCTTTACCTACAATGTTTAATAATCCTCGCTTACGAATAATATGATGTGGAATTATTGTTTGGAGTTTTATTTCTAATGTATTTATTTTTTGTTCTTGTAAATCGTTAGGATTCGTTAGTAAAAGGTATTGAGATTTTAACTGATTTATTAATAGTTGGCATTCTGTAAGGTTAATTACATGTAAGAGGATGTCATAATTATTTATAAGGATGTGGAAAATACAATTATGTCGTCAAGATAGACATAACAATTTTACCCAACGAAGTTTTTTAACACTTCGTTCATCATCCTTTGAAAGGTCGCTGGCGCGTTTTTCAACCCAAATGGCATTCTCAACCATTCGTAGTGGCCAGACAACGTACTGAACGCAGTTTTTTCTCGATCTGCGGGATCGACTTCTATTTGGTGAAAACCTTTCGTAAGGTCCAAAGTGGTAAAATAATTTGCTTTACCTAGTTTATCTAGAATGTCATCGATTAAAGGGATTGGAAATTTATCCTCCTTTGTAACATTATTTAGTTTTCGGTAATCGATAACTATTCTCCAGTCTTTTTCGCCTGTTTTATCGGCTTTTTTAGGTACAACCCATATTGGGGCGTTGTACGGGGGGACACTAGTCCTTATAATTTTTTGGTCTAGTAAGTCTTTTATTTGTCTATCTACTTCCTGTTTATGCATTTCAGGGTAGCGATAGATTCTAGTGAAGATGGGCTCTTCATTAGTGGTGGGGATTCTATGTTTCACGTGGCTTGTGAAAGTTAGATCATCACCTTTGTGATAGAAGACTCTTTTGTGTTTACTTAAGAGTTTTATTAATTTTGTATGTTTCTCGGAATTTAGATGATCGATTCTTTGTTGTTCCAAATTTTCGAACAGTGTGGAATCTGGTATCATATTTTCCAAGTGATAAATTTCTTTATGGTATTCTTGTTCATCTTCCTCGGAAAAGAACAGAGGAATTATTTCATTGTTTAATTTCAATGTTTTGTTCTTGAAATTAATTTCGGTATTGTTTGGATATAAAATATTATTTCTAATCAAACCGTCAAATTGGTTATTAAAATTGTGAATTTGAAAAACACAATCTGTTTGAGTTGGAAAAATGAATTTTCCTTTGGGGATGACTAATTCTTCATTTATGAATGAATATAGGTGTTCCCACAGTTTTGATTTCTAAAGGGGTTGTTCTTTTTTTTATTAAGTGTGATGGTGCTTTTTCCCTATTTATCAAACTATTGGTTGCACCAGTATCTATTAATAGTTTGACTGTTTGGTTTGCTTTTCTTAACACAATAAAGGGGAATTGTGGGTCTGTTCCGAGGCTACTTCCGGAAAACCCTGGTCTTTTATTATTATTGTGATTTACCTGAACTTTCCTTAGTTGGCTTGAAGTAGGAGCTACATCCATGGGTTTGTATTGTTTGGATGGGAGTTTATAATTTGGATTATAGTTAATACCATTGTAGTTTGGATTTGGGTTATTATGATTAAAGGGGGTTTAATATGTACAGGATTTTTAGGTACAAAGTTGTTTTGGTTGGGATAATATTTTTGATTGGGAATGAAGTTTTTATTATTATTTTTTGGTGTTTCGACAAATTTTCTAGGTGTTACTTCATTTTTTTCATCTATAAAACCTGCTTGGGTTAGCTCGTGTAAAGCTGCTTGAAGATTAAGAGGTTTAAGTGCGAAGAGCACTGTTCGCATATGTACTGGTAATTTTTCTTTGAATATATTGAGAGCTGTTTTATTATTATGTTCTATTTCAGAACTTTTACCTTCTTAATTAGTTTTCTGATTTAATTCGCCGAGGCTCTTTTGGATATCGTTATAATTTATAAAATGTTATAACATTTCCCTTGTACACTAGTTGCCTTAAATCATCGTATAATTGGAAAGAGGATTTGAATGCTCCAAAATTTGTAATTAACAATTCTTTTATTTCTATCCAAGTATTTAAGTGTGCATGTATTTCAACACATCTTTTTGCTTTTCCTATTAATTTACTTTTTAATATGTTTATACACATTGTCTGACTTTGGCTGTCGGAGTGATTCCATCCACATTCGTTATAAATGTGTATAGATCCTCACGACTTATGTATTTTCATTTAATTAACACAAAGAGTAGTTAAGTGTTTCGATTTCAGCCAAAGACTGACTTTATTTTATTCAATAACTTAATACTACACCCAATGCTTTAACAATCACATCGTGGGTGGTCAATTATAAAATAAAGATAAGAACGAAAGTTTCTGACAAATTGTTTGACAGTATATTTAGATTTGGTATTATAATATTTGTTTCGCTACTAAAGCGTTTTATGTTATAATTGTCAATAACTATTTCACATTTCTCAAATCTTATTAAATAATTACCATTTAATGCGTATGTAAAGTTATTACATTTCTTAATTAAAGTTGTGTTTACATTTAGTAACAACAAGTTTCCAATATCAATTTCTTGTATAAGTTTCTCTTTAAAACTTTTCTTTTTACAATATGTGTAATTGTTTTGTAAAATATTTGATAAGCATTTATTTGCTATTTTCATTTTCGACACATTATTTTCTTCTTGAACAATATATGTTGTATCACTTATCCGTATTATTTTAGTTATTTCAATGTCAAGTTGCATATAGTTTTTATTTGGGGTTGGTATAATATTCAAAGTTTTAAATTCTTGTTTTACGAAATTTGGAATTAATACCAAGAATAACATTATGTCATTTCTTTGTGAACCTAGGCTACATTTTATGTATTTTAATTTCGAACTATCGAAATTATAAAAATCTATTTCTTCATTCGTAAGGAAAAATCTATTCATTATACGACCATGCTTAGACATTATGATATTTTCTTGTATTTTCTCTATTTTATCTTTTACTTGATTAATTAACAACTGAAAATTGTTATACTTAGTTATTTTAAAATTTTGTTCTATAGTGTCTTTATAAGTTTTATTAAACCATTCCTGATGAGATTGAATGAATAATCTTATGTTCGTAAGATAGTTTTGTAAGTCGTTATTTATTCCTATTTGCTTGTTCATATTAGTTATTATAACACGTTGATTGTTATCTAAAGTTTTCAAATGTTTTTCTATAAATTCTTTGTCTTCATCGTCCATGTTGCCAAATAACCAATTAATTACACGTCCTCCTACGTTAATTAATCCTCTCTTCTGTCTTGTATGAATTGTAATAGTAGTTGATAATGCATGTTCTAGTTCATTTATCTTATAATTGAGATTTAAGATCAACCAACTATTTTTGTCTTCAAAACTATTAGAAATACTTATTTTAATTTTTTGTATTGTATCGCTGATTTCGCTTAGATTGATTATATGGATGATCTTAGAATAATTTTGTATTAATTCAATTCGTTCAGTTTCCAAAACTGTATATCCTGCTTCAGTTTCCAGTTTGTTTATCTCTAATGAACCTTCAGTCATTGGAATTGAGATTCCGATCATTAATATTATTATCATTGAGATCTGCAAAAGGTTTTAATGGTCTTTTAATTTGTATAATATCAATCTTATTTGTATTATTTGGGTTATATTTTAAATATCGCTTAGCTGTTTTCTGCCTAACTGCTTTTGGATTTTTTATATATAATCTCTCTTGATTACTATAGTCTGGTATAGCCTCACGTTTTGAGTTAATTCTATTAATGGTTTTGATTTGATGTCTTGCATACAATTTTGTATCTTTTTGAGATCTAAGTCGAGTCGATTGATAAAATCAATTGGTTTAGTTTTAATCGTTGAATGAATCGTATTATTATAAAAACCTACAGCTCTAATTACTAATTCTTCAATATCCATGTCTTTGTCCTGATTTTTAAGAATCCTTATATGCTCTAAAAGTGAAAGATGAAATCTTTCAATATCTGAATTCACAGTGTGAGAATTTGGTGTTGTGAAATGAACTTTAATGTTTCTTTCGCGGCAAAATAACTTTAATAAATGGTTATTAAATTCATTATCCATTACAATCATATCTGGTTTACCTAGCAATGAAATTCTTTCTTCTAATTTAACTTTTGCCGTACACATATTTTTATCATCTATCTTGTGTACACTTCCTAGTTTAGTAAATTTATCAATAGTGGTTAGAAAATATGTTTTATGTACTTGAAAAATGTCTAAATGAACTATCATATTATTGGGTCTGTCTGGTGTTTGAGTATGATTGAGGTATTTTTTAAATGGTTTCCTGTCATATTTGTTCTCATTACAGATTTGACAGCAATTAATATATTTATTAACGTATTTTATAAGATTGGGGTAAAAATATTTGTTCCTTATTTCCTCAAAATATTCTAAAACTCCTCTATGATTAGTTTCTTTATGTATCCCTTCAATTATTTCATATATCTCTTCTTCATTTTTTAAATCCTCTGCTAGTTTGGAACATTTAACGAATTTTAAATTATTATTATTACTAAATAACTGAATAAGTTTCTGTTGCAATATATTATATCTATAATCATCCAATTCAGAGTAAATTCCAACAGTTCCATTATTTAAGGATCTTCTAAATAAATCATTAAGATTATTATTATCAGTTAAATCTGTTTCTGCAATATAAATTATTTTATATTTTCTGAATAGGATTTCTTGTTCTTTAGTTTTATTGGAGACTAATCTTATTTGTTTCCTATATTTATTGACAATTCCATCACTGATATAAAAGTGATCATTTAATTGTTCTTGTTCACTATGAATAGTTTCAATGTCATCACCTCCTATTTCAAATAAACTTTTTAAATCAAAGTTTTCTTCGGTATTGTATTTGCTTTCCTCATGCTTTTCAATATTTTTTATTCGGCTCAAAAAATCTGCTATTTTATTATATTTCCCTTTAAGGTATTCTACATCAAATTCAAATTCTCCTAGCATTATTTTCCATCGAATTATTCTTGTATTTGGTTCCTTAAGTGAGTAAAGCCATTTAAGAGGCTGGTGGTCGGTTTGTACTAAAAATTTTCTGCCATATAAATATGGTCTAAAATATTTAATGGCCCATACGATGGCCAATAACTCCTTTTCTAATGTATGGTAATTTTGTTTATGATTATTTAATGTACGACTGGCATAACAAACAGGGGTGGAATCGCGTAAGGTGATTGTTGATTGTTGACCATCAAAATAGATGATTTTGCTCCACGTAAGGTGATTATCAAATTGACTATCACTTTTTTGCTATGGTTTGTTAGTGACAGCTATTTAGGTGTCACTTTCATATATTTTGATTAATTTTTTGTGAGAAAAATAATTTGTGTGAACTTTAGCGCCACTATAAATTTTAAATTTAGTGAAAAAAGTGAAAAGATATCAAATTTAAAATAAAAATAAGTGAACAGTAATGTATACTTCAATGCAAATTTTCTATCAGTGCACCAGAACGAGAAATGACTACAAAAAAGTTCAATTGCTGAGAACCAATTTAAGGAATAAAGCAAATATTTTGGAACTTCCTAACCCAATGCAACTATGAAACTTTCTATGAATATTTATAAATAAGTTATTTAGAACATAATGTATGTACGTATAAATTATTTATTTCAGATTCCTTAAAAATGTTCGATTGAACAAAGAAACGTTTGTGTATGTTTTGCGGTTGCTCGATTTATCATCAGTTATAAGATCAACACATATTCCACTTATCCTTCAATAGGCTGCAACTTTAAATCTTCATGGAGGTGGTGGTTATCAACGACAAGTTGGGGCTGATTGAGCTGCACCGATGGGCCAAAGTACTGTAGCTGAAATAAGCGCTCCAGTTATTAAGAAAAGAAAATGCCGTCCGTTCTATGTCCACTTTTCATTTAATTTGAGCCCTTGGATTCAAAAAAAGAATATATTTTTGCAAAATATAACAAACATTTTTATTAATTTATAACTATTATTAAGTATAGTTATAGGTATACTTACATTTTCAATGAAAAAAAACTTTGCAAATTGAAAATTCATGAAATTAACACAACAGCTGATCGAGATGACATTTATGCCTGTTGCAATTTGTACCAAGTTTCCCAAACTAGGGTAAGTGCTGCCAGCAAATAATAAAGTTTTAGCGATCACTTTACACAGAACAAAGAAAAGGTGATGATCAAAATTGACTATCAAAACAGTGACAATCAACTATCGCCTTACGCGATTCCACCCCAGGTTTTCCATCTTGACTCAAAACTGCTCCTATTGCAACATTACTTGCATCAGAAGTAACCACAACTTTTCTTTTAAAATCGGGATATGCTAAAACCGGATAGGTTGTAATTAATTTTTTCAATTTATTAAATGAATTTATATAGTTTTCATCTTGAAGATTTATTTTACTACCTTTCTTTAAGTATTTTACCATTGGATTTGCAATAAAGGAGTAATTTTTTATAAATTTTCTATAGAATCCGGTAAGTCCGAGAAAGGACTTAATTCCCTTCACTGTTGTAGGCAAACTGACATTATTTATAGCGCTGATTTTTGTCGGATTTGGCTTAATGCCATCAACCGTAACAATATGCCCTAAAAATTCGGTTTCTTTAGCTAGGAATTTACATTTGTCCAATTGTATTTTTAAATTGTGTTCATTGAGTCTACGAAATATCTTTTGTAAACTTTCGAAATGTTCTTTTAAGGATGTCGAAAAGACTAAAACATCATCCATATATATATAACGCAAATTTTTTTGACAAAATCACCTAAAACATGATTCATCATCCGCTGAAAAGTAGCGGGAGCATTTTTGAGCCCAAAGGGCATTCGAGTAAATTCGAAATGACCCATTGGAGTTGAAAAAGCTGTCTTATGTATATCATTTTCGTTCATCCTTATTTGGTGGAATTCCTTGGCTAGATCCAAGGTAGAAAAGTATTGGGAACGACCCAATTTTTCAAACAATGATTCCATATTTGGAATCGGGAATTTGTCTTCTATTGTGATTTCGTTAAGCTTTCGAAAGTCAATAACGACTCTCCATTTTTTTTCTTTTGAATTGTCAATTTTCTTAGGAACTATCCACAGAGGTGAATTATAAGGCGATTTACTCGGTCTTATAATTCGTTGTGATAACATATCCTTAATTTGTCTTTCGATTTCACTTTCGTGAATTTGTGGGTAACGATACATTTTCGCATATATCGGTCTAGAAGAAGTGGTGATAATTTCATGTTTAACGCTATTAGTAGCTGTTAAGTTTTGACCTTCTTTATAAAAGATTTTTTTATTTCTTTCAAGGAAATTTTCAAGAATACGTGATTCTTCACTATTTAAATTGTTGGGTAATAATTTTTGAATACTTTTCTCGTATTTGTAAGGAATATTTCTTTCCTTATGCATAATTATTTGTGTTTCATTTATTTCAAGTATATTATTTAAGAAATCAATTTTGGCACCTAAAGGAATTAGAATATTGCTACCAATAATGCAATCAAAAGGTTTATTTTTAAAATCTGTCAATTTCACAGACATGGTTTTATCAGGGTACTTGAATTCTTTGGGTAGATTAACAATTACATCTTCACTAATCATAGTTGAACCTGTTAAAGTTCTTAATATAAGAGGTTTATCTAAATTTTGTCGGCTCTTTAAACTTCCAAAAACTTTATAATCTCCTAAAGTGATCACGGCTCCCGTGTCAATTAAACATTTGATAGGAGTTTCATTTACTGTTAATATTATTATGGGAAGTCGGCCGCCTGAGGCCGTTGTTGAAAATTTTCAACTTGTACTGTATCTATTTCCATTGGAGTCGGATTTTGTTGATATCTATTAAAATTGTTATTTTGTCTGTTATGAACAAAATTACGATGGTTATTGTTCCTATTAGAATTGTGGTTATGACTATTTTGAATATATCTACTCTGATTATTATTCCAGTTAACATTGTTATTTTGTCTGTTATGCAAATAGTTACCTCGATTATTTTTATTAAAATTGATATTTCGACTTTTATTGAAATATTTCTCCTGATTATTGTTTCTATAATTTTGTGAACTATGGTCATTATTGTTAGGATTATAAAAATTTCTTATGTTTGTACTATCCACATTATTTTTCACATAAATATCTTTCATAAGATTGTTTTCTACATAATAATTTTTTGCACTAGATATACTTTCAATATTGTTTTGTAATAATAAAGTTTTAATATGTATCGGTAGATAATTTGTGTAAATATTAAAAATTAATTTAGAATTTTTCGTCGGTGAAAAATCTTCATCCTTAACTATTTCAATATTATATTTGCAATTCATAGAACTCAAAATTTTATCAAGTTTAAAATGAAGCTCTTCAATGTTACATACTTTAATGTTCATTGCGTCCTCTCGTAAGTTGAAGAAAGATCTCTTGATGACAAAGTCCTCACGGAGTTTTAAAAGTATATTCTCCCACGATGGGTCATCTAAACTTTCCACGGCTCTTAGGGCTTTTCCCTGAAGTTTGTTCGCTAATATTCTCTGGATTGATCCTCGGTTGTTTTCATCACATAACGATAACACAGATTCAACATCACGTAAATAGTTCGATAGTAAATATTTATTTTCACCGTCAAATACGGGCAAGCTTCGAGCTTCCCTTAAGATGTCCGAAAATGAAAGGGCCATTTTATTTACGAAAATAATTTGTTTAGAGTTATGTTTTTGTCACTTCGTCTTTCTATATATTAAAAAACTCGTATATCGACCGACACTTCTTTAGTGGGATATTTTAATTTTTCGAGATAGATAACTTTCTAGTTAATTTAAAAAAATAAAGAATAAAACACTCGTTTATCGACCGACACTTCTTTAGAGGAATATTTTAATTTTTTCGAGATATATAACTTTTTAGTCCAATTAATTGGTTCTTTTGATACTATTTTTCACTTAGTATCCCATCCTCGTCGCCAGTTATGTATTTTCATTTAATTAACACAAAGAGTAGTTAAGTGTTTCGATTTCAGCCAAAGACTGACTTTATTTTATTCAATAACTTAATACTACACCCAATGCTTTAACAATCACATAGTGGGTGGTCAATTATAAAATAAAGATAAGAACGAATGGCGATTATATTTCTGCAATTTTGCAGAAGGCAACATTAACAAAGAGTTAATGTGCAAAGGCGTTTTGTGCAATGTTGCAAAAGGCAACATTGTCTTCAACTTTGTTTATATCCGATGATAATGGAATGTCACTCACGTCGTCCGTCGAATGTATTTAGTTTCTCTTTGTATTTTAGAGGGTCGAGTGTTAGTGTGAGAGACATTTTGATATTATTTTTATTTATTTTTTCAAATATAGTAGGCACTGTATCTAATTTAATATATGATAAATCTGTTTTTAAAGTATCACTAGATTCATTTAATTTAAGCTTAAAATTATTCTTACAATCGTTATTATTTTTGTTGCTTTTTGGATCCTGTGTTTCTTCTTCTGAGGATTCGTCTGTGTACTTTGGATAGGGATTCGGCTTCTTCTTCGAAAATCTTCTGCTAATAAAACTCATTTGTTGTTGTTGGACAATTAGTCTCTTCTATGGATTTCGTGACATTACCATATACGTTGGTTTGAGTAACTAACGAATTGATTTGGTTTAGATTTATAAAGTGTTCTAATAACTTGTAAATTCACTGAATCTTGTTTTGAGAGTCACTGAATTGCAATTGTGTCGTTCACTTTCTAAAAAGTATACCGTTTATTATTAGTTGTTATTTCGCGATGCTCTTTTGCGTAGAGTTTTCAAAGCGAGTATATTTCACTATTTAAACGGAAAAACGAGCGATACAATTGTGTCGTTCACTTTTTTAAAAGTATACCGTTTATTATTAGTTGTTATTTCGCGATGCTCTTTTGCGTAGAGTTTTCAAAGCGAGTATATTTCACTATTCTTCTACCTGAGCGTCGAACTTGTCGAGTTGTAGAAGCTGAGTAAGGTCCTTATCTGTGTAAGCAAATCTCTGCACAGATGGACCCCCCCTTTACTTCGCTACTCGTGGGAATCAGATGGAAAATTTTAAACAAAAACAAAAACAAAACCAAAAACAAAAACAGTACTGGAAGCAAAAACGTCAAACCGGTACACCGGGCGGCAGTTCGGCGGCAACGTCGGCTGTCGTTACTCCTGTGCCAAACACCGGAGAAGGGCCTGTGCCAAGTCACTGCCAATCTTCTAGTGCGGTGCAGGATGTACAATTGGCGAAAACGCTTCCTCAGGTCGGTAGTGGAAAGTTCGTGAATAATGATCTTTCCACTACTAAAGAGAGTAAACCTCTCCAAAATGCTCCTAGGAGCTCATACAAACAACGGCGGTATGCGATGAGGATTCTGAAATCCTCTGGTTCAACACCGGGGGATGGAAGTAATCCCATCCTTAACAAGAGGCAGGAGTGGGCTAAATCCATCCTAGAAAAAACTAGTCGCCACGACTCCACGTCAAAGCGACAAAGGTCCTTGGAGGAGTCCACTCCCATCCCTAAAAATCCTAAAGTGCAAAACACCAGCACTCCTTACATTCCTAGAGTACCTCTCACTAAACCTTTTAGTGATGTACTTAAGGAATCCAATAAAATCACAATTGCGGTCATTGATAGGAGCAATATTGATGGCACGATTACATCTGAACGTTTGCAGATGTTGAATCTGAATCGGCTGGCTTTCTAAAAGTCATGCGGGATCATCCGGGTCCGCCACCTGTAACAAGCGATGAGGGCTGGCATCAAGGTCATGTCAAGCTCATCGCTTGTAAAGATCAGAGGTCGCGCGATCTTTATACGCTTGCTGTCGGCATGCTGGGCGAAGTTTGGCCAGGCGTAAAACTCGAGGTCGTTGCAAAGGAAGACATTCCATGCAGGCCGAGAGCTCGCGCTTGGATCCCTATAGAACCCTCATGTCCGGATGACATACGCGATATCATAAAGATTAGCAACCCGGACATCCCTTGTCACGACTGGAAGATCGTGAAACTGGAGGAGCCAAAGGGTCTTTATCGAAATGCGATTATCGTAATCAATAAGGACTCTGTGGCTTCTCTGGCGAGAGATAAGGGAGTGATAAGATACGGTTTCGGGACAATTACACTACGTATCTACAAAAAAGATGGGGTAGACGCTTCATGCGAGCCTCCACAACCCGTTTGAAGCTGTGTAGCAGGACGTTGGGGGTTCCAGTGCTACAATCACCTTCCCTTCCTTGGATGGGGATGATGTTGGACCTGGGTCCTCTTCTGTCGCAGCACGGTCTTCCTCTGAACCCTCTTCAGAAGCTATGCCGCAAGACGTAGGGAGTCCCAGTGACATCATCACCTTCCCATCCTTGGATGTGGATGAGAATGTGGCAGGGCCCTCTTCTGTCGCAGCACAGTCTTCTTCTAAAAACGTCGTAGGTTTATCTCTAATGGAGACCGAGGACTCAATTGACAAAGCTCTCCCCAGTGAGGAGGAAGATGAACTATTAGGTTCCTCTTCATATGATCTGGATGCGCTGGATATAACAGTGGTGGAGGTTGATCTGCCGATTTGTAGCCAAAATGCTGCAAATACTACAGATTAACCTCCAACACTCTAAAACGGCTTCGGCCTCCTTACTTCTCCGCCTGATAAAAACTGGAGAAGATGTCGTTCTCATCCAAGAACCCTGGATTGTGAAATCCTTGGTTCAAGGATTGAGAACTCCTAGCTACTACGTGTTATATGTAACAGGAAAAGGTAACCCAATGTCCTGCATACTAATAAAACGTAATCTAAATGTATTTTTACTCCCTAATTTCAGTGATAAAGACGTCACCACAGCCAGTATGGTAATAAACAACCACACCTACTGGCTGGTATCAGCGTATTTGGGCCACGACCACCAGGGCCCACTACCTGGTACCACTCTGGAAAGGACGATCGCTGAATCAACAAGATGTAAAACCAACATAATTATCGGTTGTGACGCCAATGCGCACCATACTACGTGGGGTAGTACCGATATAAATGACAGAGGTGAGTCTCTTTCTGATTATATTTTAACAACTAATCTGGTAGTATGTAATGTAGGTAGTGAACCAACCTTCGTTACTAGAAATCGACAAGAAGTTTTAGATATGATTCTTGTCTCATTACATCTCTCAAATAAAATATTGAATTGGAGAGTATCTAAGGAGCACTCGTTCTCCGATCATAGATACATCCAATTCACACTAATTGAAGAGTTCCCAAAACCGATCCAATTCCGAAACTATAGGAAAACAGATTGGCCAAAATATAGGGCAACTCTGAAGAATCTGATTAAACCAGAACTTTCGGCGAGCTTACAGCAGCCCTTAATAAAGCCATGGAAACTGCCTGCCCCCTCACTATAGTGCGGGGAAAGAAGAAACCATACTGGTGGGCTTCTGAACTGGGTATACTCCGGAAAGGCTGTAGAAGGCTTTTTAATCGTGCAAAAAAGACTAGACATCCACAAGACTGGGACTCCTATAAGGAATCCCTCAAAAAGTATAAACAGGAATTGAGAATAGCCAAAAGATCCTCTTGGAGATCCTTCTGTAGCTTAATAGAAGAGTCCTCGGAGGCATCAAGGGTAAGGAAGATTCTCTCGACAAATCCAACCATGCCTAGTTGTCTTAAAAACTTGGATGGTACTTGGACTAACTCTTGCGAAGAAACGCTAATCCTGCTACTGGACACTCACTTCCCTGATAACTCCAAATACGTTAATACAACAAACCATCCTGGGTCGGGTATTAACTTAACTTTTCCTCAAGGTCTTGTTACAAAAGAGAAGTTTACTTGGGCTCTGAATAGTTTCAAACCTTACAAATCTCCAGGGCCAGATCACATCATACCAGCTGAGCTGCAATTTACGACTGACATAATTTTGCCCATCATTGAGATGATATTTAAAAGTTTTCTAGATATGGTCCATATACCTCAGCGATGGAGAGAAGTAAAGGTAGTATTCATTCCCAAGGCGGGCAAATGTTCGCATGTCAACCCTAAAGATCTAAGACCTATTAACCTATCATCATTCATTCTCAAAACTCTGGAACGGTTGATTGATATCCATGTAGGTAACAGCATTGATAAGAGACTATCGATGTCTCAGCATGCTTACTGCAAAGGGAAATCGGTAGAAACAGCAGAAGAAACAGATATTGAAGGCGCTTTCAACAACGTTGACACATCCGCTATCACTTCTGCTATGACGACCCTAAACGTCGAATACTCACTCTGTGAATTGATAAATCTAATGCTAAAAAGCAGGATCATCAACTCTAAGATGGGGGATTTTTGTACGAAGAGGTTTGTCAGTAGAGGCACTCCGCAAGGTGGTGTTCGGTCCCCTCTAATATCCCTTGAGAGAGAAGGCTACAGAGTGATTGCGTATGCCGATGATGTTGCTATCGCCGTCATAGGAGAACATCCTAATACACTGAGAGACCTCCTCCAAAACGCACTCAATATGCTCACTAGATGGGCAGATCACTGCGGACATAGTATTAATCCTCAAAAAACAGACCTCGTCCTTTTTACGCGGAAATACAAGATCGCAGAAATTGTACCTCCCTCAATAAAAGGTGTACCACTAATTTTCACCAATGAGGCCAAATATCTTGGTCTGATATTGGACAAAAAATTAAGTTGGAAACCTAATATTCAGGAAAGAGTTAAAAAAGCTACAGCAGCTCTTTTCCTTTGCAAGAAAGCCATAGGAAACAAATGGGGTTTTCAACCTCGCATAACTTATTACTATTACTACATACTACGACAAACTCAGCAGAGTCCAACGCACTGCATGTCTCTGCATTAGCGGGGCTTTGAGAACCACACCCTCAGCAGCGTTGGACACTCTCCTCCATCTGACAAACCTAGACATTTTTCAGCAAACAAGTGGCAGCGAGTACAGCCATAAGACTCAACGCCTCATCTCAATGGACCAACAACAATGTTGGGCACTCCGTCATTCTGAACCTCTTTAGTTCTATACCAAAGTACATAGACTACACTATCCCAAAACCTCAATTTGGTAAAAACTTCCAGGTATCCATTACATCCGATGTTCAAATGGTAGACATGTGCATTCAAGAGGACACAAGCGTCTACAGGTTTTTCTCAAAACCCACCTCTGTCTATCAACTCCTACTCTCACCTCCCCGCGGTGAACATCGGGTGCCTAGTACCTCAACTGGAGATTGGGTTCTAACCCCAGTGGAAAGTTGTTGGGGGCAGCAAACGAGAGAGGGGGGGAGAGGTGTTTCCACTAAGGCATCTCTCCTTATCCAGACGGCAGCGGACGAATTCTCGAGATGGAATCAACGGTGGCGTCTACAGTTCCAGTAAGGTTGAACTACTTAGTGAACACCTTATAGAGCTTCTTCGACTTATTCGGAGCCCAGGCCTATAAGGAGCGGTTTATCCGGCTCCCCGTCCTTGGAGTTATACTAAGGATCTGGCCCTCCAGGTTGGGGGTTGTGCCGTCAGGGTGACTTCCTGACCACGTAAAAATTGTCTAGTTGCGAAGCACCAACAAGCCTCGGATACGGACGGATTCACTGTTGACAACCCAAGCCTTGAGAATATGGAAAGACCACTTCTCCAAATTATATAACGGCGATGACGAACCGAATTCCGCTGTAAGGGAGATAGAACCACTCTAACTAGTCGACGCAGATCAACAATTCCGCCTACCCGACCTAGACGAAGTGAAGATAGCTATATCTAAACTGAAGTCAAACAAAGCTGCTGGAGCTGACGGCATAGCTGCCGAACTATTTAAAGCAGCAGGCGATGACTTGGTAGGGAGCATGCACCAACTCATCTGCAAAATATGGTCGGAAGAAAGCATGCCCGATGAGTGGAATCTCAGCATAGTTTGCCCGGTACATAAAAAAGGAGACCCTTTAAATTGCGCCAACTACAGAGGGATCAGTCTCCTTAACATTGCATATAAGATCCCTTCTGCCGTATTATGTGAACGTCTGAAGCCGTTCGTCAACAACCTGATAGGTCCTTATCAGTGTGGCTTCAGACCAGGAAAGTCCACTATCGACCAAATATTCACACTACGGCAGATCTTGGAAAAAACCCAGGAGCTTCAAATCGATACCCACCATCTATTTATCGATTTTAAAGCCGCGTATGACAGCATCCATAGGGAAGAGCTCTACAGAGCAATGTCTAGTTTTGGCATCCCTGTCAAACTTATCCGTTTGTGCAGAATGACAATGGAGAATGCACGCTGCTCCATCAAGGTCGGAAAAGATCTCACCGATGCATTTGATGTCAAAAAAGGTTTTAGACAAGGCGATGCACTGTCATGCGACTTCTTCAACATCGTTCTGGAAAGAATTGTGCAAAACTCAACCGTCAACACTAGAGGCACAATCTTCCAAAGATCCATCCAATTACTCGGATACGCAGATAATATTGACATAATTGGAAGATCAAAGCGTGATGTCAGTGGAGCGTTTGGAGCATTGCGACGGAAGCGAAGAAGATGGGTTTAGTGGTCAATGAGGGCAAGACCAAGTATATGCTGTCATCAAAAAAGGACATTGAACAACGACGTCTTGGACAAAACGTCACCATGGACAGCTATAACTTCGAGGTAGTTAAGGACTTTGTCTACCTAGGCACCGCTATAAACACAGACAACGACACCAGCGCTGAAATCAAACGAAGAATAACTCTTGCAAATCGCTGCTTCTTTGGACTTAGAAGGCAATTGAGAAGTAAAGTCCTCTCTTGAGCATCTAAAATCACCATCTATAAGACACTCAGCATCCCGGTTCTCATTTATGGCGCTGAGGCCTGGACCCTGTCAAAGAAAGATGAGGGCGTCTTAGGATGCTTCGAGAGGAAAATTCTTCTGGTGATTTTTGGTCCCGTACGTATAGATGGAGAATGGAGGAGAAGATATAACGACGAACTGTACGGGCTGTACAGCGACACTGACCTAGTTAGCAGAATAAAAGTCCAACGGCTTAGATGGCTGGGTCATGTAGAGCGAATGGACATCAACGCTCCAGCCCGGAAGGTCTTCGAATCCAATCCCGAGGGACGGCGCAGTAGAGGAAGACCGCGACTCAGGTGGCGCACTCAGGTGGGTGAGGACCTCAACCAACTTAGGGTGCGAAACTGGAGACAGCTATCTAGGGACCGAGCTGGCTGGAGACGCATGTTGGTCCGCCCCGGACTGTAGCGCCACCTTAAGTAAGTAAGTAAGTATCCATTACATCCAGGGATGAATGGAAAGACAAAAAACTCCTAGATGACGAAAGCATCCATTTTTACACAGATGGATCCAAGACAAATGAGGGAGTTGGTAGTGGTGTGTACTCAGAAAAGCTTAATTTAAGCATCTCATTCCGCCTCCCTAATCATTGTAGCGTCTTCCAAGCGGAAATTTTAGCGATCAAAGAGGTTCTCTCCTGGCTAAGAGAAAACGTGATATCAACTTCTGATATACGCATCTTCTCTGACAGTCAGGCTGCTATCAAGTCTCTTGACGGCGTCTCAACCAAATCTCTAACGGCCCTCAATTGTCAATCGTCTCTTATGGAGATGGCGCAGCAATTTAACATTCACCTATGCTGGGTGCCGGGCCACAGAGACATCGCAGGAAATTGTAGAGCCGATGAACTCGCTAAAAATGGAACTGTCATACCTATTTCACCTGAAAGGGAGAAGATAGGTATACCAATAGCTACATGTAAACTTCTGCTAAAAGAAAAAGCTTTCGAGATAGCAAACTCTAGGTGGTACAATTTACCAACATGCGCAGCCACAAAACTAATATGGCTTTCATTGGACCTAAAGCGCTCTAAAGATTTGTTATCCCAAAGCAGACTTCATATTAGCTCCCTAATAGGTGTCCTTACGGGACACTGTCTTATAGGCAGACACGCAATACGACTTGGTGTAGCCTCAAATGACTTCTGAAGGAGCTGTATGGACGAGGAAGAAGAAGAAACAATCTTTCACCTCCTCTGCACCTGCCCTGCTCTTTCACGAAGACGCAAACTTCATCTGGGAGAATACTCTTTTGATGATCCCAGTGAACTAGCTAAAGAGGATATCAGCAGGGCCGTCGAGAGGAATTCCGGGCCCGGGACGGAAAAATCTCGGGCCCCCCCATATTTACCATTTTTTTCAAAGTTCATGCCTGCTTATATGGTACGTTTTAATTTCAATTACGAATAGCATGAAATTGGTCGGAATTAACGGAAATAATATTTTTTTGTTTTGCAAAGTGAACCGAAAAAAAAGTGTTAATCATCAAATCAATCTCACGGGTACAGTCCAGTTTAGTTGAAATAGAAGATGGATAGAAAATAATTCTACATGCGAGTAGATCAGATTCCGAACAGAATCATACATTTAGTTCGGTATTGCCAACGACATGTTGGTTGGTTAGCATGAAGATATATTACCTACTATGAAAATAAAATAGAGCGAAGTAAAAGTATTTGAAATTTATCTTTTTGTATGTATTTAAAAGGTTTACATTAAATACTCTTTATTGTTTTTCTTCATATTAAAATATTATCACAATGTTTTCATTAGAATTAGTTTGCATTCAATGAAATATTTCTTTTTGCAAACGAGCTTTCCTAGCTTTCTGAGCAGCAAAACAACTTATAATTACATCCAAATTCAATTTCATTGCCAAAAGTGCTTCGGTACATAGTGTAGCAAGTCCAGAAACACTATCTTGTGATGAGCCACGAACGATGAAAATTCTTTTTCTGGAAAGGATGCTAAATGAACGTTCGGTACTAGCTACGGTTACAGGTACGGAGAGCAACACAAATGTTGGGGAAAATCGTCTCCAAGTTCTGGGAATAAATAGTATTGAGCAAACACAATGGCGGAAGTTGTGCTTCAAAATTGTTTTTTCAGATAAATTATTTCTTCTTTTAACTCTTGAGACACATGCGAGTTATACTTTTGGATGAACCTTGTAGCGGAGTTTTTAATCTCAATTTTGTCCATTGTTGAAAACTGCCATTAAAATTAAAATGTAGCATTCAAATTCTTCATCGTATCGAACCGACGAGAAATTCCACATATAATTGAATCAACTGTGAGGGTGTTTTATATTTCCCAGCTGGGGTATGCTCACGGTGTCCAGGGTTTAGTTAAATAAAACACCAAAATTTAACATCAATAGGTCTTTGTCTTTATTTTTTTATTATCTTTATATTATTTGGAAGTTATTTCATATAATCGGTTAACATTCTTTTTGTTCTAAATCTAATTTCTGGTAATAATACTTCTCCTCATCTGGATCTTGGCTTGTTCCACTGGTCTGAAGTAGTCTACGCGGTAGGTGGCGGTCAACAGGCGGCGTGGGTTTCGTTTCTTCCGTCAATTCGATCAGGACTGGGGTATTCGCCGTTACGCAGGTGAATCGCCTCTTATCATGGGCAACACACGGCCGAAACGGTAACTCACAGCCGAAGCTGGTAACACACAGCCGAAGCTGGTAACACACGGCCGAAACCGGTAACACACGGCCTAAGCCGGTAACACACAGCCGAAGCTGGTAACACACAGCCGAAGCTGGTAACACACAGCCGAAGCTGGTAACACACAGCCGAAGCTGGTAACACACGGCCGAAACCGGCAACACACGGCCTAAGCCGGTAACACACAGCCGAAGCTGGTAACACACAGCCGAAGCTGGTAACACACGGCCGAAACCGGTAACACACAGCCGAAGCTAGTAACACACAGCCGAAGCTGGTAACACACGGCCGAAACCGGTAACACACGGCCTAAGCCGGTAGCACACAGCCGAAGCTGGTAACACACAGCCGAAGCTGGTAACACACAGCCGAAGCTGGTAACACACAGCCGAAGCTGGTAACACACGGCCGAAACCGGTAACACACGGCCTAAGCCGGTAACACACAGCCGAAGCTGGTAACACACAGCCGAAGCTGGTAACACACGGCCGAAACCGGTAACACACGGCCTAAGCCGGTAACACACAGCCGAAGCTGGTAACACACAGCCGAAGCAGGTAACACACGGCCGAAACCGGTAACACACGGCCTAAGCTGGTAACACACAGCCGAAGCTGGTAACACACAGCCGAAGCTGGTAACACACGGCCGAAACCGGTAACACACAGCCGAAGCTGGTAACACACAGCCGAAGCTGGTAACACACGGCCGAAACCGGTAACACACGGCCTAAGCCGGTAACACACAGCCGAAGCTGGTAACACACAGCCGAAGCTGGTAACACACGGCCGAAACCGGTAACACACAGCCGAAGCTGGTAACACACAGCCGAAGCTGGTAACACACGGCCGAAACCGGTAACACACGGCCTAAGCCGGTAACACACATCCGAAGCTGGTAACACACAGCCGAAGCTGGTAACACACGGCCGAAACCGGTAACACACAGCCGAAGCTGGTAACACACAGCCGAAGCTGGTAACACACAGCCGAAGCTGGTAACACACGGCCGAAACCGGTAACACACGGCCTAAGCCGGTAACACACAGCCGAAGCTGGTAACACACAGCCGAAGCTGGTAACACACAGCCGAAGCTGGTAACACACAGCCGAAGCTGGTAACACACGGCCGAAACCGGTAACACACAGCCGAAGCTGGTAACACACAGCCGAAGCTGGTAACACACGGCCGAAACCGGTAACACACGGCCTAAGCCGGTAACACACAGCCGAAGCTGGTAACACACAGCCGAAGCTGGTAACACACGGCCGAAACCGGTAACTTACTTAAACTTGAATATTACACAAGAAGCCCCTTACCTCTGGTGGGGGGAAGCCTCTGTTTATATTCAAAACTACTTACCACTAATCCTTGCTTACCGTTGAACTGGTAAATTAATTAATCTTGAATATTTCACAAAAGCCCCTTACCTCTGGTGGGGGGAAGCCTCTGTGTATATCCAAACTACTTACCTCTAATCCTCGCTTAACGTTGAACTTTCTCGTCTTCCTACTTCGTTCACTCCTTTGTTTTTCTGACCACTCGTTGGTTTTGTTCGGTTCTACTAGGCAACCTTTTGGTAACAACCTAGTGTGAATTATATTTTTGCGAATGACAAAATCAGCTTTGCCCATTAATGTCACCATGTTTTGGCCCAGTTGAATTGAGTGTGAACTCAATGCTCGTCGTAGTGACCGAACGCATGTAATTTGTTAGTGTTTTCGTTGGAGATTTGTAATGCGTCATTACACAACTATGACGTAAAAGGTGTTTCTCTTGAAATTTATTTCATCGTCTGTTTCTATTTGCTTTCCAGCTCCTCGGTTTTCTTCAAAATGTCTCTTTAATTGCCTTTTTCGGTTCCATGGAAACGATTCCAAAACATCCCCCAATCCAGTAGCAACTGCTTTGCATTCAGATAAATTTGATCCCATTCGTTTCGAATAAAGTTCAAATCGGAGATCAAGTTAAGATTTCGAATTTCAACGTCAATAGTCATGTTTCTGGCTTGAAGAATGATACTTCTTTCATTTATAGCGCTAAGAACCTTGCACCAAATCGAAGACATCAGGACGCATTCAAATTTGTGCATATATTTTAAAACGCCATTTACATCTCTTCGAGTTTCAGTTTCAGTTAAATTAATATCACTTAAGGCTTCTAATGATGTTCTAAGGTTTTTCAGATGGTTTCACTACCTCAATTCTAGCTGACCATCTTATATCGGAAAGTTTGTGAAGGGATCCGGGCACATTTTTCCTAAGAATTTCCCAACGTTGGGCACTGCTGCTAAACAATTTGAAACACTTTTGAAAAACTCCAAAAAATGTTATTGCGGCAGTACAACATTTCGCTGAACAGACTCCACACAAGTTAAGGCTGTGAGCTGCACATGGTAAATACACGGCATTCTGATTTTTGTTTAATATATGCTTTTGTGCACCATTATACTGTTCTTTCATATTGCTTCCATTTTCATAGACTTGTGCACAACAGTCTTCTAAAGGGATTTCGTTCTTTGCCAATGTTTCGCAGATCAAATCAGCTATTGCGGTGCCAGTTTTTTTTTGTTGCAATCGACAAATTCCAAAAACCGTTCTCATTTTATTCCAATCGCAGATATCGCAAAATAAATGTGTTTTGTTCCACATGACTTGAATCAGGTGTTGCATCAACAATTATAGCGAAGTTTTTGGCGTTTGCAATCTCCTTCAAATTAGCTGAATTCACATATTGGGCACAAATTTTAATGAACTCATTTTGGATCTCAACGGAAAGGTAGTGGACTTGCAAACGTTTGTGCTCTTGTTGTGAAATTCTTATTTTTTTCAAGTGCTCCTGAAGTAAGGGGTCATAATGACTAATTAATTCCCAAATGCCCAAAAAATTACCATTATTTCACTCTCCAATAAGATTGCCATCGCCTCGTATTCCTAGTCCCCTGGTGGGATATTCCGGTCACCCGAAACCGAAAATTTCGTTTACAGCCGAAACAAAAATAGAAGAAAAGAAACTTTATAAAAACAGTAACCGAAATGAATATTTGTGTTTTGTTTTAATTTGCCGGGCCCCTTATTTTTACTTTAAAAATTTTCAAAATAAAACAAATTTGAAATTTACGTTAAATTAAGTAAGAAAAGCGAAACAATTTATTATAACTTTCTTTCAATAGTTCAAAATTGCCCAATTTTTCATTAAATATAAACAAAAATTTACGCCAATAATAATCAGGGGCCCAGATCGGCAAGCTTGTGACTGATAGATTGGCAGATAACATGCAAACAGGGGCCCGATTGCGAAAGCATGAATGATTTTAAATTTTCGGGCCTCAAAAAATAAGTGGAAATAAGTATGTTAATGATAAATATAGATTATATTCTCATTGCTTTCAATTTTACGGGCCCCTAGAAAATCCCGGGCCCGGGGGGTTTCCCCCCCTTTCCCCCCTCTCCACGGGGCTGGATATCAGATATCTCCTTCGCTTCATAAAAAGCTCAAAATGGTTTGACTAGTGGGAAGTAATTCTCTAGATTCATGTGGTATCACAATGGGCCTTTTCTTCTGGCCTAAGTGTGTGGTTTTTGTATCCGCAGCCACATTAACCTAACCTATATTTCACTATTTAAACGGAAAAACGAGCGATGAAAATGATTTTAATTTCGATACTAACTTTTCCTTTTTCATAGGTTGACCGAAATTTAAAATATTTTTGTTGGTTCTTATTTACGGATACTTCACATATAAAAGAAGTATCCTACCGACTGCGCCAATTATAAATGCACTTTAGGTATAAATATTTTTAAAAAGAATATCAAGAGCGGAGCTCTTGATTCTTGATCTTTATTAGTTGAGATTATCTTAAGAACTAACTGGAACGTGCGTCGCAGACGACCAGTGTTTGAAATGTATCTTTATTTACACTACTGACTTCGTCAGCATTTTTGTTTCTTTGTTCTTTATTAAATTGGTGACTGTAAGAGAATATGATACCACATGAATATTTGGAAGGAAATATGAATGTGATTTCCTTTCCTTTCCTTTGTTTATAAATAAAGTAAAATCAAAAAATGGGTTTTGTTATTTTTGATGTTATAACCTATATACATATATGTATTGTGTTATATTATTATGTGCAATTGATGGAAGGGAATTAAAATGTGAAGTGAGATCAAGTATCTGTAAGTTTTTATGATTATCTGGTAATTACTCATATACTTCGTGATATACATACATATGTATGTACAATATATAAACCTAATCACTTTTAAAAATAAAAATATGAGCATCAGAAACCTTACCTCCGCTTATGGGAATTCTGTTGTTCTTTTTATAAAATATTAATTAATGTTCCACGGAAAAAATACTTAAATCCAATTTTACCCAAATTTATAACTTTCTAATTAAACAAGGAAAAGGCATTACATCAAATACTTACACATGGGAGTTATTTTAATGTGAATAACAAATAAGACTATAATTAGCTGAAGCAAAAAGTTGGTAATAATTTTATTTATTCATACAAATTTTAAATATCAGATTGTATATGCGTCGTGTCGTGCAAAAACTTCATTCTTTTATTCCGCAAATCAATTAAGGCTGAGGAATTAATTTCATCTGCATCAGTACTAACTATATTTAGATCGTCCCCATCAATGTCTTCAATTTTCACATCACTTATGCTTGCATTCGATAAAACTAAATCATTTTTATTTTCAGAAGTTTTGGAATCATGCGAATCAGTCGGAACCTTGATATTTAATGCTACGGCATCTAGGTCAATTTTTTTTTCCAGCTCTGCGGTAGAGTTGTAATCACTTACCAAAGTATATTGGTTCATAAGAACGACAGAAGTTTCGAGTAATAGTTTGATATTTCCTAAAACCTAAAAAAGGGATACAAAAGTGGAAATATTTAAAATTTTATTTTTTTTAGATGGGGTGAGAAAATTTATTTATTTATTTATTTATTTATTTACACACATTACACGAACAAAATTATCAAATAACAGAAGACATAAAACTTAAAATAAAGTTGATTGCAGTATCTATACGAAATTTATGATTCATTTGATTGGATGGAGGGGATCAGTTCACATTAATTGGTAAAAATTTGAATCTCCTTTTCATAACCATTGGAAGTTAACATACAAAAGGGAAAATAGAAAAACACGATGATATTAATTTAAAAAGCATATAAAGAAAATATTTTCCTAATGCTCGCACTGTGTTTAAATATAAACATATAAAGGGTACTAATAACCCCTTGAGTGCCTGTAAATTATTAAAAAAAAAAATCCAATAAAGTAATAATTTCTTCAATATGATATCAATATGATATTCATTTTTTTTAATCAGTCTAGTGGACAATTTACAAAAAGTAATAATTTCCGCGTTTTATGATCGCCGCTGCCCCCTGAGCCATAAAGTTCAGAGTTTAGTTGTAGTTATAAACAATTACTTATTGTATAGATTTTCAAGTAATTTAACGTTAACCTGGTTTGGTATTCTGATCTTATGAAAAACAACTAAAATTATAGTGTGATGACCTTGAAAGTATTTCCAAAATGACAACTATAGAAAAAAGAAAACTCCTTTTGAATTATTTAAGCAAAAGCTTTTCGGAAATAAAGAAAAAAAATCACAAAACAGAGGTTTGGATGTGAACCCCATCGATAACTGTCAATTTCGATTTTATAAAATGTTATTCTGGACGTAATTTAAAAGGTGTCATTTTTCCCAGATTTATTAATTTATAAAAACACTGTTTGAGTTTTCTTCATTCGTGTCAACCGAGTGCGACATCATTATAAAAACAATATTTTATTAAAGTCAATAGCATTCATAACAATTGAGTAGCCTCACGTATAGTTTTTTTTTTTCTTAAA
The DNA here is from genome assembly GCA_951509635.1 of Eupeodes luniger. Classification (NCBI taxonomy): domain Eukaryota; kingdom Metazoa; phylum Arthropoda; class Insecta; order Diptera; family Syrphidae; genus Eupeodes; species Eupeodes luniger. Next base: position 181,906,313 of record OX608073.1, on the reverse strand, counting down.
CTGACTGTTTTTTGTATCTATTTGATTTATAAGTTTTAAAATTTATTTTGGATTGCAAGTTAAAATTAAATGTTAATTCACAAACGCATCACTGCAGAGATGATTTGCGATCATCCCTTTAGAACTTTCATAAACGCAAATAATTATCATCAAAATAAACGATAATGTAAGAAACTTCAAGAGCTTAATCGAAAATAAGCAACGGATGGCATCACTGTGGCGTACAAAAATGAGTGAAGGTGCGGAAAGCAAACCATATACTAATGTGGATTTCCTAAGTTTTGACGAGAATATAACACGTTCTCCACGCACACTTCCACAACACAACTTGTTCCTATTTCTTTGACAATAGCATCAGAGGATAAAATAAAAAAAAACTTTATTGAAAATGCCAAGAATAAAAACATTATTAATACAAAGTAAAACGAACGTTCATTAATGTGATCTTAAAAAATTAAGTTGGAAAAAGAGCTGGAGATACTCATTTACGAGTTAAAAATAAAAGAAATGGAATTTCAACAAAAGAAAAATTAACAATAAACGAACCCAACACTAAATATCTTAGCTTTTTGTATAGTATTTATAATACCTGTATTTTATAACCATACAAATAAAATTAATTATTTGTTTTTTGTTCACGTTATTTATTTTTTTTCTCTGTAGGTTTGTAACATAAAAGTATTTACTATAATAATTATGAAATGTAAGCAGCTAAGTTTTTAGAAGTTCAACTTTTACCTGTGTCAGTCGCTCTTTAAAATGCATAAACCTCGAACAGAAGGCTACAAAAACGAAAGTAGAAACATCACAGTAGAGCCACAGTTAATGCCGAGGATATATGCCATAATGCCGCTTTAATGATTTACACGTAGTAAAGATTGCCATTTCTAAGCTGCAGTCGTAATAAAGACGCTGGAATAGATGGGATGAATGCCAAAGAACTACCGATAATTTGGTTAGGAGCATGCACCAAATTTTTTGTAAAATATGGTCGGAAGAAAGGATGACCAATGAATGGAATTAAAGTATTATATGCCTGTTACTCAAATAGGGAGATTTTCAAAACTGCACCAACTATCAAGGAATCAATCTCCTTTACATCGCTTTTAAAATCTTCATTGCCGTAATATGTGAACGTCTAAAGCTCACCGTTAACAACTCCATAGGTTCTTATCAGTGTGATTTTAGACAAGGAAAGTCGATCACATATTCAGAAAAACCCAAGAACATCAAATCGAGCAGGAGGATAAAAATACAACGACTGAGATGGTTGGGTCGCGTAGAGCGCATAAAAAACAATGCTCCGACGTGGAAAGTCTATGAATCCACGCCCATAGTACAGTGCAGTAGAGAAAGACCGCAGATCAGGTGGCATGCACAAGTGGAGAGTGACCTCACCCAACTTGGAATGGGCAATTGGACACATCTAGCTAGAGACCAAGCTAGATGAAAAAGATTGTTCGGTGAGGCCCTAGTACTTTCAAATTTTATCTGAGATCAAATTCAGGTGAAAGCTTGTATAAAAAATTTTACGATATAGATCGTGAAAAAAACTTTCTTCTTCTTACTTAACCAATGTATTTGGTTTTAGAAAGCTCGGAAACCCCATCTTTCCATGAGAACGCTGCGTTGGCTAGCTTCAACACTTCTTTCGTAAGGCAAATGGATATTGTACCGTGGGGTATCTGCGCATCTAAAACAGTATCTAATAAAGCAATGGTCGTCCTTGTGCTTATGCTTTAGGCAATGAGGGCAAATCGCTCTCCTGTCTACGAAATCTTTGTGCAGATGAAGTGAGAACACTGCAAAGACTGGGAATTCCCAAATTTAGATGGTCGATTGAGTATACTGCGCAGGCTTCATTTGAATTATCGGGCGTCAAGAAAAAGTCCCAGTGTTCTATTGGCAGCCCCAGCGACTTAAGCTGCTACAATGACTGGAAAGTAAATTGAAATTTCAAAATTATCTGAAAACTGATTGAGCTACATACAAAAAAACACTAAAAAGTTTAGTAAAACTTTCCTTTAACGCTAGTGACCTTGATAATAAAGTTCAGGACCTCACCTACGAACAGATCGTTAGAAATTACTTCCACTTATACTCATAAGAGGAAAAGGAAACCATAATGGTGGACCCCAGAGCTAGACTCGCATAGAAATGTATAGAAATCTCTTTAAACGAGCCAAGCCACACGACTAGCTTCTCGCTGGGATTCTTATAAAGAATCCCTAAGAAGTTATAAGAAGGCACTAAGGATATCTAAAGGATCTTCCTGGCGATCCTTTTGTGGTACAATACTTCCGAGACCTCTAGGCTACGAAAATTACTTTCAACTTATCTAGCAATGCCAAGCTGTCTGTAAATGCAGATAGTTAATGGACAATTTCTATTAAAGAATCGCTGAATTTGGTACTAGATACTTGGTGGCTCTTTGCTAAAAGATTCGTTAGCAGAGAGACACTGCAAGGTGGAATTTTATCCTCTCTCCTCTAGAACCTGTTACTAAATGAGTTATTGTTTATGCGGATGACGTTGCTATAGCGATTTCAGGAAACCATCTTAACACCGTATAAGAGCTTTTACAAAACACCTTCGACAAACTAATACTTTGGGCTGATCTGTGTGAACTGGGTGTCAACCCACACAAAACCGATTTACTTCTATTTTTGAGGAAATAAAAAATTGTATATGTTAACCCTCCCTGTATCAAAGGTATCCAATTAGAATTCTCAGACGAGGCTAAGTATCTGGGTCTTATTTTAAACAAAAAACTAAGTTGGAAACGTAATATACACCATAGCTGGGTGCCGGGCCAAACAGACATTCCAGGAAATCGTAAGGCAGACATACTCCCCAGAAATGGCACAGTATAACCCATTCTACCACGTTTGGCTAATGCTGGCATACCAATCGCTACATGTTAACTATTGCTTATGCAAGACGCTATAAAGAAGGTTTAATAACATCACCACATGTCAGGTCTGGAACATATCTGGCCTATACTTGATTTAAAGCGCTCAAGGTGCTTGCTATCTCTAAGCAGATCGCATATAAGCTCAATAATCGGAGTCATAACTGGGCACTGTCTAATAGGGAAGCACGCCATCCGGCTAGGCAAATTTTCAAATGACTACATGCCCTGCTTTAGCTGAAAACCGCAGCGCCTTATAAAAGAAAATTTGTCTATAAGGATCTAAACGATCTCAATCATTTTAACACAATCATTCATTCACGTTTCGTAGGGGACTCAAACTGGCTTCATTGAGCTTAGAAGAAAACCTCAAAATTCATGTGGCATGACAACTTGAACTTATACAAAACAAATTATTTGTAAACAGAGAGGGTAAAAAAACGACTTAAGGTAAAGGTTTTTAAATATTTCAATAAAACAACCCGTTAGGATGCGGTATAGACAAGTTATGACTTTAATCTTCACCATATACAGTTAGAACTTTACTAATGGGACACCCTATATGTATTTAGAAGTTCAAGTTCAGTTGACTTTTATTTCATAGTTTATAGTTACAATTTTTCAAAAGTTAAGCTAAAAAAGAAAATGTAAAAACATGGCAATTCCGTTGCCCGATTGACAATCTTTAAAAGAAAAAGCAAACAAAAAAATTACACTTAAAATCGTTTATCTAAAAGTTTTATTATGTATTTGGATTCCGTAACCTTTTCTATAAAAATGGTATACATTCATTATCTTATCTGCAGTTCAAATGCGATATTACATCATCGTCGTAGATCTCATTCCTGCCAAGAAAGGGCCTTCTTAACTGTTTTGATATCGACATTTTCTTATGAAATGCTTTATAAGTAAGTAAGTAAGTAAGTAAGTAAGTAATGTTGTTTATTATACTTTATCCATACATTAAATTGTTTCTTATATTTTTATGATTTGATTCAGTTCTTATAGAACTAGTAATAATTTAACAAATGTTATTATTTCTTTAAACAAAAAGGTTCAACAATGACTTTTGTTGTCTGTCGCAATCAATACAATTTTTTCTAAAAACTTCCCTAGATTTATATTTATTTTTAAGGCAAAAATATAATTAAGATACGTTTCAATTTCTAGTTGTTAAATTCATTTATGAGTTGTTGGCGATAATTCAGTGCTATTTGTAAGTATTTGATGATGCAGTTCCAATCCTTTATTCCATTTAAGAAATCTATTATATTGTTCATATCAAGTGAACCACTTCCTAATGTCTCTCGGCGAATACTTCTTAAAATTGGGCAAGTTCCTACAAAATGTGCAAGGGTCTCTTCTTCGTTTGAATTACAGAGAGTACATTTTAGATTTTCAGTTGTTGTCCTTCGTGTTCCATTGAGCATAATGAGCCCTGCTCTTGCTTTCAGTATCCAGCGAATTTTGGAGACATCCCAGTCATCCGAGACGTAAACTTCACCAGCAGTGTAATCAAGCAAATGGTATAAGCTGTGTGTTCTCGTTTGTTGTGCTCTTTGCAGAGACTCTAAGTGCTCGCGCTCGATTATTTTAATTGCCACGCCATCCACAACCAGCTTAAACAGAGTTTTGTTGGTCACGATCTCATCCAACTGTTCTATATCTTCCCGATTGAGGCTATTTTTCCAACTCCTAAACCAGAAAATCTTCTTTTCAATTATCAGCTTGGCTAAAAATTTTGGTAACCTGTTATTTGCGTAAGCACTGAGAACTCTTCCCACATAGTACATATGATATCTCATCGTGTACTCAAAGACAGGTTTCAACCGGCATTCAAGGTTCAAGACATAGTTAGGCGTCACACTTGGCAGACCCAGTACTTTTTTGTAGAAGTATCTTTGCATCTTTTCCACTTCATCATGTTGTAAGTCCCCCCATACTTGTGCTCCATAACCGAGAATAGCCCTGGTAACCGCGTTGAAGATATCGATCTTAGAAGTTAATTTGACATCTTTATTAGTGATAAACCGATTCCACGTAAAATTTAAACTCTGTCTAGATTGTTTAGATCGTTCTTTGAAGTGCTCCGTTAGGCTTAGTCCGGAAGTTAGCCATATCCCAAGGTACTTGTATTTGCTAACAACTTCGATGGTTGCTCCGTTGAGCTTCCAATTTTAGTGCGAAAAATAGTGGACTCAGCAAGCAACCTTGTTTAACACCCATCGTTGTTTCAAACCAGTCTGACAATTGTTCCCCATCCCATACCGCAGCTGTTGTTTTATCATACAGATCTCTTATAATTCGGATGAGTTTCTCAGAAATCCCTAAGATTTGCAGTTTGTACAAAAGTGCTCTTCGGTCGATATAGTCAAACGCCGCTTTAAAGTCAATGAAGAAACAGTAAACTTTCTTGTTGTCATTTATTTGAAGTTTTATGATATTGAAGAGGTTAAACAGATTATCAGCAGTGCTATAGCCTTCTCGAAATCCAGCTTGGAACTCATTTAGAATACTATATTCCTTTTCCCATTGCTGTAGTCTTTTTAATAGAACTCTGGCAAAGCTTTTTGCAATGGTGTCCATAAACGATATCCCTCTATAGTTTTGGACGATGTTCTGATCACCTTTTTTGTAAATTGAGAAAATAATAGTTTTTTTGAAATCTGATTCCACTTTTCCACATTCAAGCATTCGATTGAAAAGTTTAGCTAATATATTTATTGCTGATTGTGGGGCTTTGGTAAGGAACTCATATGGCACTCGGTCTTGTCCTGGCGCTTTATTCCTTTTTGTATTTTGAAAAAATTCATTTAATTCGTTGACCGTGATGGGGTTGTCGAGAAGAGGAACAGCAAGATTTTGAGGCATGCTTCCGATATGCACTGGAAGCATGCGTGGGTTGAGTAGCACCAAGAAATATTCTTTGAAGTCTGCACTAGTCAAAGCATTTCCTTTCACAAATACAGTTGTTTTCAGCTCTTTTGCTAAACTCCACCAGTCCTTAGACGTCTTCACCTCTTTCAGTTTTGCGCCAATCGATTTGTAGTACTCTTTTTTTGTGTTTTTACAAAGATTCTTGTAAGCTTTATTTGTTCGAAGATAAATTTCTTTAATACTTTGTGACGCATTTTTCCTCAGTTTTTTTAACCAATAGAAGGACTTTTTTCTTGCTTTTTCGCACTTTTCATTATACCATTTCTTCTTACCTTCTACCCTTTCTGTGTGTCGCTGGTTTCCTGCTACTGATTTTATGACATCAGTGATGTTTTTAGCAGTCCACTCCTCTCCGTCTTGTAATGCAGCTATGGCCTCATGAAACTTTTCCTTGGACTGATCATTCCATACAAGTTTGGGTAGTAACTTGAGCTCTGCAACTTGTTCCCTATTGTAGTCCTGCTCCAAAACAAGTTCGACTGGCATATGATCCGAGTTTATCTGAGCCTCTACCTTAAAACTTTGTATATGCGGTAGCATATTATAATTTGCAATACAAAGATCAATTGTTGAAGAGCCATTTGAGTCAATGTAGGTGAAATTTCAGTTACAGTTACATACAATGGCAAGATATGCACAGATTCTTTTCCTGTACTTATTTGCACTAAATCCTTGTCCATTAATTTTATAAAGTTGGCCTTCAAAAAAGATGAATTTGAACGTATTCCATAAACTGCCCCTCCACTTGCTCTTCCAAATCTGGACGTTTTAACTGCAGGAATCCATAGCAATTTATACCCCTTGAAAAATTTTAAGAACCTATCAAAATTATCCATCAAGAATGTTTCGTAAAGAAAGAATATTTCAAAGCTGCATACATATGTGAAAAATTTTGGATACAAAGTTTTATTTCCTAAACCATGTATATTGTACGATAAAATTTGTATTTGGTTTTTAACAGTTTTTATTTCATTAATCTTAATTCTACTTAATCTACAATCGCGAAAGACTTCTGGTTGCTAATTTGGGCTGTAATTAAGGTCCAAATTCTCAAGATTCTGGTTGTATATTTCTTCCAAAACAGGTTTGCCCGCTTCAGTTCCGCATTTGAATTCACCATCCACCACAGAAAAGACTTTTCCTTCGATTTCGATCCGGTTGCCTCTGAATTTGACATCTTTCATTCGGTTGACTTTTTTAAGGTCCCTTCGCACTCGCAGTAGGAAATTTTGTAGCTTACGTTCCATTAATGTCAAATCTCGTTTAATACCGTAGTTTGTATTAGCTAGTTTCCTAGTATTTTTCAGAATGTCTAGTACTACTGATTGGCTTTGAAATTCCACCAGATGACTAGGTTGACCTTTTGTTTTTATTAACGTTATTTTTACAATTTCAATTTTCTGAGTAATTCCTAGGACGTTTTCACATAAATCGCATACTGCTCTGTAATCTACTTTTTGCATCCGAAATCCTTGAAATATAAGATTATTTTTCCGTATATGTTTATCAAAAATTTCGGTTTTCTTTTCGTTTGCTGTCTTACACTCCTTTAGAGTTCTTATCTCTTCTTTTAGGGATTCGTTTTGCTTTTTAAGCTGATCAATATCCTCAGAGTTTTGTTCTACTTTCTTAATGGTGTCTTTCATTTCCTCTTTCAACATTTGGCGGAATTCGTTCATCATCGCGGTCCATGTTGTTGCTTCATTCATCGTTGAATTTAATGAGTTATCTTCTCCATCAGACATCATTTCCCGCTGTAGTTTTTTGCCTTGCGGTTGTGAGAGTTCTGGGGAGTTTTGGTTTCTTGGTCTTTTTGCACTTTCTTGCTTCTCCAGTTTGCAAAAGTGAGTATGCTTTTTCCTTATTTGAAATAAAAGATAAATCGTTGATTTTCTTCTATACTGTGTCTGCACTATTAAACAAAATAGTGATCAGTTAAAGAAAAGCTGCATGCATGAACTCACCTATCTATTTACATCTGCCACCACTATCTTTGTATATGAAAACCTTAGTACTCTCATGGGCAGAAATTTTTTACGTGACCGGACGCCGGCCGTCGTTGGCAGTAGAATCGAAATTGGAGAGATTTCGGGGGAGCGAGAGAAAAATATTATTTCCATTCCCATAAGCAGCCAGCAGAATAAGTAGCTCAGTTAATTTGGCAGCCAAAAAGTCGACACAATTTCCTTCATTTTATTTGAGTCTATCCTTGTATATGTTTTCATATACAAAGCTTCCATATGAAGGTCGATTAATTTGTTTTTGTTTTTTCTTTATATCAATGCACTTTTATATGGAAAACGGCAATGTCTCAATATTGTGTCTAATAAGGGGATGAATGAAATTTGTGTATGCGTACATCAGCTGTTCAGGATCTTGTACCGATTTTTGTTTTTATTTACATTCATGACTCTGCTTCTCCTTGTGTACGATCTTTGTAGAAAAATGGTTGTATTATGTATACGAAGCTATACGATGCGATTTTTGTGAAGAAGAAACATATTGGGATAGTTATACGTTTGGTTATAGTTATGTATATTTTGGCTGGTGGGTATTTTGCTTTTATTTGGCATTAAGTTTTCTGCAATATTTGAAGATTAGATTTGTTTGACCTTTAAAGTTTTTTTTTTGTAGATAAATATCAATTGATAGGTGATTTTTTTTGCAGGATGTGGGTTTGATTTTAAATTCAAATTTTAGATATAAAAGATATTGGTAGGTAGGCACGTAATTTATGAAATTTCATAGGGAATTCCTACTAGTATCCGGACAGTGCGATAATATCCGTACACTTAGCACTTTGTTTGAGATTAGTAGATAGGTAGGTATGTAGGTATGTAGGTACAGTATTTATAAATACCTATGTAGTTTAAAATAAAAACAAAAATGCATTTTTTATTACGGTTCAGATAATTTGAATAATTTGATATAATTGAAAATTGTGTCTTTTATTTTTGATTCAATCCTCCTTTTGTTTTATCATTTTTAATAAATAAATGAAAACACTTAGCCCTTAGCCATAAAAAACAACAACAAATTTAGTTTATATTTAGGTAGGTAGGTATGTATATGTTGTTTGCTGTTGTAGGTGCCTTTAATACAACTTTGTCAGCTCTTCTATTTTAAGATGTGTGACTTTTAGGAAAATCCAATTGAAAGTTTTTTTTAACTTATTAACTATTAGTAAGTATAGTTTCGTAAATGTAGTGTCGGAGTAGGTATTTTTTGTATTGATTTGAAATTTTCTTTTATACGATTTCGATATTTTAATTATATTACTTTTTCCTTGCTTAAGTATTAACGTAGTTTTATTTTGATAGTAATAATCGAATATGGATTAAGATACACCTAGGGTAAAAGGGGGAGATAGCCCCTCTACCAAAAACCGTTATTATATCTTAGCGCCAAAGTTATCGTACTCGTGCCGAAATAAAAACTTTTAAGAAATCCTACTTAAATTGGTAAAAATTGGTTTTCGACTAAAAATCTCGGTAAAATAGATTTTGAAATCAAACAATTTCATCATATGCAAAATATTGTTGGTAATTTAAAAATTTTTAAGAATAGCTCAACTGATAACTTTTTTTTAACAAAACACGAAAAAACCTACAAATTTTTAAGCAAGACAAATCGACAGACGGGATGCGAGGTTATCATTGTGGGTCGCACTCCAGGATCTTTTTACGAAACTGTATATTAATTAGTTCAAAATAACTGCATACCAAAAATATATATTTTAACCAAAAATGAAAAATTGTGTGTGTACAAAATTATTTTAAATTAATTTAAAATTTGAAACATAAAGTTTTTTTTGAGAAACCAACATTTTTAAATTTAAAAATACAGGAAATATTTTAAATAGTCTTGGTTTGTCAATTGAACTGATTCGTTCTAAAATTGCATCTACCTCCTACACGAAGAGACATAGACCCCCATTTCGGTAGTTAAAAGTGCACGTACGAGTACGTATATTTGAAAACAGTAGTAAAACGTTATGTTTATTTCAAATTTATAGAAAACTTACTCCTAAGTTAAAAACTTTGCTCTGGCATACCAAAATTGGATTTGCTAGAATTTAGATATTTTAAGACTTAGACAAAGGCATCAAATTTATGTTAGTCTAATAAGTACTTCTCTAAAAATAAAGATCCAAATAAAGTCTTGTACCTTATTAAAAGCAAACATTTGCTTATCTCCTTGATCATTCAAAATTGTTGATAGGAAGGTCCTTCTTTTAATAAATACCTACATATATATCTATGTATATCATAAGAACTTACAGGCAAAAGTATGTTTCAAAATTTGTCCTTGAAACACTTTTTTGACCGGAAGTTATAACTACCTACTTTATAAACTGAAAGATAGGTAGGTACTACCTACATATGTGTTCATTTTTAAAACAAAAAAATTTAAAAGTTCCTCATCCCATTTAAAAAATTCACCACATTAAAAAACGTCCAAAAATTAAATATCCATCTTTTCATTATACGTACCTACTTATGTTGTCAACAATTTTGTAACTTTAAATAATTGTATTAGGTATCAATTAACAAGTCTATTTATTAAAAAAAATCATCTTTCTAAGACTTTGAAAATTTAAACTTCTTTATGCTCGATATGAAAACAAATTGTAAGAAAGGTTTAGGTGATCAAATTTTTTAAATTTATTTAGCTAGCTATCTATTATTGGATAAGAATACAATACCTACATATTTACTTGCCTATAAAAGTTCAAATTATAATTCCCTTATACAATCCTCCCTCAAATCATCAAAAATATAAAATCTCAACCAAGAATATAAAATTCCTACACGAAATCGCAATTCACCTGCTTTTGGCTTATCATCTTTGTATAGAAAGACTACCGTTTTAACCTTTGTATATGAAAAAGTTTTCATATACAAAGATGTAACCAAAAAATATAACCACACCAAAATACAAACACAAAGAAACAAATGTGTTTTCCTCACTCACTCAGACTTTCGTTAATTCTCTATAGTCTTTCTCTATTTCAAATTATAACATTTTTAAGTCTCCCAAGTCTCCCGACTGCAAATCGTTTTCTCCATGAATGTCTTGACTAGACGTTCCACAAAAAATATCTAGATGTCGCCCTATTCGACTTCCACCATGAGAGTACTATAGTTTTCATATACTTTTAATGACTTTTAAATTTTTTTGTTTTAAAAATTAACACATATGTACCTATCTTTCAGTTTATAAAGTAGATAGTTATAACTTCCGGTCAAAAAACTGTTTCAAGGACAAATTTTGAAACATACTTTTGCATGTAAGTTCTTATGATATAGGTATGTAGGTATTTATTAAAAGAAGGACCTTCCTATCAACAATTTTGAATGATCAAGGGTATAAGCAAATGTTTACTTTTAATAAGTTAAAAGACTTTATTTGGATCTTTGTAATTGTACTTACATAAATTTTATGCCTTTGTCTCAGTCTTAAGATATCTAAATTCTAGCAAATCCAATTTTTGTATGCCAGAGCAAAGTTTTTAACTTAGGAGTAATTTTTCTATAAATTTGAAATAAACATAACGTTTTACTACTGTTTTAAAATATACGTGCGTGCACTTTTGACTACCGAAATGGGGGTTTATGTCTCTTCGTGTAGGAGGTAGAGGCAATTTTAGAATGGGCACGAGTACGATAACTTTGGCGCCAAGATATAATAACGGTTTTTGGTAGAGGGGCTTAATACAAGCATTTTTTACCATGGGAGGGGGGTCTATCTCCCCCCGTTTAGGCGGTAGGGGCAATTAAAAAAAAATATTATTTAAAATGGAAAAAAATAATTAAAAAATAACGGTGATACTTACAATTAAGTTTTATACATTTTTTTAAAGCCAACATTCTGTTTTATTAGTTAGTTTTTAATTCAAGTCAAAACTATGCTTAGTTTTTGAAAAATTCAATTTTAAACTCTTATTTAAAAAATAAGACTACCGTTAATACTTTAGCAAAGAAAAGAAATTTAATTAAAATATTTTTTTTGGTAATTTTCAATTTTCTCAAGAACTAGAAGACATAATGTCATCTAGTTTTCAGTTTTTGATCAAAAACAAATAAGAGCAATGAATTCTAAAAAAAAACAGTAGATAATTTGAAAGTTTTGAAAAACTACACTTTAAACCTTTTTTTTAAATTTTTTTTGCATACATTTTTAGTTTAAAACAATTTTTTTCAAAAACTATGCATAGTTTTGACTTGATTTAAAAACAAGCTAATAGACAAAAATGTTGGCTTTAAAAAAAGGTATAATACTTAAATGTTAGTATTACCGTTATTTTTTAATTATTTTTTTTCCATTTAATGTACATATTTTTTTAAATTGCCCCTACCGCCTAAACGGGGGGAGATAGACCCCCCCTCCCATAGTAAAAAATGCTTGTTTTTAACTGTTCTATACAAATCCGTCATTAAACTTTGTCGCCAAAGTTATCGTACTCTCCCCTTAGATCGAATCAGTTCAATTGACAAACCAAGACTATTTAAAATATTTCCTGTACTTTCAAATTTAAAAATGTACCTGTTAAAAAAACTTGTTTCCAAAATTTGATTTCTCAAAAAACCTTAATGTTTCAAAATTCTTATTTTAAAATCTTTAGAGCAGTTTACTTTTTAAATTAATTTTGTTCACATACAATTTTTCAATTTTAGTTACCTAAAATATAAATTTATGGTATGCAGTTATTTTGAATTAATTAATATACAGTTTCGTAAAAAACTGATGACTCGTTTTGGATATATCGAATTTTGAAAAAAAATTATTTTTACCAATTTTAGCAGCATTTCTAAAATAGTTTTTATTTCTTATATAAACAAATACAAATTGGATGAATTAAATTAATTTGAAGTCAATATCTTCTATTGTTCACGATAAATCGAGAACCGAACATCAATATTTACCAAATTTGCGTACTATTTTGTGTAGATTTTATTTTTTTATGAAAAAACGGACTACCTATTAGGTTCTTATAAAAAAATTACTGAGTGTCGAAAACAATATTTTCTGTGAGATAAAAAAACTTTGAAGCCAATATTTTTAATTTTTGAAAAGATGTTTGAGTCGAAAGTAAATTTATACCAAGTTTAAGTATTGTTTTTTTTTTTGTAAAAAAACTGTGAATTTTTCTCAAAATTTTACCACCCACTCAATTTTTTTTAGAGTCCTTTCTGCATCTTTCTGCATTATTATCTGTATAACAAAATTTATTTGAAGTCGATATGGACGACGAAAAAAACTTCCCGAACGTATGTACGTACACACGCACGCACAGACATCTCTCTAAAAAAATTTTATTTCGACTCTAGGGACCTTGAAACGTCGAGAAATCGGACCGATTACAATAACTTCCTATGGCAATTTAAGAACGCTTAACGCGAATCGGCTCTTACCCTTAATTTCCAAATTTCAGGTCGATCAACCTAATGCCTTGGGGTGAAGGTACGGGCCAGGACGGAATCAGGGGACCCACTTCCACTTCTCTACCATCGAAATGTCATTTTTGACTAAAATCTTGAGTTCGAAATTTTTTACGAATGCAAAACTTGCCTACCTACATAGGTACATATATATGACGCAAGTAAAAAAAATAAGTTCAGACCCATGATTTTCTAAATTGTGAAATTAAGTCTTAAATTGACTTTAAATGTCTGAAGAATCCTTCATCTTAACAAGGTTATAACACCAAGGTTGTGAAATAACATGAGTAATTATAATTGGCATAATTTTGCGTTTAATGTTAAAAAATTATTGGTTGGTGAGTGGCATAAAAAAACTTCGAAATCGTATAAAAGAAAATTTCAAATCAATACAAAAAATACCTACTTCGACACTACATTTACGAAACTATACTTACTAATAGCACAGATAAGAAACTATAGTTTAGTTTATATAGTTTCTTATCTGTGCTAATAGTTAATAAGTTAAAAAAAACTTTCAATTGGATTTTCCTAAAAGTCACACATCTTAAAATAGACGAGCTGACAAAATTGTATTAAAGGTACCTACAACAACAAACAACATACATATATAGGTACATAGGTACCTACCTACCTAAATATTAACTACATTTGTATGTCCTGTAATGTGCCCGCTAAGGTGTATAGTTAACACTTATTTATTATAAAGTGATAGGTACAATAAAAGTAGGATTGGAACATAAATAAAAGACACAAATTTCAATTATCAAACTATTTAAATTATCTGGACCAACATAAAGAATGCATTTTTCTTTTTATTTAAAACTATGTACCTACATATTTATAAATACTGTACTTACATATACCTATCAACTAATCTCAAACAAGTGTACGGATATTATCAGTGTCCTGATACTAGCATGAATTCCCTATGGTATTTCATGAAATACCTGCCTACCTACCAATACCTTTTATATTTAAAATTTGAATTTAAAATCAAACCAACATACATCCTGAAAAAAAAATCACCTACCAATTGATATCTATCTACCAAAACAAATCTTTAAAGCTCAAACAAATCTAATCTTCAACTATTGAAGAAAAACTTAATGCCAAATAAAAGCAAAATACCTACCTACCAGCCAAAATATACATAAAACATAACTATAACCAAACGTATAACTACCTTCATATTCTTCTTCTTCACAAAGATCTGCACGACAAAAATCCCATCGTAGCTTTGTATACATAATACAAACCATTTTTCATATACAAAGATCGTACGCAAGGAAACAGACTTATGAATGTAAATAAAAACAAAAATCCGTACAAAATACTGAACAGCTGATGTTAGCATACAAAAACTTCATTCATCCCCTTATTAGACACAATGTTGAGACATTGACGTTTTTCATGTAAAAATGCATTGATATAAAGAAATTACAAAAACAAATTCATTGACCTTCATATGGAAGCTTAGTATATGAAAACATATACAAGGATAGACTCAAATATATTGAAGGAAATTGTGTCGACTTTTTGGCTGCTAAATTAACTGAGCTCCTTATTCTGCTGGCTACTTATGGGAATGGAAATAATACATATTTTTCTCTCGCTCCCCCGAAATGTCACCAATTTCGATTCTACCGCCAACGACGGCATCCGCTTCACCAAAAAAATTCTTCCCATGAGAGTACTATAGTTTTCATATACAAAGATAAGATGTTGTCAAATGTTAATTGGTTTATGCTATGAAAGGCTATTGTGAATACACTTTTTGCTTTATTATTTATGAAGGTGCTCAATATTGCAGTTTCCTAATAAACAATTATACTTTGTATATTTTGATTTGCAAGGAACAAATAAATATGATAAAATTTCTTCAAATTCTTCACCTTTATGACACGAATCAATTTCGTTGTAGGCTCTATGATGTGTAAGAGCAAATAATAATCACGTACCTGTCAGATGGTTTTTTCTTTTTGTGCTTTGTTGTGTTTACCAACTATGCTGCGGCAGTAGATCTATGCAGGCAGGTTATGTCGAAATGATTTTATTTTATTTTTTGGATTCCGGTGTTTTATGGTGGCGGTGTAGGGGGATTTCACTGAACATCGATACAGAATTTTTTATTTAATAATTATATTCATTTTGTGCATAATAGTTGCAGATTATTTTTGTTTATTTTAATATTTTTGCGCGCTAATTTTCACTTTCCTTCTTAACAGCTCTAGGGTTGCCAGATTACCAAATGCTTTATATCTTCTCTTACCAAAATATTACATATTGAGCAAATAATCGGTATATCCTTATGATACACAGTTGATTGTTTCATACATTTAGAATCAAAACAATTCCAGCATTGTTTCAAATAAACGTTTTTATAGCCCTATTATAGCTATAAACTATAAACTAGATACTTGATTTATGACAATGTTTTTGATGGATTTGTATTATGGCTATCAACTATCAACTTTGTTGATGAACTGTGAATTTTATCATTATTGTGAATGATTTTTTGACATAATTGGTATTACGGATATTAAAAAAATAGATACAGATCAATTTTCGTATCAACCACAAATTCTTGGTTGATACACCTCAAATACTTTTTAATTAAGAAAAATAATTATAAAAGGTACGTTTTTTCCATTCTCTTCATAAAATAAAATATAAAAATGTATAGAGAAACAGCGATTTGTATGCATTTTATTTTTAAAAATTCTTTTAATGGACGATGTTTAATTCGGTTACCTGTATATTTTCGCAAGTTATATCTAACATAACCGAAGACCCCCCACAACCACAATCAGTACCCATAAACAATGAAGCAACCTCTGTGGAGCTTCCATTGTTTACAAATATAAAACTATAAACGTCTTCTGTCGTTAAATATAAAACTATAAACGTATTCTGTCGTTAAATATCTTAAATATCAAGTAATCAATATTATATAAACAATGAAGCTTACTCTGTGGAGCTTCCGTTGTTTAAAATAAATATAAAATTGTGAAGCCAACAGTTTATTTGGCAACACAAAGAATCCCTTATCGATCTTGTGTAATTAATTAAAAAAAGATAAAAAATGATCGTTGGAGTTGACCACGATCATGATACATTTTAGATGCTAGATGTTAGATACTTTTTGAAATAAAAATTCAGTCAAACTTTGGACCTCGATCTGAATACAAATAAATTTGTTTCATTTCTTATTATAAAACTGGCGACGAGGATGGGATTTCTTTGGTAATCAAGAAACTCCCTTATAAATAAAGTGCAGTGCTTAGTTTATCTGTAAATTTAATCACATAGTACAATGTATATCTGTATCTAAAAACCAAACTATAAAGTACAGTGTATCTTAAAACCAAACCATAGAGTGCAGTGTATATCTGTAAATTAAACCACAAAGTTCAGTGTAAATCTGTTAATAAAAATTAGACCATACAGTGCAGTGTACCTATATCTTTATCTATCGAGTTAATAATAAAACAAAAACAACGATCCTTTAAACAAAAAACAAACAAAACAATTTTTTAAATAAAAAAAAAAGAGACACAATTAAAACAAAAAATGGCGTCGGTCGTTATCACTATCAGAGTCCTTGCAAGAGGCAAGACGAATTCCTAATTTCAATGGTGAAGACAACTATACACTACAAAACTACGTGAGGGATGTTTCCACGATTTTATCGCTATCACCAGAAGAGCACCAATCAACTATAAAAATTATATTGGCCAACAAGTTACAATGAAAGGCGCTGCGAGCAGTCGATTGTCTTACTGATCCAACGTGGGATAACATCATCCAGAAACTTAGAAGAGAGTTTGGAGTTAAACAAACATATTTCCATTTGAGGGAAGAGGCGTTAAATATTAAAGTAAGTAACTTAGAAGATTTACACAGTAATTTACAAAATATTTTAAACCAAATGAACTCAAAATATAGCCTTGAGTTGATTAAAGATGAAAATTAGAAACCAATCAATAATTCTCAAATAATATTTGCAATTTATACTAACTTCATCCCTACTTATATTAAAGCTCTTTTCTTGCAAAACAACATAGATAGCATTTCTGCTGCGTATAACTATTATGTGGAGAATAATTTAATAAAAGACATTCATTTGAAGAATAAGACAAACAATAATAATTATTCTAGAAGACAAAATATTTTCAGAAACAATAGAAATAATAATAATAATGAACCTATGTATGTAGATATGATCCATTTCGGAAATTTTCATCAACGGGCTCGGATTGCAAACTTCCAATAGTATATCTCACAATAAATACAACTCCAATTAGATGTCTCATTGATACAGGAGCTGCTACAACTTTAGGTGACTATAGGGTTTTTGGTCATTTAAAGACAGTACAAAAATTAGAAAAACAAATAAAATTAAATACATTAACAGGGTACATCATAATAAATACTGAGGCAATAGTAATGATACCAAAAGAATTCAACTGTCCTAATAAAACTATGTCGGTTAAAATATCCGATTTTGGAGAAAAACCCTTCGATTGCATAATAGGAAATAATATACTAACTCCCTTAGGAGCCATTATTGATTTAATAAACAACAAGTTAATAGTAAATAACTCCTAAATTATTATTGACCCAGATAAAATACCACCTTTTGAATATCAAGATGTTCACTATCTTGAGAACGAAGAAAATGTCTTAGAAGATTTACTTCATGACGAATTAAATAGCAAAGAGAAATCAACAATGCTCAGTTTTTTATGAAAAAACTGAAAAACATTTTATGTTGAAGGTCAATCTTTGACAGCTACTAATGTTATTAAACATAAAATTATAAAGAATTCTAATAAACCGATATATTCAAAAATATATCGCTATCCTCAAATTCACGAGAAGGAAATTGAGCGACAAATAAAAGAAATGCTAGAAAGGTATTGACTTCAAAGTTGTTTCATCCCATAGAAATATTATTGTTAATGTTTGTAACATCTTAAGACAATGTTTATTTTACAGAAACCAGACTTCTTTCAAAATATATTAATTTAACTTCGCGATACATCTATTTCCACAAAAAACAGCTTAAACTTACATTTTTGCATACTTACTTACTAATACAATTTTTCTAAATAAGAAAAATTAAATTTTACATGAGCACCTGCACCTGTTTAAGTTCACAAAATGCGCAACATACGTTTTGCTATGACAACAAAAAAACAATTAACAAACAACAAAAAGACCGAAATTGAAACTCACGCTTTTGTCATATATATCTATGGATACATACATACATGTGTCAAAAAAATAACAAAATAAGGAAGGCAACCAAAACTAAGCCTCATACGCGCACGTACAGTACATGTGCATCAGAGTTACCATAGGAAACCATACAAATTATTTTTAAAATGTCTCGCAACTAACTTATCTTTTCTTCCTTTCTTAAATGTATTTTCAACTTTTGTATATTGTTTCATTTGACATAGTAAAATATAATATGGAAAAATTAATAACTATGGTTTTTATTTTCATATTCAATAATTAATAGCATAAATAGCATAAAATACCTACATCGCTTGAACAATAATAACTGAAATATGGTAACATCGGGACCAAAAGATCATCGAAACCAAAACAACAGTTTCTGTTCTTCTTTGTCTCTATGGACATTGAATTGAAAGAAAAAACAATCTTCAAAGTTTTTTTTTATAGTTAGACACATAGCTTTGAACAGGCATACTGGCAAGCCAATATGTAAAATCAAAAACAGCTTTTTGTGCTTGACGATTAACCGACAAAAAGCTTTTTGTCGGTTGATAGCCAAGGAGCAGTGGAAAAAATAAGGGACATTTTCTTCTATGGGGATGAGACATCTGTATAGTTTCTTATCTGTGCTAATATAGGTTACAATCTATTGTGTTACCATAAAAAGGAAATGCGGCTTACCACCGATGACATGTGCGAAGGCTGTCTACTTCTTATGCCACTGAACAAGGAAATCTATAAATACAGGGTTATCCATTTTGCGGTTTCAGAAGTAAACATAAATATGTTATTTCTTTTTTATTCTAAAGTTTGAACGTTGACAATGTGTGTGAAACCCTACATCACTTACATAAATGACCATCACGCGAATTGTTGCAAGTATCGATTTTTTTAGGTAATCTTCGACCACTTTTTGACACATATTGGGCGGTATCTCAGCCATAACTTGACGAATGCAGATTTTTAAGTGCTTAAGAGTTGAAGGTTTATCTGCATATTGAAAAAAAAGTCCAGTGCTGCCAAATCGCATAATCTTGATGGCCAGTTGATATCGCCACGATGAGAAATTACGCAGCCAGGAAATGTCTCTTACAATAAAGCCATATTCGCAAGAGTTGTGTGGCATATGGCACCATCTTGTTGAAACCACTTATTCTCCAAGTCGTATTCTTCAATAGCAGCCAAAAAAAAGTCGGTTATCATATGACCATAACGCTCCGAATTGACGGTGACAGTACATCGTCGTTTTCCAAGTAAGGTCCAATCACACCTCCGGACCAAATAGTGCAACAACAGTGAATTTTTGTGGATGTAATGGTCTCTCTTCAATTACATGAGTAGTATCAGAACACCAAATGCGACAATTTTGTTTATTAACATAGTCACAGAGTGAGAAATGTGCTTCGTCGATGAAGAAAATTTTGTTCGAAAAATCGCCGTCCACCGCCTGTTGTTCAAGCATCTATTCGACGTATCCACGACGTTGTTAATGGTCAGCTGGCTTTAGCTGTTGTGTAAGCTGGACTTTATATGGATGTAGGTGTAGATCTAAATGCAAAGTATGCACTAATGTCGTAAGACAGTCCTAATTCCTGAGAACGACGAGGAATCTATACATTCGGGTCTTCGGCAACAATTTCACTTACAGCAGCGATATTTTTAGTGGTACTAGCGAAACGATGATGCACAGGCATTACATTATCTGTAACCAATTCAGTCTCTTCAAATTTCTTCAAATTTTTCCCAATGGCTTGCATAGTTGGACGATTGTGTAAACCATAATCTCCTTTTAAAGCACGATGTGACTGTGAAAGAATCACAATTTTTGTATTAGGTTTTATCAATTTGTATGCATTGTGCAATAGTAAAGCGATCCATTTCGTAAATGTTAGACTTTCAACTGAAAAAAAATTGGTTTAACAACTTGTTTTGACAAATGTCGAATTTCGGCCCTATACTTTTGAAACCGCAAAATAGATAACACGTTAAATAGGTTAATTCACTTATTTTTAGGGAAGTTCAATACTTCAGGATATCACAATGAATCTGCATTGATCTAAGAGTGTCAATAACGTCATCAATAACCAGCTCATGTGACCTAACAATTTTTTATAACGATTTTACAATAAAATAAAATAACGCTGAAAAAATAACTCCGTATTTCAAAATTCGTCTAAATTGAACTTTACAACAGTGAAATACAGTCAATTTTCATATTTCTGCCTTATTAAACTCTGTCGAAGCGAAATAATGTCGAATTCTCATTCAGGAATAAAGCCAAAAGGATGAATTAGGAAAGCTTACATAAATTCCATAAAAAAAAGTGATAAGTGTACCAATCTAACCCATTATGTTGCAATGTGTGGAGTAAACACGGAGCTTCTGTAGATGTCAAACATACCAACCGCGCCATAGTGGCCATTTCCTCGTAGTGTCTTCACCAGCAAGGAACTTGCCCAGACGCTGTGTGTTTTTCACTAAATATTATTTACCTACCGAAACACACAGCGTCGTTGTTGGAGACCAGTTATCTGCTCGTGTTTGCCACATTGCTATGATGAATGTTTTTTTTTAAATAATTCAATTTGGTACAAAAAAAGAAATTCAAATTTAACAACTTGAACTCCTCCGAGACTATAATATAACATAACTTAACATTTTATAATTATATTGGCTCAAAGTTTAAAAAAAGAAAAGTTGAATTAAGGTTAGCGTTTGTATTAGTATTGCTTTCGGAATGTATTCTTTGCACTCCAGTTACCTAAATGTCATCTTATAGTTATTTGTGGTTAAGCACCAATGCCCGTATTTTCTGAGATAGTGTGAATCCAACTTCTAATGGCTCCAGCGCCCGAGCTCTAAGGTCGGACATCCAGAAGGCCTGGTCCCATTCTGTCAGTCAGTTAGCAATTCCGTTTAACCTTGCCGGAAGATGGAAGGTAAAATGCAGATGCAGTTGATGGGATGATGAATTTTTGTCTCGGACGTTTGTTGTACTGCCTTAAAAATCAGTCAATGAAGATGGCAATTCTTGATTTAAAATAAGGATTGATCTTTTGAAATTTAATTTCCAACTCAGTTCGTCTAGAATTCTAAAGTTTGAATTTTTTACATTCCCTTAAGAACTTAGGGATCCTAGGTCGAAAATCGGAAGACGACCTCCATCCGACTTCTTTTTTCAGAAGGCGGTTTTAAGATTTTTAATTTGTTCATCTCTATATGCATGTCCCTTTTTGTCTGAAAAGGATGTTGCATGCTTTTTTTTTTCAAAACGATATTCTTGTTCCTGAAATAGTTTTCAAAATAAAAGAGTTTGCACCCAGAACCTTCCAGCTTTCTTTGTAAGCTTGCACGTGACCTCCTCAACTGCTTTTGTTTCACTCAGGATGTGGCCTATTTTTGGAGTTAGCCTTCTTTTCTTTAATTTGAGACGAAACACTAAGCCATGACTGCACTCCACCCAATGACTGTATTACAGCAGACAATACCTGCTTAACGAATAGGTTTTCAGCACTAGAAATAACAGTTGCAACAGAATTGTTACGATTTTTAGAAAGAAAGGCGAGTACACAGTCGCTTCTTCAACAACAACGCTGTTTGTTTCGGTAGGTCTGCTATTACACGATGAATATAGATGCATGCGCATTCTTCGAATTGTTCTTTGTTATCTCGTCCGCTGTTGTAAGCGCTATTACACGTTGAAACCAGAGTTATGAATCCAATTTGAAAGTTCTTTTTATTTTTCATTTTCGTGTTGGTCTGTGCTCAAACAATAATTTGGTTTTTGTATCTTTTACCCAGTTTACAAGAATTGAATCGGCATTGAATCAGAATTTAGCGCCGTATACACCTGGATCGGATCGAAATAGGATTACTCGATCCGATCTCACAAAACGAGCTGAATCGAATCGAAAATTGTTTTGTAAACCGGAATCGGGGAATCGAGTTATTGGTGTGTGAGGTTTTGCTTGTGTGCGTGTGTCATGTTTTATCTTTCTCGTTTGTTTTCAGATGAGTTTATTTTGGTGCGCGTTTTTGTGTTTTAAGGATTATTTTTTTCGAATTTTAAAACGAATAAAAATAGAAGTTACTCACAACACAGTACTCGTACAAATAAAACCCAAATGTCATTTCGATTGCATTTCAATTCAATTCCTCAATTCACTGTCGACATATACCTGGATCGAAATCTTAGTTCAATTTCGATTCAATTCCTCGATCTCCTCTTGTAACCAGGGTACTTGACGAAGTGTTTTTGTTTACCATCTTAATTTTTTGTTTTGAAATTTATTTTATGCTTATCTAGCCAAATCGTTGCAAAAAAAAACCAACGAAATTGATTTGTAAAAAATGCAAACGAAGATGTTTCCTTTTCGAACAACGAAACCTTATGAAGCAGAATAGTAAAAAAACGGAAAAGATAAAAGAAAACTGTCAAATAGTGGCACCGAAAATTTTACCCACGCGATACAGGGTCGATTTTCTTCCATCTCATGTTTTCCATTTCTATTTCTCTTTTGCACCCATGTTGCCCGAGCACATCGAGCATGCTCTGAACATCCTCTAAACAAAGTATGTTCGGAGCGTTCAGAATTATTTCGGAAACACACCTGATATAAACTTACCTTCTGCACTAGCTCGATTTTTTTCTTGCGCCATTTTAATTGCTTGATTTTTGTCCTTCAATTTTACCTGTCAAATGCTTGTGTTCAGCATTCAACTCGGTCTGTTCAATTATTTTATTTTGAGCTCATAAAGCACGCTCTGAACACGATCAGAACGAAAAAAGAAACATAAATTTGAAGGTCTGAACGTTCAGAGGTAAAAAAGAAACACAATTTTTTGTTTGACAGTTCGGGCTCTGCTCTGAACTAAAAAAGAAAAACGCCTAATAGCAGACTAGGTAAATAAAAGCTAGACAAATGAAACGTCATTAAAATAAAATTGATAAGCTGTAATTCCCAATTAAAGTTATTTCCTTTTGTAATGGTGCAGTTGGGACTTTATTTGAAAATCAGCGTTATTTCATGTCACCGTGCGCTAAATAAGATGGGGTAAATTTTCAGCAGTTGGTCGTATTAAACATAAGCAAGGTGAAATAACATCAATTTTAAAATTACCTTTAAGCGCTCTTCAATATGGCACCTTTCGGAACCCTCCAAAGTTCGCAACTCTTCATCAGATAACAAACTTAAATTTTGTGGCATCGTTGGAGGTGGATCTGAAAAATTAGTAAGAAACGGTATGGGGGTGGGAATGACCACAGGAGTTTGCGGAATTTGAAATGCTGCTCTATAAACAGTGGGAACAGTTGTATTATCTGAAAGTTATAAACTATGTAAAACAAACTACATATTTTGAATTTTAAAGTAACATACGATTTGATTCATTATTTCTTCTTAAATGATCAATTAGTTGTGAATTGATAAAACCTGCTGGATTTTCTCTTTGGGTAGATGCACTTATATTGTTGTTGTGAAGAATGTTAAGTCTGCATGTTGGACATGTTTGCTGACGTTGGAACCATGAACGAAGACAACTTGTGTGGAAAATATGCCCGCATGGTAATTTCTTAGAATTGACGACCATGTCTTCCCTAAAAATATATTCACCAAGTCAAGTTAGTATTCAGATTCAAGAAAATATATTGTAAAGTAATATTTCTTTAATTAAATTTCGACAAAAATTTATATGAGATAGTCTTAAAATATATATTTTATACTCATTTCGCGTTTTAAATTTTGTTTTGGCTTATTTTTTTAAGAACAGTTGGTACAAGTTTTTTATAGCCTTAAAAGAAAAATATGCATATTTGAGAAATACTCCAAAATTCAGGAAATTTAATTGGATGGCACAGTTAAAGCTTTGTTTCATTGTATAATATTTCTGTAATATGATTTCTTTTATGAAACTTTAGAAATTTACTGGTCAAACTTTTTTTTATATTTGTACATGTACACTCCGATTCATCTGATTATGTGGCAGAAATAAAATGAAAAGTCGGCGTGAAAACAAGTCCTTAAGAACAGCAATAAGCCGGAACAATAATGGTATCACTCAGAGGCCATTGCGAATATTTCCGTGGAAGAGTTTACAAATTCGATCTTTTAAACAATTTTGTATAGAATATCCAAAAGACTTTTACCGCTTCAGAAAAAGAAAAGATTTAGGACTCTCAGGACGTGAAATAGCAAGGACACTTCACAATAGCAAGAAAGTTGTAAGAAAATTATTTTGCTGAATCATAAAAACATGGGGAAAATCAAAGAGGGTACAAGGCGGAAGCAACAACATCATAAGAAAAGCGGTTAATTCTACGGCTTGTCAAAATTCTACTCTACCATCGACTAAAATAAGGGCCAAAAGCTCAGTATCAGCGAGAATAACAACGGTTCAAAGGATAATAAGTACAAAAAATGATACTATCCAGAGAAGAAAACTAAAAACTAAACCTGTTTTGAGGAAAGTGCACAAGGAGCATCGGATAATTTTTGTAAGAGAAGCGCCGATCTGCGTCCCACCCGCAGTACACCCATTTTGTCTTGTGAGAATCGCGACTCAAGTTCATGTTTATCTCGTACATATGTCCATATTGTTGCTTATTAAACAAAACGCGTTTATTAAAATAAAAAATAATATTACATCTCCTATTTCGTTCTAATAAATTAGTCTTCTATTACACGATGAAACTCTTGCAAGCGTTATTACACGTTGAAACCAAAGTCATGAATCCAATTCGACAGTTCTCTTTATTTTTTATTTTCGTATTGGTCTATGCTCAAATAATAATTTGGGTTTTGTTTCCTTGACGACTTGTTTTATTTAGCATGTCTTAATTTTTTCTTATGAAATGTTTTGTAGGCTTATCTAGCCTAATCGTTGCAAAAAACCAACGACATTGATTTATAAAAAATGCAAACGAAGATATTTCCTTATCGAACAACGAAACCATATGAAGCAGAATAGTAAAAAAAGGAAAAGAGAAAAGAAAAATGTCAAATAATTGCACCGAAAATTTTACCCACGCGACACAGGGTCGATTTTCTTCCGTCTCATGTTTTCGATTTTTTTTTCTCTTTTGCACTCATGTTGTTCGAAGTGTCGCATGCATCCAGTTTCATCGTGTACTAGCAGACTTAACAAATTCATTAAATTCCGTGTTGTAAAAACAAATCCCAAAAATTGTTGTGCCAGGGGGCGAATAAAAAAATATATTTACCTACCAACAAACAAAAGAAATAGCAAATGAAAAAAAAGAAAAAACAGTGCAATGGGTACCCCTTCCCTCCCTTCACACCACTTAACAAAGTCATATAAGCTTAATCGTTGTAGGCATTGCGAGTTAACACATGGTGACCACAAGGGTCAACAAGTGCAGACAAGTGAACTGCATAATTTATGACCCAAGCCAACATCATCTGCAACAGTTAATGAAATGGTTTATGACCAACGACGCTGATACCTACCACTATCAGAACCCTCGAGGAGAGTACGACGATTACAACGAGCAGTCCGATTCCAACCCCGCAACCATAAACATCAATACTTGTAAAACTAGTAATAAGTTGCATTTTCAATAAAATGTATTTTTTTATTAAAAATCCTTTTTTGAAAAATTAATTGGCGCCCGAGCAGGGACACGTTAAATTGTTAAAAAAGTGTTTGTTAAATTAAAAGTGAATTAAATTCAGTGGGTGAAAAACCATGCAAACAAAAACAATTCAATTTAAAAGGCATTCGAGAAGGAGAAAACAGAAAGGAACACACCGACGAAGTATCCTTCAGCCACGAGAACCTAGATACAAGAATCAGACCTAAGACCTGAGCAAGGGGGAACGATTCAAAGACTGCAGACTTAAAACACCTGAAGCAAAGAAGAGGACATTCACATTACCCACTTGATTAGAGAAGTAGGTGCATCAGTAGCCGAAATCTCAACATAATAGTACGAAAGTAAGAATATTTTGTATTAATTCAAAAGGTTTTAAAATTCATTCGCATCATTAAAAATTATATTGTATAAGTAAGAAGTGGTTGAAGTTTAAAAGAAAAATAATAAGTGTAAAAACATTTCCATCAAAAACTGATAAGCAAAAAAGAAATTGTGAATATTCAGGGAAAATTGATTTGTAAAAGAAAAAAACAGAATGGCAATGACACCAGAAGAACTTTCGACAGTAGTGAGTAGGTTGGTGGCTGACGCCAACCGAAAACTAGTAGAAGAGGTTAATAAACTAACCAAACAACTTTCGGCGTTGACGACAAGAGACGACATCGAACCTCACAAGGACATAACGATAGACCCAACAGTAGTAGTCGGCGGAGGCCGACACCTTAACGGTGTGAGTGGTATCCGCATATATACAGATCACCAACCATTAACGTTTGCTATTGATTATAAAAACCCAAACGCAAAAATAAAACGCTGGCGCGCCTTTATAGAAGTATACGCTCCGGAAATTATATACAAACCAGGTAAGGAGAATATCGTAGCTGATGCTCTCAGTAGACAGGAACTCAATATGATGAACGAAGACGAATCAGAAGCAGGAACTGTCCACAGTGCAGAGAGTAGTCCCATTTCAGATGTAAAAAGAGTAAACCAAGGTCTTAAGAATTTTAAAGTACAATTAATCATAGACGAATCACTTAAGAATAAAATAATTTCAAAACAAATCCACACAGGCTACTGGAGACATACAGTGCTTTTGAAAGATTTAGACATACATATGTAGTAAGAGAAGTTAAAACAATAATAGAAACAGGCTTAACTGTAGGAATTTATAGTACCGCAGAGATATTCTTCAAAATTAAAGATAAACCAACAGTTAAGTTCTTATTCTGTAATCAAATAGTTGAAGATGTAACCGATAAGGAAGAGCAATTAGGTATTATCACTGCTGAACGCAACCGATAGTAGGGGAGCCCAGGGTGCTAAATCGGGATTTACTCGAACGTCAAAGAGACCTATTGGATTGCGAAGCTTAGATGATAAGAAGAAAAAAATTTCATATCATATATACACTTTCATCGGTGGTGGGGGGAGCGGCTATAAATTTTCAAAAATGTAAAAAAAACAGTTGCATGGACATACTCGAGCGCGTCAGATATTAATAGCATCCATGTCCTACGTATTTTTGAAAATATACGTATCGCGGCCATTACTAGAATTTGCAAAAAAAATCGCCATTTTGAAATACTCTAGCGCGTCAGATTATGATATATATGGTTCATTAATATACCCTAAACGTGCTGTCTCTTAATCTGACGATTATCTGGAGGGATTCGCCTAATCTGACAATGGCAAGAATTTTTTTTGTATTTTTTCAAATCTTTTAACTTAACAAATTGAAAAACTGAGAACCGGCTTACTCTGACGATATTCTAATACATTTCTACATTTTTGTAATGTATCTAACGTAAATTTGATAGTTTTTTGTAAATAAGTTTCAGCACAAAACACACACTTTACATTAATGTCACTCAAAGTAACTTTTTTCTAAATTTTAATTCACATGGTTAGGTTAGGTTAGGTTGCAAGGGGTGTGCACAGCATGAAGCTGTTGCGTACACGGGGGCCTATTGGTCCATTGTGATCCCCTGTAAAAGTAAAATTTTTTTAGCATCGATGCTCCTCAATTCTGTCGATTACCGTAGACTGGCTCGTTAACGAACCAGCCTGTGCTATCTATAAATTTCCTCATGCTTGCCATTGAAACCTGTGCTAGATCATCCAGTTCTCCAACAAACCTGTTTCCGAAATGACGGAGTCGGCTGGTTTGGAGTTTCGGACAGTTGCAGAGCAGGTGTTTAATGGTTTCCATTTCCTCCTCATCCTGACAGCTCCTACAGAAATCGGGTGCAAATGCACCTATTCTGTTAGCCATTGTGCCAATGGCACAATTGAGTACCCCAATCGGGACGAGTGGTCCCCCAACTGAATGGTCGCTACTACTTATGTCTGCTTCTGACCCTTTCCTGGCTAATTCATCTACTATGTCATTCCCTTCTATATTGCTATGTCCGGGAACCCAACAGAGCTTTACCTGGTTAGTGTGGCAGATTTTGTTTAATTTCTTCCTACAGTTTAAAACTGCTTTTGATCTTATGGTCTCACTGGCTAAGGCTTTGATAGCAGCCTGGCTGTCCACAAAAAAGTAATCTCCGAAGAGCAAGATTTTCTTGGTGTGCCAAATCAGCTGCTTTTTCAATGGCAAAGATCTCGGCCTGAAAGACACTACAGTCAGCCGGGAGTGTATATGACGCTCTGATGTTGAGAGATTGGCAAAACACTCCAGCACCTGTTCCTGATTCCATTTTTGAACCATCAGTGTAGAAAGGGATAACCTGTTTACTTATAAGTGAATTAGGATCCCAACCCTGTGTTTCTGGTATGAAAATAGAAAATTTCCTGTCGAAATCTAGTAAAGGGGGGATGTAATCGGTGGTCTCTCTCAGTCCTGGAATCGTGTCATATCTTTGTAAGATTGACCCGTGGCCATAAGTGCTGTGCCTCCAAAAGCTCAGTTCTCTTAAACGAATTGCAGTTTTGGCTGCCGTGCACTTTATGAACTCATCCAGAGCCGGGAGGTCCAAGATCATTTCCAATCCAGCTTGTGGTGTGGATCTTTGAGCCCCTATTATTCCTATACAGGCTAGTCTCTGTACCTTATTCAGGTTCTTGAGATAGCTTGATTTTTCCACCGCCTTCCACCATACAATAGAGCCATAGGTAAGAATGGGTCTGACAATCGCTGTGTACATCCATTGGATGACTTGCGGTCGCATACCCCAACGTACACCGAAGGTCTTTTTGCATGTGTAGAATGCACATAATGCTTTTTTCATTCTTTCCTCCGTATTACGCTTCCATGTAAGCTTGGAGTCGAGGATTACGCCTAGAAATTTAGCTTCCTTAGAAAGTTTTAGAGGAATACCATTTAGTTTGGGAGGGTTGAAGCCCTCCAGTTTCAGTTTCTTCGTGAACAAGACTAGCTCTGTCTTGATGGGGTTGACCCCGAGACCGTTCTTAGTTGTCCAAGAAGATAAATCTTTTAATGCATTTTCCATAATGTTTTCGATGATGGTAAGAAACTTGCCTGATACCAAAACCACTATGTCATCTGCATATGCTACTATGTATTTTAATGCCCTGATCTTTGAACTTTGTGAGAATTTTGTTGACTACGAGGATCCAGAGTAGGGGTGAGATGACTCCTCCCTGCGGTGTGCCTCTAGTAACTGTTTTCTCGATAGTGCTAACTCCTATTTGAGAGTTGATAATTCTGCCATTTAACATGGTGAAGATCCAATCGACAATGACAGATTCAACCCCAACTTCAACTAAGGCAGTCCTGATCGATTCCGTTTTAACATTATTAAACGCACCCTCGATATCAAGAAATGCTGCCAGTGTATATTCTTTATGTTCAAGACTTTTCTCAATATGTGAAACTACTTCAGGCAGAGCAGTCTCCACTGATTTACCTTTAAGGTAAGCGTGTTGGTAGTTGCACAAATTGTTTTCGTTGAGAAGTTCTCTAACATGTAGATCAATAATCCTCTCTAGTGTCTTAAGGAGAAACGAAGAAAGACTTATTGGTCTATAATCCTGAGCGGTCGAGTGAGTCGGTTTCCCTGCTTTTGGGATAAAGACTACCTTGACCTTTTTCCAGCTATTAGGGACGTATCTAAGTTTAATTCACATAATAAACATCAAAATCGCAAAATAATTTCAGGCGTTACAAATACGTTGTAAACGAAAAAACAACTGCGCGATCAGCTGTCATGGCGTCATGGCAACAGAACCCACAGTTGGGACGGAGTGAGAGAGTCATAGATAGAGAAAGAGTGAGAAAGGAATAGAAACGCGGGAAGGGGAGTACCGGCATCACGAACCTGCATGCATTAAACTTTATCGATTATTTTTACTTACTTCGGCTTACGCAAATCGTCAGATTATATATTATTCGTGAGCGTTGAATTATTGCCTTCAAAATAAAAAAAAATTTAACCACGCTCGAGAAAGTCAAGATCGCGTTTTTTTTACAAGTTTGTAACCCATCTACTTCTTATCGTCAATCGAAAATTGTCGGATTAGTGGAATATACACTTTTAACTTTCCCTACCCTACACTCTTAACTTACCCTACCTTAATCTGACGCGCTCGAGAATTTCAGATGATCAATTTTTTTTTACTAATCTGATCCTTTATCCTTGACGCGCGGCCACATATACGGGACTAATACTTGGTGGAGGTATTCAATGGGGTACTAGGTACTTCCCTGTATATTAATCTGCCGCGCTTTAGTAAATCCCAAAATCCCTTCTTGGGCTCCCCTACTATAATTGTTGTGGGAGATACTAAAACCAGCACCTTAAAGTATAATGTAACATTCACGATACTTTGTTGTGCGAATGCAAACTTTAGCCTACAACTTAATGCTTTGGTCCTACCTAAGCTAATAGCTGTGCTACTTTTAAAAAATATCCCAAATGTTAATTAGAGGTACCTCCAAATATTTCGTCCAACTTCCTTTTCAAGAAGAAACACATCTCTTGCTAGGTTGCGGTCACAAAGGTCAGCGTTTGTTCGTTTTTTACAATTAGAAATTCGAAATAAAACCATCTTTCTATGAGGAAAACAAACAAGTATTCAAGGGCGGATCCAGACTTTTAATCATGGCGAGTTTTTACTCACTGCTTCAAAATGTTCTTTAATGTTCTGTAAAGGAGGCTGACTTAAATAACTTAATGTGCATCTTAACATTATATTTACACATTTCAAGGGCTAATGTGACAACTTTAGTTATAAAATTTAAAAAATCAACGACGCTGATACCTACCACTATCAGAACCCTCGAGGAGAGTACGACGATTACAACGAGCAGTCCGATTCCAACCCCGCAACCATAAACATCAATACTTGTAAAACTAGTAATAAGTTGCATTTTCAATAAAATGTATTTTTTTATTAAAAATCCTTTTTTGAAAAATTAATTGGTGCCCGAGCAGGGACACGTTAAATTGTTAAAAAAGTGTTTGTTAAATTAAAAGTGAATTAAATTCAGTGGGTGAAAAACCATGCAAACAAAAACAATTCAATTTAAAAGGCATTCGAGAAGGAGAAAACAGAAAGGAACACACCGACGAAGTATCCTTCAGCCACGAGAACCTAGATACAAGACTCAGACCTAAGACCTGAGCAAGGGGGAACGATTCAAAGACTGCAGACTTAAAACACCTGAAGCAAAGAAGAGGACATTCACATTACCCACTTGATTAGAGAAGTAGGTGCATCAGTAGCCGAAATCTCAACATAATAGTACGAAAGTAAGAATATTTTGTATTAATTCAAAAGGTTTTAAAATTCATTCGCATCATTAAAAATTATATTGTATAAGTAAGAAGTGGTTGAAGTTTACAAGAAAAATAATAAGTGTAAAAACATTTCCATCAAAAACTGATAAGCAAAAAAGAAATTGTGAATATTCAGGGAAAATTGATTTGTAAAAGAAAAAAACAGAATGGCAATGACACCAGAAGAACTTTCGACAGTAGTGAGTAGGTTGGTGGCTGACGCCAACCGAAAACTAGTAGAAGAGGTTAATAAACTAACCAAACAACTTTCGGCGTTGACGACAAGAGACGACATCGAACCTCACAAGGACATAACGATAGACCCAACAGTAGTAGTCGGCGGAGGCCGACACCTTAACGGTGTGAGTGGTATCCGCATATATACAGATCACCAACCATTAACGTTTGCTATTGATGATAAAAACCCAAACGCAAAAATAAAACGCTGGCGCGCCTTTATAGAAGTATACGCTCCGGAAATTATATACAAACCAGGTAAGGAGAATATCGTAGCTGATGCTCTCAGTAGACAGGAACTCAATATGATGAACGAAGACGAATCAGAAGCAGGAACTGTCCACAGTGCAGAGAGTAGTCCCATTTCAGATGTAAAAAGAGTAAACCAAGGTCTTAAGAATTTTAAAGTACAATTAATCATAGACGAATCACTTAAGAATAAAATAATTTCAAAACAAATCCACACAGGCTACTGGAGACATACAGTGCTTTTGAAAGATTTAGACATATGTACATATGTAGTAAGAGAAGTTAAAACAATAATAGAAACAAGCTTAACTGTAGGAATTTATAGTACCGAAGAGATATTCTTCAAAATTAAAGATAAACCAACAGTTAAGTTCTTATTCTGTAATCAAATAGTTGAAGATGTAACCGATAAGGAAGAGCAATTAGGTATTATCACTGCTGAACGCAACCGATAGTAGGGGAGCCCAGGGTGCTAAATCGGGATTTACTCGAGCGTCAAAGAGACCTATTGGATTGCGAAGCTTAGATGATAAGAAGAAAAAAATTTCATATCATATATACACTTTCATCGGTGGGGGGAGCGGCTATAAATTTTCAAAAATGTAAAAAAAACAGTTGCATGGACATACTCGAGCGCGTCAGATATTAATAGCATCCATGTCCTACGTATTTTTGAAAATATACGTATCGCGGCCATTACTAGAATTTGCAAAAAAAATCGCCATTTTGAAATACTCTAGCGCGTCAGATTATGATATATATGGTTCATTAATATACCCTAAACGTGCTGTCTCTTAATCTGACGATTATCTGGAGGGATTCGCCTAATCTGACAATGGCAAGAATTTTTTTTGTATTTTTTCAAATCTTTTAACTTAACAAATTGAAAAACTGAGAACCGGCTTACTCTGACGATATTCTAATACATTTCTACATTTTTGTAATGTATCTAACGTAAATTTGATAGTTTTTTGTAAATAAGTTTCAGCACAAAACACACACTTTACATTAATGTCACTCAAAGTAACTTTTTTCTAAATTTTAATTCACATGGTTAGGTTAGGTTAGGTTGCAAGGGGTGTGCACAGCATGAAGCTGTTGCGTACACGGGGGCCTATTGGTCCATTGTGATCCCCTGTAAAAGTAAAAATTTTTTAGAATATACCGAGTTTCCTTTTCATTTGTGTTAGGCCATAAACTCCTAGAGATTACACAATCATCCCTGGATTTCCAGGAGATATTGATTTTCTCTTTTAGTTTAAGGTCTATCTTCCTCTTGAGTACCCCAATCGGGACGAGTGGTCCCCCAACTGAATGGTCGCTACTACTTATGTCTGCTTCTGACCCTTTCCTGGCTAGTTCATCTACTATATTATTCCCTTCTATATTGCTATGTCCGGGAACCCAGCAGAGCTTTACCTGGTTAGTGTGGCAGATTTTGTTTAATTTCTTCCTACAGTTTAAAACTGCTTTTGATCTTATGGTCTCACTGGCTAAGGCTTTGATAGCAGCCTGGCTGTCCACGAAAAAAGTAATCTCCGAAGAGCTAAGATTTTCTTGGTGTGCCAAATCAGCTGCTTTTTCAATGGCAAAGATCTCGGCCTGAAAGACACTACAGTCAGCCGGGAGTGTATATGACGCTCTGATGTTGAGAGATTGGCAAAACACTCCAGCACCTGTTCCTGATTCCATTTTTGAACCATCAGTGTAGAAAGGGATAACCTGTTTACTTATAAGTGAATTAGGATCCCAACCCTGTCTTTCTGGTATGAAAATAGAAAATTTCCTGTCGAAATCTAGTAAAGGGGGGATGTAATCGGTGGTCTCTCTCAGTCCTGGAATCGTGTCATATCTTTGTAAGATTGACCCGTGGCCATAAGTGCTGTGCCTCCAAAAGCTCAGTTCTCTTAAACGAATTGCAGTTTTGGCTGCCGTGCACTTTATGAACTCATCCAGAGCCGGGAGGTCCAAGATCATTTCCAATCCAGCTTGTGGTGTGGATCTTTGAGCCCCTGTTATTCCTATACAGGCTAGTCTCTGTACCTTATTCAGGTTCTTGAGATAGCTTGATTTATCCACCGCCTTCCACCATACAATAGAGCCATAGGTAAGAATGGGTCTGACAATCGCTGTGTACATCCATTGGATGACTTGCGGTCGCATACCCCAACGTACACCGAAGGTCTTTTTGCATGTGTAGAATGCACATAATGCTTTTTTCATTCTTTCCTCCGTATTACGCTTCCATGTAAGCTTGGAGTCGAGGATTACGCCTAGAAATTTAGCTTCCTTAGAAAGTTTTAGAGGAATACCATTTAGTTTGGGAGATAGCATAAACCAGTGCCCGATGATGGATTTATATATCCGAAACGCGTCGCACAATTATTAATATACATATGTTGTGATAATTATTAAAGTAATTTAAATAAATAAATAAAGAAAAAAAATTTACAAAAATTTGCTTTTTATTATAATTTAACCACAATATTATTCGAAAAATACACAACATGGAGACGACAACAGAAACAATTAGTTTGGGAGGGTTGAAGCCCTCCAGTTTCAGTTTCTTCGTGAACAAGACTAGCTCTGTCTTGGTGGGGTTGACCCCGAGACCGTTCTTAGTTGTCCAAGAAGATAAATCTTTTAATGCATTTTCCATAATGTTTTCGATGATGGTAAGAAACTTGCCTGATACCAAAACCACTATGTCATCTGCATATGCTACTATGTATTTTAATGCCCTGATCTTTGAACTTTGTGAGAATTTTGTTGACTACGAGGATCCAGAGTAGGGGTGAGATGACTCCTCCCTGCGGTGTGCCTCTAGTAACTGTTTTCTCGATAGTGCTAACTCCTATTTGAGAGTTGATAATTCTGCCATTTAACATGGTGAAGATCCAATCGACAATGACAGATTCAACCCCAACTTCAACTAAGGCAGTCCTGATCGATTCCGTTTTAACATTATTAAACGCACCCTCGATATCAAGAAATGCTGCCAGTGTATATTCTTTATGTTCAAGACTTTTCTCAATATGTGAAACTACTTCAGGCAGAGCAGTCTCCACTGATTTACCTTTAAGGTAAGCGTGTTGGTAGTTGCACAAATTGTTTTCGTTGAGAAGTTCTCTAACATGTAGATCAATAATCCTCTCCAGTGTCTTAAGGAGAAACGAAGAGAGACTTATTGGTCTATAATCCTGAGCGGTCGAGTGAGTCGGTTTCCCTGCTTTTGGGATAAAGACTACCTTGACCTTTTTCCAGCTATTAGGGACGTATCTAAGTTTAATTCACATAATAAACATCAAAATCGCAAAATAATTTCAGGCGTTACAAATACGTTGTAAACGAAAAAACAACTGCGCGATCAGCTGTCATGGCGTCATGGCAACAGAACCCACAGTTGGGACGGAGTGAGAGAGTCATAGATAGAGAAAGAGTGAGAAAGGAATAGAAACGCGGGAAGGGGAGTACCGGCATCACGTACCTGCACGCATTAAACTTTATCGATTATTTTTACTTACTTCGGCTTACGCAAATCGTCAGATTATATATTATTCGTGAGCGTTGAATTATTGCCTTCAAAATAAAAAAAAATTTAACCACGCTCGAGAAAGTCAAGATCGCGTTTTTTTTACAAGTTTGTAACCCATCTACTTCTTATCGTCAATCGAAAATTGTCGGATTAGTGGAATATACACTTTTAACTTTCCCTACCCTACACTCTTAACTTACCCTACCTTAATCTGACGCGCTCGAGAATTTCAGATGATCAATTTTTTTTTACTAATCTGATCCTTTATCCTTGACGCGCGGCCACATATACGGGACTAATACTTGGTGGAGGTATTCAATGGGGTACTAGGTACTTCCCTGTATATTAATCTGCCGCGCTTTAGTAAATCCCAAAATCCCTTCTTGGGCTCCCCTACTATAATTGTTGTGGGAGATACTAAAACCAGCACCTTAAAGTATAATGTAACATTCACGATACTTTGTTGTGCGAATGCAAACTTTAGCCTACAACTTAATGCTTTGGTCCTACCTAAGCTAATAGCTGTGCTACTTTTAAAAAATATCCCAAATGTTAATTAGAGGTACCTCCAAATATTTCGTCCAACTTCCTTTTCAAGAAGAAACACATCTCTTGCTAGGTTGCGGTCACAAAGGTCAGCGTTTGTTCGTTTTTTACAATTAGAAATTCGAAATAAAACCATCTTTCTATGAGGAAAACAAACAAGTATTCAAGGGCGGATCCAGACTTTTAATCATGGCGAGTTTTTACTCACTGCTTCAAAATGTTCTTTAATGTTCTGTAAAGGAGGCTGACTTAAATAACTTAATGTGCATCTTAACATTATATTTACACATTTCAAGGGCTAATGTGACAACTTTAGTTATAAAATTAAAAAAATCAACGACGCTGATACCTACCACTATCAGAACCCTCGAAGATTACAACGAGCAGTCCGATTCCAACCCCGCAACCATAAACATCAATACTTGTAAAACTAGTAATAAGTTGCATTTTCAATAAAATGTATTTTTTTATTAAAAATCCTTTTTTGAAAAATTAATTGGTGCCCGAGCAGGGACACGTTAAATTGTTAAAAAAGTGTTTGTTAAATTAAAAGTGAATTAAATTCAGTGGGTGAAAAACCATGCAAACAAAAACAATTCAATTTAAAAGGCATTCGAGAAGGAGAAAACAGAAAGGAACACACCGACGAAGTATCCTTCAGCCACGAGAACCTAGATACAAGACTCAGACCTAAGACCTGAGCAAGGGGGAACGATTCAAAGACTGCAGACTTAAAACACCTGAAGCAAAGAAGAGGACATTCACATTACCCACTTGATTAGAGAAGTAGGTGCATCAGTAGCCGAAATCTCAACATAATAGTACGAAAGTAAGAATATTTTGTATTAATTCAAAAGGTTTTAAAATTCATTCGCATCATTAAAAATTATATTGTATAAGTAAGAAGTGGTTGAAGTTTACAAGAAAAATAATAAGTGTAAAAACATTTCCATCAAAAACTGATAAGCAAAAAAGAAATTGTGAATATTCAGGGAAAATTGATTTGTAAAAGAAAAAAACAGAATGGCAATGACACCAGGAGAACTTTCGACAGTAGTGAGTAGGTTGGTGGCTGACGCCAACCGAAAACTAGTAGAAGAGGTTAATAAACTAACCAAACAACTTTCGGCGTTGACGACAAGAGACGACATCGAACCTCACAAGGACATAACGATAGACCCAACAGTAGTAGTCGGCGGAGGCCGACACCTTAACGGTGTGAGTGGTATCCGCATATATACAGATCACCAACCATTAACGTTTGCTATTGATGATAAAAACCCAAACGCAAAAATAAAACGCTGGCGCGCCTTTATAGAAGTATACGCTCCGGAAATTATATAAAAACCAGGTAAGGAGAATATCGTAGCTGATGCTCTCAGTAGACAGGAACTCAATATGATGAACGAAGACGAATCAGAAGCAGGAACTGTCCACAGTGCAGAGAGTAGTCCCATTTCAGATGTAAAAAGAGTAAACCAAGGTCTTAAGAATTTTAAAGTACAATTAATCATAGACGAATCACTTAAGAATAAAATAATTTCAAAACAAATCCACACAGGCTACTGGAGACATACAGTGCTTTTGAAAGATTTAGACATATGTACATATGTAGTAAGAGAAGTTAAAACAATAATAGAAACAGGCTTAACTGTAGGAATTTATAGTACCGAAGAGATATTCTTCAAAATTAAAGATAAACCAACAGTTAAGTTCTTATTCTGTAATCAAATAGTTGAAGATGTAACCGATAAGGAAGAGCAATTAGGTATTATCACTGCTGAACGCAACCGATAGTAGGGGAGCCCAGGGTGCTAAATCGGGATTTACTCGAGCGTCAAAGAGACCTATTGGATTGCGAAGCTTAGATGATAAGAAGAAAAAAATTTCATATCATATATACACTTTCATCGGTGGGGGGAGCGGCTATAAATTTTCAAAAATGTAAAAAAAACAGTTGCATGGACATACTCAGATATTAATAGCATCCATGTCCTACGTATTTTTGAAAATATACGTATCGCGGCCATTACTAGAATTTGCAAAAAAAATCGCCATTTTGAAATACTCTAGCGCGTCAGATTATGATATATATGGTTCATTAATATACCCTAAACGTGCTGTCTCTTAATCTGACGATTATCTGGAGGGATTCGCCTAATCTGACAATGGCAAGAATTTTTTTTGTATTTTTTCAAATCTTTTAACTTAACAAATTGAAAAACTGAGAACCGGCTTACTCTGACGATATTCTAATACATTTCTACATTTTTGTAATGTATCTAACGTAAATTTGATAGTTTTTTGTAAATAAGTTTCAGCACAAAACACACACTTTACATTAATGTCACTCAAAGTAACTTTTTTCTAAATTTTAATTCACATGGTTAGGTTAGGTTAGGTTGCAAGGGGTGTGCACAGCATGAAGCTGTTGCGTACACGGGGGCCTATTGGTCCATTGTGATCCCCTGTAAAAGTAAATTTTTTTTAGAATATACCGAGTTTCCTTTTCATTTGTGTTAGGCCATAAACTCCTAGAGATTACACAATCATCCCTGGATTTCCAGGAGATATTGATTTTCTCTTTTAGTTTAAGGTCTATCTTCCTCTTGAGTACCCCAATCGGGACGAGTGGTCCCCCAACTGAATGGTCGCTACTACTTATGTCTGCTTCTGACCCTTTCCTGGCTAGTTCATCTACTATATCATTCCCTTCTATATTGCTATGTCCGGGAACCCAGCAGAGCTTTACCTGGTTAGTGTGGCAGATTTTGTTTAATTTCTTCCTACAGTTTAAAACTGCTTTTGATCTTATGGTCTCACTGGCTAAGGCTTTGATAGCAGCCTGGCTGTCCACGAAAAAAGTAATCTCCGAAGAGCTAAGATTTTCTTGGTGTGCCAAATCAGCTGCTTTTTCAATGGCAAAGATCTCGGCCTGAAAGACACTACAGTCAGCCGGGAGTGTATATGACGCTCTGATGTTGAGAGATTGGCAAAACACTCCAGCACCTGTTCCTGATTCCATTTTTGAACCATCAGTGTAGAAAGGGATAACCTGTTTACTTATAAGTGAATTAGGATCCCAACCCTGTCTTTCTGGTATGAAAATAGAAAATTTCCTGTCGAAATCTAGTAAAGGGGGGATGTAATCGGTGGTCTCTCTCAGTCCTGGAATCGTGTCATATCTTTGTAAGATTGACCCGTGGCCATAAGTGCTGTGCCTCCAAAAGCTCAGTTCTCTTAAACGAATTGCAGTTTTGGCTGCCGTGCACTTTATGAACTCATCCAGAGCCGGGAGGTCCAAGATCATTTCCAATCCAGCTTGTGGTGTGGATCTTTGAGCCCCTGTTATTCCTATACAGGCTAGTCTCTGTACCTTATTCAGGTTCTTGAGATAGCTTGATTTATCCACCGCCTTCCACCATACAATAGAGCCATAGGTAAGAATGGGTCTGACAATCGCTGTGTACATCCATTGGATGACTTGCGGTCGCATACCCCAACGTACACCGAAGGTCTTTTTGCATGTGTAGAATGCACATAATGCTTTTTTCATTCTTTCCTCCGTATTACGCTTCCATGTAAGCTTGGAGTCGAGGATTACGCCTAGAAATTTAGCTTCCTTAGAAAGTTTTAGAGGAATACCATTTAGTTTGGGAGGGTTGAAGCCCTCCAGTTTCAGTTTCTTCGTGAACAAGACTAGCTCTGTCTTGGTGGGGTTGACCCCGAGACCGTTCTTAGTTGTCCAAGAAGATAAATCTTTTAATGCATTTTCCATAATGTTTTCGATGATGGTAAGAAACTTGCCTGATACCAAAACCACTATGTCATCTGCATATGCTACTATGTATTTTAATGCCCTGATCTTTGAACTTTGTGAGAATTTTGTTGACTACGAGGATCCAGAGTAGGGGTGAGATGACTCCTCCCTGCGGTGTGCCTCTAGTAACTGTTTTCTCGATAGTGCTAACTCCTATTTGAGAGTTGATAATTCTGCCATTTAACATGGTGAAGATCCAATCGACAATGACAGATTCAACCCCAACTTCAACTAAGGCAGTCCTGATCGATTCCGTTTTAACATTATTAAACGCACCCTCGATATCAAGAAATGCTGCTAGTGTATATTCTTTATGTTCAAGACTTTTCTCAATATGTGAAACTACTTCAGGCAGAGCAGTCTCCACTGATTTACCTTTAAGGTAAGCGTGTTGGTAGTTGCACAAATTGTTTTCGTTGAGAAGTTCTCTAACATGTAGATCAATAATCCTCTCCAGTGTCTTAAGGAGAAACGAAGAGAGACTTATTGGTCTATAATCCTGAGCGGTCGAGTGAGTCGGTTTCCCTGCTTTTGGGATAAAGACTACCTTGACCTTTTTCCAGCTATTAGGGACGTATCTAAGTTTAATTCACATAATAAACATCAAAATCGCAAAATAATTTCAGGCGTTACAAATACGTTGTAAACGAAAAAACAACTTCGCGATCAGCTGTCATGGCGTCATGGCAACAGAACCCACAGTTGGGACGGAGTGAGAGAGTCATAGATAGAGAAAGAGTGAGAAAGGAATAGAAACGCGGGAAGGGGAGTACCGGCATCACGTACCTGCACGCATTAAACTTTATCGATTATTTTTACTTACTTCGGCTTACGCAAATCGTCAGATTATATATTATTCGTGAGCGTTGAATTATTGCCTTCAAAATAAAAAAAAATTTAACCACGCTCGAGAAAGTCAAGATCGCGTTTTTTTTGCAAGTTTGTAACCCATCTACTTCTTATCGTCAATCGAAAATTGTCGGATTAGTGGAATATACACTTTTAACTTTCCCTACCCTACACTCTTAACTTACCCTACCTTAATCTGACGCGCTCGAGAATTTCAGATGATCAATTTTTTTTTACTAATCTGATCCTTTATCCTTGACGCGCGGCCACATATACGGGACTAATACTTGGTGGAGGTATTCAATGGGGTACTAGGTACTTCCCTGTATATTAATCTGCCGCGCTTTAGTAAATCCCAAAATCCCTTCTTGGGCTCCCCTACTATAATTGTTGTGGGAGATACTAAAACCAGCACCTTAAAGTATAATGTGACATTCA
The DNA here is from genome assembly GCA_951509635.1 of Eupeodes luniger. Lineage (NCBI taxonomy): Eukaryota > Metazoa > Arthropoda > Insecta > Diptera > Syrphidae > Eupeodes > Eupeodes luniger. The sequence goes on along the minus strand of OX608073.1, from coordinate 181,864,743 downwards.
CGATACTTTGTTGTGCGAATGCAAACTTTAGCCTACAACTTAATGCTTTGGTCCTACCTAAGCTAATAGCTGTGCTACTTTTAAAAAATATCCCAAATGTTAATTAGAGGTACCTCCAAATATTTCGTCCAACTTCCTTTTCAAGAAGAAACACATCTCTTGCTAGGTTGCGGTCACAAAGGTCAGCGTTTGTTCGTTTTTTACAATTAGAAATTCGAAATAAAACCATCTTTCTATGAGGAAAACAAACAAGTATTCAAGGGCGGATCCAGACTTTTAATCATGGCTCACACACTCAATATATAGACGAGTTTTTACTCACTGCTTCAAAATGTTCTTTAATGTTCTGTAAAGGAGGCTGACTTAAATAACTTAATGTGCATCTTAACATTATATTTACACATTTCAAGGGCTAATGTGACAACTTTAGTTATAAAATTAAAAAAATCAACGACGCTGATACCTACCACTATCAGAACCCTCGACGATTACAACGAGCAGTCCGATTCCAACCCCGCAACCATAAACATCAATACTTGTAAAACTAGTAATAAGTTGCATTTTCAATAAAATGTATTTTTTTATTAAAAATCCTTTTTTGAAAAATTAATTGGTGCCCGAGCAGGGACACGTTAAATTGTTAAAAAAGTGTTTGTTAAATTAAAAGTGAATTAAATTCAGTGGGTGAAAAACCATGCAAACAAAAACAATTCAATTTAAAAGGCATTCGAGAAGGAGAAAACAGAAAGGAACACACCGACGAAGTATCCTTCAGCCACGAGAACCTAGATACAAGACTCAGACCTAAGACCTGAGCAAGGGGGAACGATTCAAAGACTGCAGACTTAAAACACCTGAAGCAAAGAAGAGGACATTCACATTACCCACTTGATTAGAGAAGTAGGTGCATCAGTAGCCGAAATCTCAACATAATAGTACGAAAGTAAGAATATTTTGTATTAATTCAAAAGGTTTTAAAATTCATTCGCATCATTAAAAATTATATTGTATAAGTAAGAAGTGGTTGAAGTTTAAAAGAAAAATAATAAGTGTAAAAACATTTCCATCAAAAACTGATAAGCAAAAAAGAAATTGTGAATATTCAGGGAAAATTGATTTGTAAAAGAAAAAAACAGAATGGCAATGACACCAGAAGAACTTTCGACAGTAGTGAGTAGGTTGGTGGCTGACGCCAACCGAAAACTAGTAGAAGAGGTTAATAAACTAACCAAACAACTTTCGGCGTTGACGACAAGAGACGACATCGAACCTCACAAGGACATAACGATAGACCCAACAGTAGTAGTCGGCGGAGGCCGACACCTTAACGGTGTGAGTGGTATCCGCATATATACAGATCACCAACCATTAACGTTTGCTATTGATGATAAAAACCCAAACGCAAAAATAAAACGCTGGCGCGCCTTTATAGAAGTATACGCTCCGGAAATTATATACAAACCAGGTAAGGAGAATATCGTAGCTGATGCTCTCAGTAGACAGGAACTCAATATGATGAACGAAGACGAATCAGAAGCAGGAACTGTCCACAGTGCAGAGAGTAGTCCCATTTCAGATGTAAAAAGAGTAAACCAAGGTCTTAAGAATTTTAAAGTACAATTAATCATAGACGAATCACTTAAGAATAAAATAATTTCAAAACAAATCCACACAGGCTACTGGAGACATACAGTGCTTTTGAAAGATTTAGACATATGTACATATGTAGTAAGAGAAGTTAAAACAATAATAGAAACAGGCTTAACTGTAGGAATTTATAGTACCGAAGAGATATTCTTCAAAATTAAAGATAAACCAACAGTTAAGTTCTTATTCTGTAATCAAATAGTTGAAGATGTAACCGATAAGGAAGAGCAATTAGGTATTATCACTGCTGAACGCAACCGATAGTAGGGGAGCCCAGGGTGCTAAATCGGGATTTACTCGAGCGTCAAAGAGACCTATTGGATTGCGAAGCTTAGATGATAAGAAGAAAAAAATTTCATATCATATATACACTTTCATCGGTGGGGGGAGCGGCTATAAATTTTCAAAAATGTAAAAAAAACAGTTGCATGGACATACTCGAGCGCGTCAGATATTAATAGCATCCATGTCCTACGTATTTTTGAAAATATACGTATCGCGGCCATTACTAGAATTTGCAAAAAAAATCGCCATTTTGAAATACTCTAGCGCGTCAGATTATGATATATGTATATGGTTCATTAATATACCCTAAACGTGCTGTCTCTTAATCTGACGATTATCTGGAGGGATTCGCCTAATCTGACAATGGCAAGAATTTTTTTTGTATTTTTTCAAATCTTTTAACTTAACAAATTGAAAAACTGAGAACCGGCTTACTCTGACGATATTCTAATACATTTCTACATTTTTGTAATGTATCTAACGTAAATTTGATAGTTTTTTGTAAATAAGTTTCAGCACAAAACACACACTTTACATTAATGTCACTCAAAGTAACTTTTTTCTAAATTTTAATTCACATGGTTAGGTTAGGTTAGGTTGCAAGGGGTGTGCACAGCATGAAGCTGTTGCGTACACGGGGGCCTATTGGTCCATTGTGATCCCCTGTAAAAGTAAATTTTTTTTAGAATATACCGAGTTTCCTTTTCATTTGTGTTAGGCCATAAACTCCTAGAGATTACACAATCATCCCTGGATTTCCAGGAGATATTGATTTTCTCTTTTAGTTTAAGGTCTATCTTCCTCTTGAGTACCCCAATCGGGACGAGTGGTCCCCCAACTGAATGGTCGCTACTACTTATGTCTGCTTCTGACCCTTTCCTGGCTAGTTCATCTACTATATCATTCCCTTCTATATTGCTATGTCCGGGAACCCAGCAGAGCTTTACCTGGTTAGTGTGGCAGATTTTGTTTAATTTCTTCCTACAGTTTAAAACTGCTTTTGATCTTATGGTCTCACTGGCTAAGGCTTTGATAGCAGCCTGGCTGTCCACGAAAAAAGTAATCTCCGAAGAGCTAAGATTTTCTTGGTGTGCCAAATCAGCTGCTTTTTCAATGGCAAAGATCTCGGCCTGAAAGACACTACAGTCAGCCGGGAGTGTATATGACGCTCTGATGTTGAGAGATTGGCAAAACACTCCAGCACCTGTTCCTGATTCCATTTTTGAACCATCAGTGTAGAAAGGGATAACCTGTTTACTTATAAGTGAATTAGGATCCCAACCCTGTCTTTCTGGTATGAAAATAGAAAATTTCCTGTCGAAATCTAGTAAAGGGGGGATGTAATCGGTGGTCTCTCTCAGTCCTGGAATCGTGTCATATCTTTGTAAGATTGACCCGTGGCCATAAGTGCTGTGCCTCCAAAAGCTCAGTTCTCTTAAACGAATTGCAGTTTTGGCTGCCGTGCACTTTATGAACTCATCCAGAGCCGGGAGGTCCAAGATCATTTCCAATCCAGCTTGTGGTGTGGATCTTTGAGCCCCTGTTATTCCTATACAGGCTAGTCTCTGTACCTTATTCAGGTTCTTGAGATAGCTTGATTTATCCACCGCCTTCCACCATACAATAGAGCCATAGGTAAGAATGGGTCTGACAATCGCTGTGTACATCCATTGGATGACTTGCGGTCGCATACCCCAACGTACACCGAAGGTCTTTTTGCATGTGTAGAATGCACATAATGCTTTTTTCATTCTTTCCTCCGTATTACGCTTCCATGTAAGCTTGGAGTCGAGGATTACGCCTAGAAATTTAGCTTCCTTAGAAAGTTTTAGAGGAATACCATTTAGTTTGGGAGGGTTGAAGCCCTCCAGTTTCAGTTTCTTCGTGAACAAGACTAGCTCTGTCTTGGTGGGGTTGACCCCGAGACCGTTCTTAGTTGTCCAAGAAGATAAATCTTTTAATGCATTTTCCATAATGTTTTCGATGATGGTAAGAAACTTGCCTGATACCAAAACCACTATGTCATCTGCATATGCTACTATGTATTTTAATGCCCTGATCTTTGAACTTTGTGAGAATTTTGTTGACTACGAGGATCCAGAGTAGGGGTGAGATGACTCCTCCCTGCGGTGTGCCTCTAGTAACTGTTTTCTCGATAGTGCTAACTCCTATTTGAGAGTTGATAATTCTGCCATTTAACATGGTGAAGATCCAATCGACAATGACAGATTCAACCCCAACTTCAACTAAGGCAGTCCTGATCGATTCCGTTTTAACATTATTAAACGCACCCTCGATATCAAGAAATGCTGCTAGTGTATATTCTTTATGTTCAAGACTTTTCTCAATATGTGAAACTACTTCAGGCAGAGCAGTCTCCACTGATTTACCTTTAAGGTAAGCGTGTTGGTAGTTGCACAAATTGTTTTCGTTGAGAAGTTCTCTAACATGTAGATCAATAATCCTCTCCAGTGTCTTAAGGAGAAACGAAGAGAGACTTATTGGTCTATAATCCTGAGCGGTCGAGTGAGTCGGTTTCCCTGCTTTTGGGATAAAGACTACCTTGACCTTTTTCCAGCTATTAGGGACGTATCTAAGTTTAATTCACATAATAAACATCAAAATCGCAAAATAATTTCAGGCGTTACAAATACGTTGTAAACGAAAAAACAACTTCGCGATCAGCTGTCATGGCGTCATGGCAACAGAACCCACAGTTGGGACGGAGTGAGAGAGTCATAGATAGAGAAAGAGTGAGAAAGGAATAGAAACGCGGGAAGGGGAGTACCGGCATCACGTACCTGCACGCATTAAACTTTATCGATTATTTTTACTTACTTCGGCTTACGCAAATCGTCAGATTATATATTATTCGTGAGCGTTGAATTATTGCCTTCAAAATAAAAAAAAATTTAACCACGCTCGAGAAAGTCAAGATCGCGTTTTTTTTGCAAGTTTGTAACCCATCTACTTCTTATCGTCAATCGAAAATTGTCGGATTAGTGGAATATACACTTTTAACTTTCCCTACCCTACACTCTTAACTTACCCTACCTTAATCTGACGCGCTCGAGAATTTCAGATGATCAATTTTTTTTTACTAATCTGATCCTTTATCCTTGACGCGCGGCCACATATACGGGACTAATACTTGGTGGAGGTATTCAATGGGGTACTAGGTACTTCCCTGTATATTAATCTGCCGCGCTTTAGTAAATCCCAAAATCCCTTCTTGGGCTCCCCTACTATAATTGTTGTGGGAGATACTAAAACCAGCACCTTAAAGTATAATGTGACATTCACGATACTTTGTTGTGCGAATGCAAACTTTAGCCTACAACTTAATGCTTTGGTCCTACCTAAGCTAATAGCTGTGCTACTTTTAAAAAATATCCCAAATGTTAATTAGAGGTACCTCCAAATATTTCGTCCAACTTCCTTTTCAAGAAGAAACACATCTCTTGCTAGGTTGCGGTCACAAAGGTCAGCGTTTGTTCGTTTTTTACAATTAGAAATTCGAAATAAAACCATCTTTCTATGAGGAAAACAAACAAGTATTCAAGGGCGGATCCAGACTTTTAATCATGGCTCACACACTCAATATATAGACGAGTTTTTACTCACTGCTTCAAAATGTTCTTTAATGTTCTGTAAAGGAGGCTGACTTAAATAACTTAATGTGCATCTTAACATTATATTTACACATTTCAAGGGCTAATGTGACAACTTTAGTTATAAAATTAAAAAAATCAACGACGCTGATACCTACCACTATCAGAACCCTCGACGATTACAACGAGCAGTCCGATTCCAACCCCGCAACCATAAACATCAATACTTGTAAAACTAGTAATAAGTTGCATTTTCAATAAAATGTATTTTTTTATTAAAAATCCTTTTTTGAAAAATTAATTGGTGCCCGAGCAGGGACACGTTAAATTGTTAAAAAAGTGTTTGTTAAATTAAAAGTGAATTAAATTCAGTGGGTGAAAAACCATGCAAACAAAAACAATTCAATTTAAAAGGCATTCGAGAAGGAGAAAACAGAAAGGAACACACCGACGAAGTATCCTTCAGCCACGAGAACCTAGATACAAGACTCAGACCTAAGACCTGAGCAAGGGGGAACGATTCAAAGACTGCAGACTTAAAACACCTGAAGCAAAGAAGAGGACATTCACATTACCCACTTGATTAGAGAAGTAGGTGCATCAGTAGCCGAAATCTCAACATAATAGTACGAAAGTAAGAATATTTTGTATTAATTCAAAAGGTTTTAAAATTCATTCGCATCATTAAAAATTATATTGTATAAGTAAGAAGTGGTTGAAGTTTACAAGAAAAATAATAAGTGTAAAAACATTTCCATCAAAAACTGATAAGCAAAAAAGAAATTGTGAATATTCAGGGAAAATTGATTTGTAAAAGAAAAAAACAGAATGGCAATGACACCAGAAGAACTTTCGACAGTAGTGAGTAGGTTGGTGGCTGACGCCAACCGAAAACTAGTAGAAGAGGTTAATAAACTAACCAAACAACTTTCGGCGTTGACGACAAGAGACGACATCGAACCTCACAAGGACATAACGATAGACCCAACAGTAGTAGTCGGCGGAGGCCGACACCTTAACGGTGTGAGTGGTATCCGCATATATACAGATCACCAACCATTAACGTTTGCTATTGATGATAAAAACCCAAACGCAAAAATAAAACGCTGGCGCGCCTTTATAGAAGTATACGCTCCGGAAATTATATACAAACCAGGTAAGGAGAATATCGTAGCTGATGCTCTCAGTAGACAGGAACTCAATATGATGAACGAAGACGAATCAGAAGCAGGAACTGTCCACAGTGCAGAGAGTAGTCCCATTTCAGATGTAAAAAGAGTAAACCAAGGTCTTAAGAATTTTAAAGTACAATTAATCATAGACGAATCACTTAAGAATAAAATAATTTCAAAACAAATCCACACAGGCTACTGGAGACATACAGTGCTTTTGAAAGATTTAGACATACATATGTAGTAAGAGAAATTAAAACAATAATAGAAACAGGCTTAACTGTAGGAATTTATAGTACCGAAGAGATATTCTTCAAAATTAAAGATAAACCAACAGTTAAGTTCTTATTCTGTAATCAAATAGTTGAAGATGTAACCGATAAGGAAGAGCAATTAGGTATTATCACTGCTGAACGCAACCGATAGTAGGGGAGCCCAGGGTGCTAAATCGGGATTTACTCGAGCGTCAAAGAGACCTATTGGATTGCGAAGCTTAGATGATAAGAAGAAAAAAATTTCATATCATATATACACTTTCATCGGTGGGGGGAGCGGCTATAAATTTTCAAAAATGTAAAAAAAACAGTTGCATGGACATACTCGAGCGCGTCAGATATTAATAGCATCCATGTCCTACGTATTTTTGAAAATATACGTATCGCGGCCATTACTAGAATTTGCAAAAAAAATCGCCATTTTGAAATACTCTAGCGCGTCAGATTATGATATATATGGTTCATTAATATACCCTAAACGTGCTGTCTCTTAATCTGACGATTATCTGGAGGGATTCGCCTAATCTGACAATGGCAAGATTTTTTTTTGCATTTTTTCAAATCTTTTAACTTAACAAATTGAAAAACTGAGAACCGGCTTACTCTGACGATATTCTAATACATTTCTACATTTTTGTAATGTATCTAACGTAAATTTGATAGTTTTTTGTAAATAAGTTTCAGCACAAAACACACACTTTACATTAATGTCACTCAAAGTAACTTTTTTCTAAATTTTAATTCACATGGTTAGGTTAGGTTAGGTTGCAAGGGGTGTGCACAGCATGAAGCTGTTGCGTACACGGGGGCCTATTGGTCCATTGTGATCCCCTGTAAAAGTAAAAAATTTTTAGCATCGATGCTCCTCAATTCTGTCGATTACCGTAGACTGGCTCGTTAACGAACCAGCCTGTGCTATCTATAAATTTCCTCATGCTTGCCATTGAAACCTGTGCTAGATCATCCAGTTCTCCAACAAACCTGTTTCCGAAATGACGGAGTCGGCTGGTTTGGAGTTTCGGACAGTTGCAGAGCAGGTGTTTAATGGTTTCCATTTCCTCCTCATCCTGACAGCTCCTACAGAAATCGGGTGCAAATGCACCTATTCTGTTAGCCATTGTGCCAATGGCGCAATGACCTGTTAGTACACCTGTCAAGATTTTAATGTTCTTTTTACTCAGCGATAGAATATACCGAGTTTCCTTTTCATTTGTGTTAGGCCATAAACTCCTAGAGATTACACAATCATCCCTGGATTTCCAGGAGATATTGATTTTCTCTTTTAGTTTAAGGTCTATCTTCCTCTTGAGTACCCCAATCGGGACGAGTGGTCCCCCAACTGAATGGTCGCTACTACTTATGTCTGCTTCTGACCCTTTCCTGGCTAGTTCATCTACTATATCATTCCCTTCTATATTGCTATGTCCGGGAACCCAGCAGAGCTTTACCTGGTTAGTGTGGCAGATTTTGTTTAATTTCTTCCTACAGTTTAAAACTGCTTTTGATCTTATGGTCTCACTGGCTAAGGCTTTGATAGCAGCCTGGCTGTCCACGAAAAAAGTAATCTCCGAAGAGCTAAGATTTTCTTGGTGTGCCAAATCAGCTGCTTTTTAAATGGCAAAGATCTCGGCCTGAAAGACACTACAGTCAGCCGGGAGTGTATATGACGCTCTGATGTTGAGAGATTGGCAAAACACTCCAGCACTTGTTCCTGATTCCATTTTTGAACCATCAGTGTAGAAAGGGATAACCTGTTTACTTATAAGTGAATTAGGATCCCAACCCTGTCTTTCTGGTATTAAAATAGAAAATTTCCTGTCGAAATCTAGTAAAGGGGGGATGTAATCGGTGGTCTCTCTCAGTCCTGGAATCGTGTCATATCTTTGTAAGATTGACCCGTGGCCATAAGTGCTGTGCCTCCAAAAGCTCAGTTCTCTTAAACGAATTGCAGTTTTGGCTGCCGTGCACTTTATGAACTCATCCAGAGCCGGGAGGTCCAAGATCATTTTCAATCCAGCTTGTGGTGTGGATCTTTGAGCCCCTGTTATTCCTATACAGGCTAGTCTCTGTACCTTATTCAGGTTCTTGAGATAGCTTGATTTATCCACCGCCTTCCACCATACAATAGAGCCATAGGTAAGAATGGGTCTGACAATCGCTGTGTACATCCATTGGATGACTTGCGGTCGCATACCCCAACGTACACCAAAGGTCTTTTTGCATGTGTAGAATGCACATCATGCTTTTTTCATTCTTTCCTCCATATTACGCTTCCATGTAAGCTTGGAGTCGAGGATTACGCCTAGAAATTTAGCTTCCTTAGAAAGTTTTAGAGGAATACCATTTAGTTTGGGAGGGTTGAAGCCCTCCAGTTTCAGTTTCTTCGTGAACAAGACTAGCTCTGTCTTGGTGGGGTTGACCCCGAGACCGTTCTTAGTTGTCCAAGAAGATAAATCTTTTAATGCATTTTCCATAATGTTTTCGATGATGGTAAGAAACTTGCCTGATACCAAAACCACTATGTCATCTGCATATGCTACTATGTATTTTAATGCCCTGATCTTTGAACTTTGTGAGAATTTTGTTGACTACGAGGATCCAGAGTAGGGGTGAGATGACTCCTCCCTGCGGTGTGCCTCTAGTAACTGTTTTCTCGATAGTGCTAACTCCTATTTGAGAGTTGATAATTCTGCCATTTAACATGGTGAAGATCCAATCGACAATGACAGATTCAACCCCAACTTCAACTAAGGCAGTCCTGATCGATTCCGTTTTAACATTATTAAACGCACCCTCGATATCAAGAAATGCTGCCAGTGTATATTCTTTATGTTCAAGACTTTTCTCAATATGTGAAACTACTTCAGGCAGAGCAGTCTCCACTGATTTACCTTTAAGGTAAGCGTGTTGGTAGTTGCACAAATTGTTTTCGTTGAGAAGTTCTCTAACATGTAGATCAATAATCCTCTCCAGTGTCTTAAGGAGAAACGAAGAGAGACTTATTGGTCTATAATCCTGAGCGGTCGAGTGAGTCGGTTTCCCTGCTTTTGGGATAAAGACTACCTTGACCTTTTTCCAGCTATTAGGGACGTATCTAAGTTTAATTCACATAATAAACATCAAAATCGCAAAATAATTTCAGGCGTTACAAATACGTTGTAAACGAAAAAACAACTGCGCGATCAGCTGTCATGGCGTCATGGCAACAGAACCCACAGTTGGGACGGAGTGAGAGAGTCATAGATAGAGAAAGAGTGAGAAAGGAATAGAAACGCGGGAAGGGGAGTACCGGCATCACGTACCTGCACGCATTAAACTTTATCGATTATTTTTACTTACTTCGGCTTACGCAAATCGTCAGATTATATATTATTCGTGAGCGTTGAATTGTTACCTTCAAAATAAAAAAAAATTTAACCACGCTCGAGAAAGTCAAGATCGCGTTTTTTTTTTACAAGTTTGTAACCCATCTACTTCTTATCGTCAATCGAAAATTGTCGGATTAGTGGAATATACACTTTTAACTTTCCCTACCCTACACTCTTAACTTACCCTACCTTAATCTGACGCGCTCGAGAATTTCAGATGATCAATTTTTTTTTACTAATCTGATCCTTTATCCTTGACGCGCGGCCACATATACGGGACTAATACTTGGTGGAGGTATTCAATGGGGTACTAGGTACTTCCCTGTATATTAATCTGCCGCGCTTTAGTAAATCCCAAAATCCCTTCTTGGGCTCCCCTACTATAATTGTTGTGGGAGATACTAAAACCAGCACCTTAAAGTATAATGTGACATTCACGATACTTTGTTGTGCGAATGCAAACTTTAGCCTACAACTTAATGCTTTGGTCCTACCTAAGCTAATAGCTGTGCTACTTTTAAAAAATATCCCAAATGTTAATTAGAGGTACCTCCAAATATTTCGTCCAACTTCCTTTTCAAGAAGAAACACATCTCTTGCTAGGTTGCGGTCACAAAGGTCAGCGTTTGTTCGTTTTTTACAATTAGAAATTCGAAATAAAACCATCTTTCTATGAGGAAAACAAACAAGTATTCAAGGGCGGATCCAGACTTTTAATCATGGCTCACACACTCAATATATAGACGAGTTTTTACTCACTGCTTCAAAATGTTCTTTAATGTTCTGTAAAGGAGGCTGAAATAAATAACTTAATGTGCATCTTAACATTATATTTACACATTTCAAGGGCTAATGTGACAACTTTAGTTATAAAATTATTTTAGAACACTGTTTCATTCCAAGATTCCAACAGTTTTCTAAATATGCCATACTCTTATTTAAGAGCTAAAACACAATTGTTTAGAGGGTTTTTGGGGCATTTCACGCAGAAATGTAAGAATCGTTTTAAAACGTATCTTTTTTCCAAAAATGATATATACTTTTCATGTTTCCATTTCTATTAATGCGAAGAACGCTACAAAAATTCAAAAACCCAGAAAATAAGAGAGGATCTGATATGAAGAATTTTTGGGCTCTTTTTTACGTAGTTCTTTCGAATTCAATTTTCTATTATTACTATCGCTATCAGTCTGCTAACTCGTAGATGCTAGACAATATTTTGATCTTAAAGGAGTCAACAAAACTTAAAAATTGTAGAGAGAAAATGTTTGGTTAATGAATATAAGGAAATAGGTGCATTTAAGTACATAATTTCTCTAAAAATTAAATTAAAAAAAATTAAGGTAAACATATAAGTTGTTTTTTCTTTAAATCTTACAAATTACACGTTTCAAAATCTCTTTTTACTTCAAATCTTATCAATTAGCCATTAGTTTAACAAAAGTGTCACTTTTGCAGTTTTTGGGACATTTATATTATTGAAATTCTTTGTAATTCTTGTTTAAATCTCAGTTCTAGAGAATCCAAAGCAAATTCACTTTAAAAAGTAGATTTTTTTAATTTTTAAAGATCTTAAAAGCTTTTGTATTCAACAGAAAATCAATTTTGAAAGAAATAAAATGCACGAGTGGGTCGGTAGAACTTGCTTATGTCTTCCAAAAAGTCTGTTTAAAAATATTTATTATTATATTTTAAGATTTAAAAATGTATCTGCAAAATAAGTTGTTCTTAAAAATTTAAATGCCATTTTATTTCTCAAAAAAAAAACAGAATTGAGCGGTTTTTTTTAAATTGATTTTTACATATAAAATTTTTAAATTTTGTCTTAAAAAATATTTTTGGTATGCAGTTGTTAGTGCTTATATACATTAAAGAATACGGTCATGGCTATTCTGCCGTCTGCCGGAGTTTACATTACAAAATAAACTAATAAAAATAAGAAAAAGGAGGAAATATAATTGAAATTACTCGATTTAAACAGAAATTTACAAAAAAGATTTTTAATGTAGTAAAGTTAAATTTAATTAATTTCGGATGAGAAGCGAGAGTTTGATTTTTTACAATTTTAATGATTTGAAACATAAATAAAAAAGTCAATTTTAATGGTGATTTGAAACACAAAAAGTAATAATTTTAATGATTTGAAACAAAAAGCATTGTAGAGCATACGTGTGATTTTAGAAACTATTACGGTACATTTGAGCATGTTTACAAAATTTGTACAATTTATACCAACCCCGAGCACCATTTAATATTTCGTGAAGACTATTGATAGACAAACAACTTTCTTGGAAATACAATCGCCGAATTTCTTGCAAAATTGGGCACACAGCTATAAAATGGTAAACATCTTCTAGTTCTCTTCTGTTACACAGGTTACAAATTTGCTGCAAATCAACTCTATGGGGGATGAAATTAAGGTTGAGAATTTCCACCCTTGCTTTAAAAACTTTACTTATTAAATCGGCTGAGTTTTTAACATTAAAATAGCTTTCTTCCGTAGGTATTCGGTGATTGAGTTTACTATAAATATTTCTAGAAGAAGACGATGATGCTCTGGTCAAGTGTTGATCAAATATTGCGTCATCTATTCTTGAGATGATAGTTGCAGAAAAATCCTGCCACTCATGCAGATTTCGTTCAGTTATTGAAAACGCGATGTCATGAGATAGAGCCAGCTGGTTCCATTCCCTGAAGGGTGATGCATTTGTTTGCAATAGTCTAACCAATATCAATTTATGAAGACTGGTATCACTTCTTCTCATCACTCTCGTATAATAGTCTGAAATAGCCTTAAGGTGAGAGCTACAGAGTAGAAGTGTTTTAAAGTCGGGCAGTTTTTTCTTGTGTTTTCCCCAATAACTAAGTTCCCAATCTCGATATACTTTTGACAATATTTTCATTAAGAGTCAATTTAATAAATACGAGTGAAAAAACAATAAAGTGACAATTATATATGCACAAATCTTGCATTTAAAATAAGTTCTTTTTATTTTTCTTTTTTGATTTTTGATTGAATAAGTTGCAAATAATCAAAATTCCTTTGTTTCTCTTCAAACCTTTAAATAAAAACTTATTTTCTCAATTGTTGCATTTATGTCTGGACCTAACAGCAAACGAACCCGTCCATCAGACACCGCGAATAAACCAAAAAAAAACATAAATAACTCACCTCGAACCTCGCCACAGCAAACTTCAAAAAGAATGGCTTATGATGACAGTGCCTTGTTGTCCAAATTGGATGAAAAACTCGAGAAGCAAAGTGAGTTAATAATATCCCTCTTAACAAAACAAATTAAAAATGACAACGAGGAACTTGCAAAAAAGATTCAAGTTCAATTTGACTTTGTAAACAAAAACATAAACGAAATTAATATGAAAGTTCAACAACTCGAGAGTGCAAACACTAACATTAATACCGAAATTGAATCACTTAAATCAGATGTAAACAGAATTAAATCTGAGCTCAATAACACCAAACAAGAACTAGAGCAAAATAGGAATAAGCTCTCATCAATTAAAACCGAACTCGCAGATGCATCAACAACAATAAACAATCTTGATAGCAAATTAGTAGCCAGTGATGCAGTGATATTCGGTGTCCCCCATACCCCCGATGAAAACTTAAGAACGCTCTTTAACCATCTCTGTCACACACTCGATATTAAACCACCGGTATTGATTGATTTGTTTCGCACTCGCCCGAAAGAAAAATCTGATACTAACACAGTCATAATTATTAAATTTAAATCACCATATGAAAAAAATGTCCTCCTCACTTCAATTGCTAAACACATTAAAAACAATAAAACGCAACTATGCCTCAATGATATTGGTCTTAAATCAACTGCCCAATTCTTTATACGCGAATCATTATCAAATAAAAACAACAATTTAATTCGGCACGCTATTCAACTAAAGAAAGTAAACAAAATTGCTGCGGTGTTTACTATTCGCGGACGAGTATATGTCAAGCGGCTGCTGTCAGATGTCAAAGGAGTATGTGTCGATAACGTAGAAGACCTTGATGGAATTGCCAGTCTAACATTACATGAAAACTGATTTATATAATTATTTTATTTGTTATTATTATTATTATTTTTCTTTTTTCACTTCACTGCATACTATTACTAAATAATTTATAAAACAGATTTACATAAATTATATTGTTTATGTTTTTTTTTATTTTTTTTTCTCAATTACTTTTTATTTTAAATTTTTTTCTCTTATTTCTTTCGCTTTTGATAATTTCATTCATACTTTTTTTCAAATTTATTTCTCTTTGAATATACAATAAATCCTGTGCTACATAACATCTCATCTTTAGTTTTGCATATTATTTAATAATTAGCTATTTCTTTATCCTTTGAAGGTGACGTTTTATCTTAAAACTTGTGGAACTACTTTGTGAAGAAAAAAAAAAAAAAAAAAAAAAAAAAAAAACTATTCGAATTTTTAACTCCTATTATATTATCTCGTTCAAAATGGAACAAGCTGATATTGGAGGAAGGTACGCAGGCAGTAGTAGTGACGGCATCTTACGGTCCATGATTAGAATCTTAAATAATAATCAAGTTGAAGGTCTTCGGGTGTGTCACTTCAACGCACAAAGCTTATTTTGTAAAATTGATGAATTTAGGGATGTGTTTGAAGGTTCTGATACCGATATCATCTGTGTTTCTGAAACTTGGTTTCTGGATTCAAATAGTGACGGAATGTATAGCCTGGGAAATTATAAGTTATATCGCGCCGATAGATGTGGGAGAAGAGGTGGGGGAGTGGCGGTGTATGTACGCAAAAATCTTGCCTGTAAATTTAACTGCAAGTCCGAAGAGGGGTGTGTATTGGAATATATTTTCATAGATATTATAGCTGAAAATAGTTCTTTAACAATAGGCGTTGTGTATAGACCTCATAACGATGTTCCTTTAACCCCGTTGCTCACGCTTTTGGAAAATTTTTCTTTGCGCTCTTCTAAAGTGCTTGTTTGTGGTGACTTTAATAGTAACCTTCTAACAGAAAACCTTCTAGTTGATGAAATGAGGACATTTAATTTGTTTCCAGTTAACACGACCATTGCCACGCATTTTGTAGGTGGATCGGAAACACTCTTAGATGTTTTTTTTGTAAGTGATCTGTGTGATGTTTTACATTATGACCAGCTGTCTGCACCAGCTTTTTCAAAACACGATCTTATTTACTTAGCGTTTGATTTTGGGATAGATAGCCTCGACACCACATTTGAGTATCGAGATTTTAGCAGAGTAGATTATTCTCGCTTGGAACAACAGGTAAATTGTATTGAATGGGATAGAGTTTACTATTTCGCTTCCCCCAATGATCAAGTGGAATATCTGAATTCTAGCATTTTAAATCTGTTTAACAGCAACATTCCAATCAGAACTAGAACTTTAAATTGTGGACAGCGTCCCTGGTTTTCGAATGAAATTCGAAGGCTCTTATTTCAGCGGGATCAAGCATACAGAGTGTGGAAAAGATATAGATTAGATATTCACCTTCAAAATTATCGTACTCTTCGTAACCAAGCCGTTAGTAAAATAAAATCAGCTAAAATTGAAATGTACAGTAGAAAGCTAGGAACAACATCAAATAAACGTCAACTATGGAAAAATCTAAAGGAAATTGGGATAGGGAAACAAAACATGGAATGTAAAGAGAATATCGATGTAGAGGTATTAAATCAAAACTTTGTTTCGCTTCCTTTTCCACATCTTTCTCGATATTCATCTGAAAATCATGAACTTATTGCTTCCCACTCAGACTTAACATTTGAATTTATTGGCGTGGAAAGCACTGAAATTGTTGAAAGCCTACTTAGTATTAAATCGAACGCGGTTGGCTTTGATAGTATACACCCAGTTTTTGTTAAGGCTATTTTACCGTATATTCTGCCTTACCTAACGCATTTATTCAATACAATTATAATGACTGGTATTTTCCCAAATGTTTGGAAACAAGCGAAAATTTTGCCAATTCCAAAGGGTCGAAATACAAATGATTACAGACCAATTTCCATTCTTCCTTATTTGTCCAAAGTTTTTGAGAGAGTTCTCCAAAAACAACTCAATGCTTACTTAAGGGCGCAAAACCTCATGTCCCCTAAGCAGTTTGGTTTTCGTGAGCAGCATAGCTGCACGACAGCTATTATAAATGTAGTTGAAGATATTAGACGATGACTTTGTAACATTTTTAGTACTGCTCGACTTCTCAAAAGCCTTCGACACGGTGGATCATCGTAATCTATGTTATAAACTCTCTCGCAAGTATGGTTTATCTCCATCTGCAGTTCGTTTAATAAAAACGTATTTGGAAGATAGAGTGCAAGCGGTCTCTGTAAATAATAAAATTTCAAGCTTTCTTCCCACATTTAGAGGAGTTCCGCAGGGTTCCATCTTGGGTCCCCTTCTATTTTCGTTGTACATAAACGAACTTCCAGAATTGATCTCGGGATGTTCAATTCAAATGTATGCGGATGACGTCCAGCTATTCAAAAGCTGTCCCCTCGGACTTATTGAAGATGGTGCACGTACAATTAATAACGACCTTGCCAAAATTCTCAGTTGGTCACAGGATAATGGACTTTTCCTTAATCCACTTAAGTCCAAATGCATCGTTATTAGTAGGAAAGTGCTTAATTTAGATTATTTCCCAAACATAATTTTGAATGGTACACCAATCGCATATGCATCTAGTGCAAGAAACCTCGGTATGTTGTTTAATAGGACGCTAACTTGGGACAGCCATATAAATGCAGCCGTGGGTAAGGCCTATGGAGTGCTTAGAATGTTATGGTCTTCGCAACATTACACGCCGCTCAATATTCGGATTATGCTAGCCAAAACTGTAGTTGTTCCTATTTTAACATACGGTTGTGAAGTCTTCTGCAACTGTGACGCTGGTAGCAGGAGAAAATTGAATGTCGCTTTCAATAATACAGCTCGTTACATATTTGGTCTACGTCGATATGATCGTATATCTGGATTTTCGCTTCAAATTTATAATATTTCCCTCGACCACCTTCTTCGGTACAGGACACTTCTCTTACTTTACAATATTATTCAAACACAACAACCTTGTAGTTTATTTAATAGGATACGGTTCAGCTCTTCCAGCAGATCCCTAATGCTTATACACCCTCGGTTTTCTTGTCGGACCTCAGAACAACAATTCTTCGTCAATGCTATTCGCCTGTGGAATCTCCTTCCAACTAATTTAAAAAGAACAAATGCCGAAGCAAAGTTTCGCAGAGATCTTCGAAGTTATTTTCAAAGTGCATAGATTTCAAATCTGCCTTCCAATCATTACGCAACTGGGATTTCAATAAGTGAGATGTATGTAAAAATTAAATTTGATTCAAAATAATATGTAGTATTAAAATATAAACTCTTTCTATGTATGTAGCTTTTTCTCCATTTTTTTTTTATATTGTATTTAATTAGCAGAACACTAATTTATAAGATTTATTTCTTACTGTGTATGCAATAAATGAATAAACTAAACTAAACTAAACTAAACTAAGGTTTCTTATATAAATTGGTGGTAATCCTGTTTCGACATGAATCGCGTAGGTCGGCGTGGAGTTCGGCAAACGAAAAATGCGTTTGAGAAAATGTCTTTGGACCAACTCAAACTCTTCGAACGGAGTAACCCCAAATGCTTGTATCCCATAGCATATACAGGTGTTGACTGTAGCATTAAAAACTTTGAATTTTGACGATTGGTCAATATCGGGATTTGCAAAAAAAGTCGGCCACATTGAATTCAATGCTAACTTAGCTTCACTGCTTTTTTTCTTGGCGTGCTTGGAAAAGTTTAAGTTATATGTAAACAGAACTCCTAGCAATGGCGGATCCAGGGGGGGGTCGTAGGGGTCATGACCCCCCCCCCCCCCTGGGAGATAATTTGTTTGCTTTTTCTTAGGAATTCCCTTCAATTCAAAACTAATCGTATTGCGTTAATGGATATGACCCCCATTATATTTTCAATTATTTATTTTTTGTATATGAAAACAACATTTGTATTTTACTTCCTTAAACTTTGTTGCTAAAAATACTACTTTTAACTGAGGACTGGACCAAGGACATAATATGAATCGGAAATTCAGCCTATTCCAAAAACGCAGCACAAATTCATCAACTTTTGACCAACTGACGATCCAGGGGGGTCATATGAGCAATAAAGCTTATACAGTTAAGTTGTATAAGTAAAGATTTCATCTATAGATTTATTAGTTATTTAACGACATTCACCAAAAAGTGGTTTGCTGTCAAAAACAACTAAAACTTTTGTTTTTACTCAATTTAGAATTTAAAAAACTTTAGTCATGCTTTAAATTATTTTCATAAAAATTGTTTCTAAGAAAAAGAGCAAATATTCAGGTTCTTAAGAAGAAACCTTGAATACGAGATCATCAATTTTATATTAAGTTGCCTTTGAATTCCTTAAACTAGCCTTCAATTTTATTATTAAATTTTTTTAACACACATAAATAGTGAACATTGAAGTGATTTTTACTGGCGACATATAGGAACTATTTCAAAATTCTTCTTTCTGTGCAAGCTCTTGTCAATGATCAAATGATCGAATTGATGATGATTTTTTATGATCAAAAATGTAATTTTTTTTTGAGAAAAACTTATTTTGCAGGTACATTTTTAAATCTTAAAATATAGGAAATATTTTTAAATAGACTTTTTGGAAGAAATTAGCAAAGTTCTAGCGACCCAGTCGTGCATTTTATTTCTTTTTAAAATTTGTTTTCTGTTGAATACAAATGATCTTAAAAAATTAAATAAATCTACTTTTGCTTTGGATGCTCTAGAACTGAGATTTTAACACGAATTTCAATAATACAAATCTCCCAAAAAAATCAAGTGACACTTTTATTAAACTAATGGCTAATGAAAAACATAATAAACGTTTCATATCTATTGATATGAAAGCTTTGAAACGTGTAATTCGTGAGTGCTACAAAAACTTTTCTTTCCAACTTATTTGTTTACCTACCTTACTTTGATTTAATTTAATTTAATTTTTTAGAGAAATTATGTACTTAAATGCAACTATTTCCTTAAATTCAAGAACCAAACCTTTTTATTTCTACAATTTTTAAGTTTTGTTGACCCCTTTAAGATCAACATATACGAGTAAGCAGATTGATAATGATAGTAATAAGAGACTCCCGAAAATTGAGTTCGAAAAAACTACGTCAAAAAAAGCCCGACATTTCTACATATCAGATCCTCTCTCATTTTCTGGATTTTTGAATTTTTGCAGCATTCTTCGCATTAATAGAAATGAAAACAAGAAAAGTATATTGTATTTTTAGAAAAAAGCAACGTTTCAAAACAATTTCCTACATTTCTGCGCGAAATGCACCAAAAACCCTCTAAACTATTGTGTTTTAGCTCTTAAATATGGCATATTTAGAAAATTGTTGGAATCTTGGAATACTTTCATATGTAGGGAGTTATCCAAATTAAAAAGTTAGACCATACCTTGCTGGACAACAGTGTTCTAAAATAATTTGATAACTAAAGTTGTCATTTTAGCAATTATTAAAGTTTTTTAGCTTCCTTTACAAAACATTAAAGAACATTTTTAAGCGGTGTGTAAAAACTCATCTAAGTGTGTGACCCCCCCCTAATGAAAAGTCTGGATCCGCCCTTGACTCCTAGATACTTAAATTCACGTACACATTCAATCCGTTCACTACCAAGTCTCCAGGCTTCTTCAGGAGCTCTTCTACATTGTCGGTTTTCAAATATCATTGCTTTTGTTTTTTGAACGTTAATTTGAAGTTGCAGTGAAAAAGGATTGTCGGCAAGTAATATCAAATCATCAGCATAGAGCAAAACTTTGATGAGAGTTCCCGCAAAGATTATGCCACCCGGTAGAATATCAGGACTGTCATCAATAAACAGAGCGAATATCAGAGGGCTTAAAATGCATCCTTGTGGAACACCTGCCATTGTTTCGAACCACTCTGACAGTTTAGATCCATCCCATACAGCTGCGTTTGAAGATTTCAGAAATTGAAAATACAGCATCAAAAATTTTCGTGATACTCCCATATTTGAGAGCTTATAAAGCAAAGCCTGTCTGTTCACTGTGTCGAATGCAGCTTTGAAATCAACGAAACAAACATAAAGTTTTTATTTTTTTCAATCTGATTTCTAGCTAAGCTAGTCAACGCAAATATGTGATCCATAGTGGTGAACCCAGAGCGGAAGCCAGCTTGAAATATGCTAAGAAGATTAGTTCTTTCAGTCCAGCTAGATAATCTTTCATAAAGAATTCTAGCAAATATCTTTCTAAGCGAGTTGAGAATGGATAATCCCCTGTAGTTATCAGGATGATTGGGATCTCCTTTCTTAAATATTGTGAAAATGAGGGCTTTAGTAAAATTTGAAGGAACACAAGCATTCTCATAGAGGCGGTTGAAGAAATCCAGAATGTAGGTCTTTAAGCTATTGTTCGAATTTTTGAAAAACTCTACTGGTATACCATCGCTTCCAGGTGCTTTGTTGTTTTTCATTTTCGTGAGAGTTATGTCCAATTCACTAAACGATATTGAGCAGTCCAGGTCGGAAACACACGTGTTCTGTAGCGCAAAGCTGAAAGTATGAAGATTCTCTTCAGCCGACAACATAGAGAGTTTGCGTAATTTATTGCAATCGCTATCAAACCATTTGTTTTTAGGAATGAAATGAACAAAAGTGTGGTTCCCTGCTGGTACCGAAGCATAAACTAATCTTATTATATTGTTTTCAATTTCTTCTATTGTGGCTGTTGACTGTTGTTGAAGATGATTTAAGTTGTGATTTAGAAGAGCTTTGTACCGATCAGCTTTGTTTTGCATCCATTTTAGTTTCCGGAAATTGTTGTTCTCGTTCTTCGAAGTTTGTTTCAACAGCAATTGGCATGTGAGCCGAGAAATTGGCCAGTAGCACCTTAAAATCTCTTATTACATTGCCCCATTCTCCAAACGTTGCACATAGGTCAATAACTGATTTTCCTTGACCGCTGATAAATGTAAATTCACCATATTCATCACCTTTTGCCACCCCATTCAGCACGAATAGGCCAAAGTTTTCGAAAAATTTAGATAGTAGTTTGCCGTTCCTATTAAGCGTTTCATCTTTAGAATTTCTGGTTCTTTCGAAAATAACTTGATTTTGTAAGAAGTGCACAGATGAATTCTGATAGTCACCAATTCGAGCATTGAAATCTCCAATTAGCATAGTATTTTCCAAGAAAGAATTGGTCATGACTCATGAGGTTACACACGTTATCAAAATCATTTTGCCAGTTATTGCAGTTTAAATATACCGGAATAATATGGTAGTTTAAATTGTTACATGTTATATGAACCACAATTGTGTTTTCGATGTTTTTAAATTCTACAAAATGAGAAATTTTACATTTTATGCCACATAAAATACCCCCACTCGCTCTCCCATGTACATTTGTTCGAATTGCTGGTTTGAATTTTAATTTATAATCCCTAAAATATTTAATAAAATCATTTTCAAATCTTTCCTCTAAGAAGGTTTCCAATAGAATTATTACATCAAATTTCAAAATATAATTAAAAAAATTAGGTTGCAAAAGTTTACTTTTTAGACCCGTAATATTATAAGCTAAAATTGTTAAATTAAGAGATTTATTAATTTTTTGGCAGACGACAGTTTTTTCCTATTGGCTTCTGCCATTATTAGAGTTCATTAACTCAACCCTAGGTGGCGCTGATGTGGAGTGGGAGATCGATGGTAAATTCCCACTATCAACCGGAACTAGCTTCACTCCCTCCCTGCTGTCAAAGAACTCAGAAGATCTGTCACCAAACATATTGTTTACAAACATCATTTCCGTCGCCGATTTGACAAGTAATCCTCGTGAAATTTTATAAACGAAGAGATGATTGTTTATTTGTAGTTTATCACCTTTTATGTTGATTTTTGCTTGAGGATTAATTTGTAGAAGTTTGTTTTTCACGTCAATTTGTGTTTGCCTTTTCTTTCGGTACATCAAAGATTGTTCGCGATGGATGCTTATTCCTTTGCTTTTGAGCAGACTAGCGGCAGCTAGAATTTTATCTGCAACTTCTACTTAGTGAAGTTCCAAAAAAACGGTTCCTCTTTGTGTTTGCGAGTTTATGATTTCTCGAGTTTTATTAAAATTAACTTCTTCACCTTCTTTTAACTTGAGAAGCTCGTTGCATGTTTGTTTTGCTAGATCAACAGCACTAGTTTCTCTGTCTATAGGAAGGTGTACCAATAAACAGTTTTCGTTGTGTTTCCGTAAAATTATTTCAAGTTGAGACTCCAGCAAGTCACAGCGGTCGGTCATTGTTTTCAATTTTTGAGTTAATTGTGCATTTGTGTTTTTTAGTGTGTCTAGTTCAGCGGATAAGGCTGCAACATCAGATTTTTTGGCTAAATCTTTGATTTGCTCAGCAATAGTGACACTTAAAATATCTTGAAATTGCGAAAAAGACATTTTTCCAACTTCCATTTTGATTAAATCAAATCTTTTGTTGCTGTTGTTATGCACTGGAGAAGTATCAGTTATGTTTCTTTTGCCGCTCATAGAGATACCGTAATACAGCAAGTAGTTTTTTCTTATTTCCTCCTTGCGCAAAGAAAATAAAAACGTGAAATACTTCCTACCTTAGAAACTCTCGGCGAATTTGTGTTGCTCAGGTGATACTTATTTATTTATTCCATCTATCGAGTACAATCTCTTTTAGACTAATATACTTAATTATAATGTTTATATAAAAAATATAAATATAAATACCTACATAATTATATAATCTTAAATAAATAGTAAAATAATTTAGAAAATAAAACGCCTCACAAAAGAATTTCATTTAAAGCATTTTTAAATTTTACTCTACTCCATTGTAAGTTAATTACATCGCATACAGAATTAAAAAAAGCACAAGAACGAGATATGGGATCACTCCATAGTTGGTGTAATGACGCGGTATAGAAAAAAAGATATTTCTTTCCCTAAGAGGTCTTGAAGGAACATGAATTGGGTAAAGTGCAAGCAGCATAGAACAATCTATATGGTTACACATAACATCTCTGGCTAAAAGAACAAAACACTGTTTCCTTCTGATTTGAAGGGTTTTCAAGCCTAAAAGTAAGCACCTCTGGTTATAGGAGAGCATAATATTATCTACCCAGTTCAATTTACGTAGAGCATATCTAGTGAATTTACGCTGAACAGCTTCTATTCTATTAATTCTCATTAGAAAACCCAGCATTTTATTTGACTTCGAAATCATATAATCATAATGATCATTAAAAGTTAACTTCCTATCGAAAACAACACCTAAATCCTTAAAAACCGAAACCTTATCAAGGCTTGTATTATTTACCTTATATTCAAAGTGAATAGGGTTGCGTGATCTAGTATAAGACATTTGCTTACACTTGGAGATGTTGAGATGAAGGCAGTTATCTTCACACCACTGAAAAATAGAATTGAGGTCATCTTGCAAAAGATTGCAATCAAGAGGACAATTGATACGTTTGTAAATTTTCAAATCGTCAGCAAAAAGTAAATTTTCAGAAAATTTGACACAGTCGGGAAGGTCGTTTATAAAAAGAACAAACAAAAGTGGTCCGAGATGGCTTCCTTGTGGAACCCCTGAAAAGTTATAAATTCTTTTTGATGTTTTACATCCAATTTTCACAAACTGTGTACGGTCTGTTAAATATTGATCTAACCAATTCAATAATTGAGAACGAAAACCAAGGTGTTCTAGTTTTTTTAATAACACGTCATGCTGCACCCTATCAAACGCTTTTGAAAAGTCGGTGTATATGACATCAACTTGCTTACCCCCTTCAATACCTTTCGTACAAAAGTGTGAAAAAAGAGACAAGTTAGTTGTAGTTGATCGTTTACTCACAAATTCGTGTTGATTGTCTGAAATCCCTTGCTTAATATTTTCATAAATCCTTTTTTTGACAATGGCTTCAAAAATTTTTGGAATAGTTTGAAGCTTTGAAATCGGTCTGTAGTTAAGGACATCTTGCTTCGAGCCTATTTTATGAATTGGCGTAATGACTGAAGTTTTCCAAGTATCTAAGAACTGACCAAGACTGAGCGATAAGTTAAATAATTTTAAAAGAGGTTTAGAAAGACCATATCTGCAGAATTTTAGGAACATATGAGCAATTTCATCACTGTCATGTTTTTTATTGTCATCCAAAGACGAAAGTTCTTCCAAAACTTCTTCTTCCGTTAATTCCATTTGACCTAAACATGTTATTGGCTGTTGGTTTATGACAATGTTTGGATTTGAGTTTTCAAATACAAAATTTGACTGAAAAAAATCAGCAAACATATCACAAATCTCTGTTTCATCGCATGAAATTTTATCTTCAAACCTCATGTTGAGGGGTAAACCATAAGATTTCATTTTACCATTTAAAAATGTCTAAAAAGCTTTCGAGTCAGATTTGATTTTAATTTCAATACCCCACATATACTGGTTATACAAAAACTTTTTTAGAATTTCGTATTCTTTCCTTTGGTTTTTGAACTGCTCACGGTAAACGGGTAAACTGAACTGGATTGATATTTTTTTTGAAGTTTAATGAGCTTGTTTTTCAAATGACTTAGTCTTTTATTAAACCAAACAGGTTTACAGTTCTTCACTATTCTTTTAACTGGCACAAAACCCATTTTTGCTTCTTCAACTTTAAATCTAAATTTAGAGAAGTTAGTTTCCAAATTATTCGTATCGAAAAAGCTCTCCCATTCAACATCAAAGAAAAAATTATTAATCGCGTTGTAATCAACTTTTACATAATCATATTCAAAATTAAGATCATTATGGTGAAAATTTAACTTATTTAGTTGCAAAAAATTGAATCTAATCTCTAAGGCTTTATGATGGATTGAATTTCGCAATAATGGTTCAATTATAGGATAAACTGAGGCTTCTAAATCATTACTTATAAAAACCAGATCAAGTAATCGAAAATTGTCGTTTTTTATTGAGTTAATCTGATTTAAATTTAAAGAGTTAAGAGAGTCAATAGTTTCACATTCGATATTATTAGTAACATTGAAAGGCAACAAACATTTATCATCTTCTGAATAAACCCAATTAACATAACTGAGATTAAAATCTCCAACAAGAACTAAGTAAGATTTATCTTCAAGTACATTATAAACATGTTTTACATTATTAATATGTGAATTATATGTCAATATGTCACTACCAGGTGCAATATATGAAACTAACACATAAATATTAATTGAAGAATCTGGCAAAGTTATTTTAACACATATTTGTTCAACGCTAGCATAAGGCAACGATATCTCATAACTTACAAATTTATAACTTACAGCTAAGAGAACACCTCCACCTCTCTCATCACCAGTGTCATACCTATCTCTTCTATATACGTGATAATAACTATCAAATAATTCAGTAGAATATATTGCACTGGTAAGCCAAGTTTCAGTGAGAGCTAGTACAGGAAAATGATGATCAGCAGCAGCAGCAAAAAATTCATTTGTTTTGGTTCTCATTCCACCAGCATTTTGGTAGTAAATCGAAAAGTTCAATTCATCTATTGTGCTTTCAGTTATGAATTGTCGACTTGGATTTGGAGTTTTTTTGGTTCGGAAAAAACTCTCTTACTCGGACACCTTCAGGCCAGAAATTTGAGTTCAGAACAACCGTCATATATTCTAAAGGCACACCAACTTTAAAGTTTATGGTTCGCATAGTTTCAATGTTGTTGGTTTTACTTATGAGTGCAAAACAGGCAATGTTAATTGGGCGGATTTTTAATTGGTGAGCAACATAGTCAATAATGGCTTGAAATGTTGTTGTAGGGAGAAAACTTGATATATGAACCCATTTAAGTTTCTTAGCTACGACAATACCTTCAACATGATTGTTAGGAGCAGATAAACCAGCAGCAATGTCAGAGTACTTAGCAACAGAAAGCATTTCTCCAACATTTATTGCAACAACATCTTTATGAGCAACAAAATTAGCAACAGCCCCAGGATCATTAACAACAGCAGCATCTTTAGGAACTTCAACACCAGCAACATCTTTGAGAACATCAACAGCAGCAGCAACATCCACATTATACGCAGCATACACAGCATCAACAACAGCATGTTCATCCTCATCAGCAGCATCCACATCAACAACATTATCATCATTCGCATCTTTAGAATCATCATCATCATTAACAATACCAACATTTTTTCCGGCAACATCATCAGAGAAAGTAGAGAGGTCGGTAGATTGAGCTTTGATATTTGCAGAGTCCACAACCACAGTCGCGGAGCAAGCAGGTTCATCAGTGTACAAACTTTCTTTTTGTTGTAGATCATTCGGCGAATTATCGGTGGATGGATTTGAAAGAGAGTCTTTTATTTCATTTGCATTTAATGGTAGTGGTTGATTGACTATTGGAAGGGAAAGAGCAGCCTTTGTACTTTTTTTTTATTATTATTATTTTTTTGGTCACTTCCCTTGTCCCCCCCTTATTATGAGTCGAAAGATTAACTACCGGTAAATTGGATCGAAGAACTCTTTGGGAATAGACATTAGAATTATCATTTTTTTTGTTCTTGTTTTTACTTTTTGTAGCAAGATTTGAATTATCATCCACTTGGCACTGGGCACTTATATGGGCATACAACTCAGAACTCAATTCACTGAGAGACACTTTCATAGTACTAATAGAGCTTATAACAAAATCAAGTTTGGCAAAAGATTTAAGACTGGTATTAGTCATGCAGTTGTTACACCTCCAGCACAGATTAGCATTAGGTTCAATTACTTTTAGAATTCTTGGACATATATTAGAGCACGAAATATGAAAAGTCAATGAACAAATTCCGCACAATATTGTTTCATCATTATTAATGATTTTATCACACTCAAAACAAATACATAGTAGACATTGCAATGCAGAGCCAAACTAAAACACGTCTTGACTATTCAACGACACAAAGCTTTGCTGCGACTCAAACAGATGCGTTCAATAAACTTTTTTGAATTTAATGTTTACTTGTTATAGAAATAATTAAACTTTACACAGAGCTTGTTTTAAATTTGCACTTCCACCTTTTACTTCAACTGTCAAATTCAAGTGCTTATAAATATACATTTTACATGGTGGCCGACCCCTTTCTGAGATATCGAGTTTTGCAAACAAAAATCAATATATTTTTAAAAATGAATCTATGAAGGGTACCGAAATATGTTTTTCTTGAAAAACTCTATCGGTTAATTTATGAAAACATTCGAATTTTCGATTTTTAACGAAACAAAATTGTATGAGGACTGCTGTTATTTTTCGTATTCAAAAATGAAAAAAAACGCGTTAAGCTTATCGGCTTAAAACCTTAATTTCGCAGTTTGAAATGTTGGGGCCAGGACATATCCATTAACGCAATACGATTGTTTTGAATTCAAGCGAGTTTCTACGAAAATAAAACAAAAAATATCTCCCATTTATGACCCCTACAACCCCTCTGGATCTGCAATTGCAAGTATTCAATGAGATATGATTGAAGCAGGGCCGCCTGCATTATCTTCTCCTCATTATTTTCTTCCTTAACACGTAATGTTAAGAATCCAATTCAAATACAATATTGCTCATTGTTTTTGACGCGTCCTGCAAGACATCCGACGGATATTTCTAAACGATCATCTTTTCGTCGGTCCAAGATTGCAAGATGACATCTTTGATCACGTAGCTCGATTCAGAAAGCATAAGATTGCATTTACTGCCCAAGTGAACAAAATTCACAGACAAATTTGGGTTACGACCGCTGATTCGTTGTAACTCATCACATATCGAGTTGCTTAAGGAGAAGAAGTAAAAATATACCGTCTCAACACGGTTACATTCAGCACAGCCCCGAACCGTATTTGACAATTCGGATTCGGACTCTTCAGCAACTACACTTCGTGTCACATGAATAGGGACAAGCTTTTTTCGTTTTTTATGGGGATATTTCTTAAACCCTTAGGTTTTTTGGGATAACCCAAATGTGGAATGAAGGAGAAATGGGGGATAATACAAAAGTTGGGTAGCTTTTGAGGATATTTTGTTTACGATATTTAATAAATCCAACTTCGACAAATATTCGGGTGTATATGATGGCTAATCTAATTAATATCTTGTTCCAAATCAGACCAGTCACTTTTTTGAGTACATAGTAATATATTTAAAAAATTCAGAATTTGACTGCCAGGGGACTGACGGGTAACATAGTAGGTACTGATAAAATACACAGTTTTGAAAGTATTATAATGAAATTTAATAAAAATGAGTTAAAATCTCTTAAGATTTAATAATGGAACATGTGTTTTAAAAGTATGAAAATCACTTAGTAATAACTAAAAATAATTATTAATATGTAATACTGGGAGAAAATACTATATCAGTTTTCCAAACAGACTTTTGACATTTAACGTAACGTTATTCAATTATCTTTTACTACTTTCACAAAGTTTTACTAAATATTTCTAAGTAATCAACAAACAATATAAACAAAATCTTACAATATTCATCTTAAAAGTACTAATGATCATGAAATGAAGCACAATAACAATATACCTGACACAGGACTGACGCCAACGGACTGACGAAAAAGACAAAATTTGAGATTATAATCAAGACTAATGTTTTTTTTTGTAATTTCGAATATCAACAAACTACATTTTAACAAATCATCATAAAAATAAGCTTTAGATTAACAAAAAAAATAACGACTCACCATAGGACTGACATGTTGAGCTTAGCACGTGTATAACAACAAACATAACCCAAACTCTGGTACAGTTATGGTGGCCGTCAAATTTTGCGACCGCAACTAACTTCATTACCAACATTAAAATTTAAAGCGGGATTTGACGTTGAGTAGGCGATATTTCGCACGAATTTCAAATTTAAATAACACACAACGGACTGAAGAATGAAACTGAACACAAAATTTCTAATTTTTTAAATGAAGTGGAGAAGTGCATTATGAAAGTTGTAGTATATATATTTAACTATATACATCACAGATTGTAGTAAATTGATAAGTTTTCTTAAATCAATAATAATGTTTAATAGACAGTCACTTAATTGTTGGTTTTCGGGGTTGTGACATGCCAAAGGACTGACTTTTTAAGAACTAATTGTGTTTTTTTAATAACTGGTATTCAAAATGAAGAACTGAAATTGGGTGACTAAATAAAGGTCTTTCCATTGCTTTAAAATAAATTGTAATCTCAATAAAATATAATAAGACTTTATAAATATTGGTTGATGACATCGAGTTACTCAACTTTTGTATAATCACCCATATGTATTAAGTTTATATTGCAAACACAAATTTTGGATTAAGTTAATAAATACAAGTTTTTTGGCGGTTTTTCCGAAGAAGGTAAAAAAAAGTACCTGTTTTTCAATTTAATAGAATTAAAAATATGGGTATAGGTAAGGGTCTAACCAAGGAGGAAGGAAGCTTACCGGGATCTCGGAAAAACCATCCGTTTTACAGTCAGCAAAATTATAAGAAGTTCAAATGTTGTATACAACTACCTCAAGGACCCAGGGATGTATGGAAAAAAATACAAAGGAAGAGTCAAGAAAGCCGTATCATTCAGAAAAAGCGGGCGATAGCTTCTTCAAATTCAAGGCTTTTCATTAGTAACACACATTACTTAAAATTTTATTCCATTCAATAAAACCAGTATTTACCTAAACCATAAGATTTTTTGTTATTTTCTTTACTTTAAAGAGTCTTACAGGTAAATTTACATCTTGTCCCTATTTATATGATACAAAAAACAGGTACTTTGTATGACCTTCTTCGGAAAAACTGTCCTAAAACTTGTATTTATCAATTTAGTCCAAAAACGTTTGCCTGCAATACAAACTTAATACATACCTCATTCATTCCACATTTGGGTTTTTCCAAAAAAACCTAAGGGTTTAAAATATATCGGCAAATAAAAAACCGAAAAAAGCTTGTCCTATTCATGTGACACGAAGTGTATCATAGTTGCAAAGACAAGAGTGACACGTCTAAAAAATAAGTTCATAGCTAACTTGGAACTTTGCGAGGCCTTGTTGTTAGCAGAGTTGTTGGTTTACACCTTGGAGACGATCGATGGAGCTACAATCATGAAACATGTTTGTTTGTGTGATTCTTATGGTACGCTTGCCTGTATCAAAAGTGCACCCTATCCAAAGACAACATTTGTAGCCAACAGAGTGTTAGAAGTTAAGGAGCTCTCGGAGCCCCTAAGGTTCGTAAGCGACTATACGACATCCGCATTGCTCGACGTGGAATCTGCAGAAATCTGTATACCGACTATGGAACAGTCTTTAAAGGAGCTGCAAATGTTCTGAATATTATGGAATCAGAAAGGTCACATATGTCAAAACAATGGAGAGAGGGTATTTCACAACGAGCCATCGGCACCAATTGGTATTTCAATCCCCAGCAGCTCCGCATTTTGGCGGACTTTGGGAAGCTGGGTCAAAGTACATAAAGTAGCACTTAAAAGGGACAATTGGACATAACACTCTTACTTTTGAAGAGTACGCGGTTATATTATCACAAGTAGAAGCTTGCCTCAACTCGGGTCATCTTTTCCCCGTCCCCGAGGATCCTGATGATCAATCTATTTTAACAAACTGTACCTGAAAAGGTATAACCGAAATATATATGTTAAAACCAACTTTAAAAACGATCAACTGAGGCAAAACCTTCGACGGTTTGTTTCCTTGAACTTATTTAGATGAGCTTTTTCAATTACATGCATACATAAGACAGAAATGTCATGGCCATACATATTCAGTTACTCTTCAAGTAAGATGCAAAAAACAGAGAACCTGTTCAGATGAGCGGCAGTGTACATTGTTTATTTTACTCTAAGTCGTGAAGAGCAAAATTCTCAATTATTTCTTCTTAGTTTCCTAGGATGCTGTATACTGTATATGCTATCTTAAATAGTTGATGCAAAACTTCAATCACATTAAGCTTGGAATGGGTTTCAAAAGCTTTACAAGTAGTCGTTAAATAATCGATATTATCCACCGATAAGACATTAAACTAAGAGCCCCCGCAGACTGCAGACTTTTTATCGGCCGATAGTTTGGTCGGGTTGGGCTGAAAGTGCGCACACCGAGCCAACTAAACAGTTTGGTTGGTGAACAGGGCGCAGACTATCCAACAGTCGTCCGACTATTCTCGAATCAACAATTGTGATTTGGGCGACGCCATATTCAAAATACACGCACACGACGCCAAATCACAGAGCGAACTGAACTATCGGCCGACTTAACAATCGTCATGTATGCGCAGGCGTGTATGCGCCAATACTAATTAAACAGTCGGCTGATAGTTGGCCGACAGATTAGTTTGAATGTAATCGGGTAGCCCATAAAACTTTTTTATCGGCCGATACTGAATCGCTGTAGTGTGCGCATATGCATTCCTCTCCATACTGATTAAGAAGCCGACCAAACTATCGGCCGATAAAAAGTCTGCAGTCTGCGGGGGCTCTAAATGTTTAAATATTTCACTATGAGACGCACTCGCATAGTGTTCTCGATATGACTCCCGACTAATTTTCATGTTCGGTTATTACAATTGGTCTGGTTAAGGAAATAAACTTAGTTAAAGTTGCTATGATAACATATTTGAAATTCAGACACGTACAAATAAATCAACATATTTGAAATTCAGACACGTACAAATAAATCAAGTTTATTTATTTTTTTTGTGGAGCTTAAAAGCGTTTGACAAAAGTTTTGGTTAATGGAAATTGTCTGACACTATTCAACGAAACATATATAAAAATCAGACATAAAAATTTAAGTTAAGTAACTCTTATTTTTTGTTACCTTTCTCACCTGCCCAGGTGCCCTTAGGCTAGACAGGTATTCAAAGCACACGAGATGAAGAGAAGTTAAGATTTCATCTATTTCAAAAAGGTTATGTGTTATTGGTCTGGGATCTTGAAATAAAATGCATGATAGCAATGTTTATTTTAATGAGTCAAAAAAAATACACCTATCTTTTTTTTTGTAAGTCATTATCTCCGAAATAGTGAAGCATACATGTTTTTGGTATAAGGTGCACCAAAAGACTAGAGCTAGTAGGTCGGATTAAGGCTCTTATTGCAAGAAATCTTAAAACAAGCTATATTTCACGACCACAGAATTGCCAAAACAGAAAATGTGCTAATTTGGTTCATCACATAATGCATAGTAGTTAAAAAAAATAAGAGTTCAAAACCAACCTACGTGCTCTAGCCTTTTTTGAACTTTTTTGGGAATATGTTGACTCAAAATGGCAATTACTAACATGATTGATGTTAATGGTGGTGGGATTTTTTTTATATCATGCTGTTTTCTGTTTTAAAGTTATTTAATAGCCGGGGAGCCAGCGTCATTATTCAATGATTAAGATGTTAATGCTTGAATATTTTTGTATCTGTAGTAAAAGCATATGTTATCAACAAAATCGATGCCTGCCTGCCCCAACAGTGGGGCAAAAAGTGGCAAAAAATGTTAAAGTTGCAAAAAAACGGCCACATGTATAACATGGAAATTCCCGAAACCTTTCTAGAACGTTAGTTGGCATTGCATTGACAAAAAACAAACATGCTTGCCACCTGTACAGTATAGCGAAGTTATCCTGCCACTGACCTAAAGTTAAAAAAAACCACTAATTGTTATATGGCTGAAATATGTTCCGATAATTAGTTTGACATTTAAAACAGAGGAAAAACCATGCCTACTACTTGTCTCGTGGGGAATAGTTGCCGACAGGATCCAAAATAGTCGCACACCTTCATACAGTAAATAATTCAAAAACATTTTGTTTTTAAAAAGAAATCAGAGAGAGCAATAATGTTTTGGTTGAATTTAATAGACATTTTTATAAAGAACGCTGTAAAAATAATATCAGCCCTAAAAAACTCTGCATTTCTCCAAAAAAGGTCAAAGGGGGAAAACCATTTTTAATTTTTTTAAGTCATTATGAAAAACCATCCATTGACTGACATCACAACAACATACAAATTTTTCTGCATCTGAGTTCCTACTTGTGCGAAGAAAAATTAATTGTGAAAAAACATATACCATATTTTACCTAAAATTTAATTTTCTTTTCAATTCTGTTCTTTTTCTATAGTCGTGTTAAAAAATTTGGTCCGATGGCTAATGTTAAGCTAGTTTGTGTTTTTTGTGGTGGAAAAAAAGATAAAATAATTGTATTCAATCAAAAATGTTTAAATATGTCTTGGAATTTTGAAATTTCGCCAAGCCAATAACTTGGTGGGATGTAAAGTGAAGTTTAACCCAATAATTAGTGAAAGTAAAGGCTATCATTCAAAATGTTTGAACAGTTTTACTGCGCTTGAAACAAAATATAAGCAATCTAATGTTGAATCACCCCCTCACGGTTTTCGCCTTGTTGTGGCGAGGGGGCTTACGTCTAACTCTTCAGCAATCCAGCTGCGGAGTAAGACAACTAAGAAAACCACAAAAAGCAGAGATGTTAATCTAACAAATATGAATATGGATAAAAGTTTACCAAATGAAGAAAATGGAACGGGGATATACGTTCAAGTGTCGGCAGAAGTCAGGGCTGCCGGCGAGGGCTTGGCTTCGCAAGAAGCTAAGTCGCCAGTGACAAAAGTAAACTTAGAAAAAGAAAAACGAGAGCTAAAAAGACAACCGGTCATTTTCTCATTAGATCTCCTTCCCGACATAGATCCATCAAAGGTACGGAGACCTCGGACAGACCTCCTTCCATAGGTAGTCAAACCGAGGCCGAGCTACTGATGGAACCGAGTCAAGAAGAGACTATGCTGAAGTCTGCTGCACCCCTCAAAGCTTCGAGGCAACGCAGCAACTACAGATCCTCCAAAAGATTCGTGAAAGTGACCGAGTTGAAAGACCCTGCGACGCTCAGTTCGAGAGACAAAGCTCTCCTAAAAAAGCATAAGAAGCTAGTTAGGAACTTTGAGCGGCAGAAAGTGAATACCAAAGAGTCGGAGAGCAAAGGAGTAGATGCTGCCAAATCTAGGTCTGTCCCTAAAAAGGCAAACCGTGAACAGGCTGGCAATAACTCGACCGCTCAGAACGAAAAAGGTAAAGTTCAGGTGACTTCCAGTAAGAAACAGCAAGCCAACGCTAGTAAAGACCAAGCACCGGCAAGCACCTCTTCTGGAACGAAACCAGGAACGTCCAAGAGACAAAGATCGGAGGAGACAGTCAAGCAAGACGTTGCTAAAAAACAGAAAACCAGCAGCTTCGACACCCCGATCGACCTACAAATCGCCATTATAAGCCGTGACGACCCAGATGGGAAAATCTCGGCAAAAAACTGGCTTCTTGTGGAAAATGAGATCCTCAAAGCTATGATGGTGGCATCAGAGAACGATAGTTCGGAGGACTATATCTTTGATGGTGCCGGATGGCGGCGAGGAGTTAAAGTGGTCTGCTGCGGTGACCAGAAATCACGGGAGTTCCTGAACCAAACAATCGCCAACATTGGCGAACTATGGGAAGGTTCCTCCCTTGAAGTTCTACCCGCCGCAGCTCTACCACTCCGCCAGCAGTTTAGCATATGGATCCCCCCCTCCTGCATAACATGAGGACGCAGCCATTATTAAGCTGCTGGCGAAGCAGAACAAAGAGCTTCCTATTTTAGAATGGAAGCTCCAACATTCTAGGAAGAGCTATGGTGGCGAAGGGAAGGACCTCTTGTTTGTGGCAGACAAGAAATCTAACCTTCTGCTCAAGGATAGAAAAGACGTGTTGAGGTATGGTCTCGGAACGGTAAAGGTAAAGAGGCATGAAGGCAAAGGGGAGTCAAAAGCTGCAAGTGGTGCAAATAAACCCGCACCACGCTAAAGCAGCAACGTACGATCTTACGCTCTACATGTCTCACGAGAACGTGGATGTGGCCTTGATCCAGGAACCATGGTTAGGCAAAAACCTAATCCGTGGGTTGAGGTCAAAACACCTTTTCCATTCCACGTCAGATGAAGGTAATATTAGAAGTTGCATCCTAGTAAAAAAATCAATTAACGCTTTTTTCCTATCTAGGTACAGCAACAAGGACAACACGGCAATCAGCGTCGAATCGAATGAAGGAAACTTCATTCTAGCGTCAACGTACATGCCGTACGAGGAGGAGAGCCCACCATCAAAAACAGTCCGCGATCTGGTGGCCCATGCCACAGCAAGCGATACACCTTTGGTGGTAGGAGGTGATGCCAACGCTCACCACACTCAATGGGGCTCAAAGGATATCAATAAAAGGGGTGAGTCAATTTTTGAATATATTCTCTGCTCTAATTTATCGATATGTAATAGGGGCAATCACCCTACCTTTCGAAACAAAAACAGGGAGGAAATCATAGATTTGACTCTTATTAGCAATAATAGTAAAATTTCAGTTGAAGACTGGAGAGTCTCACCTAAGGAATCTTTTTCGGATCACTTTAGGATATTCTTCTCTATAGACAGGAACTTTACTGAAAAGAAACCTTACAGGAACCCAACTAGAACGAATTGGACAGAGTACGAAAAATGGCTGAAAGACTGTATTGATCCACCAGTGGACAATACAAGTCTAAGTATTTCAACCATTGACACTGTTGTCCAAAACTTGTCTAGCAAAATGAGAATGTCTTTTGAAAAACACTGCCCTTTATCTCGTTCCAATAACTCCACTAACCCACCCTGGTGGAATGGTGTACTAAAGAAACGTAGAACAGAGGTTAGAAAACTTTTCAATAAAGCTAAACTGAGTAAATTAGAAGAGGACTTAAAGTCTTATAGAGCCGCACTTAACACTTACACCAAAGAGTTAAGGAAGGCCAAGAAGGATTCGTGGGCTAAACATTGTGAATCCATTGAAAAAACAAGCGAGGCGGCAAGGCTCCGTAGAACCCTGGCCCTTAATCCCACGATCCCGGGGTACATAAAACACCCTGATGGATCATGGTCGAACTCGAGCCTAGAGACGCTTGAAATCTTCATGGAAACTCATTTCCCCGGTTGTAAAAACCCAGAAAGTTTCGATTGCTTGCAATCGAACACGCTGGATTTTACTCACACGGAATCAAAGTTAGAACTAAATCGGG
Organism: Eupeodes luniger; assembly: GCA_951509635.1. NCBI lineage: Eukaryota > Metazoa > Arthropoda > Insecta > Diptera > Syrphidae > Eupeodes > Eupeodes luniger. The sequence continues at coordinate 181,828,197 of OX608073.1, read as the reverse complement.
TTATTACTGAGCAGAAGATTATCTGGGCAATAAACTCGTTCAAACCCTATAAATCAGCGGGACCAGACGAGATTTTCCCAGCTCTTCTTCAAAATGCTCTCAAAGTAATAACTCCGTGGCTTAGGGTAATCTTCATAAGTTGTATCAAACTTAGATACGTCCCTAATAGCTGGAAAAAGGGCAAGGTAGTCTTTATCCCAAAAGCAGGGAAACCGACTCACTCGACCGCTCAGGATTATAGACCAATAAGTCTCTCTTCGTTTCTCCTTAAGACACTAGAGAGGATAATTGATCTACATGTTAGAGAACTTCTCAACGAAAACAACTTGTGCAACTACCAACACGCTTACCTTAAAGGTAAATCAGTGGAGACCGCCTTGCATAAAGTAGTTTCACATATTAAGAAAAGTCTTGAACATAAATAATATACCCTGGCAGCATTTCTTGATATCGAGGGTGCGTTTAATAACGTTAAAACGGAATCGATCAAGACTGCCTCAGTTGAAGTTGGGGTTGAATCTGTCATTGTCGATTGGATCTTCACCATGTTAAATGGCAGAATTATCAACTCTCAAATAGGAGTTAGCACTATCGAGAAAACAGTTACTAGAGGCACACCGCAGGGAGGAGTCATCTCACCCCTACTCTGGATCCTCGTAGTCAACAAAATTCTCACAAAGTTCAAAGATCAGGGCATTAAAATAGTAGCATATGCAGATGACATAGTGGTTTTGGTATCAGGCAAGTTTCTCACCATCATCGAAAACATTATGGAAAATGCATTAAAAGATTTATCTTTATCTTGGACAACTAAGAACGGTCTCGGGGTCAACCCCGCCAAGACAGAGCTAGTTTTGTTCACGAAGAAAAGGAAACTGGAGGGCTTCAACCCTCCCAAACTAAATGGCATTCCTCTAAAACCTTCTAAGGAAGCTAAATTTCTAGGAGTAATCCTTGACTCCAAGCTTACATGGAAGCGTAATACTGAGGAAAGAATGAAAAAAGCACTATGTGCATTCTACACATGCAAAAAGACCTTCGGTGTACGTTGGGGTATGCGACCGCAAGTCATCCATTGGATGTACACAGCGATAGTCAGACCCATTATTACCTATGGCTCTATTGTATGGTGGAAGGCGGTGGAAAAATCAAGCTATCTCAAGAACCTGAATAAGGTACAGAGACTAGCCTGTGTAGGAATAACAGGGGCTCAAAGATCCACACCACAAGCTGGATTGGAAATGATCTTGGACCTCCCGGCTCTGGATGAGTTCATAAAGTGCACGGCAGCCGAAACTGCATTTCGTTTAAGAGAACTGAGTTTTTGGAGGCATAGCACTTATGGCCACGAGTCAATCTTACAAAGATATGACACGATTCCAGGACTGAGGGAGACCACCGATTACATCCCCCCTCTACTAGATTTCGACAGGAAATATTCTATTTTCATACCAGAAAGACAGGGTTGGGATCCCAATTCACTTATAAGTAAACAGGGTATCCCTTTCTACACTGACGGTTCAAAAATGGAATCAGGAACAGGTGCTGGAGTGTTTTGCCAATCTCTCAACATCAGAGCGTCATATACACTCCCGGCTGACTGTAGTGTCTTTCAGGCCGAGGTCTTTGCCATTGGAAAAGCAGCTGAATTGGCACATCACGAAAAGCTTAGCTCTTCGGAGATTACTTTTTTCGTGGACAGCCAGGCTGCTATCAAAGCCTTAGCCAGTGAGACCAAAAGCAGTTTTAAACTGTAGGAAGGATTTAAACAAAATCTGCCACACTAACGAGGTAAAGCTCTGCTGGGTTCCTGGACATAGCGATATAGAAGGGAATGATAAAGCAGATGAACTAGCCAGGAAAGGGTCAGAAGCAGATATAAGTAGTAGCGACCGTTCGGGTAGGGGACCACTCGTCCCGATTGGGGTACTCAAAAGGAAGATAGACCTTAAACTAAAAGAGAAAATCAATAACTCCTGGAAATCCAGAGACGATTGCCTAATCTCTAGAAGATTATGGCCTAACATAAATGAAAAGGAAACTCGGTACATTCTATCGCTGAGTAAAAAGAATATTAAAATCTTGATAGGTGTACTAACAGGTCATTGCGCCATTGGCGAAATGGCTAATAGGATAGGGGCATTTGCACCCGATTTCTGTAGGAGCTGTCAGGATGAGGAGGAAATAGAAACCATTAAACACCTGCCCTGTGACTGTCCGAACCTCCAAACCAGCCGACTCCGTCATTTCGGAAACAGGTTTGTTGGAGAACTGGATGATCTAGCACAGGTCTCTATGGCAAACATGAGGAAATTTATAGATAGCACAGGCTGGTTCGTTAACGAGCCAGTCTACGCTAATCGGCAATGATTGAGGAGCATCGATGCTTACTTTTACTTGTACAGGGGATCACAATGGACCAGCAGGCTCCCATGTACGCAACAGCTTCATGTTGTGCACACCCCTTATTACCTAACCTAACCTAACCTAATGTTGAATCAGGAGCCTCCGAAAGTGATCTTAATTTATCAGGACATTCAGCAGCCGTGGATGTAACAATAAGAAGAAGAATAAAAAAAAGAAGATAAGAATAATAATTATTATTAATATTTTGAAATAATTGAAATTTAAAAGATTCTTTAATATAATTACTAGCCTCTTAAAAAAGGGTTTACTTTTTTTTGTTTCTACTCCGCTTATATTAATCTTTCTAATGATCCATCATACTTTATAGTGGGAACATTGAATTAGACGAAGTATCCGAACACACCTTAGGAGTAGCCGAAAAATCAATCTGCGACACCTCAACCGCTGCATCAAAACTGTTTTGCGAGGATTTGGCAGTGCAGGTTAATGAATCAGTAGATATTTCTGAAGATCCAGAAGAGGAACTCGAGCTAAAAAAATGTATTTTCTGCTAATTAAAACAAAAAAGACATAAAGGTCGCATACGCATCTTGCATAATTTTACTAAGGAAGATTCCATTGACAAAATTAAGGCTAAGGCAGTGGAGTTAAACGACTTCAAACTAAAGATGGATATTGACAATCGATTGTTACAAGGACACCCCATTCTTTACTACATTTGTAGTGATCAAGTACATACCAGATTAAGAGCGATAACAAATGCACAGAAAATTGCCTCGGATTAGAAGAAGAGATAAAAGTAATGCAACATTCAAAAAAGTTTGTTTATTTGTCGAAGAAACTATAATTCGGAACAACAACATGTATTATATCGACTTTATCCGGAACATGTATGGTGAATTTTTAGCTCAAGAATATGAAGGCGTTGAATTGGCATTACCACTTTATATCTGTACCCCGTATTTAGAAGGCAAATTGTTGAAAAAATACCCGAAATAATTAAATATTATTCATCGCAACAATCAGAAAATTCTGAAACCATATGCAGGAGTAGCACTTGAAGATAACAATATACAAATTTTCGAACAAAAATCTGTGGTACAAAAGGCAGCACTAATCTTACGAAGATCTATTCTAACAATTATTAAAAAATGTGCTTACTAGAGAAATTAACCGTTTCTGATCTAATAAAATAGACAAGTCAATCTAACTCAAAAAACAGCCTAACCTAGAACTAATTGCAATACAATTTGTGTGAATGAGGTCTTATTGTAAATTTTCCGTAGAACACGATGCCGAAAAGTCTACCTCTGTACACGGCGCGGATTTCGAAATATGGCGGTTTTTTCAAAATGGCGTCCCATTATTCTACTTTATAGTGTATACCTCCTTACATGCCCATATGGGGTATCATTTTATATGTTTTTAAGTACATGGAATTCAAAAATTACATCAAAAATTGGTTCTGATGAAAATTTTTCAAAAATACACTGAAAAAAATATTTTTGTATGTAGATACCTATGTATTTTTTTTTATTTTGATTGGTTTTACATTTTTTACTTGCGACATATAGGAACTACATATATGGCAAGTTTTGCATTAGTGCAAAATTTTGAACTCGAGATTTTAATCAAACATGATATTACGATGGTAGAGAAGTCGAAAAAAGTGGGTCCCGCGATTCCGTCCGGTCAATTTTGTCTGTCTGTCCACGCTCCTACAGCCTAAACCATTGGGTCGATTGAGTTCAAACTTGGAAGTTAAGGTTTTTAGCAGATTTGCGCTAGGCATTTTTTAAATTTTTTTTTTAAGATCAAAACTAACAGTGGCCCCTATACAATTTTTTTGCCCAAAAAACGAAAATTCGAATTTTCTCAAAAACAAACCGATAGATTTTTTTTAAATTTTCTCTAAAATTTTATTTTTTTACTTGGCTTCTTTTAATAAGAAAAACATATTTTTGTATTGCTCAGGAAAGGTACCGCTCAAAGAACCGTTTTTTTGTTTTTTAATTTTCTCAGCAACTTTTGAACCGATTTCAATAATTTTCTGAACGAGCTCTTATATTGCCTTAAAAATATTTGATTATGAAAAGTACAATTTTTTATTGCTTGGATTTTTAAAAAAATATTGACATTTTTTTTTCAAAATTCTATATCTCAAAAACGGGTGAACATTTTTGTACGAAATTGAAATATAGAGCGTATATTTACAATCACTAAACAACTGCATACCAAAAATATTTTTAGAACAAAATTGAAAAATTTTATATATACAAAATTAATTTAAAAAAAAACCGCTCTAACGATTTAAAAAAAAAAAAATTGAAAAATCAAGGGTTTTTTGATTTATAAAATGGCATTTAAATTTTTGAAAACAAACTTATTTTTCAGGTAAAATTTTGAATCTTATATTAGTTTTTTTTAAAATTATTTTAACTGTATTAAATGTAACCCCCTCCCAAAAAATTGAAAAATGGAGGTTTTTTCGACAAATCAAATGGCATATATATCTTTGAAGACCAACTTATTTTACAGTTATATTTTTAAATATTATATAGATACTTTTTTAAACAGACTCTTTGCATACAGGAGCAAGTTCGTGCGACCCAGTCGTGCACTTTATTTTTTTGGTATTTTTATACACTTTTTAAACTGAATTCATAAAGGAATTATAAACAGCATTTAAAACAAAAATGTAAAATAATAATAATAGCCGTGTTAAAATGTTTCTAGCATTCCCAGAGATATAAATTATATCAGTGATGGTGGTTGGCTACTACATCGCCTTCCTTGGAGTCAGAATCAGACCTTTCATGAAATTCTTTGTGTTTATGAGAGACTAGCCGACCCGTGCTCGCGTTGCTTCGCAAATTTTAACCAACACATTCTTTTTGTGCTTATGGATTTTCTTCTGATGTTAGCCTTTCTTTTACCCATTTTATATTCCTATGCAATAAAAGAAAAACAACGAATTTAAGCTTGTTATGTACTCGTATTTAATAAAAAAATCAAAGAACACTTCCTTACCGAAATTAACCCTTTAGAAAAAAAACTTAAGTATAATATTACGTAGTAAAGGCCAAGCCGCACGTGAAAACAAACAAAACAATTTCAATTTTTTAGTTGAAAACAGAACGAAATTTTTGTTTATTTTCTTCTTTTTTTTCTTCTATTCATACCTAGAAACGTTTTTTTGCAACCGAAAAATATAGTTTGCGGTAAAAAAAAAACAAATTTGTGTTTTTAATGTTCTCATACATCTATAGGTATGCGTGTGTAAATATCCATAGACACATTTTTTTATTCATCTGCTCATGTTCAGTGCAGTGCAACTGACTTAACTTACCCACATTTGTGTGCTCTTTTTATCGACGTCATTGTAAGTACCTTCTTCGAGTTATTTGTAAAGAAAATTTTAACTTAATTTCAGGTTTATTGTTCGAGGAAGTGATACAAAATTGGTAATTCAAGCTATTATAATAGAACTTTTTTATTTTTAAATTGGAAGAATTATAATCTATTCACTTCCTCGAACCAGAAAAATAAAAAAGATCTAATTTTTCTTTAGATAAATCGGCATTTCATGTGCAAGGCACTGTAGTTAATTAAATGTCCATACTCCATAGTAACTTAAAAAAAAGAGCCCACACTGCTCAGCGATGTGACGATAGAATTAGAGAAACAAAAAAATGATGTGTGTGTGCAGGTTAGTTGATAAACTACAATATACAGAAAAATTGAATATGTAATGTAGGTAGGTAGGTGAGAGAAAAAACGTAACTAATAAATGGAACACATATTAAGAGAGAAAGAGCATGGGAAGAAAAGAAAATTAAAAATGTTGGAATGATAATGAAATGAAACAAAGCAGCAACCTCGCGATTGTGATGGAATCTAATTTCCTGGATAAAATGAATTCAAAAAGTTTATAATTTTATAATTTGTTTTTATTTATTTCTCAGGTTATATGTTTAACTTAGAAGTGATTTTAAGCTTAAAATTTGCGCAACAATATTGACTTTATGAAGCAATGCTAATCTTTGTCGATTATTGTATAGGTTTTAAGATATGAGTGGTTGTATAAGTCAACTAATGATAAAAAATGGACAAACAATGTAAAATTAATAATATTTAAGTTTGACAAATAATTAATGAAAAAAAAATTAAAGCCATAAACACTCTCATAACAATATAGAAAATAATAAAATATATTTCAAATAAATCGGTTGACTACTTTCTGAGATCATGCGTTACAAACTTTAAAATGGTTTCGCTTTTATATAATAGTATAGATATGTGCTAGCAAAGAATGGCAAGGCAATAATAGTATTTGATGGATATGGTGATACATTCTCTACAAAATCAGAGGCCCACCTAAAAAGACACCGAGGTATTGTAGGACCTAAAGTAAATTTCTCAGCTTCTACCCGTATTGCCATGCAGAAGGAAATATTTGTTTGTAATAATGAAAACAAAGAAGCCTTCATTGTTCTGTTATCGGAAAAGTTACAAGAAGCTGGATGTAAAACAAAACAATCTCATAGTGACGCAGACGTCATGATCGTTATGGAGGCTATAGAGTCGTCCAAAAATCATCCTACAGCCATTGTTGGTGAGGACACTGATCTTCTTATACTACTCCTTCATCATTTTCAAAAAAACTTTTATGATATTTTCCTTTGCCCAGAACCTAAGAAATCATCTAAAAGCATTACTGTATGTGATATAAAAAAAAATATCAAATACTTTAGGCGATGACGTCTGTTCTAACATCTTATTTGCTCATGCTGTATTAGGATGTGATACTTCCTCTAAACCATTTGGAATAGGCAAAAGTGATTCCATAAAATTGCTTAAAAAATCAAGCAGTTTCAAAGAAAGTGCCGCAGTATTCCAAACGTCACAGAAATCAATAGAAGAAATTGAAATTGCTGGTCTTAATGCCATTATAACGTTGTTTGTAGGAAAAACAGGGCACAACACACTACATGATATGAGGCTTCGTACTTTCACTTCCAAGGCAACAAAATCAACAATACATGTTAAACCGGAAGTCTTGCCTCCAACAGAGGATGCCTGCAAATTTCATTCATTCAGAGTTTATCACCAAGTGCAGCAGTGGATGGGTATTCATCTGGATCCACTACAGTGGGGATTTCAATGGAAGGATGGAAGATTGTCTCCCATTAAAATGAGACAAGCACCGGCACCAGATTACCTACTAAAATTTGTAAAATGTGGCTGCATCAAAACTAAATGTGCAACTCTGCAGTGTACATGCAGAAGACAGGGAATGATGTGCACAGATGCATGCACAGATTGTCAGGGATTAAGCTGCTGAGCTCCATTGAAGTGGACATGAATGATGATTAAAATTAGGTATTATTATTTGTTTGGCTTATGACTTTTTTATGTTTTTTGTTTTAGATGCTTTATGAATTCAGTTTAAAAAAATATATAAAAATACAAAAAAAATGTAAAACTAATCAAAATATAAAAAAAAAAAAAAATTTTAAAAAAATATAAAAAAAAATAATTTTGTTCAGTGTATTTTTGAAAAATTTTCATCGGAACCAATTTTTGATGTAATTTTTGAATTCCATGTACTTAAAAACATATAAAATGATACCCCATATGGGCATGTAAGGAGGTATACACTATAAAGTAGAATAATGGGACGCCATTTTGAAAAAACCGCCATATTTCGAAATCCGCGCCGTGTACAGAGGTAGACTTTTCGGCATCGTGTTCTACGGAAAATTTACAATAAGACCTCATTCACACAAATTGTATTGCAATTAGTTCTAGGTTCATCCTTAATTTGACTCGTCTAAAAGGGGAGTGCACAGTTTCTGGCATCAATTGAACCTTTACACAACTTTACTGAGTGGAGGTGTCCAAATTGTCAAGGACTTGCTGATTCGTTTTCAGAAGCCTATATTCAAGCCGTTTGCAATGGAACAATTATGCCTTCAAAAAATATAGTAGTAGGATTAGCATTGAAAAGCTAGACAAATAGCAAAAAATTTCTACATTTTTAAAAGATATGGTCATTGTTGCAGTTATTCAACACTTTAAGGATTAAAAACGTAAGCAACTTTTTCATGTATCAATAAATCTTATATTTGGCCGGAGGTCATAATAAGATCAACAAATGTATGCACGCGCCTGGCGTTCAATAAAAATCAAATAAAATACACCGAAGCACCCCCTTTCAACAATATTTGTATTCACATCGGGCCGTTTCACATTATGATGGCTTATTTCAAGGCAATTGGAAAATTTCTTGACAACTGAACTGTGTGTTAACAAACATAATGGTTGACTCCGGGTTCTTAGCGAATGGTTTTGTGAGTGGTTATATTATATATAATGTAATAAAAATCTAATAACAATACTTGTTTACTAAAAAAATATTTGCGACATCAGAAGGAATTCGATGTATGAAATAAATTCCTTTATAAGGATTATATTAATCACACAGAATTTTAACTCAAGAAAAATAGGAAGCGCTTTGGGTGCTTTATCAAAAGCTCCAATGGGATTCCCAACTGCATGTACTCAGGGACTTTTTCTAGTGACCCTATTGAAATAAGAAATATGTTTTCAGATTTTTTCAGTCTGTTTAAACTTCTTCAATTAGAACTGTTAATTTTTCTCCAATCGACCCGGTGAATCAAGTCAATATCAGTGCCTTAATCTTAAGCTACTTAGATGTTAATATCAGGCCTTGATGGGATTCCACCAATTGTCCAGAAATCTTGTTTTGCTGCTCTTTCCGAGCCATTAACATGACTTTTAATAAATTCCTGAAAACCTTCCAGTTTTTGAACGATTGGAAAGTTTCCCATTCATTAATCGGGACCCAAGAAAGATGTCACCAAATATCGTCCTATAAGTAAGCTCTTAACGATTCCAAAATTATTTGAGAAAATCGTTTATAATAAATTAACTTTTATAATCAAAGATCTAATTCCGCTGTTTCAACATGGTTTTGTCTCTGAAAGATCGTGGGCAACTAATCTAACCATTCTATGCAATGTGATCGCAAGTAAATATGAAGATGATTTTCAATCTGATGTTATTTACACTGATTTTTCTAAAGCTTTCGGTAATCAATCACAAAATTTAAATAGCTAAACTGTCAGCTTTAGGGTTTTCATTCGAGTTTTTTGTTATATGTAGTTGGATTCTATTTGGAAGGTCGAACCCAATACGTCACCATAAATTCGTCTTTATCAATTCCAATATCTGTGACCTCTTATTTTTTGAAACATTTATATATAATTAACATTACGTATAGTCTGCTTGATGAATAAATAAATAAATTACCGGCAAGCATTTCAAATTCGAACTTTTGACAGTTACTAATCTTTGCTTTACTTTTAATCAACAGAATTATTTAAGATATCTCGTGATTTATAGCTACAATTTGCAGAAAGTTGATGCTACTCATCGAGGATTGAAAGAAAAAGAAGGAAGACCGCTAGGAATTTCTTTGAAAAACTCTCTGGACCAAGAATTGATCTATCCGTCGACGCACGCCCGTTCCACTGTGAGTATGTTACATCGATGGAACTACCTGCAATACAACAAAATCTACCCTATTGAAATCTATGAAAACAAAGAACCATCACCGCATTTAAATGTCCAACTTTTCGATAGATATTTTATTCTTCATCTGATCCGAGAGATGCCAGCTACTTTCGGAATATTTTAAAAAAGATATATTTTAAATAAGATAAAAAGATGGTGACATTCTTAAAGATAAAACAGTTTATGTCAATATAAAAATTGTAACAAATTCTTGGAAGATGATGGAGCTGCTTACAAAACAGAAGACGAAAATAAAGCATGTCCCGCACACGAATAAGCCGGCACCAAAGATTTTCCACGCCTGTAAGGTGGAGCTAGATTCGAACGTGCTTATTCGCTGTTCCGATACGGATATTCTCGTCATTGCACTTGAAAACATGCAACATTTGAAGGAAAATGTAAAAACAAAAAGCTTTGATGTTTATCACCAAAATCACACCATACTCTCTCCTTCTAGTGGTGGATGGCAAGAAATTAGCAACGAACTAAAGTTAAGATGGTTTGAAGGAGACCAGTTACCAACTTCGGTCAACGAAGTTTTAATTAAGGATCATTTAAACATTAATGATTCAGGTTAAATACACAAATTTTCCCTCTTCCTTTCATACGCTTGTTGTAAATTATTTTCATTTAAACAGACGCTACTATTCAAAATGGCAATGAAGAAGATGATGAAGAACCTAACCACAACCAAGTCAGCACTAGCGAAAATTTTATGTGATGTACAGGGTTTTCGATTAGATTATAATTTTATAATGTTCTGAAAACAAATTAAAAACAAACGTTCAAACACCTAAACAAAATGTTTTATTTTGTCAGCGTTCTCTATTTAAAGGTCTATTAAATTCAATGCTCTCCCAGATTTCTATCCAAAAACAAAATATTTTTTAAGTGTTTACAGTATGAAGGTGTGCGATTTTTTCGATCCTGTCTGCGAATTCTCCCCACGAGACAAGCAACATGCTTTTCCGCTAAAACAATAAAATCATCCAGAAACAAATCTTTAAAAAATTAACGACCCTGGCTCCCGGGCTATAACTTTTGTGTTGATTTTACCATTTAAGGAAAATGTTCTTAACTTACCTGCAAATTATACATATATTATCTGATAGTTGTAGTTCTTCGGGAGTAGCATTTGGATAGAGAGTGTTCATATTTCGTATAGCTCTTCTTGACATAATGACATCACTTAAGGCTTTTTTAAAGCTTCTGGAAATAAATACAAAGTAATTGATTTTAAAATTTATTAAGTAATTCTTTTGTAATAGCTATTAATTGCTTTAAAATACTTGTAATAAAAACCACAAATGAACAACTAACAAGATTTTTTCTTACAAGAATGTTGGAACCAGGCCGGCCCCAGCCAAACTTGCGCCCTGTGCAAGATTTGTAGAAAGCGCCCCTTTTTTATATTATTTTTACACATAAACTGATACACAAGCATAAGGGTCCGGCCACGCAATGAGCGACGAGCGACTGAGCGACCGAGCGACGAGTCGCTGAGCGACCAATCTGAGCGATGGGTGGCCATTTACTAAACGACACGTCGCTGAGCGATTAGTTGGAAAAAATAGATCTGTAATAAAATCGAGGTTCCGTAGATTTGGTGTACACCCCATAAATCGTGAAAGGGAAAATTATGGTGAATTTCATCATTTATTTCTGAATCTTCGCAGATTTCCAGATCGATTTTGCAATATTGTCGTATGTCAGAACCATCTTTTGAACAAAAATCACTAATTGTAATTAAAGATTAAATAAATAAAAACTTAACAAAACAATTACAAATTTGTCCAACTTTTTCCCACTCTTTATCGGTGACATTTTTATATTCCCATAGAAAGTTATTGTAATCGGTGCGATTTGTCGAATTAAAAATTTTGACATTTCTCGACGTTTCAAGGTCCCTAGAGTCTAAAAGATTTTAAGAGAGATGTCTGTGTGTGTAAGTACGTTTGTACGTCCGTACGTTCGCGACGTTTTTTTCGTTGTCCATGCTCAAGAAATAGTAGAGATATCGACTTCAAATAAATTTTGTTATACAGATACATAATAATGCAGAAAGGACTCTCAAGAAAATTGAGTGGGTGGTTTTCTTACCATAGCAATTTAAAAAAAGGTGAACATTTTGGTTAACCCTTGAAATCAATTTTGTATTATTTATTGTAACGTGATACCAAACAAATAAATTTTTGGAAAATATTTCAATAAACGGTTTTTTTTTAAATCAAAAAAAAAAGTGAAAAAAAAATGTGTCACCTCGAAAATTTTACGAACAAAAAATGATTTTATCTCCAAAACAATTTTGTATAACGAAGAATATCGTTTTCAACATCTGGTAAAATTTTGAGAAAAATCGAACAGCTTTTGGACAGCTGAAATTAAACTTTCAGTGTTTATTGTACACATCTTTTTTCTACGTCGCTCAGCGATCGATTGAAAAATTAAAACAGATTTGATTACAGAGCGACGTCGCTCTGTCGCTTAATAAATCGCTCAGTCGCTTAGGGTTTATGTGACCGCCTCCATACGATCTCATGTGTTCTAATTTTTTTGCGTCGCTCAGCGACTCGTCGCTCGGTCGCTCAGTCGCTCGTCGCTCATTGCGTGGCCGGACCCTAAGCCTTTTCCACATTACCCAAGAGGTATCCTTTCAATGCGTTTTTTTTTATTGCGGTATCCCCAGGAGGGCTAAACCATTAAACTAAAACGCAGCGAATAAATGAGCAGAGGGGAAACTTTTAAACTTGGAAACTTACTTTCCTGGCCTTACATTTTGCAAATTTAGAAATGAGATCATCAAAGTCTAAAGAATTTAATAATTTCTCTTCAATGGACATTATAGATAAACCTACTAATTTCTCTTGAGTCATGGTTGTCCGAAGATAATTTTTAATAAACCTTCAAGGTTTGAACTAAAAATAAAATTCAACACATCTAAACTTGAGCTTTGTGGTGTAACAAGCTGTAATATTACGGTTAACTCTTGAAAAAATTCTTCTCCATCTAAATCTTTAAAACTACTTTATGTTAAAACATTCTGCAAATTAAGGCATGAAGCACGTACATTTTTATTTTTTAAACATTCGCTTATGTTACTTAAAAATTAAAAATTGATACTATACGTATCAAACCTTTCAAGTATTAAAAAAAAAATCAACTTTAAATCTTTGTTTCGGATCAAATAATATAGTTTCAGGACATTCATGAGCATAAAGTATTTTTCTCCGTTGAGATCGCAATGATGAAGCTACAGGAAACATATTTGGTATTTCTAGGGAGCTAGCAATACGCTCGGTTAATTGAACATACCTGATCATTAAATTTTTCATCGGAACGCATTAAAATCAAACTGTTTTTTGTATTTTCTAAAACTGTTGTGCCAATTGACAGATTAACGGACGGACTTTTCAAATATTTACTAGTTTAATTTATATTTTCTAAAATATCAAACCAAATTAGCAGGCAGCAAATAAATGTAAAATCAAAAATTTTATTTCCTAACGATTCTGCAATGTTTTTTGCCTCTAGATTTCTTAATTCTATAAGGCCTCATATATTTCTTCTTAATTTGTTTTCAAAAGGCCTCAATGCATCTAACCTGCTCTCTCATCTAGTCTCAGAAGGGGGTTTCAAAGTATGACTTGGATTTTTTTTCTTATAAATATCCCAACCCGTTGTGGAACTTGAAAAAAAGTTATACATACATGTAGGGGAGGTTATAGAGCAATTCGGCTTCCTAGCTGGGCACTCTACTAATCATCAAATATTACGAATAAAACAGTATGTTAAAAACAGCCTTAACTTAAAACATTCCACTGGTCTAGTACTACTAGATATTGAAAAAGCCTTCGACACAGTATGGCATGAAGGACTTATCTATAAACTTATAATATTTAATTTCCCTGATTACCTCATTAAAATTATAACGAACTTTGTCAAAAATAGAAAATTTTTTGTATCCACTGGAATTGCTAAGTCTACCATGTATGATATTTCCTTTGGAGTTCCACAAGGATCTGTACTTGGGCCCATCCTTTTTAACATTTTTATGTCAGACCTACCACATTTTGGAAACAATACTGAAGTAGCCATGTTTGCAGATGATACTGCGCTTTTTGCGTCAAGTCTTCTCCCTCAAGAAGCTCTTTCTAGTTTACAGAATTCACTAGACACTCTTCTTAACTTCTTCACTAAGTGGAAAATAAAAGTTAATGCTGAAAAATGTCAAGCTATGTGGTTCACTAGACGCAGAAAACAAAGTTTCCTTCCTCAAACTATGCTTAAAATAAACTCTACTGATATTCAATGGTCTGAACATTGTAAATATTTAGGAGTCACACTCGATAAAAAACTGACTTTTGAAAAACACATATCAATCACAATCCACAAAGTCAATCTTTTAATTAAAATATTATATCCATTTATAAATAGAAAGTCTAGACTTAGCATACATAATAAAATATTAATTTTTAAAACCGTTTTCCAACCGGTCCTAACGTATGGTGCTCCAGTATGGTTTGACTGTGCTGAGACGCACATAAAAAAGCTTCAAATAAGCCAAAATAAAATCCTGAAACTTATGCTAAATTTGCCATGGTTTTATTCAACTACTCGTCTACACAAAAGAGCAAATGTCAACCCAATTAAATTTGTCCTATACAAACTACAAGAAAACTTTTTTGAAAGGTGTTCTTACTCAGATAATGAACTCATACTTAATCTTTAACTTATACTGCCTGGGTAAAATTTGGGTTTTTGTGCAATTTTAGTTTTTAAGTATTATGTAAGGGTTTTTTTCTTGTAGTGTTTTCCCTTAATAATTTATTATAACCATAGTAAAATTAAAATATTGTCGTAAATTTATTGTATTGTAGATGTAAAGAACAAGCTTCTGTATCTCTTAAATAATTTAATTCATTATAAAATAGTCTAAGCCTTAAACTGCAAATAAATATGAACTTGAACTTGAACATGTAGGGGAGGGAAGAAATCAAACACACATTTTCATTAATTATTTTAGAATATTTAATTAAAATTAAGAAAAAATAGTAGTTTAATTATAATTTAAAGTTAATTAAGTTTTGGATATTTAATAGGTAGGAAATTAATATTTTATAATCTTTTCAATCTTCGCGGGACTTTTCTTTAGCTTAACACTTCTTTTCTTCTTAACGACTTGACATTGAATGCTCTCAATATTAAAAGAACAGTAATTCAAAATTATATAAAAATAGATTTGCAAACAAAATAGGGTAAATTCAAATAAGTTTGGCAATTCATGTTAAATGATAATTAATTAGATGTTAATAATAATAATAGTAATAATAATAATAATAATAATAATAATAATAATAATAATAATAATAATAATAATAATAATAATAATAATAATAATAATAATAATAATAATAATAATAATAATAATAATAATAATAATTTAATACAATATGATATAATAATAGTGAGGATGACATATCCTACACTCGGCCATCCTTCTTATCGGCTGTCTCAGACGAACAGTTGGCTTATCTTCGCAATAGTAGTTTGTATTATTCATCAATCATCGGCATCAATATCACTGTCATCTTCATCTTCTTCGCTTTCAGAACAATTTTCATTTCTCCACGGCTTCATAAAATCTGCTGAGGTTGAAGTTGCATTTGGGCCTTCATGAGCTCCGACTTTTTTCACATCATAGCGATCGTTTCTTTTTACTTTCACAATCTCGTATGGTCCCAAATATGACGGAAAAATCTTCGTTCCTGGAGCAAACTGAGTTTTCTTAATTGCTACTAGGTCATGAAGACTATACTTTGGAGCTGGTTTTCTTTATCGGTTGAACACTCTCCTGTTTTCCTCTTGAACTTTTGCTATCTGCTCTTTTGCTTGACATCGCATATCTTTCCGTTCTTCCTCAAAATCTTCGATTAGCAACTCTTCCATGATTTTTCTTATGTCCATAGCTTCCACACCTTTCATTGGGACTCCAAACATTAGCTCAAATGGAGTTCTATTCGTACTTCGATTTATAGTTGAGTTGATAAGTCTTTGTAGTCTCGGTATGTGTTTAAACCACTTATCGGGAGCCTCAACCGACAGTTTGGATAACATTTCAACAATAGATCTGTTGATTCTCTCAACTTGACCATTTCCTCGAGGAACACCTGTAGTAACTAACGAATGCATTATGTTCCTCTCTTCACAAAACTCCTTGAATGCGTTGGATGTAAAGGCTGACCCTTTATCAGTGACGATACGTGCTGGATCACCAAATGTATCACTCTGCAACATCAACTTCTTAAGTACCTCATCCGCACCAGTTGACTTCACGGGAAAAATCCAAGTGAATTTAGAAAAAGCATCCACTATCACGAATAAGTGCTTATAACTCTTCGCAGTTGATTGAAGTGGTCCAAGATGGTCTAAATGGTACGTATTTAAGGGCACGTCAAACTTCTCAATTGGATTTAGCAAGAACTCCTGTTTTCCGTTTTTCCGTGAGGCAAGTATGCAAGGAATACAATTTGCGATGACTTGCTTGATCTTCGCTGACATCTTTGGAATGCAGAACTCTTTCTTTGCTAAAACTTCCACTTTTCTTGAGTTTATATGGCCTTGCTCATGAATGTTTCTTAGCACCTCCTTCTGCAAACTCTTTGGTACAACTAGCGAGTAGTCTCCCTCGACGAATTTATACAGGATACCATTTCTCAAAACAAAATTTTCGTACTGTCCCTTCTCCAGAATCTTGGTAACTAACTCACAAAACTCATCCTTTTGCTGCGCCTTCTTGATACGATGCAAAACACCATCTTCTATCCTCATAACAACTGGAGAACGACTCAGCGCATCAACATGTCTCATAGCTGTTCCCGCTCTGTGAAGAACTTCGCAGTCAAAATCTTGCAGGAACAATGCCCACCTGGCAACTCGCGAACAAAGATCCCTCTTCTTCATTGTTGATGTAAAAGCTTTGCAATCTGTATATATTTTGAATGTTAGCCCCAAAAGATATACTCTTAACTTTACTAAACATTTTATGATGGCTAAAACTTCTTGCTCATAACTTATATAATTGGACTCCGCTTTTGATGATTTAAAACTTATATAAAAAACTGGATGAAGCAAATTGTCATCATGCCGCTGTAGAAGTACACCACCAAACCCTATCTTACTTGCATCTGTGTGCAGTTCCGTCTCTAATTGTGGATTAAACAGCTTTAACACAGGATCCTTACAAAGAGCCTCCTTTAGGCTTTCAAAAGCTAGAACTTGATCTGGACCAAAGTGAAACTTCACATCTTTGCGTAGTAAATCAGACAACGGCTTAGCAATAATTGCATAATCTCGTATAAAACGCCTGAAAAATCCTGTAAGCCCTAGAAATGATTGTACTTTCTTGACTGTATCTGGCCTAGGAAATTTCTGAACAGCTTGTAGTTTTTCCTTCGATGGTCTCATAGCTCCATTTTCAATAATATGACCCAGAAATTCTATTCTTGGAGTTAAAAATCTGCACTTTTTCCAGTTGATAAGGAGTCCATTTTCTGCAGCAACATCAAGAACTAACTTCAGCCTTTCCAAACACTCTATCTCATTTGTAGCTCTTATAACAATGTCATCTAAATATATGTGAAGCCATCCTGAGCGAACGAGCTTCTCAAATACGGCGTTCACAAATCTCTGGAAGACTGACGGAGAGTTACATAACCCAAAAGGAGCTTTCAAAAATTCATATTGCCCGTCTGGAGTAACAAAAGCAGTATATTTTTGACTATGCTCGTCAATATCAACATGGAAAAATCCATTCTTAAAATCTAAGGCGGTAAAACAGTGACCTTCTACTAAATCTTCCAGAATTTGCTCCATTAATGGTAAGGGATGCCTATCTTTGATAATCTTTGCATTGAGTAACCGATAGTCGATGCATATTCGGTTTGTTCCGTCCTTCTTCTTAACAAGGACTATGGGGCTTGCATAATCCGAACTGCTAGAACGAATTATACCTTCTTTCATTTATTCCTGTATCTGTCTCTTTACATCTTCTCTTTCATTCATAGCTAACCTCCTTGGTTTTTGGTTAACAGGTCTTTCATCAGATACAACAATTCTCATCTTAACAAGGCACTTATCTCTTGGCTTTTTGGGAGTATAGTTTTCCACAAGCTCAACTACCTCTTTACGTAACTGTAAATCCGAAATGTGTTCGAGATTATCCTTCACTTCCGTAACTATTAAATCTTTTTCCTTATCTACAACCTCCATAACATCTATTCTCGAAATATCATTTTCCTCTAGATCTACTGCTACTGGTTTTCTACTTAAATGAATCTTTCCATTCTCTATAAAAATCTTTGCACTTTTCAAAAAATTGTGTCCCAAAATCATACTATCTGACATCCAATTATCGGGAATAATGTGGAAACGAATAAGATGTATATCTTCTTCAATAAAAACCTCGATTAAACAAGAACCATACGTTCTCTTCGCTTTTCCATCGCCGAACCCGAACAAAGATTCTCCTATTCCGTCCATCTCAATAGCACCTTCTCCAAACGCTCTCCTTCATCAGTGAAACGTCAGCTCCAATGTCTACCAAAACATCGTACGATTTTCCAGCCACAATAAGTTGTACACTGTAGTCCAATTTATTTATTCTTTTAACATTACCTTGACTAGTTCCAGCACTCTTATCTTTTTTAGGGCAGTTTGTAGCAATATGTCCAAACTCATTACAAGAAAAACATCTAGCACCCTTACTTTTATTTGGACAAGTTTGTTGTTGGTGAGACATTGAGCCACAATTAATACATCTCTTTTGGTTCGAGCTATTTTTAAAATTACTTGATATCGAAGCCGTAGCTCCGAAGGAATTATTACCTTGATTCTTATTATTTACATTTAATTGACCCTTTATAGTTTCGTAGATCAAAAACTTTTTCTTAAGCTCATCTAAAGTAGTTGCCTCATATAGAACTGTTTTGTTAGAAGGACTATCAGCGATACCCTGAACTATATATGCAATCAGCGATTCATCGTCAAAATTGCCTTTCATTGAAATTTGCTTCATAGAATACATGTACTCCACAAAAGATTCACTCGGCTTTTTCTTACGAGACTGCAATGCTTTATGCAAGCTTATGCAGGATGGTGTTTCCTCGAACTCACTACACAAGAAATCTTTTAATTTTTCCCAACTGCAAATTCCAGTTTTGGACTCGACTGCCAACTTTGCAGCTCCTCTCAGCAAGCGCCTAGCATACAAATACTTCTGTATGTCATTCCATTTGCAAACGGTCGCTATATCTTCAAAATCTTTCAACCAAATTGTACAATTTTTCCCTGTTTCTCCGGTGAAATGATCAAGAGAATCCTCAACGTCTTTAAAAACGAAATGATTTGTTTCAGCCATATCTTCATCCGGTACCCTCACAACAACAACAACAACCTCCTTAACAACCTTGTTCTTATCTTCAGCTTCCTGTCTATCTTCCAACGATTGTGGTTTTCCTCCTATATTCAGCTCGTTATATAAATTATTCTTTACTTTTTCAACTTCTCTATCCTCTAAGCTTCCCTCTCCCTGAACTCCTTTTCTTATCTCTAAACTTTCTGACGTTTCGTTAACAATTGTTTGGTACAACCTTTCAACTAAATCCTTTTTTAAATTATAAGGATACGATAATTTTTTTTCTTTTAACAATCTTTGCAGTTCTTTAGTGGTAAGTTTGTTCAAATCTTCCATTCAAACGAAATGTGCCTTTTGTTTTTCAAAAAAAAAAAATAGATCATGCAAAATTATATAAATGACAATTGCACGCAAAAGTAAACAAAAAAAAATCTGTGAAGCTTTTTGAGTCTCAGGTTTATCTCATGTAAATCATGTAGTTTGCATTTCACTCAAATAAAACTTTCACTCATTTTTTGGAGTATGAGTTTTATACTATACATATAAAACTGTTTTTCATATAGGTATTATAATATATAATAAATGTTCTTCATGCAACAAAAAATGAAACGATCTCACCCGTTTAGTGGATTATTCCGTTAATTTAACTTAGCTGTATTATGGTACGTTTTATTTCAAAGTTTGGAGCATATGCAATGCATGAACTTTATAATAATTAATTTTTTTTTTTTACAGATTTTTAACATCTAAGAACATTTTTTTTTTCTTTCGGTTTTAACACTTTTAAGTACGCGTAGCTCTCTTTACACTTTTTTTTTTTTTTTTTACTTTTCAAAAAGCACAAATATCCACTGTTATGGTTTAAGATTTTCACTTGCACATTTCACATATCTGATTTTCTGTAAATTAATTTTATTCTTCGCTTATAACAATTTATATAATACTAAAGTAAGTTTCACTAGGGATTTTTCTTTTCGCGATTTGTCCAACACGGCACTGTTTTATTCAGTTAAACTTCTGACACCAATTGTAGGGGAGGGAAGAAATCAAACACACATTTTCATTAATTATTTTAGAATATTTAATTAAAATTAAGAAAAAATAGTAGTTTAATTATAATTTAAAGTTAATTAAGTTTTGGATATTTAATATGTAGGAAATTAATATTTTATAATCTTTTCAATCTTCGCGGGACTTTTCTTTAGCTTAACACTTCTTTTCTTCTTAACGACTTGACATTGAATGCTCTCAATATTAAAAGAACAGTAATTCAAAATTATATAAAAATGGATTTGCAAACAAAATAGGGTAAATTCAAATAAGTTTGGCAATTCATGTTAAATGATAATTAATTAGATTTTAATAATATAATAGTAATAATAATAATAATAATAATAATAATAATAATAATAATAATAATAATAATAATAATAATAATAATAATAATAATAATAATAATAATAATAATAATAATTTAATACAATATGATATAATAATAGTGAGGATGACATATCCTACATACATTGAATTGTATCGAAAAATTTAACTGCATAAAATGAGCACCGAGCAGCATCATTAACCACTAAATTTAAGGAATCCGGGCAACATGGAACGAAAAATGCTCTTGGTTCCAGGGTTCGAATTTGATTCTGAACACCCGCTTCTTTTCCTTTCATATTCGAATCATTATCATAACTTTGGCTTTGACAGTTACTTATTAAAATTTCATGTAATTCAAGCTTGTCTAAAATCAACTGAGTCAGTCACATTACGGTCTTGTCACAAAATACGTCACTTCTATTAAAAACTGGTAGCTATTTATTTAATATTAATTACCTAACCAACAAAGCGAAAAAACAATTGAAACAATTTGCATTCTGCACCAGACTAGATATTCATTAAAAGTAGCCGTTACAACAGTCATTAACTTTCAAAAAAAAATAACAAACTGCCTGCGCAAGAACAATTCGACTCCAAATAGAATCATCCCTCTTTAATTTTTAAGCTCTATGCTCCTTTTCCATTCTATTAAAAATTTCATCTCCTGTAATCAGGCACTTAACTCTTACACAGTGTGCAATAAGAAAACCTGCACGCTCTAACCCACATGATTCCGTACAAATAAGTTTTTTTTCTCCCATGTTAGTTTCGATACTCAGTGTGCAAAAAAGAAAACTTGCACATCCATTCACCATTTGTAGCAAAGACACCTACCTACCTAATTTCCAAATATATCACCCTGTTCATACAAGAGAAAAAATCTCAACACAAAAAAGTTCCATGCTACCTCATATGTGCAAGATATTTTTTATGCACACCGAGTCCCAAAATTAACATAGAGAGTATGACGAAGCAAAATACTTATTCATATTGAATCGTATGGGCTAGAGCGTGCAGGTTTTGTATCACGCACCGTACCGTACCCTGTATGTGAGACTCACATGAGACATTGTGAGTTCTCATCTACAAAGAAAACAACAAAAAAAATATATGCTGTTTGCTGTGTCTTTGTAGTAGAAGGTAGCACAGCGAAGCAACCTATCCTGCTCTCTTTTTTCAGACATTTTTTTGTTGTTTTCTTTGTAGATGAAAACTCACAATGTCTCATGTGAGTCTCACATACAGGGTACGGTGCGTGATACAAAACCTGCACGTTCTAGCCCATACGATTCAATATGAATAAGTATTTTGCTTCGTCATACTCTCTATGTTAATTTTGGGACTCGGTGTGCATAAAATATATCTTGCACATATGAGGTGGCATGGAACTTTTTTGTGTTGAGATTTTTTCTTCTTTTCTCTTGCATGGAATTTTTTTGTGTTGAGATTTTTTTCTTTTTTTCTCTTGTACGAATAGGGTGAAATATTTGGAAATGAGGTAGGTAGAATTTTTAGTTCTGCGATATCTTGAGTTAAATTTTCATTGAATGCAGCAATGAAAGTGATGTTAGTTAGTGCGCTAGAGATAACTTAGGACAGTTGTGATGGATGTTTTTTTGAGATTATTTTAAGAATGTTTATGGTTAAAGAATGGCAAATATGTAGTAGTACATATTTGTTTGCAAGATCAGATTACATTTTCTTGCTCCTGGCAATGCGCCCCCAGAATTCTGCGCCCTGTGCATTTGCACATCTTGCACATATGCTTTGTCCGGCCCTGGTTGAAACTTAAATGATTTTAGGCTGGAAAATACAAACATGAAGTTTGTTTGTCCAAACAGTTTCACCTGGAAGTGTCATGTGAAAATAATGGACGACCGTCCATAGACGGTCTTAGTGATTAGCTGCACAAAAAAAAATACGTTTATGCTTAAAACAGTTTTAAGTATAATTGTATAGCATTTGATACAAAATGTATGTGCATGGGATTTTTATCACGTTGTGATTGGTTCCCTAAAATCTCACTCCTGCCAATTGATGTACAGCTTTTCTTCCATTATGGTTGATGAAAGTTACCGGTGCACAGTTTTTCGCCATTTATTCGCTCATCTTTTTCTTTATTTCGTTTTTTTCAGCCTTTCGTCTTTGTAAAACAACAAAATGGTTGTAACCATATCCAAATGATAGAAAATTCTTGTGGTAGTTTTTTTTTACCCATGTATGCATTCATAAAATCGACACAACCCACGCGAATTTTATCTTTGATCTTCTGGGATAACTTTTTAAAAAATTTAAATAAAACGCACAATTTGCATTTGTATAATTTTATTTTTATTTTAAATTTCAGAACTTCAGATCCCTTACCACTGGTGGGTGGGGGGAAATCTTTAGCTATTTTGAGAAATGTTCAGATTCACTCAATACATAATACTAATCTTATTCCCGTCATGCAAGCCCTTTTTATAGTTTTATATTTGTCTTTGCAGTGATGCTGCATGAATGTACGTACATACATGATTCAAAAATATTGGATCGTTGTCGATCTTTGTTTACATTAATTTAATAGCATTCTCGATGATGATTAAATTTTATGGTGATGGAAAAATATTGGATCGTTGGCGATCTTTGTTTAAATTATTTTATGGAGATACTTTCTTGATAATTTATTATATTCAAGGAAATATGCTTGGTTGACTTTTATTATTGTTTGTGTTGGGAAGTAATTCTATAACTCCTCCCCCCTTTGACTGTTGTTTCTACTGAAACAATTTTTTATATAAAACTATAAGTATAGCACAAATTATGACAGTTACAAATCTATTTATATCAAAATGAATACATGATTGATCTGAGACTTTTTCTACTATTTCTTTAATATTTTCAATTCTTGTCAAATTATAATATTCAATTTTTAAATCAATTTCTGTTAAATTAAATGTATCTTCCATATAAATAAATAACGGTTAATTTACAATTGGATTTTTGTTTACATATTTATTTTAATATTACAGTTTTCAAAATTAATCAACACATTTCTTTTTATTTGAATTATTTTTCTCTCATCACAAGAACTTTTTACCTTATAATCACTATTTTTAACAATTAATGTCCCTTTTTTAAGTTCTTTTACAATATTTATTTATTCATTTTTTCTGTTCAAACAGTTATTTTTATTTATACAATTGACATAGGGCTTTAAATGTTTTAATTCCTTATTTTCACAATATTTATAAAATGTTTTCTTCTATATCCAATTCCATATTTTTCTCATTGGATATGGAAGTTCTAAAATACTTATCAACATTATGAATTTTGTCAGGTATTTGAATTATAAATATTAATAAATCTTTATCGTATTCGCTTACCGATAATTTGATATTTTTGAGTTTAAACAAATCGATTTCATAATAATCTATTTCTTCCGCCGTTAGTAAGCTTTCTGTCATTATTTGCAATCTACTTGCCAATATAATATTTTGTATTTTCTCTATTATTGCTTTTATTTTATCGACTGTTCTAATATATTCTAGAATTATAATTCTTTTTTCCAATTGTTTAAATTCTTTTACTAAACCAGAATTATTTTTTATTTTTATATCAATTATTTTTTTAACTATGTCTATTTCCTGT
Source organism: Eupeodes luniger (assembly GCA_951509635.1). Lineage (NCBI taxonomy): Eukaryota > Metazoa > Arthropoda > Insecta > Diptera > Syrphidae > Eupeodes > Eupeodes luniger. The sequence goes on along the minus strand of OX608073.1, from coordinate 181,803,809 downwards.
TGGAAATGGTTATTAATATCTACCTGTCTATTCGTGTTCATTATTAATTCATGATTATTTGAAGTGAGTGTTTTTAATCTACTTTCTATTTCTATTGTGTCCTCGTCATCATATGTAGTTCGAAATAAAAAGTTTAAGACTCTCCCACCTATGTTAATAAGACTTCTTGGTTTTCGTATATGGGGTTTATGACCTTTAATGCTTTTTAGTTCTTCTTGAATTAAATTTAATTCATTGTCTATATATATTGTTTTAGCAATGTCTTCTGGTGACTTCACTATAAGAGTCTTCTGTTCTAACCAGTTTTTAGTTGTTTTAATCAATAACTCATTTATTTTCGTTAAATTTATTATATGCAAAACTGAATTATATTTGTTTACGATATTCACTTTATCATATTTAATAACCGCGTAACCGTTATTGTTTGTTATTTCTTCAGCAATTAATGATTTACTGCTTACTATGTTAAATATACCCACTAAAATTATTAATCTTTTCATTTTGTACGTCCTCTTCTATTTGTATTTGGCACTAAACTAAAACTCTTCTCTGGGTTTTTCTGTTCATTTGGCTAGCTTTGATTAAATTGTCTTGATTTATTTGCTTACTCTTTCTTTCCTTTTGGATATTCTTCGTGTGTTGATCTTCGAGTTTATTGTATTTATATCTTGGTGTTGTTTTATTACGTTCTGTTCTAGAATTTTTAACAAACCCTTCCGTTCTATTTTCACTATATTCCTCTCTATTAGTATTTAGCCTATCGATTATTTTTTTTTTAAATCATTAGATCATAAAGTTTATCTTTATCTAAATTGCCTTTTTGTATATCATATGGTTTTTGCTTAGAAGTAGAATGTATCGAAGTATTATAAAAGAGATTAGCTTTGTGAACAGCTACTCGAATTTCATGTATACTAGGGTTCGTTTTTCGGTTTAGGATTGCTCTTATTTTTTCAGCTAATGTTCTATGAAAGACTTCAATGGGTGAATTCCCTGTATGACTGTTCGGTTTAGTAAAATGTACTTCTATGTCAAGGTCTTCTAATAATTTTATAATTCTTGGAAAGTTAAATTCATTATCCATTATGAATTTTTTTGACTTACCATTTGTGGCTAATAGTTGTAAAATTGTTTCTTCTAAGGTTTCATGAGAAACGTTTGGAACGTTTGTAGCTGTAGTTAGCTTTCTTAAATTTGTCAATGGAAGTTAAGTATTTTGTTTTATTAATACAATAAATGTCTATATGAACTATCTCATTAATGTCTTTTGGAGTTTCTGTTAAATGAAATTTTTCTTTAATTGGTCGTCTATCATACTTTGATTGTTTGCATATGTTGCAACTATTGATTACGTCATTAATTAATTCTTTTAATTTCTTAAAATAGATTTTTGTTCTAAGTCCTCTATAATTTTCTTCAATGCCTGCATGACCTGTTGCTTTTTCATGATAAAATGTTATCTGTTTAATGGCTTCTTCTTCTGTTTCTATGTCCTTAGCAAAGTATACACATTTAAAAATTCATTTTTGTTGAAGTATATTACATTCGTTGTCTGTTAATTCAGTATAAATTCCTGTATTAATTTTGTCTACTAATGGTATTATAAGATCATTAAAAATATCTTTATGTATTTCATTTATCCCTATATGTATTCTTTTGTAGTTTGAATTTTTCTTAAGTCCATTTCCCGCTTGTAATATTATTTGTTGTTTAAATACATTCACTGCACTATCTTTAATTGGGAAGTGATCATTCATTTCCTCATGTTGCGAATGTATTGTACCTTTAACTGATTCTTGTTCTAACATATTTATTTCTTGTATATCTTTAATTTCTCTACTCAAAAAGTCTGGTACAGTGTTGCTTGTACCTTTTAAATATTCAATTTGCATGTCATATTCTCCTAATTGGAGTATCCATTTTTGTAATCTGGGTGAAATATCTCTGCCTAATTTTTTTGCCTGTAGCCATTTTAATGGTTGGTGATCTGTTTTAAGATCAAAGCGTCTACCATATAAATACGGTCATAAGTATTTTACTGACCAAACTATAGCGAGTAATTCTTTTTCTGTTGTACTGTAGTTTCTTTCATGTTCATTGAGAGTTCTACTTATAAATGTTATTGGATGCCTTTTCTGTGTTAGCACTGCTCCAATGGCATAATTGGATGCATCGGTCGATAAGACGAATTTTTCAATAAAATCAGGATATGCAAGTTTTTTAATTCTTGATGTGCTTTAATATAATTTATATCGTTTTTATTAATTTTTGTACCTTTCTTTACAGTGGGTTGTGCAATTTTTGCATAGTCTTTAATAAATTTCCTGTTATTCCTAAGAATGATGTAATTTCCTTAGCTGTACAAGGAAGTTGTATTTTTTCTATAGCTTCTTTTTTGTCTATATTGGGTTTCACACCTTTGTCTGTAATTGTATGCCCTAAGAACTTTGTTTCTTTTTTAAGAAAATTACATTTATCTACTCGTACTTTAAGGTTATATTTGTTTAAACGTTGAAAAACTAATCGGAGATGTACCACATGTTCCTGTAATGAAGTACTAAAAATTAATATCTCACCAAGACATACTACATACATTTAATTTATTAAACCTTCTTAAACCTCATTCATCATTCTTTGAAAAGTGGCTGGTGCATTTTTTAGACCAAATGGCATTCTTAACCACTCATAACGGGATTCATTTTTATTTCATGAAAACCTTTAACAAGGTCAAGGGTTGAAAAATACTGAGCTCTTCCTAATTTATCTAGTATCTCGTCAATATTAGGTATAGGATGCTTAAATTCAATGTTTTCAAAATTTTCTATAATCGACTACCATTCGCCATTTTTGTTCATCTGAATTATCTATTTTCTTTGGGACTACCCAAATAGGTGCATTATAAGGGGAAACACTTTTTCGTATTATACCTTGTTGTAATAAATCATTAACTTGTCGTTCAATTTCTCTTTCGTCGATTTTAGGGTATCTATATATTTAACTGAATATGGGACTATCATGCTCAGTCCTAATGCTATGCATAGTTTGTGTTGTTGAATGAAGTTTATCACCTTCTTGATAAAAAATATATTTATTTTCATCAATACATTTTTTTAATTCCTGTTTTTCTTCATAATTTAAATTCTTATCTATTAATTGGCTCATTTGCGTTGAGTTGCAATATTCTAGAGTGTGAATTTCTTCATATTCGTATAAGTTAACACCCTGTACCTCTGATGCGAAATTCCAAAAAAATAATTTCGCAGAAGATCACAATTTGGTAAACAACATACCGTTGAACAATGATTTTTTATTTATAATCCATATAATCCAAATGTAACAAAAGTGAAAAACAAGTTACCGTTGACGATGACGATGAGAGAGATGTGCTGGATTATCGGAAATTCTTTTTATCAGAGGTAGTTCAGGTGAAGCTGCGTGCAGGTAGCCACGTCTATTCTTGATAGTTTTATCAACGGGCTACACTCATCGATTATAAAATATTAATAAAGTTGTTTGAAAAAAAGAAAAGATTATTAGTGTCTAATTAATTTACTGGCGCCTAACGTATAGCAACGCGTTTCTCTTTTCTTGTTAAATAGAACCGTACTATATCAAAGTACAGTAGACGCTCTATATAGTGAAGTAATAAAAACCAGCCATGGTCACTATTTCGAGATTGTTCACTATTTCGAGCGGGAGCCTAGAAACGCTTTCCAAAGTTAAATTTGATCAAAAATACACATTTTGTTCAGTGTGAAGATAATTATATTTATTTAATGAATAAACTAACATTTAAGCAAGTTAAAACAGTTACAAACAAAAACAAAAACAAATCATGATACATACTTATTATTACAATTACAATGCTGTACAAAAGTAAGAACACAGCAAGAACTTGTGTTCTACTAAATCAAGTGACTACTTTCTTTTGTGATTCAGTGTGAGATAAGCATGAATTAACGTTAAAATTTGTTTAAAGGCAGTCGACATGCTGTAGACGTATTGCCACTGTAATATTCTTGTTTAAACATGAGAAAAAATATATGTTCACTATATCGAAATTTGAATTGTTCACTATTTAGAGTAGTACATGTAACATTTTGGGTGTTCACTATACTGGATAGTTCACTATTCCGAGGTTCACTTTATCGAGCGTCTACTGTATTACAGATAAACGGTTGCTTAATTATAAGATCCCACCAAAAACTGTGTGTCGGAAAACAATTATACTTATAAAAAATACCGGGAGTGTTAAAAAAAACGAATGCCTGACATATACCTACACCTATTAAGACCTATTAAATAAATTAATATCAAACAAAATATTAAAAAAAAAATATAATACAAATATATAAAAGTATTAAAAACAATATAGAACGTTTAATAGGAGTGTTTTTCCTCCAAATACATAAACACAAAACCAAATCAACAGCTTTAACCAAAAATTTAAACAAAATAAGTTATCCATACATAACGAAAGACTAAACTTAAAATATAAAAAACCATACAAAAAATTTCTTATTGCTTTTGAGTGGAGTGCTATTATCTCAAATAAAATCAAATATTACAACATAATTAAATTATTTATAAAATTATTTACACAATATTAAAATTTAAAAAAAATTATTGAATTACTGAATATTATTAATTGATTTTTGTAGTGGGTAGAGACATTATATTATTTTCTATAAATTACACTTTACTGAGTTACCTTACCTCACAGCCAAAGAAAACATTTATTTTTTTTATAACTATTTTCAACAATGTAAAGGGCTAAAAATTATAAATTTATAAAAATGGATGAAACGCAATTTCGTGCAATATTAAGAGTTGCTGTTCAGACCGCAGTAGAACAAACGCAACAATCTTTTGAGTCTCGAATCAGTGAACTTACGAATAGACTTTCTTCTTTGGAAACACCATCAAGGGCAGTAGAATATAATGAGGTTACAATTAATCGCCAAGTTAAATACGAAGAAACATTAGATGTTGTGAAATCTCTTTCAGAGTTTCGTCTTGATCAGCTTAGTTATGTCTCGTGGCGCCAAGCTGCATTTGCTGCATATAAGATTTTTGAGGGATATGAAGGGAGTTTTAGGTATTACATGACATAAAGCTTGCTGCAGATATTCCCCGAGATAGTAAGTCTGCTGGGTTCTCTTTGGATGGGACGTGACGCCACTGAGTTGCCAGGGAAAATTCTTGAATTTTTGCAACTCGATTTGCCATGAATGTGTGAAATGATGACGATGTGGAATTGATCCATGATAGTACGATTTGTGAATCAGTCCAAAGATGTACTGGCGTGTCTCGCATTCGTAAATCTTCTCTGACTCTGCTTGTGAGTTCAGCTCCTAAGACTGCAGCGCATAATTCAAGCCGAGGAAGGGTCTGTTGTTTTACCGGAGCAATTCTTGACTTCGCACAGAGTAGTCTGACGATGATTGTGCGATCTCTATAAGTTGAACGAAGATATACAGCTGCACCATATGCTTGTTCTGATGCGTCAACAAAGGTGTGCATTTGTACGGATGTTGGATTCTGTTGATTAAAGATGTGTCTGGGAACCCTTGCCTGATTGGGTGTTGACATGTTGTTCCTGAATATTATCCATTCATCCTTAAGATGTTGTGGTAGTTCGTCATCCCAGGACAGTTTTAGGTGCCAAAGCTGTTGCATGAAGATTTTGGCTTTAACTACTACTGGACCAAAGAGTCCTAGTGGATCGAAGATGCGTGCTATGTCTGAGCTGACTGATCGCTTAGTGATTGAGGTATTATCAGATATTTGTGCTCTTCCACATAATTGGTCTGATTTTGGTTGCCAGATTAGACCTAAAGTTTTGATTGTGCAATTGTTTGAATCGCTGAAATCAAGGCTGACTTCTTGGTCCTCAGCTGGGATATCCTTTAATAATGATGGATGGTTTGCACACCATTTGCGGAGTTTGAGTCCAGCACCATTGAGTAATGAAGAAACCTGGTATTGTGCCTCTTTTGCATGAGCGATGCTGTCCGATCCACTAATGCAGTTGTCGACGTAGAAGTCATCTTGAAGTATTTGCGCCCCAATCGGTTGTGTTATTTTGTTTTGGGTTGCTAGGTATTGCAAGGATTTAGTTGCCAAGTAAGGTGCGGATGATGTTCCGTAAGTTACTGTTTTTAATCTATAGTACCTTATCTCTTCTGATGATCTCCGTCTCCACATGATGAGTTGATAGGGTTGATCTTCTTCATGTATCAGAATCTGCCTGTACATCTTCTCAACATCTGCTGTAAAAACGTACTTGTTAGTGGTGTGAGAAATCTTAAGTAATCGTTACTTTGTAACGATAAGTAATCAAAGTAATCGATTACTTACCCGAGTAACGATTACCAGTCGAATTGATTACTTCTAGTTACTTTTGGATTTGATTACTTCTAGTTACTTTTGGATTTGATTACTCCTAGTTACTTTTGGATTTGATTACTTCTAGTTACTTTTGGATTTGGTTACTTTTAGTTACTTTTGGATTTGATTACTTTTAGTTACTTTTGGATTTGATTTCTTTTAGTTATTTTTGGATTTGCATTTTAAAGATATTTTTGGATTTATTGTAATGGGTCCGATTTGTCAAATTGAAAATTTTGACATTTCTCGACGTTTCAAGGTCCCTAGAGTCGAAATAAAAGATTTTTAGAAAGATGTCTGTGCGTGCGTGTGTACGTACGTCCGTACGTTCGCCACGTTTTTTTCGTCGTCCATAGCTAAAGAACCAGAAGAGATATCGACTTCAAATAAATTGTGTTATACAGATAATAAGGCAGAAAGATGCAGAAAGGGCTCTCAAGAAAATTGCGTGGGTGGTTTTTTTACCATAGCAGTTTAAAAAAAAGGTGAAAATTTTGGTTAACCCTAAATAACTCATGAACCAATGACGCTAGCGACTTGAATTAAATTTTATATTATATATTGTAACTTGACACAAAACAATTATATTTTTGGAAAAAAAATCCAATTAATGGTTTTTTTTATAAATCAAAAAAACTGAAAAAAAAATTTGTCACTTCGAAAATTTTACGACTAAAATATGATTTCATCTCCAAAACAATTTTGTGCAACGAAGAATAATGTTTTTGACATCTGATTAAATTTTGAGAAAAATCGAATTGACAATTTTTTTACAAAAAATTAAAAACCGAAATAAAAAAATTAATAAAAGTTGGTAAAAATTGATTTTCGACTCAAATATCTTTTCAAAAATTTGAGATTATGGCTTCTAACTAGTTTTAACTTATAAGAAATATTGTTTTCAACATTAGGAAAAATTTTGAGAAAAATCGAATTGACAGTTTTTTTACAAAAAATAAAAACCTAAACAAAATTTATAAAAGTTGGTAAAAATTGATTTTCGACTCAAATATCTTTTCAAGACTTTGAGATATTGGCTTTAAACTACTTTTATCTTTCAAAAAATATTGTTTTCAACATTCAGTAAAATTTTGAAAAAAATCGAATTGAGAGTTTTTTTACAAAAAATTAAAAACCGAAAAAAAAATTTAACAAAAGTTGGTAAAAATCGATTTTCGACTCAAATATCTTTTCAAAAATTTGAGATTATGGCTTCTCACTAGTTTTAACTTATAAGAAATATTGTTTTCAACATTAGGAAAAATTTTGGAAAAATCGAATTGACAGTTTTTTTACAAAAAATAAAAACCTAAAAAAAAATTTATAAAAGTTGGTAAAAATTGATTTTCGACTCAAATATCTTTTCAAGACTTTGAGATATTGGCTTTAAACTACTTTTATCTTTCAAAAAATATTGTTTTCAACATTCAGTAAAGTTTTGAGAAAAATCGAACTGACAGTTTTTTTACAAAAAATTAAAAACTGAAAAAAAAATTTAACAAAAGTTTGTAAAAATTGGTTTTCGACTCAAATATCTTTTCAAAAATTTAAGATTATGGCTTCCAACTAATTTAATCTTATAAGAAATATTATTTTCAACATTAAGAAAAATTTAAAAAAAAATCGAATTTACAGTTTTTTTTACAAAAAATAAAAACCTAAAGAAAAAAATTAATAAAAGTTGGTAAAAATTGATTTTCGGCTCAAATATCTTTTCAAAACTTTGAGATATTGGCTTCAAACTAATTTTATCTTATAAATAATATTGTTTTCAACATTCGGTAAAATTTTGAGAAATGTTGGATTGACAGTTTTTTTTACAAAAAATAAAAACCTAAACAAAAATAATACTAAAACTTGGTAAAAATTTACTTTCGACTCAAATAGCTTTTCAAAAATTAAAAATATTGACTTCAAACTTATTTTATTTCACAGAAAATATTGTTTTTAATATTCAGTAATTTTTTTATTTTGTTTTGTTTTTGAAACGAAATACATCTTAATGATACTGAAACTGATTACGATCTTAGAAATAATTGTATGGAAATGAAATATTGGAAAAGAGAGCGGAAGAGGTTCTGAATTTGTTGATACTGTTAATATTTGTTGTATTTATTTTTACAAAAATTAAGATTTGTACAAAATAGATGTCGTCTTTCGTCTTTGGCTACATGACAATTCATAATAAATATAATTTATTTGTGGCCTGGCCTACAATTTTGGATCAAACTGATAAATATTCATAACGAAGGTTACTTATGTACCAAAAACAGAACAGGAAATTCTAAATCGAATTGGTGGCGCTGTAGTCTAACTTCTACATTTCAAGCTTAAATTGATCAATATTCACAACACATGCTCTTATTTAACTACAAAGAAAGTGGACAAATCTAAATCCGGTAGGTGGCACTGTAATCTAACTTCTACGTTCTTAGATCAAACTTATTCATTTGTATAGTACTAAATATTGTTATTAAACTAAGAGTTATAGATATACACTCTGAGTGCAGGGCATTATATGTAGATGGAAAACTAAATTTATAGTTTGTTTAGTGGTTTGTATATTTATATAAGCTTTAATGTATTATGTTGTCTTTTTTCTTTCTTTTATTATTTGTGTTTGAATTTTATAGTCCAAGAGCCCGGGCCTGCCAGACATACCTCATTTTATAAAAGCTGAAAGTTTGTGTATGTGTGCCTCTAGTATAGGTAAGAACGATCCCCAACCATGATACCTGGGTAGTGGTTCCTTTGGCAGATAACTGGTAGCAAAGGTGCATAATGTTCCATCTAACTTACCTTATTTTATAAAACTCAATTTTTTTATATTTCATTCGTAACAACACCAAAATTCGCTTTACTCATTGCCAGACACTTGGCATGGTTCCAACCCCCTGCCAGACACCCCTAAACTATAATAGTTTGTAATTCAATTTACGTTATATTATAAAAGCTAAATTTAATATTTGTTTTTTGGGGAGCTATTAAACGATGTTTCCTTAGCAGCCAGACAATTTCGAGGGTTCGATCATCCTGCCAGACACTGAATTGAGCAGAATTTGCCAGAGCGCGGAGCATATATGTAGTAGTCGGTGCAAGCGAAACAGAGCATTCAATCGCAATTTTATTGCGATATTTAACTGCACATCAGTTGTTTATGCTGTATTATTCGGTGAACAGTTATATACTAATGGTAAACGTTATAATATTAATTTGTATTATTTGTAACATAAATATGATCCACCTTTTTTAAATAAAGTGTTATCATGTTACAATATAGTAGATAATCTTAAAGTTTTCAAAAATTACACTTTAAACCCTTTTTTTAACTTTTTTGCACAAATTTTGAGTTTAAAATTAAATTTTTCAAAGACTACACATAGTTTTCACTTGATTTAAAAACTGGCTGTTAGAACAGAATGTTGGCTGTAAAAAATTGTAATATACTTAATTGTTAGTATTACCGATGTTTTTTAATTATTTTTTTCCATTTAACGTACATATTTTTTAAATTGCCCCTATCGCCTAAACTGGGGGAGTTAGACTCCCCCTCCCATTGTAAAAAATGCTTGTTTTTAACTGTTCTATACAAATCCGTCATTAAACTTTGTCGCCTGAGCTATCGTACTCTCCCCAAAGATCGCAATAAACCGAATGCTCTGTTTCGCTTGCACCGACTACTACATATGCTCCGCGCTCTGGCAACTTCTGCTCAATTCAAAGTGTCTGGCAGGATGATAGAACCCTCGAAATTGTCTGGCTGCTAAGAAAACATCGTTTAATAGCTCCCCAAAAAACAAATATTAAATTTAGCTTTTATAATATAACGTAAATTGAATTACAAACTATTATAGTTTAGGAGTGTCTGGCAGGGGGTTGGAACCATGCCAAGTGTCTGGCAATGAGTAAAGCGAATTTTGGTGTTGTTACGAATGAAATATAAAAAAATTGAGTTTTATAAAATAAGGTAAGTTAGATGGAATTTTATGCACCTTTGCTACCAGTTATCTGCCAAAGGAACCACTACCCAGGTATCATGGTTGGGGATCGTTCTTACCTGTACTAGAGGCACACATACACAAACTTTCAGCTTTTATAAAATGAGGTATGTCTGGCAGGCCCGGGCTCTTGCTCTATTATTGCCGTTTCGTATAGTGCGTTTGGTTTGATGGTTAATTTTTCATTTAATATTTTGTCTTGTTCTTGTTTGTAAGCTTTGTAGATTTCATATTTTTCCATTGCGTCAAGTAATCTGCCTTTTCTGCATATATGTATGTAATGTTTGTAAATTTGTTTTAATGTCTGTATAATTATGGGTGTTTTCAATTTAATGTAATGTATATGTGGATTTGGTGTTGGGTTTGGGTTTATGTTCTTTGAATTTTTCTTCGAAGGTTTTACTTGTTTGGCCTATGTAAAATTTGTTGCAATCATTGCATATAAGTCTGTAAACGCGCGCCGGAGTATGATTTTGTTTTATTTTTGGTTTTAAAATATTTTGTAAATTGTTGTTTGTTTTTAATGTTATATTTATGTTAAGTTTTTTGAATTGGTTTGTTAATATTTGTGGTACTATGTAAGTATGTATGTAACTGATGCATATTTTGGGTTTTCTATTGTGGGTATAATAGTTTTGTTGTTGTTTATTTTCTTTTCTTTTTTCTTTAAATTTACCGTATTTGAATTCTATGGGGAAATATAAATTGATTTATTTTTGATTTAAAATTTAGATTTTAAGGCAAGTTTACCCCTTTTTGCACTTATACAAATACAGCTTAAAAAAAACGTTTAACTGGAAATTTGACAGCTCTTGCTCTACTGCACTCGTTAAAACGTACACGAAGTTGCACTAATACAAGTTAACACCCTGTACCTCTGATGCGAAATTCCAAAAAAATTATTTCGCAGAAGATCACAATTTGGTAAACAACATACCGTTGAACAATGATTTTTTATTTATAATCCATATAATCCAAATGTACCAAAAGTGAAAAACAAGTTACCGTTAACGATGACGATGAGAGAGAACAGAGGTAGTTCAGGTGAAGCTGCGTGCAGGTGACAACGTCTGTTCTTGATAGTTTTATCAACGGGCAGCTCCACTCATCGATTATTTAATATTAATAAAATTGATTAAAAAAGTAAAACTTAATAGTGTCTTATTACTTCACTGGAACCCCAACGTATAGCAGCGCGTTTTTCTTTTCTTGTTAAATAGAACCGTACTATATAAAAAAAAGGTATTAAAGATAAACGGTTGCTTAATTATAAGATCATACCAAAAATTGTGTGTTGGAAAACAATCATACTTATAAAAAATACCGCGAGTGTTAAAAAAAAAACGAATACCTACACCTATAAGGACCTATTAAATAAATTAATATCAAACAAAATATTAAAAAAAAAATAATAAAAATATATAAGAGCATTAAAAACTATATAGAACGTTTAATAGGAGTGCTTTTCCTCCAAATTCTTAAACACAAAACCAAGGCAACAGCTTTAACCAAAAATTTAAACAAAATAAGTTATCCATACATAACGAAAGACTAAAATTAAAATATAAAAAAACGATACAAACAAAATTTTCTTATTGCTTTTGAGTGTAGTGCTATTATCTCAAATAAAATCAAATATTACAACATAATTAAATTATTTATAAAATTATTTACACAATATTAAAATTTAAAACAAAATTATTGAATTACTTAATATTATTAATTGATTTTTGTAGTGGGTAGAGATTATATTATTTTCTTATTTTCTTTAAATTACACTTTACTGAATTACCTTATATTATTACAGCCAAAGAAAACATTTATTTTTTTTATAACTATTTTCAACACTGTAAAGGGCTAAAAATTATAAATTTATAAAAATGGATGAAACGCAATTTCGTGCAATATTAAGAGTTGCTGTTCAGACCGCAGTCGAACAAACGCAACAATCCTTTGAGTCTCGAATCAGTGAACTTACGAATAGACTTTCTACTTTGGAAACACCATCAAGGGCAGTAGAATATAATGAGGTTACAATTAATCGCCAAGTTAAATGTGAAGAAACATTAGATGTTGTGAAATCTCTTTCAGAGTTTCGTGGTGATCAGCTTAGTTATGTCTCGTGGCGCCAAGCTGCATTTGCTGCACATAAGATTTTTGAGGGATATGAAGGGAGTTCTAGGTATTACCAGGCAATAGCTATGATTAGAAATAAAATTGTAGGACGTGCTGATTCAGTTTTATCATCGTTTAATACTGTCCCTAATTTCAAAGCAATAATAAGCCGCCTAGATTTTACTTATGTTGATAAGAGGCCAATTTATCTTATTGAACAGGAAATGTCAACTTTGAAACAGGGATCATCGTCTATAGATGAATTTTATGATTCAGTCGAAAAGAAGCTTACGTTAATTATCAATAAAACTAAGATGACACATGAAGGTAACAACGATTTAATCGCGTCTCTGAATGAAAAATATAGGCAGGATGCCCTAAGAACATTTATTTCCGGGTTGCGAAAACCAATGTGTGACATTCTATTCTCTTCAAGGCCTGTAGATATGCCGTCTGCATTAGCACTTGCACGGGAATTAGAGGCCAATCAAACTCGTTATATGTTCGCAAACTCTTTTTCTAGCTACACTGATCGTCCAAATAAAGCTTCTTTTCAACAAAGCTATAAACATGATTCATTCCATTCCCCTCACACCAAAAGTTAGAGCAAAATCCCAAAGCACAACCAATGGAAATAGATCCTTCAACTTCACGCTACAGACATTTAACTCATCAAAACCAAATTAAGTCCACTCAAAACCCTTCTAATAATGGATTTAACAATAATTTTGCGAACAATAGACCACAATTAAAAAGACCAGGACCTTCAGACAGATATTCCCGCAATAAACCTTTTATAAAAAATAACGATTCAATACAGCAAGCAATTTCAAAAATACGAAGAGTAAATAATTTAGTTCAGAATCAGCCAACACAACAAGATACGTTTCCTTATGGACAGCATAACGAGGATGAAACCTATTTAAACAACTAAACTCTTTCATGTAATTATGATAGAGATGAATATGATGGCCTTGAGAATATGGATGAGATAAATTTTTTAGAGATAGGTCCATCCTACCGTACATATGCAGAACATTAGGAGGGAAGCAAGAAGATTTTTAATTGATACAGGTGCCGCCAAAAATTATATCAAAAACATGAGTTATCTAAAAGGAGTCAAGTCAGTAGAAAATTATTTTACAGTTAAATCTTTACATGGCTCAGACGAGATTAGATTTAAATGCGTAATGCATTTATTCAATAAAAATACAACTTTTTTCATTCTTCCTCGCCTCGATAGGTTTGATGGCATCATTGGATTCGACTTTTTGCGTGAAATAGGCGCACATCTTGATTTAAAAAAAGGTGTTATTTACTATGATGGTCAAGAGGAGAAACTCTTATATTTATTCTGTAGAAAAGTAAATCATATTTTTATTGACAATGAATTTGTACCGACGGATGTCCGCAAACAATTTGACGATAATATATCAAACCGACAAAAAGTATTTGCAGATTCCAATGAGTCTTTGCCGTTCAACACCAAAGTTGTTGCCACCATCAGAACAACTGACAATGAGCCAGTCTATTCCAGGGCTTATCCCTATCCAATGGCAACTGCGCAGTTTGTCAACAAAGAAGTTTCTGATCTTCTTAATGCCGGAATCATAAGGCCATCTCGGTCACCTTACAATAACCCAATTTGGGTTGTTTATAAGAAGGGCTTCAATGAGGATGGATTTTAGGAAGTTAAATGCAAAAACAACCAGTGACAAATACCCGATTCCGGATACGACGGTTATTCTTGCAAATTTAGGTCAGTCTTTATTTTTTTCTACATTAGATTTAAAGTCTGGATTTCACCAGACCAAACTCTCTGAGCGTGACAGAGAGAAAACTGCCTTTTCCATAAATAATGGGAAATTTGAATTCTGTAGGCTTCCGTTTGGTCTTAAGAACGCACCAAGCATTTTTCAGCGGGCCATTGACGATGTGCTGAGGGACGAAATCGGAAGGTGTTGCCATGTTTACATTGTTGATGTGATTGTGTTCTCAAAATCAAAGCATCAGCACCTTCAAGACGTAGACAGGATTTTATCCAAGCTCTTTGAGGCCAATATGCGTGTTTCTCCAGAAAAGTCAACATTTTTCAGGCAGGAAGTTGAATTTTTGGGCTTCACAGCTTAAAAGCAGGGCATCAAGACCTGTCCAGATAAAGTCAAGTGCATTATTGAATATGAAACTCCAAACACTTTGCGTAGCTTACGTTCCTTTTTAGGACTATCGGGTTATTATCGAAGATTTGTTCGGGATTATGCCCAAATTACGAAGCCGTTAACAAAATTTTTGCGAGGGGAAAATGGTAATGTTAGTGCCAAACAGTCAAAGAATATTTCTATTGAATTTGATGAAGAAGCCATTCAGGCTTTTAATCGAATAAAAAACATTCTGGCTTCAGAGGATGTTCTGCTGCTTTATCCTGACTTCACAAAGCCATTTGACTTGACCACTGATGCATCGTCGTATGCTTTAGGGGCAGTTTTGTCGCAAAGTGGAAGGCCAATTACCATGATTTACAGAACATTGACTGAAACCGAAGAGAACTATGCGACAAACGAGCGAGAGCTTCTCGCCATAGTTTGGGCTTTGGGAAAACTTCGTAATTATTTGTACGGTGTCAGGCAGCTTAACATTTTCACAGACCACCAGCCTCTTACTTTTGCCATCTCTGAAAAGAATCCCAACACAAAAATGAAAAAGTGGAAAGCTTTTATTAATTATTATTTCTTATTTATTTATTATTATTATTATTATTATTATTATCTTTATTTTTTCAACATGTAAAGTACAAAAATATTTTAATATAAAAGTGGAAAGCTTTTGTGGAAGAATTTTCACCGACATTTCACTATAAGCCAGGAAAAGAAAATCATGTTGCGGATACCTTATCCAGACAGTATATTAATGCGATAGAGCACTCAAATGATTCCGTATCATTGATAACTGCCCATAGTGAAGAATCTTTGACAAAAACTATTCGAACTGTTACAAATCCTATAAACTGCTTTAGGAACCAGCTTATCGTAACTGAAGGCCAAGAGAATAAAATAGTTAGGAAAATAGGTTTTCAAAAGAAATCCAGACATGAAATATCTTTTTGTGATAGAAATTATTTATTAAAAATACTTAAGGAAGTAATTAATCCTAACGTTATCAATGGAATTCATTGCGAACTAAATGTTTTAGCCTCAATTCAAAATGATATAGTTACAGCCTTTCCATCTACCAAATTTTTTCACACGGAAAAAATTGTGATAGATATCTATAATAATCGAGCTCATCGATCCCTGCGCGAGAACACACAACAAGTGCTCCGAGACTACTTTTTCCCTGACATTCGAAAAAAATTAAAAGAAATAATTACTAATTGTAAAATATGTAACGAAGCAAAATATCAACGACACCCCCCTAGGGTTGACATTGGGAAAACTCCCATACCTTCTTGTGTTGGTGAAATTTTACATATTGATATTCTATATTGATATTATTCAACAGATAATTTGCACTTTCTTACGTGTATCGACAAATTTTCAAAATTGTCGGTTGTTTTCCATACAAAATCTCGGTCTATAGTAGATATTAAAGATTCGTTAATTCAAATTCTCAATTTATGTGATAACGAAAAATCCTTCAATTCACAAACTATAAAAACTTTACTCAGAGATTATTTTAAAATAGAAATTTACACCATTCCTCCTTTCCACAGTTCATCTAATGGACAGGTTGAAAGATTTCACAGCACATTATCAGAAATAGCCAGATGTACTAAATTAGAGCAAAACATAACCGATACAAAAGAACTTATTTTGTTATCAACAGTAGAATATAATAGAACCATTCATTCAATAACAAACCACAAACCAATAGATATATTACATTCAACCTCATCAGAATTAAAAAAAGAAATACGAAATAAAATTGTTCAAACACAAGAAAAAGATTTAAAATTCCATAATAAAAACAGTCAAATAAGATCATATAAGCCTGGTGAAAAAGTTTACGTGCGGACAAATAAGCGAATAGGAAACAAGTTTAGAAAGCTTTTTGTTGAAAAGGTAGTCCAAGAGGATCGAGGTACTGCAATCCTTATTGATAATCGACTTGTTCACAAAAGTAACCTAAGGTAAATTTTGTTCTTAATTTAACTGATAAGAGACGAGTAACAAAAAATACTTATCTTTAAAATTCTAATAGACTTGAGAATCTTTTTTGGCTCTGAAAGACATTTTTTATTAATTTTTTTGTTAATTAAATATAAAATATTGTAAAATTGACCAATGTGCAAATATAATAAACTGTTTTCAATTGTTTATCATATACTAAGAGATAGTAAAATTATTTGTTTTGTAAAATTTAAAATTGTATATGATATTTATCTATAATCATTTAAATAAGCTTTTTTGTTTTTCTTTAATCATTAATTAACGATGTACATTAATTTTCTGAATTATTTGACTTTAACTTAAGTTAAAGAAGTAATACAATGATACTCATCATCTATAAAATAAGTATAAGAACACATAAAATGTCCTCTCTGTTTATTAATTAATTATACATGAAGTTCCTATTTTATTTATAAATTCTTTCGCAAAACTTTTCTATGTACAAATTTGTACGTTTTATTTTATATTTTTCTATCTGAAACTGTATTCTTGTAAGAAAATAAATTTTCAACATTTATTAGCACTCTGCTTTAGTTAATTGTAAATAAAAAATAAATGTATCAAAAACAAAAAATATCTGAGATCTACCGAGGACGGCAGAATTTGAAGCGGGAGCGGTTAACACCCTGTACCTCTGATGCGAAATTCCAAAAAAATAATTTCGCAGAAGATCACAATTTGGTAAACAACATACCGTTGAACAATGATTTTTTATTTATAATCCATATAATCCAAATGTAACAAAAGTGAAAAACAAGTTACCGTTGACGATGACGATGAGAGAGATATGCTGGATTATCGGAAATTCTTTTTATCAGAGGTAGTTCAGGTGAAGCTGCGTTCAGGTAGCCACGTCTGTTCTTGATAGTTTTATCAACGGGCTACACTCATCGATTATAAAATATTAATAAAGTTGTTTGAAAAAAAGAAAAGATTATTAGTGTCTAATTAATTTACTTATATACTTTTAATTTCTTTCTTTTCGTTGTCATAATTCTCAAAGTATGTTTTTCTGTTATTTATTTCAATACATCCATCTTTTAAATACAATGTCGCTCCTATAGGTTTTAATAAATTTTGACCTATGATTCCTACAAATTTATTATTTCGTATTCTCATCAACTTCCATGCCATGGTAGCTTCATCTTCATTGAATTCTACTGGTACTTCAGTTATGATCTCAAATTTTATAATATTTTCATGATTTAGCGATATAATTTTGATTGGAACTTTCATTGAAGTTCTCGGAATTTCTATTAGTTGTGACTAATCAAGTATTCTTGTTGTTGAGCCAGTATCTATAAGAATATTAAACTTTTTATTATTTTATTGTAACTTTTATTATGGGAAGTGATTCTTCTTTCCGACTATGGTAAAATTTACCTCTTCATTTTTTATTTCCGTATTATTTACATCCATAGGTTCTGGCCTTGGATTCCTATTATTATTATTATAGTTACAAGCGGCCCGTCCCGGCTTCGAACGGGTAGACATAAATAGGTACAGATATTTAAGTTATAGGCATGCTAATTAAAACGACCATGAATCACTAAATTAGAAAACATTTTTTTGTCCTATCATTAATATTCTTCGCAGCGTATGCGATGAAAGACGTTTTATGGCTTATTTTTTACACCTTCGGTTGGTTTTAATAGGAATTTCTTAAGATTTCTATAGTAATCTAGTACTAAATATACCCTATGTTACTCAGTGATAATGTAGCTTTCTAATGAAAAAAGAATTATTAAAATCGGTCCAGTACTTTTTGAGTTTATTCGTTACATACAAAAATACAAATCTTTCCTCTTTATAGTATTAGTGTAGATTATAAATTATCAAGACCATTAATCGAAATATAAACTATCCTATTTCTCAAGTAAGACCAAATTACACATAAAATGCCAACTTTCATCGAAATCGGTTGACTTCGTGAAGAGTTTACTGGGAACATACATATGACACTGGATTTTTATATATTAAGATTGTATTAATGAAACTGTAATTTAGTAGTTGAAAAGCAATATTCAGAATTATATAGGTCGCATGAAATTAAATGAGAAATAATCCAGAAAAAGCGATGTTACCTTATAGATCGATCAAAATATCACATTGCACCACGTGTTGTTGAAAAAGAAATTTCGAATTCCAACGTGGCGCCATCCTTCCGACAGTTTTCTGTAAAAAATCTGATTTAAGGCGCCATCTGTTCGAGATTTATGAAACTTACGATTAATAACAAACATCAACATTGACAATCAGTTCATTGCTAATTATAATTTATTAAGACCATTAATCGAAATATAAACTATCCTATATCTCAAGCTATACCAATTTACACATAAAATGCCAACTTTCATCGAAATCGGTTGACTTGGTGAAGAGTTAACTGGGAACATACATATGACACTGGATTTTTATGTATTAAGATTATTCCTATACTGTCCTGAATTGAATGATCTTTGATTGTTATCAAAATTTCTAGAATGTCCCTGATTATTATTATTGAAATTATTATAGTTTCTAAACTGTCCTGAATTCTGTGGTCTTTGATTAATATAATTGTTTCTAAAATTGTTCTGGAATGGTGGTCTAGCAATATAATTATTTGGTTTCTGATTGTAGTTCATTCCTCTATTATTATTGTGGAAGTTAATATTGTTATGCTGTGGTTTAAAATTATTCGAATTTCCCTGTTTATTTAAATTCCTATGGCGCATAAGCAAAGTATAAGCCTCTCGTATATTTTGAATATTCTGTGCAATAATTACAGAAGCTTGATTGGCATTTTAAATTATTTAAAAATTTATTCATAAAAATATTTTCATTATTTACTGGGTTATAAATAGCACTTAGTTCCAACTTACTCTTTTTATTCAGATTCAAAAGGATTCCTTCAGTTTGTTCAAAACGTTGTTGAAGATCGCTGGTGTTGATCATGTGAAGGTCTTGAAGAATTTGTTCATATGTTTCACGAACTCCGAAATCTTGGATTAATGCATCTTTTATAGTTGGCGAAGTTGGCATTCAAATTCTCCTTAATGTGTTAATCGCTGCCCCTTGTATTTTATTTCGTATTATTAAAGTTGCTATTGGCTGATTTTCCACACTTATATAGTTGTACACATAATCTATGTACTCAATAAATGCTATGACATCTTCGTCTGGACTTTCCGAGAATGTTGAAAGTTTTTCCAAACGTAATAGTGTTACATTCTGATCTGCTGTTGAGTTAGCCATCTTTGTATTACTTGATAATACAGTTTTTTTTTTTTAATACTGTCCTTTTTCGCAGACACTTTAATTTTTTTTTCTCTAAAACGCTGTCTTTTTCGTAGGCACTTTTTTTTTAAACACTGTCTTTTTCGTAGACACTTTAATTTTTCTAATCTCTCTACGAGAATTTGTGTATTATATATTTATTGTTACTTTAACACTTTAGAAAAAAAAAATTAAATAATTGCTTCGGCAATTGTTTTACTCTATAACTTTCGATTGTTAGTTAAAACACTTCGGTGTTGTAAGCTTTCACAATAAAAGTAATTGTTCGAATCACTGCATCTCATATGTCACTATAAAATTCGTTTATAGATCTCATTGAAATCCTACCGACTCATAGTGCGTCGATCGTATGGGGAAAGTGGACAAAATTCTATTTTCCGTAGTTAAGTTGATTTTTAGTAGCAAATACAACAAGAGAGAATGTCTGACTGTCAATAGACGTACTTTTTGCTGCTCTCAAAAGTTTTCCGTATTTTTAATCGATTAAAAAGATATAGACAAAAGAGAAAATCTTAAAAGTGAAGAAAAGTTAAAGTTGTATATTTGGTTGACTTTAAATAAATAACACTCAACAAGAATAGAAAAAAGGAAACAAAAATAACAATATCATTATTATTAAAAAAGTTTCGTGAGTGCCAGTTCTTCAGTGTACCTTGGTTGCTATTTTTGCTATTTCTTTCTCCCTTATACTCTATTTTCCTATTTGCCTATGCCTCCAAAAACGAATAGAAGCAAACAGACACCTATAACCCCCCGCACCGGCGTTTCATCACTGCCTGCCGAAACGACACTAATGGAGACGGGAATTTATGAAAAAATTAAAT
This sequence comes from Eupeodes luniger, assembly GCA_951509635.1. Lineage (NCBI taxonomy): Eukaryota > Metazoa > Arthropoda > Insecta > Diptera > Syrphidae > Eupeodes > Eupeodes luniger. Next base: position 181,783,037 of record OX608073.1, on the reverse strand, counting down.
CTCTTCTTAGAGAAACTGAAGATCGTTTGACTTTGAAGATTGATGATTTGTTTAATAGTCTTTCAAATCGGTTGGAACTGGTTGAAAAAGAAATAGCTGCACTAAAAAGAAGTAATGACGACCTGAAAGAACAACTAAATGACCATCAGCGCACGCAGAGGCTAAGTGACATTGTGTTGAGAGGAATACCGTTTACCCAAAGCGAGAACACAAACTTAATTGTTAAAAACATTGAAATGGTCAGCTTTATGCAGTGAGAACTAGGAATGGTTTTGTTCATGTAAAAAGAGCGGAAGGTGATATGGAGCAACGTACCACTAAATTGTTGGAGCTTTCATGATGTGTATTCTACAAGTGTTCCCACTTCATCATATTAATTGTTATTTACTTTTTATATTTTCTTTTTTTTTTATTTTTCTTTAATATTTTCCTATCCTTTTCAGTTACATTAATTATTATTATAAAATTATTATTTTCTATTTAATTTTTGAGTAAGCAGTATCTAGTACTCTTATTTATTTGATTCTTTTTATAAGTTTTTTTTTTCCTCAAAATATTTTAAATTTAATTTTCTTTTTTTTTTATATACATATATTTTCATTTTATATTATAATTTTATTATTTTTTTTTTCTTAATGAATCATTGTGGTGTGAACAATAATTGCGCTGGTCGTGTTATGCTTGAAATTTTTTCAAAAAAATCCAATGGCTTCCAGGTTTGTCATTTAAATTCGCAAAGTGTTTCAGCTCACATAGATGAATTGCGATTTTTTTTTTCGAATGGTTTGGTTGACATAATTTGTGTATCTGAAAGTTGGTTGAAGGCAGACATTGTTGGTTTCTGTGTGGATTTGCCAGGTTATTATATATTGCGTAATGATAGGGTTTCTAAACGTGCGGGTGGAGTTGCTATATATTGCAAATCAAATTTAAAATGTAAAATGATTGAATGTTCGAAAGACTCTGTAGTAGAATATCTCTTAGTTGAAGTGTTTGATGTTGGAAGTAGCTGTTTAGTTGGCTGCGTATACAATCCACATAAAGAAAATTGTTTGCAGAACTTTTTTGATGTTCTCAGTGCTTACTCACTGAGGTATAGTAATATAATAATTTGCGGTGATTTTAATGTCAACCTTTTAATTGATAATCGCATTTCTCAAACGTTCAAAGACTTCTGTTCTATGGTTGGTTTAGATATTGTTAATGTTAACGTCCCTACTCATTTCCGTCCTGGATGTGCACCAAGTCTTCTTGATTTGATTCTTACACCAGATTTAAATTTAATTAAATTTTACAATCAAATTGGTATCTCTGGTATTCCATCATATCATGATTTGTTGTTTCTTTGTTTTGATTTGTCTTTTGATTCACAACCTTATCCTTCTCATTTTATCTATCGAGATTTTAATAGAATCAATCACAATGAGTTACATGAAGATGCGGCAAGTATGCCATGGTCTGTTTGCTGGAACGTAGCTGCAGTCACCCAAAAGATCGAAATTTTTCAATCCTTGATTCAGGATCTCTTTAATCGCTGTGTTCCTTTGAGAACAAAAAGAATTGAAGACTCTAGGGTACTGGGGTTTTCTAAACAAATAGAGAATATTATCGCAAGAAGAGATAAATTGTAAAACAGATGGCGACGAAGTCGTAGTATAGTTAATTGGCAAATATATTCTAATTTTAGAAACAAAGTTACTGCTCAGATAAGAAAAGCTAAAGCTAACTACTTCTCAACTAAACTTAAGCCCAATCAAAGTACTTCGGACATATGGAGGAATCTTAAATCATTAAGAGTTATTGACAAAACATCTTTCAAGTGTGGTCTAGACTCAAATCACCTTAATAATTACTTTCTAAAACATAATGCTAGTGACACTGGAAGCAATGATGAAACATCCTGGAATGTGTTTAATTCTTTAAATAATGATGAATTTCATCCTAATTCTTTTCAATTTCAGTGCGTCTCTGAGTTTGAGACTGTAATCGCAATCAAAAAAATAAAGTCAAATGCAGTAGGTTATGATGGGGTATCTCTTAAATTCATAAAAATGATTCTACCTCACGTTTATTATACTTTTACTCACATTATAAACTGCTGTATTATGAGATCAGAATTTCCTGCAATATGGAAGTTGGCAAAAGTGGTTCCGATACCCAAAAATTCCAATAGAAATAAACCCGAAGACTACAGACCAATAAGTATTCTGCCATGTCTGTCGAAAGTTTTTGAAATTTTAATGCGTGATCAGATAAATGAACATATTAACCAACATAAATTACTGACTTCCTGTCAGTCCGGTTTCCGTAAAAATCATAGCTGTACAACTGAAATTGTAAAAATTCTTGAAGAATTGGGATGTGAATTCGATAATAATAACATTTCAATTTTGTGCCTACTCGATTTTTCAAAGGCTTTCGATAGTGTTGACCACCAAATTCTTATTAAAAAGCTGAAACAGAATTTTAACTTCTGCAATAACTCAATACTTCTGATTGCCAGCTACTTAAGTGACAGATTTCAACAGGTGTGTACCGACTCTGGTGTCTCCTCGTTTTTGAAGGTTCAATGTGGTGTACCTCAGGGGTCTATATTAGGTCCGCTGCTTTTTTCCCTATTTATTAATGACCTTCCTCTCGTATGTCATAATGCCACAATGGATCTCTATGCTGACGATGCTCAGATTAAGCTCTCTAGACCCATTGGTTTGATCGAAGACTGTGTTGCGAGATTAAATGAAGACTTGGATCGAATATATGCTTGGGCTTACGTTAATAAATTGCTATTAAATCCTCAAAAATCTAAGGGCATAATTATCTCTAAAAATCTAATTGATACTTCTTGTATACCAGCTCTTATTTTAAATAATAATATTGTACCATATGTAGATGAAGTAAATAATCTTGGAATTATTATCAATCGTAAACTTTCTTGCGAAAATCATATAAACATGGTTGTTAAACGAATCTACGGTGGCTTACGTCAGCTTTACATCTCTTCCAATGTTATTCCAGTCACTATTAAATTGAAGCTGGTTCGAGCTCTTTTTTTTTACCTTTTATAAATTACTGCGCAGTCGTTTACTGTAATCCTGATTCAGTCTCTTTCCGAAAGTTAGAACTTGCATTTAACTCTGCAATACGCTTTATATATGGACTTCGTAAATTTGATCATATTTCCATATTTTCTTCTAATGTAACAGGAAGTTCTCTCAGGCAACATATAAATATTCGAAATTGCTTATTCCTGCATTCCATAATTCAGAGTCATCAACCAATTTATCTGTTTGAGAAAATAAATTTTGCAAACTCTATTCGAACGCGAAATATAATTCTTCCTCGTTTTAACTATTTAAATAGCCAACGACTTTTTTTTGTTCATGCTTTAAGATTATGGAATTCACTACCTTTGTCAATTCGTTTAGTTATTTCAAGTAAGAATTTCAAAAAATTATTGCTCACATATGTTAAAAGTAATCAAATGAATAACTTATTTAATTGAAATCCGCATAATGTACTCTCTTACAATAATTTAAAATTTTTATGAATATCTAACCATTTTGTTTCAAGATTAGTAAATTTTTTAATATTTTATAATGTGTAGGTACAAATTAAAAGAATTTAATTCTTAATGTACTCCCCATGTTTATATTTTTGAAATAAAAAAATAATAAATACAAATTTTTTAAATGCAATAATTAATGAGTTTCTCCAAAATTCGCATCATATTTAGGGACTGTTGCGCCACCCAATTTATTTATTTATTTATTATAGAAATTAAAGCATCGGACCTGAGAAGCAAGATCGTCAAAATGTCTTGGTTAGTGTTAACACGGGATGACTTTCTTGAGTGACCAAGACGATTTATTCGGAATTCCTTATGTGTTGCTTCAAGCGCTTCTCCGGACAGTTAACCAATTGGGATTTCGAAAGACGATATAATGTCTGGCCCATGATTTCTGCCGTTAACTGTGAGTTCTTCAAAAATCTCCTTGTTGTATTGCCATCATTTGTCGAACCGAAACCAGGTTTAGGCTTGTCGATATTAAGACCCAATTGTGTTTTAAACATGGTTTGAATTTGTTTTTTTCTTTTATCAAACACTTTCTTGTTTTTGGAGTCTTTTCCAACCCGCCATGATTTAAATGGAAGTCTGTACGCTATATGCAACAAGCATTCGAAACATTTTATAAATGAATGAAGAGTGGATAAACCAAATCGGAAGTTTTCTTCAATTACTGGTTTTTCATGCACTTGCACCAAATTCATTTATTTAGGAGTTGCTCCACAAAGAAAACATTTTGATGCACAATTGGTGTTTGATAAACTGTTACATATGCTCCCATCAACCATTGTAAATATCAACTTAAATGAAATGTTTAAACTATAGCCGATTTTGGTTATGGTCTTGGGAGTGAGTTGTTCTATAAAATGAAAAAATAAAATATTTTTGCTACTGAAAAACTGATCATAAACAAATTTAACGATCTGAGATTTTATTTTGGTTTCCTCATTTCTTAGAAATTCTAGGCATTTCTTAATGAACATGAACTTAATCGGACGGCAAAACATAGTAGTGGGACATCAAAGATTTTTCCATAACTCAACACTGGTACTTTCTTCAACCAATTTTAAAGGTGATAATGCTATCAAAAAAAGATACTCATCCATGTTTTTCAAATCGAAAAAAACTTGTTTATATTGGCTATGACCGGAACTTCCGTCAAAGCCCAATTTACATGTGAGAATGGCATGTGTGTCGCCCTTTAATTCAGAAATATCGGCAATATTTCAACAGTTTTTTCGAGAAGTTCCTGAAGGTCAACAGAGGCAAGGGTTTCCGAAACTTCTCTTTTTTCGGAAACATTTGCTTTTTGAAATTTCTCAACTTATATAAACTAGGAAATAAATCCTTATGAAAATCTTTAACTACAGATCTCAATATATTATATTTTTTTTGGAAAGATCAAGATCTAAGTATAGTGCTAACGTATCTTTAAGTGGTAATGTTTTTTCCATCTTAGAAGAATCAACTCCAATACCAGAGGAATGTTCGGAAACTTCCGCAGCGAATCTCAGCTCTTCAGATGAATTGGAGACTAAAAGATTCGCAATTCTTCTTTTTTTCGTTTTTATTGACACATCTTAAAATGGAGTTTGGGGTCTGCCCCGACTAGTTTGTGGTCCATCATTAGACGCGTTACACAACAAGACTGACTATAATTACCTTATTATGTCTTAACCAAGTCCGCTAATCTATCATATAAAAAAAGCAAACAACAAAAAAACTATAAATAATAGTTTTTTAACATGTGCTAGACCCGAATCAAAGCCTAATAGAACAAAATTGCATTTTTTATTTTTGTCCACTGGTCAACGCACTGTGCGACTTCGCCAATTTTTATTTCAATTTTTAAAAAATTGAAATAAAACGCACAATTTGCATTTGTATAATTCTATTTTTATTTTAAATTTCAGAGCTTCAGATCCCTTACCACTGGTGGGTAGGGGGAAATCTTTAGCTATATTGAGAAATGTTCAGATTCACTGAATACATAATACTAATCTTATTCTCGTCATGCAAGCCCTTTTTATAGTTTTATATTTGTCTTTGCAGTGATGCTGCATGAATGTACGTACATACATGATTCAAAAATATTGGATCGTTGTCGATCTTTGTTTACATTAATTTTATAGCATTCTCGATGATGATTAAATTTTATGGTGATGGAAAACTCTTTGTTTATATTATTTTATGGAGATACTTTCTTGATAATTTATTATATTCAAGCAAATATGCTTGGTAGACTTTTATTATTGTTTGTGTTGGGAAGTAATTCTATAACTCGCGCGAGTTATACTTACGTATAGTTTGCGGAGAGTCGATTTCTTAATCGGTTTTCTCTTTCACATTGGAGCAACTAGTTTTTATTGGTTGGCTTACCAAATTACCGTAAGCGGGTTGATTGACATAAAATCGGGTAGGTATATTATGTCAAGACTAGATCTTCTGATGACACGGATATTACAATATCTGGATTTGAATTCCAGTAATAATAATTACCCATGTATTTCAATTATACGGATAGTAGTCAATGGGCATCCTCGCTTTAACTTTATTAATCCGTGGAATTAAAATATCCATGTTTTATTACTATATTTTTTTTAAACGAAAAATGTCTCTTTTCATATACAACTTACTCGTATACTGTTTTGTTATGTGTATACAAAATATGTACAAATTCTCTTCTTTGTTTGGATGAACTATAGGAAGGTTGCAAAGGTTGGACTTCAACAAAGTAAAAAGATGGTTTTTATTACAAAGTTGAAAATTTAATTTTTGAAGTAAGAAATTTTGTAGATCAAAACTTAAAAATCGACGTTTCATAAAATGGTTTAACATTCTTCAATGAGTTTGTGATGTACTAAACAACTTAGTTTTTTTGTTAAATTCTTTTATTCTTAAGTATACAATTAATTCTTAAATATACTTAAGTAAAGCGAACTAGACGGTGACTGTCGATGGCCAAGGTTAAATCAAGAATGAGGTTATTCGATATTAGGACCATGTGAGGATTTGACAATTGGCTTAGACAAGATATATATATATATGTGAACAATTCTAATCTATTACAATTATAACGATAATGTGTGAATTACATAGGCTGAGATTTCTTGCATGTTAAAGAACGATGTGTACTTCAATACATAACAATATCCCCCCTAGTTCGCTTTTAGTGCAAATATAAATTCAAAAATAAATGATTTTTGTTATCTAACCAATTAATTGTGAATTTTTTGCTAATGAATGTAACAATTTAAAGTAATTCATGATGTTTGTTAACTTTTAAACAATTTAATTGACAATTTTTATTTATATATTTCTTTCATAATTAATTTTTTTTTTTTACTATTTGCCCCTTTGAGGTTCTTAGTTACACTACGCAACTGGTGCTTCTTAGGAGGTACATAATTACGCTCAATTTTCTGAGGAAAAGGCGAATTACGTTCCATTTCACTTCCGATTGTATCCACTATTTCAATGTTTTGCTCATTATTCAACGCATTCGTTGGTGCGTTCCTTTCTACATTAATTTCTGGCACTGGGTTGAGTTTAATTTCGTGCACCGGATCGGTGATTTGAATTGGAACGTATTCCTCGTACATTTCATTTCTAGAATCTATGAAACCTCTTTTAAGTAATTGATTTATGTGTCTTTTCCACAAAATATTTGGCTTTTCATCAGGTTCTACTAAATAATACTGTCTACTGTTTAAAAAGGGTTTAAATTCTTGTGACACCAATGATGTGCCATGTCGCTTACTAGTTTTGATGGTAACCCAAAACGAGCAAATACCATCGCTAATGCATCAATTGTTCGACTGCTGGATATATTGTTTCCCATATCGAGACATTCCACCCATTTGCTATGAGCGTCCACAATAATCAAAAATTGCGTATTAAAAATTGGTGCCATAAAATCAACATCTATTCGTGACCAAGGCTCACTTGGCCACTCCCAGCTGACAAGGTTTGATTTTGGTGGACTCGCCTTGAATGGAAGGCATTGTTCCCAAGAACTAGCTATTTTTTCAATGTCGTTACTAAGAGAAGGCCACCAACAGTAGGAACGCGCTAAGTTTTTCATTTTTACGACACCTTAATGCGAACTATGAATTTCTTTAAGAACTATATCATGCAAAGAACGGGGGATTACAATTCTGTTACCCCAAAACACACACTCTGACTTTACACTTAATTCATACTTTTTTAAAAAGTACGGACGTAAATTATTTGCACACTTTGAGGGCCATCCCTCTAAAAAATGACGTTTAACTAATTGTAATTCTTCGTCTTTGCTGACTTCCTTAATCATGCTTTTTAAGTCGAGAGGAAAATTACTTATTTGATATATGTACATAGATAATTAAAATGTATGTCGCTGTCTTGATCCGAATCTTGTTCTTCCCAGCAATGAATTGGCTTCCGCGATAAATAATCGGCCACGGTAGAATTCGTATTGACATACGCATTGTCAAAGCTGTAACCTGACAAAAACAATGCATATCTCTGTAACCGGTTTGCCGTCATCGTTGGAATGCCCTTCTTTGGTCCAAAAATGGAAACGAGAGGCTTGTTGTCAGTTAACAGAATGAATCTGCGACCGAAAATAGTGGTGGAATTTTTTTATTGCAAAAACAATTCCTAGTGCTTCCCGTTCTATTTAAGAATATTTTCTCTCGCTATCAGTAAGCTTTCGAGAGACAAAACAAATTGGTCTCTCAGTACCGTTCGCATAAACATGAGATAACACTCCACCTAACCCAACTGGGCTAGCGTCAACAGTTACTTTGATTGGAACTACTGGATCATAGTGGACCAGCATTTTATTTGACGAAAGCAAGCTTTTTGTATTCTCGAAGGCTTCTTTTTCTCTCGCTTCCCACTTATACAGCGAGTCTTTTTTTAACAAATCGTAGAGAGGGGCACAAATCGTAGCAACCTTAGGAAAAAATGTTCTATAATAATTAAAAAGCCCATGAAACGATTGTAGTTCTTTAACGTTGTCTGGTTCTTTTGCGTTTTTAATCGCTTCTATTTTTTGTGGGCATGTGTGTAGACCGTCGCGATCGATTGTATGCCCGAGGTAATTTACCGATTTAGCAAAAAATGTACATTTCAATTTTGCGAGTTTCAACCCGGCGTCTTTTAAAATTGATAACACCTTCGCTAACCGCTCGAGATGAAGTTCTTTTGTTCTAACTGTAATGAGTAAATCGTCAATAAATATGAAGACCCCGTCCATACCTATAAAAAGATTCTCAATGGCTTTTTGAAGAGGCGATTCCGTACACCAATCTCGTGTATTTGAATAGACCTTGTTCCGTCGAAATTGTAGTGTAATCTTGACACTTCTCGTCTAGCAGTAGTTGTTGATAGGCCATTGATAAATCTAGCTTGGTGAACTCTTGACCACCCTCAAGTTTGGCAAATAACTCTTCGATTCTAGGTAAAGGATATTGTGTGACCTCGAGCTGCGGATTAAGCGTTATTTTGTAGTCACCACAAATTCTTATGTCCCCTGACTTTTTGAGGACTGGTACTATTGGTGTGGCCTAATTGGTGCCTAATTTTCTTTCATAGGCAAGGGTACTTGCCTAGGCTTTCAAAATAAGCGAAACGACTTTTTTATTGAAAGTTCCCAAAGTACCATCAAAAACTTCCGCGTATCTATCTAATACCTTACCAACGTCGTGGTCTATGTCATCAAGGAATTTAATTTCTTGCAAACCTATATTGAATGCGCTCATCTAATCTCTACCTAGTAACGGGGGACCTCCGTTCTCAATTACGTATATATCCAGCAGTCGACACTTCTGATTAAAAATTACATTTAATTTACATACCCCAGTTGGTGCGATGTGACCGCCGCCCGTTGTAACTTTTTATTAGAAGCGTGCGTCGTTTCCTTCAATGGACAATCAAAAAAATGTTTCTTATAAAATTTCAATGAAATCGCTGACATCGATGCTCCACTATCGATCTCCATTTCTATTGGAACACGATTTAAGGTGACTTTGGCAAAAATTGGTTGGGAACAATTGCTTGAAGTAGGCTCGCTTCTGAAATGAAAAAGAGACATATCGGTTTCGCACATGTATTTTATACTATTATAATTTTATAATCTGCATGTTGTGATGATCGCTGTTCCCGCTTGCTGCACATCTTTTTCAAATGACCACGTTGTTTACACCGGCTGCACTTATAGTTCCGAAATCGGCATTGGGCTTTTGTGTGGTTAGTGTATCCACATACGGGACATTTTTTATATGCCTAGTTTTTTGAAGCTGGTGTTGATCTTGGCGATTTTGTTGTTGATGCTGCCGAGCTGATGTTCAAATGGTAGACATGTGCATTCAAGAGGACACAAGCGTCCACAGGTTTTTCTCAAAACCCACCTCTGTCTATCAACTCCTACTCTTACCTCCCCGTGGTGAACATCGGGTGCCTAGTACCTCAACTGGAGATTGGGTTACAACCCCAGTGGAAAGTTGTTGGGGGCAGCAAACGAGAGAGGGGTTGAGAGGTGTTTCCACTAAGGCACCTCTCCTTATCCAGATGGCAGCGGACGAATTCTCGAGATGAAATCAACGGTGGCGTCTACAGTTCCATTAAGGTTAAACTACTTAGTGAACACCTTATAGGGCTTCTACGACTTATTCGGAGCCCAGGCCTATAAGGAGCGGTTTATCCGTCTCCCCGTCCTTGGAGTTATACTAAGGATCTGGCCCTCCAGGTTGGGGGTTGTGCCGTCGGGGTGACTTCCTGACCACGTAAAAATATCCTAGTTGCGAAGCACCAACAAGCCTCGGATACGGACGGATTTACTGTTGACAACCTAAGCAAACGAATTAAGAACAACGAACTTCGGATATGCACGTGGAATGTTAGGTCGCTTAACAGACCACGTGCAGCCGAAGAATTAGCGGAGGCCCTAGACTGCTATAAAGCAGACATCACCGCCATCCAGGAAATACGATGGCCGGACAAAAAGAGGATGAAAAACTGCGATATTTACTATGGTGACTGCTACCGAGAAAACCAACAGCGCTTATTTGGATGCGGATTTGTCATTGGAGTCAGACTTAGGCAACAAGTCTTGAGCTACATTAGCCTGATATGCGCGCACGCCCCCACAGATGAGAAGGATGACAACACCAAAGATATGTTCTTCGAGCTCTTAGACAAAACATATGAGCAGTGTCCTAGCTACGATATTAAAATTGTCCTGGGCGATTTTAATGCCAAGCTAGGAAGGAAAGACATATTTGGTGGAATAATCGGGAAAAACAGCCTCCATGACAACACTTTCGACAACGGATTCAGGCTCATAGATTTTGCTGCGGGGCGAAACTTCATGGTAGCCAGTACGCGTTTTCCACACCTCCACATCCATAAAAGAACTTGAAAATCTCCAGATCAATCTACCGTCAACCAGATTGACTATATTGCGATCGACGCCAGACACGCTTCCAGCATCATGGATGTCCGAACTTTCCGAGGAGCTAACATCGACTCGGACCACTACCTTGCTGTAGCGAAGGTAGCACTTCGGGTTTTCAGGCCCAAGGCAAAACAGGGAGATGCTGGGAGAAGGTACAACGTCGAACGGCTACAATCGCAAGAGATCGCCAAATCCTTCTCCGACCGAGTTACAAGTAACCTCTCTCGAAGTTCTCTGCCGCCAACACAATGTATCGAAAACCAGTGGCAACATTGCCAAGATGCACTCAGAGAAGCCGCCTCTGACATGCTGGGTTTCAAGCAACCACCAACAAGGAACCCCTGGTTTGATGAGGAACGTCGGCAGGCAAATGCAGCAACAACAGGCACGCAAAGCGGCGCTGCATAAAAGGACGAGAGCTGCTCATGAGCTCTATGAGCGGAAGAGGCGAGAGGAACACCGACTTCTCAGAAGGAAAAAGAGAGAGCATGAAAAGCGTGCGGTCGAAGATGTTGAGAGGTTTAAAAGCAGGAATGAAGTTCGAATGTTTTATGAACAGGTGAAACGAAATTCAAAAATACATAAACCTAGAACCGAAGGCTGTAAAGACGAAAGTGGAAACATCATAGTGGAACCGCAGTCAATGCTAAGGATATGGAAGGACCACTTCTGCAGACTGTGTAACGGCGACGACGAACCGACTTCCGCTGTCAGGCAGGATGATTCATTCAACATAGACGACTAAAGCCAACAATCCCATCCTCCCGACTTGGACGAAGTTAATATTGCTATATCTAAGCTGAAAACAAAGCCGCTGGAGCGGATGGCTTCAACGCCGAGCTCTTTAAAGCAGCTGGAGATAAGTTGGTTAGGAGTATGCACCAACTTATCTGTAATATATGGTCGGAAGAAAGCATGCTCGATGAATGGAACCTCAGTATTGTTTGCCCGATCCTGAAAAAAGAAGACCCTCTAAACTGCACCATCGAAGGGGAGTGGAGGAGAAGATGGAACGACGAGCTGTACGGGCTGTACAGCGACGTAGACTTAGCCAGAAGGGTAAAAGTCCAACGACTAAGATGGCTTGGTCGCGTAGAGCGCATGGAAACCAATGCTCCGGCCCGGAAAGTCTTCGAATCCACACCCACAGGAGAGCACAGTAGAGGAAGACCGCGAATCAGGTGGCGCGCACAAGAACGCGAAACTGGAGACATTTAGCCAGGGACCGAGCTAGATGGAGAAGTTTGTTGGGTGAGGCCCTAGTTCACACAGGACTGTAGCGCCACCTTAAGTAAGTAAGTAAGTGCTGCCGAGCTGCCATTCTATATAGTCCTGAGCCACTTGACTCGTGTTGCTCTTGTTTCACTGCCACCGCTTCCACCTGGTATTGTTGTTTAATGCAGGCTACTGTTCGTGTTATCTCTATAGCTTTTTCAAGCGATAGTTTGGACACGTCTTCTAGAAATAGTTTGTCTTTTTCTGGGCTTTTCTCCAAACCCATTATGAATCGATCGCGTAGCATTTCGTCCAGATTGCTCCCAAACTCGCAGTTTGCGGCTAAAGTCTGAACTCTTGCCGCCCAGCATTGCACTGATTCGTCCTTTTGCTTGAAAGCCTCGTAAAACTTGAGTCTTTCTGCAAATAACGATGTGGTTTTCTTGAAATGCTTGTCAAGAGCTGCCAGCAACTTATATGATGATTCGGTTAACGCAGTAATCAATCTTTGTCCGCAAAATTGAAAGAAGGTATTGTTCCCAAATTAATTTTAGTTACGCACGATGAGAGTTTTTATTAAAGTGTTCGCTTAGCTTTGTGTTTTTTTTTAGCACACGTGATATGTTTTTTTTTAAGTCCTCGTCGCCACTGTGATGTACTCAAACAACTTAGTTTTTTTGATAAATTCTTTTATTCTTAATTATACAATTAATTCTTAAATATAAGTAAAGCGAACTAGACGGTGACTGTCGATGGCCAAGTTTAAATCAAGAAAGAGGTTATTCGAAATTAGGACCATGTGAGGATTTGACATTTAGCTTAGACAAGATATACATATATATGTGAACAATTCTAATCTATTACAATTATTACGATAATGTGTGAATTTACATAGGCTGAGATTTCTTGCATGTTAATATAACGATGTGTACTTCACTACATAACAGAGTTTAACACTATTAAAAAGATACTTAAAGGAGAATGGCCACTTAAACGTACACCGATGAGATTGTGTATGAGGTGATGAGGCACATTTTCATCTCAGTGGATTCATCAATAAGCACAATTGCCGCATTTGGGCGAATTATAATCTAAGAGTGATTGTCGAAAAACCAAAGCATGGGATGGAAGAATCATTGCGACGTATTTTTGCCAAAATGACAACGGTCAGGCAGTTATTGTAAACGGTGTTTGCTATCGTGAGATGATAACTAGCTTTTTATGACCAGAACTGGAAGATATGGATGTGGACGGTGCGTAGTTTCAAAAACACGGTGCCACTTGCCACACAGCTAACGAAACAATGTCTCTTTTACGTAACTAATTCAATGGCTGCGTTATTCCACGTAGTGGCGATGTCAATTTGCCGCCAAGATCATGTGATTTGACACCATTTAACTTTGGACTTCTTTATTTGGGGTTATTTAAAAGAAAAGATGTGCGTCGATAAGCCATTCGGCACATTAACGGCATAGAACTTCAATTTTGCCTCAGACTCATGACCATCGGATGCATGTAGGTGTGCCACCAAAATCGCGGCAGCCATTTGGCCGTTATATATATAAAAACGAAAATAAAAATAAAAATAAAAACGAAAAATTAAATTTTTAATTTTATATTAATTATTTGTTTTATTTTATTTTGTAAGAAACAATAAATTTCACAACTTTTATATTTGTTTTTTTTTTTTGTTTTTTATAACGCGACGCGTTTCTTATATCGATCATCCATCTTCGGGCGTTTAATATACTGACTGCATTTTATTTTATTTGTTGGAGCTTTGGCGTGATGTTTGATGTTTTTTCGCTGGCTCTAATGCATGTATGAAGCTCTTTGTTGTTGTTTTTGGTTGTGTATTATGTTGTGTGTTTGGAGTCAATTGCTGTTTATTGTTGTTGTTATATTTTAAACATTGGAGGTTCTTCTATTTTTGTTGTTGTTTTATTGTATAATATGTTGTGTATTTAATATTGAATTTTGTCTATTGTTTTTGTTGTTGTTGCTATACTTGATGGCGGTGTCGTAGAGTTGGTGCGTTTTTAATGTCAGTTTATCATTTAATAAATTGTCCTGTTCCTTTTTAAATGCTAAATAAATTTCATATTCCTCAGTGGCGTCAAGTATGTGTCCTTTCCTTATTAAATGATAAACTGACATTAAAAACGAACCAACTCTACGACACCGCCATCAAGTATAGCAACAACAACAAAAACAATAGACAAAATTCAATATTAAATACACAACATATTATACAATAAAACAACAACAAAAATAGAAGAACCTCCAATGTTTAAAATATAACAACAACAATAAACAGCAATTGACTCCAAACACACAACATAATACACAACCAAAAACAACAACAAAGAGCTTCATACATGCATTAGAGCCAGCGAAAAAACATCAAACATCACGCCAAAGCTCCAACAAATAAAATAAAATGCAGTCAGTATATTAAACGCCCGAAGATGGATGATCGATATCCGAAACGCGTCGCGTTATAAAAAACAGATATAAAAGTTGTGAAATTTATTGTTTCTTACAAAATAAAATAAAACAAATAATTAATATAAAATTAAAAATTTAATTTTTCGTTTTTATTTTTATTTTTATTTACGTTTTTATATATATAATCATAATACAACCGGAGACTACTAAACCATGTATTTGGCCGTTATTTTGTTCCATACATAATTGATTCATACCAATATTATCATTATAAAAAGAAATGACAACAATTTTCTAAATAATTTGTGTTTTTTTGATTGTTCTGGAAACTAAATTTCGAAAGTTCTCGATTTAGAGTGTTCTAGTTGGTTGGAATATGACATTGGAAAATAGCTTTTTTTACATATAAGCCATCATTCTTAGGGGGCATTTATAGCTATCATTGGTTTTCATCATTGAAACATTATTAAAAATTTCTGGCATTAAAAAAATTTCCTGATTGAAATCCACCAAAAAATTTTTACTGAAAGAAATCTATCATTATAATTGTGTGAAATTGGAGCACAAATCAGTGGAAGGATTCCTTTAACTTTTGGACATAAAAGTACCAGCATTTCAGGAAAATGATTTTCGTACGGAAAATAAATTAATACATTTTGTAACGAGGTATAGGGAGAGGAAAAGGTATTGGGAGCCACTTAAATAAACGTTGGGTGCCCTTTTTGTGACGAGGTTTGGGTAGAGGAATGGGTAGGATAGGTTCGGGCGAGAGTGGTAAATCTAGAATGGGAACTAGGTTAGGGGTTTTGAATGGGAAGGAATGTCCGTTACGGCAGCTGCGACATGCTTGCGATGAGTTAATTCCACACATCTGGAAAACATAAAAACACCAAAATAGCCATCACACAAGATACAATAGATGAATGCACATTGTACAAAATGTGTGCATGACATCTGGAATCTATTAAAACCATAAATAATCCTCGCATAGAAGATAAGAAGCCACTTGACCAAAAAGGCGTACGTGACTTCCCAAATGTGTAAAGCAGCATCCAAGGATCAACCGAGGATTCGTTAAAAAGAAGAACATCTACAAGCAGGCAGAACGACTTGTGCCCTCGAGCAGTTTGAATAAACCTTCGCGTGCCTCTCGGTCTCCATTAAGTTTTAGATTATTTAATGTTTAATACTTGATGTAATATCTTTGTGTGATTAATAAAAATATAATTATTTTTTAAAAAATAAAATTAACAAAATAGTTAACTGGCGCCCGAGCAGGGACAGCAATATAAAAGTGATACACAAAGTGAAATCAAAAGTTGCTGAACCAGAAAAAAAAATTAAAATAGATTAAATAAAAATCTATCACCGTTGGAATAATTATCATAACGATAATTCAACGAAAATCGTAGGACGTAAAGCACCTTACGTTGCGGGAACTGCAGAAGCCAAAGCATCAGGAGAAGTAGACACATAGGAAGTCAAAAATCTAAGAAGAATCCAGCAGGAGTTCAAAAAGAAGAAAACTAACAACAATCCAGAACAACAACTACTATAGTATATAAAGTAAGAAAACTAACTATTATATATTTTTTGTTTTTAAGTGAAAGTGAATATATTATTATTATTATTTAATTAAGAAATAATTCAGTTAAAAGTGTCAGTATGAACGCGCAACAAGTAGCCGATCTAATTACTCAGACAGTAAGTGAGACTACTAGGAGTCTTAAAGCACAGATAGATGAACTAGCACTAAGTTTAGCTAATTTAACTTCAGGTGATTCAATAATACCATACACCGACATAGAAATAGACCCTTTAATAACAGGAGGAGAACCTTTAGATGTAGTGAAATGTCTTCCCACTTTTGACGGTAGTAATTATGTTAGTTGGAGAACTGCAGTCCAAAACTGCATGAAAATATATGCGCCAGTTAAGGGGGGGAGTAGGTACTACGCAGTCACAAACATAATAAGGAATTTTTGTTTTTTTTTTTTTTAAATTCATTTTTATTACTTCAATCTTAAATCTATCTTAAAGCTAAAAAAAATTCATAAAACTAGCCTAATTACCCATTACTTACAACTAACTTACTGGTCCCATACGGACGCTCTAAGTTAAACAATAATACTTAATGCTAATGCCTTTCGGCCCTAAGATCTATTTAACTTCAATTCATTTTATTTATTTTTGTATTCATTAGAAAATTTAGAAAAAACTAATGTCAATATCCTTTTTTATTTTTACTTAAAAAACTACTCAAAATAAGGTCCTTAATATAAAACTTAAAGCTAACTAAAACTACCTATTCTACCTATAAACTACTTAAAACTAGAACAACCACAGCAGCAAATCTAACTATCTAACGTTTGGTTTTTATATTTTGTTGTCTTTTTTTCTTTTTTTTCTTTTTTTTTATTTATTTATTTTTTTTGTATTTTTTTTTGTTTTTTTTTTGTATTTTTTGTGTATATTTTGCTTGTATTTTTTTTTCTTTTTTGTGCCACCATGCCTATTCTACTTAAAACTAAACCCTAAAACTATAAAACAAGTATGTAAGCCAAGGCTTAAAACCCCATCCCGACTACCCACTATCAAGTGCCGATTGAAGCCACCAAAACTGGTTCTCCTGCTTCACCCTATCAGTTCGGTCCCGTTCGGACACAGCCCTACTGAACCGAAGGAGTTCTGCTCCGCCTTGTGCCATGACGTCCCGATTGTACAGGAGTCGCCTATCAACGGTTCGTCGTCTGACGTGGTAGATTAACGGAACTGCCAATCTATCTTGTATCAGACCGCATCTATCTAAGAAGAGGAATGCTTCTGGTGGAATGAAGCCGCTCAAGCGTGCACTCTCAAAATACTCATCGTTCGGATAGAACGCCCCAAAAATTAAATTGTTGGTCGAAGACATAGCTCTTGCAATGTGACCTCGAACGAGTTTTATCACGAAATTGTCAATTCTGTTGATTCGCGCCCCGTTGTATAGGACCTCGTTGGAATAGTAGTGCACGTAAGAAGATTCGACTGTTCGATATAAGCCGGTACAGCGTCGTAAACACTGCCGCTCGAACACCCGGATCTTCTCCATCTGGGAAGGGGCAACGTTGAACCACACAGGACAACCATAAACGATCATCGGCCGTATGAGGGCCATGTAGCAAATTACCTTCACTCTGGGGTCAAGCCGACTGCTAAAAAACAGCCGTTTCGTCAGAGCGAAGGCTCCTCTGGCCCTGGTCAGAGCAGCATTTATATGTCTGTCGAAATATAAATACTGATCTAACCAGATACCGAGGTACTTCACTACACTTTTGCTCGCTAATGGCTGCCTGTGAAGATCAACGATGACCATCTTGCGCCAATTCTTGCACGTATCCCTCGTGGCCCTAGCCAACGGAGTCCGGAACAGAATTGTCTCCGACTTCTGGACATTTATTTTCAGTTTCCAGTCGTCACAACATCGCTGAATCTAGTCGAAATCACGCTGCAAGAGAATTCTAATAACCTCAACCTTTCGGGCCGTTCTGTACGCAATAAGATCGTCGGCGTACGCAATTGCCTTTGTAAGACTACCTATCAGATCGCTGGTGTAAATGCTGAAGAGAATCGGCGAATTCACCGCTCCCTGTTGAAGACCATTTTTAATTAAGAATGTTGTGGTAGAAGTTACATTGCCACTTTTGACAACAAACTTTCTACCGTTAAGCATATCATAAAGTATATACAACAATGGCTTGCTTATGCCAAGCCTGCTCAGTTTTAGGTAAAGACCCTCTAACCATACGGTGTCAAAGGCCTTTTCCAAATCAACCAGAACAGCACCTGTGCATTGTTGTTTTGATTTATTCCATTGGATATCAGAAACGAGTTTAGACGCAGCATGAATTTTGTCATGACCCGCCTTGAACCCGAACTGTTTATCCGGAATTATTTTGTTGTCCGCAGCCCACTTAGTCAGAGCCCTATTGATGATCTTTTCGAAAACTTTGCTGATGCTCGGAAGAAGACTTATCGACCGAAGATTTGACGGGTTGGAGTTGTCCTTTCCCTTTTTCGGGAGAGGATGAACCACAGCGGTCTTCCAATGCCCTGGATAATATGCATTATTCAGTGCATTATTGAAGAGTGTGGTGTAAATGTCAATTGCCTCCATCGGTAAATGTCTTAGTACAACGTTGGATATACCATCGACACCTGCTGACTTTTTATTTTTTATTGAGTTGAAGATGAGCTGAAGCTCAACCTTCGTTACTATCAAGGGACTTGGTCCCGTTTGCTCGGCGATTATGGCATTTGCCAAGGAATCGTCATCGAACCGCATAAAACCGCGGTTCTCAGATCGCCAATGTGTTATATCATTTCGAAGGTAAAAGTGATTAAGTAGGGCTCTGTTTTCCAGGTCGTGGTTGGGGCGAATGCAAGCATTCACCTTGTACACTTGCTGGAAAGCAGCTCCCACCGCCTCCACTTTTTCCTTCGGATCTTCAATTATAAAAAAGTCATCGTCAAAGATGGTTTCTTCTGGATCTATTTGCGCTGTCCTGAGTACGTCTGTGTTCTCGTCAGTTCTTTGAAGTTTCAGACACGGAAGGTCATTGTCGTTCTTTTTCCTGAATATCTTGTTGATTTTAGGGAACATACTAGGGTCACTGGACTTAACTGACCGGATCTTGCGGTCCCAGTACTTGTTAATCGATAACCTGTAGTTCTCCTTAATCAACAGATTGACATTTTTTATTGACGACTTCAGTGTCCTAACCTCCAAGTCGTGTGGGTCTGTAAGTCGTCTGTACAAGTTTTTGAGTCTTGTCAGTAAGCCACCCTTGTGCATACGTAGTGCGTCAATAGTCGCGTTTCTGTAAGCGTCCATTTGGTCCCGTTCTTTGTACTTTGGTATTGTCCGTTCCATTGTTCGTTTTATTGTTTCGTCCATTTGTTGTAAATGTTGGTCAATTTCTGTATTTGTCAGGTTTCTGTTGTTTGGTGGGGCTATGTCACTCGAACGAAGTTCTCTCGCTAAGGCGTTGGTGAAACGAGGCCAGCGCATCTTACTGTAATTGTAAGAGTGCGTTGCAAAGTATTCTCCCAACTCCACGCGTTCGTTCGGTATCTGCATTACAGCAGCCAGTCCGCAGTGATCACTGTCGTACTCGACTGTCTGTAAGCAGTTACGGGGGTGATTACCCACTTTGTCTGTAACTGTCAGTCTTGTGTCGTACAGCAAAAGATCCAGAAAGGAGCCGCTTCTTGGATGCGATGGCTTTTCAGTAGCCAGCAGGTCGACGCCATATTCAACGCTGTAAAGATCCATCAAATTAAAAAGATGGTTACCTCTGGGATTACTATGTTCATTTCCCCAATCTTCATGTTTTGCGTTCAAATCACCGGCCAAGATGAAATAGTTTTCTTCCAAGCTCAGTTTCAGTTCCCTAAAAAGAATCTCGAGTTCTGAAGCAAAGTAAGTAACTTGCGGAGCTCCAGCCGCATAAGCCGCAATCATATACATCCGCTTCCCTTGAGTGATAGAGATGCATACAACGCAAACTTCTAGCGTCTTGAGCTTTCGCAATTCATTGTTGTATATGACTTTATAATTAATGCCTTTTCGTATAAAGAGAGCGACACCGCCCCCTTGAGTGGAGTCGGGCCGGTCTCTTCTTACGATATTGTATTTTTTATGAGTCAATTTGTGTTTGTGGTTTAGCTTAGTTTCGCTAGCCATAAACACATCGGGACTGTAGTCTTTCAACAATTGGAACATATTGGCTCTTCGTTCAATCCTAATCAGTGAATTTACATTCACAGCTAAGATTTTTAGGCGCGTCTCCGGCAGCGCGCTCATTATGGTCTAAATTGCGCCAGGCCAGGCAACAAAGAGTAGAGATGGTCTACCCTTTTCCCTTGCTCCTTTATCTGACTTTGCAGTCCTGTTAGTTGACCTTGAATGTTCAACAACAAGGCTACAATGTCAGGCTGCACCTCTGGTGCCTTAGGCACAGGGGCCTTTGGGGCAACCGTTGGTGGAGCCTGTCTCGTGTTCCCATTCCCTGACACCATTTGGGCGTAGGAAAATTTGGGATCCACGAATTTTTGTGTAGGAGCCTGTCGAACTGTTCGACTTTCTTCGGCTTTTTGACTGACCTGTTTTTGTTTGATTTGCTGGACCTTAGGGCAACCCCTATAGCTAGCCGGGTGCCCTTGGTTTCCACAAAGGACACACTTGAGCTGGGTCAAATCCTCAACCCGCTCATTCCCCAGCTTGCACTCTCCTTTGATGTGGGTTTCATATTGCAGTTGGCTCCGGCATGGCCGAACCTCTGAACCTTCGTACATTGTAAAATGTCGTCGTGCCTTTTTAATGTCTCCCAGTGTATGGCTTGATAGTCGAGGCATTTGATTTCCCTCAGACTCTCAAACCTACTTTGGGGCGATAATGTTACGGCAGCCTGTAACCCCCTTGCCTGGACTTCACCGTAGTGAAAGGCTTGACCCCGATGAAATCGAGTTCGTCGATGGCTTTTTGGCGGAGCTCAGCTAAGAGCGCCTCCGGTTCCGTGCAGGAAATTATGCCCTTCAGTAGGACCGTCTTTAATTTTTCGCTTTTGGGCGTGAAGCTGAAGAACTCAGCTGTGGCCTCCTTAAGCACTTCTTTAACTATTTTGTATTCGGCCAGTGAGAAGCACTGTACCGAATACCGCTTTTCTTTTTCATTTAATATATTTATAACAAAATTATTTTTGGTGGACGACTTGCATACCTGTTTTAAATCCTCACGGTCAACCCGGTAGGTCCTAATTGGTGGCACCTTCTCCTTCTTGGGCTGTGGTTGTTTCTGGTGTTGCTGCTGTTTCTGCTGTTGCTGTTTCTGCTGCTGCTGTTTCTGCTGCTGCTGCTGTTGCTGTTGCTGCTGCTGCTGGATTTGTCTTGGCTGTTGTTGTTGCTGCTGCATTGTTTTCGCTGAATTCGATGGGCCCTCAGAGCTTGGGCCTGTCACTGCTGATGGAGCCTTTCTATTTTGCTCCGCTCCTGTGTTTTTGGTTGCGGGCTTGGGTTGTGGTTGTTTTTGCTGCTGTGGTTGTTGTTGCTTTTGCTGCTGTTGTTTTTGCTGCTGTTGTTTTTGTTGCCGTTGAGCTGCCTCATGTTGTCGGCGCGCCTCTTGTTTTACTTTTAGCTGACTGAGGAGGGGCTCCATGTCCTCCTTAAGCTTTCTGAGGTCTTCCTCGAACTGGTTGATGACTGCCTGTTTGGCTTGCAGTTCCTTCACCAGTTCTCTTTCCTCTTGGAGGTCCGCCACTACCTCCAAAGCCTTCGTTGTCGCCGGGACTGGCTCAGCCTCCGATAGGATTAGATCCATATTCGGAGGCCTGAAGAGCCCCTCTCCACCTTTGGACACATACTCTGTTTTCTCAGACTCGACGTAGTCTGAGAATTCACTTTCAGTGGTCATCTCTCCCTTACCCTTCTCCATGTCTTGCCGCATATCACGCCGTTTAGCGGCGTTGGCTCTCTCAACTTTATTTGGACTGTGCTTCTTCAGCCTCCTCTTCTTGCTAGTTGTTGCAGCTATCCATTGGTCAGATGCCTGACCTGATGTTGTTGCGGTTGCTTGCGGTACCGCTGCTGGAACCACCGCAACATCGCCCGATGTGTTGGCAGAGGTATCTTTCGATACCCCTGCTTTTCTCTCCTTCTCCATCTGCTTTTCTTCCCAATCAATAAAATCCTCTACTTCACGATTGTGGAAAAAAGCATAAATATTTTTTGTTGACTCAGCCCGGGACTCGAACCCACGACCTCTGGCTTCGTCTTTGGATGCCACCTCCACTAGGCTACCGCTTACTTAGGAAAAACTGTGGCACACTGCCTTCTTAATACCAAAACCCTACAAATGCACTTTTAATTTATAATTTAAAATTAACAAGCTATCACTTAACACTTCTTTTCTCTGTGAAAGTCAAAGAACGACTGATATAATAAGGAATAAAGTGATAGGAGCAGCAAACGACATTTTAACTTCACACGGAACGCCATTAAATGTTGATGCGATTATAGGTAGATTAGATATTACGTACGAAGACAAAAGGCCCATTCATATGCTACAAAGTGAACTTTCTAATTTAAGACAGTTAAAACAGTCCTTACAAGAATTTTACGATCACGTTAGTAAAACACACATTAATTACGAACAAAACAATAATGACCTACGGGCCACACAAAGCTGAAACAAGCTGTCTTATAAACGTAGCCAGGGATAACGCATTAAGAACATTCATACTTGGTTTAAATCAACCAATATCTCAAATAGTGTTCTCTTTAAATCCACTTGATCTTCCTAATGCACTAGCCAGGGCCCAAGAGATAGAGTCAAATATGTACCAATATAAAGATAATCAGCATTCCGCACATAGAATAACCTCCCTACCACCAAGGTTCAACTATACGAGCCAACCCAGACAGGTAGTACCAGCTATTAATATTTCGGGTAATAACAACATTCATAGACAAAATTTTACCCAAAATAGTCATCAAAGAATGGATATTCCAAGTAGTGGACAATTTAGAAGGCCAACTCAGCATAACGCACTGAGTCATTCCCAAAATCAAAATCGAAACACGTTTAATCATCCTCCTAGGAATTTTAATACCCAGAATCAATACAACCCCTTTAAACGAGAAAGGGCACCAAGTGATCAAATTCCTACCAAAGCTCCTAGGCTACATCATTTAAATGAAAACGACGATTTTTAGAGTAAGGCACGACCTGTCTTGTATCCAGCGAACACACACAAAGTCAGGTCGTTTATTCAATATTCTTATTGACACAGGGGCAACACACAATTATGTTAAACCAAACAATGAGATATCAACAAAACAATTAAAAGTTAGGTCTAGAGTTAATAGTGTCCATGGCACAACAATTATCGATAAATATCAAGATTTAAATATTTTAGGTGTTAAGGAAAGATTTTACGTTCTACCAGAGTTAACCGAGTACGACGCGATCATAGGAATGAAATTATTAAAGAAGGTTAATGGAATATTAATATTGGACAGAACACGTTAGAATTCGTGACAGGAATAGTACCTCTGAAATTGGACGATAAATTTTTGAACCACATCAATATAGAAAGTAGTGAGAATAAATATGTAGTTAAGTTAAGAGAAACTCTTAGACAATATCAAGGAATATGTACCCCTCAACCCAATTATCTACCATTCAACACCCAAGTTGAATGTGACATACCCACATCACATGATGACGCTATATGGAGCAAACAATATCCATATCCGCAAAGCGCAAACACTTTCATTAATTCTGAAATTAAAACACTACTAGAGAACTGTATAATTCGTCCTAGTAGGAGTCCATATAATAATCCAATATGGGTGGTGGACAAGAAAGGAATTAATCCAGACGGATCAAAAAAATTCCGCTTTGTTATAGATTTTAAAAAACTGAACTCTGCAACAAAAACAATTAAATATCCTATGGCAGAAACATCCATTATACTGAGTAACCTTGGCAGAGGAAAATACTTTACAACAATTGATCTTCAGAGTGGATTTCATCAAATAAAGATGAAAGAGGAAGACATTAAAAAGACCGCATTTTCTGTAAATAATGGAAAATATGAATACCTCCGAATGCCATTTGGGCTCAAAAACGCCCCTGCTATTTTTCAAGCAGCAATGGATGACATACTGAGACCATATGTTGGCAAATTCTGCCATGTCTATATTGATGATGTCGTAATATTCTCAGAATCAGCTGAAGAACATTTAACACACATCGAGACAATCATCAAAGCGCTAAGTGCGGCACATATGACCATAAATAATGAAAAATCCATTTATTTTAAGAAAGAGGTTAAATTTTTGGGCTATATTATCAGCCATAATTGTATTAAAACTGACCCAGACAAGGTCAAAACAATCAACGAATATCCTGAACCGACTACAATTCGACAACTTAGAAGCTTCTTGGGTATGTCAGGTTAATACAGGAAATTCATACAGAACTATGCACATATTGTTAAACCGCTCGCACAGTTCCTAAGAGGCATAGAAAATAATAAACGTAAGACTATAAACATAGAATTTAGATCGGAAGCAAAGAAGGCATTTGAACAAATTAAAAAGAAACTATTAGAACAAGTCTTGTTAAACCAACCAGACTTTAGCAAAGGATTCGAACTCACTACAGACGCAAGTAACTCAGCCATAGGCGCAGTACTAAGTCAAGAGGGGAAACCAATAACGTTCATAAGCAGAACATTAAGCGAAACGGAACAAGGTTACGCCCCCAACGAAAAAGAGCTTTTGGCCATAGTTTGGGCATTGAGCGACCTTAGGAATTACCTGTACGGGCATGCTGGAATTAAGATCTATACAGATCACCAGCCCCTTACATTTTCGATAAGTAATAAGAATCCCAACGCGAAACTAAAACGACGGAGAGCCTTTATAGAAGAATTCTTTCCTGAAATAATCTATAAACCGGGGAAGGAAAATGTAGTTGCCGACGCCCTAAGTCGTCAGAACTTAAATCATTTACCGAACTCAGACATAGGTACCTGTCATAGTGCAGAATCCAGTCAAGCCATAGATATCCCAAGAGTAAACAAGAAATTAAATCAATTTAAGAATCAAATTCATTTTCTGGAATCCAATATAAATAATATTAAGTCAACACAATTGCACGGTAAGTTTTGGAGGCACCAAGTAGAATTCAAAGACTCGAATATAGTCAAAGATATGAAGGAAATAATCCACTCAAATGTGAATGCTATTTATTGTTCAGAGGAGACATTATTTAAAATTAAAAAAGACTTACTAAGAGAATTTCCTAATAGCAAATTTATACATACTAGTCTATTAGTTAAAGATATGGCGGATAAGGAAGAACAGATTAAGATCATAAAAGAAACACATAGTAGAGCCCATAGGGAAGCATTTGAAAACTACAAAAATGTAACTAGAGTATTTTTGGCCATTAATATTACCACAAGTTCAAGAATATGTTAAATTATGCGAAAATTGCAAACTAAACAAATATGACCGTCATCCCAAGAAACAAGAGATCGGCGAGACACCAATTCCACGGCGAGGAGGGGGAGAACGCTGACATCTACTATACACACAATAAAATGTTTCTTACAGCGGTAGATAGTTTTTCAAAGTATTTAATTGCACTCGAGGTAGAAAACAAAATTCACGCAAAAGAAACACTAATAAACATCCTGCCTATTTTTGGTGCAGTTGAGACTGTTGTCACAGATAACGAAAAACCTTTTTGCTCTGAAGCAACCAAATTAGATCTCACACGATTAGGCATAAAACTATACAACACACCTGTTAACCATAGTACTACAAACGGTATGATAGAGAAAGTACACAGTACACTTACAGAACTGATAAGACTGGAACTTACGATAACCCACACCAAACAATAGAGCAGCTTATGCCACACGCAATCAAACAATATAACGAAACAATACATTCAATGACCTGACCTTTTTAAGAAAAAACAAGGTATGACACTCCACTTTAGAAACAAATACAGACACAACAAGGTGTACAAGGAAAACGACATAGTATTCGAAAAATCCGACAGAAGACAGACAAAAGGGAAACCTATATACGTTAAGAGAAAAGTTAAACAAAATAATAAAAACACAGTAATCGACTCTAAAAATAAGGTTATACACAATGATAACTTAAGAAGCTAATTTTTTTTTGTTTCCAGATGATTATATTAACGATACTAACAGCAATACTTTGGACAGTTACTATAGACGCAGAAGTTCATATAACAAATTACTCGCCAGAGGACTACATTCTGATAGAAGACGGAAACGTGGCAATTTATAACAGCACGGGTGAAATATTTCATACCACTAACATAAGTTATTATGGGGAGGTTCTAAATACCAAGCACAGTACCAAAAAGCTAAGATTTAAATATAATTATGCACTCAAGTTAGTCAACCAATTCTCCATATCCCGTAGTAAGAGAGCAATTAATGAAATAGGGAAGATTTGGAAGTGGATATCTGGGTCACCAGACCACGATGATCAGGTCAATATAGAAACAAAGTTGATAGAATTAATTAATTAAAATAATAAACAGTATGAAGTTAACTCGCAGATATTTAGGGCCATTAAAGAACTTTCCAACATTAAACATAAAGATAAAGAAGAACGTAGCAACTTGTTGATCGAGCATATAATCATTGAACTCATGGAAGTAATAAATACCATAAATTTAAGTAAGAATAAAATTTTGAACACTATTATCTTTAACGAAAATGAAATAAGAGAAGTTATTCAGATTGAACCTAAAGAAATCATGGTAATAGATGTATTAGACGCTTCAGAGTTCCATGTGTTAGAAAATAAGGAAATAATTGTAATTTATATTAAGTATCCTATTATTAAAAGAATAGGTAAACATTTTAAAACATTTGGTGTGCAAAAATCAGAAGGGAAACTAATTATACCGAGTGAAATAACACTCTTTGAAAACATTTATAGTACCGATCATTGTACACAAGAATTAAATATTAAAATCTGCAAACAAGATCTTAAACCTAATTGTCTAACAGAATTTTTTAACAAAGGTACATCAAAATGTGAAATAATTTTAGAAAAGAATGAAAAAAATAAGTAATATAAACCATAATCACATTGTAACTACAGGAGAAGTAATTATAAACGATAATGTATAATACGGTACACAATTGGTACAGTTTTCCGACGCTGTAATTATTAATGGTAAAGAATTTAATAATTTTGAAGTAAACTTAAATAGACATACTAAGATAAATAAGGAGTCAGAAATAAGAGTTATTGAATATCTAGAATCAAGTAATGAATTATTGAAATTTACAAATACCGATTATTTACAACCATACGTCAAAAATGTAAAAGATCACCCAATAATATGGGGACTTACAATAAATATAATAGTTGTACTTGTATCCTTTTCTATATATAAATTATTCATCTTCAAAATCAACAACAGCAAGAATAATCAGGTCGACATAGAAATATCCTTGGCGGAAACAAAAGAAAACGTCCGAAAGAATTTAGAGGAGCTCAAACTTGAACGTTCGGGACAAACGTCTACTGGCGGAGGGAGGAGTTAATTCCACACATCTGGAAAACATAAAAACACCAAAATAGCCATCACACAAGATACAATAGATGAATGCACATTGTACAAAATGTGTGCATGACATCTGGAATCTATTAAAACCATAAATTATCCTCGCATAGAAGATAAGAAGCCACTTGACCAAAAAGGCGTACGTGACTTCCCAAATGTGTAAAGCAGCATCCAAGGATCAACCGAGGATGCGTTAAAAAGAAGAACATCTACAAGCAGGCAGAACGACTTGTGCCCTCGAGCAGTTTGAACAAACCTTCGCGTGCCTCTCGGTCTCCATTAAGTTTTAGATTATTTAATGTTTAATACTTGATATCTTTGTGTGAATAATAAAAATATAATTATTTTTTAAAAAATAAAATTAACACAAAACACAAAACACAAAATTAACTCGGTGCACGGAGTAGCTCGTCAGATGTTGGGGGGTCTTGCTACCGTAACAGGACCTCACCTCTTTACAAAAACACATAAATCATGCCGGATAAATTTGATGAACTAATATTAAGTGTGCACTACCACCACTCATCCACTTTTCTCGGCGGTCGTTGATGACGTCACGGCCTGGCCTTAACCCACCCTTCCTGGAATCCACTCGGCCTAGTTTTTGGATTACCCTAAAGTGGAACTAGGAAAGTTCAATGCCGTGGAATTACATTCTCGCCAAACCTGAAATTAGCCACACCATACCGCACCGCCTAAAAATATCTTCCCTATTGCATTTTTAAATCCAAATTACAAAAAAAAAAAAACAAACAGGATTTCATATCATCGTTTTACAATGAAAAACTTAAATATATATTCAGAAAAATGCCTTAAGATGGAGCGGAATATAACGACAGAAATAAACAAAACAATTGAAATAATAAGATTACTGATTGAATTATTGGAAATACATATAAACAATAAGAGAAAAATTACTAGGTCACTAGGTTACTTAATTGTTTCCTACATAAATATATTGTAGTCCCTTATCGGACCCTAATTTCCTTCCTACAACTACAAGGAGCTCGTTGTAGGTGGAAAAAGGTGGGGATGGAAAATATTGCATCGCGCGGGACGTAAGAGGAACCCCTCTTCGCACTGGCGACGTGCGTCGGTGACTTCTTCTGACTTTTGATCGGCGCAAAAAAAAAAACAAAATCGCTGAACTTTCCATACCACAATAAAAATAATAAATAACAAAAAGTTAGTTTATTTAAATAAAAAAAGTTATTTAAATAAATAAATAAAATACAAATAACAAAAAGTAACGAAAAAATTTAAATAAATAAATATAATATAAAAAAACAAAAAGTAACGAAAAGTTTAAATAAATAAATATGAATATGATAAATAAATAATACGAACAACAAAATATTAATTAAGAAAAAATGCAAAAAAGGTTTAAATCAGTTTAATATACTCGTATGTACATATATCTTAGCATAGTAGGTAGAAGTATATATAAATTGTATATAAATTGGTGGCGTCCTGTGCGCTGTAAGCATCAGGATCCGGATAGGACCCTCTAGCTCTCGCGTAAACTTTTTTCCACTGCGCGGGTGGATTGCCTCAGGAAAAAAAAATTGTTTGCTTGAGACCCCGGGTACTTCGCGGGCCTTTTTTTTGGTCCGGATGCGTAATTTTTGGATGCGCAGCTCTTTAATTTGCTTGCCAGGTATACCCCCGCGGTCGAAAATGCTTGTCTTGCTTTCACCGTCCACCCTTGCTAATCCACCCACCGCAGTTTTTATTTCACAAACAAAATTCAAAAATAATAGTAATACATTTTTTTTTTTGTAATGACTATGTTATTTCACAAGACTTTTTTCACTTGGCCGTCCTTACTCGGCAATTGCCACCCATTATAACTAGATGAGTTGGTGAAAGTCATCCGAGGCACTTTTGTACGGATCCAGTGTACATCTCCTCATCCCATACCTTATCCATCCCCTCATCCTATATCTAATCCATCACCTCATTGTCGGTACATATTCAAATCTATCTTATGTAATTACGGTCAGCTAGTGGGTTCAATGGTCTCTACCTTGTTACATACGTTTTTCTGACATCGGTTGTGACTCAAGATAGAGTAAGTTACTCACTCTATTATGTAGCATTCGTTAACAGAGTTTGGGCCATCGTTAACTTGTCAACAAGCAATGACAGACGTCAGACAGAAATTGTCTCATTCTACATTTCTATTTTTTTCGTGCGCAAGTGCCTCCGGGTAACTATTTTAATTTAAATAAACAAAAACAAGCACGAGTACTAACCAAAATAATACGAAACGAGGAATCTCAACACTAAAGAAGGAAGGAAGACGAAGAAAATCAAACGCCCATAACTCCAACCTGGGAGCGGCATTAATCCCCGAATCCGAAGTTAAGTAGCATTTCTTTCCTTTTTCTTTACCTTCTTTAACATTGAGTTTTTTTACAGGTTAGGATCTATGGAAACGGTGACAAGCTAACGAAGGACATAGGAGCAGAAACCGACAAAACAGACGTATCATATAAAGGATGAGGAATGGAATACAAAAATACATTTAGTTTTTCTAACCACTTATTTTTTCTTGAAGGTGCAGCCACAACAATTCCTCGCAAAAAAATTACTGCGAAAATTTAACTTTTTTCTCAACAAAAATTGTGTGTGTGATTTTTCATCCACTCGAAAAATTGTATGTACTGATTTCAAGCTATAACTGCCCTTTATTTCACAAATCAAACAAAACAAACAAGAAATTATAACAATTCATTCTTCCCCAAAATTATTTTTTTAAATAATTTAATTTGTGCAACATTCACAATTATTTGACTAAAATCTTTGCTGCAAATTATTGACACATGTGACCATATCTATAAAACAATTCTTCTTATTCAAAGCGTAACCCTTTAAGAGGTAATTCCGATCTGCAAAAACTTATTTGGATAATAACATAAAAATGAGAGCTGAATTTAAGAGCTGAACCTCACGTATACGTAAAAGAATTATGATAAGAAACGGAAAATCTACCTGTGAGGGAAAACGATGCTAACTCGGTTCAAGGTGCTTTTGCCTGAGTAACGTACATATATTGACCCTACCAAGGAAAGTGATGAGTCTATTATACAAGACAATATTAATAAACTGAAACCACTTTTATGGTAAGGTATATAAACACCTTACTTCCGTAGCTATACTGACATAACAAATCAGTATTACTGGCTGAACAGAATGGTGTAGCTGTAGCTGTTGCCTGTAGCACTGTCAAAGTTAAAAGATACGAAAATACTATACATCGACACAATGAGAAGCTGAAGCTATAGCTGCAGCGCAAGTTGACTCAACTTTAACTTTTGGCGGCGCTACAAGCTACATTTGAGATGACAGATAGGGGAAACCCATTTCATTCTTTGACTTTTCACTTTTTTTTTGGGAACGTTCAATGCATTTGAGAATTTTTTCTGGTTTTGTAACTTTTGTATAGTAGGCTATCATACAAATTCAGTTCAAAATAAATTTCATATGCGTTGAACATGCCCGATGCGCTGCACCATTGTGGGCGACCTTTGCTACATAGTGAGCGATTTTAGTGACAGCTTGTGCTACAGCGATTTTTTTAGCATGGTTATGTATTATATGGCAACTGTAATAATTCATATAGTGCAGGTGGTGTTGCAGTGTTTATCAAAGACACACTTGAATGCGATATAATTAAAGTAAATTGTGTTTTTCAAAACGAAAAATTTTATTTTGTATGTGTGTATCGCTTACATGAAACAGACTTAAATATTTTTTTTCAACAATTAGAAAATCTTTTAAAGAATATAAAAGCAACAAATCTCATTTTATTAGGAGATTTTAACATAGACGTTCTTGTAAATAATACAGATTCGGACAATTACTTAATGCTAATGTCTTCTTATGGGTTACAGTCAATTATAAATGAACCTAGGCAATTCACAAATACGTCCCAAACTTGTATCGATCACATATTTTTAAGATTGAAACCTATTTGGTTTGATGGGTTGTTAGGTCAAGTAATCGATTTCAAGATCACCGACCATTGCATAATAATCTTAAAATGAAAACGATTAATTCAGAATAACGTTAAACAAATATTCCATTCCAATTAAAACAAGCTGTCAATTTTCCAAATCTTTTGGAGGCATTAAAGTTCGAATTTTGGGATCAGGTTTACAACAAAACTAATCATTCGCATGCGTATGACTTATTTATAAGCATTCTTTAATCACATATTAATGAATCAACCTCTTCTCGTACTAATCTTCACAATGCTTGGAATCTTAAACGTTTTAGGCCATGGATTAGCAAGAACTTAGTTACTTTAATTAAAAAGAAAAACTCGGTTTGGAAAAAATGTAAACGGCATCCACAAAATCAGAATCTGAAAAAATACTACTCTAAACTTACTCTAGTAAGCTTGAATCCTGTAGAGGGAATATTAAGGAAGAATGGAAAGTGGTTCTTTCTTTCTTAAACAAACAAAAAATAGTGATTCCATACAAAAAATTATATTATGTTATTATTTCTAATCCATTTCATATCGCTAATATTATTAAAGTTTTGCAGTGAGGTGAGTGAAAGTTTTAACAGCAATAAAAGTGTTCTAGCGTTGTTTATTGATCTGACTAAAGCATTCGATTTGGTCAATCATCAGATCCTTTTAGGAAAAATGTATAAAGCTGGATTTAGAGGTACGGTTTTCGATTGGTTTGCTTCCTATTTATCCGCAAGACATCAAAGAGTTAGAATCGATGGAATATTTAGCGATGATCAGGAGCTTACTACCGGTGTTCCTCAAGGATATGTGCTAGGTCCAATATTGTGTTTGATATGCATAAACTCTGTCTTCAAACAATCATCAATTAGCAAAATAACAGCGTTCGCTGATGATATGACTCTGACATATGTTAGCAATTCGCTATTTGAATTGATCGATATGTTACAAAAATATTTAAATGTACTAAGACAATGGTTTTCTAGGCATGAGGTAATTTTAAGTGAAAAAACAAAAATAATGGTCTGCAATTTAAAACAAACAGCTTCAATCTTGGACTGTAATGTTATCTTCCATTCAGGAACATGGTAGAAACTTAGCTTAGCTACACATTCTTGTGGAATATCCAGCTTTGAACATATGACACCTTGTTCCAATGATTGTTTTGAAATCGAATTCGTTAATAGTTTTAAATATTTGGAAGTTAAAATTGACAAACATATAAATTGGAAACAACAACCTGGGGATTTAAAAAAATACCTTATGTCAATAACACGTAAAATGTTGTTATTAAAACGAACTTGTACAAAAAATCTATTGACAACAATATACTTTAGGCTCGTTCATTCTAAGCTACAGTATGGAATAACTAGTTGGGGAGGTGCATATCAAAACAAGCTTGATCTCATAATTACATCGCAGAAACAATATTGTCCGAATCATTTGTAAGAAATCAAGGTTAACAAGTAGTTGGCCTTTATTTTAAGATCGTCGTATCTTACCATTGAAATACCTTTATGTATATAAAGTTCTTAAAGTTTATTTCATGAGAAGTGGATACAGTCAGGTACTCAGAAACTCAAATACACATAGCTTAAGAATTAATACTCTATTTTTAATTAATATTCCAATGAGTAATAGAACTCAATTCTCAAATTTTTACACTGCAACAGCACCTAAACTTTTTAATCAATTGCCTTTTGAAACTAAAAAACTTCAATATCTTAATTTATTTTTGAAATCAGTAAAAAGATGGCTCTTTGAAATGAACAGTTCGATGGTCAAAAATCTGTTTTTAAGTAGGTATAGCATAACTTTTTAGCTTTACATATACTTTTCTTTTCAATTTTTGTTTTACTTCATTTAACAATTATTATTTTTTTTTTAAACTTTTTGCTATTTGCATGTAACAAAGTACCCCAAATATTCATTTGTTTTATACATATGCTTTAAATTTCCTGATATGGCTCATTCGCCTCTAGTTTTCATCTATAGAATGATACCTACTATATTTTTTTTTTCTAAAAAAATATTTATGTTAACATTATTAAAATTGTACATAGAGAATGGAATGAAAATAAATGCACGTTGTTCATTGCATATCGTGGGAAGGTTATAGTGCGCTGATGTGCACATTGTCGCGTAGCGACGTATCAAGTGACGAGTGGTATTCGTCACTTGACTCGTGCATAAACTATGTGCACATAAACATAAGAAATAACGTAATTATATGGAGTTATTTAATTGTTTAATACATTTTTGTTTTTTTGTCAGTATTATTTGATTTACTATTTATTTATTTTAGTTTTCTTTTTTTACTTACAGCAATTATTCTTTGTACATATATTAAAAAAAATCGAAAAATGTATGTTTAATACAAATTTGAGAGAAGGAAAAAAAAATATTAAAAATTATTTAAAACCCTAGAGAGGTAACCTTCGTGCGTCGATTCGACGAACATCAATTTTATAATGTTCGTCGAAACGACGAGGGTTACCTTTTTTGTAACTTTTAGTGCTTGTGATTAGATTTTTAGGTTGCACACATTTTTTTTAAAAATTGCGTATTATATTTCAGTTTTGCAATGGCTTACCCATTGTTAGATGAACAAATAGAAGAAATTGAGAAAATTTTAAAGGAGTGTGACTTCGGAGATGGGGAAAATTTTGAAGAGGAAGAAGACGATGTAGAAGACAACGTGGAGGAGGAAGAGGAAGAAGAAGGCTCGGATTGGGAAGATTGTGTGGATTCATAGGAAGATGCTGAGGATAACATACCACTTAGCTTGTTACAAGAATATGGCAAATGCAAAATTATTCTGTTTTCTCAAAAAGTTTTAAGAAAACAGGCATATATAGTCAACTAAAAAAACGAAAAGCTACATTCATGGTACCAGTATTGTGCATAAGGCCAGAGGACCGACACGCGAAACAAAAGGCATAATTGACCCATTATTATGCTTCGAAAAATTTGTGACAGGTGAGTTCTTAGAAGAAATTGTAAAGTGGACAAATGTCGAAATCGAAACGGTTGACCAATTGTTGTGAAATAAGAGCTTTGGTAGGAATTTTCGTTCTGACAGCCGCGCTAAAAGATAATTTATCTAACAACAGAGGAACTATTTGATTCTACCTATTCGGGAAATAGATATACTTCGGCAATGAGTCAAGCACGATTTAAATTTCTTATAAGGTGTTTGCGATTTGATGATAAATCTATAAGAATAACCATTACTGATAAATTTGCACCAATTAGAAATCCGTGGGAAATTTTCATACAGAAATGTCGCGAAAACTACACACCTGGCCTTTACGTGACCATTGATGAACAACTCTTGGCGTTTCGTGGCCGATCATCATTTCGCATGTATATTTCCAACAAGCCGGCTAAATATGGATTAAAAATTATCATGCTATGTGATAGTGGGACCAAGTATATGTTGGATGCAATGCCATATTTAGGGAAAGGTACAAACACTGGTTAGCTTCCTCTTGGAGAATTTTGTGTAAAGGAACTAACCAAAAGTATTCATGGCTCAAACCGAAATATTACAATGGATAATTGGTTCACTTCAGTCCAACTGGCAAAGTTGCTTCTTTGTGAGCCTTACAAACTTTCCCTTGTGGGCACAATGCGATCTAATAAAAAAGAAATACCTAGGGAAATGACGAAATCCAAGACCCGGCAATGTGGAACGTCAATGTTTTGCTACGATAAAGATTTGACACTTCTGTCATATAAGCCAAAGCCGAATAAAATGGTTTATTTATTATCGTCTTGCAATGAGAAAGGGACCGTTAACACCACCACTGGAAAACCTAACATGATTGAGTTTTATAACCAAACAAAAGGAGGTGTGGATACAATTGACCAAATGTGTACCATCATGTCATGTTCCCGTAAGACGAATAGATGGCCGATGTGTTTATTTTACGGTATGTTAAATATGGCATATATAAACAGTTATGTGATCTACGCCCACAACATGAGTTCTAAACATCAAAAACCGTTAAAACGCAGAGATTTCATGAAGGAGCTGTACTCGAAACTTGTAACACCATAAATGAACAAGCGGTTAGAAACACCAACTTTACCTGCCATTATTAGGTCTAATATTGCCAAATGTACGCCTGAAAATAAAGAACCGTTAAGAGAAGACAACGTTAGTGCAATAACAACTAAAAACAGAAAAATTTGCAAATATTGTCCATACACAAAGCGACGAATGACAAAGACAACGTGCAATAAGTGTGATGCAAGCATATGTGGGGTGCATAAAGTTGAACTATGCAATAAATGCTCACAATCATTTTATTTATTTTTTATTTTACTTTTTTATGTTAAACTAAAAACAAACTTTAAAGTTCCTTTTTTTTTCTTATTAGAAAAAAAAATTAAGTACA
Source organism: Eupeodes luniger (assembly GCA_951509635.1). Classification (NCBI taxonomy): domain Eukaryota; kingdom Metazoa; phylum Arthropoda; class Insecta; order Diptera; family Syrphidae; genus Eupeodes; species Eupeodes luniger. Next base: position 181,746,812 of record OX608073.1, on the reverse strand, counting down.
TAATACAAACAAAATAAGTTATTTCAAAAATGTTAGCTCATGTGTTGAGCATAATGTTTAACTTTGCAACAAATGAAGAAATATTTTTTTATTTTTATTTTTTTTTGTTATTTAATGAATTAACTTTTAAGTTCCTACCTTAAACAAAAAAAATAAATGTTATTACAAATAAAAAAACAACAAGTGATCTCAAAAACAATGTGTTCAAAGAACTTTTTCTAAAAAGCGCAGTTAAAAATAACTTCGTCGATTCGACGAATGGTTACCTGTAACGTACTAAAAAATATGGCTACATTTCTAGGGTTAAAAAAAACAAATTTGTTGTTTCTATTCCATTAAAATTCTTAAGTATTATATATTTTTAACCTATTCTTATGTACTTTCTGCTTTTTTTATTTGTTTTTATAACTATATTATTATTGTTTTCTATTTCTACGACCTCAAAGGGGCCTAAATAAACGGGATCGAACTTATGACCTGATTCGTTTCTTAACATAACTTTATCTCCTAACTTTAAATCGAGACTTACTATTTTTTTATCGTAATAATCTTTATTTTTAGCTTTATTTACTTCTAATAGTATTTTAGCGCTCTTATATGCTGTTGCTAATCTAAATTTTACTTCCTTAGCGTAGTCATCTATTTTATACATATATAGGATCTATCCTATCTATTGAATTAAAATCTTTTGGTAAGTTATTTTGCTTACCATAAACTAGTTCGTATGGACAATAATTATGTGCCATAGAGGGTGTCGTGTTGAATCAGTAAACGAAGAATGGAAGCCAAACATCCCAATCTGTTTTGTCAACTGATATATGTATAGGAACGAATATCAACATCAAAAAGTTCTATAGAAGAAAAGAAATTATCACTTTCAAGTCAAATAAACATTTGTTCTTTAAATGCGAAAAATGCATTCTTACTCCTTTAAAACTGTGTATTGAAACATTAAGAGAACTTTCTATGTTGCTCGATGTTCCATCTTCTCAGAGTGCAACAACTTCTCTAGATCTGAGTCGAAACATCTGTATCTCTACTCGTGCTCAGAGAACAACAAGTTTAAGTGTAACTGATAAAAAGAAACAGTCAACTACGAGGTGTGTTCAAAAAGTACCCGGAATTTTTAAATTCCGCGGGTCTGGAGAGTCCGAAGGTCAAAATTATTTTTGTATTGTGTTGGTATACATGCCCCTAAAGTATGATGCAATTTTCAGCTATATTCACTGTTTACTTTGTCTGTGGTAGTTGCTAAGGTTCGACGTGTTTTTATGAGGTTGGCGATTTTTGATAAAACTGCTGAATTTTGACCAAAAAACAATCGCATGAACATCGCTCAAGAGCTGTTAAATGACGTCAACGACGATCCAAGTTTGCTTGAAAGGGTCATAACTGGTTATGAAACATGGGTGTACGGTTATGATGTCGAAACCAAAGCACTATCGTCCACCTGAAAGCATCTAACGTCAAGAACGAAAAAAGCACGTCAAGTTCGATCAAATATGAAGGTTTTGCTTACTGTTTTCTTCGATTATAATGGCATAGTGCATCAAGAGTTCTTACCACAAGGTCGTACGGTTAATAAGGAGTATTACCTTGAAGTTATGCGACGTTTGCGTGAAGCAATCCGAAAAAAACGCTCAGATTTATGGAAAAACAGTTCATGGCTTTTGCACCACCATAACGCACCTGCTCACTCGTCGTTGCTTGTTCGTAATTTGTTGGCCAAAAACAATACCGTAGTCATGCCCCAACCTCCATATTTACCAGATATGGCTCCGTGTGACTTTTTCCTGTTTCCAAAGTTGAAGAGACCCATGAAAGGACGGCGTTTTTCCTCGATTGAAGAAATAAAGGCAAAATCGCTGAGAAAGCTCAAGGACATATCAAAAAGTGAATATAAAGAGTCCTTCCAAGATTGAAAAAAATGCTGACATAAGTGTATTATATCTAGGAGGGACTACTTTGAAAGGGACCACATTGATGTAAACGAATAAATAAATATTTTTTTGAAAAAACGAAAATTCCGGGTACTTTTTGAACACACCTCGTACTAATACAAAAAACAAAAAAGTTCCTCTCGGAGAAACCTCTACACCTCAGAGTCGCTCTTCGTTAAAAAATAACGTTCCTTCGCGTTCCTCTCTCACTCCCTCATCAACTAAATTGTTATCAACTTCTACGATATCAAATTCAAATAAATTCAAGTTGATATCTTATTTGAAGAATGTTCCTACGAAAATAATAGATGTTGATGCTAGCAATAATGACAACAATTCAATTGAAACAGATGTTGTTGTTGTTGATGCTCGCGGTGACGTTAATGTTGATATTAATGATCGTGATGCGTGCGAAAGTGAAAAACTTGTTCGGTTGATGATCGTGTTGCTGACGCTGTTATAAACAATAATGTTACATCGAACAATAATGTTGCAGGTGAAAGTGAAAAACTTGTTGCTGTTGATGATGGTGTTGCTGATGCAATAATGTTACAGCGAACAAAATGTTGCAAGTACTAGTAAGTGTAAGAAACAAAAACATTTAATAGGCAGTGATGTTCTCGCCATCTCCGTTCTTCCTTCTGTACCTAAACTACGCTTTATACATGTTTCTCGGCTTAAAAATACTGTCAATGAAAACGACATAACGAAATTTGTAGCACAAAAGCTAAATCTGCCAGCAGAGAACCTTAGTAGTTGTAACTAGAGGGTTCTACAACACCGGCATCACCAGGGTTCTGATCTATGCTAAATACCGACATCACCGGGGTTCTGATATATGCTAAATACCAGTATTATTTTGGGGTTCTGGCCTATGCTATGCTAAATACCGGTATTATTTTGGGGTTCTAGACCATGCTTAGCAAACGTTAAAACGCAAAAACGTAAAATTCACGTTCACGTTAAAACGCAAAAACGTAAAATTCACGTTAAAACGGAAAATTCACGTTCACTTTAAAACGCAAAAACGTAAAATTCACGTTCACGTAAAATTCATGTTAAAATGTAAAATTCACGTTAAAACGTAAAATTCACGTTCACGTTAAAACGCAAAAACCTAAAATTAACGTTTACGTTAAAACGTAAAATTCACGTTCGGAACGCAAAAATCAGCATAGGAAACTGAACAAAATCATGAACATGATGTTTAAGAGTTAAGTTTTTTCAGAAAAGGTGGTCCATATGAGTGAAGAGAGAAAAGAATCGTTAAGTAAAAAGACATGTTAATGTTTTAGTATTTTTTTTATTTTTTAATTAAATTTTAAGGCCACTGCCACAAGATCAGTTTAACATTTCAAGTTCAAGTTCTATTCGATAATGACCCCAAGCTAGTGTATTTATATTATTGGTACATATAAATCTTTTGTCATCAGAACAACTTAAACTTAATTTGTTTATACATTCGGTGTATATAGTATGGTGTTTAGATCTAAAGTTCAACATTTTACTATAGAAGTTTTGTTTATGTAGCAAACAGTCTCTGTAATTTTGTAAAGATATTTTTTTTACAGCTGCTGATTTAACACCCTTAGCCCTTTTTATTAGTGCTGCATCTTCTATGTCTATACTATACATTTTAGCTCTTAATCCTATAAATTCCTTCATTATTCTACCATTATTTTCATCCTTCATAAATCCTAACTTTTTCACATTGAGCTGGGCAATACCGTAGCGGTTTTGGGGTGGATAGTCTGAAGTATCAAATTTATCTATTATATCATTTCTTATATCATTGTAAAAATCATCTGTTCTTATTTTATAAATAAATGAATCGGTATCCATATAGGCCAGATGTAGGTTGTCAGTAAATTTAGGTTTCATATATGCATAATGAAAGTCGTACATTTTATACTTTGAAATCTCTAAAACACAAAAACCTAAGTATATAGGCTTATTATATACACTGTGAATTCGTTTTAACTGAACAGCAGCCATGGTTTCCGAAAATTCTAATATGCTATGAAAATAAGGTTTAGCTAAAAGAGCGCGACTACCGAGATGGGTACCTTTGCTTTCTATTGAATCGACAATTCGAACATCTTTTCGTTTGTCTACATTTTCCATAGTTTTTCCGAATACAGGGGTGGAATCGCGTAAGGCGATAGTTGATTGTCATTGTTTTGATAGTCAATTTTGATCATCACCTCTTCTTTGTTCTGTGTAAAGTGATCGCTAAAACTTTACTTTTTGCTGGCAGCACTTACCCAAGTTTGGGAAACTTGGTACGAATTGCAACAGGCATAAATATCATTTCGATCAGCTGTTGTGCTTATTGTGTTGAATTTTCAATTTGCAAAGTTTTCTTTCTTTGAAAATGTAAGTATACCTATAAATATACTTAATAATAGTTATAAATTAATAAGAATGTTTGTTATATTTTGCAAAAATATATTCTTTTGTTGAATCCAAGGGCCCAAATTTAATGAAAAGTGGACATAGAACCGACTGCATTTTCTTAATAACTCCAGCGGTTATTTCAGCTACAGTACTTTGGCCCATTGGTGCAGCTCAATCAGCCCCAACTTGTCGTTGATAACCACCACCTCTATGAAGATTAAAAGTTGCAGCCTGTTGAAGGATAGGTGGAATATGTGTTGATCTAATTCCTGATGGTAAATCGAGCAACCGCAAAACATACACAAACGTTTCTTTGTTCAATCGAAAATATTTCAAAAATCTGAAATAAATAATTTATACTTACATACATTATGTTGAAAATAATTTATTTATAAATATTCATAGAAAGTTTTAAGTTACATTGGGTTAGGAAGTTCCTATGTATTTGCTTTATTCCTTAAGTTGGTTCTCAGCAATTGAACTTTTTTGTAGTCATTTCTCGTTCTGGTGCACTGATAGAAAATTTGCATTGAAGTCTACATTACTGTTCACTTATTTTTATTTTACCTTTGATATCTTTTCACTTTTTTCACTAAATTTAAAATTTATAGTGGAGCTGAAGTTCACACAAATTATCTTTCTCACAAAAAATTAACCAAAATATATGAAAGCGACACCTAAATAGCTGTCACTAACAAACCATATCAAAAAGTGATAGTCAATTTGATAATCACCTTACGTGGACCAAAATCATCCATTTTGATGGTCAACAATCACCTTACGCGATTCCACCCCAGCATTATTGCAGTTTACGCTGATCCTTTTCAAACTTTTTGGTGGCTTTTTTTCTTAGTTCATTGTCTAAATCAATATATTTTTCCAGCCATTGAGATTGTTTGAATTGCATCACTCTATGAATTTTCTTAAGCACCAAACCATTATCAAGGCATTGAATTAATGTTTTGTGATGAATTATATAATTAACTTTATTATTCAAATCAGCAATTAATTTCTTATTGGATTTATCAGACAACGAAATGTTTGAAGGACAGAATGGAAGATCATTGTGATTATCATGTATTTCTATGAGATACTCGAGATCCACTTCTAAAACATAACCAATGTTTATATTTGAAATTAACCAGCCTTTAATCTCATCTAAATTAGTTGGAGGTTCAACCCATTTAAAGTCTGAATGTGGGAGGTAATCAGAAATGGCCCAACCGTATAGGTTATTAGCATCCAAGTACATTAAATAATATATTTATTATTTGCTTTACAATGTCGCAAGCTACATTGTGTTAAACCTCCTCTTATACCCTAAGGGAAAAAGTTATACATGTTAATGTCTGTCAAAAGTTCAAGCTTAACACCTGTTTCTTTCAACATAGCATCCCACGAAAAACCTGGCAATGTATAATAGTGACAGGGGTCGAGACCATAAATTGTTCTAGAATCAATTCTAAATTTTTCAAAAATGTCTGATAAAATTAAGATGTCTGTAATTAAATAGTGTTCAAGATATTCTCTTAAATTACTACATTTAAAATGTGACCAAACTTTCTCAGCATGATTATAATCATCTTGGTTACAATCCTCTTCAACCAAATAATTTCTAAATGATTCTATTGGAGGAAGCTCCGTCTCACTTAATTTTTCTATAGAATCTAAATAATCATAGCATAAAACACCCTTACGAGTCATAAGTTGAATAGATTCATCATCTTTGAAAAATGTTGATAAAATTTTAATTGGATAAGCATATTCTTAAATCAGTGGTTGGATTTGTAGCACCATTTGTATTGGGTGTGGGATTGAATGTTCAGTGATAAATTGGTTAAGTTTGATTCTAATTGGGAATAATTATCAGTGGTTGGATTTCTAGCACCATATGTATTTTTTTCATTTCAACATTGGTTGTGGGATTGGATTTTCAGTGATAAATTTGTTGTGGGATATACTTTCATGGTTGGATTTTTTGGATAGCACAACATTAGCACCTGCAAGGCATGCAATATAAACTTGATTGATTGATGAGGAGCTGGCGTTGTAAAAGCGCTCAATGATGTACGATCTGCTAAAAGACAGTTTGAAGAAAATAAGCGTCATAATAAGACTATGGAGTCAGTTGCTATTCAAGGAAATGAACTGTTCCTAAAACCATATAAAAATGGTCTTGGACTTTTTTTGAACTCAACAAATACAAAAACTAATTGAATTGCTACCTAACAATCCTTTAAGCAATTTTGATATTCAGCAGTTTGGAAAGAAACACTTGAAACATTTTAGAGGAAACTCTTTTTAGCGAAACTCTTTACCAAAAGTACTAACATTAAAAGAGTGTGGTGTTATAAATTTGGATAATGAAATTGGATTGGATACCCATTGGGTAGCATATATAAGAAATTAAAAAAAAATATTGTTAAGTATTTTGATAGTTTTGGAAATTTAAGACCACCCTCAGAAGTAATAAGCTTTCTTGTTAAAAAAATAAACTATAATTATATACAAGAACAAGATTTTGATACGTTTATTTGTGGTAATTTATGTTTAAGGTTTTTATTAGAACAATATAATAAAGTTTTCAAAATCTAAAATTAAATATAAATAAATATCGTAAAAAAAAACAAATGTGTCTTTTAATCAAACTCTTCTGAAATTCTCTTGCATTGTACATAATTCTAACCACCACAACCAACAGAGGTAAGTATTTTGGAATGCTAGTTCTTATTTGATCTTAAGCTTATGAGCATCCTATTAAGAATATGTTTATCCAATGCACACATCAATTTTATATTGCTATTATTGCTATTATTGTGCTATCCAAAAAATCCAACTATGAAAGTATATCCCACAACCAATTTATCACTGAAAATCCAATCCCACAACCAATGTTGAAATGAAAAAAATACAGATGGTGCTAGAAATCCAACCACTGATAATTATTCCCAATTAGAATCAAACTTAACCAATTTATCACTGAACATTCAATCTCACACACAATATTCAAATGAAAATACAAATGGTGCTACAAATCCAACCACTGACTTAAGAATATGTTTATGCAATTAAGATTTTATCAACATTTTTCAAAGATGATGAATCTATTCAACTTATGACTCATAAGTGTGTTTTATGCTATGATTATTTAGATTCTATAGAAAAATTAAGTGAGACGGAGCTTCCTCCAATAGAATAATTTAGAAATTATTTGGTTGAAGAGGATTGTAACCAAGATGATTATAATCATGCTGAGAAAGTTTGGTCACATTTTAAATGTAGTAATTTAAGAGAATATCTTGAACACTATTTAATTACAGACGTCTTAATTTTATCAGAAATTTTTGAAAAATTTAGAATTGATTCTAGAACAATTTATGGTCTAGACCCCTGTCACTATTATACATTGCCAGGTTTTTCGTGGGATGCTATGTTGAAAGAAACAGACGTTAAGCTTGAACTTTTGACAGACATTAACATGTATAACTTTTTCGCTAAGGGTATAAGAGGAGGTTTAACACAATGTAGCGACATTGTAAAGTAAATAATAAATATATGGTTGATTATGATTCTAGTAAACCATCTGATTATTTAATGTACTTGGATGCTAATAACCTATACGGTTGGGCCATGTCTGATTACCTCCCACATTCAGATTTTAAATGGGTTGAACCTCCAACTAATTTAGATGAGATTAAAGGCTGGTTAATTTCAAATATAAACATTGGTTATGTTTTAGAAGTGGATCTCGAGTATCTCATAGAAATACATGATAATCACAATGATCTTCCATTCTGTCCTTCAAACATTTCGTTGTCTGATAAATCCAATAAGAAATTAATTGCTGATTTGAATAATAAAGTTAATTATATAATTCATCACAAAACATTAATTCAATGCCTTGATAATGGTTTGGTGCTTAAGAAAATTCATAGAGTGATGCAATTCAAACAATCTCAATGGCTGAAAAAATATATTGATTTAAACAATGAACTAAGAAAAAAAGCCACCACAAAGTTTGAAAAGGATCAGCGTAAACTGCAATAATGCTGGGGTGGAATCGCGTAAGGTGATTGTTGATTGTTGACCATCAAAATGGATGATTTTGGTCCACGTAAGGTGATTATCAAATTGACTATCACTTTTTTGATATGGTTTATTAGTGACAGCTATTTAGGTGTCGCTTTCATATATTTTGGTTAATTTTTTGTTAGAAAGATAATTTGTGTGAACTTCAGCTCCACTATAAATTTTAAATTTAGTGAAAAAAGTGAAAAGATATCAAAGATAAAATTAAAATAAGTGAACAGTAATGTAGACTTCATTGCAAATTTTCTATCAGAACGAGAAATGACTACAAAAAAGTTCAATTGCTGAGAACCAACTTAAGGAATAAAGCAAATACATAGGAACTTCCTAACCCAATGTAACTATGAAACTTTCTATGAATATTTATAAATAAGTTATTTATAACATAATGTATGTAAGTGAAGTAAACGCGCTGAGTTCCAGATAACAAAAGACAACTTTATTCTTAACCTATAATTCTTAATTCATTTGACATATTGTACAGTGTTATACAAAATTAACTGATATGGTACAGTAGTATCAGAAAGTATAGAAATCATTTATGGGTGTATTATATCATTTTCTTACACCTTATTTAACTTCCGGCACTAGGGTTGAAAACGTACAGGTTGCTTTTTAACTCGGTGTGATCTTCTTATGTCAGGTGTGGCTGGTGGTAGTACAACCTGGCTTGATGAACACTGTTGGCTTACTGGTTCTGAACGCAAGATACCATCTTCCCTCGAGCCGGATTCATCCTTATCTGCATTGGTATCAACACCATCACTTTCCCCAACCTGTTTATAAAGATCGACATTTTCATTATTGTTAAATACAAATTAACCTCCCATCAGAGTTTCTTTTCGATTGTCCGCAGATCCCACTGGTTCCATTAGTGTAAAATAGCATCAAAATGGTACCTCGACGGTCGAATCTGGTTTTGGTGACGTCTTACATATCCAGTTTGTGTTTGGACTCCATACATTTTATTACCAAATACTTCTTTCATAATTCCTTTCGACCATTTTTTTGACTTCAAGTATTCACGCACGAAAACCTCCTGGGAACATTGAAATTTGGGAGCGGTGTTCTTCAGTTTTAACTTCTTATCTACTGGAACAAAAGATGATAGTAGGTTTCGATACTGACGTCCATGAAGTAGTTCAGCCGGAGACTTAAGTGAATCTCCATTAGGTGTTGATCGATAGGTAGCTAAAAACGTGTTGAGTGCCATATGGGAGTCTTTTTTCTCTACCATGTTCTTTTTAAACGTTTTTTTGAAAGTTCGAACAAACCTTTCAGCTTGGCCATTCGATGCCGGGTGAAACGGAGCTGTTCGGTAGTGTTGAATTGAATGGTATTCACAAAATTCTTTGAATATTTGTGCCGTGAACTGGGTTCCGTTGTCGGTGACAATCATTTTCGGAAGTCCTTCAATCGCAAATATGGATTGCCTTGATAGTTGCTTCGGCGGTTATATCTGACATTGACACCACAAACGGGAACTTTGAAATTGAGTCTACACAAACAAGCCACATTTTATTAAAAAATGGACTGGCAAAGTCCAGATGTATCCTCTCCCATGCTTCGTCCGCCGGAGGCCAACTGCTATACTCCCGTTTTGGATCAGCTGCTGCTTCTTGGCAGATGGTACATCCCGCTACCATCTTATCAATTTGTTTGTCTATGCCTGGGAACCAGAGATACTGCCGTGCTAGACGTTTCATTCTTGAAACGCCCCAGTGACCTTCATGAACGTACCTTAGGACTCTGGGCTGCATCACTTCCGGAATAACAACTCGGTCGCAGTCAGCACTAAGAAGAATAACATTATTTTGAATTGTCAAAACCAACTTACGATCAAAATAAGGTTTCAATTCAATTTCGTCATCAGCGAGCCAACTCGGCCATCCATTTTTTATGTAAGCGGCAACTCTCTTGAGAACTCCGTCCTTTAAAGTGTATTTACCTATAGATTCAGCATTTAACGGGCCTCTTTCCAAATCTTCCATAACAGTGTTCACTTGATGAAATTCGTTTTCCAGCTTATCAAAGTCTGCATCGGGACCCACTGGCAGACGCGATAGCGCATCAGCATTCCCATGTTTAGACGTTGGTCGGTATTTGATTTGATAGTTGTAGGCCATAAGCGTTAGGGCCCAATTTCGAAGACGTCGCATTGTCATTTCAGGAATCGATTTACTGGGATTGAATATGGTTGTCAAAGGCTTATAGTCCGTCTGCAACTCAAAGAGACGACCATACAAATAGCAATGGAATTTTTTGACTCCATATAGGATTGATAATGCCTCCTTTTCTATCTGGCTATATAATTTTTGGTGCTTATCGAGTGTCTTGAAGGCAAATGCTATGGGTCTCTCCGTCCCATCCGGATATCTATGCGATATGACAGCCCCAATGCCGTAGCTGGAGGCATCTGTAGCCAAGATTAGAGGTAGTGAATCATCAAAATGAGCTAACCGCGCAGCTTATAATATACTGTTTTTTAAAGTGTTCATTGCATTTTGTTGACAAGCAGACCAAACAAACTCAGCGTCTTTTTCACGGAGTGCATTAAGTGGACCTGCCATCTGCGAAAAATTGGGTATAAATTGGTTATAATAGTTCAATTTACCTATTAAGGCTTCCAATTCATTTAGATTTGATGGCTGTGGTATGTTTTGGATGGCTTCCAAATGCTTTTCGGATGGACGAATACCAGCGGCAGACAGAGTATGACCTAAATATTCCAGTTCTTTTTTAGCAAAAGTACATTTCTGCTGATTGCACCGAAACCCATTACTTTGAAGACGACCAAACACCTCCTTCAACGTCTGCAAATGCTCCATGTCATCCTTACCCGAAACAACGATGTCATCCAGATATACTGCTACAGGAAGGTCGGCAAACAGTTGCTCCATTATATTCTGGAATTCACCCGGTGCGCTGCTTATACCAAACGGTAGACGTTCATATTGGTACAATCCAAAAGGTGTATTGATTACAGCCATCTCCTTCGACTCATCATCCAACTCGATTTGAAGATAAGCATCCGAGAGATCTATCTTTGTAAACATTTTCCCTCCACGAAGAGTATGAAAAATGTCACGAATACGTGGTATAGGATGTCGATTAGCAATAAGCTGCGGATTCACACTAGACTTAAAGTCTCCACAGATTCTAATGCCACCATTCGCTTTCTGTACAATTACCACGGGAGCTGCCCACTGCGTACTATGTACCTGTTTCAGAATCTGCGCTGCAACTAAGCGATCAACCTCTTTTTCCGTGTCCTCTACAAGTGCATAAGGAATCGGCTTATGTCGAACGAACTTTGGAACATCCCCTTCTTTGAGTGCAAGGTGGGCTTTATACTCTTTGCACTTACCCAATCCTGTTGAAAACAAATTAGCGTGTGCCTTACACAGTGCTTGAATGCTGTTGAGCAATGAGTCACTTGAGTTGATTGATGAAACGGAATGTTGAATAGCGAACGACTAGTAAATTGACTTTATGGGTTTCTTCCTTATACGAAACATCTACTTTCAGTTCTCCTCTAATGGAAAGCGGTGATCCACCATATGCCTGCAAGGCCTTGTTCGTAGTAAAACATTTGGGTTGACCCAGTTGTTTATAACCCTCATGTTTGTTTTGCACAAGAATTTTTATGTTAAAAAATTAAGAAAAAAAAAAATAAATTGAATATAATTAGAGCAAATTGTTGAAAATGTTGCGTTCAATCAAAAGTTTATTACAAAAGTAAAAAGTATATGTATAATTATAATGTATATAAGCTTAATTTTAAGTTAACCTTAATTTGACATTGTATTAAGTACATATTTTATATTTTCGATAAGTTTATTATGAAATTTAAAAGTTGGCAATACTGATATACATACATAAAGCTGAATTTACATTGATTTTATAAATTTGATATTTTTTATTAATTTTATTGATTTTATTATTTAATCTAAATAAATGCATGTATTTATAATCGCACATTCTTCGCCCTCGGATTGAGTTCTGTTTCGCAACCACTTTATTTTTCGCAGGCGTCTGAACAGGTCTTTTTTCTGCATAGCCGCAAGCCGCTATCTAGTTTGACATTGAAAATAGAGAGTTGAAACAAATTATAATTGAAACAAAGAAAAAATCAAATCTACGACAACAACAATTGCACATGAACATGTTATGTTTTGCATTTCTCCATATGAATGGAAAAGACCCGTTGGTTATTATGAACCAACTATGCTGATGGCCTACTACAATGAGTAGTGTATTTTATCCCATTCCCATTGATGTTTTGTTTTGGTTTTCGTTCGAGCGCGTCGGTTTATTTGTGAATTGTTTTGTGATGTTTAATTTTATTAATTTAACTTTGATTGTTTTAATTGTTTTATTTAAATTTAAATTTTGCTGTTGGTTTAAATTGTGAATGTTTATTATTGTTGTGAAAATAAAAATTTTAAATAAAATATTGAGCTAAGAAGAAGCAGCAAGGAGAATCCAGGTGAGTGTTTGGTGGATGAAAATTTTAATTTTGAATGAATGTGTATTATTTTTTTGTTTTATTTATTTTCTTTAATTAATTGTGACTTACATGTTATTATGATTTTGATTACATTGTAATATAATAATGTGTAAATCTATTAAATATAAATTTCATTATGTACATATGAGGTGATTTGGTTAACGGTCTAATCAAAGCCGGTTGTATGTATACACGCGAGTACATTGGTTTTATATATCGAGTGCATACGATTATAGTAGTGTTTTTTGTTTACAACAATTTAAAAATATTCGTGTGAAATTCTTCGGTTATATATTTGGTGACGTCATTAATTTTGACATTGCTTTTATTTGTTGTGAATATTATTTCGTTTCGGATTTGGACATCACGAGTGAATTTGTGTTTTAATTTTTAAATGTTGGACACATTAGTTATTTGCAGTGGCCATTTTAAATTATTTATTTGTTTGTTTACATTTTGATGATATTAATTTATAATCAATTAAAAAATAATTATTCTCTTTGTATTTTGGTTATAATAGTGTACATTAAGATTTATTTTATTATTATAAATGTGTATATTCTGTTTTGATTAATAAAACGTTGTTTTAAATTAAGTTTGTTTACTTTTATTTTATTTTGTTTGTAAATTTATATATGTTGTAAATTAATTTAAGATCATTTTGAGTTCAATAAATATTTTAAATATGAAATTAAACTGGTGTTTCATTTTATAATTTATGTTATTTTGTTTTGTTTTAAATTCCGATCAAATAAAATTAAATTTTGAAATTAATTTGGAGTTTTATTTTATAATTTTAGTTCATATGTATATATTTTGTGAATGTGGTTTTACAAAATTGTTTAATCTTGATATTCAATTTTGTTTGGATTTTAAGTTGTGGTTCGTTATTTCAACTTCTCGAAATTTGATTTGATTTTAGTTTTGAAAGTTTTAAATAATAAATCAAGCTAAATTGCTCGAACTTTCAATGATTTTCAATTTGATTTGATTTTAGTTTTGAAAGTTTTAAATAATAAATCAAGCTAAATTGCTCGAACTTTCAATGATTTTCGATTTTAAATTTTAAAATTTTAGACGATGCTGGATTGTTGTGATATTTCATTCGAAGGCAAGCGACATATTTTAGCGATGGGGCGTTTTATGCATCCTGTTTTGGTTTTGACCGATACAACGCGGACTAATCCGTCGGATCCAGGATGAATTTCTTGGACACGGCCTAAATTCCAATTGGTCGGTGGAAGTCTTTCATCTTTAATCAAAACGATGTCTCCTACTTTTATATTTTCCTGTATTTGTGTCCACTTCGGGCGTTGTTGCAATCTGGACAGGTACTCGGAACTCCATTTTCGCCAAAATGTTAATGTCATTGACTGAACTCGCTTCCATCTATCCATGTATGTTATGTTGGTGTCGATTTCACCTTGAGGTACAGCATGAAGACTTTCGCCGATCAAAAAGTGTGCTGGGGTCAGCACATCCAAATCATCCAAACTATCTGAAAGAGGACACAAGGGTTTCGAATTCAGACACGCTTCTATCTGGGAAAGAAGTGTGGTGAGCTCCTCAAAAGTCAGTCTCTCCATCCCGACAACTCGTTTTAGGTGGTACTTGACTGACTTCACTCCAGCTTCCCACAATCCACCGAAGTGAGGAGAAGCGGGAGGAATAAAATGCCATTTTGTACCTTGATTTGCTAGATTTTCAGCTATTTCTTTCCAATCGTGCTGTGAAGCCTTTAACATCTTACCTAGTTCTGAACTAGCACCAATAAAATTTGTACCGCAATCACTATTGATCTGCTTACAAGTTCCTCGCCTGGCAGTGAATCGCCTGAATGCTGCCAAAAACGCTTCCGTCGTTAAATCTGAAACGACTTCCAAATGGATTGCCTTTGTCGCCAAGCAAATAAAAATTGCAAAATATCCTTTAAGGATCTTGCTTCCACGAGCTTTCCAGGCTTTGATTTCGATGGGGCCTGCGTAATCTACGCCAGTGTGACAAAATGGCCTAGCCATGCGAACTCTAGCAGCTGGTAGATTTCCCATCAATTGCTGCATCTCTGCTGCTTTCTGCCGGTAGCAAGTCGTACATTTGTGTAAGTGGTACTTTACACTTCTTCGAATTTGACCAATCCAAAACTTCTGACGTATGTAAGCAATCATCTGTTGTATTCCACCATGTAATGTATTTTTATGAGCATCTTTTACAACCAGTTTTGTGAAATGATGGTTGTTTTGTAATACCATTGGATGCTGCGCTTCATAAGGTAGCAGGGAATTCTGCAATCGACCACCAACTCTTAAAATGCCATTGGCATCAATAAATACATTGAGTGATTTTAGTTGTTTTGAAAGTTTACCGTTCTGTTGCAGCTCTTTTAATTCGTTGGAGAACATCTCGGTCTGAGCTATCTTGACTGCCAGCATAAGAGATGCTTCCAATTCAGAAGCAGTTAATGAACCGCTTTTCTTTGGTACAGTAGTCGATTGGTTACCGTTTTGGGAAGTTTTTCTCGCCCAACTCATCGATCGGAGGTTGTTTTTGAAACGAAGCCACCATGCGATAATACGAATTACTTTGAGTAAGTTCGAATATTTGTGAGTAATGATACTAATTAATTCTCTTGTTACTTGTACGGTGTGAGCTTTTACTGGACGACATTCTTCTTCTGTTTCGAAGTTCTCAACTTGATCGGGCATCTCAAAATCCCACTTCGATCTTAAGAATACTGGACCGTTCCACCAACCATCTAAGGATTCCAAGGCTGATGGATAAACGCCACGAGATGCTAAATCAGCTGAGTTTAAATGTGTTGGAACATGGGACCAACAATGGCTGCCTATAAATCGCTGTATCTCGGATACTCGATTTGAGACAAATGTTGTCCATTTAGCTGGAGTTGCTCTAATCCAGGAAAGAGCAATTGTTGAATCCGTCCAGGCAAAGATTCTAACTTCAGGAATTGCTAAAACATTGCATGTGTAGTGTAATATTTGGGCCAAGACTACTGCACCACAAAGTTCAAGACGAGGCAAGGTGATCGTCCGTTTGCTCGGAGCAATCTTCGTCTTTGCTAAGAGTAAGCTGGTGTGAATGCCTCCATTCTTATCCAAGACTCGAACATACACAACAGCTCCATATGCTTTCATTGAAGCGTCACAAAAGCCATACAACTCGATTGCTTGGTTTGGAGGGCTCATTCGGTTCCATCGTGGAATCCTTACCTTTTCAATCATTGGAAGCTCTAGTTGAAAAGTTTTCCAATCCTTTTTAAGGTCGTCTGGAATCGGATCGTCCCAAACACATCCAAGATCCCAAATCTTCTGCATAATAATCTTCGCAGTGATTATGCACGGAGATCCATCCAGTTTGATTTCTGGAAGCAGTATTTGGGCACAAACATCACAGCCTAACAACAGATCGACAGGTGCAGGCTCGTGGACGACCGACGGTAGCAACCACCACCAAACACATTACCCACACCCACCACAATCATCACGATCCATCCACCGCACATTCTCCAAATATCCAGAGAGGCCGCGCCGCCGCCTCTTCCTCACTTCTATTCAAATCCAATAAAACATTTACGATCCTCAAAATCACAAACCAACCTTTCATCATGATAACTTCCGCATGCGGCGCCGCGGCGGCCGGCGTGCGCCAAACAATACATCAAACACAATACCGCACCAATTAAAAACACATTAAAAACTATTCAAAACAAAACCCATTAAAAAGCCATAAAAAAAATTCCCATGCTCAATCGCCGTACATTCTACTTTCGTTACATACAAATTTACAAATCTTTCCTCTTTATAATATTAGTGTAGATATGTATACGGTCATCGAGAGATTTGCAAACAAAAATACCTACTGCGCCAGTTATGGTTCTTATATAAATATTTGTTTGGTTCGAAAGAAATTAAGCGAAATTAACTTTGTTCAATTTTATTTTATTAGATTATTATAGATCAAACTACCGACTGACCGTCGTCGCAACCTCAGCATACATTCTCTGAGCATAGAAATTGTTTTTTGGCCAGCACACATTATCATATGTTCCATGCATACTGCGCCTATAAATATGGTATTTTATAATGTAACTCGAGTTTAATTGCAAACAAAAATGGAAGATCGCAAAATGTTGTGAGCAATTTTTTGAAAAATAAAGAAAACTATGGGAAGAATATGAAAGGACGCCCAAAAGTTACGACACCTGCTGAAAGGAGATTGATTGCTCGACTGGCGTCTAATTCTTGTCAGTCAGCTCCTCAAATAAAGACATTAGTTTAGTCAGTTTAGTTATTTGACTCATTTTATTTCAATATAATATGTATGTATGTATAACATTTTCATATAATATATACAAAATATAATATAATATATTTATCTTATAAGTCGTATCGGTATGGCTTATGGCCGTCTACCAGACTGACGTTTTCGAAAACAAATACATTTTATTTAACAAAATAGGAGTAATAAGTTACATTGATAAATATTTTTCTTAATTTTAATTTTTTTTATTTTAAAAATCTTTTTCTATATTTAAGAGCAGCAATAGAATAATTATAGAGCGAGTCCCAGCCTTCTTCTCCATTTAATAACCTGAAGAATTCAGTTTCATCGAGGTTGCTTTTATTGAAGTAAACAATCCGGAATTCTTTTAGGACTGGACACACCGCAATAAAGTGAAAGGTATCTTCCCGTGCTTTCATATTACAAAGGCTACATAATATAGGCAGATCGGGTCGATGTGGCATATAATTAAGGTTAAGTAATTCTCCCCTTGCTTTAAGAATAATGCTAATTTTATCGATTGTGTTGTTATTTACCAGATACGATCTATTCTGCAATTAAAATTTAAACGACTGTAGTGTTCCTGAATATCGATGATCTAGCTTCAGACTCATATCTTCCATACAGTACTTTTCCAAATTTTTCCAAAATCATGTTGAAATTTGACTCTAATAGGGTGGGTTGTACTTAGGGTGGAGCGTCAATGTATGGAGAAATAAAAAAGTTGCTGTATTAAATTCGAATACCTCCATTTTGTTGCGAGTTGGTAATTTAAATAATTCTACATTAAAAAAAAATAATTCGGATAAAGTCTTTAGCCCTCTACCTGAGCTCAAAGTTTCGACTCATATTGAAAAATAGTGTTTTTTTTCGTTTGATTTATATTCATCCACAAGTGTGAAATAACTTTATAATTATTCATTTATGAAATAAAACACACAAAAATTATGATATTATTAGCTTTATATTGACAAAAAACACAAAAAAACTTAGTAATTAAAACTTAAAAATTCATAAATAATTCAAAAACTAGCCTTAATATGCCTTCATTTTTACTGTTTAATGTTAAAATTTCTTTTTGTGTGGAAAAACGGCAAAATACTTCGCGAATATATTCTTGATCTTATAAGCCCGTCTCTTGCTTTTTCACCAGCTACTGTACTTGAAGCTTCAGTCACCATCTTAACGCAGCGCTGAACTGCTTGAGTGTGACAAGTGTAGTTTGGAAATGACATGTCGATTGGAGTTTTTCTTTTTGTAGAATGTCTTCTAAATCCTGATCACTCATTTTCTCCAATATAGAGGGTGCTGTAACTTATAATTCGGCCCAGATAATTAAGTCAATATAATCTTTGGCATTGAAGTTTAATTTCGCTAGTTTAAAGACTCTAACTGAAGACCTATGTTTTTTTTTTAGCTTGGATAATTCTAACCCCAGTTCTCTGATGTTAGGTCTTTCATCACAAAGCATTGCCATTAATATGTTCTCCAGATGTGCAAAATAAGAATTGCGTTGAATAACGGGGCCAATTATTTCTCTTACGCTCGAATTGAAGCATCTTGACAAATTTACTAATTCGAAAACGTGACTTGGAGCATTTCGGAAAGAACTGTCTTTTTTCACACTGAACCAAACTGGGCCATACACCTTTACAATGTATTCTGCAAGTATTTTTAAGTTTTCACTCGGATTAGATGTGGCAACATAAAGCCTTAGAATTCTATTGGCAGTTGTCAACCATCTAGATTGTGCCATTTTTCCTGGGTTTCTGTTGGAGAGATTTCTAGGACAGGATCCTTTACTTATAGCGTCCAGCGCCTTTCCAATGTGTCCTGAATAGATTTGAGGTCCTAATGTAGCTCCATCCAATTTAATAAATAAATGACGCAGAGGCAATTCATTAGCATATAGTTGGCATATGAACCATTGCAGTGGTCTCCCCAGCTTCAACTACATTAGCCGGATAACCCCACTTTTCCAACCAGTATTTGTAGCAGTACCATCGCAACCAACAAGAGACAGTTTACTTAAATCCAGTTCTCTGTCCGCAAGAAAGGCGTTAATAGAATCCGCTATAGTTTTGCCTTTTCCAGAGAATATGGTAAGATGTCCTAGGTAGTTTGATCCCGGCTCGGTTATTAGTGAAATATGTTCCATTACTTTAGTCACTCTGTAAAATCGTTGGCCTCGTTTTTCACAAACCAATGTCCTGTCTTTTCTTCCATCGAAATAAATGCTTTCAATGTTCGAAAGACAGTCTTTAGTTTGGAGAACTTCTCTTTGTCGTTTTCTGGCCCTACGAACTTTACTTCTATCTATGACGTTTTCGATATTTGCTGTGGTTACCAAGCCAACATCCTGTAAGACTGCACTCGCAACTGCTGCTGCTGATCGATCCGAAATGCCGTATTGATCACAAACTCCTGCCAAATTTGGAAGACATAACCGATTTCTTACACTAATTTCTTGGCATTTTGAAGAAGTACTTGGCTGTGGGTCATCGTAATAATCAGTAGGTGGGCA
The DNA here is from genome assembly GCA_951509635.1 of Eupeodes luniger. Classification (NCBI taxonomy): domain Eukaryota; kingdom Metazoa; phylum Arthropoda; class Insecta; order Diptera; family Syrphidae; genus Eupeodes; species Eupeodes luniger. The sequence continues at coordinate 181,727,053 of OX608073.1, read as the reverse complement.
AACTGGAGGTTTTGATTGAGATCTTGATCTTGATCTAATTTTTGTGCTAATTGATGATGTCGTCAAAGTTTCTTGTGTTAGTACCTTCTCACTTGATTTTTTTTTCTCAAACTTTTTTCCTTTAGTTTTTTGGTTTCCAAAAGGTCCAACCCGCCTATAGCCATTTTTCTGTCATTTCTTTGATCTAAAAGAAAAGATCTTTCTAGTAGGGGAACTTTCTTATCTCTTGGACAAACACAGTTATTTAAATTTACGCACTTGCACGAACAAATATCAAATAATTTAGTGAGAGATTTATTCTTCCAGTCTTGTAAATTGTTTTTATAGTTTTCATTTTGTTTCGATTTTGGGTATCTCAAAAAATGTAAATATTTATCATAGATACTTTTCATTTGTTGTTTTACGCTTTGTATTGTCACTGAAGGCAAAGATGCAGTCTTCCATACGTCAATAATGTCAAGTCCTAGGGTTTCAAATATTTGTGTGATAGATGGCTGCTTTCCATTATTTTTATTTTTTTGTTCATTTCTCACAAAAATTATGTGTTTTATAACTTCAGCAATTGTCGGTAACACTCTTTTATTTATAAGGCACGTTGCTCCAAAGATAGGACAGTCGGAATCTTGTCGAGTTACTCGCTTCAACATTTTGAATTGTAGGTATTTGATAGAGAAACGAAATCGTGTTGCTTCTTACCAGTTCAATAAACGACTGAGCTTAAATAATTATTGCACTCTTAAATAAAAACAGATGCAAACTATATAGTGGCCCGCGAAATCCATTTTTCATCGACCACCAGCTGCACTTGCGACCGATCAACCAAATCGGAACCGCACTACGAAATTCGGTACATTCGATTGGCGCGAGAAAACATTTCTCATCGAATAAGTACCTACCTGCTGCATTAAAGACCGACACCAAGAAACAATAAATTGCAATAACAAAACCATGTGTGAACCCTTTTTTCTTCCGGTCCAGTCGCTCAAAAAAAGAAACGATTTCGTAATGCAGAAATATTCAAATTTTATTCTATGACTTGGTAGGTATTCAAAAAAAAAAAAAAAAAAAAAAAAATGGCTTCAGATAGTATTCTTAGGATGCTTTTTAACAAATATTTGAGAACGGCTGATCGCAATTTCAAGTTTTTAGTGTTATTTCCATAGAAAATTAAATTGTCTTTCTTTTTTGTCAAGAATACTTTTTTGTATGATTTATACTTTTAGAGTTACAGAGCCGACAAAAAAAAAAAGGTGACAATTTCGCCTATTTTTCAAAACTTTGAGCTGTGGTAGAGGGCTAAGAAAAGTGAAAAATATTTTTTTTCTTATTTTTTACGTATAGTTAACGTAATTATGCAATCTTTAAAAACTATTCGAATTTGAAAATCGAAAAAAAAATTTGACGCTCCACCCTATGTACATTCATTGCTATTTCAAGATCAATACCGCATATTGAAGCAAGGCTTTCCCACTCTTCTACCATAGATCCTTTTGCTTGGATAACTGTTCTAAGAATGATTTTTGGAATTCTGCTGTCTGCACTATTCATTACTTTGACTACGTAGTTAAAATGCATCTGTAGTGTATCCATTATCAGAGGAGGAGTTCCTGTTTCTAGATACAGCATATAGTTCGGAGTTTCGTGGCAATCTAAAAATTCTTTTAATGAAAAATCGAAGAAATTTTTCTACTTCTTCGAAGGAGGTGTGTCCATGAGATCCATACAGTAAAGTTGACATTGCTGTAGAGCGGAATATCTTTTGTTTTGCACTGTGCTGGATAAATTTACTTTTAAAACACCGTTCCCATATTGAAGAGATTGCTCTTTTTGCCTCTGTTAATTTACCCTCTAGATGCTTGTTCATCTTCAGATTTGATGTTATTAAAACTCCTAGGTATTTGTACTCCCGTACTATTTCAATAACCGCACCTTTGTATGTCCACTTTTCGTTCTGCGCATGTCTGCCACCTCCACCTCTAAACACCATCATTTTAGATTTTTCGAGATTCCATCGTTTGCAATATTGCTCTAGTCTATTAACCATAATTTGCATTTTATCAACCGTATCAGATAAGAAGACTAAGTCGTCAGCATACATGAGAGCAAGTATAGTTACTTTTCCCATCATAATTCCTCCTTTTGTTTCATCTGTAATGTCGTTTATGTACATGGTAAATAAAAGTGCACTCAATATACAACCTTGTTTGAGACCCGTTGGTGTCGCAAATTCATCGGATATGGTATCACCGTCCCAAACGTATGCTACATTGCTTTCATACAAAGCTTTCAAAACTGAAATAATTTCGCTTGATACGCCTATCACACTTAGCTTGTAAAAAAGCGCATTACGGTCAATTGAGTCAAAAGCTGCTCGGAAGTCGACAAAGAAAGCATATAATTTCTTCCCTTTTTTTTTTAAATAATCGGCAATGTTTATAAGGGCAAATATTTGGCCAATGGTTGAGTATTTTTTCCTGAAGGCGGCCTGAAATTCTGATAGCATATTGCTGTTTTCTACCCATTGAGAAAGCCTGGAGTGTATAAGCCCTGCAAACAATTTAGCGCAGGTATTAAGAAATGAGATTGCTCTATAGTTTGACGGATCTTCAAAAGTGCCTTTTTTATGTATTGGAAAAATAATTGATTTCTTAAAAGCTTCGGGAACTAAACAACATTCGAAGATTTGATTGAACTCATTTGTAAGTAAGATTATGAACTCGTTTGTGGCATGGTTGTAGAACTCAGATGGTATACGATCATCTCCAGGGGCCTTGTTGTCTTTTGTGTTCATTATTATTTGTTTCACTTCTGGAATTGAAAAAGGTGCATCTAAAAACTCGTTCAAAATAAGTGGTTCGGCGTATTGCATCGGAGGTGCACTCGTTGTGATATTCAGGAGTCTACTAAAATGGTCTTTTAGGCTTGATGCTTGCAATCCTCCGGCAATGTGATTTGTGTTTCCATTTACAAGCTTAAAAGCTTTCCAGAACTGAGCGGAACAACGAGTGTTATTGATAATTTCCATATTTGATTGATCAAAAACTGCTTTCTTGCTATTGCATATTCGTTTAAAATTTTTGTTCGCTTCAGTATATAGTTTTTTTTTAAATATCAACGTTGAGCAATCGTAGAAGATTTAAGAACTCAAATGATAGATCTCTAGCTTTTGAACACTCAATATCAAACCATTTTTGTTTGTAAATTGGTAGTTTTCTAAGTGGTCTGTTTTCTGGGTAAGCTTTTTTAATAACTTCTGTAAGAGAACTTATTTTCACAGGCATACCAGAATTTGCAAGTTTTTCGAGTTCTATTCCCAAGTTAATTTGGTAATCTATCTTATTTGTATCTTTCCAGGTTAGTTTAGGAATAAGTTTCAGTTGTTTCTTGTGAATGTCTCAGCTCCTACTGTGAAGTTGCTAATAATGTTACCCCAGTTGCCAGTGACAAAGCAATAGTCAATGACGGAGCATGCAGTACCTCTTATGAATGTATACTCCCCCTTGGGATCTCCTGCGCAGCTACCATTCAAACATGACAATCATAAACATCTGCAAGTTCCAATATTTTTGATCCTTTGCTATCACACACTGTGTCTTTAGAGCTACGGTTCAGGTTAATATATGGGGAGTTTTCACTGAAGAAGTTATTTTGTGAAAAACCGATTCTAGCGTTAAAATCTCCTACGAGCATTAAATTATTTGAGTCGATGTCCTGCAGAGTGTCACATAATTTGTTATAGTCAACTTCCCAATGGCTGCAATTTAAATAAATTGGAATTATGCACAATCTGTTATTGTCAACGTGAACATCCAGAACATAGGAATCATCCTCTCTCTTAAAACTTATGTCTGTTCCAGTTATATTTTTTCGGTATCCAAAAAGTTCTCCTCGGCTGCCACGACCAAAGTTAGTTGTTTTTATTGCATGATTCCATCTTAATTCATATTCGAAAAATATTTTTTTAAATCTGTTTTCCTCGTGTTCTAATAAATGTGTTTCAAATATTACAAATATATCAAACTTTTTTTATATAATTAAAGAAATTCACAAAAAATATTTTATTTTTCATTCCTGATATATTATAACTTAATATTCTAATATTTTTAATAAAGACTTCATTCTGTTAGACTTCTACACCTCATGCTTCGTGTAAGCTCGCCATGCTTGTGTTTGCACCCAAGCTTACTAATGCATTATTGGTTGACACCCTGTGCACTGATCTGTCAGTTGAGTTTGGGTTGACATTACTGACATTTTTTGTAGCGTTTGGTTTTAAATACGTTTTGTTTTGTGTTAAAATTTCATTCATGAAGTTTTTAATAAATGAAATATCAGTATAAAAAGCTTTTAGTGAATCTAAACCATCATTTTGACCACACCTTAAACCCATGTCGGAATCCCAGGTGAAGACTTTCCCTTCAACAAGCAATTTATCATCTCGGACGAGAATTTTTTTTCGGCTGTCTTTTTCAAGAAGTACCTTTCGTATCCGAATAAGTTTAGCCCGTCTCTGGCGAACATTTAAAGGCAAATCTCTATGGATGCTAATTGGTTTTCCTTTCAGACTTCTAGAACTGCGAAGCACATTCCAAGCAGCTTCCCGCGACCTTTTAAAGCAGCTTCCCGCGAACATTTAAAGGCAAATCTCTATGGATGCTAATTGGTTTTCCTTTCAGACTTCTAGAACTGCGAAGCACATTCCAAGCAGCTTCCCGCGACCTCATCTTCACAATAACAATCGCACTTCGCCCGTTGCGGCTGTGTACATTATATGCAGACTCGATAATGGAGTTTGGATTGTTCTCTTTTATTAGTCCCGAACACACGGACTTAGCAGTTTCGCAGACATCAGAGCTGTTATCAAAAGGTAGGCGCACCACCAGATTTGACTCGGTGTTTTTTTGCATCAATTTGTCGATCTGTTCCTCTAAAACTTTGTTGCGTTTTTCCAATTGCAATAATTTTAAATTTATTTCCTCATGACGACTTTGAAGGGTCGCAAATTCAGAATGGAGGCACTCCAAGTCTGATTTGGTGGCGAGGTGTTTATAGAGTTCATCATTATTTTCTTTGAGTAATTGGTTTAACATGTTTTCCATACTTGTTCCAGAAACAGTTCCCTTATTATGGTCAGTAGAGATAGAGTGTCACTTTTCGGTTTGTAGCTGTTCAGGTGATGTTTCTACCAGGCTTCTTTTAAGCATTTGTTGAGGTTATCTTTTACAGATTTATAGTTGCTTATTTCTGGGGTTCTTAAGACTAAAACTTACTCAGCAATCTATTGATTTATTGACCTTAATGGTTAAACTAGTTTTTCCAAAGCACTTGAGGTTTTTATTTATATTTAAATACTTTAAATTTTCGTTATTAGCTAGATCTAAAGATTTTTGCTACCTCTCTTTGACAGATGACAAACGTCAGTCCAAATAAAGACATCATCTGTAACAAAAGCAAGCATTTCCACGCTTAAGAGAGTGATAATGAGTGCCCCAAACATCAAGCGCATGAAACTGAAGAAGAAGCCACCACTTAACCCACAAAGAAAGGAAAAGCGGCTCTAATTCTGCAGGCGCCACATGTCATGGAAAAGGGAGTGGCAGTTTGTCGTTTTCACGGATGAAAAAAAATGTAATCTCGATGAACCTGACGGATTTAATTATTATTACCATGATCTACGAAAAGAAAAATTATTTATGTTATATTATGGTTCGAGGTGCAATATCGTATTTTGGAACTATTGAGCTGGAATTTCCATCATCACGAATGACAGCAAATTCATACAAAAGCATTCTTGAAAGGGCTTTTCCGAAATTCAGTGAAATGTTTGGACCCATTAAATGGAATTTTTAGCAGGATAATGCCCCCATCCATACCGCCAGAGTTGTAAAAGCCTGGATAAACCAACAAAATGTTGGATTGTTGGAATGGCCTCCCTACTCACCAGACCTAAATATTATTGAGAATGTTTGGGGATGGCTCGTCCGTAAAGTCTACAAGTATGGGCAACAATTTGAAGACACAAAATCACTAACAACAGCAATAAAACAAGCTTGGACAAAAATTTCTTAAATTATTTTTAAAAAAATGTATGATTCCATGCCAAATAGAATTTTTGAGGTAACGCTTAATAAAGGAGGGTCGGCTCATTACTAAATGAATACAAAAAATGGCTAGCTTTAAAAAGAATTGTTTTTGTTTTAATTTTTCCTTCATTTTCTCTATATTTTCCCAATGGATACAGGTGAGCCTATTCTATTGACCGATCAAAATGGCAATTTATTTGAATACTCGTACATTGCAGAAAACGTTTCAAATTCAACGTAATTATTGTTTTCGGTTTAACTCTTTCTTATAAATAGGTAAGTAGATATACATGCTTTGAAAATTCACGGACAAAAATATTAATGCAAAATTATTTTGAAGAAAAAATAGCTCCTCTTTATTGGAAATGGTGTGAACCTATTGTATTGACCGGCAGATTATTACATGTAACTAAGACCTTACATTCACATCCGCAGTCTTTACGATTCTTATGAAACGATGCAACAAAACACTATACTACTTAACGACAAACCACAGTACTTCCAACGGACATAGCGAGATGTATAAAAACAGAGCACTCACTCAAGGGCGGATCCAGACTCTTAATTAGGGGAGGGAGGGGTCACACCCTTAACATATAGACGAGGTTTTACTTACCGCTTAAAAATGTTCTTTAATGTTCTGTAAGGGAGACTGACAAAATTTTAAATAGCATAATATGCATCTTAGCCTTAAATTTACACATTTCAAGGGCTAAAGTAATAACTTTAATTATGAAATTATTTTAGAACACTGTTGTCCAGTAAGGTATGGTCTAACTTTTTAATTTGGACGACTCCATACATGTGAAAGCATTTCAAGGTACCAACAGTTTTCTATATATGCCATACTAGTATTTAAGAGCTAAAACACAATAGTTTAGAGGGTTTTTGGTGCGTTTCACGCAGAAATGTAAGAAATTGTTATGAAACGAACCTTTTTCCCAAAAATAATATATACTTTTCTTGTTTCCATATCTATTACAAAAATTCAAAAACCCAGAAAATGAGAGGATCTGATATGAAGAATTTTCGGGCTTTTTTTGACGTAATTTTTTCGAACGCAATTTTCGGGAGTCTATTATTATTATCGCTATTAACTGGATCGCTAGAACTAGCTAAAGTCTGTTTAAAAATATTTATTATATTTTAAGATTTAAAAATGTATCTACAAAATAAGTTTTTCCCAAAAATTTAAATGCCATTTTATTTGTCAAAAAAAAAACTAGAATTTAGCGTTTTTTTTAAATTGATTTTTACATATAAAAATTTTAAATTTTGTCTTAAAAAAATTTTTGGTATGCAGTTGTTTAGTACTTATAAATATAAATTTTACACGGTGACCCCTTTCTTAGATATCGAGTTTTGTAAACAAAAATCAATGTGGTATATTCATAGTCATATTTAAACCCAAATCTATTTGAACCGGGTCTATTTTCTATTCTACTACGATTCTAGTACAATTTCACTAAAACCTATACAAAATGGATTTTAGAGGGAAACATGCGTTAGCTGGAAAGCCAAAATCATTGAAATCCCTTAAATTATTCTGTTTGCTGTTAATTGGTGCTGTTAAGACTTGGAAGCTCACAGATATTGGCAAACCTATAATTGAATTTCGATCTTCAATATTTTGGAAGTCAATCATAAACTTTAGAGTTTTTTTTTCTCGAATAGATACTTCTCATAAAAATCGTCCTCGTCTATTTCAAAAGGGTCGATTCGGGTTAAGTATATCTTTCGTTTCCTATTGGTTGGAAGTATTCCAACATCCAGCAACATGTAAAAATTTTGATCTATGCTTAAGTCTTTTGACATTTAAATTTTTGTTTTTAAATTTCCAAATAAAATGTAAATGTACGTAATTTTCTCAATCAGTTTGTTTATTTTTGATGTTTTATAGATTTAAAAACAGCTTAAAAATAGGTTCCGTCGTGTTAATTTTTAGACTCCATGCTATCGTTTTAAAATGGATTTGAATTGTCTATGAATAACATAAACTGAAGTTTAGTTTAGCAAGGACAAAATCAAAACATATCAAAGAACTATAAATATGGTCCAATTTAATTTTAAAAATAAAAAATATAATGATGACATTCTTGAAGTTTACTCTTCCGGATCAATTCCGAAACACTATGTTTTTCTTGTAGAAAAATTAAAAAAAATGTATTGGTTGTTTTTTGAAAAAAATTCGAATTTTCGATTTTTAACCAAAAAAATTTGTTTTTTTCGTATTAAAAAAATGAAAAAAGTGCCTTACGCTAATCGGCTTAAAACCTTAATTTTCTAGTTTGAACTCAATCGACACAAGGGTTCGAGATGTAGGGGCCAGGACAGACAGAGAGACGGGCGGAATCGGAGGACCCACTTTTTTCGACTTTTCTACCATCATAATGTCATGTTTGATTAAAAGCTCGAGTTCAAATTTTTTTACGAATGCAATACTTGCCATATACATAGTTCCTATATGTGGCAAGCAAAATTCAATTCAATTTTCACTTTTTACATATATGTGTCAAAAAAATAAGACGTAATTGAAGGCGAGTTTCAGGAATTTAAAGGCAACTTAATATCAAATTGACGATCTCTTATTCAAGGTTTCTTTTTAAGAACCTGAATATTTGCCTTTTCTTAGAAATAAATTTTATGAAAATAATTTAAAGCATTACTAGAGTTTTTCCAAATTCTAAATTGCGTGAAACAAAAATGTTAGTTGTTTTTGACAGCAAACCACTTTTTGGTAAATGTCGTTAAATTACTAACAAATCTTTAGATGAAATCTTTAATTATATTATGGCTAATATGATCTTCCCTGGATCGTCCATTGGTTAAAAGTTGATGAATTTGTGCTGCGTTATTGGAAAAGGGCTGAATTTCCGATTCATATTATGTTCTTGGTCCAGCCCTGAGTTCAAAGAAGTACTTTAAGCAAACAAAGTTTAAGGAAGTAAAATACAAATTTTGTTTTCATATATAAAAAATAAATAATTAAAAATATAATGGGAGTCATATCCATTAAAGCAATACGATAGTTTTGAATTCAAGGGAGTTCCTACGAAAATAAAATTATCTCCCAGGTGAGGGGGCGTTGTCATGACCCTAAGCCCCCCCCCCTGCATCCGCCATTCCACTCACTACTCGAACCTATAGAAATATTAATAAGAGCGGCAATGAAATACAATTCTATAATTCACTCCGTAACCCAGAAAAAAACCTATAGACATTACTTGTTGCCGAAGGCAAAATGATAGAGTGCAAAAATAGGAAAAGAAAGCATACCAAAGGAACAAGTTACAACCTAGGTTTAAAAAAAGGATAGTAAAAGAAGATTTAGTAAATAAAGTAAAATTAAACAACAATAAAATAGTCCATAAGGATAACGTGAAATATTAAATTTCATTAGACATCATTTTCACAATATTATTATTCACTGCAACAAAAGCAGACCTAATATACTACACAAGAGATAACTAAGTTCCGATAAAAGTAGAAGATGCATTGAAACTATAGGCACTATCTGGAAATGGATTGCTGTATCCCCAGATCATGCCGACAAAGCCATGATTGAAAACAAAATAAACGATTTAATAATTATTAATAACAAGCAATTTATAATTAATTATAAGATATTAAAATGTTACAGAATATTATTACCACATTAACTTTTTCTAAACTTGGGATCTTTAATTAAGCCATATTAAGCCACAGAGAATGAGATGATAAGAAAGGAAAAAATACAACTAACAGTTACCGAACTAATAGATTATTCAAACTTTATCATTGTACAAAATAAAGATATCTTTGCAATCATGATCAAATATCCATTGCTTTATTATACTAAATGTAAGTTACATGAAACTAGAGCTATTAGCAAACATGACGGTAAGCTAGTTATTGATAAGGAAATAGCTAAATGCCAAAATTCATATACAAATATTGAAAATTGTGAATTTGAAACAAAATATAGTTACATACTGTACTGTACATACTGCCAACATATACTTGTTTATCTAACTTGTACTAAGTTAAGAGAAAAAAATATAAAACTAAAATAAATTAAAGACGGTATTATATTGCTATCTGAAAAACATACTGTAGATAACCAAACGATAAATGGAACTTATCTTGCCACATTCGAAAGCACCACAGCGATAAATGGCATCATATACATACGAAAATCAGTCTAAGAAATGATTTAACTTCATAAAAACGTTCAACATAGACGACTACAATACAGATGAATACTTAGAAACAATAAACAAAGAACTACAACTAGACAATATTAATTTGATGAACCGATGTTGGCCAGTTTAATGGCCCATTGTGATACCACATGAATCTTAAGGGCTTCCTCCGAAGCCCTATGAAACCAGTTTGAGTCCCTTACGAAACGTGAGAGGCTGATTATATTAATAATTTAGATCATTTAGATCGTTATAGAAGAATTCTCCCAGGAAATTCTTGCGTTTTTGAGCTAGAGCAGGGCATGTACAGATAAGGTAAAGAACTGTTTCCTCCTCTTCTTTGTCCATACAGCTTCTGCAAAAGTCATTTGAGAATACGCCTAGCCGCGTGCTTACCTATTAGACAGTGTCCGGTTATGGCACCTATTATCGAGCTTATATGCAATCTGCTTAGAGATAGCAAGCACCTTGATCGCTTTAAATCTAGTGTTGGCCAGATGTTTTTTGTGACCTGACACGTAGTAATGTTGTTCCACCTGGTGTTTGCCTTCTTCATAGCGTCCTGCATTAGCAATAGCTTACAAGTAGCGATTGGTATGCCAGCATTTGCCAAATGTGGTAGAATGGGTTGTACTAGCGTTCCTGGCGAGTTCATCTACCTTACAGTTACCTGGAAAGTCTCTATGGCCCAGCACCCAGCAAAGGTGAATATTAAACTGTTGTGCCATCTCCATAAGAGATGATCGATAGTTATGGACTGTTATAGAGTTTGTAGAACCAGAGTCCAGAGATTTGATAGCGGTCTGACTACCTGAGAAGATACGGATATCAGATGTTGATATCACGTTTTCTTTAAGCCAGGGGGGTCATTCCGTAAAACGATTATCGTCAAACGATAGCGTTTTGACGATAGTCTCACTTCACGTAAGACGATTATCGTCAACGTGATATTGTCAAACGTCAATGTTTCGGCGTAATTGAGTTTTGTTACAAAGTGAAAATGAAAACTCAGAAAAAAAAAATTAATATTGAGATAGTTAAGAGATAATTCAGACCCTCTCTCTCTTCCAACTTACATATATGTAAGGTGTAATCATCCCACAACCGAAATGCAAGCCCATAGCTAAAATAAGAATAATAGAGAAAGAAGAATAGGAAAATACCATGATGACAGATCGTCATGTGGTAATGATGAATTATTAATAATAAGGTTATCTATAATAAAAAGAAGTACTTATTCAGATTTGTAAAATAAGGAGAAAAGACATATTTTGAATAATAGACATTTAATGTCGTTTCTCTTTATTACAGGTAAACAAAATAAATGTTATAGTATTTGTAAGATAAATAAAATTTAAAAAAATCTTTATTACAGGAGAAACTCAATAGTGTCTTTATTTTGGTGCCACCTAAACAAATTTATTGAATATAATCTTATAAAACGACATTATCGTCTTAACTAATTCAAAAAGATGGACAAACTATGTTTCCAATTTGTAGTCAAGGCTGGTGACGACGCTAAGTCAAATTTTATTTTCCTAACCACAATTACTACTCCTGAGGGCAAAGAATATAGCATGCCAGATCAACGCCAGCAATTGAAGTTTCACAACGAATTGGCAAAAACTCCAATTTATGCAAAAATTAAAAATTCACTTCAAAGAAGACACCAAATGAGGAAAGTCTGGATAACTCTTACAAAAGAATTAAGGGAAATATATTTGGACGAGGAGAATGTTCAATTCAAAGATTACCTTTTGGAGGATATGATACAAACCGCACAGCCTACTGAAACTGGAATTACGGAGGATGTAATGAAAAGGGTCTTATCAACACTCGATAAGGGAAAAAGTGAAACAAATAAACAATTTAACTCAAAAAAATTAGCAGAAAGGTTTGTCTTAGACAAATTCGGAGGTAAGAGTGCTGATGTAATCCAGTGAATAAATACTTTTGAAAGTGAATGTGAAAGATTTGAAATAAATAAAGACGCGGACAAAATTGAAATTTGTAGGCTATTCTTAGAGAGCTCAGGTTTAGACTGGTATAGTTCAATGCTTATAAAATTTACATTAGACTCGAAATGGAAAGAGTGGAGAGATAACTTTTGTGAGACCTATGCAAATAAAGGTTGGTCCCCAGTTAAGTATGCGATTACTTTTAGGTACATATGTAAATGGTGCGCTACTAGACTATGCATTAAAGAAAGAAAGATTTTTATTAGAGCTAGACAAATCAATGGATAAACGCACTTTGCTAGATTTGATCGTGGTAGGATTGCCAGAGTTCATAACTGACAGGATTAATAGGGACAGTTTAAAAAATACAGAAGACCTCTTCACTGAATTAAGAAGTCTCGAACACTTGATCAAAAGGCGCACAATAAAAGAAAAGAAAAATAGTAACTATAACGTAAAAGAACAAACAGTAACGAAAAAACCTTGTAAAATCTGCGAAAAACTTAACAAAAAAAACCGCTTCCACCCTAAATCGTCATGTTGGTTTAAAACAAAAAATAATGAAGACAACAAAAATGGTACAGTAAAATGTATAAATAATTCAGAATTGGAGTGTGAATTAATGCATGAAATTCCAAAAAACTAGATCTTCCACCATTGATCAAAGTAAAAGTATTACTCAATGACACTATAGAAGTTAATGGAATTTATGATCCAGGATCGAATGTGTCCCTGATAAATTCTAAATTATTAAAATTGAATACAAATGAGATAAGTACTAATGGAAACGCGAATTTAAAAACGATCAATGGTGTGAAAAAAACAGATGGTTTAATTTCTATAAAAATAAAATTTTTTAATATAGAAAAAAGTATATATGTTTTTGTAATAAACAGTGAGAATTTCAATTATGATTTTTTAATCGGTTTAGATTGTATACAAAAATTAAAATTAAGCCAAAATGAAAGATTAGAAATAAAACAAATATTGACTTCTGATACAATCGATAAAAAACAATTTGAAAAGCATGCAATTAAAGAAAATAGAACAAATTATACCATAAACTTCAATGAGCATATCATTCAAGAAAATTTTAAGATATCAATAAATCAATTGAAATATGAAGAGAAAATTGAAATTGATAATTTAATTGAAATGTATAAACCGATTTTTGCAAAAGACAAATATGACATAGGAAAAGTGAAAAATTATGAAGCTCACGTTGACCTTTTAATTGATAAATATCCAAGTAAAAGACCTTACCGATGCACGATTGAAGACAAAAAAGAAATAGAAACGCAAATATCAAAACCAAAAACACTCCATTACCAAGACCGGAATCTCAGACTGACATTTCGGTTTGCCTACAAGCTATGTCGGACTAAATGTGAGAAAGTGTGCGTGAAATGATGCACAAAACCAAACACATTCTCACATTTAGTCTTACAGCCCATCAAAACGCTTCATTATAGTAATCAGCCCCATCTAAATGCTTCATTTTGAATGTTTCATGGCCTCGTTCAAAAACTAAACAATCCTAACCAACAGAATCTAAAGTGCTGACATGGTCTTAAATTGGAAGATTTGTATAGCTTTTTAATTTCAATACAAATAAATGTTGTTAATGTATATTAAATAACATAAAATTGGCCAAATACATATTAAATGATTTATTAGTGCTGTATTTTATTTACTTAAATTATTTGCGAACGCAATATGCGCTGCAACTGGTTAAGTATAATTAGAAATGGACTAAAGTGTAACTCAATACTTTGTAAAACAACAAAACAGACAATTTTTTCAGGTGAAGTTTGCTTAGAGTATTTTTTTGGCGAAGTTATAAGTTCAGGTGGAAACAATAGGCGGGTGCCTCCGTATTTTTTTGTACAGAAAATGCTACGAGAAGCATACTTGTAAAGTTCCATTGCCAACTTTAGCTAATTCAGATTCCTCAATTAGATTAGTTTTTTCATCATTTAAGCAGTTCGATAATTGCAAGACCAAATTTTATTTTTATTTGTTGGAGAAATATTCCTGAAAATTTCTTTCTAAGGAACTATGTTAGAGTTAGAATTTTGTTTGTAGTTAGATTTTGGAATAGAGATTTGTGGGAACCATGTTTTAAAAATAAGTTGCTTTGTGTAAAGTATCTTAAAGGATTAGAAATAGGCATTATGTTTACAAACAATACCAACTAAATAAGTGCAATAAATAGATTTAAGTAACTTTTTTTTATTAAAGTATGAGGAAACCGAACACCCAATGGAAAAAAACCGGTATACGCGCCAAAATCCATACTTCTTGACTAAATAATGTTATCTTCTATGTTTACGCATAAAATTACGAATTTTGTAGCATATGAACATTTCTAGACATTTAACAATCTGAAAAATTCAATATGCTATGAAATAATTGGCTGCTATTAATGCTAATTTTTTTTCTAAAAAGTTGATGAAGGTCAGCCGAAGCGGAAATTTCTTTATTGAACATACCTAAAATATTATTGGCTTTCTCAAAAATATTTTTCTACACTAACCTCTGCTTTATACCTGAAAACTTTTGTTTGTGTATATTTTCTTCTATGATCTGTATTTATAAAATGTAATCTATGGAAGTATTTACTATATTAAGAAAAACAAAAACATGTACGTAAAACTTATTAATTTGTTTCATTATTAGCAGCACTTTTACTAAACATACCTTCAAACAATAATAAGTAAACTAGAACTTTACTTTGGTAACTAAACATTTTTAAGGAATGAATGAAAATTATATTTTGCGTTAAACTGTGGGAATTCACTAAAAAAAAACTTCTGTACGTCAACAATAAACATTCATGACGATTACATATTGTTCTATTGAATTAGTTGTGCATGAATTCAGAACGATTTTAAGACGTTTTCATTTTGTGATATATGTCAAAATTTGCATTTTATTTGCTCTGCATTTATTCAACAGGTTCGCTATAATCGTTCTGATTACTTTTTTAAATGTTATGGGTGAGGTATTTTTCGATTATAACTCTTTTTTTTAATTTAATATTTATTAATCAAAATGGAATTGAAAAATAGTTGCAAGCTTAAATCATTAAAAACAAACTATAAATATACTTGGATTAATTAAATTGATACAGATTTTAATTACTTGCAAAAAAAAATATTTGAATTCAATAAATTGCGCTCGCACCCTTAACTTGATGGTTCTTCGAACGCATCTTTGATACAATAATCCGAAGTAAATTATGAAATTTAAAGAATTTCGTAGTGATTGCTGTAAATGAGTGAATTAAATATATTAAACTGATGTTGAACATGCTTTTTTTAAGACAAAAATTTACATTGGTTCGCTATCAACAAAATGACTGCAAAACTAAAGCTTAAAACTGAGTTTTCATCGAAAAAAGTAAAAAGAAAAATCTGAAAAAAACTTATTAACCTCCCCATTTTGTTTTTGCTTAGCAAAGTGCCGCTAGCCCACGGCATCTTTTTTTTTTTGTTTGTTTTCACATCTATTCATGGACTAATTGTCAAAATTACAAATACAACAATGTAAACAAACGGGTTTTGGGGAGTGAAACGTACGAAAGATTCCGATCTTGGTAAATGGAGTATTTTTGATCAAAACTATTAGAAAGAAATTTAATTGAAGAATCCTATAGTCCTTTTGCTGCTCCAGTAACATTGGCATACAAGAGAGAAGAAAATAAGAGATCAAGGTTATGCATTGATTTTCGTGATTTAAATAAAATTGTTGTTCCTCAATCACAGCCATTCCCATTGATTGAAGATCTCATGGAAAAAACGAGAAACTGCAAATACTTCTATACACTTGATATAATAAACTCAGCATTTTGGTCAATTCCCTTAAAAATCGAAGATAGAAAGAAAACTGCGTTCGTGACTCAAGAAGGACATTATCAATGGACTTGACTACCTTTCGGATTGAAAACCTCACCAGCAATTTTTCAAAGGATACTAAGCAACATTATAAAGAAGAACAAACTCTCAGATTTTACAGTTAATTATATTGACGATATTCTGATTTTCTCTTAAACGTTTGCTGAACACATAGACCATCTTAAGCAATTATTAGAAGCAATATTGAGAGAAGGATTTAGACTAAAATTTGCAAAGTGTACTTTCGCAGCAGACTCAGTAAGGTGCTTAGGTCACATAATAAATAATAATTCGATTAGGCCAATCAAAGATAACTTAATATCGATAAGAAATTTCCCTATTCCGAAAACAAGAAAGAATGTGCTACAGTTTTTAGGAAAAATCAATTTTTACAATAAATACGTAAAACACAATGCAATTATCCTAGATTCACTGCATAATTTATTAAGAAAGAACAAAGAATTTATTTGGACGAAAGATTGTCAAGATTCATTTGAAAAAATTAAAAATCTACTTTGTTGTCAACCGGTGTTGGAGATATTTGATCCAGAATTACCGATACACATATACACAGATGATAGGAGCAATTTTTAAACAGCCACAAATAGATGGAGAAGAAAACCTATAGCATACTTTTCAAAAAAATTAAACGAAACCCAAAAGAAAAAAAAGGCAATTTACTTAGAATGCATAGCCATAAAAGAAGCTGTAAAATATTGGCAGCATCGGCTTATAGGAAAGAAATTTACAGTTTTTTCGGACCATAAACCATTAGAAAATATGAACATAAAATCCCGAACAGATGATGAACTAGGAGATCTCACATATTACTTGTCGCAATACGACTTTGATATTAAATATTGTCCAGGAAAATACAATCAAGAAGCCGACTGTTTGAGTAGAAATCCGGTATTGCAACAGCACGAAAACGAAATAGAACAACTTAAAGTGGTTAATCTAATAAAAATACAAGAAGTTATCAATGACCAAGAAGAAAATGAAATTTTAAAAAATAAAGAAGATTTAATACATAAAAATAAAATTTACTACAAACAAATTAGAGGTAAAGAAAAAATTGTATTAACAGAAAAGTTCAGTATAGACTTGATAAAAATTGTCCATGAACATTATTGCCACATAGGTATAGAACAAATGAAAAGCAGAAAGAAATTTGGTTTTGAATATAAAAAAGTATGCAGAAGTTGCGAAATATGCATTAAAAACAAATCGAGATCTCAAGGTAAATACGGACTGATGTCGCACTTAGGACCAGCAGAAAAACCTTTCGAAATTATGTCAATAGACACTGTTGGTGGCTTCGGAGGATCAATCGTCAACAAAGAAATACCTACACCTACTAATCGATCACTTTACAAGATACGCCTACATAGTTACTTAGAAAACTCAGATTGCTAATGATTTTATAAAACTTATGAAAAATGTCACAGAAAACAATGAAATTGGCATGATTTTGACTGATCAGTACCCTGGCATAAACTCTAAAGAATTAAAACACTTCTTGAAAGAGAAAGAAATGCTAATTGTTTTTAAAGCAGTTAATTCAGCGTTCTCAAATGGGCTTAACGAGAGATTAAACCAAACTTTAATAAATAAAATAAGATGCAAAACACATGAAAAAGAAAAAAAAATTACATGGACAACAGTTGCACAAGAATGCACTAAGAGATACAATGAGACAGAACACACGGTCACTGGCTTCACACCTAAATATCTTCTAGAAGGCGAAAATACTGCAATTTTACCGGAAGAATTAAAGCTGAAACGAACATATAACGATTTATTACAAGACAGAGAGCTTGCTCTTCAAAACACTCTAAAATCACATAGATATAACAAGAAAATATTCGACAGAAATAGGACATCGTGGAATTTCAAAGTGGGGGACATGGTGTTCGTGGAAAATGGCAACAAACTAAACAGGAAAAAATTAGATGAACTGAAAATCGGTCCGTATAAGATTTTGAAGAAAATATCCAATTCAATATTCCAAATTGACACCGGACACAAAAAATCGGAATCAAACCTGTTTCACATAACGAAACTCATTCCAGCAATCGAGGCAGAAGAAGATACTGATGTCAACACTGATTTTGCCTGATAATAATAATAACAAAAAAAAATTTAGCAAACAAAATTTTTAACCGGAGAGGGGAGATGTAAGGTGTAATCATCCCACAACCGAAATACAAGCCCATAGCTAAAATAAGAATAATAGAGAAAAAAGAATAGGAAAATACCATGATGGCAGATCGTCATGTGGTAATGATGAATTATTAATAGTAAGGTTATCTATAATAAAAAGAAGTACTTATTCAGATTTGTAAAATAAGGAGAAAAGACATATTTTGAATAATAGACATTTAATGTCGTTTCTCTTTATTACAGGTAAATAAAATAAATGTTATAGTATTTGTAAGATAAATAAAATTAAAAAAACTCTTTATTACAGGAGAAACTCAATAGTGTCTTTATTTTGGTGCCACCTAAACAAATTTATTGAATATAATCTTATATATATGTAAGTATTTTTGTTTTTTATTTTACACTTGTAAAATAATCTATTAATATATAATAATATATATTATAGTTTTTCAAAAGAGGCCTTTATAATTTCAATAATATCAGACATAAATAACTTAGATGTTGAAATTATAGTTAACAATCGTTTTGACGATTATCGTTTTGAAAATTAGGGAATGACTCCCCAGGACAAGACTTCTTTTATCGCCAAAAAGTTCCGCCTGGAACACGCTACAATGATTGGGAAGGCGGAATGAGAGACTTAATTTCAGTCGTTCGGAGTACACACATCCAGAAACCCCTTCTTTTGTTTTTGAACCATCTGTATAAAAATGGATTGATTCGTCTTCCACGAATGCCCTATCCTCCCAGATAGATCTGGAAGGTAAAGAAATCTGGAAGTTTCTGTCGAATTGCAGTTGGGGGATGGTGTAGTCTGTTTGCTTTGGAATTGATTCTAAATACCTAAGAATTACGGAGTGGCCAATGTTGTTGTTAATCCACTGCGACGAAGCTTTGAGGCGAATAGCAGAGCTTGCAGCTATTTGTTTGCTAAATATATCAAGACGTGTTAGGTAGAGTAAGGTGTCCAGTGACGCAGAGGTGGTCGTGCGAAGCGATCCGCTTATACATATGCAAGCTTAACGTTGGACTCTATTTAATTTGTCGCGGTTTATAGCTTTCTCTAAAGCAGTCCACCATACTGCAACACCGTACACCGTAAATCGGTCTAATTACCGATGAACATAGCCAATGCGTGATTCTGGGTTGTAAGCCCCATTTATTACCAATAGCTTTTTGCAAGAAAAGAGAGCTACAGCAGCTTTTTTGACTCTTTCTTATACATTGCGTTTCCAATTTAGTTTTTTCTCTAAAATAAGACCCAGGTACTTAGCCTCGTCTCGAGAATTTTAATTGGATTCCTTTAATATAGGGAGGGTTAGCAAATGAAATTTTTTATTTCCTCGAAATTAAGACTAAATAGGTTTTGTGTGGGTTAACACCCAGTCCACACCGATCAGCCCAAGTATTAGTCTGTGTAAGGCATTTTGTAAGAGTTCTTTTAAGGTGTTAAGATGCTTTCCGCCTAGGCGATCACTCTGAAACCCTCCTCATCCAGACTAGTTAGGATTTCATTCACCACTAGTTTCCAGAGGAGAGGGGTTAAAACACCACCTTGCGGTGTCCCCCTACTAACGAATCGTCTGGCAGAAGAGTTTCCCAGTTTTGAGTTAACTATTCTACTAGTCAGTATTAAATGAATTAACGCCCCAAGCGAACTCTCTACGTTTAGAGATGTTAGTGCAGATGTGATTGCAGATGTGTTCGCGTTGTTAAAAGCACCTTCGATGTCAAGGAAAGCAACCAACGTGAACTCTCTATCATGGAGGAAATATTCGATGGTACGTACTAAGGTGTGTAACGCCGTTTCCACCGATTTACCTTTACAGTAATATGGGACTATTAATGACAATAATATTTGTTAAAATATTAGTTTTTTATTTGATGTTTTAAATACTTAATAAGTAAACCCTATGTTGAATAATTACTTTGCTTATTTCCTTGTTTTTTTTTATCTCCCACTTTCTCTTCTCTTATAATATGTAAACTTAAACTTGCTTAATTACGATCTTAGTATACATCATTATAAGGTTACTCTAAATAAAATACATTACAGTTCTTTGAAACAAGTTAAAGAAGTCAGACGTGTTTTCTCAAATTGCAACAGGTTATGGGCCCAGTTGTGTTTATGATTTTTTTTTGAGAATCACGTGCATTTTAAATTAAAAGTTTAATCAAAAGCTAGAAATTTTCGAAGCATCGAAAATTCTGTGTAATACCGAGAAGCATAAACAATTTGCACGATTGGTATTTGGGTAAATTTGCTGCACATAAAATTGCATTTTTTTTTATTGATTTTGGTGATTAATTCAAATACGTACATAACTGGTAATTTTATTACATACACACTTAACTGGTCATTGTCATACGGTTATCTAAATCTCATTGTGTTTGACCGTTAATATTTTTTTTATCATCATGTCATCTGATAACAGTGAAACTAAAATTGAGAAACTGATCAATGGTGATCAGTGGAAGATCTGGAAATTTCAAATAAGAATAATTTTAAGTGCATATGATGTATTGAAATATGTGACAGGAGATGAAGCTAAGCCTACTGAAACTGAAAAATTGCTGCTGTGGAATCGTTTCAATTGGTCCACAACCACTTTTGCATATCATGAATTGCAAATCCTCGAAGGAAATGTGGGACAAGCTCCATACTGTTTATGAGGTAAAGTCAAAAGCGAGTATCCACATGCTCCAGCAGCAATTTTACAGTTTCAATAAAGATCCGCAAGACGATATTGCTTTGCATATTTCCAAGTTGCAGACTATTGTGCAACAGCTTGCCGATATAGGAGAAAAGGTTTCTGACTCGATGGTCATTACGAAAATACTTATGACCTTGCCGTCTTCATTTAGCCATTTCCATAGCGCTTGGGAATCTACAGCAACCGAAAAGCAAACATTAGAGCATCTAACGAGTAGATTAGTTCTTGAAGAGGCGCGAGTTATGAATCTTCATAAATATATATATATACACACATGTATCTAATATTATATCAATGTAATCATAACCTTTTAATTAATATTCATTTCAAACAATATTGCATTTCATTTAAATTTGATTGTCAGCACATATTTGCTTTATTTTGAATTGTAAATCAAAACCATTTAGATTCAGGTGTGAGAAGCCTTCTGCATTTCCGTTCTCACACCAAATAATAAATGTATCTATACTTTGTTCTTATTCTCCAGGTTATGAATTTAAATCTCTGTGCATTTGATTTTTGGACTTGAACCAATAAAGTTATATATTTTTTTAAAGCCTTGCTTGGTTGCTTACTTAACTGGCGCAGTCGTACAGATCGGTGAACTTTTTCGCTTTTTGACGTCGTGATCGAAAACCGATCAATATCGAAAGAATATCGGTAATAGTGACCCAAAAAAAAAAAAAACAGAAAAAAAAAGGGGATTCTAATCCTTATCCCTAATCACCGAGAACCTACAATAAAAGTTTAGTGCCGCTATCGCAGTGAAATTATAACATACAAAACGACGGATAATCGTTTAAATAAAAAAAAAATACAGAAATACAAACGACGGTTCATCGTTTAAGGCTCATTGACTCTAAGAAAGTGATTTGTTGCAATTAAAACTCTTGGTGTGAAATACAAACGACGGTTCATCGTTTAATGCTCATTGATCCTAAGCAAGTGATTTGTTGCGATTAAAACTCTTGGTGTACTTCAATAACGAATAAACTAATCCTGAAGCTGATAAAAAAAAAAAGAAGAACTGACCGAAATCCCGGATAGGAAACAATGTTCTACTGGATTGTTTTAATGTAAATATTGTTCATTTCCTTAAACAAATTGCCCTTTAATTAAGATAAATAATAAAATAAATGAATTTGAGCCTAGAGAAAAAATATTATAGAGTTGGTTCAAAAAAAAAAAAAAATAAAAAAAAAAAAATATTTTTTTTTAACATATGCCTAAAGATAAACAAAGTCGTGTATCTAATACAGCTCCCTACGAATCCAAAATAATTTTGGAAGAAAATCATATTGGCACAGAAACTGAAAACCTTCCAAATCTTTCTGCTAGTAACACAACAATGTCTAACCCAACAATCCCAACAATCCCAACTGCTCCAGACGTGAACGCTATATTTCAAAGTCTCCGCATTCCGGACGCTATAAAGGACCTACCACTCTATGATGGTAACCCTAGGTCATTATACGACTTCATTAAAAACGTAGAGGAAATTTTAGTTTTTTTACCACAAATAGATGGGACACCGTATGCGAATGTTATTTTACGAGCTGTCCGAAACAAAATTGTGGGAGATGCCAATGAAGTACTGAATATGTATGGCACCCCAACAAACTGGGATACTATAAAAGCTAATCTCATTCTACATTACGCAGACAAGAGAAATGAAACATCCCTGATAAGAGACCTTCACGGTCTTAGACAAACAACAGAAACTATTGAACAGTTTTACGCGAAAGTAATAGAATTACTGTCTACAATAGTAAACCATGTTCAAATTCATGAAAAATTACCATCAGTTGTTACAGCCAAAAAATCTCTCTTTACGGATATGTGTCTAAATACCTTCCTAATCGGATTGAAAGAACCATTAGGTTCAACAATTCGTGCAATGAAGCCTAAAACGCTTACAGAAGCCTTTAATTATTGTGTTCAAGAACAAAATATGTTTTATATGAAATATTCTACAACTCAAAATAAATTTCCTTCTCAAAATATGAACAACCAAAATGTTTCTCTGATTAAACCTTCACCCAGTTCTAATTTGTTATTCTCTAGACCTAATAAACCAATCCAACCTAATTTTAGTAATTCTTCCCCACAACATCTTTTTAAAAACCTTCAATACAACCAATCACCACAATATAGACCAATTCAACAGAGTGCTCCAAGATTACAATATCCAGCACAACAACAATTTAATAATAGATTTTTTGCACCATCAAATAATATGCTTACTTCCAAACCATTTAACCAATTGCACTATAATTCTACTCCTAGACCAAACTTCAATTTCAATAAACCACAAATTAATTCTACACCAATGGAAGTTGCAAGCGGCCAAGCTAGAACGCTTCCAACTCCTGTACAAAGTCATCCCTATCAAAGAAATTTTTCTCAGCCAGTACCTAGATATTCAATAAAAGAAGTACATAACATTGATTATGAACCAGAAACAAATAATGAATACGATTATTACCAATATTCCAATGACTCTACCAATTATGAACCAAATTTAGATTATTATGTTGAACAATATGAGGATAATATTAGTCATCAATACGACCCCAATATATCAAATCAAGAAATTAAGTCAGAAAACAAAAATGAAATTGATGATTCAAATTTTCACATAAAAGCCTCGGAAAACAATACGGTTTCTTAGAATTAAATAATCATGGAAATAACCAATTACCATATATTAATATAGCCGCACCCTATGGTAAACATTTAAAATTCTTAATAGACACCGGTGCTTGTGCAAATTTTATTAACCCAGAATATACAAACCCTCAATATCATGAAAACATCGAAGACGTTACTATTAAGACAGTTTTAAATACACATACACTAAACAAAAAGATTACCTTTGATGCATTCCCTGAATTCAATTCCAAAGAACCTATAACATTTCTCCTTTTTAAGTTTCATAACTATTTTGATGGATTGATAGGTTTAGAAACTCTCAAAAAACTTAATGCAACTATTGACTTACTTAATAAAAAACTTAAAACTAAATACGCAATTCTGCCCTTGTTATTCAAACCAAACTTAATGTCTAAAATATACAATATTCCAGCAAATTGTAGAATGATAGCAAAACTACCTGTAGATTACAAAGATGGTGATATATACATAAAACCAACTAAAATTAATAATTATTTAGAAATACCTGAAGGAATCTACCAGTCAAAAAACTGGTATAGTGATATTGAAGTACATAATATTTCAAACACTGAACAAAAGTTTTTTTTTGGAACAACCTATTACAGTAGAAAATTTTCAACAGTTTATAGAAATCAACAATGTTAATATTTGCCCTTTTAACGAACAAATTCAAGATATATCATCCGAAATTGATATTACCAAACTAATTCGATCAGAACATCTCAATACTGAAGAACAAAAATCAATTTTTAGATTGTGTAGGAAATATGATGATGTTTTCTTTCTTGAAGGTGAAAAACTATCTTTCTCAAATACAATTAAACATCGTATTCAAACATCAGACGATATACCGATTTATACAAGATCGTATCGGTATCCAGAAGTGCACAAACAGGAGATAAAATCACAAATCGAAAAACTATTAAATCAAGGAATAATAAGGCCTAGCTTTTCTCCTTGGAGTAGTCCTATTTGGATTGTTCCAAAGAAACGTGATGCATCTGGCATACAGAAATGGCGGCTTGTAGTAGACTACCGTAAACTAAACGATAAAACTATTGGCGATCGTTACCCTCTACCGAACATAACAGAAATATTAGATAAACTTGGAAAATCTATGTATTTTTCCACACTTGATCTTGCATCTGGGTTTCACCAGATTGAAGTAGATCCTAGGGATATAGAAAAAACCGCTTTTACTGTTGATCATGGGCATTACGAGTATATTCGAATGCCCTTCGGGCTCAAAAATGCCCCCTCAACATTTCAAAGAATAATGGATAATATTCTGCGTGAATTAATAGGTAAAGTGTGTCTTGTGTATATGGACGATATAATCGTTTATTCAACGTCCTTACAAGAACATATGGAAAACTTAGAAATGGTTTTTTCAAAATTACGATCGGCTAACCTAAAAATTCAATTGGATAAATCAGAATTCCTACGCAAAGAAGTAGAATTTCTTGGTCACTTAGTGACATCTGAAGGTGTGAAACCGAATCCTAATAAAATCCATGCAATAAAAAATTATCCAATTCCATCAAATCAAACAGAAATTAAATCCTTTTTGGGGTTGCTTGGATACTACCGCAAATTTATAAAAGATTTTGCAAATCTTACAAAACCTTTAACAGAATGCTTAAAAAAGGGAAATAAGATAGTTCTTAACGAACGATATATAAAATGTTTCAATCATTGCAAGGACATTCTAAGTAATGATCCCTTATTACAATATCCCGACTTTACTAAAGAATTTAATTTAACAACTGACGCTAGTAATGTCGCCATAGGAGGAGTACTTAGTCAAGGCCCAATAGGATCTGATAGACCAGTTTGCTACGCTTCAAGAACACTCACGAGTTCAGAACAAAATTACAGTACAATCGAAAAGGAGCTCCTAGCTATTGTCTGGTCGACAAAATATTTCCGACCCTATTTGTTTGGTCGTAAGTTTAAAATCATAACAGACCATAAGCCTCTTAATTGGTTGTTTTCCCTTAAAGAACCAAATTCCAAACTTGTAAGATGGCGTTTAAAATTAGAAGAATTCGACTATGAGATTATGTATAAAAAAGGTAAAGCAAACACAAATGCTGATGCCTTAAGTCGGATAGAAATTCATTTTAACGAATCTAATGGTTCGAACTCTATTTTACAAGCCTCAAATGTATCTGTTCAAAATAATGCAAGTTTATCAGAAAATAATTCTAATGTATCAACTGTTCATTCTGCTTCTGAAAATCTAAACGATGGCATATACATCTCTGAAAGACCACTTAATGAGTTTACTGAACAATTAGTTTTGAACAAAACTAACTGTGTAGTGAAACCAAACATGGTTTATAATGTTCTCTTTGAGACCAAACATAGACGCATTTTTAGACAACCTGACCTAGACAAAGAATCAGTTATAATTTCAATCTTAAAAGAATATCTCAACCCTAAAAGACTAACAGCTGTTTATACTGACAATGATACATTCAGACTAGTGCAACATGTATTTTCAAAATATTTTGCAAGTAATAAAATATTTAAACTTATTAGATGTACAGAAAAATTAAACGATGTTACGAATTCCGATCAACAAGATGAAATCATAAATAAATACCATGAAGATAGTAATCATCGTGGCATCAATGAAACTTTTAACCATCTTCGAAGAACTTATTACTTTCCCAAAATGAAAGAAAAAATAACCAAAACAATTAATAACTGCGAAAAGTGTAAACTTCTTAAATACGACAGACATCCACCGAAAATTCAATACGAACATTCAGAAATACCTAATAAACCCATGGACATTTTACATATTGATGTATACAGCATTCATAACGTACAAATTTTAACCATTTTAGACAAATTTTCGAAATTTGCTTCTGCTTTTATTCTTACTGCACGTGACAGTATGTGTATATCAAGTTCATTAAGACAGTTCTTTTCTCAA
This sequence comes from Eupeodes luniger, assembly GCA_951509635.1. Classification (NCBI taxonomy): domain Eukaryota; kingdom Metazoa; phylum Arthropoda; class Insecta; order Diptera; family Syrphidae; genus Eupeodes; species Eupeodes luniger. The sequence continues at coordinate 181,700,441 of OX608073.1, read as the reverse complement.
CACGGTACACCAAAGAAAATAGTGTGCGACTCAGCTGCTGAATTTAAATCTAATCTATTCAAAGATTTCTGTACACAATACGATATAAACTTACACATAACGACACCTCAAAATTCTACTGGTAACTCACCGGTCGAACGTTTCCATTCAACTTTGACCGAAATATATCGAATTATTTACGATAAAAACAATAAACAGATTCCGACTGACATATTAAATGAAGCACTAATAACCTACAACAACTGCATACATACTGTGACAAACCTAACACCATTTGAACTAATGACGGGAAGAACACATAAATTCAAGCAATTAACACGTGATGATTCAGAACATGATTATATTAACAAACTAAAAACTTATCAAGACCAATTGTATAGAGATATTAAAAACAAAATCCAAACCCACAATAAATTAAACATAGATAAAATTAATAAAAATAGGGAAACTCCACCTTTATTCCATAAAGATGATATAATCTTCGAACGGAATAACAGAAGGAATAAAATGGCTCCTAGAGCGAAAAAACTTACAGTAATAAAAGACAATAAAATAACAGTACTAACCAAAAAAAATAGAAAAGCTCACAAAAATAAATTACTAAAAAAACGAAAATTTCAGGATAACCCAAGCCATGAGTCAACGCATGGACATACAAGATCTATCCAAGAGTCAAGGCCTCCTTCCCATGAAATTAGGTCCGAGTCGAGTGATTGAATCTAACATAAAAATCATCCATATCGTAAATTTAACCGCCTATGAAGAAAATATTAACAACATTAAGAAATCTGTAGAGTTCATTAATAAAAATACAAATCTAGGACTAATGAAAGATGTCACTAATCTCAAATTTAAAGAACTACAAACAAAATTGTTGTCTTTACTTCCCCGATACCGGAAAAGGAGAGGATTAATCAACGGACTAGGTTCCTTGATCAAAACAATTACAGGCAACATGGACAATAATGACGCAGAACAAATAAATAAAGACATACAAAATTTCAAACTCAATGAACATGACATGAATAAGGAATTAAACAGACAAGTACAAATCAATGACAAAATGATCCAAAGATTTGCAAACATAACCAATCACATTAATACACAGCAAAAAGATTTAGAAGAGTATTTGAGCAAGTATCAATTAATAATCTCTCAAAAAATTCGAACCGATGAAGACAAATTTCAATATATGCAATATATATATCAGATTAATTATAACATTGAAATTCTTACAAGCCATTTGCAAGAAATAATTGAATCAATTAATTTGGCTAAAGTTAATATAATATCCAAACAAATATTGAATCCGGGTGAGCTTGATCTGATACATGAACATATGAATTTACAAAATATTAAAATTTCTTCTGACGAACAACTTTATGAGTTTTTATCTCTACAAGCTTATTATAATAATACAAACATAATTTTCAGTATAAAACTACCTATCCTTCTCCAACAACCTTTCAACCTATACCATTTGATAAAACTCCCTATAAACGAAACTCTTAGTATAAATTTAAATCAATCCTACGTAATTATGAATGAACATTTCATCCAATACATGAGCAAACCTTGTACATCCATTGAACATACGTTTTACTGCCCAAAAGAAGAGCTGAAGAACTTGACCTCCGAAACATGCATACCAAAAATCATTCAACACAAAGAAGCAACCTGTGACGTCATCGAAACAACTATCAACAGTAGTATCACCCAACCAGAGGAAGGATTCATACTATTAATTAATTCCCCGACCACGAAGATGACTTCAACATGTGGAATCGATGACAAATTTATCTCCGGAACCCTGCTTTTGCATTATGAAGAATGTGAAATAAAAATTAACAATATTATCTACAAAAACAAATTAACTATGTTTTGGGATCAAATTAAGATTATTCCATCAATTTTTATCAAAATTAATAACTCTCTTCATTTAGACAAATTTAATAGCAGTACATTGGAAGGAACCAAAATAACTAACACCGAAGTTATCACTTTGACCAAAGATATGCCAGACCACCGACCAGAATTTTTGATTTACATCATCATCATCTTTATCTTAATTGCAACCATACTATACCTTAAACGTCATAGAAACAATAATTCTGAAGAGGAAGCAATGGACCAAGAAGCTCCGAACGATAATGTAACATTATCATGGCCGTCACTTCATACTTAGGCGGGAGGAGTTATGAATCTTCATAAATATATATATATACACACATGTATCTAATATTATATCAATGTAATCATAACCTTTTAATTAATATTCATTTCAAACAATATTGCATTTCATTTAAATTTGATTGTCAGCACATATTTGCTTTATTTTGAATTGTAAATTAAAACCATTTAGATTCAGGTGTGAGAAGCCTTCTGCATTTCCGTTCTCACACCAAATAATAAATGTATCTATACTTTGTTCTTATTCTCCAGGTTATGAATTTAAATCTCTGTGCATTTGATTTTTGGACTTGAACCAATAAAGTTATATATTTTTTTAAAGCCTTGCTTGGTTGCTTACTTAACACGCGTATTAATTCGCAAAACAATTTTTCTGAGCCAGGAGGAAGTAGTGCTTTGATAGCAAACAAACAGTTTACACCCAAGAAGTTTTTAAACAAAAGTAGACAGAATTCAAAGCCAGGAAGATGTTTCTTTTGTAAAGGCGTAGGGCATTGGAAGAATGAATGTCCAAAGAAAAAGGAGAAACAGTTTGGTGGGTCTAATTTTAATGAAAAAAAAGGGAATGCGTTTGTTTGTGAGGCGATGCTGTCACAAGGTGATGCTCGAGCTGACGAGTGGTTCCTGGATTCTGGAGCGAGTGACCACATGACCAGTAGGAAAGAGTGGTTCCTTAATTACAAAGATTTTGATAAGCCTATAATAGTAAGGTTAGGAGATGGAAATACTATTAATGCATATGGCAGAGGGGACATAAATGTATTGTCTTTTAACAATGTTAGCTGGGAGGAGAATCATTTGGCTGATGTTTTATATGTTCCAGATATTCGCCTTAATTTATTCTCTCTAAATTGTGCCTTAGATAAGGGTCTCCGCTTATCTTCGGATAATTTAAAATGTGAGCTCTTTAAAGAAGATTCTGTTTTAGTAGTGGGAGTTCATGAATCGAAACTTTTCAAATCACTTTTGAAGGTCACAAGTGGCTCTAAAGATGTGGGTGCATATGTAAATTTGGCAGAAAGAAAGAAAGAAACACTTCAGATATGGCATGAACGACTCGGGCACCAACATATTGTTCAAGTAAGGAACGTTTTAAAGGCCAGAAATATTTCTTTTATAGATGATGATAAATTCTTTTGCGAGGCGTGCATGTATGGAAAACAACATCGTGTAGTTTTTCATGCAAGGGAAAATAAGGCGAGTTGCGTAGGGGAACTTGTGCATTCAGATGTATGTGGTCCAATGCAGTGCACGTCAGTTGGAGGAGCCAAGTACTTCTTGTTGTTCAAAGACGATTTTTCGCACTTTAGGACTGTTTTCTTTCTAAAAGAGAAGTCGGAGGTACATATTCTAATCGCAAGGTACTTAAAATTGATGGAAGCTGAAACAGGTCGAAAGATGAAAGTTTTGCGATCCGACAATGGCTTAGAGTATACAAATCAACAAGTTCAAAAGATTTTAGTGGAAAACTGTGTCGTGCATCAAAGGACTGTGCCTTATACGCCTGAACAAAATGGTCGTGCAGAGCGTGAAATGCGTACCATTGTAGAAGCAGCTCGAACAATGATTCATGGTAGAAACTTAGACATGAAACTATGGGCTGAAGCAGTAAATACTGCAGTTTTTGTTCTAAACCGAACAGGTTCAAGTCCAATCAAAGGTAAATCACCGTATGAGCTGTGGTATGGGAAGCAAGCCGGTATAACAAACTTTCAAGTTTTTGGAACAGATGTTTTTGTTCATATACCCGAACAGAAGAGGCGAAAATGGGACCGAAAATCCAAAAAGGGTATTTTCGTAGGATATGGTGACAATGTAAAAGGGTATAGAATATATTCACCCGAAAATAACAAGATAGAAATATGTCGTGATGTCCGGTTTCACGATTCGAAGGTCATGGTTAATCATGAAAAATTGAATGGTGTTTTTAATAATGATTCTCATGAACATAGTGAATCATCTTTGGAAGAAACTGTTCCGGATTGTAAGGATGGTCAGAGTGGTCATGTTGCTGCTGAAAAAGAAAAACCTACGAATGATGATGTTGTTGTTGATGTTGATAATGAGGGTGATGAAGTCCTTGAAGATGTTTTTGAAGATTTTGAAGTTGAGATGAATGATGCAGATAAAGAAGCCCGAAGGAGCTTTGTTAGTGACCGATTGAGAAGTAAGACCAGGATTGCTGAAAGTGATGCGAACTTTTGCATGCAGGAAAGCTTTGCCTTCTTAGCGGAATCTTATTTACCAGAATGTTTTGAAAATGCTATGCAGTGTGAAGATGCAGCTAAATGGAAAGAGGCTATGGATGAAGAAATTGTTTCTTTGAACAAAAATTAAACCTGGGTTTTGATGGATTTACCTGCTGAACGCAAGCTAGTTGATACCAAATGGGTTTTCACAATCAAGAATTCAACTGAGAATGAAGGTAAGAGATATAAGGCAAGATTAGTGGCTCGTGGTTTTAGCCAGCAGTTTGGGGTTGATTACTTTGAAACGTTTAGCCCTGTGGCTAAATTCACTTCAATAAGGACAATTTTGGGTATAGCAGCATCCGAAAAACTCCACATTAAACAGTTAGATGTCAAAACAGCGTTCTTATACGGTGATATCAAAGAAGAAATTTATGTTCGACAACCAAGAGGATATGAGGATGGAAGCACTCGAGTTTGCAAGCTTCAAAGGAGCCTATATGGACTAAAACAAGCCTCTAGATGCTGGAACCAAACATTTACTAAGTTTCTTAAAACGTTTAATTTTCGACCTTGTGCTGCAGATCCATGTGTTTTTGTAAGCGATGAAAAGGGTAAAAAGGTTATTTTGGCAATTTATATAGATGATGGTTTGTTTGCGTCAACGGACAAATCCGAAATTTTGAAGTTTTGTGAGCATCTTAAACTTAACTTCGAAATAAAGGTGTTTCCTGCCAAACATTTTCTGGGATTGGAGATAAGGAGATTTCGGGACGGGTCTATTCATATAAATCAATCGCAGTATGTGAAACGTTTGATTGAGAAATTCAATCGGATGCAGTACCTGTGTCTATTCCAGCAGACACATCAGGAGTTGGGAATTTTTCAGAAAAGTCCTCTGAAAAGATAAATTTTCCTTTTCGACAAGCAGTGGGCAGCCTTATGTATCTGATGGTGGCTACACGTCCAGATATAGCCTTTGCAGTTGGATGTGTCAGTCGCTTCCTGGATAATCCTAGTCCACATCATGTTACCATGGTCAAAAGGATAATTCGCTATCTGAAAGGGACAGCTGATCACGGTATATATTTTAAAAGCACTAAATTTAAATTTTCTTGTTTCAGTGATGCAGACTATGCTGGTGACGTAGTAACAAGGCGCTCAACCAGTGGGTTCGTTTTCTTGATCGGATCAAGCTGCATCACTTGGGCCTCGCAACGCCAAAAATGCGTGGCACTTTCTACAACTGAGGCTGAATTTGTGGCTGCATGTCAAGCAGTCAAGGAGCTTGTGTGGATCCAACAACTTCTGAACGATTTGCTTAACCAAAAGATGACTCCTATTCTGTATGTTGATAATCAAGGCACCATACGATTGATTAAGAATCCCGAGTTCCACAAGAGGACAAAACACATAGATGTGCGATTCAACTTTATACGTGAAAAATTTGAAGATGGTCGTTTCGAGTTAGAATATGTGCCAACGCAACGAGGAGGAGAGCCCGCCATCAAAAACTGTCCGTGATCTTGTGGTCCATGCCACAGCAAGCGGCACACCTTTGGTGGTAGGATGTGATGCCAACGCTCACCATACTCAATGGGGCTCAAAGGATATCAATAAAAGGGGTGAGTCAATTTTTGAATATATTCTCTGTTCTAATTTATCGTTATGTAATAGTGGTAATCACCCTACCTTTCGAAACAAAAACAGGGAGGAAATCATAGATTTGACTCTTATTAGCAATAATAGTAAAATTTCAGTCGAGGATTGGAGAGTCTCACTTAAAGAATCTTTTTCGGATCACTTTAGGATACTCTTCTCTATAGACAGGAACGTTACTGAAAAGAAACCTTACAGGAACCCAACTAGAACGAATTGGACAGAGTACGAAAAATGGCTGAAAGACCGTATTGATCCACCAGAGGACAATACAAGTCTAAGTACTTCAACCATTGACACTGTTGTCCAAAACTTGTCTAGCAAAATGAGAATGTCTTTCGAAAAACACTGCCCTTTATCTCGTTCCAATAACTCCACTAACCCACCCTGGTGGAATGGTGTACTAAAGAAACGTAGAACAGATGTTAGAAAACTTTTCAATAAAGCTAAACTGAGTAAATTAGAGGAGGACTTAAAGTCTTATAGAGCCGCACTTAACACTTACACCAAAGAGTTAAGGAAGGCCAAAAAGGATTCGTGGGCCAAACATTGTGAATCCATTGAAAAAACAAGTGAGGCGGCAAGGCTCCGTAGAACCCTTGCCCTTAATCCCACGATCCCGGGGTACATAAAACACCCTGATGGATCATGGTCGAACTCGAGCCTGGAAACGCTTGAACTCTTCATGGAAACTCATTTCCCCGGTTGTAAAAACCCAGAAAGTTCTGATTGCTTGCAATCGAACACAGAAAGTTGTAATAACCCAACTGAACAGTACCTCCTGACTATTCAGGGAAGAGTTTCTTTGGGGAGAATTTTGAAAATAAAAGAAGTATTGTTTGTTTTTTTTATTTATTTATTACTCGAAAGGCCCGCTGTCTCAATGCTTGGCTGCGACCTTTGAGTTTGAATGGTGTCTAAATTCTGTTCATTCCTCATCATCCTTTGCCTATTTATACTACTAAAGCAATTTCCATTTCCATTTGACCACTCAATAATATAGCATTTTCCATATGAAAATGCATTTTTACGCAACCTCTTATGAAAAATGCCTTATCATCATAATTTTCACCATTCGTTGTCAACTCGCATTGATACCAGAGTTCGATGAATCATATTTTGCTTACACTGGCCCAATATGAAGCAAATTCAATCGGTTTACTTATCCATAGAGGTACCAGATACACACGGGCAGCGCAGCGGCCTAATTACCGTGATATGATTACATACATACATTGAATTCAAAACAATGCTTGCCCATGGTGATCATTCTTACTTTGCTGCACTTAGAACCTTTGTATCGTACCGGCTGACTTATAACTATAGCCGTAGCTATAGTATATAGCAGAACTGGCGACAATTAATTAATTGCTGTGGTTTTAGGTTTCACTAAGTGGGCTACGGAAGATGACACATTTATGGGTGACAATGTTTTGGATCGATTGCGCGAATGACAACGAAAAATGATATTATTCAAGATCGTGTGTGGTGGCTTGGGAATGGAAATTGATGTACATTTGTAAATAAGGCCATTAGAGTGGTCGCATGTAGTGGATCACTACATCCCGCTCCCCTTGAAGAAAGAAAATTATACCTTGAAGAGGTTAATTTTCTGTAAAGTTGCGAAAGGATGAAAAGGTTACATTTTTGATATAATTTTGATATGATTTAATATTTTTATAGTTTTAAGAAAGTATAAAATAAGGAATTAATAATATTGAAGTGTTTGTTTTATAACTTTTTTTTTTTTGTTTGATTATTTGTTTTTGTTTTTCGACATTTTAAATTTGAAAATATTAATATAGTACCTTATAAAATATTTATCTTTAAAAATTTTTATATTAAACATTTAAACATTTTTTTTTTTTTTGTTTTTTTTTTTTCTTTTTATAGATTATTAAGTTTTTATAAAAGATTTTATTTATAAATTATAGTATAGCATTATTTTTTTTTTTTTTTTTTCAATTTTAACAATCATATATTTTAATATATTTTATTGTTTACTTTGGATATTGGCGTAAGACAAATTTTGGAGAGGGTTCAGGTTTTGAATTAAAATTTGTTTCTACTATGGTATCTTTAGATGAGGATTGTTGGGAGCTTTTGTCATGGAGTTGTATTTCAGTTTGTATTTTGTCGTTTTCTTTGATTTGATTTCTTTTTAATTTAATATCCGAAACAATGGGTTTTGGTTCATTTTTCACTTTGTAAGTTTGGTATCTTCTGAAGCAACTTAATACTAAAACTATAATTATAACCGTGTAGATAAGTATATAATGATGAACGTGATGTTCGCTTAGATTAGTCAACGGTTTTGCTTCGTCTGCTTTTAACTCGCTTATTTGTTCAGATACTAATTTTAAGTCTTCATGGCTAGAGAATCGAATAATGGCTAAATTGTCGGGGTAGTTTGGGAAACTTGAAGTATTATTTATAAGCAGTTTTGAAATGTTTATCGGGGGAATGTAAAATTTGTTAATTGTTGTAGAATTTTCGTTAAATGTGTGTATTGTCATGTCTTTGTTCTTAAGGTAACAATGCCCTACAATTTCTACTGTGGCTGTGCCGTACAAATTATATGAGGTTATGTTGTCGTCACATATTTCGTCAATATAATAATTATTTAAAGTTGAGAAAATCCACTTATTCTTTTGCGATAGTTGGATCCATACTGTTGAATGGTTGGATTGTCTTATTTCGCATGAGTTGGGAATAACTGATATTCTGTTTAGTAATTGGATTTCACATTGTGGGTTTCCTGATTTAGTACTCAATAATGGATGTGTAAGGGGACATATGAATTTATCATTTTGGGACTTGCAGAGAGATAACTCCGCTGTATTTAGTTGATAGTAATTTTCTTTGTTGTAATCGAGAAAAATGTATTGGGAGGTTGGGTGTATGAACACGAAGTTATTTTTATGTAAGGTTGGCAAAGGAATACTTTTGTATAAGACGTATTTTTCAACAAATGGAAGAGGTATTTTGATTTCGTATACTATTTTGTCGTCATGAATAGCTACTTTGGTAGTACAGATTTTATAAAAAGATATAATGTTATTATCTATTGGGGTATTGGGTAATTTTGTGTTTAATGGAAGTTCTTGCTTTATTTTTGCTAATACGTCTCTAAATTGTTCGGGGGTTATAATGGATGGGTGAGGTTTTCCATGAGTTACATCTGTAACTAAATCGAGTATGTCGTCTAGTGTGTTAAGAGTCAATAAGGAAGTTAGAGATTCGAGTTCAGTGAAGGCAACAATGTTTGTTGTATTAATGAGTCTATCGATCATTTTTTTTGTATTGTCTAATTTTGAATTGATTATCAACATTTGGTTTTGAACAGCCGCTTCTGATTTACTAAACACATTTTTGGTTGTTTCGAGTATGAGGGTTTGTTTTTTGACGAGAGATATTACATGGTTTTCATTTTCCCTAATTTTCTTGATTTCTCCAGTATAAAAATTTGCATCATCTTCGTTTAAGGTACCGAAAAGTGATTTGCTTAGAATTCCTACGGCATTAAATAGTGATCTTTTTTTTCTATAGTGTGGGTTTACAAGACTGTATTTTATCTGAATGTCTGTCATCAAGTGACTCATTTCGGATAACGCTACGACACATATTATTTGAAACTGTTCCTTATTTTTAAGCTGTTCACATATACCACTGATTTCGGTGATTATTTTTGCTGCTTCCTCTAGTGCTTTTGTTAAATGTTCCAAATTGTAGTACACAACAAGTTTCCACTCATGTGTATATAATTCAACGGGTCCGATTACCTCGAAGTAAATACCAGCCTTTTGTTCGATTTGGGTGATAATTAGGTTTGCATATGCTGTACTCAGAAGCCCAAGAAGGAGAATTGTGAACTTCATGTTCTGAAAAAAAAAATGAGTGTCTATTTATCTCAGAGAGTTTTGCTTGGATCTGTGTGACTGTGTACTTATGGGATAGGGGATAGTTATTTAATCGGCAAAGAGTTTGAGATCATTGTTATGGATAACCTTATTTCGATTTCGTATTTTTATCTCAGTCGTTTCGTCGGAAATTATTCTACATACCTCACGGGGACCTTCCCAAAGTGAGGAAAATTTGTTCTTTCTAGCATGGTTTTTTATTAGAACTCTGTCTCCTACATTAAATGTCTTTTGCTTTGAATGTTTGTCGTAGTATGTTTTTGATTTTTCTTTATTACCTTTTAAAGTTTCCTTAGCAATATGGTATCCGTGTTGTAATCGGGACTTTAGTTCATTCGAATAATTTTCGTAGTTGTAAGTCACTTGGGGATTTTTTCCAAGAATAGTAGGAATCCTAGCTGGATAACCGTACAATAACTCATGAGGCGTATAGCCAGTGCTGCTATGGGGAGTCGTGTTAAAGACAAAAATAGCGTATGGAATCCAGGTATTCCATGAAAGAGGATCACGATTAACGTAATGCCTAAGGTATTCTGCTAATGTGCGGTGGCTACGTTCAAGAGCTCCATTAGTTTGAGGGTGGTATGGGGTAGTTTGAATTTTTTTTATTTTAAGAAGTTTGCAAACTTCCTTGAACAATTGGCTAAGAAAGTTCGTGCCTTGATCCGTAAGGAGTGCCTCAGGAAATCCAAAGCGACATAAGATTTTTTCGACAAACTCCCTAGCTACTGTAGAGGCTTCTGCATTTTCCAGAGGTATAGCCTCAGTATATTTGGTCAGGTCATCTTGGTAGGTAAGGAGATATTTATGGTTTTCATAACTAATGGGAAGTGGCCCTACAATATCTAAAGCTATTCTTTCGAACGGAGTTGAGCTTGTTGTGGTGATCTTCATGGGAATTCGGGGATTCTGTATTAACTTGTTTGTCTGACAGGATTTGCATTGGAGTATATAGTTTTTTATATGGTGATGGGTAAAGTGGTTATAAAGAATGTTTCTTTATTATGTGGAAATGTGGAAAATTCTCCTATATCTGGTTTAATAAAATTTGGGCATTTATTTTGTAAAAATTCTTCGTCTATTGATTCAATTATTGGTATTATTATTACTTTAATTTTAGTTGTTTTGGCTTCAAAAATTGATCCATTATCCTCTAGAAGAGTGAAGGTTGACAAGACTTCTATATTATCTACCTCATCATCTTGTATATTAACTTGGCTTACTTGATTTCTAGCTTGATTGCGGGTTGTCACGAGTACCTTACTGTCATTGTCAATTTTTACCCTACTGAGCGCGTCTGCGATAAGATTACATTTACCTTGTTTGTGGATAATATTGAAGTCGTATTCTTCCATCAAGATGCGCCATCGTAACAATCTGGATGTGGGATTCTTTTGTCCAATTAACCATAGTAAATTGTTATGGTCTGTGTAAATAGTGAACTTTCGTCCATAGATATATGGTCGAAACTGCTTTAGCGCATAAACAATTGCTAACAACTCCTTTTCCGACGTTGTGTATTTTATTTCTTGATCATTGAGGGTTCGACTTATGAATGAAATTGGTTTATCTTGTCCAATCGGTCCTTGAGAAAGAACCGCACCCAATGCTACATCACTAGCGTCGGTAGTTACAATGAATTCTGCCGTGAAATCAGGATAAGAGAGTATTGGAGGTTTTTTAATTTTTTGTTTTAAGCTTCTGAAAGATTCGTCACAGAAGGCATCCCATTTAAAGATAGCGTCTTTCCGTAAAAGTTTTGTCATTGGTTTGGATAAATTTGCAAAGTCGGGAATGAACTTTCGATAGTATCCCACGAAACCTAAAAATGATTTAACATCTTTTGGCTTTTTGGGCACAGGGAATGTTCTAACTGCCTTGATTTTTTCGGGATCAGGCTTAATTCCTTCTTCTGAAATAATATGCCCCAAGTAAATTAGTTCTTTTTTAAGAAAGTTACACTTCTCTGGTTGGAGTTTCAAATTATGCGTCCTTAGACGTTTCAGAATATTAACGAGCTTTCTGTTGTGGCTATCAAGATCATACCCATAGATAACGATGTCATCTACATAAACAAAACATTCAATACCCTGCAGTCCCATGAGAACATTATTCATGAGGCGTTGAAACGTAGCAGGGGCGTTTTTCAAACCAAATGGCATACGGTTATATTCGTAGTGACCAAATGGTGTGCTGAACGCGGTTTTTTCTTTATCAGCGTCGGCTACCAATATTTGGTGAAACCCTTTAGCTAAATCAAGTGTACTGAAATATTTTGCCTGACCTAGTTGGTCAAAAATGTCTGTGATATTCGGCAATGGGTATGCATCTCCGAGTGTTTGCTCATTTAGCTTTCTGAAGTCTACGACTACTCTCCATTTTTTTTCGCCATCGTTACCAGATTTTTTCGGAACTAAGAGGAGAGGTGAGTTCCAGGGACTGAAGCTAGGTTGTATGATTGAATCATTAAGCATTTCGTTTACCTGCTTGTGAATTTCTTGCTTTTGACTTTCGGGAAGTCTATATGGTTTTAGGAATAATGGGGGCCTACTGTCGTTAGTTATTATTTTATGTTCTATTGCATTGGTGTAGGTAAGGTGATCACTTTTGAGGAAGAACAAATCATTGAATTCTCTACAGATGTTTGATATTGATTTTTGTTCCTCTTGATTGCAATGGTCCAGTTTTATAATTGTTTGTAAATCTGATAGCCTTTTCTGTAAACGATCCTTATGACTATCAGCTGAAATAATATTATAATTGTCTAAAGTATCCCATTCTAAATTTAAGTCATCCGTATTAATGTTTTTTTTTTTTCTAAAGTGTTCATAAATAATACTTTTATTTTATTTTTTTCAGGTTTAACTATAGTTTCACCTACATATACCCCTGGGATTATTTCTTTTTTCTTAATTACTATATCCCGTGATTTACTGGAATTAAATGGAACTTCTATCATTCGCTGACTACGTTGCTCAAGTGTTATGTATTTATTTTTTGCTATCCCAGTCTTACTTTCTGCTGAGATTTCTATTATCTCAGTCTTACTACCTGCTGGGTTTATATGAGTTTGTGTTATGGTTTCTGTTACCATAGGCTTTTTTTTAATTTTTATATTTATAACTTTTTCCTTAGGAAGTGGTTTGCTAACAACTTTGTCGTAGTCTAGTTTTGATGAATCTCCTGATCCGACTCGTAGGCAAGTCCGAAGGCAGGCGGTATCATTCAACGATTCCCATACTTTTTCTGTACCTCCTACAATATTGTCTGCATGACATTGAGAGGAGTTAGAGCCAGTATGGTTAGACCCTTCAGTTGTACAATCTTCTTGAAGGTGAGTTTTGGCTTGAGTTGAGTAATCTTTGTTCAAATTTGTAGTTCCATTAAATATAACAGATTTGGGTACCGAATGTATTTCTATATTTGCTTTTGATACATTAGCTTTATGATGAGGAATAGTACTCAGTACTTTCCCAAAACTATGTATCGTAGCGGTAGATTGGTCACCAATGAAGGGAAAGATCTTCATAAAATTTTCATCATGGTTAACTACGCATGAATATTTTTTTAGAAAATCGTTTCCTATGATGCCGTCAAAATTCATGTCGGTACTTACATCTAGAATGTGAAAGGGGTGGTTAATTATAATTCTATCATCACCACAGCCGACCAATAGAGTCTCATTCACAACACTGGTACTCATTACCTTATGACCGCCCATGGTTGAAATTGTTATGTTATTTTTATTGTTTTTTATGGGTTTGATCGTAGGTGTTTTAATTATGCTTATTTCAGAACCAGTGTCAATAACAAGACTTCTATTCTTACCGTCTGTGAATGGAATTCTTATTATGGTCAATTCATTGTAAGGAAGCAATTCGATAATTATGCTTGCCGTTACTCTTGAGTTTCGTGTATGTCGGCCTGAACTTGTTGTCGGGAAGGATAGCCGATCTCTTCGACCCGACAATTCTCGTTTCCCGTATTATGAGAAAATTGGCTTTCGGGCATTACGTGGTGGAAGTTCACCTGTCGTTGCTCACCATTGTTTCTTTCGGTTTTAAAAGGGTTATGCGAGTTCACTTGGTTTGTTTGTGAGTGTAGTTTTCGAAGTCTACACTCGCTTTCCGTATGATAGTTTTTGTTGCAATAATTGCATTTAACAATTTCTGTTTTTGGGGTAAATTTGGGTAGAGTCTTGTTTTGGTAACAGGTTTGGGCAGAGTGTCCCAAGATCCCGCAAAGTTGACAGGTTGGTCGGGCAGAAAAGTTTGAGGGTGAATTCTGTTGTAAAGGGGGTTTATTCCTATAGGCAGGCATCTGCCTATCTATTCTTGCAGCATGGTTTTCTGCGAACGTTATTATCCTTTTCAAACTGGTTTCCCCGCGAGCTTGAACCATCAAACGTAAATTTTGATTCGAGAGACCATCTTCAAATGTCTGGATAGCCAGTTTTTCGTTCTCATCAACCAGATACGCCCTGACGGATGCGTCACTAGTACCTGAGAATGTTGCTGAGTTAAGAGAGGTTAAAAGTTTTGAGATTTTGTCTCCAAACTCCTTAACTGATTCTCTGGCATTTTGTTGAGCTACCAAAAGTTCATTCTGGGCGACAGAACGAGTTTTGGTTTCCTTATACTCGTCTTCTAGTTTAGCAACTAAGTCACCCCACTTTGTAAAAGAGTTGAACTGTATTAGTTCGAAGGCCGGACCTTGTAGCCTAGTTTTTACTATTTCGAGGAATGTTGTATGTTCCTCTTTCTTACATGATGAGAACAAGATGTTCCCGCATGCTATGAATTTATTCAATTCACTGGGGTTACCATTGAAGATGGGCACTATATTGAAAATATCGCTTATATTGACCTGAAACGCCATTGTTTCAGATTCTATTACGTTTATTACGTTAAAAGGAAGATTTAAAAAAAATTCTAAACGCTGTCGGTCTCGTCGTGTCCTGACAATTTTGAAGGAAAAATATTTTGAAGATGGGAGGGACAAAAAAAAATGGGGTTCACCAAAAAATATATGTAAATATAATTGTTTAAAATTTCTTACGCTAATTTTATTTTCTGGTGCTGTTGATTTTGTTAATGTTGTTGATTTTGTTGTCGATGTTGTTATTGTTTTTGCTTTTGTTGATGTTTAAGGTGTTGTTTTGTTGTTGTTGAAACTGTGCCAGGCAGACTTCACGCCTTAAAGTTGTAGATTACAACCTGGTCTTTTTCACTACCTATATTTTGCCTCCGCGTCCTCTTGAAGGAATTCGCCAGGTCCTATGGTCATAGGATTTTTCACAATTAAATTTTCTGCTACTTTAGCTTTGCTGGTGTATAGCCCCAGCAATACGCATCAAAAGGAACGGCCTTTTGTATTTTTGGTAGGGGATTTTTAAAAGTATCCCACCGCTGCCACCATGTAATAACCCAACTGAACAGTACTTCCTGACTATTCAGGGAAGAGTTTCTTTGGGGAGAATTTTGAAAATAAAAGAAGTATTGTTTGTTTTTTTTATTTATTTATTACTCGAAAGGCCCGCTGTCTCAATGCTTGGCTGCGACCTTTGAGTTTGAATGGTGTCTAAATTCTGTTCATTCCTCATCATCCTTTGCCTATTTATACTACTAAAGCAATTTCCATTTCCATTTGACCACTCAATAATATAGCATTTTCCATATGAAAATGCATTTTTACGCAACCTCTTATGAAAAATGCCTTATCATCATAATTTTCACCATTCGTTGTCAACTCGCATTGATACCAGAGTTCGATGAATCATATTTTGCTTACACTGGCCCAATATGAAGCAAATTCAATCGGTTTACTTATCCATAGAGGTACCAGATACACACGGGCAGCGCAGCGGCCTAATTACCGTGATATGATTACATACATACATTGAATTCAAAACAATGCTTGCCCATGGTGATCATTCTTACTTTGCTGCACTTAGAACCTTTGTATCGTACCGGCTGACTTATAACTATAGCCGTAGCTATAGTATATAGCAGAACTGGCGACAATTAATTAATTGCTGTGGTTTTAGGTTTCACTAAGTGGGCTACGGAAGATGACACATTTATGGGTGACAATGTTTTGGATCGATTGCGCGAATGACAACGAAAAATGATATTATTCAAGATCGTGTGTGGTGGCTTGGGAATGGAAATTGATGTACATTTGTAAATAAGGCCATTAGAGTGGTCGCATGTAGTGGATCCCACCGCTGCCACCATGTAATAACCCAACTGAACAGTACTTCCTGACTATTCAGAGAAGAGTTTCTTTGGGGAGAATTTTGAAAATAAAAGAAGTATTGTTTGTTTTTTTTATTTATTTATTACTCGAAAGGCCCGCTGTCTCAATGCTTGTCTGCGACCTTTGAGTTTGAATGGTGTCTAAATTCTGTTCATTCCTCATCATCCTTTGCCTATTTATACTACTAAAGCAATTTCCATTTCCATTTGACCACTCAATAATATAGCATTTTCCATATGAAAATGCATTTTTACGCAACCTCTTATGAAAAATGCCTTATCATCATAATTTTCACCATTCGTTGTCAACTCGCATTGATACCAGAGTTCGATGAATCATATTTTGTTTACACTGGCCCAATATGAAGCAAATTCAATCGGTTTACTTATCCATAGAGGTACCAGATACACACGGGCAGCGCAGCGGCCTAATTACCGTGATATGATTACATACATACATTGAATTCAAAACAATGCTTGCCCATGGTGATCATTCTTACTTTGCTGCACTTAGAACCTTTGTATCGTACCGGCTGACTTATAACTATAGCCGTAGCTATAGTATATAGCAGAACTGGCGACAATTAATTAATTGCTGTGGTTTTAGGTTTCACTAAGTGGGCTACGGAAGATGACACATTTATGGGTGACAATGTTTTGGATCGATTGCGCGAATGACAACGAAAAATGATATTATTCAAGATCGTGTGTGGTGGCTTGGGAATGGAAATTGATGTACATTTGTAAATAAGGCCATTAGAGTGGTCGCATGTAGTGGATCACTACAAAGTTCTGATTGCTTGCAATCGAACACGCTGGATTTTACTCACACGGAATCAAATTTAGAACTAAATCAGGTTATTACTGAGCAGAAGATTATCTGGGCAATAAACTCGTTCAAACCCTATAAATCAGCGGGACCGGACGAGATTTTCCCTGCTCTTCTTCAAAACGCTCTCAAAGTAATAACTCCGTGGCTTAGGGTAATCTTCATAAGTTGTATCAAACTTAGATACGTCCCTAATAGCTGGAAAAAGGTCAAGGTAGTCTTTATCCCAAAAGCAGGGAAACCGACTCACTCGACCGCTCAGGATTATAGACCAATAAGTCTCTCTTCGTTTCTCCTTAAGACACTGGAGAGGATAATTGATCTACATGTTAGAGAACTTCTCAACGAAAACAATTTGTGCAACTACCAACACGCCTACCTTTAAGGTAAATCAGTGGAGACTGCCTTGCATGAAGTAGTTTCACATATTGAGAAAAGTCTCGAACATAAAGAATACACCCTGGCAGCATTTCTTGATATCGAGGGTGCGTTTAATAACGTTAAAACGGAGTCAATCAAGACTGCCTCAGTTGAAATAGGGGTTGAATCTGTCATTGTCGATTGGATCTTCACCATGTTAAATGGCAGAATTATCAACTCTCAAATAGGAGTTAGCACTATTGAGAAAACAGTTACTAGAGGCACACCACAGGGAGGAGTCATCTCACCCCTGCTCTGGATCCTCGTAGTCAACAAAATTCTCACAAAGTTCAAAAATCAGGGCATTAAAATAGTAGCATATGCAGATGACATAGTGGTTTTGATAACAGGCAAGTTTCTTACCATCATCGAAAACATTATGGAAAATGCATTAAAGGATTTATCTTCTTGGGCAACTAAGAACGGCCTCGGGGTCAACCCCACCAAGACAGAGCTAGTCTTGTTCACGAGGAAAAGGAAACTGGAGGGCTTCAACCCTCCCAAACTAAACGGCATTCCTCTAAAACCTTCTAAGGAAGCTAAATTTCTAGGAGTAATCCTTGACTCCAAGCTTACATGGAAGCGTAATACTGAGGAAAGAATGAAAAAAGCACTATGTGCATTCTACACATGCAAAAAGGCCTTCGGTGTACGTTGGGGTATGCGACCGCAAGTCATCCAATGGATGTACACAGCGATTGTCAGACCCATTCTTACCTATGGCTCTATTGTATGGTGGAAGGCGGTGGAAAAATCAAGCTATCTCAAGAACCTGAATAAGGTACAGAGACTAGCCTGTATAGGAATTACAGGGGCTCAACGATCCACACCACAAGCTGGATTGGAAATGATCTTGGACCTCCCGGCTCTGGAAGAGTTCATAAAGTGCACGGCAGCCAAAACTGCAATTCGTTTAAGAGAACTGAGTTTTTGGAGGCATAGCACTTATGGCCACGGGTCAATCTTACAAAGATATGACACGATCCCAGGACTGAGAGAGACCACCGATTACATCCCCCCTCTACTAGATTTCAACAGGAAATATTCTATTTTCATACCAGAAAGACAGGGTTGGGATCCCAATTCACTTATAAGTAAACAGGGCATCCCTTTCTACACTGACGGTTCAAAAATGGAATCAGGAACAGGGGCTGGAGTGTTTTGCCAATCTCTCAACATCAGAGCGTCATATACACTCCCGGCTGAATGTAGTGTCTTTCAGGCCGAGGTCTTTGCCATTGCAAAAGCAGCTGAATTGGCACATCACGAAAAGCTAAGCTCTTCGGAGATTACTCTTTTCGTGGACAGCCAGGCTGCTATCAAAGCCTTAGCCAGTGAGACCATTAGATCAAAAGCAGTTTTAAACTGTAGGAAGAAATTAAACAAAATCTGCCACACTAACCAGGTAAAGCTCTGCTGGGTTCCCGGACATAGCAATATAGAAGGGAATGATATAGTAGACGAACTAGCCAGGAAAGGGTCAGAAGCAGACACAAGTAGTAGTGACCATTCAGTTAGGGGACCACTCGTCCCGATTGGGGTACTCAAGAGGAAGATAGACCTTAAACTAAAAGAGAAAACCAATATCTCCTGGAAATCCAGGAACGATTGTGCAATCTCTAGAAGTCTATGGCCTAACACAAATGAAAAAGAAACTCGGTATATTCTATCGCTGAGTAAAAAGAACATTAAAATCTTGACAGGTGTACTAACAGGTCATTGCGCCATTGGCACAATGGCTAATAGAATAGGGGCATTTGCACCCGATTTTTGTAGGAGCTGTCAGGATGAGGAGGAAATGGAAACCATTAAACACCTGCTCTGCGACTGTCCGAACCTCCAAACCAGCCGACTCCGTCATTTCGGAAACAGGTTTGTTGGAGAACTGGATGATCTAGCACAGGTCTCAATGGCGAGCATGAGGAAATTTATAGATAGCACAGGCTGGTTCGTTAACGAGCCAGTCTACGCTAATCGACAGAGTTGAATTGAACTGAGAGCATCGATGCAAAAATTTTTACTTTACAGGGGATCACAATGGACCAATAGGCCCCCGTGTACGCAACGGCTTCTTGCTGTGCACACCCCTTACTACCTAACCTAACCTAACCTATGTGCCAACGCAAAACCAAGTGGCCGATATTTTAACGAAACCATTGCCCAAAGATAAATTTCAACGATTTCGTTCTATGATGGGAGTTGTTGCCTTAAATAATACTAATTAATTTTTGTTTGAATTGTTAAAAAAAATTATGAATTATTTGTCTTTTAAAACATTATAAAAAGTGGGAGTGTTAAAATATTAGTTTTTTATTTGATGTTTTAAATACTTAATAAGTAAACCCTATGTTGAATAATTACTTTGCTTATTTCCTTGTTTTTTTTTTATCTCCCACTTTCTCTTCTCTTATAATATGTAAACTTAAACCTGCTTAATTACGATCTTAGTATACATCATTGTAAGCTTACTCTAAATAAAATACATTACAGTTCTTTGAAACAAGTTAAAGAAGTCAGACGTGTTTTCTCAAATTGCAACAATATTACTATATTTTCAGTTCATTGCTACAGGTGAAGAATACTCAGAATTCCACCACTATCCAGAGAAGAATTAATAGAACTTTAAGTTACAGAAAGATGAGACGCGTTCACTCTTGAAAGATTGGGACAATCCTTTCTTAGCCATGGGGGAAATTAACACTCATAAATAACGCTTGACAAACAATAATACAATTTGGAATTTATAAACATAATTGTTTATGACCCCAACGATCTCGCAAACCAATTTAGCATCGGAATATCATTTAACCATGTGCATCGGCTCACATTTCAACCCCTATCAGAAACACACATACAGAATAACGATGTGACTTATTATCGGTCAGCATCTTACAGAAGGCAATCGATATCCAGTCGTCGAAATGTAATTTTTAAATTGTAATGTTTTTTTGAAATAAAGTTTTTTTTTTTTGAAAGCTAACATAATTATTCACAAAGCAGAAATAAATAAGTTTACTATTTTAAAAAACTAAACACAAATTCAAAATAAGGGTTTAGAAATGGAAAAGGAAAACTTAGTAGCTTTGTATATATATTTGAATAATACTATCATGAAGAGGAACGCTCATCCTGACATCTTTTCATCGACTTCCTAAACAGTTCGTTCCACATGCAAAACATGTATTGGGGTGGGGGTAAAAATGAGCGAGATTTCCAATATAAAATAATAAATTTCCAGATTATTAAAAAAACAGAAGATAGAGAAGAATGTATACAAACTCAGCGAATGTTCGAGGGCATTCGAAAGACATTTTTGTTATAATTTATTATTTATATTCTGTATAATGTAGTTTTTTGATTGGTTGATTGGGAATGAAAAAAATAAAAAAAAAACACACACAACAAGACAAAAAAAGAATTAGAATATAAACTTTTTGTGGTTTCCAATTAGAAAAATTAAGGTTTTACCTACTTTTTTAGAATCTTTTTTAAATGAGACAAATATTTTAAAACCATGTCTTAAGGACTTATACAAGGTACATTAACTTCAGAAATTTCATGAGAAAATTCAAATGTTACGAACTTCTTATAGGAAGTTATTGTAATTGGTCTGATTTATCGAATTGAAAATTTTTACATTTCTTGACGTTTAAAGGTTCCTAGAATCTAAATAAAAGATTTTTAGAGAGATGTCTTTGCGTGTGTGTGTACGTACGTCCGTGCGTCCGTAGGTTCTGAAACTTTTTTTCGTCGTCCATAGCTCAAGAACCAATGGAGATATTGACTTCAAATAAATTTTGTTATACAGATAATAATGCAGAATCATGCAGAAAGGACTCTCAAACCAATTGAGTGGGTGTTTTTATTACCATAGCAATTTAAAAAAAAGGTGAGCCAATGACGCTAGCGACTTCAGTTAAATTTATATTATATATTGTAACGTGATACCAAACTACATAGTATATTTTTGGGAAAAAAACGTTTTTTTTTTGTAAATCAAAAAAAAAACTTAAAACAAATATTTGTCACCTCGAATATTTTACGAACAAAAAATGATTTTATCTCCAAATAATTGTATGCAACGAAAAATAACGTTTTTGACATCGGGTAAAATTTTGAGAAAAATCAAATTGACAGTTTTTGCACAAAAATTAAAAAATCTAAAAAAAGCAATACTAAACTTGGTAATAATTTACTTTCAACTCAAATATCTTTTCAAAAATTAAAAACATTGGCTTATCTCACAGAAAATATTGTTTTCGACATTCAGCTAATTTTTATAAAAATCCAATAGTCAGTTTTTTTTACTTAAATCTCGTTTAAAAAATAGATTTTGAAATCAAAGTATTTAATCATAGGTATGCAAAATATTTTTTTAATGTTTAATTTTTTTAGAATAATTAAACGGAATGGGAAGTTATCAGTGTGGGTCGCATCCCAGCCTCTTTTTTTTAAGTTATATTGAAAACATGTTCATGTTTAAATAACAGCTTTAATGGTCTGTTGTGATCAAGATAGTTGACATAAGTCTGAACAGACCTATTGCACCGACCGGCCATTTTATATCATCATCATCTGTCATCTTCTTTTTTGATCCATTCCATTCTAGAATCATCCGGCAGTAAATCAACACGTCTTTATATTAACCTTATTCTTAAATAAACTATTTTGCTACTTTTTGATGTCTCTGTTTAATTCTTTATTTCGTTATAAACAGCATTTTGGCGACGAGACTGAACAGAAATACCTACTATGGAGGCCGCTCAATTTAGTCAATTTCACCAGGCAATGAGAGAACTGCTACCCCAACCTGCTGCTGCTGCTGCTCCCGCCACTACAACTACCATCATCGCTGTAAATTTTGAAGTTTTCAATGCCGAGCAAGAAAATTTCCATCAATACGTCGAGAGATTCGGTAACTATTGTGCATTAAAAAGCATAACCGACGAGACAATTCGGAAGAGGACGTTCCTCAACTCGTACAACAAATGTAAATGCTTAATTGCTCCAAAAACCATCTATGAGTCGACTTACGGCGATATTGTGAAGGCATTGCAAGTTCACATTGCTCCTCCAGTAAACCAACTGGTGGGTCAGCATCGACTTCTTAAGAGGGTACAACATTCAAATGAGAATTGCGCAGAATACAGTGCTGCTCTACAAAATCTTGTGGTTGACTGCAAACTAGATTGTTCTTGTGGTAAATCCGTAGCAAATTTGTTCTTAAGAGCCCAATTTATTAGAGGCCTCAAAGACAATAACATTAGAGAACAAATGTTACAGGACGATTTAGAGTTCATTGCCATCGTGCAAAAAGCCATTGCATCAGAAACCGCGAAGCTAAATGCGCATGAAGTAGCTCAATGCCCTTCCAGCTCAACCAGTGCATCGCATACGTCTATTAATAAAATTTTAAGATCCAGACATCACGCAGATACAAAGAGGTCAGCCAGAGGTCGTTCATTTTCAAGAGGCCGAAGTGCGTCCCACGGCAGGAAGTCCAGTTACCGTGTGGATTTCGGAGACATCGGCATCAGCGATCTGTGCATCAAGTGCGGTAAAAACAATCATACATCCTCAGAGTGCAAAATTGCTTCACACAAACTTAAATGCTCGTCGTGTCAGAAACAAGGGCATGTGTCAAAAGTTTGCATTTCGACTCTAGTAAAAAACAAGAATGCTTCGTCATCGTCAAGCCAGCCAGAAACATTTCAAATGTGACAGATTTTCAAGATTGCTCCTTACAATTGAGAAGCAATTCCAGGCCAGTATTTATCAAGGCACGTACGATCCCTTTTTCCATTAGAGATAAGGTCGAACATGAGCTGTCTATGCTTGAAAATGAACGAATAATCACACCTATTGACAAAAGTGATTGGGGTTCACCTATCGTAGCCGTGCCCAAGGCAGATGGGAATGTGAGGTTATGTTTCGACTATAAAGTTGCAGTCAACAAGCAACTAACAGACTCGCATTACCCTATTCCCAGGATCGACGAATTGGTGATCAATCTCCGAAACTCCAGGTACTTTTGTAAACTTGACCTATATAAGGCGTACCTCCACATAGAAGTCGACGAAACGAGTGTCATTATACAGACAATTTTAACACACAAGAGAACCTTCAAAATGAACCGTCTAAGTTTTGGCATTAAATCAGCCCCAAGTGAGTTCCACAGAATACTTGATCAAGTTCTAAACGGTTTGAAAGGAGTTGTGTCGTATTTTGACGATATTATCGTTCATGGAGAATCACTCATTGACTGTGAAGACAATCTCATGAAATGTTTAAAAGGCTTGAAGACAACGATCTCCATTTGAACAAAGCCAAGTGCAAGTTTTTTGCTACAAAAATATCATACCTCGGATATCACATTTCCTACAAAACAATTGACAAGGATCCGAAAAAAGTTCAAGTTATCCTCGAAGCACCGTAGTACCCGTGGCATGATGGTTAGTGCGTTGGACTATCATGCCAGAGGTCGTGGGTTCGATCCCTGCCTATGCCATCTTAAGTTTTTTTCACGGGTACTGCCTCTTGCGAGGAATTGATAAATTCTCCAAGAGTAATTCTTGTCATGAAAAGTGCTTTCTCAAATTAGCCGTTCGGATTCGGCATAAAACTGTAGGTCCCCTCTATCTCTGACAACAGTACTCGCACACAGGAATGGTTGAGAGTTGTAAGTCACTAGGCCCTAGTTCTCAACGGACTGTTGCGCCACCCAATTTATTTATTTTTTATCCTCGAAGCACCTAGACCAACAAATGAAAAGGAAGTCAAGCAGTTTCTTGGTCTTGTTACGTACTACAACAAGTTCATTCCAAATCATTCAACGCTCACAGCACTCATTCGAGAGCTCCTCTGTACAGACTCAGATTTTTTCTGGTCCGCAAATTGTGAAGCTGCGTTCATCAGGCTAAAAAACCATATTGGAAGCGAACAGACTTTAGTACCATACGATCCAGCATTGCCAGTCATCGTTGCTTGTGACGCCAGCCCAGTGGGAGTAGCCGCTGTTCTATCTCACGTCATTGATGAAATAGCGAAGCCAATATGTTTTGTGTCGAGGTCCTTTCTAAATCAGAGAAAAATTACAGCCAGATTGACCGTGAGGCCCCAGCCATTGTGTTTGCGCTTGACCGACTGTACACTCATCTGTATGGCAGGAAGTTTACTCTTATCACGGATAATAAACCTTTAGCAAGAATATTTCATCAGAACAACAATTTACCTCCCATGACAGCTGCCAGATTATTGAGATATGCATCATACTTGTCTAATTTCAACTACGAAATAGTTCACCGAAATGGTGACCAAAATGCTGACTATTTCTCTAGAAACCCTGTCGAAGAGCCTCCAGCAGACGTTCATATTATTGATGAAGAAATTTCCCAGATCCAAGCTCAAACACTCAGCTTTATATCTACAGCTCAAGTAACCAGTGAAATGATCGACCAATATACACCTCAAGATCCAGTCCAAACCTTTCACAGATCATCAAGGAAATCAAAGCCGGCACAAGTCACTTGGAGGACTATACCCTACAAGGTAATATTATTTTTAGAGATTCTAGAGTTTGTATCCCCAGGGCACTGCAACAAAATATATTAGAAGAACTTCACTTTACACACCCGGGAATGAAACAACTAGCGAAACGATATTGCTACTGGCCGAACATCGACTCGGACATCGAACGAACTGTCCGCTCTTGTCAATCCTGTCAATTGAACCAGAAGTCTCCAGCCAAGGCACCTGCACACCATTGGGAGGAGCCCAAAGAGAATTTTTCCAGAGTGCATATAGATTATGCTGGTCCCAAAAATGGTAACTTCTATCTGATATTAGTAGATGCGAAATCGAAATGGCCAGAGATAAAAGTAATTTCAAAAGCCCATGACACATCAACTACCTTGAAGCTTTTGGAAGAAATATTTTCTTTCCACGGATATCCACAGTTTCTGGTTTCTGATAACGCAACAATATTCAAAATGTTCGAAAGGTTTTGCAAGGAACGGGGAATTTTCCAAATCTTCACTGCACCAGGTCACCCTGCAACTAATGGTCTCGCAGAACGGTACGTACAAACCGTAAAGCTGAAATTGGAAAAGATGCATAGTTTAAATGATCCAGTTCATATTGATAAAGTTCAACAGATATTACAATTGTTAAGAGCGACACCTTTAGCTTGTGGAAAGAGCCCAGCAGAGTTATACCTGCACCGTACCATACGAATTCGTCAGGATGCTATCCGGCCTACCAAAGAATTGCCAAGGGCTGTTCCACAACATGGGGTTCTACGAAGTCTCAAGGTGCGTGAACGCGTAACAGCTCGGATGTATCGAAACAACAAACCAACATAGGAGTTTGGCTCAGTCGTTGACAAGCTTGGTTCAATGCATTACAAAATCAAACTAGATAGTGGTCATGTATTCAAACGACACATTTATCAACTAAGACATGTAACTATTCCAGCCCCTAAGCAAATAGACCGCAGTTCCAGCAACGAAGCCAATTGTCCACAAACCTCGCACTATAACATTCGCTGATCATGACGTGATCGTGAGTCAACCAGTTGATGAACCAGTTGTTCAAGTACCAGCTACACCTGTAACAAAACCCGCAGCTGTGCCTCCACCTCCGGAGATTCAAATACCGCAACGAACAAGAATACAAACCAGGTAACCCATTAGATTGAGGGATTTTTATCTCGGTGAAATCGATTGATTCATTGGGATTGAAAAAATTATTTTTTTTGCCAGGCGGAGAGTGTTGTGATCAAGATAGTTGACATAAGTCTGAACAGACCTATTGCACCGACCGGCCATTTTATATCATTATCATCTGTCATCTTCTTTTTTGATCCATTCCATTCTAGAATCATCCGGCAGTAAATCAACACGTTTTTATATTAACTTTTTTCTTAAATAAACTATTTTGTTACTTTTTGAAGTCTCAGTTTAATTCTTTATTTAGTTTATACACAGCACATGGTCACTTATTTAAAAACTCTTTTTAAAATGCAAATACAAAAAAATCAATTATAATTGAGGAGAAAATTAAAATTGACAAAGATTTAGTTAGATATAAGAAATTAAGTTAATTTTAATTTAAAATTTGAAGTGCATTTCTTCAATGTTAAGGTTTGTTGATCTTATTTCCTAAATTAAATTCCTTAAAATTAGAATGGCATTTTCTGTAACGTGATTACTTAAATAATTAATTATTAAGGTCAACGTAAATGGTCAACGCGTTGACTCTTTGACGTAAAAATTACGTCATTTGCAGACCTACAATTAAAAACTACACAAAAATTATGTTGTATGATTGCATTGTACCAATTTTAACATTCTTTCACACACTAATAAGAAAAAAATAAAAATAACGTTGGCTTAAATAAACATTATTTTGTCAAATTGTGTGATAGTCAACGTTTTAAGCATTGACGCTGTGAACATTGATGGTGCGTTGACACAGAACATTTAAATTTTTTTATGACGTCAGAGAGTCAACGCGTTGACCCTATCATCACAAAGCCTTGCATATCTCTTTTGATTTGTCGTTTTTAAATTGTTTTAGCACTGATAATAATATACAAGAATTCAGATATTATTTTTTTAAAGCTGATTATAATTATGTAAATAACTATCTCTCTTCAATTGATTGGGAACTCAGTTTATCCGGTTTTTCTGATTTACAAGAGGTTTACTTACTGTTTATGAACATAATTGAAGACGTTTTTGCTAAATGTTTGCCTATGAAAAAAGTTTCTTGTTCTAATAAGCCCATCTGGTTTAACAAACGATTACTAAATCTTAAATCAGAAATGAAGCGTGTATACAGAAATAGTTTGAGAAATCCTTTATTGCATGTCGATTTTTGTAGAATAAGAAAGGAATATGAATTCTTAAAAAGATTTCTCTATCGTCAATATATTTTGTCTTTAGAATCTAATATTAAAAGCAATTCAAAAGCATTTTGGACTTTCTTAAATACAAAAAGAAAATCGGTTGGTATCCCATCATCTTTGAGTTATAATGGCAACACTAGTAGTGATTTAAGAGAAATTTGCGACATGTTTGCGAGTTTTTTTCAATCAAATTATGTTGCTGAACCCGTAACAAATTCGAATATTTGTATAGATAATTCTATACTCAACCTAGGAAGCCTGCATATCGCAGAAGACGATATTCTAGTTGTGCTTTCTAATCTTCAAGGGTCTAATAGCCTAGCACCTGATAACATCCCGGCTGCTTTCTTCAAAAATTGTAGATCTAATTTGCTCACTCCCCTTCCTATAATTTTTAATCTTTCTTTGTCAATTGGTGTGTTTTTGGATAACTGGAAGTACTCTTTTGTAACTCCAATTCATAAGTCCGGTTCAAAGCAAACTGTCGAAAACTACAGGCCCATTGCCAAACTTCAGTTGCTCCCCAAAATTTTCGAAGCTATTGTGAAAAGAAAAATTTACTCTGTTGTACGGAGTTTGATATCTGAGTCACAACACGGGTTTGTAAGTGGAAGGTCCACCGTAACTAATTTAGCCATCTTTACTAACTACTGCCTTTGTAACATGGAGCAACACAATCAAATTGACACTGTTTATACAGATTTTGTTAAAGCTTTTGATCGCGTTCAATTCCATATTTTGGAACGAAAATTAGCAAGTCTTGGGTTTAACTCTACCTTGTTGAAATGGATAATGAGTTACTTAACAAATAGAAAACAGTATGTTAAAATTGGGTCACATGTTTCTAAAGTAGTTGTAAATCACTCAGGAGTGCCACAAGGTAGCCACCTTGGCCACTACTTTTCCTTTTATTTATTAACGATTTGCCTAGTTGTATTTTAGATTCTTCTGGCTTATTATTTGCAGATGATTTTAAACTTTGTCGGTTAGTTAAATCACTGTCTGATTGTATGCTACTACAAGCAGATATTGATAGATTATCGGAATGGTGTGAACTCAATTGCTTACACCTTAATATCCACAAATGCTCCATCATGTCCTTTACAAGGTTAAAGAATCCTATAACATTTCAGTATAAAATATCTAGCAATGATCTTTTGCGTGTTTTGGTCAAAAAAGATCTGGGAGTGGTTTTCGATTCCCAGTTAAATTTTGCCTTGCATATGGATTTTGTAATCTCTAAATCAAATGCTATGCTCGGGTTTCTTTTTCGCAACTCTAAAGAGTTTAATGATCCCTTTACCCTAAAATCCTTGTTTTTCTCTTTGGTTCGCTCGAATCTCGAATATTGTTGCATAATCTGGTCACCTTATTATAACAAAAGTTCTTTACGCATTGAAAGAATTCAAAAGAGATTTACCAAGTATGCTCTTCGCAAAATTTACTCTAAACCAGATATGCCAACTTATGAGATAAGATGCCAACTGATTGGTTTATTGCATCTTCACAAAAGAAGAGTTTACTATTTTACAATTTTCGCAAACGATTTAATTTGTGGACATATTGATAGTTCACACTTACTTTCTTTGTTCAATTTTTATGCTCCATCTCGCTCCCTAAGACTTAGACATAACGCCTTCTTTTACATACCAAGACACTCTACTAATTATGGTTCGAATAATCTTTTAGATATTGCCGCAGTATGTTACAATCAATTTGAAGAGTTGTTAGATTTCAATATGAGTAGGAATGAATGCAAGGCTATTATTTTAAATGCTGTGTAAATATTATATATATATAAATTTAGTATAGTTATGTAAAATATTATATTGTGTTATCTACTAAAGTCTATTGTACTTGTTAGATGAATAAATAAATAAATAAATAACTGATAATCGATAAAGAGTGTAAAATTAATATTTTTCTTTCGTTTATTGATTTTATTAATATTCAAGAAAAGTACAGTTTTAATTTGTTTTAAAAATTAAAGAACATCAACCAAATAAAAATGCTTCGAAGACCCTGATTAATATTATGGACGCAGTTTTCAATAAGACCAAGTGGGCTACTTAAATACAATAGGACAATATCAGCGTACATATGTATGTATGAGTGTGTAGTTAAGCATGAATGGCAATTCAGAGAATAGAATTTGGCCCAAAATCGATCCTTGATGAACACCTTTTAAGACTGGCAAAAATAGACACAACCTGCTATCGTTCACTTAAGTATGATCGTATCAGATTTGCTGCAGAAACTGAGAAGTTAAATTGTTGTATTAGCTTGCGAATGAAAATGAGTGGTTAATTGTATCGAAGGCTTTTGAGACATCGAGCAAAACTTGGAAACTTACCTTATCGTCATCAACTGCTTGCTTTACATCTTACGTTACATGTATGTATAAGGGCACTAGAACAATCGGAGATGAACAGGGGGAACTTATAGTTCAGATTTGTTTGTTCTTCAAAAGGTAACTAACTATGTCCTATCTCTAACGATTCGTCGATCTTTATAATAAAGTCTTCCTAGTGCTGCAGAACTTATTGGAATGTCGGGAGTCAAGTGAATTTTCATTTCATATTTCTTTTCATTAGAGGGTGAAATATTTTAAAGGTCTAGCCTGAATATTTTTTCGATAAGATTGGTCTAAATTAGCATTAATATCGATAGGTTCAGAAAACATTGCATCTACTTCAATTGCAAAAATGTACGGAACAGAATGAGGGATGCATATCAAAGGGTTAGCAATAGGTTTCGTAACAACGTTCGGAATTCGACATAAATCAGAAGTAGTTAAGACCTCTGAATTCTTATTTTCAACGGAACCATACACACAATGTAATACTTTACTTTAAATTTAAATTTTATTTTTATTCGAAACATCTAAAATTTCAACATTTGTTTTGCGAATTTTATTAAAAGTTAAATCAATTATCATAAATTTTATATGAAAAACATTTAAAAGGTACCGATCCAACAAAAGTGGCCATGGAATAACTGAATCAGGAAGAACAGATTTATCAATTTTGTTAACCTTACAAAGGAAATTTGTATTTTAATTTTTCCAAAAGAACATAATTTTAAGTCCCCAAACTTTTGTTACAAGAATATTAAATACATTGGTAAGTTGAATTATATGGAAGGGCAGTTTAAAAAATCGGACTACTATATCAAATAAAGAAACGAAATTATCACACTTATGCATAGAACTATTAATTAAAAAGGTAACACTTATAGCATTTATCTCGGAAATAGGATTGTCAGCTTCCCTATTCTTGAACTGAAATTCATCTACAAGGGCCATTCGATTTGTAAGTTTTTTTTACAGTCTTTCAAGGTATGCTATTTAGAACCACATTGAAGACATGAAAATTTTTCTCGCTTGGAAGGTTTAGTTTAGTTTAGTTTTATTTCATCAATCAGATTACAATCTTTATAGACTAGATACTAAATAATATAATTGTTGGAGGCTGTATGCTTATATAAATAAATAAATTAAATAATTATTACTATAAGTTATACATTATTATTCGTAATTTTACAATTAATAAATATAAGTTTATGAAAAAAAAAAGATTAATTCTTTAAATTTATTAGGAAATTATAGTTTAATATTATTTAACAAATATTTTTTAAATAAATCTCTCGAAACATCAATATTAAAATCAATCCTATTGCAAATTAAATTCACTTCTCTAGTGCAACGCGCGATTGGTTCATTACGGCCATAATTTGTACGATGAAACTGCTCATAAAATTGAAACCGATAGCGTGTAGTTCTAGAGGGTACGTTAACACAATTAACTAATGTTAAGTGGACATACACTTAAAAAATGCCCGAAATTTGAGCAATTATAACAGAGCATTTAAGAATGGTCAAAAGTCTGTGGTTTTGTTTTAGTGACATTCGTAGCAGACTAGATCTTAATTCCTTTGTTTGACTCTCGCATCTGACTTTGCATTTCGCTATAACGATGTGATAGTTATTTAAAATGCTACACATTATATTACATATAACAATTCATCAATATTAACACGTGTTGGCTATTCTTGCATTTTTAGGATATATCCAATAACAGAGAGGTTGGTTGAACGGAAAGCGGTTTTGCGTTATTTATCTATCACTTCCGAAACTTGACCAAATAACTGAGTTGAATATAATTGGAAGAATCATTTACACGCAGAATCGGCAGCAGAAACTCTTTTGATCAAACTTCAGATTGACTTCAATCGATAAATATCATCACCATTTACCGAACCACAGGTTCGTTCAAAATGTTCTAGCCATTTACGGGCACAAACTTAATCACCAGTAAAATGAATGATGTAATGTTGTATATCTTCGAATTTTGCACCAGACAAAACATACGGAGTGGATTCTAGTTCTCAGAGCTCTAATTTTTGCATCAATATTAGCTTCTTATTCTGCTAAAGACGTTAGCCGGTTCGTGGAACTGTCTTTTGAAACATGATTGTTGTTTTAAAACTCTTCCTGAATAGCTTAACGATCTTCTTCATTATTTCTGGAATTTCCACCATCTACGGAATTGTTTTCTTGTTCATTCAAATTATTGATTTTTGTATTCGTTCGTTTTTTTTTAGATTCGTCCATTTCTTTATCGGAATTCTTTCTTTATCAAAATTTTCAGAACTATCCTACATCTGAAATTGTTAAAATGACCTTCCCAGAAATGAAATCCAAACGAAATTTGCAGTTTCAATATTTATAAATTAAATATAATAAAAGTGCAAGTGATGAGTGCAAAAGTGGCAAAGCACGAAATAGCTATACCTCCAGCCAAAAACAATGAGGTGTAGCACCTTTAAAGTTGTTGTTGTTGTTCAAACATTCAATGAAATTGACGGAATAAGGAATGGTTAAGTCTAACAAGCTGACATTCTAGTACGAATAGTACAATAATAATAAACGTTCTTATTAACTTTATTTTTGGGAATTGAATGTATCTTAAAAATAATATTTTAGACAAACTAATTTATGTTTTTTTAAAGATAAGAATAACATTGAAATTAAGTAAGTTGATAACAGGTATACTCTTACAATTTAAATAGTTAAGGTTATGCAATAATATATATAAGATTTATCTTTGCGACTCTTAGTGTCCGTTTATATATATTTTCACACATTATAAACATTGTAGAAATATTCTAAAAGCATGTTATCATTACCGAAAATATCCAGGGGAATTTAATTGTATTACGAAGAAGACTCACGAATAACGGTAGGTAAAATGGTAGGGACATTCGAATTCCAAATATAAAATATCTCTAGATATTTTCTATGGAACTAACTTTTTTTTAAATATGTTTGTTTGTCAACCTGGATTCTCAAACGGTTTCTCCAGAGAAAATAAAACGTTTTAATTTAAACAGATTTAATCGATTCTAAAATTGATATTAGTGTAGTTTGGTTTCATTTTAAGAATCAAAGAAGTATTAACAACACATTTTTGAATTTGTTTCTTCTATGTAAAAGAAGAAAATAAAACCCGAAAATACAAACAAGACTCTCACAAATGTCGGTTCAAAATATACAGACGAGACGAGACCGAGACGAGACCAAGACGAGACCTAGACGGGATTGAGACGAGATAATACTGAAAGGAGACCGAGTTTACATCAAACTTGTGTCCAAATTTTCGAGAACAATAAATCGAAATAGTTAGGCACTACTTTTTTTCATGTTTCAAAAAACTTGCATAAATTTCGTTTAGATCGACTGAGAGATTTTCAACTTATAGTGGTCACCACTTCAAAAAACATAATGTAAAAACACGCATTTAAAGTCGTATACTTGGTTTACGAGTTATTCGATTACTTACAACTATTAATTTATTTCTGAGTCATATAATAGTTCTTAAGACGTTGTAAAATCTTCCAAAATATCAATTTACTGCTGCCTACTTTCGCACGTTTCCTGGAGAGATTTAATCGAAAAAAAAACAATAACTCTAAAAATACGAAAAACACGAAAAGTATTGCTTCAAATCATTCAATTCGTTTAGAAACTTCAACCTAACTTTAAGAAAATGCAAGCAAATTGTGTGAAAAATTCTGACCACCGCACAGAGGAGTATTCGACCCCAAAATCGGGTCATAAGTGAACGGAAAAAAAATCGCGTTCGACCCGTTAATTTTTGCTTTTCCCATTTCTCAATACCCATTCTAACTTAAACCGATTTTAAATGATAACTTTTGACCCCCTATTCACCAAGATCTTAGTCTAAATCTAGTCTATTTTATAAGCTCACGCTACATAAGTCTATTTTGTGTTCTAATCATTACCACTGCAGTCTGTTTTTTTTCTTATGATTTGTGATATTTGTGAAAAAATTCTAATGGATGTCCAAGGTTAAGGTATGTACTTTATTTTAGTATAGAAATTTCCATATATTTTTTTGATAAAGTGTTAAAAATTGAGATGACAAGAATGCATAGAAAAACATAAAAATGTATGTAATTTTCCGCATAAAAAAAGGTGTTTTTGTTATAGTTCCGGGTACGATCGGGCAAAAATTTTTCTTCTATATTTAACTGTAAATCTTTGCCATCCTATGCACATAAAAAAAAGTCACCCATCTTGTCACATTTTTTTAATGTTTTTTTTTATTTTTGTGGTATTTTCAGTCTATTTGCCCTTTGATTTTTAAAAAAATATGATTATTATTATGTTTGTTTTGTTTGACCTGAAATATTAACAATTTTTATAAATTTCATGCATAAATTAGTAAAATGAATTAAGTTAAATAGACAAAAAAAAATGAATTCATTTTTTTTAATTTAACCCGAAAATTTTTTTCAGTGTAACTTTTTAATGCATCATAAGCTACAGAATAATGTTTTAGGCCGATTCCAATGAGAAAAACATACAAAATATTTTTGACCGGATTTGGAGGTCAAATACTCCTCTGTGCACCGCATTATGTCGAGAATAGCCATTGTCAGCATGAATTAGTGGTCAACTTAAATAGGGACAGTTCATATTGCACCACCTGAACCTTACCAAGCGCATTGCTCAGGTAAGATGTGACACAATTATAGTCGTGTTTTCTTTCCACGCTTGCCCTTTCTTTTAAATAGAATTGTGTATAAACAAGTAGAAATAATGTGAAATCAATAATAATAAATAAAGTATCTATCAACTATATGTTGTTTTTATTCCGCCAGCAAAACATATTACACCACCCCTAACCCCATAACGCCGACTGTAGACAAACTGTCAAATAAAATATGATTTTGAAAAGGATACTAAGTAACAAACTTACACATTTAATAAAAGTGTGTGATAACAAATGTGAGTCTCCTGGTTTGTTCATTAATATTATCATAATCATTTCACCGTTCCTCTTAAAACAACTAATTTAACAAAATAAAGAACAACGAACACTCACCTGATTGTAAAGAACATTGGCCGAAATACGAACATTGGCAAAGCGTATATTTTAGCCATAATAACTACGAAAAACACATATAAGAGAACTTTAATAAGTCCAATTATAAGCTCTGTATACAAAAGAAATACAGCCTTGTTTTCCCAAGAATTTTCTGTTTGCATTTCAGCAGCATGTAGCAAATATTTAATTCCTATGTTTGCTATTACTGTCAATAGTATCCCGTATTCAAATCCAAACACTAGCTGTACAGTCGGTCCACGATTTATTGTTGAAGTGTATGCATGTTGAAGAAGCCAATAGTCCATAAAACCCAAAATCACTAGTAAGCTTAAAACTCGCACATGAAATACCAATCCTAAAACTGGACTGCGTTCCATCTGCAAACAAAAATGGAAAAGCAATGTTATATTTCACAAAATTGTAATAAATTAAATATTGCAATGATTTAAGGTAAAAAATATGGTAAAACCCGTTTAAGAGAAACGACAAAAAGTCAAAGTCAAAGCCGGGTTTTCACATAAGCGAACCCCACATAATTGAAAAAATGTCACCTAAGCGGATTAAAAAATTCCATTAAGTAAAGATGTATGCTAGAAACAATTGTATTTTACTTGTGGAGCTGCCTGGAAAAATTAAAATAAAATCGTTTGACCAACAATGATCAAGCAACAAAAAAATAATTTATACAATAGCAAAAACTAGTCATGTATGTGGAATGAATATAGGAGTTCATAGGTAGTATTACATACATATGTATTATATTTAAATAAATTGTATTAAATCACATGTGAGTTTTTGTTTTTTAATTGACTTGACATTGTGCATAGCAAAAATTGGCTTCATTATTAAACACTTATTCACATTTTTGAATACAATATTGTTAGTTCTATGAAGAAAAAAATAATCTCACTTTGTTTTTAAAAAAAGACATACATTTTTGTATGTGACAAGGATTTAAAATGGAAATTCGTCATTTTATGTTCGGTTCATCTAAGATTAGCTCTATTAGAAAATTACTTAGGAACCTAGAGTGGTTTTCAAGCTTCTTTGGTTTCTAAAATTGCAAAATTTCCACATCTGAATGATTTTCAGATGCAGATCTATTAGCATCAAGCTCTTCGAATTTTAGCGCTGTCTCATTTATTCACCCCTATCATAGAGTCCCTCGTAGCGAGTCCCCGAAAATTTTGTTACGCTACGAATACGAATACATTTACATCATAAGCCCCGAACGAAATCAAAAAAGCATTGCCACACAGAAATAATAATTTCGGAGTGTCAAAATCAGCTGATTTGCGTCAATATAAGAAAAATAAATAAAAGCTCGTTTTTTATCTTTCGATTTAGTTCTATTTGTTTTTGTCTTTAAAAATGGATAATATTGCCGATGCAATCTTTGCAATAAATGAAGAAAATACACGAAGACGACGAACACTAAAAATGCATCGCAACATTTTAAGGGATGCTTTTAACCCCTTGGATCTTGATGATTATTTTCTTCGTCTAATGTTTCTACTTCTTCGTCAAACCAGCTTTCCGGAAAAAGTTCTTTATGGTCAATCTGCTCACCATCCACATGGCTCTTTTCATCATTTTTAACGCAATCAGAACATTAATTCTTTTTGACAGTCACTGACTAACCTTCGAGCCGATAAGATCGATCTCAAGTGACAGTGCGTTGATTTTCTGCGTTGTGCATTCAAACATAACCGGTTTTACCCTTTGTTTTCATTCTATATTTCTTTTCGCTTATACATATATTCATTGTGGTGTTTTTTTTTATTTTGACTGTGCGGCTCTTGTTTAACTAAAAATGAGGGCCTCCGGGCCGAAAAGATATGGAAATCAATTTTCGCTTCTTGCGGAAAACGATTATCCATACGAACAAAACCCATCAAAAAAAAAACAAAAATCAGCATCATCCATATTTACAGACCAATACCCAGAATTACCTACTACTTCAAGTTTTAAAAATTCAAGATTTGTAGTTATTTCTCCTACTGATAAAGAAAAACCAATCGTCTTTAAACCCATTTTTGCTAAAAAGCTATAGAAAGTATTAGTAAAGAGTTTGAGCACGTTTCGCAATTACGGGATGGCAACTTGCTCGTTCTTGTAAAACCTAAAAAAAAAAGCGGGAGATTTTCTAAAAGCCAAATCACTAGCAGGCATGTGCCCCATTTCAGTGAAACTTCACGATCAATTAAATTCGACCAAAGGTGCAGTCTTTGCACCATGTTTAATCAATGTCGCTGAGAGCGAAATTATAACTGAAATGAAATCGCAAGGAGTGACGGATGTCTATAAATTTAATAAAACCGAAAATGGCTAACAATAACCATCAGGCCTTTTATTATTTACGTTCGATCTATTCAATCTACCAAAATCCGTAGAGATTGGATTTTACAAGGCTAAGGTAACGGAATATATTCCAAACCCTATGCGTTGCAAAAATTGTCAACTCCTCGCTCACACATCGAAACGTTGCACTAGTGATCCCACATGTGTTAACTGTACCCTTCCAACACATTCACCAGAGATCTGCACACGCACCATGTGCGCTTTCTGTAAAGCCCCACACCCCTCCTCATCCAAAGATTGCACGGAATACAAAATCGCCAAAGGAATTATTACAATTAAAACCATACAAAAATGTTTCATGTCTGAGGCTAAACGCATTTATGGACAACAAAATCCAAAACCACAAACTACAATCTCATCAACTGACTCATTTGCCACAAGAACCATACACCAAAAAAGTCCTTCTTCTTCACACAACCAAAACGAAACAAATAGCTTATCAGCTAATAAACCCAAACACTCAACACAATCTTTCGAAAAAACAACATCAATAAACCCTTCTTCATCTGTCCTCAACATTTTACTATCAAAAAATCAACAAAACGAACAAGAATCCACTAAAAATACAGTTAAAAAAAAACACCATCTAAAAAGACCAACAAACAATCTCAACACCCAACAATATTAATACTAATACCCCCTCTCCTATATCTAACTTGACTTCAAGCCTCATTCATAACCAAAACTACTTTATGGACACATCATCTATGGATGATGATGATCCTTAAAAAATAAAACCACATTCTAACAGAAGCAGCATTTCTCGACGTGCGACATGGGCAGAGGTCATTTCATTCCCTGTTCATGTCGCACGTCCGGAAGTGCGGCTCCAGAATAGACACCAGCTTCACATAAACCAAATCATTCAACACAAAACGTCTTCCTTTTGCACAATATATATGCAAAAAAAGAAAAAAAAAAGTATATTGTGTATAAGGTTTTCTTTACTTTGATATGGTAAAAATAATGCAATGGAATTTAAATGGTTTTTTTAATAATTTCCATGAGCTGCAATTATTAATTAAAGATCAACACCCATCAATCATTTCACTTCAAGAAACTTTAATACCAAACCACTCAGATTCAACAAAATTTAAAAATTACTCACCTAAGCAATATTAAACATATTTCCATAATTTACTAGCAAACATCACAGCTAAACAAGGAATTGGCTTTCTTGTACACAAATCAATTTCCCATAAACCCATTCAAATTAATTAAAATATTTCCGCACTTGCGATTGAATTAGAATTGAAAATCAAAGTAACAATTATTAATGTGTATATACGACCAGACCAAACATTTTCTTCTTCAAATTTAGAAAACATTGTCAATGTAATCGAAACCCCTGGTGACTTTAATTGCTGGAGCCCTCTTTGGGGTTTTTCTTGTAGCAACACTAGAGGCAAAATATTTGAAAATTTTCTAACAAACACCAACTTTATACTTCTGAATAACGGAAGTCCGACCCACTTTTCAATCCACAAAACTTTAACTCCTATTGACTTAACCTTAATTTCACCACAATTATACCCATCGACAACCTGGTCAAATCTCTCCGATTTATTATAGTAGTAACCATTTCCCAATCGTGACAAATATAACCCTAAAATAAATCCAACTGATGCTAACCTTGTCTGCTACCGCAAAGCCAACGCGTATTTTCGTAAAGCTGCCAAATTGGCTCCCTCAATCTTCAGCTTAAAAATTATGGTCGGACATTAAGACCCTCACTGGGAATTATAGTCCATATATGTACAATAAATATAATTAAAACAGATTCAAATACACTTCCTGCATCCTCAGATATAGCAAACTGTTTCGCGAGTTGTTGGGCTAAACACTAAACAGTCAGATGATAGCAGTTTCCCTCCAGAAGCCAAATAGACCTCTCTACAAATAATTCCATCTTCTACAAATATCTCGAACTCCGCCAATTTTATTGAATCGCCAATTAAATTAATTGAATTGGAAAACTGTCTATATCTAGTCAAGGGCAAAACACCGGGTTTCGATCGCGTATCGTACCCTATTCTTAAAAATTGTCCGCTGAAGCTTCGCATTTTATCCCTATATAAGAAAATTTTTGATAATGGTACTATCACAGATAATAATTTTATAAAGATGTCTCATCCCTGCAGGAAAAAATGAAACATTTTTTTCCCTTAACAGACAAGCCTTAACAGACAAGAGCTTTTAAAAATAAAGCTGAGAAAGCTCTTATTGCCTTCCATATTTTCTTTTTCTTTTTAGAAACTTTTCTCTTCTCTTTTGTCATTTTGTTTGCCAATGAATACAAAAACAAAGTTCGGTCCATTGGAAACAAATGTAAACAACCCTATTTTTTACAAGAAAGTATATGGGAGTTGATGTAGGTTATGTCTGTATCTGGTTTTTTTATGCGCGTTTTGGTGCGTAAAAGAAGAAAAGGCGATAATTTTTGTTTATTTTTTTGTGAATGTTAGATTGTTAGGTGTCCGGTAAGGAGAATAGAAGAAGTTGCTTGTGTATTGATATATGAAAATTGTGTGGGCAAGTAGGGACAAGTGAATGTGCACATGACTTGGTTTCTGTGTTTTCTATTTTTAACTTCCCATAGGAAGTTATTGTAATGGGTCCGATTTGTCGAATCGAAAATTTTGACATTTCTCGACGTTTCAAGGTCCCTAGAGTCGAAATAAAAGATTTTTAGAAAGATGTCTGTGCGTGCCTGTGTACGTACGTCGTCCATAGCTCAAGAATTTTGAGAAACATCAAGTTAAAAGTTTCCTTACAAAATATTAAAACATTATCTACTAAAACTTAGTAAATATTTACTTTCGACTCAATTATGTTAAAAATATTGGCTTCAAACTAATTTTATCTCACAGAAAATATTGTTTTCGATATTCAATAATTTTTTATAAGAATCCAACAGTCCGTTTTTTCATACAAAAAAATCTACAAGTACGCAACATGGATGAAAAATGATGGTCTGTTATCGATATCTCGTGAACGATAGAAGATATTGACTTCAAATTAATTTAATTCATCCAATTTGTATTTGTTTATATAAGAAATAAAAACTTTTAAGAAATGCTACTTAAATTGGTAAACATTGATTTTCTTATGTGTATTGGAAAAATTAAGTTTTCCTTCGGCTTTTTCCAATACACATAAGTAAATATTCATTGGTCAATACATTATCTTTCAAAATTGATTTTCGACTCAAATATCTTTTCAGAACTTTGAGATATTGGCCTTAAACTACTTTTATCTTTTAAAACATATTGTTGTCAACATTCAGTAAAATTTTGAAAAAACTCGAATTGACAGTTTTTGTACAAAAAATTAAAAACCTAAAAAAAATTAAACAAAAGTTGGTAAAAATTGTTTTTCGAAGTAAATATCTTTTCAAAAATTTGAGGTTATGGCTTTAAACTAATTTTATCTTATAAAATGGAATTGACAATTTTTTACAAAATATAAAAAAAACCTAAAAAAAATAATAAAAGTTGATAAAAATTGATTTTCGACTCAAATATATTTTCAAAACGTTGAGATATTGGATTTAAACTAATTTTATCTTTCAAAAAATATTGTTGTCAACATTCAGTAAAATTTAAAAAAAAAATCGAATTGACAGTTTTTTTATTAAAAATAAAAACCTTAAAACACATTACTAACAAATCACAACAACAAATACATAACAGGCCCCTGAAGAAATCAACGAGCGCATCAAAGGGTTTTATGTATTTCGATGGGGGTGATAAAATGCAACAACAAATAACGTACGTTACCGCGAACAAGTACCGAGCACAACAGAGGGTTGAATGTGCAACAACAAACATACGTTTGTTCCGAAACAGGTCAATGATATTTTTTAGAAAAGCAACAACAACCACATTGGTTGTGACTGAAAACTATGAATAAAGAAAATATTAACGATGGGACCGGAAATAGAAATTTTTTTACCGAAGTTATCTTTTAAATAATAAAAAAAAAAGATCAGTTCTTTGCAAACTAGAAAAAAAATATTATTTTAATTGTTGACTCATTATGTACAATGAGGTACATATGTACATGTGCATTGTACATGGGTACCTCATCATCCAATTGACACCAGTCAACAACACTTCATTACGTTTAAAAAGATATAAAACTGAAAAATGCATTTGTGGAGATTTTAGAAAATTAAAGAAAAAGATGAATTTATTAAAAAAAAAAATCCAATTGAATGCACGCAGCTAGCATTTACATATCCGATTATACGAACTCGAGCTATAAAGACAACCTTGTCCTTGCTTTGTTTCTATTTCCAAAGACAACTGTAAATATTTTTTTTTCTCGTCGTCGACAAGCGATCAACTCTCCTGCATTTGTTTTCAACGCATCACCACCAACCACACCACACCACAAAAAAACCAAAATAAAACGAGTTTTGTTTTCATTTGTGAAGAATGATCATGGTGTATTATGTGTGTCTGTGCATTAGGATTATGAGAGGAAAAGAACATACAAAAATGATTTCAGTTTTTTCTTTGCCTTAGTTTTCATTCATAGGAAAGAAGACGAGTTAAAGCTTTTTGAAAAAGCTCTTTTTTTTGGTTGATTTCAGTTTTATATATCATTTCTCGCCATAAGGGTGAGACATCTGTATAAAATTATTATCTGTGGTACTATCCCACAAGCATGGAAAATAGCAACTATCGTACCACGCCGAAAAAGAACCTTCTCCAACAAAGTGGGTATAGACCAATATCCCTGCTTCCTTGTATAAGAAAAATATTGTAAAAGATAATTGCTTAAAGATTACAGTGGTTTATTGATAACAACAATTTAATTATTAACAATCAAGTGGCTTTTAGACATGATCGTAGGACAACAGATGCCCTCTTTACATTGACGAATATATAGCGTTATCATTATCAACAAAAAATCACATTTCAATTTTATCAATTGACTTTGAAAAAGCATTTGGTAAAATTGGAATCCACGTTGTTTTAAATAAATTAATGAATTGGAAAATAGGACCGAAGATTTTCGGATACATCCGATCGTTTTTAACTAACAGGAAATTTCGTACTAGAGTAAACTAAGTTTACTTAACTTTTGATGAACTTAAGAATGGTATACCCCAAGGTTCACCACTCTCAGTGGTTATTTTCATTATAGCTTTCAATGAAATTAGTGACATAATGTCCAAATATAGTCCAATTATTATAGTAAGTTCACCTCGGAATTCGAGATACCCAGCTGTAAGTCTGTAAATACTTGTATATTGACACCCTAAAAGTTGTCTCAAAACCTACATATGGTAGGGTGTAAGCAACTATTAAATTTCAAGGTCAAAGGTCACAAAAATCGTTTTTTTGAGCTTTTTTGGAAATATCTCATTTCTTATGGGTTTTTTGCTATTTGTATTTATTATCAATATTGTAGAATACAAAATAGAAGAGATAGAGAGCGGAGAGCGCACGGTCACAGCATCACTTCAGGTCAACCGGTGCCTCCGTTCGAAAACGCGCCATATGTAGTTGATGAACTATCGATAAATCAATGATTATAAATATTTGTCAATTTTTATTAACTATTATATTATATTTTATCATTTTTTTCCTAACTTATCCACTTTTTATTCAGTATTAATTTATTTAACAACACTTACCTGCCCATGTAATTGCAGAATTGTTAATGAAAATATAGGAATTATATTTGAATTTTAACCTAATCAATATTAATAACTTCTTACATGATGAAAAAAAAAAAACAAATAAATTATGAATTAATCTTTTTATTAAAAAATATCATTAAATACATTTATTTTTATTGAAAGTAATAAAATGGAATAAGAGGTACAAAAACTACAATTTATAATTTTAATCATCTTCTTCCTCTTCATCGTCGTCTTCTAGCTGCTGGTAAATTTCAAACTGGTCTTCATTATCGTCTTCAACTACATTTGTCTCAAGTTCTTCCATGATTTCGGGGTCAAAGGTTCCATCTTCGTTAATGTCGCTCTGATATGGTAGAGCATTGAGACAAGCTTTCCCATTACATTGGCCACAAGCTAAAGAGCATTGCAAGCACGCTTTCCTGCAACCGCATCGCGAACCACAACCACTCTTGCAGTTGCAGAAAATTGTATTTAGCAAATCTTCTGGTACAGGTGGTAAAATTGTCATGATAGGCTCCAGAAAATCGTTTCGCATACGGCATACGGCAGCCATAATTGCATGGCTTAATGAAGTACATTTTGTTTTTAAATGATCAATTTGTCCTTTTCTGTTTTTGATGATGACTTCTTCTAAGAAATGTAATAAAGTTTTTGGAATTTCTTGATTAACATTATCCAACGTTTTACTAGGAGGTGGATAAGATTTAGTTTCAACTATAGATGTTCGGATATCTTCTCCAATAATTGCTGCTGCAGCTTCTACAATTCTTAGCCTTTCTGCTTCAGGATCTATTTTTTTACTTTCGCACCAAGCTTTTGATAGAATATTAGCTTGTGCATCACGGAAAGAAATGATCTTGAAAGCTCCAACTTTCTTCGTAATTAAGATATCGGTTAAGTACTTCTGTTGTAATCTTGTAATGATAGTTTTATCATATGGCACA
The DNA here is from genome assembly GCA_951509635.1 of Eupeodes luniger. Taxonomy (NCBI): domain Eukaryota; kingdom Metazoa; phylum Arthropoda; class Insecta; order Diptera; family Syrphidae; genus Eupeodes; species Eupeodes luniger. The sequence continues at coordinate 181,656,697 of OX608073.1, read as the reverse complement.
TACCCTGTCAAGACATCTTTAAGCTCTTTTAGTGTGAACTGAGAATCATTATTATTTTCGATGTAATTGAAAATCTCTAACATAGCTTCTGTAACTTGATTATCTTGACGAGGTTTCTCAAGAGGCGATGATGATGATTTATTTGAAAAATTTGTAAATTAAGCAGCATGGTACTTCGCTTCAGCAGCGATCAAATCAAACTGTAAAATTATACGACTTTTCACCAATTCTCCAAAATCATCCCTACGTTCTTCTGCTTTTTTGATAACAGTATCTTTAAACTCAAGAGTACTCACATTTTTTATCTTACGCCTTTTTTTCACTTTTCTTTTTCTCTGCAACCTCATCAGCAACTTCGCCACAAAATAAACATTGATTCTTAAAATCAAACACTTCACCTCGTTTTTTACGGAGTACTAATGGAGAAGTTATAGTTTCTCCTTCTTCTTGTTTCCGTTTTGCTGCTTGGATACAGTTTTTACTAATGTAAACACTTCGGCACTTTTCATGCACTTTAACAGAGGTTACTGATTTTAAATAATCAATTTTTCCGTCGTTTCGTTCGACACTTGCAGTTCGTAGAGTTTTCATACCGCGCACTACTTCAACAAGCGATTCACCTCCCGAATCTGACTTATTACATAGAAAACACAAATCAGCCATAGTTCTTGAAATTGTACGTCCATAGTTTACCAAGATACAATTCAAACTGAAGGAAAGAGAAGACGGTCGTCTCGTAACTATACAATACAAATGAACATCTGTCCCGACTGGCTAGAAAGGTCCGTAGTGTATAATAGGGGCCCGTATAATTCCCAGGTATAATTTTCGACGTAGTGGAAGAATTTTAAAATTTACAAATTTTAAAGAGGCACTAAATTATTTTCTATTTAAAATGTCATTAGTGTAAATGGGAATATAATTATATTATGATTTAAGTTTTTCTCTTAATTATTTTTTAATTTTAGTAAACGGTTATCAGTATTATTGAATAGATATAGATTTAATGCATGAAGAAAATGATAAAGTATAATATTATAGTTAATAAAAATTGACAAATATTTATTACCATTGATTTATCGATAGTTCATCAACTATATATGGCGCGTTTTCGACCGGAGGCACCAGTTGAACTGAAGTGATGCTGTGACCACGCGCTCTCCGCCCTCTATCTCGAAAACGGTTCACCGTATAAAAAATTTTGTTAAACAAAATTTGTAGAGAATTTTGTATTCTACAATATTGATAATAAATACAAATAGCAAAAAACTTACAGGAAATGAGATATTTAAAAAAAAAAGCGTAAAAAAACGATTTTTGTGACCTTTGACCTAGAAATTTAATAGTTGCTTACACTTTACCATGTGTAGGTTTTGAGACAATTTTTAGGGTGTCAATATAAAAGTATTTACAGACTTACAGCTGGGTATCTGGAATTCCGAGATTCTTACCTAATTTAAGCTTAAATGACTGGACTAATATCAAACGGTCCAACATTCCTTGTATGCAGACGGCTTAATTATTCTTCTTAAATGTAAAGAAATACCAAAAGTTGTCGAAATTTGTTCAAATATTCTTTATGAAATAGATTATTGGTCCAAATATTCAGGATCAACTATATCAGTGACAAAAAATAACATTCTACATATACATAAAAATTATTAACGTAAATTTTAAAAACATTGACATTTGTAACTTTGAATATTTAAATATACTTGGTGTCATTTTTGACAGTAAATTAAGTTTTAAGTACCATTGTACATATCTAAATCAAAATCTTGCTACCAGGACAAATATAATAAAATACCTTGCAAGTAAATATAGTTGCTCTCACATCAATACTGTTATACGAATTTTAAAATGTATTATATTATCAAAAATCGATTATGGTCTAGCTATTTACGGTAAATGCTCAAAATCTTGTATTCAACTTATTTAACCAGAATATCATGCAGCAATACGACTGGCACTCAGAGCTTTTAGAACTACACCGATCATGAATATGTTGACCGAATCTGGCCTCGTGTCCATCGAACATAGACAAGCCTATGTTACAGATCATCTAATGAACAAAATAACAACATCGACCAATTCACCGATAACTCCAATAATTAAAAAAACTAACAAACGCAAAAAAAATACCTAAATGTCCTTCAACAATTCACAACGTCGTTTCGTCTTCAAAGCTCCTTGACTTTCAAATCACCTTCAACGCAGCAAAAGAATAGTCATATCCACCATGGTTTCTTTCACAAAACTCAACTCAATGGAGCAATTACCAAAACCACTACACAAATATTAATCCAGAAGGCCAATCGATTTTATATCCAACAAATTGCTCTGAGATCATGATTCGGTGTTTTCTACGACTCCGAATGGGCCACTCAAATATCACCTACAATCATCTGCTGGAACGAAGATGTCACATTTTTTTTTTTTTTTTTTTTTTAATTCATTTTTATTAATTCATTCTTAAGACTATCTTAAAGCTAGACAAAAATTCATAAAACTAGCCTAATTAACTATAACTTACAACTAACTTACTGGTCCCATACGGACACTCTAAGTTAAACAATAATACTTAATGCTAATGCCTTTCGGCCCTAAGATCTATTTAACTTCAAATCCATTTTATTTATTTTTTGTATTCATTAGAAAATTTCAAAAAAACTAATATCAATATCCTTTTTTTATTTTTACTTAAAAACTACTTAAAATAAGGTCCTTAAAATAAAACTTAAAGCTAACTAAAACTACCTATTCTACCTATAAACTACTTAAAACTAGAACAACCACAGCAGCAAATCTAACTATCTAACGTTTTTTGTTTTTCATATTTTGTTATCTTTTTTTTTTTTTTTATTTTTGTATCTATTTTTTTTTTTTTTTGATTTTTTCTTGTATTTTTTGTGTATACTTTTTTTTGTATTTTTTTTTGTGCCACCATGCCTATTCTACTTAAAACTAAACCCTAAAACTATAAAACAAGTATGTAAGCCGGCCAAGGCTTAAAACCCCATCCCGACTACCCACTATCAAGTGCCGATTGAAGCCACCAAAACTGGTTCTCCTGCTTCACCCTATCAGTTCGGTCCCGTTCGGACACAGCCCTACTGAACCGAAGGAGCTCTGCTCCGCCTTGTGCCATGACGTCCCGATTGTACAGGAGTCGCCTATCCACGGTTCGTCGTCTGACGTGGTAGATTAACGGAACTGCCAATCTATCCTGTATCAGACCGCATCTATCTAAGAAGAGGAATGTTTCTGGTGGAATGAAGCCGCTCAAGCGTGCACTCTCAAAATACTCATCGTTCGGATAGAACGCCCCAAAAATTAAATTGTTGGTCGAAGACATAGCTCTTGCAATGTGACCTCGAACGAGTTTTATCACGAAATTGTCAATTCTGTTGATTCGCGCCCCGTTTTATAGGACCTCGTTGGAATAGTAATGCACGTAAGAAGATTCGACTGTTCGATATAAGCCGGTACAGCATCGTAAACACTGCCGCTCGAACACCCGGATCTTCTCCATCTGGGAAGGGGCAACGTTGAACCACACAGGACAACCATAAACGATCATCGGCCGTATGAGGGCCATGTAGCAATTAACCTTCACTCTGGGGTCAAGCCGTTTCGTCAGAGCGAAGGCTCCTCTGGCCCTGGTCAGAGCAGCATTTATATGTCTGTCGAAATATAAATACTGATCTAACCAGATACCGAGGTACTTCACTACACTTTTGCTCGCTAATGGCTGCCTGTGAAGATCAACGATGACCATCTTGCGCCAATTCTTGCACGTATCCCTCGTGGCCCTAGCCAACGGAGTCCGGAACAGAATTGTCTCCGACTTCTGGACATTTATTTTCAGTTTCCAGTCGTCGCAATATCGCTGAATCTTGTCGAAATCACGCTGCAAGAGAATTCTAATAACCTCAACCTTTCGGGCCGTTCTGTACGCAATTAGATCGTCGGCATACGCAATTGCCTTTGTAAGACTACCTATCAGATCGCTGGTGTAAATGCTGAAGAGAATCGGCGAATTCAGCGCTCCCTGTTGAAGACCATTTTTAATTAAGAATGTTGTGGTAGAAGTTACATTGCCACTTTTGACAACAAACTTTCTACCGTTAAGCATATCATAAAGTATATACAACAATGGCTTGCTTATGCCAAGCCTGCTCAGTTTTAGGTAAAGACCTTCTAACCATACGGTGTCAAAGGCCTTTTCCAAAATCAACCAGAACAGCACCTGTGCATTGTTGTTTTGATTTATTCCATTGGATATCAGAAACGAGTTTAGACGCAGCATGAATTGTGTCATAACCCGCCTTGAACCCGAAATGTTTATCCGGAATTATTTTGTTGTCCGCAGCCCACTTAGTCAGAGCCCTATTGATTATCTTTTTGAAAACTTTGCTGATGCTCGGAAGAAGACTTATCGACCGAAGATTTGACGGGTTGGAGTTGTCCTTTCCCTTTTTCGGGAGAGGATGAACCACAGCGGTCTTCCAATGCCCTGGATAATATGCATTATTCAGTGCATTATTGAAGAGTGTGGTGTAAATGTCAATTGCCTCCATCGGTAAATGTCTTAGTACAACGTTGGATATACCATCGACACCTGCTGCCTTTTTATTTTTTATTGAGTTGAAGATGAGCTGAAGCTCAACCTTCGTTACTAACAAGGAACTTGGTCCCGTTTGCTCGGCGATTATGGCATTTGCCAAGGAATCGTCATTGAACCGCACGAAACCGTGGATCTCAGATCGCCATTGTGTTATATCATTTCGAAGGTAAAAATGATTAAGTAGGGCTCTGTTTTCCAGGTCGTGGTTGGGGCGAATGCTAGCATTCACCTTGTACACTTGCTGGAAAGCAGCTCCCACCGCCTCCACTTTTTCCTTCGGATCTTCAATTATAAAAAAGTCATCGTCAAAGATGGCTTCTTCTGGATCTATTTGCGCTGTCCTGAGTACGTCTGTGTTCTCGTCAGTTCTTTGAAGTTTCAGACACGGAAGGTCATCGTCGTTCTTTTTCCTGAATATCTTGTTGATTTTAGGGAACATACTAGGGTCACTGGACTTAACTGACCGGATCTTGCGGTCCCAGTACTTGTTAATCGATAACCTGTAGTTCTCCTTAATCAACAGATTGACATTTTTTATTGACGACTTCAGTGTCCTAACCTCCAAGTCGTGTGGGTCTGTAAGTCGTCTGTACAAGTTTTTGAGTCTTGTCAGTAAGCCACTCTTGTGCTTACGTAGTGCGTCAATAGTCGCGTTTCTGTAAGCGTCCATTTGGTCCCGTTCTTTGTACTTTGGTATTGTCCGTTAAATCGTTCGTTTTATTGTTTCGTCCATTTGTTGTAAATGTTGGTCAATTTCTGTATTTGTTAGGTTTCTGTTGTTTGGTGGGGCTATGTCACTCGAACGAAGTTCTCTCGCTAAGGCGTTGGTGAAACGAGGCCAGCGCATCTTACTGTAATTGTAAGAGTGCGTTGCAACGTATTCCTCCAACTTCAAGCATTCGTTCGGTATCTGCATTACAGCAGCCAGTCCGCAGTGATCACTGTCGTACTCGACTGTCTGTAAGCAGCTTCGAGGGTGATTACCCACTTTGCCTGTAACTGTCAGTCTTGTGTCGTACAGCAAAAGATCCAGAAAGGAGCCGGTTCTTGGATACGATGGCTTTTCAGTAGCCAGCAGGTCGACGCCATATTCAACGCTGTAAAGATCCATCAAATTAAAAATATGGTTACCTCTGGGATTACTATGTTGATGTCCCCAATCTTCATGTTTTGCGTTCAAATCACCGGCCAAGATAAAATAGTTTTCTTCCAAGATCAGTTTCAGTTCCCTAAAAAGAATCTCGAGTTCTGAAGCAAAGTAAGTAACCTGCGGAGCTCCAGCCGCATAAGCCGCAATCATATACATCCGCTTCCCTTGAGTAAGAGAGATGCATACAACGCAAACTTCTAGCGTCTTGAGCTTTCGCAATTCATTGTTGTAGTAGGGACTGTAGTCTTTCAACAATTGGAACATATTGGCTCTTCGTTCAATCCTAATCAGTGAATTTACATTCACAGCTAGGACTTTTAGGCGCGTCTCCGGCAGCGCTCCCATTATGGTCTAAATTGCGCCAGGCCAGGCAACAAAGAGTAGAGATGATCTACCCTTTTGCCTTGCTCCTTTATCTGACTTTGCAGCCCTATTAGTTGACCTTGAATGCTCAACAAGGCTACAATGTCAGGCTGCACCTCTGGTGCCTTAGGCACATGGGCTTTTGGGGCAACCGTTGGTGGAGCCTGTCTCGTATTCCCATTCCCTGACACCATTTGGGCGTAGGAAAATTTGGGATCCACGAATTTTTGTATTGGAGCCTGTCGAACTGTTCGACTTCTTTCGGCTTTTTGACTGGCCTGTTTCTGTTTCATTATTTGGACCTCAGAGCATCCCCTATAGCTAGCCGGGTGCCCTTGGTTTCCACAAGGGACACACTTGAGCTGGGTCAAATCCTCAACCCGCTCCTTCCCCAGCTTGGATTCTCCCTCGTTGTGGGTTTCGGAGCACCTGACGCAGCGCAACTGCATATTGCAGTTGGCTCCGGCATGGCCGAACCTCTGGCACTTCGTACATTGTAAAATGTCGTCGTGCCTTTTTAATGTGTCCCAGTGTATAGTTTGATAGTCGAGGGATTCGATTTTCCTCAGACTCTCAAGACTACTTTGGGGCGATAATGTTACGAGGAACATTGGCAGCCTATAACCCCCTCGCCTGGACTTCACCGTAGTGAAAGGCTTGACCCCGATAAGATGTCACATTTGTAATCGAGAAGTATTTACCATTTCCCATCTATTATATAATTGCAATTCAACAAAAACTATTATTTATAAATTTATCAAAATCTACAAAATCTTAAAAACTTTGAAAATAGATAAACTTATTTAATGTAAACCGTGTAAATCCATTTTTCTTTTTAATTTTAGCTGATAGTCCTGGTAGCTACTGCTTTAATTGTATTATTTTATAATTAATTAATTAACGGGTGCGGCAGAGAAACGGATCGTATTTTAAACGATTCTAGCGCCATCTGTTGTTAAGTTAGAAAAATGATTTTGGTTTCATTAAAAAGAGGAAGAAAGCCGAATTTTTTTCATGTATTTATTTATTTTATAATAAATCATCATGGCTGAGTGGTCGATGGATAAACGCGCGTTTGCTGTTGAGCAGTTTTTTCGTTATAATGACTCATACGTTTCGGTAGTACGCGAGTTTTGAAAACGTTACGGCTTGTCCGGTAAAGAGCCTATTTTTACTGAAAAAACTTTACGAATGGGGGTAAAAAACTTTCGAGAGACCGGCTCGGTGGGTAAAAAAAAACCTCCTGACTTGCCGAAGAGTGTACGGACTCCGCTGACGATTGAATGCATGCGCCAGGCTATTCAAAAAAGTCCATGTCGTTCCGCACGAATGCACGCGAAAAATCTCAATGTTTCGGACCGAACGGTTAGAAGAATACTTCATGAAGATCTCAACTGTCATCCGTATAAAGTATTATATGCCCAGCAACATCTTCCGGCCGATCGTGCCTCAAGAATTTCGTTCAGTCGAATAATGTTGGAGAAAATCGAGTCGAATGAAATTCCATTAGACGCGATATTGATCACCGACGAGGCGCATTTTTATTTGAACGGAGACGTCAACGCACAAAATCTTCGATACTGGTGTGAGCAGAATCCTCGAATTATTCACGAAAAACCCCTTCACTCGCCTAAAGTTGCTGTATGGATAGGAGTTGCGGCATGGGGCGTGATTGGTCCGTACTTCTTCAACGAAACGGTTAACGGCGAGCGTTACCGACAGCTCCTAAACGAGTTTGTGCGACCCGAACTGGCGAGGAGAAGGAAGTTATCGCGCACATGGTTTCAACAGGACGGTGCTACTTGCCATACAGCGAATGAAACGATGGTTTGTTTACGGAGACTGTTTGGTAACCGCATACTTTCCAGAAACAGCGAAATCGCCTGGCCGTCGCGCTCGCCAGATCTTTCGATGTTAAAAAATGTGTACGATAATTTCGTTTCGCGTCTACGCAATTGTATCGAAAATAAGGGGTGTCATTTGAATGACGTTATTTTTAAAACTGGTAAACTATCAAAATAAATAAATACATGAAAAAAATTCGGCTTTCTTCCTCTTTTTAATGAAATCAAAATCGTTTACGAACTTAACAACAGATGGCGCTAGAATCGTTTAAAATACGATCCGTTTCTCTGCCGCACCCTGTACATTGTAATAAATATTAATAATAACAATAAAAATAATAATAATTCTTTTTGAAAATTCTGATAAGGATTCTCCAGTATCCAAATAAAGAAGTTGATTCTTTGTAATACATCTTCTGTAAGAGGCCTGGAACAATGTATAATTCCCAGATCTATAGGTTGCATGATAGTGATGGTATTTGGGGGAAAAAATCATTTTTAATGTTTCCCAAATTTACAACACATTGAAATTTTTGAAGAAATTAATTGTCTACAATTAACAAAACATTTTTATTCTTTTCTTTAAATGTGTTTTTCAAATCTTCCATGATCACCGTCTAAGCTATAGAGTGGGCATAATATTTATTAGGAATCGTGTTTTTGTAAAAGCATCTGGGATTACAAGATTTACCTACATATGTACTCGTAGAAGAAAAATTATAAGTAAAAACAGAACATCAAACTATGTAGACATCGATGCAAAACATAATTTTGTCTTTTCTAGTCAAATTGAAAATCAAAACGCTATCGATAGGGTCTTTTGGTAGCTTTATTCCTGTAGGGTTTCCTGAATTATTAACTAATGAACCCTTCGGTAGAACCGTAAACATGAACATGCATTCAGCAGCATTATATACGTCATTTGGTTCATAGTTTCGATGAATGTTTAACCAAAAGTTGGTAACAGCTGTGTCAGCAAAAGTTTTTTCTCCGCAATTTTTTTTAAATGGATGTTCTGACTTCTTTTTCCACCGATCTAACTATCAATTTGTTGAATCAAAATCGTCGTTCAGCATCAAGGAAAAACTTTTTGCTTTATCCATAAGCAATGGCCCTGTTTTTAAGGCGTTTTTTGAACGCGTGCCTTAAAATCAAATCTAAAATAGAATAATTTTTAAGCCAGCAAAACTATTTATTCCAGAGATTTTTACCAGTTCTTAGTACTATTTTTGTAGATTTTTATTTCTGCTAAGAAAACGATCAGTTGGATTTCTTTTAATTTATCAACGTCCTTTATAAGATGCAAATATTTTAATTTTTATTAGTAATTTTTATAACAGAAGAAAAGAAAAGAAAAGAAAAGAAAAGAAAAAGCTAAGAAACTAACCAGATACTAAAAACTTAATTTTTAGTTACATACAATTATTTTGGGCCCATGACCGTTTTATGGCTTAAATAATCTCTTCGGTTTTTTGTTATTGCTGTCCTTTGTTATGTGTGTTTAATGAAAAGACTTTTAAGTATTTTAACTTAATATAAAAGAGTTCTTTATTGAACCATAGTAAGTATAAGACTGACTTAGTATATTCTTAATAGCTATAAAACAATGATATGATCGATTGGGAGTATGTATGTTTGTCTGTATATAAATATGAGTATTAGATAAAGTGTTAGATAGATAGATAGATTTCTTTATTTCGTTATAATTTTTTTCAAGGATTGCCACCGCACATTTTACATACAGAGATTTGATACATAATATCTTTCTACTGAAACATTATTTTTTCTTACAATATTTATTTACATAATAACAGTGAGTTTGAAGGAAAACACGAAAGAAAAAACCTTCATTTAAATTTAAAAAAAAAATATATATATATATATATATATATACATATACATCTATATATATAAATAACGATAATAGTAATATAATTCACTAAGCAAATTATATTTTAACATTTTTTTTATATTTTATATATTTCTATATACATTTTTTTTCTTTTATGATTTTTTTTTGGTTTTTATTTATTTTTTTATCTATAAAAAGAGAAAACTTAGAACTAAAATGACTAGATGATTAAACATTTGTATTAAAAATAAATAAATAAATAAATAGAAAAATAAATAAATAAATAAATAAATAAATAGAAAAATAAATAAATAAATAAATAAATAAATAAATAAATAAATAAATAAATATATAAATAAATAAATAAATAAATAAATAAATAGATGAATAAATAAATAAACAAGCAAATGAACAAAAATATAATTGAATAAATAAATAAACAATTAATAATAACAAAAATATATACATAAATAAATAAACACGTAATCAAATAAACAAATAAATTAATAAATAAATAAAAAAAAAACAAAAAATTAAATAAATAAATAATTCCATGCAAGTAAAATAAAAAAAGATATAATTACAAGTAATATATAACATTAAATGATACAAATATGTACAAATTAAGAAAAGAAAAAAAAATTATTTTATAAACAATATTCACTAATGAGACTATTTTCAGCAAAACTACATTTTAACATAAATCGCTCATTTAGTCTTTGAATTCTTTCGTAAATCAATTCAACACCTGCTCTATTATGAAGTTCTTGTGTTGAATAATGCCATGGTAGGCTCAACATCATTTTTAAAATCTTGTTTTGCGAAATTTGTAGCTTTTGTATGTGGCATTTTGCACAATCTCCCCAAACGGGACATCCATACAGAAAGATAGATTGAAAAATTACTTTGTGCAGTATTATTTTATTTTTATTTGATAACAGAGACTTTCTATGAATAAATGGGTAAAGCATTTTTATGGCTACACTTATTTTTTTCAGTGTTTTGTTTATATGTTCCTGAAACGTTAACTTAGAATCAAGGTATACACCAAGATATCTAACTGATTTTTCCCAACCAACATTTATACCACTGATTTGCAGCTGATTACTTGGAAGATAGCAATCTTTTCTTTTTCTTGAAAAAAAGATCGCTTGCATTTTTTCCAAGTTAAGCTTAATTTTCCATTTGTTATAATAACGTTCCAATACTTCAATTGCATTTTTGAGATTCGTCTCAATATTGAGACTGAACTTATGCGATGATAGTATTGCTGTATCATCAGCAAATATTGCTGATTCACAATCTTCAAGATGCGGGAAATCTGAAGTATAAATGTTGTATAAGATTGGACCAAGTACAGAACCCTGGGGAACACCAAAATTAAATTCAAACAAACTAGAAACACCACAATTTACATGCACCTTAAAACGACGTTTAGACAGAAAACTTTGAACAATTTTACTCAAGTGAGGTGGAAAATTATAACGTAACAATTTATAAACTAAGCCATGGTGCCAGACCGAATCAAACGCTTTTTCAATGTCTAAGATGATCATTCCACTAGATCTATCTAGAGATCGATTTCTTTTGACAATTTCGCAGATTCTCTTAACTTGATGAGAGGTGCTGTGAAATTGTCTAAATCCAAATCGCTGGTCTGGTAAAATTTCTTTATCACAGATAAACTTTCCTATTTTTTGTTTAAGGACTTTTTCTAGGATTTTACTTACACTACTTAAAAGGCTAATTGGCCTGTAACTTTGGGGACTTTCTAAAGGTTTACCTGCTTTGATGATAGGTATAACTTTAGCTTCTTTCCAAGAATTTGGAAAGTATTGCTGTTTCAGGCAAGCATTAATTATGAATGTAAGATATGCATAACCTATCGGAGGTAAATTTTTAAGATAAATGTTTTTAATATTATCAATACCACCTACTTTCCTTACTTTTAATGTTTTAATAATATTTTTTTAATGTCATTGTCTTTCACAAAGTAATGAGAAGGAGTTATAATTTCTGGGTTGTTAAAATTTTCTAAAGCTTCTTCAACTAGTGCGTTTGTTGTGTTTTCTCCTAAGTGTTGAGAGACTCTATGGTTTGTTAAAAAAACTGCGCCAAGTTCTTCAGCTTTTTCAAAGTCAGTATATAATGTTTCAGACTGTGTTTTCAAGAACGGCATATTTCTATTTTTGTTTTTAATTATTTTTACTATGTTCCAAAAAGGTTTTGCACCAGGTTCTAGGAATTTTAATTTTGTGTTCCAGTCTTGATTACGTAAATTTTCAATTGCATATTTCTATTTTTGTTTTTAATTATTTTTACTATGTTCCAAAAAGGTTTTGCACCAGGTTCTAGGAATTTTAATTTTGTGTTCCAGTCTTGATTACGTAAATTTTCAATTGCAGAAGTAATACGTTTGTTGAAGTACGACACCATACTTTGAGAGAAGGGATGGTGGTACCTCTGCCAGTTCCTTCTATGAATATTTCTTATTTTAATCAGTTCTAAAACATCTTTTGGAAGTATTTTTGAGCGATTTTTAACCTTTTGTTTTGGAACGCAATCATCAACACAACCTAAAATAGTTTCAGTAAAGGTCTCTACAATACCATCAACATCGGCATTACTAGAAATATTTTCTAAATTTAAGGAATTTGTTTGCAGTTTCTTTTTAATTTTTGAACGAAAAGATGACCAATTAGTATTTTTAAGGTTTAAGTAACATTTAACGTTCTCAACCCCTGACCAAAGAAGATGACAAAAAACTGGTACGTGATCTGAACTTAACGAATTCACAGTAAAAGGTGGTGAAATTTTAGTTTAAACATTAGTAACAAACAGATCAAGCACGGATGGACTTCCACGGGACGATGAAGGAAAATAAGTTGGACTGGACGGAAATAGAACAGAGACAGGAAATGTGAGAAGAAGGTTTGACAATATATTGCCCCAAGCATTTGCTCGTAGACAACCCCAATCTCTATGGCGACAATTAAGATCCCCACCAATCAAATAATCGTCTTTAAGTGAAAAAAACTTAGAAAAATCTCTTTTAAGGAATTTTTTCTTATATTCAGATGATGACCCCCCGGGGAAATAAACGCAAAATACCTTTATATTTTTTCCATTACCTACCTTAATTTCTATACCAATGTTTTCTATACATTTAGTAGCGAAAATTGGCAAAAGTGAGTGTTGAATTGATTTTCTTACTAGAATTGCAACGCCGCCACCCCTTTGGTCTGTTCTATCAACGCGGTAGCAATTAAAATTTGAAGAAGGTAACCTAACTTCAGATGAAAGCCAAGTTTCGGTCACCAACGCAATATCAACAATATTACAATTTAAAAAATGTATAAATTCTAAGTATTTGCTGCGAATACCTCTAGCATTCCATGTAATAATATTTATATATTCGTTTAACATCATGTTACTTATCATTATTTTCATACAAAAATTTAGTCGCTAAATGTGCGATGGCATTAAATTGGTCTACTCTAGTTTTACAATTAGCTAAACTTGGTATCATCTCCATGCATAGAGAATTAAGTTCTTCCATTGAGAAAAGTGAGTTGTTGCATATATTGTTGTTGCTAACAGGTACAGGGCTTGCAGTGACACCAACATGTGATCCATTTGACCATGCAATATTTGTTGGAGATTTAAGGTGTGTATTTGAATTGCTGGGTACATTGATTTTATCTAAAGGGGCTTGTCTTCGTTGACGAATTGGAGGAAAATCGGTCATTGACTCTAATAAAACCGGTTGTTGATGGTGACTAGGAGTGAAAGCACATTGTGTTGTTGTTGTTGCTGCTGCAGCCAAGCGTTGTGATGACGAAAATGATTTTGTTGGTGATGAACGTTCTTTGATTTGCAAATATTTTGTTCGACTTATACATGTAGGGTCAGTCGCTCTATGATCACCGTTGCAGTTGGCACATTTAATATTTGTCATATTTGTGCAATCGACAGTCTGATGAGAACCAGCGCAGATAGCACAATATGTTTTAATATGGCAATTACGTTCGCCGTGACCGAACATCTGACAATTGTGACATTGTGTTAATTTACCTTTAAGTTTACGTTGTATGTTCCAGTTGACTTGCGTATGCAAAATTGAACGAAAGTTTTTTTTTAAATCATTTAATTCGATTGAACCATTTTCTAATGAAATGATATAGATAGTGTCAATGTAATGATCATATTTTTTAGATATTTTTTTAACATCTATGCACTTCAAACCGAGTTTAATTAGTTCTGTTTTTAGTGAATTTACTTCAACATCATCTAAGCCATAAAGCACCACTTTGAAATGTCTTGCACTAATCAGATCATGCGAAAAAAATTGACAATTTTCTTCATTGAGTTTAGCTAGGACAGAATTATAATTTTCAATGGATTCACACACTATTTTTATACCAATAGATAGTCTTTTTAATGAATATTCTGCGATATTTAATGATTTCATTAAGTTATGCACAAATTCAATTGGTTTTTTAAGAAGTTTAATTGGTGGAACATAGCTTTTTTTTGAGTAGTTGGCGACACAACATCGTCCATTACTTCTTCTTCAAGATCATTATCGGGTTGACACTGCAGGGGATTCCAATATTTGGAATCTTTCCAATTTGGAGTATTTTTATTAGATAAATGATCCATGTTGGCACAAAGTTTTTTATCCAAGGACAATTGCTTGTCCTCGGGTTTGGGTGATCTAGCGCGCTTGGTAATGATTGATTTATTATTAAATACTCACACAATAGAGTTTACGCGTCTTACACGTCTGAAAGTCCGACTTAGACTGAAGATAAAGTGTTATACAAAGTTTATACCTTTTAGTTCTACTTTATACAACATCCTCCTTCATAGACTTTTCTTGAAAGCCAGCCCCACACATTTTCCATGATGTTCAGGTCAGAAAAATATGGGGGCCATGGTAATAGGTTCACATTTTTCCCCTGAATCTAGGCTTTTGTTCTCCGTGCGGTATGTATTAGAATCGAAGTGATTGCCGTCATTTTAGAGCTTTGAAAATCAAGTTGCACGGTCCCGTAATAGGTGATTGCCCCCCATACTATTATACGCCTCCTTTCAATCTACTACCATTTACCCCTTCTCCTGCCTTGATTTTACTGATGGAAAGCCTTGAATTTGAAACAGCTCTCACTACCACCCGCCTTTCTTGAAATGATGTGGCTTTCTTGACTTTTCCTTTGTGTTTTTTTTTTATAGATAGATAGATAGATAGATTTTTTTATTTTTTCCAGTATTAATTACAATATTTTATAAAAGAATACGGACGTGGCTACCTGAACCGTCTGCCGGTATTGACATTTGATTACATTAACAGAATGATAAAGAAAATGAAATACATTTAAACAATTTAAAATAAAAAGATTTAAAAAATAAAAAGATTTGGGTTGAAAATAAGTCATATACAGGGTGACCACACAAAGATGCCCATATTTCGTTTTGAAATAACTCCAGAACCAAAGCACGTACAACAACGATACAAATTTTATTCGAAAATACAGATTAGACAAATTATTTATGAAATATTACATCCATTAAATGATGCCCGTTTTGGCTTACACAATCGTTTAATCTTTTGACAAAATTTTCGAAGACATTTCTTAACATTTCCGGCGTAATCTCAGAAATTTCTTGTCGAATGCGCGCTTTTAAATTCTCCAAATCACGTACACGAGTCGTGTAGACACGCCCTTTCAAATATCCATAGAGAAAAAAAATCCGGAACCGTCATATCGGGAGAACGAGGCGGCCAAGCGAAATCTGTCGATCGAGAGAGTAAACGAGTACCGAACGCTTTTTTCAACAGAGCGAGCGTTTCGCAGGAAGTATGGCACGTCGCACCATCCTGTTGGAATATTGTTCGACTCAAACGACGTCTACGGCGAAGTTCGGGGAGGAGGAAGTTGCTTAACATGTTTCTGGACCGCTCTCCGTTTACCGTTCCATCAAAAAAGTAGGGACCGACAATGCCCCACTCCGCTACCGCGCACCAAATCGTCACACGCTGGCTGTGTAACGGCTTTCGTGTATCCAGACTGGGTTATCTTCGGCCCAATACCTGAAGTTTTGCTTGTTTACGGCGCCGGAGAGCTCGAAATGAGCTTCATCGCTCATTAAAAGATTACCCAAAATGATCTCACCATCTGCCAATTTTCGAAGCAATGTCTGAGCGAAGAGTAAACGTTGTCTGTAGTCGGTATCTTTCAATTCTTGGGTTATCATGAGCTTGTATTGTACGGGTGAAAATTCAAATCTTTGACCAAAATTTTACGCACTGATTCCCTTTTTAGGCCTCAACGAAGACGCGTGTCGTCGCGCTGAACGCCGCGGACTAACCTGAATCGCTTCACGGACTCTCTCAATGTTTTAAGCCGTACGGACCGTTCTCGGCGGGCCCGGACGCTTCTTATCGGTTGCCTTGGCGGATTCACGAAAATTTTGAACCCATCTGTTGACAGTTTTCCATGAAGGCACGCGTTTATGACGATCGAACTTTGAACTGACGCCGGAATGCACGTCGTACTTTTACATACGAATTTTCGCGAAAATATAACTCGACGCAAAATGCTCGTTCTTTATCGGTATAACTATCCATGACGACTGATAACAAATGAAAACAAATTTGTCTGACCTGTACTTCAACTGGATCGCGCATTCGACACCATAGCAGTGTTACCAACGGAGCGAGACAAAAAAGAAATATGGGCATCTTTGTGTGGTCACCCGTTACAATATGTACATAGAAACTGAGAATTACTATTTCAATGGACAAATTTGAATTTGCTTTTTAGTATGAGATGCCAAAGCGATAAAGATGGAAGAGCAAGGATATTGAGTGAGCAATTTTAATGATTTGCAACATAAAGTCGATTAATTTTGATATGATTTAAAACACAAAAATATTTAGAAGCTGTTGCGGTAAGATAAGGCGTGCTTGCAGTATTTGAACAGACACTGCCAGCCCCGACTGCCATTCAGAATCTCGTAAAGGCCGTTTTGGTTGAGGAAGCTTTCGTTGAAATATAATCTTGTTATCTCTTGCAGGATAGGGCAGACTGCGATGAAATGATTCACATTCTCAAGTTCTCTTCTGTTACATAGATCACAAGTTTGCTGTCTATCATTGCGATGCGGGATAAAATTGAGATCCAATAGTTCAACTCTCGCCTTGAAAATCACACTGATAATTTCCGCAGAAAAACAGTTATTGAAGTACTTGGTTTCTGTTAGCAATTGATGATTAAGATTTTTGTAGACAGCTTTGGACTCTGAAGAGCAGCCTCTGATGATATGTTGATTGAATATTTTTTCGTCAACCTTAGCAATCACCCATTTTTCCATTCTCCCACGTTAGCTATAGACGTTGGCATTGCAAAGTTATGTGATAAGGCCATCTGATTCCATTCCCTGAAAGGAGAGGCGTTAGTTACCATTAGTCTTTCTAAGAATTTTCTGTGAAGACTGTTTTCATTTCTACACATAACTCTGATAAGGTAGTCCGAGTGGGCTTTTAAATTTCGGATGCATATAGTTGGCAAACCCGATTCGACATGAATGGCATACGTTGGTGTAGAGTTTGGTAGTCTAAACAAACGCTTAAAAAAGTATCTCTGCGTCTTCTCGAATTCCTCAATCGGTGAGATACCAAAGGCTTGCACTCCGTAGCACAAGCATGTGTTTACAGTTGCATCGAATATTTTGTATTTAGAGACAAGGTCAATATTTGGATTTGCGAAGAGCTTTGGCCACATCAGATTAAGAGCAAGCTTGGCGTCCTGACTTTTTTGTCTGGCATGGGTATCAAAGTTAAGATTGGAAGAGATGGTTATGCCAAGATATTTGAAATTTTGAACTACTTCCGATTTTCCAGTTTTCTTCCCGTTGCCTATTGCGATTCCGACTTTCGAATGTCATGACTTTTGTTTTTGAAGCATTGATTTTAAGGTCCCATAAGTTGCAGAAAGATAAGAGTTTGTTTAATTGTAGTTGTAGAGAGAAAGGATTATCCGCTAGCAGAACCAAATCATCTGCATAGAGTAGCACTTTTATAAGCTGGCCAGCAAAGCTGACTCCTCCTGGCAGGATATCTACTATTCCATCAATATATAATGAAAAGAGTAAGGGGCTAAGTATACATCCCTGCGGAACCCCTGCAGATGTGCTAAACCATTCAGACATATTCGTGCCATCCCATACAGCTGCACTTGATGTGGCGATTAGTTTGGAATAAACTTCTAAGAGCTTCCTAGAGATTCCCAGTGATGCCAATTTATATATTAATGCTTGCCTATTCACTGTGTCAAAAGCTGCTTTGAAGTCAACAGACGTACATCTTCTTTTTGTTTTCGATGAATTTTCTCGCTATGCTAGTCAGTGCAAAGATATGATCTGTTGTTTAAAAAACCGGAGCGAAAGCCAGCTTGGAATGCGCTTAGTCGATTAGTGTTTTCTACCCATTTGGAGAGTCTATTGTAGAGAATCGATGCAAAGATCTTCCGAAGCGAATTAAGTATCGAAATTCCTCTGTAGTTTTTTTTATACCATTCTGGGTCCCTGAGGTAGTTGTATACAACATTTCTAATTTTGCTGGCTATAAAACGGATGGTTTTGCCGAGATCCTGGTAAGCTCAAATTTGGCCTATATCTTTATTATTTTGGTTCTATCAAATTAATACTCGTACTAAGCTTCCAAGCAATCAGAGTATCCTTTTATCAGCAACAGATTCACAGCATCCGAAACCGTGGAGATGTGGATTTTCTTAGTCCGATTGCGAAGACGTTCTATATTCTGTAGACTAAGGCTATGAACGAACTGAACATCAACAACAACATTTGTATGTCCTTCGTTTGTGATGTTCGTCATAATAGATGGGAGAGCTTGTAGGACTGGGATTTTGAACTCGTAATCGTTTTGTTTTTAATTTGAACGGTTTCATTTTTTAGTTGAACAAGGATGGTTCCTGATAAGACTTGTGTTGAGTTACATGACAGCAGTTCAGCATTAAATTTTGTCATAAAAATGAAGTTAAATGAGTTCGATAGTTTCCTCTGAATTAGTACGGTAAGTACATGCCGCGCGGCCACCTTTCAATAGTTTTCATAAGCAGCAATGTTCTGGAATCTTCTTGATGTCTTCTTCTCGGCAGACAATAGAATTATTTATGGAAAAACAGTCCCCTGTCATGCCATAGGTTTCTTCTTGACTAACTAGGACTTTATTATATTCGATGTTTACTTCCTTCTCATTAAGTATTGTAGTTCTAACAGGAAGCATGTTATAGTCATTCTTTCTAACTTTAGTTATAGATAATCCATAGTCATTACTGTAGATTGACGCTGTACCAAATTTAATGGCCTCAATTTTATTATCATGTGGCAATGTCTCAAATTCATTCATCATCATATTAATTTTATCGCGGTTTAACATATTTGTAAT
Source organism: Eupeodes luniger (assembly GCA_951509635.1). Taxonomy (NCBI): domain Eukaryota; kingdom Metazoa; phylum Arthropoda; class Insecta; order Diptera; family Syrphidae; genus Eupeodes; species Eupeodes luniger. The sequence continues at coordinate 181,637,389 of OX608073.1, read as the reverse complement.
TACAATACCACTCTAAGCCATCTGACATAATCTACACTAATATTATAAAGAGGAAAGATTTGTATTTTTGTATGTAACGAATAAACTCAAAAAATACTGGACCAATTTTAATAATTCTTTTTTCAATAGAAAGCTACATTGCCACTGAGTAGCATAGGCTATATTAAGTACTAGATTACTATAGAAATCCTTAGAAATTCCTATTAAAACCAACCGAAGGTGTACAAAAATTAACCATAAAATGTCTTTCATCGCATACGCTGCGAAGAGTATTAATGATAGGACAAAAAAATGTTCGAAAATATCTACATCTACACTATCTACACTAATATTATAAAGAGGAAAGATTTGTATTTTTGTATGTAAAGAATAAACTCAAAAAGTACTGGACCGATTTTAACAATTCTTTTTCAATTAGAAAGCTACATTATCTGTCCGGGACGGTCCGCTAGTAAATAAATAAAATAAACAAATAAGGTGGCGCAACAGTCCATTGAGAACTAGGGCCTAGTGACTTACAACTCTTAACCATTCCTGTGTGCGAGTACTGTTGTCAAGGATGGAGGGGACCTGCCTTTTTCTTTGTGCCACCATGCCTATTCTACTTAAAACTAAACCCTAAAACTATAAACAAGTATGTAAGCCGAACACGGCTTAGCATCCCATCCCGACTACCCACTATCAAGTGCCGATTGAAGCCACCAAAACTGGTTCTCCTGCTTCACCTTATCAGTTCAGTCCGTTCGGACACAGCCCTACTGAACCAAAGGAGCTCTGCTCCGTCTTGTGCCATGACGTCCCGATTGTAAACGAGTCGCCTCTATCTAAGAAGAGGAATGCTTCTGGTGGAATGAAGCCACTCAAGCGTGCACTCTCAAAATACTCGTCGTTCGGATAGAACGCCCCAAAAATTAAATTGTTGGTCGAAGACATAGCTCTTGCAATGTGACCTCGAACGAGTTTTATCACGAAATTGTCAATTCTGTTGATTCGAGCCCCGTTGTATAGGACCTCGTTGGAATAGTAATCAATGTAAGAAGATTCGGCTGTTCGATATAAGCCGGTACAGCGTCGTAAACACTGCCGCTCGAACACCCGAAACTTCTCCATGTGGGAAGGGGCAACGTTGAACCACACAGGACAACCATAAATGATCATCGGCCGTATGAGAGCCATGTAGCAAATTATCTTTACTCTGGGGTCAAGCCGACTGCTGTAAAACAGCCGTTTCGTCAGAGCGAAGGCTCCTCTGGCTCTGGTCAGAGCAGCATTTATATGTCTGATCTAACCAGATGCCGAGGTACTTCACTACACTTTTGCTCGTTAATCGCTGCCCGTGAAGATCAACAATGACCATCTTGCGCCAATTCTTGCACGTATCCCTCGTGCCCCTAGCCAACGGAGTCCGGAACAGAATTGTCTCCGACTTCTGGACATTTATTTTCAGTTTCCAGTCGTCGCTATATCGCTGAATCTTGTCGAAATCACGCTGCAAGAGCATTCTAATAACCTCAACCGTTCGGGCCGTTCTGTACGCAATTAGATCGTCGGCGTACGCAAATGCCTTTTTATGACTACCTATCAGATCGCTGGTGTAAATGCTGAAGAGAATCGGCGAATTCACCGCTCCCTGTTGAAGACCATTGTTAATTTGGATTGTTGTGGTAGAAGTTTCATTGCCACTTTTGACAACAAACTTTCTACCGTTAATCATATCATAAAGCATATACAACAATGGCTTGCTTATGCCAAGCCTGCTCAGTTTTAGGTAAAGACCCTCTAACCATACAGTGACAAAGGACTTTTCCAAATCAACCAGAACAGCACCTGTGCATTGTTGTTTTGATTTATTCCATTGGATATCAGAAACGAGTTTAGACGCAACATGAGTTGTGTCATGACACGCCTTGAACCCGAACTGTTTATCGGGAATTATTTTGTTGTCCGCAGACCACTTAGTCAGAGGCCTATTAATGATCTTCTCGAAAACTTTGCTATCGACCGAAGATTTGACGGGTTGGAGTTGTCCTTTCCCTTTTTCGGGAGAGGATGAACCACAGCGGTCTTCCAATTCACTGGATAATATGCATTATTCAGTGCATTATTGAAGAGTGTGGTGTAAATATCAATTGCCTCCATCGGTAAATGTCTTAGTACAACGTTGGATATACCGTCGACACCTGCTGACTTTTTGTTGTCTCTCTTCTCTTCAGTTCTTTGGAGTTTCAGACACGGAAGGTCATTATCGTTCTTTTTCCTAAATATCTTGTTGATTTTAGGAAACATACTCATGTCACTGGAATTAACTGACCGGTTCTAACGATCTCAGTACTTGTTAATTGATAACATGTAGTTCTCCTTAATCAACAGATTGATATTTTTTATTGACGACTTCAGTGTCCAAACCTCCAAGTCGTGTGGGTCTGTAAGTCGTCTGTATAAGTTTTTGAGTCTTGTCAGTAAGCCACTCTTGTGCCCACGTAGTGCGTCAATAGTCGCGTTTCTGTAGACGTCCATCTGGTCCCTTTCTTTGTACTTTGGTATTGTCCGTTCCATCGTTCGTTTTATTATTTCGTCCATATGTTGTAAATGTTGGTCAATTTCTGTGTTTGTCAGGTTTCTGTTGTATGGTGATGCTATGTCACTCAAACGAAGTTCTATCTCTAAGGCGTTGGTGAAACGAGGCCAGCGCATCTTACTGTAATTGTAAGAGTGCGTTGCAACGTATTCCTCCAACTTCAAGCGTTCGTTCGGTATCTGCATTACAGCAGCCAGTCCGCAGTGATCACTGTCGTACTCCACTGTCTGTAAGCAGTTTCGAGGGTGATTACCCACTTTGTCTGTAACTGTCAGTCTGGTGTCGTACAGCAAAAGATCCCGAAAGGAGCCGCTTCTTAGATACGATGGCTTTTCAGTAGCCAGCAGGTCGACGCCATATTCAACGCTGTAAAGATTCATCAAATTAAAAAGATGGTTACCTCTGGGATTACTATGTTCATTTCCCCAATCTTCATGTTTTGCGTTCAAATCACCGGCCAAGTAAAATAGTTTTCTTCCCAGCTCAGTTTAAGTTCTCTAAAAAGAATCTCGAGTTCTGAAGTAAAGTAAATAACCTGCGGAGCTCCAGCCGCATAAGCCTCAATCATATACATCTGCTTCCCTTGAGTGAGAGAGATGCATACAACGCAAACTTCTAGTGTGTTGAGCTTTCGCAATTCATTGTTTTATATGACTTTATAATTAATGCCTTTTCGTATAAAGAGAACTACACCGCCCCCTTGAGTAGAGTCGGGCCGGTCTTTTCTTACGATACTGTAATTTTTATGAGTCAATTTGTGTTTGTGGTTTAGTTTGGTTTCGCTAACCATAAACACATCGGGACTGAAGTCTTTCAACAATTGGAACATATTGGCTCTTCGTTCAATCCTAATCAGTGTATTTACATTCACAGCTAGGACTTTTAGGCGCGTCTCCGGCAGCGCACCCATTATGGTCTAAATTGCGCCAGGCCAGTCAACAAAGAGTAGAGATGATCTACCCTTTGCCTTGCTCCTTTATCTGACTTTGCAGCCCTGTAAGTTGACCTTGATTGCTCAACAACAAGATTACAATGTCAGGCTGCACCTCTGGTGCCTTATTCACGGGGGCCTTTGATGGAAACCGTTGGTGGAGCCTGTCTCGTGTTCCCATTCCCTGACACCATTTGGGGGTAAGAGAATTTGGGATCCACGAATTTTTGTGTTGGAGCCTGTCGAACTATTCGACTTACTACGGCTTTTTTACTGGGCTGTTTTTGCTTAATTTGTTGGACCTTAGGGCAACCCCTTTAGCTTGCCAGGTTCCCTTGGTTCCCACAAAGGAAGCACTTGAGCTGGGTTAAATCCTCAACCCGCTCGTTCCCCAGCTTACATTCTCCCTTTATGTGGGTTTCGGAACACCTGACGCAGCGCAACTGCATATTGCAGTTGGCTCCGACATGACCAAACCTCTGGCACTTCGTACATTGTAAAATGTTATCATGCCTTTTAATGTTTCCCAACGATAGTCGAGGTGTGTGATTTCCCTCAGACTCTCAATCCTACTATGGGGCCTATAACCACCTCGTCTGGACTTCACCGTAGTGAAAGGCTTGACCCCGATAAAATCGAGATCGTCGGTGACTTTTTCACGGAGCTCAGCTAAGAGCGCCCCCGGCTCTTTAATTTTTCAATTCTAGGCGTGAAGCTGAAGAACTCATCTGTGGCCTCCTTAAGCACTGCTTTAACTGTATTTTATTCGACAGTGAGAAGCACTGCACCGAATACCGCTTGTCTTTTTCATTTAATATATTGATACAAAAATTTCCCTTAGTGGCCGACTTACATACCTGTTTTAAATCCTGTAGGTCAACCCGGTAGGTCCTAATTGGTGGCACCTTCTTCTTCTTGGGCTGTGGTTGTTTCTGATGTTGCTGCTGCTGCTGCTGCTGTTTCTGCTGCTGCTCTTTCTGCTGTTGCTGTTGCTGCTCGATTTGTTGTGGCTGTTGTTGTTGCTGCTGTTTTATTATTTTAGCTGAGGTCGATGGGCCCTCAGAACTTGGGCCTGTCACTGCTGATGGAGCCTTTTTATTTTGCTCCACTCCTGTGACTTTTTTGCGGGCTTTCGCTGTTGCTGCTGTGGTTGTTGTTTGTTGTTTTGTTTCTGTTGTTGTTGTTGCTGAACCCTCTCCACTGCTTCTTTTTGGCGGCGAGCTTCTTGTTTCAGCTTCAATTGGCTGAGTAGCGGCTCCATCTTCTCCTTAAGTTTTTTAAGGCTCTCTTCAAACTGGCTGTTGATGGCCTGTTTGGCTTGCAGGGCCTTCATAAGCCTTGCTTCGTTTTGGAGGTCCACATCCACCTCCAACGCCTTTTTTGTCGACGGCTCTGCTAGGATCTCAAACCTATTGTTTGGAGACCTATATCGACCTCTTCGGATGCCACCTTTACTAGGCTACCGATTGCCTATTCAAAACTGTGGCTTACTGCCTTCTTAATTGTAAAACCTTACAAATGCACTTTTTAATTTATAATGAACTAATAATCACTTTTAATCACTTGTTCTCTCTTTTTAAGTCAAAGAACGAATGGCAGTCCAACGCACTAACCATCATGCCACCTGTACTGCAGCCGTCTGACATGCCAGTACAATTTCATTGATTAGTTCTTTAAGTTACGTACATAAAATCGTCGACTTTCTATTTAAACACCCTAAGTTAATTTTTTGTGTTTTGAGATATTTGCTTTTAAAGCTTGAAATATTTTTTTTTAATACTTTGATTTCTTTTATAGCGAAGTATCAAATTCTTTTAAGGGCTTTCGATATGCGTCTTAAAACATCCTGATAAAGGTCAATAGTAATTAATGACCATACTTGATATCAACTATGTACCGTGTAATTTACGTGTAAAAACAAGCTTTCGAACGCGGTAAATTAGAGATTAAAAGAAAAAAATAAATATAAAAGTGATCACAATGTGTTTTTTTTATTTGCTTTACTGAGTGGCTATTAAATACGGCTATAATCTTATAAAGGATTAACTTTGGATCAGCAATCTATGTAAAATGCACAAAATTATCTTTACATGTAAATAGGAAATCTGAAAAAATAAAAACATTTTACTGGGCTTACCGATGTTTCCGAAGATTGTAACTTCCTAGTCTCATTAAGACTAGAAATTACTTCTCCATATTCTTTACAGAAGCACACACAATCCGTAAGACTAAAGAAATAACTATCTCTGAGAACACAAATGTAATAATTTGTTCTGATAGTTTTTCAACTTTAAACACACTCTAAACACCTCTGGATACTACGGAACTCAGAAATACTTAAATTAAAACTGATTACCTTAATTTAACAAATTCCTGCTGCAAATAAAAAATAAAAACGAATGAAAAATACTAACACACACAAACATCTACATAATGTAATGTATCTAATATAAAATTACTTAATAATCCAATCAAACGTAAACCTTAAATCTTTGTATATAGAGTGGAATAAGTAGTATAAATAGGTAACTCCTGCGTCCTGATGGCATGCATGCATGCATGCATGCATGCCTGCTGGTATGATTTCCATACAAATGCATGCATTCCTTTGACCCAGTTGTTACATAGGTTTTTTTCGTACTAAATGTTGCATATTTGTCGTAAAAGCATTGCATACTTTGCCCCTGAACTATGTTTTTTGTACTAAAATAGCATATTTGTTGCTTAAGCCTTCGTGAACTATGTTTTTTTTGTACTAAAATAGCATATTTGTTGCTTAAGCATTGCATACTTTAGCACTGAACCACTGAATGAGTGCGGTTTTAGGTTCTGGTTTTTCGTTGTGGGTTCTTACGTATGCTTAGCCAAAACATTGAATACCGAACAATGTTTTTTTTTTGGGTTTTGGTATATGAGAGCGAACGAAACCAAGACACTTAATCTAGTAAGAACAAAGCAAGTTAGTTGGATATTTATGTCCATTGTTTTCCATACAAATTTCTTCCCTATGATGAGCGAATAAAGTCAGCCTTAGTAAAAAGAAGTGAAACAGTTTGTTTTTTTTGTATGTTTGAATTTTATTTTTTCAATAGTACCAATAAAATAGAGTCTAATACATTTTTTTTTTTTGTTTTTTGTCAAGTTAAATAAGCAACATCTTTTTTTTGTTTTTTTCAAATAAATAAGTGAATTACATTTTTATTACGAAATTAAATGCAAAATTAAAAATTGAATACATATACAAATTTTACAGTTTTTTGGAATTTTTTTATTAAAGGACAATTACATTCATATATTATTATTATTAAAATAAAAACAAAATTATAACTACCTAATACAAAATTAAAAATTAAATACATATACAAATTTTACAGTTTTTTTGAATTTTTTTATTAAATGACAATTACATTCATATATTATTATTAAAATAAAAACAAAATTATAACTACCTATTTATAATCTTTTTTTTTATTTTTCAAGTTAAATAAATTTCATCTTTTTTTTTTTTTTTCAAATAAATAACTAAATTGAATTTTATTTTTTCAAAACAAATTAAATAGGTGCATCATTATTACTAAAATAAATACAAAATTAAAAAATTAAATGCATATACAAATTTTACAGGATTTTTTTTCAAAGTAAGGGATCATTGTCATTGGGAATATTTTTATGTCCCCAGGCAAGCGTGCTGATGTTATCTGCACATAAATATCTTTTTGTGTCCTTAAAACTTAATGCAAGTTTGTTAAGGTTTTCAGTATAAATAGTATGTAACTTGCTTCTAAAAGTTAGCATACTTTCATACTTGTCAACCTTATCAAACAGACACCTCTTGTAATCCTCTATTCTTAGTCGCTTTGTCACAGATCTTTTGACTCCTTTCGCTTTTTGTACGGATTTAGAATTTTGTACAGTAAACGAGTACATTTTCGCTCTTAAGCCAACAAATTCCAACATTTTATTGCCACAGGTTTCGTCTTTGAACATACCTAAGACTTTTTTATTTAACCTGGGAATATTATGCTGGTTGTTGGGATCAAAGTCAGATGTATCGAATCTCGCTGGTATATCATCCAAAATATCTGAATAAAAATCTTCGGAATTAATGGTGTAGATAAATGAATCTGTGTCCATATAATTCAGAAGTACATTTTCATTATATTTTGGCTTGATATAATCGTAGTGGAAATCGTACATGAGAAACTTTGACAACTCAAGAACGACAAATCCTAAGTATATTGGTTTGTTTAGAGTTATGTTGCACTTTTTCAATTGTACAGCTAGTAATGGGTTGATATTATCATCTTCATCATTTTCATTGACAAACTGCAATGAACTGTGAAAATTTGGTTTAGCTATTAATGCTCTAGCACCCAATGATTTCCTCCTGTTTTCCCACCGTGTCACAATTCGAACATCAGTTCGTTTCTCAACATTTTCCATCGTTTTACCATAAATGCAAAGATTCATGTGCTTGTAAAACTTTTTTTGGCATTCATTTTTGCTTTGTTGCCTTTTAATCGTGTTGATGGAAATGTATTTTTCAAGCCAATTTGACTGTTTGAATTTCATGACCCGGTGGACTTTCTTTAAAATCAAACCATGTTTCAGTGATTGTTTCAACGTATCAATATGAATAACATAATTGAGTTTGGGAAGGAAGCTAGCCACCAACTTTTTTGATTTAGAACCCGGTGTAGATATGTTTTCCGGACAAAACGGTAAATCATTATGAAGATCATGTAGAGTATCAGGATACTCTAAATCAACTTCCAAAACATAACCCACATCCGAAACAATGAGATTATTTATAAAATCTATTGAAAAATTAAGAGGATCCTCCCATTCAAAACCTCCACAAGGTAGTTTTTGTGACATTGCCCAGCCATATAAATTATTGGCATCTAAATATATCAAATAAGAAGACGGCTTTTGAGAATCATAGGTTTCAATGAATTTATTATTCGCTTTAGAATACCTACGACTGCATTGTGTCAGTCCCCCTCTTATACCTTTTTGGAAGAAGTTATACTTCTCAATATCGGTTAAGAGCTCCAATTCTACCTTGGTAATCTTTAACATTGCATCCCAGGATAAACCAGGAGCAGTGTAATAGTGAGAAGGATCCAGTTGATATGCATGCATGCAAACTTTTCTGAAGTTCTCGAAAATGTCTGCTAGCAGTACAACATCACTTTTAAGATAAATTTTTAAATAATCTTCCATTGTTTTGCAATGAAAATGGGTCCAAACGTCAAGTGCCAACTGATAATCCTCCACAGAGCATTCTTCATTAGTTAATTTATTGAAAAACTTTGCTCTCTGAGGAAGGCATGTCACATTTAGTTTATGCCATGAATCAATATACTCATAAGGAAAAACTCCTTTTCTCTTCACAAGGTCTAAACTTTGCGGTGTTTGAAAACACTTGCTTGTGATGTTGTAATCACTTGGCAAAAGATTTTGAGTTAAACTATCAATACTTTCGCTCAAAAAGCGAAAAGAGTCTAAAAACCTAAGTTCAATGGTATTTTTCTCATCTATAGCAATACGCTTTGAAATAGAGACATATTTCTCTTTATTCACCATCGATTTCTCGAAGTGATTTAAAAAATAGATGAGAATCATAACCAGACAAGTTATGTAAAAAAATAGGGAAATACCTAGGTAGCCTAAATTTAAGATTACACTCATTATGTGCTGCACCACGATAATTACCCGTTAAGTGACAATGATCCCTCACTTTGCGTTCTCCAGCGTTGATTCTGGTTCGGCAAATCACACATATCACTGCTAGGCTGAAGTATCTTCTCTGGTCTTCGCTTAGGGGCTTCATTGGAGTTACCGTTTTGATATGTTTGTGAAACTTGTCCACAGTGTCCTTCACCAAATTTCTGACAAATTCGCTGGCACAATTTTCACCTGTTAAATAAAAATAAAAATAAGAAAATTAGTAAAAAATAAATTAAAAAAAAAATAATAAATAAATATATAAAAACAAAAATAAACATTGAGTGTCATTTACCTACGAATGTCCGCATCAAATCTTCACTTTCATCAAAATCGCATTTCATGTAATATGAAAATGCACACGGCACATGCTCCTGTATGATGGTAGTAGATGATTTTGCAGGATCTGGAAGGCACGTATCACTAGGCTTCAATATGCACTCAAAATCCGCATATGTAACAAAAGGAACCTTCATTTGCTTTTCGTAACTTTTGTATTTGACGATGTTGCTGTCCTCAGCAGGCATTGTGGTGACAATTTTTTTGCACTCTTGGGTATGGATTGCAAAAGATGATTCGCTGTAAAAATGCTGCAAACAACTATTGCAGAACAATAACTCCCTCCTCGAACTATCCAGAACTTCACTTCTTATGAGTTTGCTCATATTTTTAATCCATGCATAATGTGAATTGTCTCCATTTGTTAATAAGAGAAGATTAACATGTTTATTTTTCTCATCTCTCGTCAGGTAATACGGTCCTTCTATATGTGGTTCCGTTCCATTTTCTCCATCGGAATATCCAAAAACATTAATGCTTATAATGTTCTTGTCTTCAAAATTCTTTAATTCAGTAAGTTCTAAGGGAAAACTTAGCCCTGTGAAGTCCAGTATTATATCGTCGAGGGCAATTATATCACTGGAAATGTCAGTAACCTGATAGTATGATTGGGGACGTTTACTATTTTCAACAGGTCTATGTACTGCTGATATAATTGCCCACTTAAAACAATAAACATCATTGTTTTGCACGTTTATAACTGCTTTTTTGTTTGCTATAAACGAAGGCAGTGCTATATACCTTGATCCTTTCAGTGGCTGGTACTTATTTATATTAAGCTCTATTGACTTAATTTGGATGAGAGACCATCCACTGTTTTTCTCCTGAAACTCTTCAATTTTTTTCAATACTATATCCTTCATTTCCTTAAGCAAGGGCTTGATTTCTTGTTCAAGAAATACAGCTCTCATCTCAGTATTCATTGATTTCATATCAATTAACAACTCATCATCACCACAAATTTTCACATACTCTGCGAAAAGTTCAATGTTGAATTTAATTGACTTATGCTCGCAAAGCTTCTCAAAAATTATTTCGTGAAGTAACGCACTAACATTATCAAAAAATATTTTAGGATCCAGTTCAGCCTCATCTTTATTTTTAATAGAGAATGATGATATCCTATTTCTGAAAATGGACCTAATTTCATACACATTCTCCCTGTATGCAATTTGAACTTTTTCCTTGTGAGAGTCCTTGCGAAGATGATGAACCCATTTACTTTTGAGTACGTCTTCTTTGCAAAATTCACAAGGAACTATGTTTGCGGTATTTTTCTTTGTCACATTTGGGGTGGTGGTGGTAGTTTGCAACATTGATGTCCTTGAAGTTGATGGTTGGTCATCCTCATAGTTAAAGGCTGGACGCTGCATTTGCTGCTGTTGTGGTTGAAATTGTTGTTGTAGTTGCTGGTGTAGTTGCTGAATTTGCTTTTGCATTTCTTCTATGAGTTTTTGTTGTTGTTGTAGCATAAGATGTTGTTGTTGTTGTTGTGGTTGTTGTTGTTGTTGTGGTTGCTGTTGTTGCTCATTTTGCTGTCTCCTAGCACATTGCACCAAATGCAACTTTTGAATTAATGGGGTTTCAAAATTAACGCCACAAAGGAGACAAGTTCCCGAAATGTTCAAGTGTTGTGTTTTTATGTGACGATTTAACACACTGACACTCGAAAACATTTTCTTGCAAAACGCACATGATTTGAATTTATTCATATTGCTAGCCATTATTTTATTAAACCTCCTTTTTTTGTTTAACAACTTTAATTTTAAATTTATTGTAAACAGATAGATATAACAAGCTTCCTGTTAGTTTTTGATTATTGCACTATTGTTTCTTCTTTTTTATTTTTTTTTTTTTTAAACTTTTTTACTTTTGATTAACACTTTTCACTTCAAATAGTATATAAATTTAAGTTTTAACAAACTCGCTATTTCAATTTTCTTTTTTTACTGTTAAATGTTAGAAACACTAAACTTTTTGTTTTTATTGTATAATTTCAACGAAATCAAAACTTTAATTTTACGAAAAACAGTAGGAATATTTAGAAATAAATGAACGTATGGTTCTGAATGTAAAAACTGAATGAATAGTTTCAAACTCTTTTGTTTCCTTTTATATTCTCGTACCGCTGTCCAAACAGTATACAAAATTTAATTTATTTCATATCAGAATAAAAAAAAATCTGAAAAATGTATTGCTATTGACAATAATGTATGAAAATTTTGTTTTCTTAACATTCATTCTGTGGAAAATCAGTACAGTTTTTCTTTTCCTAGCAATGTTGGTTACCTTTTTTTATTTTTATTGTTTCATAGAAAAATTAACCTGTCTTCATACAATTATCTACACTTGTTTGAAAAACAAACGTATATCTTTCAACTTAATGGTTCTTTATTTTTTGTATGTTTAAAACCTTTTAGCTTTATGTCATACCGAACCCATCTTAATGGATCCTAGTAAAATATATAAAATTTCGAGGATCACCATCCTTCTTATCTTTAACTTATGAGACTTTGTGTGTTTGAAGCCTTTTAGTTTTATTTTATACACAATCTTAATGGACCCTAGAAAAAAATTTAATTTTCGAGGATCATTATCCTTCTAATCTTTAACTTAATGGTTCTTTGTGTGTTTGAAACCTTTTAGTTAGAACCCAAATATTAATGGAACCTACAAAAAAAAAATAAATTTTCGAGGATAATCATCGTTCTAATGCAAACAATACTCAAAAGAAAAAACCAAAACTAAAGTGTTCTTGTTCATACATAAACGTAAAACGTAATAAACGTACGTTGTACGTTTGAAATCGCGTTAACAAAAGACGTTTTGGGTTTATATTTTTCTTATCAAATTGTTTGAATCCTAGACGCGACAAAATGAAAATGCATATATAATTGCTTTTTTATTACTTATTGTAGTATATTATTATTCATTTACATAAACGTAAAACGTAATAAACGTACGTTGTACGTTTGAAATCGCGTTAACAAAAGACGTTTTGGGTTTATATTTTTCTTATCGAATTTGTTTGAATCCTAGACGCGACAAAATGAAAATGCATACACAATTTTTATATTTCATGGCGTGCAGGTACTAATGTTGTGCAATCCAAAAAATCCAACTATGAAAGTATATCCTACAATCAATTTATCACTGAAAATCCAATCCCACAACTAATGTTGAAATGAAAAAAAAATATATATATGGTGCTAGAAATCCCACCACTGTTAATTATTCCCCAATTAGAATCAAACTACTGGAAATGCATCCCAATATTTTTGCGTTCCGAACGTGAATTTTACGTTTTTGCGTTTTAACGTGAACGTGAATTTTACGTTTTTGCGTTTTAACGTGAACGTGAATTTTACGTTTTTACGTTCTAACGTTTGCTAAGCATGGTCCAGAACCCAAAACATTGTTCGTGGAATTACGTCCATCTTATATCCTAAAGAATTGTACTTGCACGCCTGAGTACGTGAGCTCCGCAGGTTACAAGGAAAAAAATAATAAAAAAAAAGACAATGTAAAAATTAAATAGGTATCTATTATATACAATATTTGACGGGAATGAACATGAACAAAAAAAATCTAAAATGTATATGTGTTAAGCTATACTTTTGAGAAATTTGGGTGGGAATTTTTCTATAAAAAGAAAATTTTATAATATTGTTGAGTACAGTTGATTGTCAGAAGCTAAACTGAACAATACAAAAAAAATGCATTTCGAAGAGTCGGAATATTCAATTTTTACTGTAGATGACTTTGCAGTAAGAGAAATCAACTCGATTAATGAAAATAGTAATTTCAAACCAACCAGGAAGCTTGCAGAGTTGCAGATGAACATTAAGTATGATATTATAGCATTACAAAAAGTTAATACTAAGTGGGGTGAACGTATCGTAGCAGATCTTGGCGAGTATAGAGTAAGTATAAATTTCATTTTTATTATTTTCTTTTTAATGAATTGCATATTATTTTTACAGGTTTTTCTACCTCAAAGATATTCAGACCTTTCAACAAGCAGTATATCAACTATTGGAGGAGGTGGTTATGCTGTACAAATAATCCGTCAACGTGGATCAACTTATGAGATGAAATTCATGAAAAAATGAAATAATATATTTGTTTTTTTTTACGTAAATTTATTTCGATTTTTTTTTTATAATTTCACTCAGTTAATTGTAAAACACATTACCAATTTCAAATACATGTAATAAAAATATAATAAAAACTATTAAGTAAAAATAAAATTCTGTTGATATTTGTATAATCTTTTTTTCATGTAATTTTATAGAATTTCGTTTTTATCGATCCAGGAGTTGTGTTCATCAGAGAATCCCAACCATTTCACAAAAACTTTTTTACCTTTAGTTTGTAATACTTTTTCCACAAGGAATACATCTGAACATTTAGTTTTCATTAGTTCAGCTTCATAAAACCCCCCTTGTAATGGTTTTCCTTGGTAGTCTTCGAGAAGATATGTGTTCGGTTTTGTTTTTTGGACTTTTCGTATTTTAAAAACCTCAGTAGTCCAGTTGGGTGTATAACCTTTTTCGAATGCATGTTTATACTTGCTGATTCTTATTTTGTCACCTACTTTAAATTTGTATTTACTTGAACCTTCTTTGTTATTTTTGAATAGTGATAATAAGAACTTTGAATTATTCTTATTGACATCTGCAGGTTTGCATTTTATGGTTCGATGGAAAGAATGGTTATAATCATAGAGTAATTTCTCAAAAATATTGATCCACTTATAGTTTCCATTGAAACTAAATTCTTTCCACATTTTTTCTTTAAAAGTTCTATTAAATCTTTCGACAATGGAAGCCTTTAATGAACTGAATGTTGAGTAATGATTAATTTTATACTTTTCCATCAAGAGTTTAAAGTTTTTATTGAAAAATTCTTTTCCATCATCTGTTTGTATATTCTTTGGAATTCTAGAAGAAGATATAAATATTTGTTCCATTCCTTTCGTAATGGTAATACCCTTTTTGTTTTTCATTGGTATAACCCATGCAAATTTCGAAAATGTATCGATAACTGTCAGTAAATAATTAAATCCTCTGTTTTGTTCACTATATGGTATCATTTCAACCAGGTCAGCTTGCCATAAGTCATCGTAGCCTTTGATTATAACATGACGACGTTTAAAGTTTTTACGTGCAGCTTTATGCAACTCCTCAACAACCTCACGCTTACTCATATTTACAAAGAGTGAATCCAACAAAATCAAAGAAAAGACTTTTATATATATATTTTTTTTTCTTTTATTGCAATCTATTATACAATAACATAAGTTTCTTAATTTTAATTAACCTTTTTTCCATTATGTAACAGCCACAAGTATCTGGTCCTTCTTCACATTGGTTGGATGACCAACAACAGTTTGAATAATGGTGTCCATGCAATGATTCCATATATGTCGTATTCTTAAATTTACTAATCATTGAAATATAGTTAGTAAATTCTCCATAGTGTTCATCCAATATTGATTCCCCATTTGCTTTTAAAAATTCGAAAATATCTTTTATTATTTTGACAGAGTCCATTTTTTGAAGTTCTTTGTTGTTTAAGTGTTGACTACTAACTAACAAACTTTATTTTATTTTATGAAAAATGAAAACTCTTTCTTCATTTTCACTTATATGTATATATATAAAATACAGATACATAAAATTAATACAAATATAACAAGATTTTTTACTTATTTTAATCTATGGGTGTAAAGGGTACATTAGGGAACAGCGTTTTCATAATATGTTCAACTTTATTTTTTATTTTCTCGTCAACATACTTTTTCTCTGTGGAGTCTTTAAGTTTTTGGGAAATTAATTGTGATGTCATGTTTTCTTGTTCCATACTTTTAATTGTTTCCTTTATAGAAGAGTCTATGTGGTTTTTAAGCATATGAATTTCCTTATTAAAAGTGGATAAAACCTCCATTAAAGAAGAATTTATGTGGTTTATAATGCTTGATTCCTTAAGACTTATTTGATCATCAACATATCCTTTGCACACGGCTTGGTGGGGGTATTCAGGATTACTTCCAACATTGTTTAAATATTTATTATCCATATCAAAGTCGCCAGATGGTAGGAGTTTAAATCCTATTCCTGTAGGACCTATGAGACCTCTGTTTTTTGGAAGTGGTTTGAAGTTCCTACCGAACTTGTCAACGTTCATTGTTTATATGTAAAGTTTTTTGTTTTGCATGATACTAATATATGATATTTGCTTCCTTCAGCTCTTCTATTATGGAAGTTATTTCATTCTGGTGGTTGTCGTTACCAGCATTTTTAGATGCTATTAAAAGTCTTAGTCTATCAACAAGTTCATTCGGATCATTCCAGTAGACGTACTCAATATTTTTATGTGTGTATTTCATTTCGGTAATATTAGAATAAGATTTTCCTATTTTTGCATCTTCGTTTTTAAGTCCTGCAACAAGTTCTTTTATTATTTGAGTATATTTAGTTCCTCTGTTACTCTTGATTCTAGAAGAACTATCATGATTAATTCTATGTGCATTAGTTTTTTTTAAGATTTTCCCATATTGTTCAAGATCATCCTTAGTATATTTTTGCTTTTTAGGATTTTTCTTTAACATCAATTCAATAAGACCAGGAGTTCGAGTGAACTTTTCATCGTCGATGATTATATCCTGTTCGTTCATTGTAAAGCTACATTTTCCTATTTTTATAGTTTGCGTATTTGCATCAAAATACGGTCCATATGCTATATCACGATTTGACTCTGATAACAGTTTTTGTTGATTGAAGGAAGATGATTTATTAGGGCTAGCAAAATTTTTTGGTGTACTGAATAAAAAACTATTATCTGGACTATACAATTCTGGTGATGGTGATACTACTTTTTCATGATATTCTTCTTCATCTTTCCGATTAAAAGATTCGAAATGTAACTTGCGTTGTTTAGGTATTTTTTTAATATTATCATCCTGTTGAGTTTCTTCTTTTTTAATATTTCCAACTAATTTTTTCAATGGTTCAACAATAGGTTTGAAAGTATTTTCCAAATCAGTTTCTCTCATCATTTTACCAGTTCTAAGTTGAAAATATTTGTTTTTGAGGACATTTTTGGTTTTTATTAGGTCATTTAACACATTCTCATCCATTTTCTAGTTTCAAACAATATTTGTTTATACAGAAGAAAAGTATTTGTTTGTTTTGTTAGGGCTACTCGTAGTTTTCCCAGACAGTGTTTCTATCGTAATGTGTTGATTTAAATGAAAAATGTATATTTATAGTATTGCAGTTTTGTGAAAACTGTTTTTGTAACGACCTTTTTCAATACTGCTCTCCTTGTCTATAACTAGAAATCCAAAATTATCAGACCAGCAATGAGAACAAAGTTCTTTAAATTTATTGAAAGTCATATCAGAGTTTATATGATCTTTGTATACATGCTTCAAATTTAATTCATCTTGTTTGAATAGAATTATAAAATTAGCATTATCTCTTATCAAATGTTTTGGTATATGGGTATAGGACTGACATAAATAAAAACTATCAACTCCGTTATGACGACCCATACAAAAATAATCTCTTATATTATTCTGTTTCTGGCATGCAACATCATCGAATATAAATATTGAATTATTTTTGGCTTCTGATGGAGGCATTACATCGGAATTATTAGAAAATTCATGGTATTCCATTCCTTTGACGGATGTTATAAGTTTCTTTAGATAAAGATATTTTGGTTGATGTAATGATTTAGAGTAAATATATATGTTTTCAAACTTCAATCCATTGGGATCAAGAAGAATGCTAAGCATTACATTTGTTTTGCCACAGTTCGATGGTCCGACAATAATTCCTCGAATACTATTTGGAAATAATGAACCATGTTTTTTTTTAATTTTAACTTTACAATCAAAATTTTTCACTTTTATAATTTCTGACTGCTTTATGAAGCGCATAATGCTGACTAACAGCTTTTACAATAAAACATACCATTTTTATATTGCTGCATTCATATACTTACCAACCTTTGACTAGGAAGGTGTGTGTAAATAATAGTATGATTGATTATAATAACCAGCGAAATCAGTGCCGTAATAAAATAAAATCAATTAAAGGCAAAGGACTTTTGAATACGGTTATAGACAAACTACCATTTGAGTTACATCTTCCTTCTTATAACTATTGTGGTCCGGGGACAAAATTGGAAGAGCGCTTACGTAGAGGAGATAAAGGAATTAATCCACTGGATGAAGCTTGTCGCTTACATGATATTGCGTATTCTGAGAGTAGCTCTGTCTCAGATCGACACGTTGCTGACAAAATTCTAACGGAACAAGCGTGGAAAAGATTCAAAGCAAAGGATTCTTCAGCCTCTGAAAAGCTGAGTGGTCTCTTAGTCACCAACATGATGAAAGCAAAAACAAAATTTGGTATGGGTAATAAGACTACTAAAAACAAAACTATAAGGACTAGCAAAAAAAAGAAAAAAACTTGTAAAACAAATATTTTTAAAAAGGCAATAGCTGAAGCAAGAAACGCAATAAAAAGCAATATAAATTGTTGTGCTACAACATCAATGTCTACTATTGCTCTGAAAGCTGCAAAAAATGTTGTTAAAAATAAGAAAAAACAAAATATACAAACTCCAAGAATAATACCACTTCCAAAGAGAGGTGGTTTTCTTCCATTTCTAGCTCCTGTTTTAGCTGGTTTATCAGCTGTTGGTTCATTAGCAGGTGGAGCAACTGGTGTTGCAAAAGCCCTCAACGATGCACGTATTGCAAAAAAAACCTTTGAAGAAAATAAACGGCATAATAAGGCAATGGAAGCAGTTGCTATTCAAGGAAAGGGTTTATACTTGAAACCGTATAAAAATGGACTTGGTTTATTTCTAAATACACCGAATACAAAAAACTAATTGAAATGCTACCTAATCGTCCTTTAAACAATTTTGATATTCTAAGGTTTGGAAGGAAACATCTGAAACACTTTAGAGGAGTGTTTATGCGTGACTCATTACCGAAAACTACTAAAGATAGAGAGTGTGGGATTATAAATTTGGACAATGAAACTGGTACGGGTACTCATTGGGTAGCATATATTAGAAATAAGAAAAAAAATATTATAAAATATTTCGATAGTTTTGGAAATTTAAGACCACCAACTGAAGTAATAAGTTATCTTGGTAATCAAATAAATTATAATTATATTCAAGAACAAAATTTTGATACATTTATATGTGGTCATTTATGCTTAAAGTTTTTATTAGAACAATGTTATAATATTTTCAACTGTAATATGAAAATGAATAAAATCAATTGAATAAACTAAAACTGTGTCATTCGTCTTTCAATCAGGATGTCGTTAACATTAACACTAAGTGGAAATGAAACAAGTCTCAATGCAGAGTATTTTCCCCCAATCGTACTGAAATCTAATTATGTTTGCGGGCTTATAGATTTCCAAACATATAACTCTATACCAAATATAGACGATACTAATAATTTGCTGCATATAGGCGATAGTGTTATTTCATTTCCTATTGGTTCATATGAGATAGAAGATATAAATAATTTAATACAAAAAAAACTAAATGAATTAAATAAGAAAAATAAAAGTTCAAGAAAAAGTGAACTAAAAATCAAGGCAAATAACAACACACTGAAATGTGAAATTTTCAGTTCAGAAGACATCGACTTCACTAAACAAAACTCTATTGGAACTCTCTTAGGGTTTAGTAAAAACGTCTGCAATCAAATGTTCTTCATGAATCAGATCTTTACGTTGACATAAACAGAGTTAATGCTATACGAATTGAATGTAATATAATAGATGGGACATATATTAATAATCAAACTGCTCACATTTTACATGAATTTGCTGTTAAGGTAAGCCCAGGGTATAAAATCATAGAAGTTCCCAGAAATGTTATTTATTTACCTGTGAACGTCAAACGAATAACATCGTTGTGTTTAAAATTCATCGATCAAGACGGAAAAGCCATAAATTTTAGAGGCGAGAAAATAACGGTTCGATTACATTTGCATCCAGAACCATGATTGTATATGAAAATATAATCAGCAGAATTCCTTATAAAAACACTGAAGAAAATAAAACATTACTCAAACAAGCTTCGAACACAGCTGTGGTAACACCTAAGCTCACAAAACATAATCAGACATTTGTACTATCATTGGGATACGTTTTAAGACCTTGAAAGTACAACGCACTTTAAAAAACAAAAAAAAAATATGTTGAACATTTTCCAAGACCCCGATATCAGTGAAAGTATTTCTAAATATGAATATCATACTTACTCACCATATCAAAACAATTTTGAAAAAAATGACATCGTTCAGATTTGCATACAACATCAAAATCTTAATGTTCTTCCTTCGGAAAGTTTTCTATATGTTGAAGGGTCACTATCGAGGACGGATGGAACAGAAATAGTCAGCACAAGTCTTGTAAACAATGCAATGGCTTTTCTCTTCGACGAAATACGTTATGAGCTGAATGGAAAGGAAATTGATTACAATCGAAATGTGGGGATTACAACAACAATCAAAAACTATTTATCGTTGACAAAAAATGAGAGTGATATGCTTTTAAATGCTTCATGGTCTCCTCATTCAGTTATTTATTTCAATCCATTTCATTTTAACTACTGCATTCCATTGAATAAGCTTTTGGGTTTTGCCGAAGATTATAAAAAAATTATTCCCAATGCTCGTCATGATCTAATTCTCACTCGTTCTAGGATGGATGAAAACGCTATAATCTCCCCAACTGATGAAAATGTACAAGTAAAACTACATAAGGTACAGTGGAGAGTACCCCACGTAACCTTATCAGATTCCATGAAATTAAGTTTATATAAATCTATAAGTAAAAGCAGCTCTATGAAAATTGCTTTTCGAAACTGGGATCTTTATGAATATCCCATGCTGCCAAGTTCTGATCATCATATTTGGAATGTCAAAACAACAACACAAATAGAAAAACCTCGATACATTGTTTTTGCTTTACAAACTGGGAAAAATAAAAATTTGGCTGCTGATCCTACAACGTTTGATCATTGTAATCTAACAGACTTAAAAGTTTATTTAAACTCTGAAGTATATCCGCACGAAGACCTCAATATTTCTTTCGAAAAAAACAGATATAGCTTGTTTTATAAAATGTATGCGGATTTTCAAAAAACTTACTACAATAAAAGCAGCACCGAACCTCTTCTATCTTGGGATCTTTTTAAATCACGTGCACCAATTTTCGTCATAGACTGCAGACATCAAAATGAGACTATGAAAACAGGACCTATTGACATTCGCTTGGAGATGAGAACATCCAAAAATATTCCTCCAAACACATCAGCTTTTTGTCTAATGCTGCATGACAGAATTATTGAATATAATCCACTTGATCAAGTTGTTAACAGGATTGTTTGAAAATTAAATTTAAGTAAAATTTTTAAAAAATGTTATTATTAGCTGTAATACCTATAGAATGTTTGAAAATTTACTATGTTTACTCAAGTAACAACAAAAAAACAAATAATGTACTTTTCAGTTACCCATTTAGAACAAATAAAAAAATATCAATAATATCCAACTAACTTGCTTTGTTCTTACTAGATTAAGTGTCTTGGTTTCGTTCGCTCTCATATACCAAAACCCAAAAAAAAAACATTGTTCGGTATTCAATGTTTTGGCTAAGCATACGTAAGAACCCACAACGAAAAACCAGAACCTAAAACCGCACTCATTCAGTGGTTCAGTGCTAAAGTATGCAATGCTTAAGCAACAAATATGCTATTTTAGTACAAAAAAAACATAGTTCACGAAGGCTTAAGCAACAAATATGCTATTTTAGTACAAAAAACATAGTTCAGGGGCAAAGTATGCAATGCTTTTACGACAAATATGCAACATTTAGTACGAAAAAAACCTATGTAACAACTGGGTCAAAGGAATGCATGCATTTGTATGGAAATCATACCAGCAGGCATGCATGCATGCATGCATGCATGCCATCAGGACGCAGGAGTTACCTATTTATACTACTGGAATAGTACAATCATGAAGAGGAACGAACGAAGCGACGTCTGGGCTGACGGCAATGAACTAAATCTGCAAAGTTTGTGCAGAATTTTATTTGGGAAAATTAAGAGACAATTTGAAAATACAAAACAGAGTTATAAAATAAAAGAGAAGAATGTAATCAAAAGTAGCTATGGTTGGAGGGAGAGAATAAAGAGAAATTTGTTTGTTTATTTATTTACCTATGTATAAAGCAATAATAAAGACAAATACCAATAAGCCAAATACGAATTCAAATTTAATTTTGTAACTGTTGCCAGTTTGCCGATTGCCAATGATAAAGGCAAAAATACTTTAAAATACCTATTTTCAAAACAAAAAGAAAATAGGTACAATGTTTTTGTTTTTCTTAGGTATATATGCATCTACATAATATGTATATTAGGTCAAATGAAAAGTAGGAATTATTATTATTGTAATGAAAAGAATACGGTATCAATACAGGTATGTACCTAAGTGTATTTGAAAAGAAGACAAATAAAAGTCAATGGCGGATCCAGGGGGGTTGTAGGGGTTATGACACCCCCTGGAAGAATTTTTTTTTTTCATTTTCTTAGAAATTCCCTTGAGTTCAAAAGTTATAGTATTGCCGTAATGGATTTCACACCCCTTAAGTTAAGTTGCACAATTAAAGACTTTTTAGTAATTTAACGACATTCTTAAAGTGTTTTCTTCTTTAAAAATGGATTTAATATTAAATACAAAATCTTTTAATATCTTAAAAAAAAAATAAATAAAAAAAACTGAAAAAAATGTGTCACCTCGAATATTTTACGAACAAAAACTATTTTATCTCCAAAATAATTGCAAAGAAAAATAACGTTTTTAACATTTGGTAAAATTTTTGAGAAAAATCGAATTGACTGTTTTTTTTATAAAAAATGAAAACCTAAACAAAAAAAATTAATAAAAGTAAGTAAAAATTGATTTTCGACTCAAATATCTTTTGAAAACTTTGAGATATTGGCTTTAAACTACTTTTATCTTTTGAAAAATATTGTTGTCAACATTCAGTAAAATTTTGAGAAAAATCTTGACAGGTTTTTTACAAAAACTTCAAACTCTTTTTATTTCACAGAATATGTATGTTGTTTTCGATATTCAGTAGTTTTTTCATAAAAAAATAAAATCTACAAAAAATAGTACGCAAATTTGGTAAAAATTGATGTTCGATTCTTGATACCTCTCAAATTAATTTCATTCATCCAATTTGTAAAAATTTAAGAAATGCTACTTAAATTGGTAAAAATTTGTTTTCGACTAAAAATCTATTTAATAAAACTAGATTTTCAAACTAAACTATTTCTTTAAATGAAAAATATTGTCGGTAATTGTAAAATTTTTAAGAATAATTCAACTAACAACTTTTTTAACCCAACACGAAAACCTAAAAACTTTTAAGCAAGACAAATCTACAGACGGGATGGAAAGTTATCAGTGTGGGTCGCATCCCAGCCTCTTTTCTTAGTTATAATTATTAACTTCCAATAATAAGTTATTTTTAACATTAGGTAAAATTTAAAAAAGATCGAATTGACACCTTTTTTCAACAAAACAAAAATTAACTATCAATTGGTAAGTTTTTTTTTTGCTCCAAATATTTCGAGGAGAGTTGAAACTATTGTCTTCAAATTTAATTTATTTAATACAAGATACTGTTGATAACATTTCTTAAAATTTTTAGAAAAAGTCAACCTACAGTTTTTTCTATATATGTATCTGTACCTATCATACTTTATAAATATGCTTACAATAGAATATCAAATACGAATAACCTATGATAAAAATGTAGCTATACCTATACCTACATGAGCATAGGTACAAATTTGTAAACACTATCTAATTAGTGTTTTCAAATTTGTACCTAAATACATATCCAACTTACGAGTAACAAAAATTGTACTCACCTCCCTACATACATATCTGACTCAAAATTGAATTTCCCTACCTACCGTATTATTTCCTTCCAAAAAATTAAAAAAAAACCAACAAAAATCTGTTGCCAATTTTTAAATATGCACATCCACACAACTATGTACAATATTCAAAATATGACAACAGTGTATTCATTGTGAAAAGAAAATTGAATTATTTTAGATTTTATAAATTTGAAATCAAATGCAACAAAAACAAAACCTACATAGCTCAATTCATAGGAATATCTCCATGACAAGACAACACACAAAAAAAAAACATAAGCAACTGTATTATTTTGTTGCCTCCCTTACTCTCTTAATTTCTAACAAGAGAGAAAATAATAAAACCCTCTTTTCCTCAACTCATTTTTGTTTTAATTTCTGAAATCTGCACAACAAATTTTCAGTACTCCGAGCGCCGCCTGTAAGTCGTCAATGAACTAAAAATTCGTGTTCCATAAGAGTACTATAGATTATATATACAAAGCTTAAATATTCAGACACAAACTGTATATACATACACAGTGTTGGAAAAAGTAATAAGTGTGCATGAGCAATTACGACTTACAAATGGCATTTATCTATGTTTGCATGTCATAACGGTTATTTTTTTAAATTTTATAATTAGAGCTCGCAGAAAATATTTTATCATTTAAAGCTCTCCTGTTGACCATTGTTGATATTGCGCAAGTTAGAATAAGACGTGTTATCAATTTGCAGTGAAAAAAAAATAGGTGTCATTCTTATTTTTCACATATTTATTGCCTTGCAAAGTAAGTTCTATTTTCTTATATATTATATGATTTTTAAGTGTTCACGTCAAATTTTAGAAGAATTTTCTTCATTGTTCCGCCGATGAAGAGGAACGTCTCATCCAAAATTATTGCTGAAATGTTGTCATGTTTACAAAACAAAATAACGAATGCTCTTAAGAAAAGAAAAGGACAGAAAACGAGAGGAAGAAAGAGAAAGACATCTGATATATTGGATCGCCAAATAGTAAGAATGGCTAAAGAACCTTCCATTACTTCTACTGAAATAAAGAAGACCCGGTTAAACTTTCTGCTAGCTCTTCTAGAAAGACCCTATTTGTTTCTGAAATGAATAAGAAGAGAAAACTATTTGCTAAAAGTCTGATTGAGCATTTTAATAAAACGAGTATAAAGAGCTTCAAGAATATTTTGTGGAGAAACTAAGGTGAACTTGTTTGGTTCGGATAGCCAGCAGTATGTTGGACGACCTCCTTGTCAAGAATTCAAACCCAAGTACACTTAACAGACAATAAAGCATGGTGATGGAAGCATCATGGTATTTGGTTGCTTCTATTGGTATGGAGTTAGACCATTGTTCTGGATAAAGAACATTATGAATCAAGAAAAATATGTGGAAATCTTGGTAAAATGTTATGCTGCCTAACGCTGATGATGAGATACCACTGATTTGAAAGTTTCAACAGGACAATGATCCAAAACATACTTCGAAAAAAGCAAGAAAAATTAGTTTTCGATTGGCTAGGTCAGTCACCAATCGAAAACTTGTGGTCTGTGGTCAAGAATGATCTAGCTTCAAAAAAAATTTCTAACGGAAATCCAAAAAAATGTTAATATAATTCAAATTATATACGATAAGTTCTTTTTTACAAATTTCTTTTATGAAGGATCTTAATTTTGAGTTATTTATTTATGCCAGAACTTGCACCTATTTTTTTCAAGTCTTTTTTGTTTTATTTTGTTATTTTTAAATAATTAACTATTTTCATTTTAATTACAATTGATTTTTGAAAAAAAAAGTCGAAATATGAAAAAAAAAAAAAAAATAAAAAATTGAATTTGCTCGCATTTATCATATGTACGTGAAAGTACTACAATAGAACAGCAATTTTTGTTAAAGTCTCCTGCCACCTAAATCGCGCTGCCTGCCTGTACGAAAATCTAGTGTGGGACCTAAGAGGCGGGACAAAAATATTTAAAGAAAAAGTATTACGACGTGTGACGGAGTTAGTCGAATAAGATGTTTACTACAAAATATATGAGAAGAATGTAAACAAAATTTAAGTGTTGTCATAGTTACTAGATGAGGATGTAAACAAAATTCATATTGTGCCATAGTTATAGATTTTGTTTGCCTATCTGCATACAGTTTCACGGATGTAGGTATTTTAATTTTGTTGTTTTATTTTTTATTTTTTATTACATTCATTTGATTTTAGATTTTCAATTTTTGTGAAATCTGAAAATTTAAAAGCAATGTTGCAAATTTAAGTTTTGATAGGATACCTCGTTGCCAAATTTTGAATATTTAAATGGAAAATGCAGTCGATTTTTGAATTTTATTTTTGGATAAGTCAAGTGGGTAGATTGTGGTTTTGTAAATAGGATGTTAGTAGGCAAAGGAAGTACACATTACATGGTTTTTAAAAAACGGCTTAAATTGTGCTTATAACGTTTTCAAGTTTGTCACAACTGACATTCTATATTTAAACAAATAAGTTTTCTAACAATAATAATGCTTTTTAATGTTTTCACGCAAGTTATATATAAATTACCAAAGAAAACAGTGTAAGTTGTTCTTCGGATCGATTGCGACTGCCGAATTCGTTTTATTATTAAAATTATCAATTAATAACTTAAAACTAAGGGCAATGCATCCACTTTCCGTTGGCCTTCGGATATTGCAATGTATCGCTTGTCAGCGGAAAGTGGTGTTGAATTACATTATGGGTTGCGAATTAACACATATTTTCCGTCATCAAGTTTGCTGACTTGCATCTGTGTAACTTCACCCCCCTTTAATTCAAGATTCTCTTGAATTTTGTTTGTAGCAGTTTGTAGTTTTGTTTCGATATTTTTTATAATCATTTTTACATTTTTGTTCTTTTTTTGAATTATAATTATTAAAACTGCAATTATAACTATGGCTATGATAACAATAAAGATTGTGACTGAGCTTATTATGTAATTATTATTTTTATGGTATTTAAGTTCATTTATGTGATTTAGGTTTTCAATTTGATATATTTTTAGCATAGTTTCAAAACTTAATTTTTCTTTTATGATTACATTTTGGTCTTCTTCATATGAAAATGTATGTACAAATTCAATATTAAAATTTTATATTGCAGTATTTCTTATATTTATGGTACAGTTATTAATATTTATTATATAATTTCCACTTAAAATTAAATTTCGGTCGTCACAACCATTATTTACAATTTCTTTTTTTAGGTTATTACAAACAACAAGATTCTTTTCTATATTTATTATTTCCGTTTTGTTGTTAATATTAAATTTACAAAAAGCATCATCTAAACAATTATCCATTTTATTCAAGTTTTTAATGTATATATTGTTGGGATCATAGTTAAATTTTATTCTGTTAAGTTCAATGAATTCTGTAGTTAACATATCAATTTCTTAAAAATCTTTGTAAGGTATTGGAATAATCATTTTTAATTGAGTTTGAATGTAACTTTTCGAAAGCTTAACAGCTAAAATTAGTTTTGTACCGTTCAAATTAAATGCTCCTATTTTTGAATGTTTAAGTTTAAAAGAATCTAAGTCAGAACTCACTATTTCTTATCCTGTCAATATGCTTGGATGTAAAATACCCTGTTTAGCAGATGCTATGTTGTCAAGAATATTGTCAATTTTGTCTTCTAGTATTTTAATTTTTTAAAGTTGGTCTGTTTTTAAAAGTTTTAATGTTAAGTTCTTTTGACTGTCTATTACGTTATTGTAAGCTTCTGATATGTGTTTTCTGTCTTCTTTAATGACTTCATTGAAATTATTGAATTATTATGAATAAATATTTCTGTTAATACTTATTTGCTTATTTAGATTTTCAATAAAATTTCTATGATTAATATCGACAACTTTAAAATGTTCTAGAATGTCTTACCTATCGTAATCATCCATGCTTCCAAATAACCATTTTTGACCTGTTCCAATAAAATTAGCTAAGCCTCTCTTTTGCCGAAAAGTGGAAACTAGAGCCCTAACTTTGGCTTTGATGTTGATAATCTCTGTTAATATTTGAATGTTGTTTTCTAGTTTCAATTTTTGCTAATTTATTTCAAGCCCTTCGATTACGGTCATTATTTCTACTGAATCTATTATATGAACAATGGTTTGTGTTTGATTTACTAACTCCACTGTTCCTCGATTGATGACTCTATAACCCTTGTTAGTTTGGATTTGCGAGATGAGAAGTGCTTGGTCCGCTACCACTGCTGTCATTAGAGTTGTCCAAAGCATTATGCAAATTAGAACCTGCAAATTTATCTTTTAACTGTTGTTGGATGGACATTTTGTAATTTTTTCTTTCTAAAATAATGTTCATTTTTATGACGTAAATGTTTATAATTTCTTATAAATCCTTCACTTCTACATTCATTGTACTCTTCTCTATCTAAATTTCTTCTGTTTATAATCTGTTCCTTACGTTTATTGGCTTTCTCAGTTAAAATGTTTGCTTCTGTCTCTACTGCTTTATTTGGACTCATTTCGACAGTGAAGTGATACCTATTATTATATATTTTAACTGTTTTATGAATTTTTTGGTTAGTAGTTAAATCTGTATTTTTTATAGTAAATAAAATTTCAAGTAGCGTAGAATGAAAACGTTCAATGTCAGAGTTTCCTGTATGGGAATTTGGCTTGGTAAAGTGAACTTGAACATCCTCTTCTCGGAAAAATTCTTTTATATTTTCTGATTGGAATTCGTTATCGCAAACGATTTTCTTTGGATTTCCGAACTTGGAAAATTGTTCTTCAATACATTCCAGTTTACTTACCCAATTCTTACTAGTTAAGCTATAGACATAAGCTTTTTTTGTAAGTTTATCCAAGAATGTTAGATAAAATAACTTATTAAAATGATAAATATCAATATGTACGAGTAATATTTCATTCATTTCTGTTGGTGTTTCAGAAATTTTGAATTTTGGTTTAATAGGTTTTCTATCATATTTGCCTTCTTGACATATTTGACAATTTCCTATAACCTTCGATATTTGCTTGACTAAACCTGTAGTTTGAAGAGATCTTCCCAATATAACTGATTTTAAGTCATATCTACATGGATGATTCTTCTACTATGAAACACTTCGACTTCATTTGAAACATTATTTGATAAAATTATTTGAGTTCTATATTTATTTATGTTTACTATATCTATATATATATATATTTTATTTTATTATTTTTAAAATATAAAAAGAAACAATTAAACATAATATAAATTTAAACAAGTAAAAAAATGTATAACACTTTAAATATAAAATGCTATTGTGAACTAACAAACATTAGCCCAAAGTGACATTTCTTGTCAGATTAATAATTGAATGTAATAATTATAAATGTCATGTTTTTAACCTTCATGACAAAAGAAGGTTGTATTTTATTCTATTTCCGATTCTTTATTCAATCAACACGACACCATTTTGTGAAATATCTAAGAATTTTATTGCGAATTAAAATTAATTATAACGAAGTATAAGGAAATTGAGTTTTCATTTTTATTCATTGGAATTTGTTTTAGAAAAATTTAACTGGCGAGAAAAACATTGGTCCTTCGAGCCTTAAATTATATTAAATTAAAAACAATTGTGTGTGAATACAAGTGCATTTGAAAATCACTTCAAGTACAAATATATGTACATATAGACATATAGACATATATAATATAATAAAAATCACATATTAATAAACAGTTTTTTATTTTTAAATAAACTCTTTAAAATATAATAAAATAATTTTTGTTGAAGAAACAATTGAACAATTAATTAACTAAAAACATTTTTGTGCTGTGCTAATCGGGCTCCCGCGACGGGCAATCAAACTCCACACAACACTACACCAACAAAGGCATACAAGTAAGTCCTCATTTTTTAAAGTATTTTTTTTTGGTTTTTTTTTATTACATTTTTATAAACAAAAATCCACATGTCGTTCGGGGAGCTTCAGAAGCAGGTTTTATCGCAATCAGAACGCGATTATACAAATTTTAAGAAAACGGGGCAAGCTCGTAGAACAAGTAATTACTTAAAAACTCGTTTAGAGTTATTAGAGGGTCATTTAAACACCGCTAAAAGATATCATGAGGAAATCGTTAGCGAGGGGAAGCTGGAAGAAGGCTTGAAAAAGGAAGAGATGATATCCGTGTTTGATCAGATAAATGACACTTATCTGGAATATAGGTGCGAATTGTTGGAAGCGTTAGATCGTGTCACTCCAACTACTCCTCATACACCTACTCTTGCAACCGCTCCTACACTTCCACCTACATCACAAGCAACACCATCAAATTTGCTTAAGCTTCCTCCCATAAAACCTCCAACATTTTCGGGGTCTTACACAAAATGGCGGTCATACCATGACATTTTTATTTCTTTGGTGCATAATAACCCAGGGTTAAATGAGATTCAAAAAATGCATATTTTGAAGGAGAGTTTAACTGGAGATGCTGAACGTTTGTTGCATCATTTAGACTTGAGCATCGGGAATTACGAAAAGGCATGGGAGTTACTTATTGAAAGGTACGACCATAAGAGAGTATTGGTCAATTCTTATTTAAAGGTTCTTTTCAGTCAAACTGCTCAGAGTAAGGAGTCGTCAGAGAATCTGAAAAGTTTGTTGGACACAACAACCGAAGTTGTTCATGGCCTAAAAAATTTAGAATTGCCAGTAGAACATTGGGATACAATGTTAATTTATATTATGTTTCAAAAATTACCCTCTAGAACCCAACAATTATGGGAAGAAAAGCTTGGTAATGAAAGATGTCTCCCGACTTTTTCTGAGTTTACTACCTTTTTAAAGGCCCGTTTTAGGACACTAGAATCCATTGTAGAGCAGAGTAGTTCAACCACAGAGCCAAAGCCAGTTATAAAACCGCAACCTACAGCTAAGGCATTTCATGCAAAAACGCAACAAAAACAGTCGTTTAAACCGTTCAAGGCTGTACAACAATATCAGTGTCAAGTATGCCGCCAAGGACAACATTCTTTGACGAGGTGTCAAAGCTTCTTGGGCATGGATGCGGCTCAAAAACAACAAGCCGTGCTTAAGGCTGGGGTATGTGCAAACTGTCTTGCATACAGCCACCAAACACGATTTTGTTTAAGTAACCGGACGTGTTACTTCTGCAACCAAAAACATCACTCACTCTTGCATGATAATTCACACACATACAATACAAATTCCAATCCCAACACTACACAAAATTCATCTTGGAATGCTACAACACATTCTTATAAACAAGTCGCCCACACCGGAAATCAACAGGCAGCGGTAAACCCAAATGCTCCTGTTTTCCAGCCACAGGGTGACAACACTGCAAGTAGCAGTACCCGACACAATTTTTATGCATCACAAACCCAAGAATCGCACATTTTATTAGCAACTGCAATTGTAAGAGTAAAATCGAGAGATGGCAAGTTTTTAGATTTACGAGCGCTTATTGATCCAGGCTCAGAAGCAACTTTCATTTCAGAATCTGCAGCCAGGTCTCTAAACCTTGTTAAACAACCAACACAAATAAACGTATCAGGGTTGGGGAAGGTCAGCAACGGCACCAGTCAAAGCTACGTTGACTTAATGTTCTCTTCAAAACATTCGGAGTTTATAAGTGCTACTAAGGCATTCGTCCTCAAGTCGTTGACTGGCCTCCTTCCGGCCCACAAAATGATACAAAACACTTGGGACCACCTCACGGATTTACCATTAGCAGACCCTAAGTTTCACGTTCCAGCCTTGATCGACATTCTTTTTGGTTGCGATGTATATCCCGACATTGTACTTCCAGAAATTATCCGCAATGAGCATGAAACTGCACCCATAGCTCAAAATACACAGCTGGGATGGATTATTTTAGGCAAAACTCCTGAGGTAATTCCAAACAACGTCAAAAGCTTTTTTCAGCACATAAATATCGACACGCAAATCCGAAAATTTTGGGAGATTGAGGAAACTCCCTTCGTAACTGTACCATCGGAAGAAGACATCGCATGTGAAAAGTATTTTTCAGAGACGACTAGACGGCTGTCAGATGGACGGTACGAAGTCAGCCTTCCGTTCAAAGAAGGCTCTCATCCCGAACTCGGACCCAGCAAAGACATTGCAGTAAGGCGATTTTTGTCTCTGGAACGACGATTTGAAAAGGAACCAACTCTGCAATCAAGCTACAGCAAATGCATTATGGAGTACCTCATCTTACAACACATGGAAGAAGTGAAAGAAAGGGATCCAGTGCTAAATTCACCCTTTCATTTTTTTCTTCCGCATCATGCAGTATTCAAAGAGTCGAGTACAACCACGAAGCTAAGAGTGGTCTTTGACGCAGCCACAAAAACGCTTGATGGGACATCATTGAACGAACTTTTAATGACGGGTCCTAAATTACAAAAAAACATAGTGGATATAATTTTAAAATGGCGAATGTATCAATACACTATCACACCTGACATTGAAAAGATGTATCGCCAAGTTTTTGTACAAGACTTGGACAGATATTTTCAGCTGATACTTTGGAGAGATAGCCCTGATAAACCGCTCAAGATATTTAAACTCAATACGGTTACTTTTGGAACAGCCTGTGCACCCTACTTAGCCATCCGGGTTTTGCACAAAATCGCTGAAGATGGACTTCAAAATTATCCAAATGGAGCTCGTGCAATCAAGGAGGAGATGTATGTGGATGATCTCATAAAAGGAGGCGATTCCATCGAGGAAACTAGAACCAAACGAGATGAATCTCGTAATCTTCTGGCCGCGGCAGGACTCAAGCTGCGAAAATGGACGTCCAATTGTAAAAATCTTCTAAAAGACTTACCAAAAGAAGATTGTGAAATAAACTTTGAACTGCCTTTTGAATCCATCGATCATGTCAAAACTTTAGGCATAAGATGGCAGCCAGACGAAGATATTTTTTGCTTCAAAAACATGCACGATGATTCTGAAGAAGTAACCAAGAGGACAATGCTATCAGCGATCGCCAAACTGTTTGATCCACTCGGCTGGATTGCACCATGTGTAATCAAGGCCAAAATTATGATGCAAAAACTTTGGTGCAGAGGAACTGATTGGGACGATCCAGTTCCATCAGATCTGAGAGAAGAATGGCAAGTTTTTCGAAAAGAATTACCTGCCATACAACACATAAAAATCCCAAGATGGATTAAAACAAACAACACGCAAAAATCAATGGAATTGCATGGCTTCAGTGACGCGTCTGAAAAGGCTTATGGTGCAGCAGTTTTCATGCGTGTCCTTGACAGCTCTGGAAAAATCCACATGCATTTACTTATATCTAAAACAAAAGTTGCTCCATTGAGAACAGTCAGTCTGCCGCGACTTGAACTGTGTGGAGCCGTACTTCTAGCATCCCTACTACACTACACCAAAGGAGTACTTGACAACACCGATGCAAAACTGTATGCCTGGTAAGACTCAATGATCACGTTGGCATGGATTAGAGAACAACCATCTAAATGGACAACATTTGTCAGCAATAGAGTCGCAGAAATCCAAAGACTTACAAGCTGCGACATGTGGAAACACATACCAACAGATCACAATCCAGCTGATCTGGCATCCCGAGGCGTATCTCCCTCTTTGTTGGCAGCACAAGATCTTTGGTGGTCAGGACCTTCGTTTTTGCGAGACAAATGGAATTTCGAAATTCCTGATCAACCATCTGCTTTTGACACTGACCAAGAGAAACGGCCTTTGAAAAAACAGTGCACTTATACGAGCTCCGATCCGACAAGTGACGACATCAATTTAAGTATACTAAGATGTTCAAGATTATCGAAGACTGTTAGAGCAATTGCCTTCTGTTGCCGTTTTAGATGGAACTGCCTCGCAAAAAGGAGGAAAACATCTAAGGTATCAGGAGACCTTAACTGTGAGGAGCTAGAAAATGCAACCATATTGGTGAACAAAGCTGTACAGCGACTTATGTTTAGTCAAGAACTCGACGAATACGACACAAAAAACACAATACCTAAATCATTATTATCACTTAATGCCTTCGTCGATGGTAATGGGATTCTTCGAGTTGGTGGTCGACTGCAAAATACTCTTTTGACATACAACCAACAACATCCCATCATTCTGAAACCCAGTTACCATTTCACTGAACTTGTGATAAAAAATGCTCACGAAAAAACATTACACGGTGGAAACCATCAGACTATGGCTTATATCCGTATGACCTATTGGATCATAAGTATTAAACAAAGAGTTAAAAGCTATATCCACGAATGCCCAATATGCTTCAGACACACCAGACAAAATTTACAGCAACTTATGGGAAGCCTTCCAGCACCTAGAGCACGAATGTCGAGACCATTCTCCCATACTGGAGTGGACTATGCAGGTCCTATTGAAATTAAGGCGTGGAAAGGACGGGGAGCCAAGACTTTCAAGGGATACTTTGCAATTTTCATTTGCTTATCCACAAAGGCCATTCACCTGGAAACGGTATCAGACCTTACAACCCAAGGATTTTTGGCAGCTCTTCGTCGCTTCACTGCAAGACGAGGACTTTGTACTCAAATTTATAGTGACTGCGGCACAAACTTTGTGGGAGCTAATAAAGAATTAGCTAACATGCTTGAAAAGGCTAAACACGACTGGAAGGAAATCGCAAGCGTTGTAGCCAATTCAGGAACGAACTGGAATTTTATTCCTCCAGCTTCTCCTCACTTTGGTGGCCTCTGGGAAGCTGGAGTGAAATCTGTAAAACATCATTTAAAACGGACCGTGAGAGATGAGAGGTTAACATTTGAGGAACTCTACACACTTCTTACGCAGATAGAAGCCTGCTTGAATTCCAGACCTCTATGTCCTCTATCGGATAACATAGATGACCTTGATGTGTTAACTCCAGGACATTTTCTGATTGGAGAACGCCTGCTCAGCATTCCGCAAGGGCACATATCGAACCCAGAGAAGATGAGTTACCTCGACAGGTGGACAAGAACTCAAGCATTCGTCGACTCGTTCTGGCAGAAATGGAACGGAGAATATCTTTCTCGGTTACAACAACGACCCAAATGGACCAGAAAAGAAGCCGTACCTAAAATTGGAGGCCTGGTTTTGATCAAAGATGAAAGGCTACCACCATCCCAATGGTTACTAGCCAGAATCACCGAAACACATCCCGGATCTGATGGGTTAGTCCGAGTCGTAACACTAAAAACAAAGAGTGGAATAATAAAACGCCCTATTTCCAAAATATGTTACCTTCCAAGTAATAAAACCACCGATGTTGAAACACTTATTTAAAATATAAACAAAACAATTATGAAACGGCCTATCACAAAATCTGTTACCTGCCGTGTAACACCTCGACCGATGAAAACACCCTAATTTAAATCAATAAAAAAAAGTAAATAATTCCTACGAAAAATAATATAATATAATATAATATATATAATAATTTATTTCAAAATATATATTAAAACCATCGAAAAAAAATAATAAATTACCCACATAACACAACACAACACCACATTTAAATCATTTACAGTCCACTCAATAAATTCGAAATAAAATTATTCGAAATAAAATTCGAAATAAAATGCAAAACAAAATCAAATCTCAAAAAGAAAAAAAAAACTCAATATTATATTTTTTTTATTTTTTGTTGAAAACAATAATTTATTAAATATAATAAATTTACCACACCACACATTTAATTCAAATAAATAAATTAAAAATATACTTAAATTTAATTATATATTAAATTTAAAAATCCCGTCGGCAAAACCATCATCAAAACCCCGTCGGCAAAACGCAATCGCCGACGGCTTTCGATTATTTATATTTTCATAAAATATTTACACAACACAACACAACAAAATTAATTTTTTTTGTTTAATTTTCACAAAATTTTAATTTTTAAAAATCAACAACACAACACAATGGAAAATTATTTAAAAGTTTTTTTTTTGGCACTAAAAAGCATCACACAACACCAAAACTTAATTAATTATTTTATTATAATTTTTCAAAATCAAATTGAATTCAAAACAAATTCATACCGAAACCCGATGTGACGTCATCAACGTTTGGCTAACCTCGGCAGCCATTTGCAATTATTTGCAATGTAAAATAACACACATTCAAAAAAAAAAAAAACCGAAATCGAAATCGTAAACAAAATACGCTACCGAAACCGAACGTATAAGCACACGCACACACACACTCGAGATAAGGAACAAAATGGGGAGTACAATTTAAATAATTCAAAAAAAAAAAAGGTCGAAATAAATGAAATTAATAAAATTTATAAATAAAATTAAATTATAATAAATATAAATGTAAATTAAATAAAACAAAAAAAAACATAACAAAAAACACCAAACCACATCCAATCCGCGCTTTATGCGGATTCAACAACTTCAGCATCAGCAGCACGACAGCAGCAGCAACGACGGCAGCAGCAGCAACGACAGCAGCAACAAGGACAGCAGCAGCAACGGCAACAACAGCAACCACTTTACACATAACTCACTTTGATATTAATCACTATTATTATTATTATCAATATGAAAACAATTATAATTGGCAACGGCACTACCAATTCGTATATAATATAATAAAACAATAATAATAATAATAAAATTTAATACATTTTAAAACACTCTCACTTTCACACGCCCGACACGAGAAAATATAAAAAAAAATAATAATTATTTAAAATTTCCACAATAAACAACGATCTACCGCGGACCGACATCAATGAAATCGATTTACGTTTAAAGACGATCGTCAATAGACCACGGCGAATTCAATAACCTACATTTGTAAAGAAGAGAACAACAACAAGAACATCGTACAGTAACCTTGAATGGGCAACGGTTGTAAAAGCTCATTGAATGAAATCCATAAAGAGAGCTATGAGTGCAGGTGTTATGCACTAACATAAACTGTTATTGTTTTTTGTTGTTAACCTTGAACTTGATTGTCTTGTTTTATGTTCCACTAATAATTTTTTTTCTTTGCATGTTCTTATCAAAGAAGGTTAGCAATAATGTTGGAACTATTTATGCAGCGAACGAAATATATGCCAGGCCGTAGCGAGTTATTTACACCAAGGTGCCAATTTGCGAACATCGTTCACCGGGGTGGAGAATGTTTACTATATCTATATATATATATATTTTATTTTATTATTTTTAAAATATAAAAAGAAACAATTAAACATAATATAAATTTAAACAAGTAAAAAAATGTATAACACTTTAAATATAAAATGCTATTGTGAACTAACAAACATTAGCCCAAAGTGACATTTCTTGTCAGATTAATAATTGAATGTAATAATTATAAATGTCATGTTTTTAACCTTCATGACAAAAGAAGGCTGTATTTTATTCTATTTCCGATTCTTTATTCAATCAACACGACACCATTTTGTGAAATATCTAAGAATTTTATTGCGAATTAAAATTAATTATAACGAAGTATAAGGAAATTGAGTTTTCATTTTTATTCATTGGAATTTGTTTTAGAAAAATTTAACTGGCGAGAAAAACATTGGTCCTTCGAGCCTTAAATTATATTAAATTAAAAACAATTGTGTGTGAATACAAGTGCATTTGAAAATCACTTCAAGTACAAATATATGTACATATAGACATATAGACATATATAATATAATAAAAATCACATATTAATAAACAGTTTTTTATTTTTAAATAAACTCTTTAAAATATAATAAAATAATTTTTGTTGAAGAAACAATTGAACAATTAATTAACTAAAAACATTTTTGTGCTGTGCTAATCGGGCTCCCGCGACGGGCAATCAAACTCCACACAACACTACACCAACAAAGGCATACAAGTAAGTCCTCATTTTTTAAAGTATTTTTTTTTGGTTTTTTTTTATTACATTTTTATAAACAAAAATCCACATGTCGTTCGGGGAGCTTCAGAAGCAGGTTTTATCGCAATCAGAACGCGATTATACAAATTTTAAGAAAACGGGGCAAGCTCGTAGAACAAGTAATTACTTAAAAACTCGTTTAGAGTTATTAGAGGGTCATTTAAACACCGCTAAAAGATATCATGAGGAAATCGTTAGCGAGGGGAAGCTGGAAGAAGGCTTGAAAAAGGAAGAGATGATATCCGTGTTTGATCAGATAAATGACACTTATCTGGAATATAGGTGCGAATTGTTGGAAGCGTTAGATCGTGTCACTCCAACTACTCCTCATACACCTACTCTTGCAACCGCTCCTACACTTCCACCTACATCACAAGCAACACCATCAAATTTGCTTAAGCTTCCTCCCATAAAACCTCCAACATTTTCGGGGTCTTACACAAAATGGCGGTCATACCATGACATTTTTATTTCTTTGGTGCATAATAACCCAGGGTTAAATGAGATTCAAAAAATGCATATTTTGAAGGAGAGTTTAACTGGAGATGCTGAACGTTTGTTGCATCATTTAGACTTGAGCATCGGGAATTACGAAAAGGCATGGGAGTTACTTATTGAAAGGTACGACCATAAGAGAGTATTGGTCAATTCTTATTTAAAGGTTCTTTTCAGTCAAACTGCTCAGAGTAAGGAGTCGTCAGAGAATCTGAAAAGTTTGTTGGACACAACAACCGAAGTTGTTCATGGCCTAAAAAATTTAGAATTGCCAGTAGAACATTGGGATACAATGTTAATTTATATTATGTTTCAAAAATTACCCTCTAGAACCCAACAATTATGGGAAGAAAAGCTTGGTAATGAAAGATGTCTCCCGACTTTTTCTGAGTTTACTACCTTTTTAAAGGCCCGTTTTAGGACACTAGAATCCATTGTAGAGCAGAGTAGTTCAACCACAGAGCCAAAGCCAGTTATAAAACCGCAACCTACAGCTAAGGCATTTCATGCAAAAACGCAACAAAAACAGTCGTTTAAACCGTTCAAGGCTGTACAACAATATCAGTGTCAAGTATGCCGCCAAGGACAACATTCTTTGACGAGGTGTCAAAGCTTCTTGGGCATGGATGCGGCTCAAAAACAACAAGCCGTGCTTAAGGCTGGGGTATGTGCAAACTGTCTTGCATACAGCCACCAAACACGATTTTGTTTAAGTAACCGGACGTGTTACTTCTGCAACCAAAAACATCACTCACTCTTGCATGATAATTCACACACATACAATACAAATTCCAATCCCAACACTACACAAAATTCATCTTGGAATGCTACAACACATTCTTATAAACAAGTCGCCCACACCGGAAATCAACAGGCAGCGGTAAACCCAAATGCTCCTGTTTTCCAGCCACAGGGTGACAACACTGCAAGTAGCAGTACCCGACACAATTTTTATGCATCACAAACCCAAGAATCGCACATTTTATTAGCAACTGCAATTGTAAGAGTAAAATCGAGAGATGGCAAGTTTTTAGATTTACGAGCGCTTATTGATCCAGGCTCAGAAGCAACTTTCATTTCAGAATCTGCAGCCAGGTCTCTAAACCTTGTTAAACAACCAACACAAATAAACGTATCAGGGTTGGGGAAGGTCAGCAACGGCACCAGTCAAAGCTACGTTGACTTAATGTTCTCTTCAAAACATTCGGAGTTTATAAGTGCTACTAAGGCATTCGTCCTCAAGTCGTTGACTGGCCTCCTTCCGGCCCACAAAATGATACAAAACACTTGGGACCACCTCACGGATTTACCATTAGCAGACCCTAAGTTTCACGTTCCAGCCTTGATCGACATTCTTTTTGGTTGCGATGTATATCCCGACATTGTACTTCCAGAAATTATCCGCAATGAGCATGAAACTGCACCCATAGCTCAAAATACACAGCTGGGATGGATTATTTTAGGCAAAACTCCTGAGGTAATTCCAAACAACGTCAAAAGCTTTTTTCAGCACATAAATATCGACACGCAAATCCGAAAATTTTGGGAGATTGAGGAAACTCCCTTCGTAACTGTACCATCGGAAGAAGACATCGCATGTGAAAAGTATTTTTCAGAGACGACTAGACGGCTGTCAGATGGACGGTACGAAGTCAGCCTTCCGTTCAAAGAAGGCTCTCATCCCGAACTCGGACCCAGCAAAGACATTGCAGTAAGGCGATTTTTGTCTCTGGAACGACGATTTGAAAAGGAACCAACTCTGCAATCAAGCTACAGCAAATGCATTATGGAGTACCTCATCTTACAACACATGGAAGAAGTGAAAGAAAGGGATCCAGTGCTAAATTCACCCTTTCATTTTTTTCTTCCGCATCATGCAGTATTCAAAGAGTCGAGTACAACCACGAAGCTAAGAGTGGTCTTTGACGCAGCCACAAAAACGCTTGATGGGACATCATTGAACGAACTTTTAATGACGGGTCCTAAATTACAAAAAAACATAGTGGATATAATTTTAAAATGGCGAATGTATCAATACACTATCACACCTGACATTGAAAAGATGTATCGCCAAGTTTTTGTACAAGACTTGGACAGATATTTTCAGCTGATACTTTGGAGAGATAGCCCTGATAAACCGCTCAAGATATTTAAACTCAATACGGTTACTTTTGGAACAGCCTGTGCACCCTACTTAGCCATCCGGGTTTTGCACAAAATCGCTGAAGATGGACTTCAAAATTATCCAAATGGAGCTCGTGCAATCAAGGAGGAGATGTATGTGGATGATCTCATAAAAGGAGGCGATTCCATCGAGGAAACTAGAACCAAACGAGATGAATCTCGTAATCTTCTGGCCGCGGCAGGACTCAAGCTGCGAAAATGGACGTCCAATTGTAAAAATCTTCTAAAAGACTTACCAAAAGAAGATTGTGAAATAAACTTTGAACTGCCTTTTGAATCCATCGATCATGTCAAAACTTTAGGCATAAGATGGCAGCCAGACGAAGATATTTTTTGCTTCAAAAACATGCACGATGATTCTGAAGAAGTAACCAAGAGGACAATGCTATCAGCGATCGCCAAACTGTTTGATCCACTCGGCTGGATTGCACCATGTGTAATCAAGGCCAAAATTATGATGCAAAAACTTTGGTGCAGAGGAACTGATTGGGACGATCCAGTTCCATCAGATCTGAGAGAAGAATGGCAAGTTTTTCGAAAAGAATTACCTGCCATACAACACATAAAAATCCCAAGATGGATTAAAACAAACAACACGCAAAAATCAATGGAATTGCATGGCTTCAGTGACGCGTCTGAAAAGGCTTATGGTGCAGCAGTTTTCATGCGTGTCCTTGACAGCTCTGGAAAAATCCACATGCATTTACTTATATCTAAAACAAAAGTTGCTCCATTGAGAACAGTCAGTCTGCCGCGACTTGAACTGTGTGGAGCCGTACTTCTAGCATCCCTACTACACTACACCAAAGGAGTACTTGACAACACCGATGCAAAACTGTATGCCTGGTAAGACTCAATGATCACGTTGGCATGGATTAGAGAACAACCATCTAAATGGACAACATTTGTCAGCAATAGAGTCGCAGAAATCCAAAGACTTACAAGCTGCGACATGTGGAAACACATACCAACAGATCACAATCCAGCTGATCTGGCATCCCGAGGCGTATCTCCCTCTTTGTTGGCAGCACAAGATCTTTGGTGGTCAGGACCTTCGTTTTTGCGAGACAAATGGAATTTCGAAATTCCTGATCAACCATCTGCTTTTGACACTGACCAAGAGAAACGGCCTTTGAAAAAACAGTGCACTTATACGAGCTCCGATCCGACAAGTGACGACATCAATTTAAGTATACTAAGATGTTCAAGATTATCGAAGACTGTTAGAGCAATTGCCTTCTGTTGCCGTTTTAGATGGAACTGCCTCGCAAAAAGGAGGAAAACATCTAAGGTATCAGGAGACCTTAACTGTGAGGAGCTAGAAAATGCAACCATATTGGTGAACAAAGCTGTACAGCGACTTATGTTTAGTCAAGAACTCGACGAATACGACACAAAAAACACAATACCTAAATCATTATTATCACTTAATGCCTTCGTCGATGGTAATGGGATTCTTCGAGTTGGTGGTCGACTGCAAAATACTCTTTTGACATACAACCAACAACATCCCATCATTCTGAAACCCAGTTACCATTTCACTGAACTTGTGATAAAAAATGCTCACGAAAAAACATTACACGGTGGAAACCATCAGACTATGGCTTATATCCGTATGACCTATTGGATCATAAGTATTAAACAAAGAGTTAAAAGCTATATCCACGAATGCCCAATATGCTTCAGACACACCAGACAAAATTTACAGCAACTTATGGGAAGCCTTCCAGCACCTAGAGCACGAATGTCGAGACCATTCTCCCATACTGGAGTGGACTATGCAGGTCCTATTGAAATTAAGGCGTGGAAAGGACGGGGAGCCAAGACTTTCAAGGGATACTTTGCAATTTTCATTTGCTTATCCACAAAGGCCATTCACCTGGAAACGGTATCAGACCATACAACCCAAGGATTTTTGGCAGCTCTTCGTCGCTTCACTGCAAGACGAGGACTTTGTACTCAAATTTATAGTGACTGCGGCACAAACTTTGTGGGAGCTAATAAAGAATTAGCTAACATGCTTGAAAAGGCTAAACACGACTGGAAGGAAATCGCAAGCGTTGTAGCCAATTCAGGAACGAACTGGAATTTTATTCCTCCAGCTTCTCCTCACTTTGGTGGCCTCTGGGAAGCTGGAGTGAAATCTGTAAAACATCATTTAAAACGGACCGTGAGAGATGAGAGGTTAACATTTGAGGAACTCTACACACTTCTTACGCAGATAGAAGCCTGCTTGAATTCCAGACCTCTATGTCCTCTATCGGATAACATAGATGACCTTGATGTGTTAACTCCAGGACATTTTCTGATTGGAGAACGCCTGCTCAGCATTCCGCAAGGGCACATATCGAACCCAGAGAAGATGAGTTACCTCGACAGGTGGACAAGAACTCAAGCATTCGTCGACTCGTTCTGGCAGAAATGGAACGGAGAATATCTTTCTCGGTTACAACAACGACCCAAATGGACCAGAAAAGAAGCCGTACCTAAAATTGGAGGCCTGGTTTTGATCAAAGATGAAAGGCTACCACCATCCCAATGGTTACTAGCCAGAATCACCGAAACACATCCCGGATCTGATGGGTTAGTCCGAGTCGTAACACTAAAAACAAAGAGTGGAATAATAAAACGCCCTATTTCCAAAATATGTTACCTTCCAAGTAATAAAACCACCGATGTTGAAACACTTATTTAAAATATAAACAAAACAATTATGAAACGGCCTATCACAAAATCTGTTACCTGCCGTGTAACACCTCGACCGATGAAAACACCCTAATTTAAATCAATAAAAAAAAGTAAATAATTCCTACGAAAAATAATATAATATAATATAATATATATAATAATTTATTTCAAAATATATATTAAAACCATCGAAAAAAAATAATAAATTACCCACATAACACAACACAACACCACATTTAAATCATTTACAGTCCACTCAATAAATTCGAAATAAAATTATTCGAAATAAAATTCGAAATAAAATGCAAAACAAAATCAAATCTCAAAAAGAAAAAAAAAACTCAATATTATATTTTTTTTATTTTTTGTTGAAAACAATAATTTATTAAATATAATAAATTTACCACACCACACATTTAATTCAAATAAATAAATTAAAAATATACTTAAATTTAATTATATATTAAATTTAAAAATCCCGTCGGCAAAACCATCATCAAAACCCCGTCGGCAAAACGCAATCGCCGACGGCTTTCGATTATTTATATTTTCATAAAATATTTACACAACACAACACAACAAAATTAATTTTTTTTGTTTAATTTTCACAAAATTTTAATTTTTAAAAATCAACAACACAACACAATGGAAAATTATTTAAAAGTTTTTTTTTTGGCACTAAAAAGCATCACACAACACCAAAACTTAATTAATTATTTTATTATAATTTTTCAAAATCAAATTGAATTCAAAACAAATTCATACCGAAACCCGATGTGACGTCATCAACGTTTGGCTAACCTCGGCAGCCATTTGCAATTATTTGCAATGTAAAATAACACACATTCAAAAAAAAAAAAAACCGAAATCGAAATCGTAAACAAAATACGCTACCGAAACCGAACGTATAAGCACACGCACACACACACTCGAGATAAGGAACAAAATGGGGAGTACAATTTAAATAATTCAAAAAAAAAAAAGGTCGAAATAAATGAAATTAATAAAATTTATAAATAAAATTAAATTATAATAAATATAAATGTAAATTAAATAAAACAAAAAAAAACATAACAAAAAACACCAAACCACATCCAATCCGCGCTTTATGCGGATTCAACAACTTCAGCATCAGCAGCACGACAGCAGCAGCAACGACGGCAGCAGCAGCAACGACAGCAGCAACAAGGACAGCAGCAGCAACGGCAACAACAGCAACCACTTTACACATAACTCACTTTGATATTAATCACTATTATTATTATTATCAATATGAAAACAATTATAATTGGCAACGGCACTACCAATTCGTATATAATATA
Source organism: Eupeodes luniger (assembly GCA_951509635.1). Lineage (NCBI taxonomy): Eukaryota > Metazoa > Arthropoda > Insecta > Diptera > Syrphidae > Eupeodes > Eupeodes luniger. The sequence continues at coordinate 181,593,220 of OX608073.1, read as the reverse complement.
ATAAAACAATAATAATAATAATAAAATTTAATACATTTTAAAACACTCTCACTTTCACACGCCCGACACGAGAAAATATAAAAAAAATAATAATTATTTAAAATTTCCACAATAAACAACGATCTACCGCGGACCGACATCAATGAAATCGATTTACGTTTAAAGACGATCGTCAATAGACCACGGCGAATTCAATAACCTACATTTGTAAAGAAGAGAACAACAACAAGAACATCGTACAGTAACCTTGAATGGGCAACGGTTGTAAAAGCTCATTGAATGAAATCCATAAAGAGAGCTATGAGTGCAGGTGTTATGCACTAACATAAACTGTTATTGTTTTTTGTTGTTAACCTTGAACTTGATTGTCTTGTTTTATGTTCCACTAATAATTTTTTTTCTTTGCATGTTCTTATCAAAGAAGGTTAGCAATAATGTTGGAACTATTTATGCAGCGAACGAAATATATGCCAGGCCGTAGCGAGTTATTTACACCAAGGTGCCAATTTGCGAACATCGTTCACCGGGGTGGAGAATGTTTACTATATCTATATATATATATATTTTATTTTATTATTTTTAAAATATAAAAAGAAACAATTAAACATAATATAAATTTAAACAAGTAAAAAAATGTATAACACTTTAAATATAAAATGCTATTGTGAACTAACAAACATTAGCCCAAAGTGACATTTCTTGTCAGATTAATAATTGAATGTAATAATTATAAATGTCATGTTTTTAACCTTCATGACAAAAGAAGGCTGTATTTTATTCTATTTCCGATTCTTTATTCAATCAACACGACACCATTTTGTGAAATATCTAAGAATTTTATTGCGAATTAAAATTAATTATAACGAAGTATAAGGAAATTGAGTTTTCATTTTTATTCATTGGAATTTGTTTTAGAAAAATTTAACTGGCGAGAAAAACATTGGTCCTTCGAGCCTTAAATTATATTAAATTAAAAACAATTGTGTGTGAATACAAGTGCATTTGAAAATCACTTCAAGTACAAATATATGTACATATAGACATATAGACATATATAATATAATAAAAATCACATATTAATAAACAGTTTTTTATTTTTAAATAAACTCTTTAAAATATAATAAAATAATTTTTGTTGAAGAAACAATTGAACAATTAATTAACTAAAAACATTTTTGTGCTGTGCTAATCGGGCTCCCGCGACGGGCAATCAAACTCCACACAACACTACACCAACAAAGGCATACAAGTAAGTCCTCATTTTTTAAAGTATTTTTTTTTGGTTTTTTTTTATTACATTTTTATAAACAAAAATCCACATGTCGTTCGGGGAGCTTCAGAAGCAGGTTTTATCGCAATCAGAACGCGATTATACAAATTTTAAGAAAACGGGGCAAGCTCGTAGAACAAGTAATTACTTAAAAACTCGTTTAGAGTTATTAGAGGGTCATTTAAACACCGCTAAAAGATATCATGAGGAAATCGTTAGCGAGGGGAAGCTGGAAGAAGGCTTGAAAAAGGAAGAGATGATATCCGTGTTTGATCAGATAAATGACACTTATCTGGAATATAGGTGCGAATTGTTGGAAGCGTTAGATCGTGTCACTCCAACTACTCCTCATACACCTACTCTTGCAACCGCTCCTACACTTCCACCTACATCACAAGCAACACCATCAAATTTGCTTAAGCTTCCTCCCATAAAACCTCCAACATTTTCGGGGTCTTACACAAAATGGCGGTCATACCATGACATTTTTATTTCTTTGGTGCATAATAACCCAGGGTTAAATGAGATTCAAAAAATGCATATTTTGAAGGAGAGTTTAACTGGAGATGCTGAACGTTTGTTGCATCATTTAGACTTGAGCATCGGGAATTACGAAAAGGCATGGGAGTTACTTATTGAAAGGTACGACCATAAGAGAGTATTGGTCAATTCTTATTTAAAGGTTCTTTTCAGTCAAACTGCTCAGAGTAAGGAGTCGTCAGAGAATCTGAAAAGTTTGTTGGACACAACAACCGAAGTTGTTCATGGCCTAAAAAATTTAGAATTGCCAGTAGAACATTGGGATACAATGTTAATTTATATTATGTTTCAAAAATTACCCTCTAGAACCCAACAATTATGGGAAGAAAAGCTTGGTAATGAAAGATGTCTCCCGACTTTTTCTGAGTTTACTACCTTTTTAAAGGCCCGTTTTAGGACACTAGAATCCATTGTAGAGCAGAGTAGTTCAACCACAGAGCCAAAGCCAGTTATAAAACCGCAACCTACAGCTAAGGCATTTCATGCAAAAACGCAACAAAAACAGTCGTTTAAACCGTTCAAGGCTGTACAACAATATCAGTGTCAAGTATGCCGCCAAGGACAACATTCTTTGACGAGGTGTCAAAGCTTCTTGGGCATGGATGCGGCTCAAAAACAACAAGCCGTGCTTAAGGCTGGGGTATGTGCAAACTGTCTTGCATACAGCCACCAAACACGATTTTGTTTAAGTAACCGGACGTGTTACTTCTGCAACCAAAAACATCACTCACTCTTGCATGATAATTCACACACATACAATACAAATTCCAATCCCAACACTACACAAAATTCATCTTGGAATGCTACAACACATTCTTATAAACAAGTCGCCCACACCGGAAATCAACAGGCAGCGGTAAACCCAAATGCTCCTGTTTTCCAGCCACAGGGTGACAACACTGCAAGTAGCAGTACCCGACACAATTTTTATGCATCACAAACCCAAGAATCGCACATTTTATTAGCAACTGCAATTGTAAGAGTAAAATCGAGAGATGGCAAGTTTTTAGATTTACGAGCGCTTATTGATCCAGGCTCAGAAGCAACTTTCATTTCAGAATCTGCAGCCAGGTCTCTAAACCTTGTTAAACAACCAACACAAATAAACGTATCAGGGTTGGGGAAGGTCAGCAACGGCACCAGTCAAAGCTACGTTGACTTAATGTTCTCTTCAAAACATTCGGAGTTTATAAGTGCTACTAAGGCATTCGTCCTCAAGTCGTTGACTGGCCTCCTTCCGGCCCACAAAATGATACAAAACACTTGGGACCACCTCACGGATTTACCATTAGCAGACCCTAAGTTTCACGTTCCAGCCTTGATCGACATTCTTTTTGGTTGCGATGTATATCCCGACATTGTACTTCCAGAAATTATCCGCAATGAGCATGAAACTGCACCCATAGCTCAAAATACACAGCTGGGATGGATTATTTTAGGCAAAACTCCTGAGGTAATTCCAAACAACGTCAAAAGCTTTTTTCAGCACATAAATATCGACACGCAAATCCGAAAATTTTGGGAGATTGAGGAAACTCCCTTCGTAACTGTACCATCGGAAGAAGACATCGCATGTGAAAAGTATTTTTCAGAGACGACTAGACGGCTGTCAGATGGACGGTACGAAGTCAGCCTTCCGTTCAAAGAAGGCTCTCATCCCGAACTCGGACCCAGCAAAGACATTGCAGTAAGGCGATTTTTGTCTCTGGAACGACGATTTGAAAAGGAACCAACTCTGCAATCAAGCTACAGCAAATGCATTATGGAGTACCTCATCTTACAACACATGGAAGAAGTGAAAGAAAGGGATCCAGTGCTAAATTCACCCTTTCATTTTTTTCTTCCGCATCATGCAGTATTCAAAGAGTCGAGTACAACCACGAAGCTAAGAGTGGTCTTTGACGCAGCCACAAAAACGCTTGATGGGACATCATTGAACGAACTTTTAATGACGGGTCCTAAATTACAAAAAAACATAGTGGATATAATTTTAAAATGGCGAATGTATCAATACACTATCACACCTGACATTGAAAAGATGTATCGCCAAGTTTTTGTACAAGACTTGGACAGATATTTTCAGCTGATACTTTGGAGAGATAGCCCTGATAAACCGCTCAAGATATTTAAACTCAATACGGTTACTTTTGGAACAGCCTGTGCACCCTACTTAGCCATCCGGGTTTTGCACAAAATCGCTGAAGATGGACTTCAAAATTATCCAAATGGAGCTCGTGCAATCAAGGAGGAGATGTATGTTAATGATCTCATAAAAGGAGGCGATTCCATCGAGGAAACTAGAACCAAACGAGATGAATCTCGTAATCTTCTGGCCGCGGCAGGACTCAAGCTGCGAAAATGGACGTCCAATTGTAAAAATCTTCTAAAAGACTTACCAAAAGAAGATTGTGAAATAAACTTTGAACTGCCTTTTGAATCCATCGATCATGTCAAAACTTTAGGCATAAGATGGCAGCCAGACGAAGATATTTTTTGCTTCAAAAACATGCACGATGATTCTGAAGAAGTAACCATGAGGACAATGCTATCAGCGATCGCCAAACTGTTTGATCCACTCGGCTGGATTGCACTATGTGTAATCAAGGCCAAAATTATGATGCAAAAACTTTGGTGCAGAGGAACTGATTGGGACGATCCAGTTCCATCAGATCTGAGAGAAGAATGGCAAGTTTTTCGAAAAGAATTACCTGCCATACAACACATAAAAATCCCAAGATGGATTAAAACAAACAACACGCAAAAATCAATGGAATTGCATGGCTTCAGTGACGCGTCTGAAAAGGCTTATGGTGCAGCAGTTTTCATGCGTGTCCTTGACAGCTCTGGAAAAATCCACATGCATTTACTTATATCTAAAACAAAAGTTGCTCCATTGAGAACAGTCAGTCTGCCGCGACTTGAACTGTGTGGAGCCGTACTTCTAGCATCCCTACTACACTACACCAAAGGAGTACTTGACAACACCGATGCAAAACTGTATGCCTGGTAAGACTCAATGATCACGTTGGCATGGATTAGAGAACAACCATCTAAATGGACAACATTTGTCAGCAATAGAGTCGCAGAAATCCAAAGACTTACAAGCTGCGACATGTGGAAACACATACCAACAGATCACAATCCAGCTGATCTGGCATCCCGAGGCGTATCTCCCTCTTTGTTGGCAGCACAAGATCTTTGGTGGTCAGGACCTTCGTTTTTGCGAGACAAATGGAATTTCGAAATTCCTGATCAACCATCTGCTTTTGACACTGACCAAGAGAAACGGCCTTTGAAAAAACAGTGCACTTATACGAGCTCCGATCCGACAAGTGACGACATCAATTTAAGTATACTAAGATGTTCAAGATTATCGAAGACTGTTAGAGCAATTGCCTTCTGTTGCCGTTTTAGATGGAACTGCCTCGCAAAAAGGAGGAAAACATCTAAGGTATCAGGAGACCTTAACTGTGAGGAGCTAGAAAATGCAACCATATTGGTGAACAAAGCTGTACAGCGACTTATGTTTAGTCAAGAACTCGACGAATACGACACAAAAAACACAATACCTAAATCATTATTATCACTTAATGCCTTCGTCGATGGTAATGGGATTCTTCGAGTTGGTGGTCGACTGCAAAATACTCTTTTGACATACAACCAACAACATCCCATCATTCTGAAACCCAGTTACCATTTCACTGAACTTGTGATAAAAAATGCTCACGAAAAAACATTACACGGTGGAAACCATCAGACTATGGCTTATATCCGTATGACCTATTGGATCATAAGTATTAAACAAAGAGTTAAAAGCTATATCCACGAATGCCCAATATGCTTCAGACACACCAGACAAAATTTACAGCAACTTATGGGAAGCCTTCCAGCACCTAGAGCACGAATGTCGAGACCATTCTCCCATACTGGAGTGGACTATGCAGGTCCTATTGAAATTAAGGCGTGGAAAGGACGGGGAGCCAAGACTTTCAAGGGATACTTTGCAATTTTCATTTGCTTATCCACAAAGGCCATTCACCTGGAAACGGTATCAGACCTTACAACCCAAGGATTTTTGGCAGCTCTTCGTCGCTTCACTGCAAGACGAGGACTTTGTACTCAAATTTATAGTGACTGCGGCACAAACTTTGTGGGAGCTAATAAAGAATTAGCTAACATGCTTGAAAAGGCTAAACACGACTGGAAGGAAATCGCAAGCGTTGTAGCCAATTCAGGAACGAACTGGAATTTTATTCCTCCAGCTTCTCCTCACTTTGGTGGCCTCTGGGAAGCTGGAGTGAAATCTGTAAAACATCATTTAAAACGGACCGTGAGAGATGAGAGGTTAACATTTGAGGAACTCTACACACTTCTTACGCAGATAGAAGCCTGCTTGAATTCCAGACCTCTATGTCCTCTATCGGATAACATAGATGACCTTGATGTGTTAACTCCAGGACATTTTCTGATTGGAGAACGCCTGCTCAGCATTCCGCAAGGGCACATATCGAACCCAGAGAAGATGAGTTACCTCGACAGGTGGACAAGAACTCAAGCATTCGTCGACTCGTTCTGGCAGAAATGGAACGGAGAATATCTTTCTCGGTTACAACAACGACCCAAATGGACCAGAAAAGAAGCCGTACCTAAAATTGGAGGCCTGGTTTTGATCAAAGATGAAAGGCTACCACCATCCCAATGGTTACTAGCCAGAATCACCGAAACACATCCCGGATCTGATGGGTTAGTCCGAGTCGTAACACTAAAAACAAAGAGTGGAATAATAAAACGCCCTATTTCCAAAATATGTTACCTTCCAAGTAATAAAACCACCGATGTTGAAACACTTATTTAAAATATAAACAAAACAATTATGAAACGGCCTATCACAAAATCTGTTACCTGCCGTGTAACACCTCGACCGATGAAAACACCCTAATTTAAATCAATAAAAAAAAAGTAAATAATTCCTACGAAAAATAATATAATATAATATAATATATATAATAATTTATTTCAAAATATATATTAAAACCATCGAAAAAAAATAATAAATTACCCACATAACACAACACAACACCACATTTAAATCATTTACAGTCCACTCAATAAATTCGAAATAAAATTATTCGAAATAAAATTCGAAATAAAATGCAAAACAAAATCAAATCTCAAAAAGAAAAAAAAAAACTCAATATAATATTTTTTTTATTTTTTGTTGAAAACAATAATTTATTAAATATAATAAATTTACCACACCACACATTTAATTCAAATAAATAAATTAAAAATATACTTAAATTTAATTATATATTAAATTTAAAAATCCCGTCGGCAAAACTCCGTCGGCAAAACCATCATCAAAACCCCGTCGGCAAAACGCAATCGCCGACGGCTTTCGATTATTTATATTTTCATAAAATATTTACACAACACAACAAAATTAATTTTTTTTGTTTAATTTTCACAAAATTTTAATTTTTAAAAATCAACAACACAACACAATGGAAAATTATTTAAAAGTTTTTTTTTTGGCACTAAAAAGCATCACACAACACCAAAACTTAATTAATTATTTTATTATAATTTTTCAAAATCAAATTGAATTCAAAACAAATTCATACCGAAACCCGATGTGACGTCATCAACGTTTGGCTAACCTCGGCAGCCATTTGCAATTATTTGCAATGTAAAATAACACACATTCAAAAAAAAAAAACCGAAATCGAAATCGTAAACAAAATACGCTACCGAAACCGAACGTATAAGCACACGCACACACACACTCGAGATAAGGAACAAAATGGGGAGTACAATTTAAATAATTCAAAAAAAAAAAAGGTCGAAATAAATGAAATTAATAAAATTTATAAATAAAATTAAATTATAATAAATATAAATGTAAATTAAATAAAACAAAAAAAAACATAACAAAAAACACCAAACCACATCCAATCCGCGCTTTATGCGGATTCAACAACTTCAGCATCAGCAGCACGACAGCAGCAGCAACGACGGCAGCAGCAGCAACGACAGCAGCAACAAGGACAGCAGCAGCAACGGCAACAACAGCAACCACTTTACACATAACTCACTTTGATATTAATCACTATTATTATTATTATAAATATGAAAACAATTATAATTGGCAACGGCACTACCAATTCGTATATAATATAATAAAACAATAATAATAATAATAAAATTTAATACATTTTAAAACACTCTCACTTTCACACGCCCGACACGAGAAAATATAAAAAAAATAATAATTATTTAAAATTTCCACAATAAACAACGATCGACCGCGGACCGACATCAATGAAATCGATTTACGTTTAAAGACGATCGTCAATAGACCACGGCGAATTCAATAACCTACATTTGTAAAGAAGAGAACAACAACAAGAACATCGTACAGTAACCTTGAATGGGCAACGGTTGTAAAAGCTCATTGAATGAAATCCATAAAGAGAGCTATGAGTGCAGGTGTTATGCACTAACATAAACTGTTATTGTTTTTTGTTGTTAACCTTGAACTTGATTGTCTTGTTTTATGTTCCACTAATAATTTTTTTTCTTTGCATGTTCTTATCAAAGAAGGTTAGCAATAATGTTGGAACTATTTATGCAGCGAACGAAATATATGCCAGGCCGTAGCGAGTTATTTACACCAAGGTGCCAATTTGCGAACATCGTTCACCGGGGTGGAGAATGTTTACTATATCTATATATATATATATTTTATTTTATTATTTTTAAAATATAAAAAGAAACAATTAAACATAATATAAATTTAAACAAGTAAAAAAATGTATAACACTTTAAATATAAAATGCTATTGTGAACTAACAAACATTAGCCCAAAGTGACATTTCTTGTCAGATTAATAATTGAATGTAATAATTATAAATGTCATGTTTTTAACCTTCATGACAAAAGAAGGTTGTATTTTATTCTATTTCCGATTCTTTATTCAATCAACACGACACCATTTTGTGAAATATCTAAGAATTTTATTGCGAATTAAAATTAATTATAACGAAGTATAAGGAAATTGAGTTTTCATTTTTATTCATTGGAATTTGTTTTAGAAAAATTTAACTGGCGAGAAAAACAATTTACTATTTCTTCTTTTATTGAGAAATGATCCAAAATAAATAAATAAAATACCCTGTTTAGCAGATGCTATGTTGTCAAGAATATTGTCAATTTTGTCTTCTAGTATTTTAATTTTTAAAAGTTGGTCTGTTTTTAAAAGTTTTAATGTTAAGTTCTTTTGACTGTCTTTTACGTTATTGTAAGCTTCTGATATGTGTTTTCTGTCTTCTTTAATGACTTCATTGAAATTATTGAATTATTATGAATAAATATTTCTGTTAATACTTATTTGCTTATTTAGATTTTCAATAAAATTTCTATGATTAATATCGACAACTTTAAAATGTTCTAGAATGTCTTACCTATCGTAATCATCCATGCTTCCAAATAACCATTTTTGACCTGTTCCAATAAAATTAGCTAAGCCTCTCTTTTGCCGAAAAGTGGAAACTAGAGCCCTAACTTTGGCTTTGATGTTGATAATCTCTGTTAATATTTGAATGTTGTTTTCTAATTTCAATTTTTGCTAATTTATTTCAAGCCCTTCGATTACGGTCATTATTTCTACTGAATCTATTATATGAACAATGGTTTGTGTTTGATTTACTAACTCCACTGTTCCTCGATTGATGACTGTATAACCCTTGTTAGTTTGGATTTGCGAGATGAGAAGTGCTTGGTCCGCTACCACTGCTGTCATTAGAGTTGTCCAAAGCATTATGCAAATTAGAACCTGCAAATTTATCTTTTAACTGTTGTTGGATGGACATTTTGTAATTTTTTCTTTCTAAAATAATGTTCATTTTTATGACGTAAATGTTTATAATTTCTTATAAATCCTTCACTTCTACATTCATTGTACTCTTCTCTATCTTAATTTCTTCTGTTTATAATCTGTTCCTTACGTTTATTGGCTTTCTCAGTTAAAATGTTTGCTTCTGTCTCTACTGCTTTATTTGGACTCATTTCGACAGTGAAGTGATACCTATTATTATATATTTTAACTGCTTTATGAATTTTTTGGTTAGTAGTTAAATCTGTATTTTTTATAGTTAATAAAATTTCAAGTAGCGTAGAATGAAAACGTTCAATGTCAGAGTTTCCTGTATGGGAATTTGGCTTGGTAAAGTGAACTTGAACATCCTCTTCTCGGAAAAATTCTTTTATATTTTCTGATTGGAATTCGTTGTCGCAAACGATTTTCTTTGGATTTCCGAACTTGGAAAATTGTTCTTCAATACATTCCAGTTTACTTACCCAATTCTTACTAGTTAAGCTATAGACATAAGCTTTTTTTGTAAGTTTATCCAAGAATGTTAGATAAAATAACTTATTAAAATGATAAATATCAATATGTACGAGTAATATTTTATTCATTTCTGTTGGTGTTTCAGAAATTTTGAATTTTGGTTTAATAGGTTTTCTATCATATTTGCCTTCTTGACATATTTGACAATTTCCTATAACCTTCGATATTTGCTTGACTAAACCTGGAAAATGAACTTTATTTTTCAAAGATTTATATGTTTCAATAATTCCGGAATGACTACTCTCTTTGATATGGTATAAAGAAATTTGTTTACAAACGTCTGCTTCATTTCTTACCTCGAGAGCTCTAAGTGTGCACTTAACAAATGAAAGGTTTTTATTATCCTTGAAAAGTTTTATTATACACTGTTGAATTTTGTTATACTCATGATACGATAGTTCGGTATAAATTCCAACTCTTCCTTTTATAAGAGTTCGTTTGAAGAGATCTTCCCAATATAACTGATTTTAAGTCATATCTACATGGATGATTCTTCTACTATGAAACACTTCGACTTCATTTGAAACATTATTTGATAAAATTATTTGAGTTCTATATTTATTTACTATTTCTTCTTTTATTGAGAAATGATCCAACTGTTGCTCTGGTGCTGAGTGGACAGTTGCCACATTTGAGTCTGTTTCACCGTCTATTTGGTTAACATCCTTAATGCGGCTCAAAAAATCTGCCACTTTATTGTCTTTACCCCTTAAGTATTCTATTGTGTAATAAAATTCGGACAATTTCAGAAACCATCTCTGATTTCTTGCGGAAAATTCTTTGCCTTTGTATTTTTTATTAAGATACTTAATAGGTTGATTTTCTGTGAATATTTTAAATATATTTCCCCAGGGGTAGGGTCTAAAATATGTCACTGACCAGACAATAGCAAGAAATTCTTTATCAGTGGGTGAATACCTCTTCTCATGATCATTTAAGGATCTCGAAGCATAGCAAACAGGTTGCCATTCTTGGGTCAGCACTGCACCAATAGCAAAGCTGGAAGCGTCAGTAAACACAGTGAAAGGCTTTTGGAAATTAGGAAATGTTAATATAGGATAGTTCGTGATATTTCTCTTCAAAGTTTCAAATGCCTGTATATTAGGGTGGAGCGTCAATGTATGGAGAAATAAAAAAGTTGCTGTATTAAATTCGAATACCTCCATTTTGTTGCGAGTTGGTAATTTAAATAATTCTACATTAAAAAAAAATAATTCGGATAAAGTCTTTAGCCCTCTACCTGAGCTCAAAGTTTCGACTCATATTGAAAAATAGTGTTTTTTTTCGTTTGATTTATATTCATCCACAAGTGTGAAATAACTTTATAATTATTCATTTATGAAATAAAACACACAAAAATTATGATATTATTAGCTTTATATTGACAAAAAACACAAAAAAACTTAGTAATTAAAACTTAAAAATTCATAAATAATTCAAAAACTAGCCTTAATATGCCTTCATTTTTACTGTTTAATGTTAAAATTTCTTTTTGTGTGGAAAAACGGCAAAATACTTCGCGAATATATTCTTGATCTTATAAGCCCGTCTCTTGCTTTTTCACCAGCTACTGTACTTGAAGCTTCGGTCACCATCTTAACGCAGCGCTGAACTGCTTGAGTGTGACAAGTGTAGTTTGGAAATGATATGTCGATTGGAGTTTTTCTTTTTGTAGAATGTCTTCTAAATCCTGATCACTCATTTTCTCCAATATAGGGGGTGCTGTAACTTATAATTCGGCCCAGATAATTAAGTCAATATAATCTTTGGCATTGAAGTTTAATTTCGCTAGTTTAAAGACTCTAACTGAAGACCTATGTTTTTTTTTTAGCTTGGATAATTCTAACCCCAGTTCTCTGATGTTAGGTCTTTCATCACAAAGCATTGCCATTAATATGTTCTCCAGATGTGCAAAATAAGAATTGCGTTGAATAACGGGGCCAATTATTTCTCTTACGCTCGAATTGAAGCATCTTGACAAATTTACTAATTCGAAAACGTGACTTGGAGCATTTCGGAAAGAACTGTCTTTTTTCACACTGAACCAAACTGGGCCATACACCTTTACAATGTATTCTGCAAGTATTTTTAAGTTTTCACTCGGATTAGATGTGGCAACATAAAGCCTTAGAATTCTATTGGCAGTTGTCAACCATCTAGATTGTGCCATTTTTCCTGGGTTTCTGTTGGAGAGATTTCTAGGACAGGATCCTTTACTTATAGCGTCCAGCGCCTTTCCAATGTGTCCTGAATAGATTTGAGGTCCTAATGTAGCTCCATCCAATTTAATAAATAAATGACGCAGAGGCAATTCATTAGCATATAGTTGGCATATGAACCATTGCAGTGGTCTCCCCAGCTTCAACTACATTAGCCGGATAACCCCACTTTTCCAACCAGTATTTGTAGCAGTACCATCGCAACCAACAAGAGACAGTTTACTTAAATCCAGTTCTCTGTCCGCAAGAAAGGCGTTAATAGAATCCGCTATAGTTTTGCCTTTTCCAGAGAATATGGTAAGATGTCCTAGGTAGTTTGATCCCGGCTCGGTTATTAGTGAAATATGTTCCATTACTTTAGTCACTCTGTAAAATCGTTGGCCTCGTTTTTCACAAACCAATGTCCTGTCTTTTCTTCCATCGAAATAAATGCTTTCAATGTTCGAAAGACAGTCTTTAGTTTGGAGAACTTCTCTTTGTCGTTTTCTGGCCCTACGAACTTTACTTCTATCTATGACGTTTTCGATATTTGCTGTGGTTACCAAGCCAACATCCTGTAAGACTGCACTCGCAACTGCTGCTGCTGATCGATCCGAAATGCCGTATTGATCACAAACTCCTGCCAAATTTGGAAGACATAACCGATTTCTTACACTAATTTCTTGGCATTTTGAAGAAGTACTTGGCTGTGGGTCATCGTAATAATCAGTAGGTGGGCAAACTGGAGGTTTTGATTGAGATCTTGATCTTGATCTAATTTTTGTGCTAATTGATGATGTCGTCAAAGTTTCTTGTGTTAGTACCTTCTCACTTGATTTTTTTTTCTCAAACTTTTTTCCTTTAGTTTTTTGGTTTCCAAAAGGTCCAACCCGCCTATAGCCATTTTTCTGTCATTTCTTTGATCTAAAAGAAAAGATCTTTCTAGTAGGGGAACTTTCTTATCTCTTGGACAAACACAGTTATTTAAATTTACGCACTTGCACGAACAAATATCAAATAATTTAGTGAGAGATTTATTCTTCCAGTCTTGTAAATTGTTTTTATAGTTTTCATTTTGTTTCGATTTTGGGTATCTCAAAAAATGTAAATATTTATCATAGATACTTTTCATTTGTTGTTTTACGCTTTGTATTGTCACTGAAGGCAAAGATGCAGTCTTCCATACGTCAATAATGTCAAGTCCTAGGGTTTCAAATATTTGTGTGATAGATGGCTGCTTTCCATTATTTTTATTTTTTTGTTCATTTCTCACAAAAATTATGTGTTTTATAACTTCAGCAATTGTCGGTAACACTCTTTTATTTATAAGGCACGTTGCTCCAAAGATAGGACAGTCGGAATCTTGTCGAGTTACTCGCTTCAACATTTTGAATTGTAGGTATTTGATAGAGAAACGAAATCGTGTTGCTTCTTACCAGTTCAATAAACGACTGAGCTTAAATAATTATTGCACTCTTAAATAAAGACAGATGCAAACTATATAGTGGCCCGCGAAATCCATTTTTCATCGACCACCAGCTGCACTTGCGACCGATCAACCAAATCGGAACCGCACTACGAAATTCGGTACATTCGATTGGCGCGAGAAAACATTTCTCATCGAATAAGTACCTACCTGCTGCATTAAAGACCGACACCAAGAAACAATAAATTGCAATAACAAAACCATGTGTGAACCCTTTTTTCTTCCGGTCCAGTCGCTCAAAAAAAGAAACGATTTCGTAATGCAGAAATATTCAAATTTTATTCTATGACTTGGTAGGTATTCAAAAAAAAAAAAAAAAAAAAAAAAAAAAATGGCTTCAGATAGTATTCTTAGGATGCTTTTTAACAAATATTTGAGAACGGCTGATCGCAATTTCAAGTTTTTAGTGTTATTTCCATAGAAAATTAAATTGTCTTTCTTTTTTGTCAAGAATACTTTTTTGTATGATTTATACTTTTAGAGTTACAGAGCCGACAAAAAAAAAAGTGACAATTTCGCCTATTTTTCAAAACTTTGAGCTGTGGTAGAGGGCTAAGAAAAGTGAAAAATATTTTTTTTCTTATTTTTTACGTATAGTTAACGTAATTATGCAATCTTTAAAAACTATTCGAATTTGAAAATCGAAAAAAAAATTCCACCCTACTGTATATACTCTGGTCCTTTGAATTAAGTTTTGCATTTTTCTTTAAATACTTAATCATCGCATATGCAATTTTTGAGTAATTTTTTACAAATTTCCGATAAAATCCTGTTACACCCAGAAATGATTTTAGTTCTTTCTCTGATGTTGGCAGTTTATAATCAGAAATGCATTTAACTTTATCAGGGTTAGGTTTCATACCTTCATCAGTTAAGATATGCCTCAAAAACTCTGTATCTTCAAGTCAGTCAAGTGGGTAGATTGTGGTTCTGTAAATAGGATGTTAGTAGGCAAAGGAAGTACACATTACATGGTTTTTAAAAAACGGCTTAAATTGTGCTTATAACGTTTTCAAGTTTGTCACAACTGACATTCTATATTTAAAAAAATAAGTTTTCTACCAATAATAATGCTTTTTAATGTTTTCACGCAAGTTATAGATAAATTACCAAAGAAAACAGTGTAAGTTGTTCTTCGGATCGATTGCGACTGCCGAATTCGTTTTATTATTAAAACTATCAATTAATAACTTAAAACTAAGGGCAATGCATCCACTTTCCGTTGGCCTTCGGATATTGCAATGTATCGCTTGTCAGCGGAAAGTGGTGTTGAATTACATTATGGGTTGCGAAGTAACACATATTTTCCGTCATCAAGTTTGCTGACTTGCATCTGTGTAACTTCACCCCCCTTTAATTCAAGATTCTCTTGAATTTTGTTTGTAGCAGTTTGTAGTTTTGTTTCGATATTTTTTATGATCATTTTTACATTTTTGTTCTTTTTTTGAATTATAATTATTAAAACTGCAATTATAACTATGGCTATGATAACAATAAAGATTGTGACTGAGCTTATTATGTAATTATTATTTTTATGGTATTTAAGTTCATTTATGTGATTTAGGTTTTCAATTTGAATATTTTTAGCATAGTTTCAAAACTTAATTTTTCTTTTATGATTACATTCTGGTCTTCTTCATATGAAAATGTATGTACAAATTCAATATTAAAATTTTATATTGCAGTATTTCTTATATTTATGGTACAGTTATTAATATTTATTATATAATTTCCACTTAAAATTAAATTTCGGTCGTCACAACCATTATTTACAATTTCTTTTTTTAGGTTATTACAAACAACAAGATTCTTTTCTATATTTATTATTTCCGTTTTGTTGTTAATATTAAATTTACAAAAAGCATCATCTAAACAATTATCAATTTTATTCAAGTTTTTAATGTATATATTGTTGGGATCATAGTTAAATTTTATTCTGTTAAGTTCAATGAATTCTGTAGTTAACATATCAATTTCTTAAAAATCTTTGTTAGGTATTGGAATAATCATTTTTAATTGAGTTTGAATGTAACTTTTCGAAAGCTTAACAGCTAAAATTAGTTTTGTACCGTTCAAATTAAATGCTCCTATTTTTGAATGTTTAAGTTTAAAAGAATCTAAGTCAGAACTCACTATTTCTTATCCTGTCAATATGCTTGGATGTAAAATACCCTGTTTAGCAGATGCTATGTTGTCAAGAATATTGTCAATTTTGTCTTCTAGTATTTTAATTTTTAAAAGTTGGTCTGTTTTTAAAAGTTTTAATGTTAAGTTCTTTTGACTGTCTATTACGTTATTGTAAGCTTCTGATATGTGTTTTCTGTCTTCTTTAATGACTTCATTGAAATTATTGAATTATTATGAATAAATATTTCTGTTAATACTTATTTGCTTATTTAGATTTTCAATAAAATTTCTATGATTAATATCGACAACTTTAAAATGTTCTAGAATGTCTTACCTATCGTAATCATCCATGCTTCCAAATAACCATTTTTGACCTGTTCCAATAAAATTAGCTAAGCCTCTCTTTTGCCGAAAAGTGGAAACTAGAGCCCTAACTTTGGCTTTGATGTTGATAATCTCTGTTAATATTTGAATGTTGTTTTCTAATTTCAATTTTTGCTAATTTATTTCAAGCCCTTCGATTACGGTCATTATTTCTACTGAATCTATTATATGAACAATGGTTTGTGTTTGATTTACTAACTCCACTGTTCCTCGATTGATGACTGTATAACCCTTGTTAGTTTGGATTTGCGAGATGAGAAGTGCTTGGTCCGCTACCACTGCTGTCATTAGAGTTGTCCAAAGCATTATGCAAATTAGAACCTGCAAATTTATCTTTTAACTGTTGTTGGATGGACATTTTGTAATTTTTTCTTTCTAAAATAATGTTCATTTTTATGACGTAAATGTTTATAATTTCTTATAAATCCTTCACTTCTACATTCATTGTACTCTTCTCTATCTTAATTTCTTCTGTTTATAATCTGTTCCTTACGTTTATTGGCTTTCTCAGTTAAAATGTTTGCTTCTGTCTCTACTGCTTTATTTGGACTCATTTCGACAGTGAAGTGATACCTATTATTATATATTTTAACTGCTTTATGAATTTTTTGGTTAGTAGTTAAATCTGTATTTTTTATAGTTAATAAAATTTCAAGTAGCGTAGAATGAAAACGTTCAATGTCAGAGTTTCCTGTATGGGAATTTGGCTTGGTAAAGTGAACTTGAACATCCTCTTCTCGGAAAAATTCTTTTATATTTTCTGATTGGAATTCGTTATCGCAAACGATTTTCTTTGGATTTCCGAACTTGGAAAATTGTTCTTCAATACATTCCAGTTTACTTACCCAATTCTTACTAGTTAAGCTATAGACATAAGCTTTTTTTGTAAGTTTATCCAAGAATGTTAGATAAAATAACTTATTAAAATGATAAATATCAATATGTACGAGTAATATTTCATTCATTTCTGTTGGTGTTTCAGAAATTTTGAATTTTGGTTTAATAGGTTTTCTATCATATTTGCCTTCTTGACATATTTGACAATTTCCTATAACCTTCGATATTTGCTTGACTAAACCTGGAAAATGAACTTTATTTTTCAAAGATTTATATGTTTCAATAATTCCGGAATGACTACTCTCTTTGATATGGTATAAAGAAATTTGTTTACAAACGTCTGCTTCATTTCTTACCTCGAGAGCTCTAAGTGTGCACTTAACAAATGAAAGGTTTTTATTATCCTTGAAAAGTTTTATTATACACTGTTGAATTTTGTTATACTCATGATACGATAGTTCGGTATAAATTCCAACTCTTCCTTTTATAAGAGTTCGTTTGAAGAGATCTTCCCAATATAACTGATTTTAAGTCATATCTACATGGATGATTCTTCTACTATGAAACACTTCGACTTCATTTGAAACATTATTTGATAAAATTATTTGAGTTCTATATTTATTTACTATTTCTTCTTTTATTGAGAAATGATCCAACTGTTGCTCTGGTGCTGAGTGGACAGTTGCCACATTTGAGTCTGTTTCACCGTCTATTTGGTTAACATCCTTAATGCGGCTCAAAAAATCTGCCACTTTATTGTCTTTACCCCTTAAGTATTCTATTGTGTAATAAAATTCGGACAATTTCAGAAACCATCTCTGATTTCTTGCGGAAAATTCTTTGCCTTTGTATTTTTTATTAAGATACTTAATAGGTTGATTTTCTGTGAATATTTTAAATATATTTCCCCAGGGGTAGGGTCTAAAATATGTCACTGACCAGACAATAGCAAGAAATTCTTTATCAGTGGGTGAATACCTCTTCTCATGATCATTTAAGGATCTCGAAGCATAGCAAACAGGTTGCCATTCTTGGGTCAGCACTGCACCAATAGCAAAGCTGGAAGCGTCAGTAAACACAGTGAAAGGCTTTTGGAAATTAGGAAATGTTAATATAGGATAGTTCGTGATATTTCTCTTCAAAGTTTCAAATGCCTGTATATACTCTGGTCCTTTGAATTAAGTTTTGCATTTTTCTTTAAATACTTAATCATCGCATATGCAATTTTTGAGTAATTTTTTACAAATTTCCGATAAAATCCTGTTACACCCAGAAATGATTTTAGTTCTTTCTCTGATGTTGGCAGTTTATAATCAGAAATGCATTTAACTTTATCAGGGTTAGGTTTCATACCTTCATCAGTTAAGATATGCCTCAAAAACTCTGTATCTTCAAGTCAGTCAAGTAGGTAGATTGTGGTTTTGTAAATAGGATGTTAGTAGGCAAAGGAAGTACACATTACATGGTTTTTAAAAAACGGCTTAAATTGTGCTTATAACGTTTTCAAGTTTGTCACAACTGACATTCTATATTTAAAAAAAAAGTTTTCTAACAATAATAATGCTTTTTAATGTTTTCACGCAAGTTATAGATAAATTACCAAAGAAAACAGTGTAAGTTGTTCTTCGGATCGATTGCGACTGCCGAATTCGTTTTATTATTAAAATTATCAATTAATAACTTAAAACTAAGGGCAATGCATCCACTTTCCGTTGGCCTTCGGATATTGCAATGTATCGCTTGTCAGCGGAAAGTGGTGTTGAATTACATTATGGGTTGCGAAGTAACACATATTTTCCGTCATCAAGTTTGCTGACTTGCATCTGTGTAACTTCACCCCCCTTTAATTCAAGATTCTCTTGAATTTTGTTTGTAGCAGTTTGTAGTTTTGTTTCGATATTTTTTATGATCATTTTTACATTTTTGTTCTTTTTTTGAATTATAATTATTAAAACTGCAATTATAACTATGGCTATGATAACAATAAAGATTGTGACTGAGCTTATTATGTAATTATTATTTTTATGGTATTTAAGTTCATTTATGTGATTTAGGTTTTCAATTTGATATATTTTTAGCATAGTTTCAAAACTTAATTTTTCTTTTATGATTACATTCTGGTCTTCTTCATATGAAAATGTATGTACAAATTCAATATTAAAATTTTATATTGCAGTATTTCTTATATTTATGGTACAGTTATTAATATTTATTATATAATTTCCACTTAAAATTAAATTTCGGTCGTCACAACCATTATTTACAATTTCTTTTTTTAGGTTATTACAAACAACAAGATTCTTTTCTATATTTATTATTTCCGTTTTGTTGTTAATATTAAATTTACAAAAAGCATCATCTAAACAATTATCAATTTTATTCAAGTTTTTAATGTATATATTGTTGGGATCATAGTTAAATTTTATTCTGTTAAGTTCAATGAATTCTGTAGTTAACATATCAATTTCTTAAAAATCTTTGTTAGGTATTGGAATAATCATTTTTAATTGAGTTTGAATGTAACTTTTCGAAAGCTTAACAGCTAAAATTAGTTTTGTACCGTTCAAATTAAATGCTCCTATTTTTGAATGTTTAAGTTTAAAAGAATCTAAGTCAGAACTCACTATTTCTTATCCTGTCAATATGCTTGGATGTAAAATACCCTGTTTAGCAGATGCTATGTTGTCAAGAATATTGTCAATTTTGTCTTCTAGTATTTTAATTTTTAAAAGTTGGTCTGTTTTTAAAAGTTTTAATGTTAAGTTCTTTTGACTGTCTATTACGTTATTGTAAGCTTCTGATATGTGTTTTCTGTCTTCTTTAATGACTTCATTGAAATTATTGAATTATTATGAATAAATATTTCTGTTAATACTTATTTGCTTATTTAGATTTTCAATAAAATTTCTATGATTAATATCGACAACTTTAAAATGTTCTAGAATGTCTTACCTATCGTAATCATCCATGCTTCCAAATAACCATTTTTGACCTGTTCCAATAAAATTAGCTAAGCCTCTCTTTTGCCGAAAAGTGGAAACTAGAGCCCTAACTTTGGCTTTGATGTTGATAATCTCTGTTAATATTTGAATGTTGTTTTCTAATTTCAATTTTTGCTAATTTATTTCAAGCCCTTCGATTACGGTCATTATTTCTACTGAATCTATTATATGAACAATGGTTTGTGTTTGATTTACTAACTCCACTGTTCCTCGATTGATGACTGTATAACCCTTGTTAGTTTGGATTTGCGAGATGAGAAGTGCTTGGTCCGCTACCACTGCTGTCATTAGAGTTGTCCAAAGCAGTATGCAAATTAGAACCTGCAAATTTATCTTTTAACTGTTGTTGGATGGACATTTTGTAATTTTTTCTTTCTAAAATAATGTTCATTTTTATGACGTAAATGTTTATAATTTCTTATAAATCCTTCACTTCTACATTCATTGTACCATTGAATAATTACAAATAGAAGGGACACCGGGCAAATCCTGCTCTAGATGGCGACACTTATTTCTCAAATGCTCATAAGTCGCTAGTATCGCACGGCGAGTTATTGTATCTCAGTCTATCAAATACAACACCCAATTTTTCAGATTTGGTCCTTATGGGAAATTTACTCACAATTTGTTGTCGAGAAAGATAACGGAATATTGTTATTTAGAATAAAAAACAACAATAACAACTGTGTAGATACATAATGTCTGTAAAAGTGTGGCATTCAAGGCCAAATCACGTTCGCTGCAGAAAATGTATTTTGAAGGTTTGTTTTTCTTTTTTAAATTTCGTTCTCATTCATGAAACGAAAATGATTTTGGTGCTTTTCGGTGCATTCGACATGATGATGTTTTGTGAGTTTCTGTGAGTTTTTCTTCAATTTCGTTATTAGTTTGATATGGGTTGGGATAGGTTTATATTCAAATTTCTTTTTTTTTTTTCTGAAAATAGGGACAGTGGACGAATCATACTTTACTACAAAGTATAGGTACATTGCCAATGTACATACATAAGCATAGGTAGATATATTGTTTAGGCTAATGTTAGGTAGGTAATTCTAATTAGTAAATTACTTATAGGTATGTATGTAGGTTGGTATTCATATGCACAAATGGAGGTTAGTAGGTTAATATGAATATAGGTGCATATATGTATGTACATATATATATATGGGCGTACCTACCTGTTAGATTTTTGAACTATTTTAGTACCTACCGAGTATATTTTTGGCAGATTTCTTTGCTTTAAACAAAACTGTCCGCTGAAGAAAAAAAGATACCTATAATTAAAGTGGAGTAAAAAAGGATTCTTAAAACCTACTGTTAAGATTTACCGTACAAATAACATACAATTTCTACTCGAGTTGTTGATTTTTTTTATATAGGTATGTTGGTACATTTTGTGGTAGGTATACATACATATGTAGCTTTAAGAATTATTTTCTTACTTTGTTTTTGCTTTTACGTAGGTATTTTTTTTTTTGAGATATTGTTTTGCTTTAGGTTGCCGGTGGCATGGAAGTAGTTTCGACGTTTAGCAGTTTTTGTAGTCGCTTTAATTTTAACTTCACATAGGAAGTTATTGGTCCGATTTGTCGAATTGAAAAATTTGACATTTCTCGACGTTTCAAGATCCCTAGAGTCGAAATAAAAGATTTTTAGAGAGATGTCCGTGCGTGCGTGTGTACGTATTATGTTCGTATGTCCGTACCATCACTAAGTTCTTTTTGTCGTCCATACCTCAAGAAGCAGTAGAGATATCGACTTCAAATAAATTTTGTTATACAGACAAAAATACAGAAAGATGTAGAAAGGACTCTAAACAAAATCGGGTGGGTGTTTTTTTTACCATAGCAATTTAAAAAAAAAATTAAAATGTTGTTAACCCAAAATATTTCACGAAACAATAACGCTAGATACTTAAATTGAATTTTATATTGTAACGTGATACCAAACAAGTATATTTTTGAAAAAAAATCTAGTTAACGGTTTTTTATAAATCAAAAAAGCTGTAAACAAATATTTGTCACCTCGAATATTTTACGAAAAAAATGATTTTATCTCCAAAATAATTTTGTACAAAGAAGACTGTGAAATCAAATTTTTTGGGGAGTGTACGATAACTTTGGTGACAAAGTTTAATGACGGATTTGTATAGAACAGTTAAAAACAAGCATTTTTTACTATGGGAGGGGGGTCTATCTCCCCCCGTTGAGGCAGTAGGGGCAGTTTAAAAAAATATGTACATTAAATGGAAAAAAAATAATTAAAAAATAACGGTAATACCCTCCCGTAGTAAAAAATGCTTGTATTAAGCCCCTCTACCAAAAACCGTTATTATATCTTGTCGCCAAAGTTATCGTACTCGTGCCAATTTTTTCATTATTTATGCAAAATATTGTTGTAATTTTTTTAATTTTTAGAAATAATTCAACTGACAACTTTTTTAACAAAACACGAAAACCTACAAATATTTTAAGCAAGACAAATCGGCAGACGGGATGGGATGTTATCAGTGTGGGTCGCATCCCAGCCTCTTTTTATAATAATGTGTTGCGCCAACAACAACAACATAAGGTACATATGTATATATTATGGTGTTATATTATGTTATATTTAAAACATACAGTTTTGAGTTTTTTCTTGAGTTATGTAAGTAATGTACTAACATACCTATACCTATAAGGTATCTTGTTGAACCTTCGCCGATTTACGTTTTTGATCAATGTTTTGATTAACTTCAAATACTTTGTAGGTAAAGCAGACGATTTTAAGAAATTTTTGTTTTGCTTGAAAAAAAACTGTAAATTGAACAAACCACATCAAATTATAGTTGCAACACTTTACCAAAACTCTTAAATAAAATAAAAACAGCGTTAAAAAGATAATGTACATGAATATATTATTAATAAGATCAGATAGGTATACTGGTACATATGTACATTACAATGAAAAAACACTTCCTTTAAAATTTAACCTCGATCGAGTTAAATTGAGTATGAAACTAAGATTGAAACTAAATGATCAAGACCAAGCTACGTTATGAAAAACTGCTGCTAGAGAATTTTGATTGATATAAGATTTTTGTTGTTCACCATTTAATTTTAACATAAGTTTCATAATTAAGTGCTGTTGTGGTTCAATTCTGAGAAAAGTGTACTTTTGAAGAACTCTTCTACAAAACATTGCACAGTAGTTTTTACATGACTTACGAATTCTCTTGTGGGAATTGACAAGCCTCCTTACTTACTTACTTACTTAAGGTGGCGCTACAGTCCGGGGCGGACCTGGGCCTCAACCAACATGCGTCTCCAGCCAGCTCGGTCCCTAGCTAGCTGTCTCCAGTTTCGCACGCCAAGTTGGTTGAGGTCCTCACCCACCTGAGTGCGCCACCTGAGTCGCGGTCTTCCTCTACTGCGCCGTCCCTCGGGATTGGATTCGAAGACCTTCCGGGCTGGAGCGTTGATGTCCATTCGCTCTACATGACCCAGCCATCTAAGCCGTTGGACTTTTATTCTGCTAACTAGGTCAGTGTCGCTGTACAGCCCGTACAGTTCGTCGTTAAATCTTCTCCTCCATTCTCCATCTATACGTACGGGACCAAAAATCACCCGAAGAATTTTTCTCTCGAAGCATCCTAAGACGTTCTCATCTTTCTTTGACAGGGTCCAGGCCTCAGCGCCATAAATGAGAACCGGGATGATGAGTGTCTTATAGATGGTGATTTTAGATGATCGAGAGAGGACTTTACTTCTCAATTGCCTTCTAAGTCCAAAGAAGCAGCGATTTGCAAGAGTTATTCTTCGTTTGATTTCAGCGCTGGTGTCGTTGTCTGTGTTTATAGCGGTGCCTAGGTAGACAAAGTCCTTAACTACCTCGAAGTTATAGCTGTCCATGGTGACGTTTTGTCCAAGACGTCGTTGTTGAATGTCCTTTTTCGATGACAGCATATACTTGGTCTTGCCCTCATTGACCACTAAACCCATCTTCTTCGCTTCCGTCGCAATGCTCAAAAACGCTCCACTGACATCACGCTTTGATCTTCCAATTATGTCAATATCATCTGCGTATCCGAGTAATTGGATGGACCTTTGGAAGATTGTGCCTCTAGTGTTGACGGTTGAGTTTTGCACAATTCTTTCCAGAACGATATTAAAGAAGTCGCATGACAGTGCATCGCCTTGTCTAAAACCTTTTTTGACATCAAATGCATCGGTGAGATCTTTTCCGACCTTGATGGAGCAGCGTGCATTCTCCATCGTCATTCTGCACAAACGGATGAGTTTGACAGGGATGCCAAAACTAGACATTGCTCTGTAGAGCTCTTCCCTATAGATGCTGTCATACGCGGCTTTAAAATCGATAAAGAGATGGTGGGTATCGATTTGAAGTTCCTGGGTTTTTTCCAAGATCTGCCGTAGTGTGAATATTTGGTCGATAGTGGACTTTCCTGGTCTGAAGCCACACTGATAAGGACCTATCAGGTTGTTGACGAACGGCTTCAGACGTTCACATAATATGGCAGAGAGGATCTTATACGCAATGTTAAGGAGACTGATGCCTCTGTAGTTGGCGCAATTTAGAGGGTCTCCTTTCTTATGTATCGGGCAAACTATGCTGAGATTCCACTCATCGGGCATGCTTTCTTCCGACCATATTTTGCAGATGAGTTGGTGCATGCTCCCTACCAAGTCATCCCCTGCTGCTTTGAATAGTTCGGCAGTGATGCCGTCAGCTCCAGCAGCTTTGTTTGACTTCAGCTTAGATATAGCTATCTTCACTTCGCCGAGGTCGGGTAGGCGGAATTGTTGATCTGCGTCGCCTAGGTTGAGTGGTTCTATCTCCCTTACAGCGGAATTCGATTCGTCATCGCCGTTATATAATTTGGAGAAGTGGTCTTTCCATATTTTCAGCATAGACTGCGGTTCTACAACGATGTTCCCCTGATCGTCTTTACAGGCTTCGGTTCGTGGCTGGTACCCTTGGGAGGTTTTTTTTACCTTTTGGTAAAATTTACGAACCTCATTCCTGCTGTGACATCCCTCTATCTCCTCGATCGCGCGCTTCTCATGCTCTCTTTTTTTCCGTCTAAGAAGCCGGTGCTCCTCTCTCCTCTTCTGCTCGTAGAGCTCGCGAGCAGCTCTGGTCCTCCTGTGCAGCGCCGTTTTGTATGCCTGTTGTTTCGCTGCGTGCGCTTGCCGGCATTCGTCGTCAAACCAGGGGTTTCGCTGTGGTGGCCGTGTGAAACCTAGCACTTCAGAGGCGGCATCTCTGATGGCCGCAAGACAATGTTGCCACTGGTCTTCAATGCTTAATGCAGGCAGCATAGGACTCCTTAAGAGGTTACTTGAGACTCGATCGGAAAAGGACATGGCAGTCTCTTGCGATTGTAGCCGTCTAACGTCGAAACTTCTCACAGTACTTCCTTGTTTTGGCTTGGATCGGGATATCCGTAGCCGTACCTTGGCTACAACGAGGTAGTGGTCCGAGTCAATGTTGGCCCCTCGGAATGTTCGGACATCCTGTATACTGGAGAAGTGTCGTGCGTCGATCGCAATGTGGTCAATCTGGTTGACAGTTGATTGATCAGGAGACTTCCATGTCCCCTTGTGGATATTGAGATGTGTGAACTGCGTACTAGCTACCAGAACGTCTCGCCCCGCAGCGAAATCGATCAGCCTGAATCCGTTGTCGGAGGTGGTGTCGTGCAGGCTGTATCTCCCGATTATTCCACCAAAGATGTCTTCTCTTCCTAGCTTGGCATTAAAATCTCCTAAGACAATTTTAATGTCATAGCCAGGGCACTGCTCATATGTCCTGTCCAAGAGCTCGAAGAATATGTCTTTGGTGTCTTCATCTTTCTCCTCTGTTGGGGCATGCGCGCATATTAGGCTTATGTTGGCGAATTTAGCCTTGATGCGGATTGTCGTGATGCGCTCGCTCACACTGTTGAAACTCAAGACTTTTTGCCTGAGTCTAGTTCCAACCACAAATCCACACCCAAATAGACGCTGCCTTTGTTCTCGGTAGCAGTCGCCGTAGTATACATCGCAGTCTTTTAATTTGCGTTTGCCCGGTCCATCCCATCGCACTTCTTGGATGGCGGTAATATCTGCCTTGCAGCAGTTTAGGGCTTCCGCTAGTTGTTCGGCTGCACGTGGTCTGTTAAGGGACCTAACATTCCACGTACAGATCCGAAGTTCGTTGTCCTTGTTTCGTTTGCTTGGGTTGTCAACAGTGAATCCGTCCGTATCCGAGGCTTGTTGGTGCTTCGCAACTAGAAAGGTTTTTACGTGGTCAGGAAGTCACCCCGACGGCACAACCCCCAACCTGGAGGGCCAGATCCTTAATATAACTCCAAGGACGGGGAGCCGGATAAACCGCTCCTTATAGGCCTGGGCTCCGAATAAGTCGTAGAAGCCCTATAAGGTGTTCACTAAGTAGTTCAACCTTACTGGAACTGTAGACGCCACCGTTGATTCCATCTCGAGAATTCGTCCGCTGCCGTCTGGATAAGGAGAGGTGCCTTAGTGGAAACACCTCTCCCCCCCTCTCTCGTTTGCTGCCCCCAACAACTTTCCACTGGGGTTAGAACCCAATCTCCAGTTGAGGTAGTAGGCACCCGATGTTCACCGCGGGGAGGTGAGAGTAGGAGTTGATAGACAGAGGTGGGTTTTGAGAAAAACCTGTGGACGCTTGTGTCCTCTTGAATGCACATGTCTACCATTTGAACATTGACAAGCCTCCATTAACCTTATTTTCGAATTGACGAAATTTTATTAAATGTTCCCTTGTTTCATACTTATTTTGACACAAGGACACTCTATGTATGGAGTGTCTTTGTTTTGACATTTGCTTTTGTCCATAAATAATTTGCATAAATCAGTCATTTTTATTTACCACAGATTTTGCAATATATCCTACAAAATATACCTATGTTAAGGACATTTTATTGTCATTTTCATTTATTTCATTCCAATTATTTTGAACGTCTCCTTAACAAAATTAAGACAAAATAATTTATTTGATTTAAATTAGACATTGCAAATTGTAAAAAAAGTTTCAAGAAATACTAATGCATTATTTATGTGGATATAGGTACTAGTACTATTAAATAAATTACATATAGGTACATATGTATTTCAGTTTATTTAAAAACCTTCAAATGGCTTTACTGAAGAAATTTATTTTTTGAGTTAATATACAACATGCACTTGGCCATATCGTACTAACATTCACAAAACTATTTATTCGTAAAATGGTATATCTGCCAGTACCGATAAAAAAATTCATGAAAAAGTAGTTGCAATTTTTCTTATTTTGAACAACAAACCTCCAAGTAAACGATTTGGTAAATCAATTTAACCAAATCTCTAAAACAAAATAAAAATAGTAAGAAAATGGCAATTTTGTACACACGAAAAATTAATAGTATCTTTTCAAATACCTACCTAACATATTAAGATGTAGGTATACCTATTCCTTTTTTTATGGCGACACAAAAACATTATGCCTTTTAAAGCGTACATAATATTATTGTCTTCATCTATAAATATTCATATAGTTCGTTTTCAAAAAAGATCCCAAAAGGACTTTTTTAATCCCTTTTGACTTTGTATACACAGACCTTTTGAGCATTTAAATTAGCATATACAAAAACCAATATCATGAAAATGATATTCAAGCTACTAATAGTACTCACTGGGTGCTCATAAGTCGCATGGTCGTTTGAGCAATGTTCGGTGTCTACTTCTATTTGTAATTATTCAATGATTGTACTCTTCTCTATCTAAATTTCTTCTGTTTATAATCTGTTCCTTACGTTTATTGGCTTTCTCAGTTAAAATGTTTGCTTCTGTCTCTACTGCTTTATTTGGACTCATTTCGACAGTGAAGTGATACCTATTATTATATATTTTAACTGCTTTATGAATTTTTTGGTTAGTAGTTAAATCTGTATTTTTTATAGTTAATAAAATTTCAAGTAGCGTAGATTGAAAACGTTCAATGTCAGAGTTTCCTGTATGGGAATTTGGCTTGGTAAAGTGAACTTGAACATCCTCTTCTCGGAAAAATTCTTTTATATTTTCTGATTGGAATTCGTTATCGCAAACGATTTTCTTTGGATTTCCGAACTTGGAAAATTGTTCTTCAATACATTCCAGTTTACTTACCCAATTCTTACTAGTTAAGCTATAGACATAAGCTTTTTTTGTAAGTTTATCCAAGAATGTTAGATAAAATAACTTATTAAAATGATAAATATCAATATGTACGAGTAATATTTCATTCATTTCTGTCGGTGTTTCAGAAATTTTGAATTTTGGTTTAATAGGTTTTCTATCATATTTGCCTTCTTGACATATTTGACAATTTCCTATAACCTTCGATATTTGCTTGACTAAACCTGGAAAATGAACTTTATTTTTCAAAGATTTATATGTTTCAATAATTCCGGAATGACTACTCTCTTTGATATGGTATAAAGAAATTTGTTTACAAACGTCTGCTTCATTTCTTACCTCGAGAGCTCTAAGTGTGCACTTAACAAATGAAAGGTTTTTATTATCCTTGAAAAGTTTTATTATACACTGTTGAATTTTGTTATACTCATGATACGATAGTTCGGTATAAATTCCAACTCTTCCTTTTATAAGAGTTCGTTTGAAGAGATCTTCCCAATATAACTGATTTTAAGTCATATCTACATGGATGATTCTTCTACTATGAAACACTTCGACTTCATTTGAAACATTATTTGATAAAATTATTTGAGTTCTATATTTATTTACTATTTCTTCTTTTATTGAGAAATGATCCAACTGTTGCTCTGGTGCTGAGTGGACAGTTGCCACATTTGAGTCTGTTTCACCGTCTATTTGGTTAACATCCTTAATGCGGCTCAAAAAATCTGCCACTTTATTGTCTTTACCCCTTAAGTATTCTATTGTGTAATAAATTTCGGACAATTTCAGAAACCATCTCTGATTTCTTGCGGAAAATTCTTTGCCTTTGTATTTTTTATTAAGATACTTAATAGGTTGATTTTCTGTGAATATTTTAAATATATTTCCCCAGGGGTAGGGTCTAAAATATGTCACTGACCAGACAATAGCAAGAAATTCTTTATCAGTGGGTGAATACCTCTTCTCATGATCATTTAAGGATCTCGAAGCATAGCAAACAGGTTGCCATTCTTGGGTCAGCACTGCACCAATAGCAAAGCTGGAAGCGTCAGTAAACACAGTGAAAGGCTTTTGGAAATTAGGAAATGTTAATATAGGATAGTTCGTGATATTTCTCTTCAAAGTTTCAAATGCCTGTATATACTCTGGTCCTTTGAATTAAGTTTTGCATTTTTCTTTAAATACTTAATCATCGCATATGCAATTTTTGAGTAATTTTTTACAAATTTCCGATAAAATCCAGTTACACCCAGAAATGATTTTAGATCTTTCTCTGATGTTGGCAGTTTATAATCAGAAATGCATTTAACTTTATCAGGGTTAGGTTTCATACCTTCATCAGTTAAGATATGCCTCAAAAACTCTGTATCTTTTTGAAGGAATGAGCATTTATCAAACTGGACCTTGAGCTTATGTTTGGCAAGTGTCTTAAAGAGTGTGCTGACGGCAATGAGATGTTCTTCTAGACTAGTGGAAAATATAAGAATATCGTCAAGATAGACAACACAGATCTTATTTATGTGTTCCCTTAGTATTTCATTCATAAGCCTCTGAAACGTCGCTGGGGCGTTTTTGAGGCCAAAAGGCATCCGAGTAAACTCATATAAACTATTTGGAGTAACAAATACAGTTTTATGAATGTCCTCGGGGCTCATTTTTATTTCGTAGTAGCCTTTGGCTAAATCCAAAGTTGTAAAATAGTGGGCTCGCCCTAACTTGTCTAATATACTCTCTATATTAGGCAGAGGGTACTTGTCATCAAGAGTGATTTCATTTGATTTTCTATAGTCCACACAAAGCCTGAACTTCTGTTCATCTGATCTTCCAATCTTTTTCGGGAAACCACAACGGCAGAAGTGTGTCTACTGTTACATTTTCGAACAATACCCTGTTTTTCCATTTCTGAAATTTGTCTACAAACTTCCTCTTCATGTTTTGGGGATAATCTATAAACCCTAGAATTTATTTGCTGATCCGTTGTTGTTCTTATCTCATGCATTAAAGAATTTGTATTTGTAAGCGGACCACCCTCTTTAAAAATCTAACTTTGAAACCGTTTTAAAATTTTATTAAATTTTCTCTTTCCTGTGGATTTAAATGTGAAAGATCTACATTATCTGCAGTTTTACTTGAAAGTTCGTAATTTTCAATTTCTAATGTTTCTCCAGAATATAACTTTATTTTTGCCGTATTACATAATTCTATTATTTTTCCTTTTATATCAACTTTAGTGAAATTTCTACTAATTATATCCATTCCAACAAGAAGGTCATAATCTTTATTATTTAAACTCATCTTATGCCATTTTAATTTGCTATTCTTTACCATTATGAATTCTTTCGGTACGTCAGTAACAACATTATCTATTGATTCTTTTGTTTTGTTGTTAATTGTATTCAAAAAAATTGATTTAGTTTCCAATATAGGGAATTGACTACAATCAACCCTAGATGAGTTGATTAAACTTACTGTAGACCCAGTGTCAATCAACGCTCTATATTTTGTATCACCTATCCAGAAATTGCAAAATATTTTATGTCCGACCTGATGGATTAAATACTTGTGAACTATTTTGTCTTTCTTGTCTATATCTACTGTTGTTTTGTCTCGTCTGTCCAGATCTAGTATTAAAAGGATGCCTCGCTTGCCCTGTTGTGTGTTCTGTTATGGGCCTGAGTTACATGACTATTGTTATTTTGCCAAACTCTGTTTTTTTCGATAAGTAAAACAACACAAAAGTTTTTTAATTATTTTTTCTTTTTTTTTCGAATTGATTTTTAGTAATACGAAAAAAATTTTATTTTGCCGACTGCGCCAGTTATATATTAATTACCAAAGAAAACAGTGTTAGCTGTTCTTCGGGTCGATTGCGACTACAGAATTCGTTTTATTATTAAAATTACCAATTAATCACTTAAAGCTAAGGACAATGCATCCACTTCCCG
Source organism: Eupeodes luniger (assembly GCA_951509635.1). NCBI lineage: Eukaryota > Metazoa > Arthropoda > Insecta > Diptera > Syrphidae > Eupeodes > Eupeodes luniger. The sequence goes on along the minus strand of OX608073.1, from coordinate 181,561,841 downwards.
TTGGCCTTCGGATATTGCAATGTATCGCTTGTCAGCGGAAAGTGGTGTTGAATTACATTATGGGTTGCGAAGTAACACATATGTTCCGTCATCAAGTTTGCTGACTTGCATCTGTGTAACTCGCACGTTTAAATGAAATTTCTTTATTCACGAGCATAAACAAAATTGTATATTTTTGTGAACTGAAATGTGATTTGTTACAAAAATGCATTCGCGATTATTTATTAAACATATAAAAGACGACCAAATAAAAACTAAAGAGAACCGACGACGACGACCAACGAAAATAAACAAAAAATTATTTTGATTCTTGACATGTCAAAATGACATAAGCCGAGATCGTGATCTACGATATTACAGGTCAGTAGGGTAGGTCAAAATTATTTGCAAAGGATAGGTTCGGCGAAACCTGAGAGATTTGAAGCTAGTGAGAAATCTTAAAGAGATAAGTGAGCAATAGTTCTTTCAGGAGAATTGGCAGTCGGTTGTTTTAAAATGTATCCAGAAAGGATGTAATTTTAGCTGTTTGGCTGAATCTTTTCGCTTATTCAGCACAAAATGTTGATGGGTAAAGTGTTAGCCGAAAGAAAAAGAAATTTCAAATCTCTTTCTTTTTGAAATCTACACGCCTCAAGATCAAGTCTTTTTTTTAAATAAGGCAACGGTCAACTATTATATCGACCGGTATTAATTTAAACTTTAAGAGCAAGAGCTCTTTCTTTATTAATGTCTTTTTAGAATCTAACTCTACAAAATATGAAGTATCCTTATTTATACATTTTCTGTACTTAATGCAAGGCGTCGTTTCCTGTTTGGTTTTTATTATTGTCTTTTTGTCTCGTCCTGGGTCTATCCTTCTTTTTTACCTTTTCTTGGAATGAACAAAGGTTGATGAGGCGTTCCTTTGTTCTTGTGTTGTATTGAACTATGTTGGTACATCTGTTCTTAATTACTTGAACTATGTTGGTACATCTGTTCTTAATTACTTTCATATGTTTAAAAGATAGTTTCTTTATTAAGGTGAGCTTCCTTCAGTTCGTTTATGACTGGAGGTAGATTTATTATAGTTTTATTTTGACTTTTTATTTTGTACAATATTATTATTACAATGATCGCAATGATTAATATAGTAATTGCAGTTGACAGTTGAATTAAAAGGTGGAAGTGCAAATTTAAAATAAGCTCTGTGTAAAGTTTAATTATTTCGTTAATAAGTAAACAATAAATTCAAAAAAGTATATTGAACGCATCTGTTTGAGTCACAGTATCGCTTGAGCAACACAAATTCGCCCAGAGTTTATAAGGTAGGAAGTATTTCACGCTTTTATTTTCTTTGCGCAAGGAAAAAATAAGAAAAAAACTATTTGCTGTATTACGGTATTTCTATGAGCGGCAAAGGAACATAACTGATACTTCTCCAGAGCATATCAACAAAAGATTTGATTTAAACAAAATGGAAGTTGGAAAAATGTCGCAATTTCAAGATATTTTAAGTGTCAATATTGCTGAGCAAATCAAAGATTTAGCCACAAAGTCTGATGTTGCAGCCTTATCCGCTGATTTAGACACTCATAAACTCGCAAACACAAAGAGGAACCGTTTTTATGGAACTTCACTCAGTAGAAGTTGCGGATAAAATTCTAGCTGCCGCTAGTCAGCTCAAAAGGAAAGGTATAAGCATCCATCGCGAACAATCTTTGATGTACCGAAACAAAAAAGGCAAACACTAAATGACGTGAAAAACAAACATCTACAAATTAATCCTCAAGCTAAAATCAACCTAAAAGGTGATAAACTACAAATAAACAATCATCTCTTCGTTTATAAAATTTCACGAGGATTACCTGTCAAATCGGCGACGGAAATGACGTTTGTAAACAATATGTTTGAGTTCTTTGACAACAGCGAGGGAGTGAAGCTAGTTCCGGTTGAAAGTGGGGATTTACCATCGATCTCTAACTCCACATCAGCGCCACCTGGGGTTGAGTTAATGAACTCTAAAAATGGCAGAAGCCAATAAAAAAAAACTGTCGTCTGCCAAAAAATTAATGAATCTCTTAATTGAACAATTTTAGCTTATAATATTACGGGTCTAAAAAGTAAACTTTTGGAACCTGATTTTTTGAATTATATTTTGAAATTTGATGTAATAATTCTATTGGAAACCTTTTAAGAGGGAAGATTTTTAAAAATTATTTTATTAAGTATTTTAGGGATTATATATTATTATTCCGGTTTATTTAAACTGCAATAACTGGCAAAATGATTTTGATAACTTGTGTAACCTCATGACCAATTCTTTCTTGGAAAATACTATGCTAATTGGAGATTTCAATGCTCGAATTGGTGACTATCAGAATTCATCTGTGCACTTCTTACAAAATCAACTTATTTTCGAAAGTACCAGAAATTCTAAAGATGAAACGCTTAATAGGAACGGCAAACTACTATCTGAATTTCTCGAAAACTTTGGCCTATTCGTGCTGAATGGGGTGACAAAAGATGATGAATATGGTGAATTTACATTTATCAGCGGTCAAGGAAAATCAGTTATTGACATATGTGCACGTTTGGGGAATGGGGCAATGTAATAAGAGATTTTAAGGTGCTACTGGCCAATTTCTCGGCTCACTTGCCAATTGTTGTTGAAACAGACTTCGAAGAACGAGAAAAACAAAGGGTTTCAGACAATTTCCGGAAACTAAAATGGATGCAGAACAAAGCTGATCGGTACAAAGCTCTTCAAAATCACAACTTTAATCATCTTCCACAACCGTCAACAGCCACAATAGAAGAAATTGAAACCAATATAATAAGATTAGTTTATGCTTCGGTACCAGCAGGGAACCACACTTTTGTTCATTTTATTCCTAAAAACAAATGGTTTGATAGCGATTGCAATAAATTACGCAAACTCTCATTTAAATATTTAAAGCTCTTTAGAGCAACAAATTCCGAGTATTATAAAAATATGTACCTAAGAGCCAAAAAAGATTTAAAATAGCTTTGCGCTACTAAGAAAATAAGCTACAACAAAAACCTTGTACATCAGCTACAGCTTAGTTAAAATTCAAAGGAATTTTAGCAAAACGTTCGTGAAGTTAGCGGGTGGCGGCAAAGTATGAATATAACTCTCGAAGCTCAGACTCTAGGAGCTCATTTTAAAAGTCTGTTGTCGGCTGAAGAGAATCTTCATACTTTCAGCTTTGCGCTACAGAACAAGTGTGTTTCCGACGTGGACTGCTCAATATCGTTAAGTGAATTGGAAATAACTCTCACGAAAATGAAAAACAACAAAGCACCTGGAAGCGATGGAATACCGGTAGAGTTTTTCAAAAATTCGAACAATAGCTTAAAGACCTACATTCTGGATTTCTTCAACCGCCTCTATGAGAATGCTTGTGTTCCTTCAAATTTTACTAGAGCCCTCATTTTCACAATATTTAAGAAAGGAGATCCTAATCATCCTGAGAACTACAGGGGAATATCCATTCTCAACTCGCTTAGAAAGATATTTGCTAGAATTCTTTATGAAAGATTATCTAGCTGGACTGAAAGAACTAATCTTCTCAGCATATTTCAAGCTGGCTTCCGCTCTGGGTTCACCACTATGGATCACATATTTGCATTGACTAGCTTAGCTAGAAATCAGATTGAAAAAAAACAAAAAATTTTATGTCTGTTTCGTTGATTTCAAAGCTGCATTCGACACAGTAAACAGACAGGCTTTACTTTATAAGCTCTCAAATATGGGAGTATCACGAAAATGTTTGATGCTGTATTTTCAATTTCTGAAATCTTCAAACGCAGCTGTATGGGATGGATCTAAACTGTCAGAATGGTTCGAAACAACGGCAGGCGTTCCACAAGGATGCATTTTGAGTCCTCTGATATTCGCTCTGTTTATTGATGATACTCGTATTCCTGATATTCTACCGGGTGGCGTAATCTTTGCGGGAACTCTCATCAAAGTTTTGCTCTATGCTGACGATTTGATATTACTAGCCGAAAATCCTTTTTCACTGCAACTTCAAATTAATAAATTACAGTCGTACTGTCAAACATGAGATCTGAAAATTAACGTTCAAAAAACAAAAGCAATGATATTTGAAAACCGACAATGTAGAAGAGCTCCTGAAGAAGCCTGGAAACTTGGTAGCGAACGGATTGAATGTGTACGTGAATTTAAGTATCTAGGAGTTCTGTTTACATATAACTTAAACTTTTCCAAGCACTCCAAGAAAAAAAGCAGTGAAGCTAAGTTAGCATTGAATTCAATGTGGCCGACTTTTTTGCAAATCCCGATATTGACCATTCGTCAAAATTCAAGGTTTTTAATGCTACAGTCAGCACCTGTATGTGCTATTGGATACAAGCATTTGGGGTTACTCCGTTCGAAGAGTTTGAGTTGGTCCAAAGACATTTGCTTAAACGCATTTTTCGTTTGCCGAATTCCACGCCGAACTACGCGATTCATGCCGAAACAGGATTACCACCAATCTATATAAGAAACCTTAAGGCTACTTCAGACTATTATACGAGAGTGATGAGAAGAAGTGATACCAGTCTTCATAAATTGATATTGGTTAGACTATTGCACACAAATGCATCACGTTTCAGGGAATGGAATCTCAGGACATCGCGTTTTCAATAACTGAACGAAATCTGCATGAGTGGCATGATTTTTCTGCAACTATCACCTCAAGAATAGATGACACAATATTTGATCACCACTTGACCAGAGCTTTATCATCTTCTTCTGGAAATATTTATAGTAAACTCAATCACCGAATACCTACGGAAGAAAGCTATTTTAATGTTAAAAACTCAGCCGATTTAATAAGTACAGTTTTTAAAGCAAGGGTGGAAATTCTCAAAATTTATTTCATCCCCCATAAAATTGATTTGCAGCAAATTTGTAACATGTGTAAAAGAAGAGAACTAGAAGATGTTTACCACTTTATAGCTGTGTGCCCAATTTTGCAAGAAATTCGGCGATTGTATTTCCAAGAAAGTTTTTTGTCTATCAATAGTCTTCACGAAATATTAAATGGTGCTCGGGGTTGATATAAATTGTACAAATTGAACACGCATGCTCTACAATGCTTTTTTGTTTTAAATCATTAAAATTATTACTTTTTGTGTTTCAAATCCCCATTAAAATTGACTTTTTAATTTATGTTTCAAATCATTAAAATTGTAAAAAAAAAAAAAAAACTCTGGCTTCTCATCCGAAATTGTAATAATAAAATTTAACTTAACTACATTAAAAATCTTTTTTGTAAATTTCTGTTTAAATCTAGTAATTTCAATTATATTTCCTCCTTTTTCTTATTTGTGATTAGTTTATTTTGTAATGTAAGCTCCGGCAGAATAGCCATGACCGTGTTCTTTAATGAAATTTATACAAAATTAAATTGAAAAAAAAAAGAATTTATAATAATAATAAATATAATTGTTGAGAAACTAAAAATATACTGTGTTTCCTTTTTATTTTTTATTTCTATTATTTCTTTTAAGTTATCAATGGATTAATGCTTGATTTCTTCTAAATATTAATTGGAAAAGTTAAAGTTTAATACAGGTATTATTTTTTCTTCTTTGTAATACTTTCTATTATAAATTACATTGTTTATTGAAATTTTACAGTTCTGTGCTTTTACTAAGTAATTTCCTTCTAATATATAATTTGAATTATTACAATTTTGTTGTATTTCGGTTTTTTCCAGATTCTTAATTATTAAATATTTTTCTTTTTCTATTATAACATTTTTTCCTTTGTATTCTTAAGTTTTGCATTTCATTTGTTTGCTTATTAATATATTTTCTATACAATCGTCTTTTAATATTTGTAAATTTTGTATTTCTTTTGTTACATAATATAATGTTTCATTTAATTCCAAAAAGTTATTTGTTTGTAAATATATAATTTTATTATTAATCGGAAAGTTTTGAATATATATTTTATTAAACTTTTGGTTGGAATATTGTGGAATTAATACAATTACTAATATATTTTCTTTGTAAGTTGCTAAATTGATTTTTAATTCTTTCAATTTTTCAAATGTGATATTATTTTCTTTAATTTCTTGGCTTGTAATTATGTCTTGTGTTAATATTCCTGTTCTGCTTGTCAGTATTACGTCTTCTATTTTTCCTAAAGTTTCTTTAATTTCTATTATGTTGTTATTGAATTCTATTTCTATACGAAGGTTATCAATATCATTACTTCTATTTTTTAATTTATTTATTGTTTCAATGCCTTGGTTCATCAAGGCACTTAAAGTTTTAAATTGATTATTAAAATGATCATTTATCTTTATTTGTTTATTTAAGTTATCTATGGCATTATGATTATTTTCTTCCACTGTTTTAAGTTGGTTTTCTTTTTCTATTCTATCACCGTCATCCATTGTTCCAAATATAAATTTTAAGACAATACCTCCTAAATTTATTAATCCTCTTTTAATTATCATAAATAATTTTTTTTTCTAATTTAATTATTTCACTTAATTGTTTATAATGTTTTTCTGCCATTATTTTATATTGTGCTTTTAATTGTTCGATTAGTCATTTATAATCGGTTAAGTTGATTAAATGTATCATGGTATTATATTTTTCTATGAGTTCTACCTTTTCACTTTCTATTATTAAAAATTCTTGTTTAATTTCACTAATTTGTATTTCCTGCGGTCGTACTACCGTTATTTGTTTGTACAGAATAACCATTAGGAGTATTACTGGATGGTCTCGAATTTTTTCTTCCTCCTGAGTTGGTCTTTGTGAAAAACTTGTGTTCGTACGTGTGGTCTTATTGTAACTTTCTTGTCTTTTTGTTTTATAACTTTTGTTTTTTTATGTTTTGTTTTTAGTTTACCAAATCGCTCGGGCTTATTTATTTTAGTATAGTACGGATTAGTTTCTTTATCACTCCTATTTTTATTTAATTTCTTTAATATTTTTTCTTCATTACTTTCTATTCTTTCGCGCACTATTTTAATATCAACTCTGTTTAAAAGTATGTCTACTGGTTTTTCTTTAGTGGTCAAATGTATTGTTTGATTATAAACCTGTCTTATAAACTTGTCTGATTCTTCTAAAATCCTTAAATTCTCATTTAGCGTGCTGTGCACTCTTTCAATATCTGAGTTTCCTGTGTGCCTGTATGGGGTTGTGAAATGAATTTCTATCTCTTTCTCTCTAAAGTATTCTTTTACTGCATAAGTCTGAAATGAGGGATCGTTATCTAGTACGATATATTTTGGCCTTGTCATATATGTAAAGATTTTTGTTATGGTATATAATACATCTTTTTGGTTCTTTGTTTTGAGTTTTTCTACACATACAAATTTGCTGAATTTATCTATGCATATTTTATAGAGTGGGAAAGTATCCACACATCATTGTGATAATATTGATGTGGACCTTCTGGGGTGATTGTTTTCTCGTATGGGAGTTTTATTGGATTTCTTTTAAGATTACAAAGTTCGCAATTGTTAATTACTTTTGTTATTAGTTCTTTCATATTTCATATCAAAAGGTGTTTGTCCTAATAAGTTTCTGATTATTATGATGTAATTTCAAAAAATCTTGGAATTCTAAAAATGATCTACCTTCTACCGTGTATATACAGTTTATTATGTTTGTATCACATTCTTTTATTATGTATTCATAGGTTTCTTTGCAGAAGTTTTTTCTGATTATTTTTGTTCTTCTTTTTCCTAGGAATGGGAAAGTTATCTCTTCTATGTTATTTTCACATTTTTCTAATATTATTTGTCTTTTGAATGTATTTAAGGGTTTCTCTGTGATTGATATTAGATCGGAACTATCTGATATTACACTATATTACACTATGTCTGGTGCTAACTAAATCTTCTTCCTTTTCTAATGCATTTATTGTATCTATCTTTATTCTTGAAAGTGCATCTGCAACTTTATTTTCTTTTCCTGCTAGGTATCTTATATCGAAGTCATATTCTTCTAATTTGATCTTCCATCTTTGTAACTTACTATTATGTTCTTTAAGATTATCAACCATGCTAATGGTCGATGATCGGTTAATATTTTAAATCTTCTACCGTAAAGATAGTGACGAAACTGTTTCGTTGCCCATACTATTGCTAACAATTCTTTTTCTATCGTTGAATACTTACATTCATGTTTGTTTAAAGTTCTACTTGCAAATCCTATTGGCCCATGGTTTTGACTTAACACGGCTCCTATTGCAAAGTTACTTGCATCTGTAGTTAAAGTAAATTCTTTTGAGAAATCTGGATGTTTGTTTATGAGTGTGTCTGGCATCGCAAGTTTTAATTTTTTAAATGAGTCTTTATACTCTCTGTTTTCTATATTGATTTTGCTATCTTTCTTTAAACAAAGTGTCATAGGTTTTATAATTTTTGCATAGTCATTTATAAATTTTCGGTAATAACTTGTTAATCCTAAAAATTATTGTATTTCTTTTATAGTTGTGGGTATAGGGAATTTTTGTATTATTTTTAGTTTTTCTGGATTTGGTTTAATACCTTCTGGAGTTATTATATGTCCTAAAAATTCACTTTCTTTCTTTAAGAAATCGCATTTGTTAAAAGATACTTTTAAATTTACGCTTTGGAGTTTCTTGAATAGTTTTTCGAGAGAAGAAAGATGTTCTTCTAGTGACGTGCTATTATTATCATCTAAATAAACATAACATGTTTTTCCTACAAATTCTTTTAATACCTCGTTCATCATACGCTGAAATATCGCCGGTGCGTTTTTTGAGACCGAATAGGATTCTAGCGAATTCGTAATGACCTGATAAAGTAGAGAATGCAGTTTATTCTCTATCTTCTGGTTTTACCTCTATGTGATAAAATCTTTTTGTCAAATCTAATGTAGTAAAATAATTTGCTCTTCCCATTTTATCTAGAATATCTTCTTTTATTGGTATAGGGAATTTATCCTCTTTGATGACATTATTTAACTTCCTATAATCGATGACAATTCGCCATTCTTTTTCTCCTGTTTTATCTTCCTTTTTAGGTACTATCCATATAGGTGCATTATATGGACTAGTGCTTTTTACTATTATTTTTTGTTTTAATAAATCATCTATCTGCTTATCAACTTCTTTTTTATGAACTTCTGGATACCTATAAATTCTAGTAAAAATTGGTTCATCACTTGTTGTTGCTATTTTATGTTTTACGTGAGATGTGAAACTTAGATCATCTCCCTTGTGAAAAAATGTTTTTTCATTGTTTTTTTAATAATTTTGTTAAATTTTTATGCTCTTCGGCATTTAAATGGTCTAACCTTTTATTTTCTAATTCGTCGAATATAGAATTTTGTGGTTCTATATTATTAAAGTGATTTATTTCTTTTTCATATTCTTTTTCTTCGTCTATACTGAAGAATAAAGGGATTATTTCACTATTTAATTCTAAAGTTTTTGTTTTAAAATCAATCTTACTTTGGTTTGGGAGTAATATATTATTTCCTATAATTCCATTGAAATTTTGATTGAAATCAAATATTTGGAATACACAATCTTCTACGACATTGTAAATAAATTTTTCTTTAGGTATTTTTATTTCTTCATTTATTATAACTGGAGTTCCAACAGTTTTTATAGTTAAAGGTTTTTCTCTTTTTATAATATATATTCGTTGCTCTCGAGTCTATTAACATTCGAATAATTTGTTTGTTTTTTTACTAACTTAATAAAGGGCAATCCGGTTCCGGAGGTTCCGAGGCTGGATACCAAAAATTTTGATTTGTTCCTGATTCTATTTCGTTATTATTTTCGTTATTAGAATGGTTTGTTGTACTCTTTTTAGTTGACTACTAGTGGAAACTATTTCCATTTGTCTTACACTCTGTTGTAATAATTGAGATTGTAATTATTACCTTTGTAATTGGGATTTCTATAGTTATGATTGGGATTATTATTATTATAATAATTGAATGGTGGTTTGATATTTACTGGACTTTTTGGTTGAAAATTATTTTGATAAAATTTTGGTGGTATATAATTATTAGGTTTGTTAAGTTGGAATTTTTTGTCTTTAGGGGAATATAGTTTCTGTATTTTAGGTTCTGATCTTTCTTCCCTTTTTTCTTCTATGAATCCTGCTTGAGTAAGTTCGTGTAATGCTGCTTGTAAGCTAGCTGGTTTCAGTGAGAATAATACTGTTCTCATATGAATAGGTAACTTTTCTATAAAGGTATCTAATACAGTTTGGTTATTATGAGATATCTCATGTGCCTTTTTTTCTTGCACTGTTTTCTGATTTAATTCACACAAAGTTCTCTGTATCTCATTATAAAATGTCATTACATTGTTTTTGTAATTTATTTGTCTACCGTCGCCATATAATTGAAAGCTACTTTTGAATCCTCCAAAATTACTTATTAATAATTCCATTTCTGTAGATGTGCATGAATTTCTACGCATCTTTTTGCTTTGCCTATCAATTTTGATTTTAAAATATTAATACACATTAATTGTGATTGGTCGTCATATTTATTTAATGTTGGAATAATTCCGTCTACATTAGTTATGAACGTATATAAGTCTTCTCGTCTACCGTCAAACGTACTTAATTTCTCGATGTACTTAAGTGGGTCTAATGTCCATGATAAAGCCATTTTAACATTTTCTTTTTCAATAATTTTTTTCAGAACTACTTTCAGTATTTTCACAATTATTTTTCTTAGAATTAGTACTTAAATTATTCTTACAACTTTCTGGTATCGGTGTGCTTCTGATGTTTTTTAATTGTTCTTCTTTATCCGTTGTGCTTCCTTCTTCATCTGTGAATCGGGAATCGGGTTTTGGTAGTTTCTTCTTTTTGACTTTGTCTAATAATTTTTTCATCTGCTTGGCTCTAACTAGTTTTTCCTCAATGGAACTTCGTAACATTAGTCATTTACGTTGACATTGGTTATTAAACTAATTCACTTTGTAGTTTTTCTTTATCTGCTTTAAAGAATTCTACTTGGTTTTGCTCTTTATCTAATTTAAAGATTTTTTACTTAAACTCTGGGTTCACTAGAGTGTATAGATTTTTGTGAATTTAAGCACTATGTTCTATAAGGTATTCACAAGAAAAAGAATCTTAACTTAACGGTCTATAAAGTGTTTCTTACTTTGATTTCCACTGATTTAAAATTTTATTTTGTGCGTGACGATTTTCGTTTGAATCACTAGATAGCTATTTTATTTTGTATGTAGTATACTTGTACATTTTTCGATAGCTATCCTACCAACTGCGCCAATTTAATTTTCGATGTAAATCAAAACACAATTTTTGATTTTAAAATAACTTTAAGAGCAAGAGCTCTTTCTTTATTAATGTCTTCTTAGAATCTAACTCTACAAAATCTGAAGTATCCTTATTTATAAATTTTCTATACTTAATGTTTGGTTTTTATTATTGTCTGGGTCTATCCTTCGTCCTGGGTCTATCCTTCTTTATTACCTTTCCTTGGAATGAACAAAGGTTGATGAGGCATCCCTTTGTTCTTGTGTTGTAATGAACTATGTTGGTACATCTGTTCTTAATTACTTGAACTATGTTGGTACATCTGTTCTTAATTACTTTCATATGTTTAAAAGATAGTTTCTTTATTAAGATGAGCTACTGCCATAACTTATATATAAATAGATATAAATTACATTTATTTTTGTTATAAAATAACTAGGGAATTGTCTAGAGACTAGAAACACAGGAGGAATACTAAACGTTAGCAGAGCAGCGGAATCGGAGCAAACCGGAGCAAACCGGTTGTCCAAGCAGATATTTTTTTTAATTCATTTTTATTAATTCATTCTTAAAACTACCTTAAAGCTAGACAAAAATTCATAAAACTAGCCTAATTAACCATAACTTACAACTAACTTACTGGTCCCATACGGACACCTTAAGTTAAACAATAATACTTTATTCTAATGCCTTTCAGCCCTAAGATCTATTTTACTCTAATTCCATTTTATTTATTTTTTCTATTTACTAGAAAATTTAAAAAAAAATAATTTCAATATCTTTTTTTAGTTTTACTTAAAAACTACTTAAAATAAGGTCCTTAAAATAAAACTAAAATCTAACTTATCTACCTATTCTTCCTATAAACTACTTAAAACTCGAACAACCACAGCAGCAAATCTAACTATCTAACATTTGTTTGTTTTTCATTTTTTGTTTTCCTTTTTTTCCTTATTCCATGTTTTTTTTATTCATTTTTTTTTTTTATTTCTTTTATGCCTATTCTACTTAAAACTAAACCCTAAAACTTAAAACAAGTATGTAAGCCGGCCAAGGCTTAAAACCCCATCCCGACTACCCACTATCAAACGCGCGCCGATTGAAGCCACCAAAACTGGTTCTCCTGCTTCACCCTATCAGTTCGGTCCCGTTCGGACACAGCCCTACTGAACCGCAGAAGCTCTGCTCCGTCTTGTGCCATGACGTCGTCCCGATTGTACAGGAGTCGCCTATCCACAGTTCGTCGTCTGTCGTGGTAGATTAGCGGAACTGCCAATCTATCCTGTATCAGACCGCATCTATCTAAGAAGAGGAATGCTTCTGGTAGAATGAAGCCACTCAAGCGTGCACTCTCAAAATACTCGTCGTTCGGATAGAACGCCCCGAAAATTAAATTGTTGGTCGAAGACATAGCTCTTGTAATGTGACCTCGCACGAGTTTTGTCATGGAATTGTCAATTCTATTGATTCGAGCCCCGTTGTATAGCACCTCGTTGGAATAGCAATGCACGTAAGAAGACTCGGCTGTTCGATATAAGCCGGTCCAGCGTCGTAAACACTGCCGCTCGAACACCCGACACTTCTCCATCTGGGAAGGGGCAACGTTGAATCACACAGGACAACCATAAACGATCATCGGCCGTATGAGAGCCATGTAGCAAATTACCTTCACTCTGGGGCCAAGCCGACTGCTGTAAAATAGCCGTTTCGTCAGAGCGAAGGCTTATAACGAACCGAGGTGTTGTCGGCATAAGTCTCTTGAACGCCTTTCGAACTTTCAAGAGACCCAATTCTTTATTCGCTATACCACCGTTACGACCCACTGCTTATAGGATCAGCAGGCCGATCCAGGCAGCAGGGGAGGAAGGGTGTTCAGATTACTTCTAGGCCTGGCATGCTAGCATTGCACGTCCTAGCTTGTTGGATGGGCGGGGTTCTTACCTAAGTAAAGCTGAACGATTGGTATGATTATTTATGCCAGAAGATAATGTGGAAAATTAGCCCCTTTTTAATCTGACTTTTGTTGACCTTTCTATCATCGCCTAACTAATTTTCGATTTAGGAGAGCGTTCGATGGAGTTTGCTGTCTGGAGGAGGATTTTCCACCCACATACGTATATGGGGATACGTCCTTGGCTGTCTTGTCCTCGATTCTAAAGACAGTCCCTAACAAACAGTTGTAATTTTCTTAGCGTACCTTGGTCTCGTCATGCTCTCTTGAAATGTCGTCAAATCTTTTAGGCTGAAATCATCCTAATTCACCACATTCAATAAAAACCCAAAAGTAATTCACTCCGACTATGCTATGCATCCAAAGGCAAATAAAAATACAAATTCGATTCTTTACAGAAGTTTGAATACAAATTCAGTTTTATTCAATAACTAAATCCTAAATCTATACCTACTTAATTACTGTTATATATATATAAAGGGGATATTTGAAAAAAAAAAAAATTACATTGCATACTTTAGGAACGGAAGCTTAACGCCATTATGAACTTTAATTTAGTATTTGCAAATTTGGACATTTTAATCTAAGGTTTAATTAACGTACTTCTATTTAATTTTTTTTTGTTCCTTTTTTTGGTCCTGTGCAAAATTATTATAATATGGATAGATATTCAAGTATATAAGGAAAACCGAAAAATAAATTCACCACACCATTACCTCAAACAAACATAGATCGGGCATTTAGTGCATACTCCTAGGAGTTCAATATTTTATGTATACCTTCTTTGGCCTTTTCTGATAATTTTCTTTATTTGTGTTCAAAGCTTCTCCATAGAATGTGCGTGTTTTTTTTTTTTTAAGAAAATATTTACTTCAACGGATAGTAGATGTTAATTTAAATTAAATTTCTTGACTTACCGCAACTCTACTGTTCCAGATGAGGAGGTGCACCGCTTCATCCATCTGTTTTTACCTTTTGCTCTCACTTTTGCAACACGCTCAATGCCACGAATTCACCATACTTACACCACTGAAATATAATATTTTCTCTCAAAAAAATTAACTCACACTTCAAGCATAAACTTTTTTTTTGTTGTCGAATTTTTAACACACGTACATTTTTTGATTACCATAACAAGAGGCGAAAGTGTGGTGAGTACACAAATGAAGGGGTAAAGAAAACTTAAAGCAAAAAAAAATATAAAAACTACTTATTGATGAATACACAATAACTTCGGGAGCAATCAAATGATAGAGGGGGTGGGCGGGTGTCGGTTGACCAGACGTGTCGTGGTGACTATTTTTTTGTTCCAATCCAACGATCTGGATGAATTTGGTTATTTGGTGAATCGTCGTCGTTTGAATGGGAAGCGGCCGGCCGGAGGTACAGTCAGCACGGGTTATTGCAGTTTTTTTTCGTACACAATGGGGAGTTTGGTAGATTTAGGTGTTGAACGAATTTTGTTCCGGTTGTTTTTGCTTTTTCACTTGTTTGTTTCTTTTCTAAGACACTGGGATTTTAACCTCGTTCTTTTTTTTCGGGTAGATATCCTCAGGGCTACTTTTCTCTTTTAAAACACTAAGGCGGTCGAAAATAATACTTAAGGGTGGGATTTACGGTAACTTCTTTTTTATGGCTTTTTTTCCTAACATTAACTTCAAACCGTTTTTTTATAAAATCTTATATAAAAGCTGGTCACACGCGGATTCAGGGCAAATTTGAGAATTTGGGTTTTTGTCCTTATTTTTACAAACGCATAAGTTTTTTTATTTTTTCTTCTGTTTTTGTTAAAAGACGTGCGAAATTGTCATTTTTTTAACTGAAAAACTATTTTGGTCCAACTGCGGCTCAAAAGGTTAAAACAATTTTCCTTTTTTTTTTCTTTCTCACCGAGCGAGGCCTAGTTACCCGAGTACGTTTCGAAACCAAAAAGAGCGAGCTGTTACCATTACCGGTCATAACTTTAACTAAATTTTCACACCTAATATCTTGAAAATCATTATTGATTTTTTTGAATATTAATGTGATGAAAACCAAATAAAAAGGTTAAAATATTCCAATAAAAAGGTCTGCAGAAATACTTCCATTATACAATACATTTATATATTTTTGCATGTGTATACGTTCCGAAGAATCCAACGAGATTTTTGTTTCTCAACCAAAATCAATTTCTCTTGCCAAAATTCGATCATATGCTCTTCGTTCGAAAACTTGTGAACTATTCGGCCCTTACAACCAATGACCTTCAAAAAGGGGACTCCGCCCTGCACTTCGTACATAATATCTTCGAGATCACCAAGATTTCTCCACACCCATAAGCATTTCCCCGGCATCATGCAATGAACCATAACATATAAATAAATGAACTCGAGTGAATTTAAAGGGTTTGTGTTTATGCTAAACTCTAAACCGGAAACAAATATAACAGTTTAAACCGTCCGTTGTTTTTTTTTTTTTAATATTTTTAACTCAACACTACCCAAGGCGCTTTACCTCCACCACCGGATTCTATTTAAACTTAAATGGACTAAATATTACCTACCCCTAATTTCGTTTCCCACAAAACTTATTCATTTGAAAGGATACCGAATCAAATGAAGAAGAAAAGAAACGATTTGAGAAAAAAAGATCAACATTTTTACCCACACCCGAGAACAAGTCTCATGTTCAGGCTGTCGCTGGCCGAGCTGACAAAACCAAGAAATAGTAAAGTATGAATATTTCTATGAATGTATTTACCTTTTTATATCTTTTGAATGGAAGGCACCTAATTCCTTTCCATTCTCATTTTCTAATTCTTAAAGGTTGTTGCCTATTACTTGCACTATTTTCGTCTTAATGAACTTGGGGCACAGTTTAGCGTTGACCCTTTTTGTAGCGTCACTCAAGATACAGTTACGTTTGTAAACTATATCACCGACTTTTTTTTTTTTATAATTAGCAAACACGAAAAGGGTTTTTTTATACCTTTAATATGCCAAATATAATATGAGTCGTGTCTATAAAGTGCTCTTAAAGAAAACAACAAAATAAGAAGGAAACATAAAGAAACAAACTGAAATTTAATCACTGAGTGAAAATATTTTTGTTCAAGGTTCGGAACGTTGAACATTACATACGAAAAATAAAACAACAAAATAACACCAAAGAAAATAAAAAAGTGAAAAAGTTAACACAATAAATAAAAAGTTTTAAAGAAAAACCTATCCGTTTTGTTTACAACCGTTGTAAGTGCTGTTTAAGAGAGTTTGTATCTCTCTCTTAAAACAACAAAAAATATTCCCTCCTGTCTTTGAAAGCACAGCCGAGGTGAGTAAAAAACAAAACAAAACAAAAAAGAAAAATAAACTCGATTTTATATAAAACTGCAAACATTTGCACTTTATTATTATAGATTAATTACATTTCTATGATATATAAACTTTTCTCCAAAGTAATGTATACAAAAATTAAGGACACATTAAACAGAAATCAGCCAAGAGAACAAGCAGGATTCCGAGAAGGTTTTTCAACAACAGACCATCTACAAACAATGAACCAACTCATTGAAAAAACTAACGAATTTGAAAAACCTTTGTATCTTCTATATATTGACTTCAGCAAAGCATTTGACTCAGTAGAACATGACGAAATATGGACAGCGCTGACAAACCAAGGCATTCATCCTATCTTTATAAGGACATTGAAAAATATATATACAGACAGCGCCAGCGTGGCGAAAATAAAAACCGAAAGAATAGGAAGAGAAATAAAAATAAAGAGAGGCGTAAGACAGGGGGATCCAATGTCACCACCATTATTCTCTGCCGTACTGGAAGAAATATTCAAGAAACTAAACTGGGACAATAGATATGGAATAAATATTTGGGGACAATATTTGAGCAACCTTAGATTCGCTGATGACATAGTTCTCATTTCATCAACTTCCGGACAAATACAAAATATGCTCATCGAATTGACAAATGAATGCAAGAAAGTTGGACTTCATATCAATAAGTCAAAAACTAAGATAATGACTAACCATATTAAAGATGACATAATGCTGGATAACGAACACATAGAATATGTAGAAGACTATACTTATCTATACTATAAAAAAGAAGTTTCTAGACGCATTACCAATAGTTGGAAACAATTTTGGAGTCTAAAACAAATATTACAATCAAATCTAAGGGACGAAACACGAAAATATATACTAGACTCTGCTATTCTACCTGTTATGACATATGGGTTACAGACTATATCCTTGACTTCAAGTTTACTTGACTAAATAAGAATATGCCAAACCAAGATGGAAAGAAAACTACTTAACCTACGAATTAGCCAGAGAGTGAGAAATAGAGAAATAAGACGAAGAACTGGTTTAACGGACGTGGTTGAACGAGCAAAACTCCTTAAATGGAATTGGGCAGGACATATATCTAGAATACAGGACCAAAGATGGACAAAAATCACTACAAAATGGACACCACCAGAAAGCAGAAGACCAGTTGGACGACCGAAGAAAAGATGGGCAGACGATTTGCTTAAAGAAAGACAAAGTTGGTACAATGACGCAAAAGATAGAGATCTTTGGGCAACATTGGGGGAGGCTTATGCCAGATCATAGAATTTTGATACGCATCCATTTATTTATTCAAACTTTGCTTACATATTAAAATTAATTTGATTAAAAAAAAAATATGTTAATTTTATATAGTAATTATAGTAATTAATTCAAAAGAAACAGAAAATGTAAACAAAAATGTAAATAAATATTGTAAAAAATATCAATAATGGCAAATAAAAGCTTATAATAATAATAATAATAATATGCCAAAGACACAGTGTGAGCATTGGGAAAAGAGGGAAGGGTTGGATAGGAGGTGTCGGTGTACATTGATTTTGAATTCCTGAACATTGCAATGATAGGGAAAGATAGAGCGTGGCAAGGCGTTCCACATTCGCGTAGTACGGCTTAAAAATGAATCTCTGTACTTCATAGTACGGCCGAAGTTGGGCTCAAGGGTAAACTGATGGGTATTCCTAGAAGCGCAGGTATTACGGTTAAATTGTTTAAGGGGAGGTATGCAACTGGCTATTTCACTAGAGAATAGTCCGTTAAAATAACGGTAAAAAAGAGTGAGACAAGAAACCTTGCGTCGATGTTCGGGTGACGTAATCGAGTTGATGATGTTAATGTCACCAATCATTTTAAAAGCTCTTCTTTGTATACTGTCCAAGAGGCTTAAATAAGTTACTGGAGCACCAGCCCAGAGATGAGAGTTATATATCAGACGGAGAGAAAAATTTCTTGCAATGTCTCAAAAAACCTAGACATCTTGCGGCATTTTTGGCGACATCGCGTATGTGATCGCTCCACAAAAGGTGGTTGCTGATGCACATTCCGAGGATGTCGAGATTTTTCGTTTCGTTGATGCAAGTGCCACTCATAGATAGTGGCAAAGAGGGTTTATCTCGCTTTAACGATACAAGACAGCACTGGGTTTTCGAAGCATTAAATTCCACGCGGTTTTTTAATCCCCATTGTACAATGCTGTGTAGGTCGGAATTTAATGATCTAATCATATTTTGCCATTGCAGGGTTGTGAGTCTCGGAACGAATATGAAAAGCTAAGAGTGCTATTGTCAGCGAAACAATGTATTGGATTAGAAGTAGCAGACACGAGATCATTTATCAAAATGAAGAAAAGGGTCGGAGACACAACGGATCCCTGGGGCACACCAGCATTTATTTTATGGGTTTCAGACTTGAATCCATCCAAAACAACTTGTATTGAACGGTTCAAAAGAAAATTTCTAATCCAACGAAGAAGAGATTCGTAGCTACCAAAAGCACGTATTTTCGATAAGAGGGCCTGATAACAGACTTTATCAAATGCCTTTGAAATATCAAGTGCAATAATCTTACTTTCTCCAAAACAATGTAAAGATTTGTTCCACTGTTCGGTGAGATGAACCATGAGATCACCAGTGGACCTATTGCTACGAAAGCCGTATTGCCGGTCCTTAAGAAGCTTCCGTTCCTCAAGATATTTCTTAAGCTGATAATTAATCAGCGTTTCCATGACCTTGGAAAGAAGGGACGTAAGTGCAATCGGTCGGTAATTAGAGGGTGAGGAAGATTCGCCTTTTTTGGGAATAGGCTGGACGAATGCGGTTTTCCATCCACTCGGAACGAGACCTGAGGAGTAGGACAGATGAAAAAGCTTACGCAGTGGTTTTGCTAGCGTTGAAGAACACCTCTTTAGAACAATAGCGGGGATACCATCCGGACCAGCGGCTTTATGTATGTTAAGATCTTTTAGGACTCTCGCCACAGTACGAGTGCGAAAGAAGATTGGCCCCATAGAAACACTAACGCGAGCGATGATAGGCGGAGTCATAACACTCATTGGCAGCGTTGAATTGGCAACGAACTGCATAGCAAAGAGATTAGCTTCCTCTAAAGATCTAACAAGTGGAGTGTCATTTGCAACGAGCGTAGGAACAGACGAAGAGGAAGAATTCCTCATGTTTTTTACAAATGACCAACTTAATACTGCCTTTGGGACATTGCAGTATTTTTTGCCGTAATTTTTGGTCATGTAAAAATTGGGTCCGTCGAATATGGGCGTTGCTGGCCTTCCTGGCTTGCTTGAACTTATTCCGTTTTTCCTCAGTTGGATTGGCTTTAAAACAACGGAACTTACCTTCTTGACCCTAATAACCTCCTTACAGCTGGCATCGTTTTCCTTAGGTCTGATGCTTTTAACCCTATTCGGGATAAAAGTTCTCATTTCCAGGAGAATCAAACTTGTGATCATATCAGCGCTGGCGTCAACGTCACTATCAAGGAAGCATAGTGACCAGTTAAAATAATTATTGGGACCGCCCCAGTTGGCTTTCTCGTATTGCCAAACGGTTCTCTTAGGAGCTCTTTCTTTAACTGGAGAGTTTTGACACGAGAAATCTGCTGATATGACACAATAGTCAGATGAGCCTAGAGGAGATAGAACACTAATAGTGTACTTACCAGGGTCAGAGGCAAGAAACAAGTCAAGAGTGTTTTCTGCTCGACCTACTACGTCCGATATTCGAGTGGGCTCGTTGACCAGCTGAGTAAGGTGGTTCAACTCAGCGAAGATCTCAGCACACACTCTTTCTGGTGTTGTCTGGCCGGAATGTTGTGTACATTGAAATCGCCCGTAATAACGACTTCAGTGTGAGCATACAGGGAGACAATTCTTTGAATGGAGTCAGACAGAGCATCAAATTCCTGAGAAGTCGAAACTCTGTCCAGGTTTGGTCTCCGATAAAGGAAACAATCTTGAATGATGTGCTTATTCACGGAAAGTTTTAACCACATGAAATTAAAGGAGTTGGTACAGTGACCGTATTGTGATAAAAGTTGATATGTAACATCATTCCTAATATATATGGCGAGACCATGGTGTGAGAAGAATAATGGCACCAAGCAATACCCATGAATAAAAAATTCAGTAGGATCGGAATCTTCACCTACTTGGGTTTCACTCAATGCCAAAACAGCTGATCTGTTAGAATTAGTGTGGATGTACACAGACAGAAAATTCGATCTCAGCCCACGAACATTACTATAATCTACTCTAAAATTACCAGTCATTGCAATATAAAAAAAAATCCTAAAATCAAAACAGGCGGAATTCTAAGTATATCACTGTATAAGATTATTTAAGAGGTCTTTACAATAGAACCACACTACTAGTGTTATGCCTTTAATAGTTAAGTTAAACTGGTCCGGACCCTAACAATCAAAACAGTAATCTACAATCCATGTGTTATTGAATGAACCAACACATACACACAATTGAGCGAGCTTTCAAAAAGCTTAGCCCGATGCATGCACCTGCTGAGCCACTAAACTGTACAAAAATGAAAGAAAGAGTGAGGAAGAGAATGCACTTACTGTGTTCTGGTAGGTATTTTTATTATTGCCCTTTTCCCTTTGTGTTGCTTTTTTTTATATATTGCTGTTGTTGTTCACGGTTTTTTTTGTTCATTATTATTTTCTGTTGATTTATTGATTATTTTTGTTGATCAGTTTTTTTTTTTGTTTTGTTTTAAATAACATGACATGAACCTCCTCACTCGAGCTTTCACTGACAACTATAAACTATGTTTTTACTTCGTGTGTTATAAGCATGCTCGTACTTTTCATGAGCTTTCGCAAGTGACCCTTTAACTGCCGAATGAATAATATTAATTTTTGTGGATTTTGGAATAACATCCAGCTCTGAATTGTTTAAGCAATCCAATTTTCGCAGTAGCTCGAATTCCGAACCATGTTCAACCATCTTTTAGCCGAAAAGAGCTTCATATCGTGACATTTCAATGGCTGAATGAGTACCCGTAATGGAAGTAAGGTTAAGATCCCAATTTCTTTGGTCTTTACCTATATAAGACCTAATAGTGGCTAAGATTGAACGATTGACCCGTTCGCTGGCGTTGGCTTGGGGAGCGTAGGAAGCGGTTCTTATGTGCTTTACTCCAAAAGTATCTAGTAATTTTGCAAAATTGGAGCTTACAAACTGTTTGCCGTTATCTGTAAGAACAGATTCCGGAACACGAAAAACACAAAAAATGTCATCGTGCAGAAAATTTGTGGCAATCTCCGAGGTTGCCTTTCGCAGAGGTCTTAAAACGACAAATTTTGCAAGTTGATTGAGAGCTATGATTATAAACGTGTTTCCGTTCTTGTACCGTGGATATGGCCCAAGGAAATCCATATACAAGTGTTGATACGGTCGATCAACCACAAAAGGCTTACCCATTGGCAAACGTTGAATTTGATTTGAGGCTTTCGAAGTTTTACATACCTCGCAACCATTAATATGTAGCTTTACTTGGGTAGCCATATTCACCCAAAAAAATTGTTGACGAAGCCTATTCAGAGTTTTTCCTAACCCACCATGTGCCGCTCGTGTAGGTTGATGAGCCATCGTGATCAATTGGCTGGTTAGCTGCGATGGAATCCACAACTTCCAAATGTGGTCGTCTTCTATTGGATTCCCTGTGCTGTGTTTGACCTTTTTATAAACGAAATTTTTCGAAACAAGAAGGTCAGGCAGCTGGTCTTTTTGCTTTTTGATGTTGTCAATGATTTGAACACACTCCGCAGATTTAAAACTGGGGTCTGTTAAATCTATGTGCAGCACATCAGGTCGATATAACTCCGATTTCGCATAAAGTTCCAATTGGTCGACTGCAAACACTCTCGACAGAGCATCGAGAACGACATGTTGTGAACCTTTTCGATGTTCGATATCGAAGTCATAGCCTTGAAATTTTAAACTCCAACGAAACAACCTGCCACTGAGATCTTTTTGGCTCATCAGCCACTTCAAACTGGAGTGATCCGTCACGACTTTAAAATTATATCCCTCAACATACGGACGAAATTGTTCGATACTTAGGACTGCAGCTAAACATTCACGTTCAGTGGCACTATAATTGCATTGAGCTTTGTTCAGCTTGTGCGAATAGAAATAAATGGGTCTTTCGTCTCTTTGGCAGAGAACACCTCCGATTCCTGTCGATAATGCATCACAAAGGATAACAAAGGGCTTGTTATAGTCCGGGTGCACAAGAACAGCTGCGGATGTCAAGATATTTTTGATCTGATTGAATGATTTTATGGCCTCACTTCCGAATTCAAACTTTTTATTTTTTTTAAGGTTTCAGTGATAGGAGCCGCCAAAGTGCTGTAATCTCGCACGAACCTACGATACCATCCTGACTCCTAAGAAACGACGAACTTGACGAAGATTTTGGGGAATTGGGAAATCTTTTATCGCTGACACCTTAGCTGGATCTGTTTTCAGAACACCATCTCCCCTTATATAACCTAAATATTTAAGTTCCTTAAAACAAAACATAGATTTTTCAATATTAATTGTTAAGTCTGCCTCTTTAAATTTGCGTGCGACGATGTTAAGATAGCGAATGTGATCCTCAAAAGTGCGTGAAACTATCAACAAATCGTCCAAATAAACGAAAACGTTTTCTTTTAGTACATGGAGTACCACTTTGTCCACCAATTTGCAAGGACGTTGAGGTGCGTTACAAAGGCAAAAGGGCATTACCTTGAACTGATATAATGGGCGACCCGGAACTGTAAACGCTGTCTTTTCCCGAGACGATTCCCCAAGCGGTATCTGCAAAAAGGCGTCTTTCAGATCAACGCTAGAAATATAACGCGTGTCTGAAATACGATTTAACAATGATTGGATATGAGGCAAAGGGTAGGCACTTTTCTTTGTAATCTGGTTCACTTTTCTGTAATCGAGACACACCGTGTTCTTTCCTGGTTTCCTAACTAGAACCACAGGAGAGCTCCACGGACTGTGGCTTTCTTCTATGATATTCATTTCAAGTAACCTATGCAATTCCTCATATAGAAGCTTCTGCACCGCGCGCCGGAGAAACCGGATAGTGACGTTGTTTTATTGGTTCCGAATCCCCAATATCGATTATATGTTCCTCCAGCATGGTTTTCCCTAAGCCAAGTTTGGCATAGGAAGGAAACATACTGACGACTGTCTGAAGCTCCTTGAACTCGTCTGCTGATAGCTCACGCATCTCCTTAGATACATCGCTGAAATCTGTAACTGATGGGCTTATTTTTGATATTATTTGAGGTGCTATATTAAAAGTTTTCCTAAAATTGGTCCCTAAATACAGCTTCTGTTGAAGCGACGGGACTATATACAATTCGATTTCTTTCGTTTCATTCTTGTAGCTTATGTTTGTTCTGATTTTCTCTATGATGGTTTGAACGTGGCCGTCTGCTGTTTTAACCTTTGACAAGAATGGGTTGTAAGCAACACCGTGACCTTTCAGATAGCTTTCGCTCTCAGACCCTAAACAGCTAATGCTAGCTCCGCTACCTAATAAGCCTAGCATATTTTCGCCAAAGATTTTGACCTGAGCATAAGGACTAGGATCTTCTGAACAACAATGAGTTGTTGACGCAATACTTTTCAAATCTTATTTCCTATTCTTGGCTTGGTCACGAATCCTTGTTATCCTGGCGGATACAGGCTTTATGGGAGTTCCAAAAATTCTATCCCGGGCAGCATAGTAGGCAATCTTCCTTTCGTGCAGACTTTTTATAGGTTTTGTTATTTTCATTTCATAAGGTTGTGAATTTGAGTTAGGTTTGTTTTCAGGGGTGGTACGTTGTAGGACCTGTATTGGAATTTAAGGGTTTAGACTTATAGATTGCCATCCCGGATGATCACTTGCTCCTTCGGAAGTTTTCTGCACATTTAAGACTAGTACATTGTGGAGAGGTTGTACCTTCCTTGCCACATTTGTAGCAAAACAGTGATCTTTGTGGACTTGGACACTCCATATAACCATGGCCCCTTTCTTTACAATTCCAACATGTATAGTTACAACAATCGTGCTGAGTCTGTAGCGCTTCCACGGCGACTTCAGATTGGGACGTACAAGGGTCAAGATCTACGATTTCGTTGACGTGACGGCGATAAGTTTGTGCAATGGGATTGAGTTTTTTTCGGGTTTTGCTCATCAGTAAACTTTTCCATACTTCGACAGACATAGGCCAATTCGTTCAAGCTCTGAGTCCTGAAGGTCAACAGAAGCTCTCCCATGCGATTATTTACGTTCTGTTTGATTAAACTTAACAGCTCGTGATTCGGCTTCGGATGAAGCAACCGTGTATTTAATTTTTGAATTGCCATGTAAAAATCATCAAATGATTCATTTGGACGCTGACGACGTTCATAAAGCTGTTTCGAAAGCTCAGCGTCGGTTTCAAGAGTATGAAACCGTTGCATCAAGGCAAAACGAAGCCCAGACCAATTCACTCTAAGGTTTGATTTCAAAAACAATCAATACCAGCTATCCACGTACCCAGTTACAAACTGGTGAAAATTTAACACTATTTCTTGCCAAGTGGCCCCATAACAAATCTTCAACCTCTCCAATCTAAAGATGAATTCGTCTACCGTCATGTTTCGGCTGTCATACTAAGACCCCATTTATGAAACCCATGAACTTTGTGATACACCTGGCTTGAAGAGCTTTCTCTTGCCGGTGTTGCTTCGGCACTAGATGCCACGCGAGGAAAGGCATCGTCTTGTTTCTTATTCGGGATAAAAATTCGTCAGCATCCGGATTTCGATTGGAAAAGTTAGAAGAGGGATCAACTGCTTTCATTCGCGCATGAGGATTCGGAATTTTCTCCGAAAGTTGAAGCCTATTAATCTCTTCTTCTTGGCTTACAGAAGGAGTATCCCTAGTTCTCGTGTCACGAATTAATTCGGTCACTTGCTTCCTCATTTCAGTCATGTGGACTTCTATCTCTCTCCGAAAAACCTGTAAATCTTCTGATATACTAACTCCTACAGAAGCTGTTACTAAATTTTGTATATAGGATGGCAAATCACTTTCACCTCTGCGAACCTGATGGTCTATCCAAATCGGAACGATTTACCACGCTATCGTGATCTACTTGATCCGGTTGTAAAGGATTTTGAGAGCTTACTCTCACTTCTGAAGAAACGTTGGATTGGTCTTGTATTTTTGGGTCCTCCATCCTGGAACCACCTCGCCCTCGATTCACTCTGCCCGAACCACGACCTCGACCTCGTTGATTATTAATATGTCCCCACCTTCGACTTGATCGTAGATGATGTGGATCGCTAGAAGTAGGCATAAGTTCGGAACTAGTCTAGTATTGAACCTATTATTCGTAAGAATCGTAAATGAAATTAAGATCTCATGAATGAATAAGACAACAATGAAATAATAATAAGTGAAACAATTTAAGATAAAAGAAAAAAAAATACTAATAAAAGGGAAAGTATATAAAAAATTAAATAGCGAAATCGATGCGATAATAAAGCAAATAGTAAGAGTTAAATTTTGAAACAAAGGAAAATATAACTATTTTCTTATTCAAATATTGAGCAATAGAAAAAGAATATATGTATGTACGTATGTTTTTATGCAAAATTTTCATGAACACGACTGGAGGGTATGCTAACTGTTCCAAGAGAAGACACGGACCAGCTAAGGATTTTTTTGTTTATTTTTTTATTCGAAAATTTGTTAGAAATATTCAAAAGGTCCTTCCAATGCAATTTTTTCATTTATTCATATAATTACATACATTTTGTATTATATTTGCGAATAACTAAGCGACTTTTTTTTTAAATTGGAAACTAGAGTAAGTATCAATCGCAGCTGATATAAGCTATAAATTCAACTGAGTTAAAAATACGGATTCAAAAAAAACCATTTGCTATAACGATGTAGTTTTTTTCCATGGTAAGAAAACTGGATTGGCGCAGCAGTACAAGCGAGGGAAATTTCACCTCATTTGCTGGACGTCCGCTCGTGATTTTCTAAAATCTTGGCAAATTCTAACAAAACTTTCTTTATAAATGTACTCGCCTCACAAGCATTGATATAGCCCAATAAAGGACGACGGGAGATAAAGTAAAGTTTTCAAAAAAAAAACATAACTACACAGTAAGAAAAACACTTGGTTTTGATTCTTAAATAAGGATTAACAGATCAAATCGGGCCCCAAGTTGGGCGCCACCTATAACGAACCAAGGTGTTGTCGGCATAAGTCTCTTGAACGCCTTTCGAACTTTCAAGAGACCCAATCCTTCCTTCGGTATACCACCGTTACGACCCACTGTTTATAGGATCAGCAGGCCGATCCGGGCAGCAGGGAGGAAGGGTGTTCAGATTACTTCTAGGCCTGGCATGCTAGCATTGCACGTCCTAGCTTGTTGGATGGGCGGGGTTCTTGCCTAAGTAAAGCTAAATAATTGTTATCATTATTCATGCCAGAAGATAACATGGAATTTGGTTCAAAAAAAATGAGCCCCTTTTTGATCTGACTTTTGTTGACGGATCTTTCTATCATTGCCTAACTAATTTTCGATTTAGGAGAGCGTTTAATGGAGTTTGCTCTCCCCATATACATACGTATATGGGGATACGTCCTTGGCTGTCTTGTCCTCGATTCTAAAGACAACCCCTAACTAATAGTTGTAATTTTCTTAGCTTACCTTGGTCTCGTCATGGTCTCTTGAAACGTCGTCGGCATACCCACCCTAAATCTTTTAGCCTAAAATCATCCTAATTCGCCACATTCAATAAAAACCCAAAAGTAATTCACTCCGACTATGCATCCAAAAGCAAATAAAAATACAAATTCGGTTCTTTACAGAAGTTTGAATACAAATTCAGTTTTATTCAATAACTAAATCCTAAATCTATACCTACTTAATTACTATTATATTATATATATATATATAAAGGGGATATTTGAAAAACAAGATTGCATTGAGTTAACTATTGTGTTACAATTTGTTTTTAAAAAAATATATTTTTATTGATAACACAAAAGATATTACATCAAGTACAATATGTATATGAAATATTTTAAAACTTAATGGAGACCGAGAGGCACGCGAAGGTTTGTCTAAACTGCTCGAGGGCACAAGTCGTTCTGCCTGCTTGTAGATGTTATTGTTTTAACGAATCCTCGGTTGATCCTTGGATGCTGCTCTACACATTCGGGAAGTCACGTACGCCTTTTTGGTCAAGTGGCTTCTTATCTTCTATGCGAGGGTAATTTAAGGTTTTAATAGACTCCAGATGTCATGCACACATTTTGTACAATGTGCATTCATCTATTGTATCTTTGTGTGATGGCTATTTTAGGGTTTTTATGTTTTCCAGATGTCGTTGGCCACTTTCTTTTTCTTATCTCGCCGTGTGACATATTCTCTGGAAAATTCCCAAGTTGAGTGGAATTAACTCCTCCCTCCGCCATTTGACGTTTTTCCCGAACGTTCAAGTTTGAGCTCCTCTAAATTATTTCAGACGTTTTCTTTTGTTTCCGCCAAGGATATTTCTATGTCGATCTGATTATTCTTGCTGTTGTTGATTTTGAAGATGATTAATTTATATATAGAAAAGGATACAAGTACAACTATTATATTTATTGTAAGTCCCCATATTATTGGGTGATCTTTTACATTTTTGACGTATGGTTGTAAATAATCGGTATTTGTAAATTTCAATAATTCATTTCTTGATTCTAGATATTCAATAACTCTTATTTCCGACTCCTTATTTATCTTAATATGTCTATTTAAGTTTACTTCAAAATTATTAAATTCTTTACCATTAATAATTACAGCGTCGTAAGACTGTACCAATTGCGTACCGTGATATACATTATCGTTTATAATTACTTCTCCTGTAGTGACAATGTGATTATGGTTTATATTACTTATTTTTTCATTCTTTTCTAAAATTATTTCACATTTCTATTAGACAATTAGGTTTAAGATCTTGTTTGCAGATTTTAATATTTAATTCTTGTGTACAGTGATCGGTGATATAAATGTTTTCAAAGAGTGTTTTTTCATAATTAATTTCCCTTCTGATAATTAGTTTCCCTTCTGATTTTTGCACACCAAATGTTTTAAAATGTTTACCTATTCTTTTAATAATAGGATACTTAATATAAATTACAATTATTTCCTTATTTTCTAACACATGGAACTCTGAAGCGTCTAATACATCTATTACCATGATTTCTTTAGGTTCAATCTGAATAACTTCTCTTATTTCATTTTCGTTAAAGATAATAGTGTTCAAAATTGTATTCTTACTTAAATTTATGGTATTAATTACTTCCATGAATTCAATGATTATATGCTCGATCAACAAGTAGCTACGTTCTTCTTTATCTTTATGTTTAAAGTTGGAAAGTTCTTTAATGGCCCTAAATATCTGCGAGTTAACTTCATACTGTTTATTATATGCATTAATTAATTCTATCAACTTTGTTTTTATATTGACTTGATCATCGTGCTCTGGTGACCCAGATATCCACTTCCAAATCTTCCCTATTTCATTAATTGCTCTCTTACTACGGGATATGGAGAGTTGGTTGACTAACTTGAGTACATAATTATATTTAAATTTTAGCTTTTTGGTACTGTGCTTGGTATCTATAGTATTAAGAACCTCCCCATAATAACTTATGTTGGTGGTATGAAATATTTCACACGTGCTGTTATAAATTGCCACGTTTCCGTCTTCTATCAGAATGTAGTCCTCTGACGAGTAATTTGTTATATGAACTTCTGCGTCTATAGTAACTGTCCAAAGTATTGCTGTTAGTATCGTTAATATAATCATCTGGAAACAAAGGAAAAATTAGCTTCTTAAGTTATCCTTGTGTATAACCTTATTTTTAGAGTCGATTACTGTGTTTTTATTATTTTGTTTAACTTTTCTTTTAACGTATATAGGTTTCCCTTTTGTCTGTCTTCTGTCGGATTTTTTGACTACTATGTCGTTTTCCTTGTACACCTTGTTGTGTCTGTCTTTGTTTCTAACGTGGAGTGTCATACCTTGTTTTTCCTTAGTAAGGTCAGGTATATAGGAGTATTTCTCATAGTTGTGAAAAATTTCATTTGGTTTTTCATTCGTTATTGAATGTATTGTTTCGTTATATTGTTTGATTGCGTGTGGCATAAGCTGCTCTATTGTTGGGTGTGGGTTATCGTAAGTATCCAGTCTTATCAGTTCTGTAAGTGTACTGTGTACTTTCTCTATCATACCGTTTGTAGTACAATGGTTAACAGGTGTGTTGTGTAGTTTTATGCCTAATCGTGTGAGATCTAATTTGGTTGCTTCAGAGCAAAAAGTTTTTTCGTTATCTGTGACAACAGTCTCAACTGCACCAAAAATAGACAGGATGTTTATTAGTGTTTCTTTTGCGTGAATTTTGTTTTCTACCTCGAGTGCAATTAAATACTTTGAAAAACTATCTACCGCTGTAAGAAACATTTTATTGTGTGTATAGTAGATGTCAGCGTGGATGCGTTCTCCCCCTCGCCGTGGAATTGGTGTCTCGCCGATCTCTTGTTTCTTGGGATGACGATCATATTTGTTTAGTTTGCAATTTTCGCATAATTTAACATATTCTTGAACTTGTGGAAATATTAATGGCCAAAAATACTCTCTAGTTATATGTTTGTAGTTTTCAAATGCTTCCCTATGGGCTCTACTATGTGTTTCTTTTATGATCTTAATCTGTTCTTCCTTATCCTCCATATCTTTAACTAATAGACTAGTATGTATAAATTTGCTATTAGGAAATTCTCTTAGTAAGTTTTTTTTAATTTTAAATAATGTCTCCTCTGAACAATAAATAGCATTCACATTTGAGTGGATTATTTCCTTCATATCTTTGACTATATTCGAGTCTTTGAATTCTACTTGGTGCCTCCAAAACTTACCGTGTAATTGTGTTGACTTAATATTATTTATATTGGATTCTAGAAAATAAATATTCTTAAATTGATTTAATTTCTTGTTTACTCTTGGGATATCTATGGCTTGACTGGATCCTGCACTATGACAGGTACCTATGCCTGAGTTCGGTAAATGATTTAAGTTCTGACGACTTAAGGCGTCGGCAACTACATTTTCCTTCCCCGGTTTATAGATTATTTCAGGAGAGAATTCTTCTATAAAGGCTCTCCATCGTTTTAGTTTCGCGTTGGGATTCTTATTACTTATCGAAAATGTAAGGGGCTGGTGATCTGTATAGATCTTAATTCCAGCATGCCCGTTCAGGTAATTCCTAAGGTCGCTCAATGCCCAAAAGCTCTTTTTCGTTGGGGGCGTAACCTTGTTCCGTTTCGCTTAATGTTCTGCTTATGAACGTTATTGGTTTCCCCTCTTGACTTAGTACTGCGCCTATGGCTGAGTTACTTGCGTCTATAGTGAGTTCGAATCCTTTGCTAAAGTCTGGTTGGTTTAACAAGATTTGTTCTAATAGTTTCTTTTTAATTTGTTCAAATGCCTTCTTTGCTTCCGATGTAAATTCTATGTTTATAGTCTTACGTTTATTATTTTCTATGCCTCTTAGGAACTGTGTGAGCGGTTTGGCAATATGTGCATAGTTCTGTATGAATTTCCTGTAGTAACCTGACATACCCAAGAAGCTTCTAAGTTGTCGAATTGTAGTCGGTTCAGGATATTCGTTGATTGTTTTGACCTTGTCTGGGTCAGTTTTAATACAATTATGGCTGATAACATAGCCCAAAAATATGTGCCGCACTTAGTGCTTTGATGATTGTCTCGATGTGTGTTAAATGTTCTTCAGCTGATTCTGAGAATATTATCACATCATCAATATAGACATGGCAGAATTTGCCAACATATGGTCTCAGTATGTCATCCATTGCTGCTTGAAAAATAGCAGGGGCGTTTTTGAGCCCAAATGGCATTCGGAGGTATTCATATTTTCCCTTATTTACAGAAAATGCGGTCTTTTTAATGTCTTCCTCTTTCATCTTTATTTGATGAAATCCACTCTGAAGATCAATTGTTGTAAAGTATTTTCCTCTGCCAAGGTTACTCAGTATAATGGATGTTTCTGCCATAGGATATTTAATTGTTTTTGTTGCAGAGTTCAGTTTTTTAAAATCTATAACTAAGCGGAATTTTTTTGATCCGTCTGGATTAATTCCTTTCTTGTCCACCACCCATATTGGATTATTATATGGACGACTCCTACTAGGACGAATCATACCGTTCTTTAGTAGTTTTAATTTCAGAATTAATGAAAGTGTTTGCGCTTTGCGGATATGGATATTGTTTGCTCCATATAGCGTCATCATGTGATGTGGGTATGTCACATTCAACTTGGGTGTTGAATGGTTGATAATTGGGTTGAGGGGTACATATTCCTTGATATTGTCTAAGAGTTTCTCTTAGCTTAACTACATATTTATTCTCACTACTTTCTATATTGATGTGGTTCAGAAATTTACCGTCGAATTTCAGAGGTACTATTCCTGTCACGAATTCTAACGTGTTCTGTCCAATATTAATATTCCATTAACTTTCTTTAATAATTTCATTCCTATGATCGCGTCGTACTCGGTTAACTCTGGTAGAACGTTAAATCTTTCCTTAACACCTAAAATATTTAAATCTTGATATTTATCGATAATTGTTGTGCCATGGACACTATTAACTCTAGACTTAACTTCTAATTGTTTTGTTGATATCTCATTGTTTGGTTTAACATAATTATGTGTTGCCCCTGTGTCAATAAGAATATTGAATAAACGACCTGACTTTGTTTGTGTTCGCTGGATACAAGGCAGGTCGTGCCTTACTCTAAAAAATCGTCGTTTTCATTTAAATGATGTAGCCTAGGAGCTTTGGTAGGAATTTGATCACTTGGTGCCCTTTTTCGTTTAAAGGGATTGTATTGATTCTGGGTATTAAAATTCCTGGGAGGATGATTGAACGTGTTGCGATTTTGATTTTGGGAATGACTCAGTGCATTATGCTGAGTTGGCCTTCTAAATTGTCCACTACTTGGAATATCCATTCTTTGATGACTATTTTGGGTAAAATTTTGTCTATGAATGTTGTTATTACCCGAAATATTAATAGCTGGCACTACCTGTCTAGGTTGGCTCGTATAGTTGAACCTTGGTTGTAGGGAGGTTATTCTATGTGCGGAATGCTGATTATCTTTATATTAGTACATATTTGACTCTATCCCTTGGACCCTGGCTAGTGCATTAGGAAGATCAAGTGGATTTAAAGAGAACACTATTTGAGATATTGGTTGATTTAAACCAAGTATGAATGTTCTTAATGCGTTATCCCTGGCTACGTTTATAAGACAGCTTGTTTCAGCTTTGTGTGGCCCGTAGGTCATTATTGTTTTGTTCGTAATTAATGTGAGTGTTTTACTAACGTGATCGTAAAATTCTTGTAAGGACTGTTTTAACTGTCTTAAATTAGAAAATTCACTTTGTAGCATATGAATGGGTCTTTTGTCTTCGTGCGTAATATCTAATCTACCTATAATCGCATCAACATTTAATGGCGTTCCGTGTGAAGTTAAAATGTCGTTTGCTGCTCCTATCACTTTATTCCTTATTATGTTTGTGACTGCGTAGTACCTACTCCCCCCCTTAACTGGCTCATATATTTTCATGCAGTTTTGGACTGCAGTTCTCCAACTAACATAATTAC
This sequence comes from Eupeodes luniger, assembly GCA_951509635.1. NCBI lineage: Eukaryota > Metazoa > Arthropoda > Insecta > Diptera > Syrphidae > Eupeodes > Eupeodes luniger. Next base: position 181,528,544 of record OX608073.1, on the reverse strand, counting down.
TACCGTCAAAAGTGGGAAGACATTTCACTACATCTAAAGGTTCTCCTCCTGTTATTAAAGGGTCTATTTCTATGTCGGTGTATGGTATTATTGAATCACCTGAAGTTAAATTAGCTAAACTTAGTGCTAGTTCATCTATCTGTGCTTTAAGACTACTAGTAGTCTCACTTACAGTCTGAGTAATTAGATCGAATACTTGTTGCGCGTTCATACTGACACTTTTAACTGAATTATTTCTTAATTAAATAATAATAATAATATATTCACTTTCACTTAAAAACAAAAAATTATAATAGTTAGTTTTCTTACTTTATATACTATAGTAGTTGTTGTTCTGGATTGTTGTTAGTTTTCTTCTTTTTGAACTCCTGCTGGATTCTTCTTAGATTTTTGACTTCCTATGTATCTACTTCTCCTGATGCTTTGGCTTTTGCAGTTCCCGCAACGTAAGGTGCTTTACGTCCTACGATTTTCGTTGAATTATCGTTATGATAATTATTCCAACGGTGATAGATTTTTATTTAATCTATTTTAATTTTTTTTTCTGGTTCAGCAACTTTTGATTTCACTTTGTGTATCACTTTTATATTGTTGTCCCTGCTCGGGCGCCAGTTAACTATTGTGTTACGATTTGTTTTTAAAAAAATATATTTTTATTGATAACACAAAAGATATTACATCAAGTACAATATATGAAATATTTTAAAACTTAATGGAGACCGAGAGGCACGCGAAGGTTTGTCGAAACTGCTCGAGAGCACAAGTCGTTCTGCCTGCTTGTAGATGTTATTGTTTTAACGAATCCTCGGTTGATCCTTGGATGCTGCTCTACACATTCGGGAAGTCACGTACGCCTTTTTGGTCAAGTGGCTTCTTCGTCTGTTGTTTTAATCTTATCTTCTATGCGAGGGTAATTTAAGGTTTTAATAGACTCCAGATGTCATGCACACATTTTGTACAATGTGCATTCATCTATTGTATCTTTGTGTGATGGCTATTTTAGGGTTTTTATGTTTTCCAGATGTCGTTGGGCACTTTCTTTTTCTTATCTCGCCGTGTGACATATTCTCTGGAAAATTCCCAAGTTGAGTGGAATTAACTCATTGCATACTTTAGGCTGCTACGATAGCTTAACGCCATTATGAACTTTAATTTAGTATTTGCAATTATGGAGATTTTAATCTAAGGTTTATTAATTAACGTTGTTTTTTTTTTTCTTTTTTTATTCTTTTTTTTGGTCCTGTGCAAAATTATTATAATATGGATAGATATTTAAGTATATATGTATATAAGGAAAACCGAAAAATAAATTCACCACACCATTACCTCAAACAAACATAGATCGGGCATTTAGTGCATACTTCTAGGAGTTCAATATTTTATGTATAATTTCTTTGGCCGTTTCTGTGAAAATTGTCTTTATTTGTGTTCATTGCTTGTCAATAGAATGTGCGTGTTTTTTTTTAAAGAAAATATTTACTTCAACGGCTAGTAGATGTTTATTTAAATTAAATTTCTTGACTTATGCACCGCTTCATCCATCTATTTTTACCTTTTGCTCTCACTTTTGCAACATGCTCAATGCCACGAATTCACCATACTTACACTACTGAAATATAATATTTTCTATCAAAAAAATTAACTCACACTTCAAGCATAAACTTTTTTTTTGTTGTCGAATTTTTAATACACGTACATTTTTTGATTACCATAACAAGAGGCGAAAGTGTGGTGAGTACACAAATGAAGGGGTAAAGAAAACTTATAGCAAAAAAAAATATAAAAACTACTTATTGATGAATACACAATAACTTCGGGAGCAATCAAATGATAGAGGGGGTGGGCGGGTGTCGGTTGACCAGACGTGTCGTGGTGACTATTTTTTTGTTCCAATCCAACGATCTGGATGAATTTGGTTATTTGGTGAATCGTCGTCGTTTGAATGGGAAGCGGCCGGCCGGAGGTACAGTCAGCACGGGTTATTGCAGTTTTTTTTTTCGTACACAATGGGGAGTTTGGTAGATTTAGGTGTTGAACGAATTTTGTTCCGGTTGTTTTTGGTCGAAAATAATACTTAAGGGTGGGATTTAGGGTAACTTCTTTTTTATGGCTTTTTTTCCTTGTTACCCGAGTACGTTTCGAAACCAAAAAGAGCGAGTTGACAGTTTTCGGGCCTTTTATTATCGAATTACGTGGAAAGTTTACCGGATGTTACCATTACCGGTCATAACATTAACTAAATTTTCACACCTAATATCTTGAAAATCATTATTGAATTTTTTGAATATTAATGTGATGAAAACCAAATAAAAAGGTTAAAATATTCCAATAAAAAGGTCTGCGGAAATACTTCCATCATACAATACATTTATATATTTTTGCATGTGTATACGTTCCGAAAAATCCAACGAGATTTTTGTTTTTCAACCAAAATCAATTTCTCTTGCCAAAATTCGATCACGTGCTCTTCGTTCGAAAGCTTGTGAACTATTCGGCCATTACAACCAATGAACTTCAAAAAGGGGCCTCCCTCCTGCACATCGTACATAAAATATCTTCGCGATCACCAAGTTTTTCTCCACACCCATAAGCATTTCCCCAGCATCTTGCAATGAACCATAATATATAAATAAATGAACTCGAGTGAATTTAAAGGGTTTGTGTTTATGCTAAACTCTAAACCGGAAACAAATATAACAGTTTAAACCGACCGTTGTTTTTTTTTAATATTTTTAACTCAACACTACCCAAGGCGCTTTACCTCCACCACCGGAATCTATTTAAACTTAAATGGACTAAAAATTACCTTCCCCTAATTTCGTTTCCCACAGGCTCCTCTGGCCCTAGTCAGAGCAGCATTTATATGTCTGTCGAAATATAAATACTGATCTAACCACTCTTGCTCGCTAATCGCTGCCCGTGAAGATCAACGATGACTATCTTGCGCCAATTCTTGCACGTATCCCTCGTGGCCCTAGATAACGGAGTCCGGAACAGAATTGTCTCCGACTTCTGGACATTTATTTTCAGTTTCCAGTCGTACGCATTTAGAACGTCGGCGTCCGCAATTGCCTTTGTAAGACTACCTTTAAATGGGGCGAATTCACTGCTCTTTGTTGAAGACCATTGTTAATTTGGAATGTTGTGGTAGAAGTTACATTGCCACTTTTGACAACAAACTTTCTTCCGTTTGGCATATCATAAAGTATATACAACCATGGTTTGCTACTTGCTGGAAAGAAGCTCCCACCGCCTCCACTTTTTTCTTCGGATCTTCAATTATGTAAAAGTCATCGTCAAAGATGGCTTCTTCTGGAAATATTTGCGCTGTCCTAAGTACATCTCTCTTTTCTTCAGTTCTTTGGAGTTTCAGACACGGAAGGTCTTTATCGTTCTTTTTCCTAAATATCTTGTTGATTTTGGGAAACATACTCGTGTCACTGGAATTAACTAATCTTACGATCCCAGTACTTGTTAATTGATAACCTGTAGTTCTCCTTAATCAACAGATTGATATTTTTTATTGACGACTTTAGTGTCCTAACCTCCAAGTCGTGTGGGTCTGTAAGTCGTCTGTACAAGTTTTTGAGTCTTGTCAGTATCACTATTTCTATCACCGGCCAAGTAAAATTATTTGATATATACACCTATATACATACATATATATAAATATACGCACAAAGTTACTTACGCGAGAGCGGTTACAGTGGAGAATAAAGTTTTAAATAAAGTTTTTAATTTCGACAAAAGAGGATCGGATATCCCAAATTTGTATATAAGTCGAAGACGTGATTACGATTTTATTGGTAAAATTTTGAATTAAAAGCCGCACAGTTGCCACTAGAGTAATTGTTTGTTTTCAATTGTGATTTACTTAAATACAATTTTTTTAAAACATACAAAAAAATTAAGTTATGTTAAATTATTTTCGAATTAGATTATTTTTGAAATAAATATTAAACATACTATGGAGAACTAATTTTTTTTAATAAGAAGAGGATAAGAAGGATGAGACAAGAGGGATGAAGCAACGATGACATCTTGAAGAAGCCAAATAAAGGGGTTGTCCTAGCGAGAGAGACAACCATGGTAGGGTGGGTCGAGGCGACCTTATGTTCAAGAACCCTCGGCAGAGCTAGCCTAAAGGGTATTTTTCCGGCAATCTGAACCGATGGCAAATTATTCAGTTACTGATTTTAATGTTAACGCAATATGAAATAAATTTTCACGGGTATAACGAAATAATGTTTCTCCTATTAAATATATGTAAATACTAAATACAAATAAAAAATGAAAGGCGAAATTATAATTTTCACGTTGTTCACTTAACATTTAATTTATTTCAGTTTTTAATTTTTTCAAAATATTGCTTTTAACGTGAATTTGAATGTTCACGTAAACTGAAATAACATTTTGATGTTTATAACGTAAATTGGTTTAAAATAGATTTTTAGTTTTTCAAGTGAAATTTAATATTAAAATGTCCACGTGAACTAAAATAACAGTTAAATGTTTGATTGACAAAAAAAGAAATTTAGTTTTCTGATAATAATTACTTTAAATTCAACAATCAATTACCATTATATCATGTGAATTTAAGTACAATTTAAATTTTCACAAAAACTTTTATTAAACTAACTTGAGTACTAATTGAATTATTAATATGAACTTAAATAAGTTCTGAGGTGCACGTGCATTATAAAAAATATCTTACTGGCCCTATGCGGGCGCTCTAAAACTTAAAAATTAATTTAAAAAAAACAAACCCAATTATAACAATATGGCCCACCCTTAACATTTTTTTAAATAAAACCACAAATTTAAGTCTAATTCATTTATTTTTTTTTTAAACAGTCTAACAAAACATTTTTAATTCAGCTTTTAAAAACTTTAACTAAAAAAATAAACATAACAAAAAGTTAAAAACAAAAACGTAAAGGAACTTCATAAATCATATTAAAAAAAATTGCGGCAAATATGGCCTACCTGGTGTTAAATATGGCCCAGAGTGGGCCATATATATAAATTTTATCAACTTTTTTTTTAAATCATGATACCAAACATGTTAACAAAATATTAAACACAATTTAATTGAAAAAAGAAGTGACCAATTTAAATCAAAATTGAATGTTAAAACACTTAAGAAAACTTACCAAAAAATTACAACCAAAGTAATAAAAAACAAAGTGCCCGTATATCTTTCAAAACCGTCGCGCCACATTAAGCACGAAAGACTGAGGCTAAACCGGTTTGAACGTGTTCGTAATGCAACATTTTTTTTTTCGCTCCGGCTTCCGGTTTGGGAAATACCGCTATAGGCCATATTAACCACGTAGGCCACATTTGCCGCACTTACTCTACTAATAAAAATTACTTAAAAACCGGCCGGCCAAGACCAAACGCCCTAGACAGCTTTAAATGACATTCTCAATTTGAAGCCACCAAAACTGGTTCTCCTGCCTCACCCTATTTCTTCGGTCCCTATCGGACACAGTCCTACTGAACCGAAGGCGCTCGGCTCCGTCCAGTGCGTGAACGCCTCGACTGTAAAGGAGTCGCCTATCTACAGTTTTACGACTGACGTGGTAGATTACCGGAACTGCCTCTCTATCCTGTATCAGCTTTCGATTGTCTAAATACAGCAAATTTTCGGGCGGAATGTTGCCGCTTAAACGTGTACTTTCGTAGTACTCATTGCTGGGGTAGTAAGCCCCAAAAATTAAGCTGTTAGTCGAAGACATCGCTCTCGCAATGCGACCCCTATCAACCTTCAGCAAAAAATTATATATTCTGCTTATGTTGGCTCTGTTGTATAGAACCTGGTTGGAATAGTAATGTTTGTACTCCGACTCTGGTGTTCTGTGTAGTCCAAGGCAACGTTGAAGACATTGTCTCTCAAAGACCCGAATCTTTTCCACCCATAGGTAATCATCGGCCGGATGAGGGCCATGTAGCAAATCACCTTCACACTGCTGTCAATACGGCTGCTAAAAAACAACCGTTTTTTCAGGGCAAAGCCCCCTTAGCTCTGGCCAGAACAGCACTCATATGTCTGTCGAAATACAAGTACAGATCCAACCAGATGCCATGGTACTTTACTACACTCTTATTCGCCAGTGGCTGTCGATTTGGTTCAATGATCACTTTTTTCCAGGGGAGTCATTCCGTAATTTTCAAAACGATTATCATTAACGATATCGTCAATAATTTGCTTCACGTAACTTTGTCACTATCGTCTCGTCTATCGTTTTCAGTATAAAATAACTGAAATGTCAAAATAAACTCAACGAAAGTTAATGCTTGTTATAACTTGAAAATGTTATTAAACTTGGTTTTTGGCTATGGGAAGTTGTGAACATTTGCAACAAATTGGTTTTTAACAAACTTACCAACTATTTTGTGATGTTTATTGTTACTGTTACTGTTTTTATTTTTTGCCGCCGACGATGTAACTATAATTTCAACATCTAAGTTATTTATGTATGTCTGATATTACTGAAATTATGGCCCTTATTACGAGAAGCGAATCGAACGTTCGACTTAAAGCGAACATTTGAGAAATCCAATATAGAGCAAAATTAAGATGGGTGAACTTCGACGTTCAAATGGATTAACATCTCTTTTTGAATATTGAAATGGTATTCACCAAATGAGTGATTTCAAAAACGTTCGCTTTCAATCGAACATTCGATTCGCTTTTCGCAATAAGGGCCTATAAAGGCCTCTTTTGAAAAACTTTGAACAAAACTATAATGGTTTAGATTATTTTACAAGTGAGAAAAAAAAAACAAAAATGCTTAAACAAATATAGGTTGGAAGAGATAGAGGGTCTGATTTATCTCTTATTTGTCTCCATAACCGTATTCATTTTATTTTTTTTTCTGAGTTTTCAAAACTCAATTACGACGAACCATTTTTATTTCAATTAACTAAGTTAGTATTTGGAAATCAATGACAGACGATACCTATTTAGCTATCGTGCAAACGCTATCGTTTTGGCGATATCACTTTGACGATTATCGTCTTACGTGAAGCGAGACTATCGTCAAAACGCTATCGTTTGACGATAATCGTTTTACGGAATGCCCCCCAGTTCTTTCTAGTATTTCTTGAGGCTCCATACAACGGAGTCCTGAACAAAACAGTTTCGCATTTCAACTTCCAGTCATCGCAATATTGCTGAATCTTGTCGAAGTCACACTGCAAAAGTGTCCTGATAACCTCAGTTTTTGGGGCCGTTCTGTACGCAATTAGGTCGTAGGCGTACGTTATTGCCTGAGTCAAACTTGGTATCAGATCGCTGGTGTAAATGCTGAACAAGATTGGCGAGGCAATCTCTTCCTGTTGAAGGCCATTTTTGATATCAAAGATTTTGGTAGATGTTACATTGCCAATTTTGACAACAAATTGTACTATAATTAAGCATGTCATAAAGCATATACAACAGTGGTTTACTTATGCCAAGTCTGGTCAGCTTTGAATACCGACCGTCTAACCATACGATGTCAAACGCCTTCTCCGTGTCAACCAGACAAGCACCCGTACATTGCCTTTTAGATTTGATCCACTCGATATCAGAAACAAGCATAGACGCAGCATGAATAGTTTCATTTTACTAGAATTAACGGCCCGAATTTTTTAGTCAATTTGTTTACGTTTGTTATCGACGACTTCAATGTCCTAATCTCCAGATTGTTTGGGTCAATAAACCTCCGGTACAAGCGTTTAAGCCTTCTCAGAAGTCAACTTTTGTGTCTGTGCAGTGCATCTCTAGACGCGTTAGGGTACAAGTTCGTAGTGTCTCGTTCCTTGTATTTCGGTATAGTTCTTTCCATGGATCGTTGGATTGTCTCGTCCATTTTTTGTAAATTCCTGTCGATTGGTGGGGATATGTTTCTAGACCAAAGTTCTCTCGCTAAGCGTTGGTGAAGTGCGACCAGTGAGTCTTACTATAATTGTAAGAGTGCACCGGCACGTACTCCTCCAACTCCACAAGCTCCTTCGGAAGCCGTATTACGGCGGCGAGTCCGCATTGGTCACTGTCATACTCGATCGTCTGCAAACAGTTTCTTGGTCTTTGACCCACAGTGTCAGTTATTGTCAGTCTTGAGTCCATTAGCAAGATCCAGATAGGCACCGCTCCTTGGGAACGATGGTCTATCAGGAGCCAACAGGTCGAGCATATACTCGGCATTGTACAGGACAATCCAGTTAAATAACTGGTTACCACGAGGATTTTTTATTTGATTTCCCCAATCTGCATGTTTGGCATTCAAATCACTGGCGTCTTAGGTGGTCCATTCGGAAAGTCCAATTTTGGGTAACTTTTTCGAGCATTTCGGCCGGAATAGCCCGAATTTCTTCGGAAATGTTGTCTTCCAAAGCTGGAATAGTTGCTGGCTTATTTGTGTAGACTTTAGACTTGACGTAGCCCCACAAAAAATAGTCTAAAGGCGTCAAATCGCATGATCTTGGTGGCCAACTTACCGGTCCATTCCTTGAGATGAATTGTTCTCCGAATTTCCCCTCAAAATGGCCATAGAATCGCGAGCTGTGTGGCATGTAGCGCCATCTTGTTGAAACCACATGTCAACCAAGTTCAGTTCTTCCATTTTTGGCAACAAAAAGTTTGTTAGCATTGAACGATAGCGATCGCCATTCACCGTAACGTTGCGTCCAACAGCATCTTTGATACGGTCCAATGATTCCACCAGCGTACAAACCACACCAAACAGTGCATTTTTCGGGATGCATGGGCAGTTCTTGAACGGCTTCTGGTTGCTCTTCACTCCAAATGCGGCAATTTTGCTTATTTACGTAGCCATTCAACCAGAAATGAGCCTCATCGCTGAACAAAATTTGTCGATAAAAACACATTTCGAACCGAACACTGATTTTGGTAATAAAATTCAATGATTTGCAAGCGTTGCTCGTTAGTAAGTCTATTCATGATGAAATGTCAAAGCATACTGAGCATCTTTCTCTTTGACACCATGTCTGAAATCCCGCGTGATCTGTCAAATACTAATGCATGAAAATCCTAACCTCAAAAAAATCACCCATTATATAACTACAACTAATGACTTTTCGCACAAAATAGAGACTCCACCCCCTTGTGTGGAGTTGGGCCGGTCCCTTCGTACGATATTGTTGTGCGTCAATTTGTGTTTCCGGTTCAGCTTAGTTTCACTGGCCAAAAACACATCAGGACTTTGGTCTTTTTGCAATTGGAATAAGTAAGCTCTACGTTCGACCCTAATCAGTGAAATCACATTCACAGCAAAGATTCTGAAGGGCCTCTCCGGTAGCGCGTCATTAACCTAAAAATTGCGTAAAGCTAGCTTGGTAAAACGGAGGGCTCGGCACTAGGGTCGGTTGGGCTGCCTTAGGCGCAGGCTGTACCGTAGCTCCACTTCCTGACGCCATTTGGGTGTGGGAAATTTAGGGGTTGATGGGCATTGTATCGGGAGCAAGCTTAAATGGGCGATCTTCTACCACGATAGTTAGCAGGGTGCCTTTCGCCTCTTTTACTGTAGTAAAGGCTTTAACCCCTTTAAAATCGAGATCGTCACCCGTTTTTTGGCGGAGCTCATCCAAGAGCACCTTTGGTTCCGTGCAGGAATCTATGCCCCTAAGGAGGATCGTTTTTAGTTTCTCCACCTTAGCGGTGCAGCTGAAAAACTCAGTGGTGGACTGCTTAAGTAAGCTCTTAAATAATTTTTGCTAATCTAGTGTGTTACAGTGGCCATCATGTCTACTATACTGTTGTTTTGGTTGCTGCCAAGGCTGCTCTTGATGGGGCTGCTTTTTTGCCTTTTTTGCACCCCTCCATCTCCATTTGTTGGCTGCGGGCCTGCTTTAACAGCCTGGAGCTACATTTTCTGCGTCCGCTCTTGCTCTTGTTTGGCCTTAAGCGAGTGTAACAGAGGGGCCAATGGTGCGCTCGTTCGCTTCATCTTCTGTTGGGGCCCGCGGTCTTGTTACGAATGACATTGGCTCGTATTTTTTTTTTTCGAGAACATCCCACAAATACTCAATTCTCAACGTTTTGAACGGTGATTTTTCGGAGTACGGTTTGTTTTGAATTTGATGAAGATCAATAACCAAGCGTCTTCTTCTAGTGTAAGCTCCTTTCCGCCCATTTTCTTGACTGTTTTTCACCAAAAATTACACAGAAAATTTAAAAGATCGAGCTCAAACAAACTGCATGGCTAATTGTCATAAAAAGAATGTACCGTTACAAGGTTGCTGTGCGAATGTAAATAATTCTCGCAAATGCAAGCACAACTTTAAGATATTTGAACATTAATTCAATTTTTTATTTTATTTAGTTCATTTCAAATAATAATAAATATGTTCCACAAATTGTTAAATAAGATAAAAATGTCATTTTGAATGTCAAGATTATATAACGAAATTAATGGATTGTATATATTTGTGATTGTACACTAAGTCATATGATAAAATTAAAGATTATTCTAATTACAAGTTTGAACAAGACAACGTCTTTTCTTTTTGGAACATTTTTAAACCAGAATATTTTTCTAAAACTTTGCTACAGTTTCTAGTCGAGAACAGTTGCTTAAAAACATAAAGAGTTGCCAAGTGTATCAAGATAATTCATGTGTTTAACGTAATTTTTTTTTTAATAAAGTACAGGCACTCAAGGGGATATTAATACCCTTAACACGTTTACGGTTAAACAAGAGGAGATACCGGTGAACATTGGTCTTAAAATTTTGAATACTGAAATGGGAGGGGAAAACAGAGTTGGGTAAAGCATTCCACATTCTCGATTAGTGGTTAAAAAAAGTACGTCCGAAATTGAGCTCGAGGGTAAACTGATGAGCATTCCTGGAAGTGCGAGTATTACGGCTGCATTGTTTGAGGGGGGGAATGCAACTGGCTAATTCGACAGAACATTGTTTGTAAAAGTATCTGTAAAACAACGAAAGGCATGAAACATTGCGCCGGTGTTCGAGAGATGTAAATGTTTCGGTTATAGTTCTATCGCCTATCATTTTCAAAGCTCTTTTTTGTATCCTATCTAAAAGGCTCAAACTTGTTTTAGGGGCACCTGCCCAAATACGCGAGTTATATTCAAGTTTTGGACGAATGAAGGCTTTGTAAATTACAGCCAGATCAGAAGGGGTGAAAAATTTGTTGCACCGTTCGGAGAAATCCTAAGCAACTGGCAGCATTTTTGGCAATATCAAATATGTGATCATTCCATAAAAGGTGATCTGTGATACACATACCGAGTACTGACAGTTGATTAGTTTCCTGGATCCAAGTGCCACTCATAGATAGCGGCATCGGGGTATGTTACGCTTTATTTATTTATGACAAAATGTTTCCTTTCTTGTTATTGAAATTAGGAACAAATGTTAATCTGCTAAATTAAGTTGAAAATTTGTGAAATGTTGGGTCATTGTTAAATATTTCAAGCTTTGTACCTTAAAATGTTTACTGTACCATGACTTTTGTGGAACACTGTGTGTGATCTGCTCAGAGATAGCAAGCACCTTGATCGCTTTTAATCTAGTGTAATCGATATGTTTTTTGTGACCTGACACGTAGTGATGTAATTTCACCTGATGTTCCTTACTTCATAGCGTCTTGTATTAGCAATAGTTTACATGTAGCGATTGGTATGCCAGAATTAGCCAAACGTGGTACCATTCCTAGCGAGTTCATCTGCCCTGCAATTTCCTGGAATGTCTCAATTGCCGGCATCCAGCAAAGGTAAATATTAAATATAGTGCCATCTCCATTAGAGATGATCGACAATTATGAACCGTTATAGAGTTTGTAGAGACAGAGTCCAGAAATTTTATAGCGGCCTGACTTTCTGAGAAAATAGGAATATCAGATGTTGATATCACGTTTTCTTTAAGGCAGGAAAAGAATTCTTTTGTCGGCAAAAGTTTCGCCTGAAATACGCTACAATGATGGGGAAGGCAGAATGAGAGACTTAATATTAGTCGTTCAAAGTATACACCACCGCCTAATGTACACGCGCTCAAGGGGTTATTAATACCCTTAACATGTTTACGTTTAAATGCGAGTGTTATCAAAATGGGGAAGGATTTAAGATTTTGAATATTAAAATGGGAACGAAAAACAGATTTCGGTAAAGCATTCCACATTCTCCATTAGTGGTTAAAAAAAGAAATTTTTTTACTTAACAGTACGTCTGAGCTCAACTGATGAGCATTCCTGAAAGTGCGAGTATTACGGTTGAATTGTTTGAGGATAGAAATGAACCTGTCTAATTCGACAGAGCGTTGTTTGTAAAAATATCTGTAGAACAACGAAAGGCATGAAACATTGCGGCGGTGATCGAGAGATGCAAATGTTTCGGTTATAGTTCTATCGCCTTTCATTTTCAAAGCTCTTTTTTGGATCCTATATAAAAGACTTAAACTTGTTTTAGGGGCACCTGCCCAAATATTTGAGTTACAGTATTGTGCAAAACTTTTGCAACTATCACCGCCAATCAAAAAATCGAACATTCGTGTATATTAAAGATGTTCCAATCAAATTATTTTTATTGCTCTAGACTTTTGTATGCGTCAACTTATTGTTCATAATCTTAAAGCACTGATCCACAGGCAAATTCTACAAATGCACTGCTTTTACAAAAACAATAATGATTTCAGCTGTGCAAAACATTTGCAACTAGTGGCCAATTCTCTTTTCGTCTCATTTTGATAACGGTTAATGTGATTTATTTTGAGGTTGGTAAGTTTATACGTGTAGCTTGATTTGTTTAGTAAGTTTCAGCCGGGACTTTGATCCATAAAATGGTTTTTAAAGATACATTTTTGTTTAAATGGAAAAAAAGATTTTGTTTTAAAAATGGCGGGAAACAAATATTAAAAAAAATAAAATCCAGAATTTTGAGTGCTTTCAAAAAAGGAGCATCACAAAAAGAAATTTCAAAGAAATATTCCATTCCAAAATCAACTATTTGTAGAATCATCAAAAGTGGAAAGGTGTTATGCCATCATAGAAAAGGAAGGCCTCAAAACACAACAGCAAAAGATGATTGAAAAATAACTAATTTCTTTCGAAGAAAACCCACGGAATCATCCAGGGAAGCAAAAATTGAAGTTAGGTTACCCATTGACCCATCAACTATCAGACGCGGCACACTGCAGGCCGGATTGCGTTGTTTTCAAATAGCAAAAGAGCCATTTATTTAAAAAAAAAATGTTAAGGCTCGTTTGGCTTTTCCAAAAACTCATCTCAATTGGAGTCCCCAAAAATGGGAAACGGTCTTGTTTTCTGACGAATCAAAGTTCAATATGCACGGATCGGGTGGAAAACAACATGTCAGAAGGCCAAGAGGTGAGAGGCTAAACAAACATGGACGTGGTTCAATTTTGGTCTTGGGCTGCTTCTTTGGCCAAGGAATCGGGCCAATTCAACAAGTGGAGGGCATAATGAAGTCTGAAGACAATGAAGACATCCTTTGTAACACCATTCTGCCTAATGCCCATCGGGAAATGGACGTTCCAACACGACAATAATCCCAATCACAAGTCGAAGTTGGCCACAAAGTGGATTATAGAAAAAAAGATTCAGGTTTTACCATGGCCAGCCCAATCCTAAGACCTAAACCCAATAGATAACCTGTGGGAAATTGTGAAGAGAAGAATTGGGAGCAACATTTTTAAGCACAAAAGCGACCTAATTGCTGGAATTCAGAAGCAGTGGAATGACATTCCAAAAACGGTTATTAATAACTTTATAGCTTTTATGCCCAGAAGATATACAGCCGTTACAAAAAATAAAGGGTACGCAATTAAATATTAACATTTCCTTACCTTGAGGTAAGAAAATAGTTTGAAATTTAGTTGTGAGGTCTAAGTTGCAAATGTTTTGCACATCAATTTTACCAACTATGAAAGTATTTAGTTATTAATTTTTTGTTTAAGTGAAGAGTGTTAATTTTGTTTCCAACAATTATAACGTAATATCAAAAGAGTTTAGAAAACTAAAGAAAAAATTTTGCTGTTTAATTTTCTAAACAATTTTTTTTTTTAGAAAAATGTTGGAGGTTCTAGTTGCAAATGTTTTGAACAATACTGTATATTTAAGTTTTGGACGAATGAAGGCTTTCTAAATTACAGTCAGATCAGAAGGGGTGAAAAATTTCTTGCACCGTCTGTGATTGTGTATCACCGAGTACTGAAAGTTGATTAGTTTCCTGGATGCAAGTGCCTCTCGTGGATAGATAGCGGCATCGGGGGTGGGTTACGCTTTAACGACAGGAGACAGCATTGAGTTTTTGGAGCATTAAATTCTAAACGGTTCGAAATAATGAGCTTATCCTATCATACGCTGCCGTTGCAGTTCCGCATCCGAAGAACAAGGATGTGAATATAGAAACGAATATGAAATGCTGAGAATACTGTCATCAGCGAAACAGTTTAATGGATCAGAAAAGAGATCGTTTATGAATATGAGAAAGAGAGTCGGAGACAAAACGGAGCCTTTGGGGACACCAGCATTTATTTTATGAGTCTCAGATTTGATACCATTCAATAAATACAACTCGTATTGTACGGTTCGAAAGGTAGTTTCAAATCCTTTATTTGTTTTTGATCCATCTGTATAAAAGTGGATTGACTCGTCTTCCAGGAATGTCCTATAGAAATCTGGAAGTTTCTGTCAAATTGCAGTTGAGGGTTGGTGTAGTCTGTGTGCTTTGGAATTGATTCCAAATACTTAAGAATTATAGAGTGCTTAATGTTGCTGTTAACCCACTGCAGCTATTTGTTTGCTACGTATATCAAGGGGTGCTATGTAGACTAGGGTATCCAGTGAAGCAGATGGTGTCGTTCAAATCGATCCCCTTATACATAGGCAAGCTAAACGTTGGACTTTATTTATTTTGTCGCAGTTTATAGCATTTTCTAAAGCAGTCCACCATTGTACCACACCGTCCATTAGAATCGGTTTGATTACAGATGTGTATAACCAATGCATAGTTCGGTTTTGTAGGCCCCATTTATTACCCATAGCTTTTTTGCAAGAAAAGAGAGCTACAATAGCTTTGTTGACTCTTTCTTGTATATTGCGTTTCCAATTTAGTTTTTTGTCTAAAATAAGACCCAGGTACTTGGCGTCGTCTGAGAACTTCAATTGGATTTCTTTAATATAGAGAGGGTTATAATATGGATGTTTTTATTTCCTCGAAAATAGGACCAATTCGTTTTTGTGTAGGTTGACACCCAGTCCACATCAATCAGCCCAAGTATTAGTTTGTCTAAGGCATTTTCTAAGAGTTCTTCCATCCAGGTAACTTAACTCCAAAGCGAACACTCTAGGTTCAGAGATGTTAGTGCATATGTGCCCAGGTTTTCCATGCCGAGGGAATATGGACCACATATAGACAGCTGTAAAAATTTCATCAAGGATTGGTGCAATTATGTCTGTTGCTTTTTGTAGTTCGTCTGGTATTATGCCATCTGATCTTGCAGATTTAAATGGTTCGAAGCTGTTAAGAGCCCATTGTAACTTGTCCTTTGTGATCAGACCTTGTGGATATGTTACATTGGAACTTGTTACAAGTTGCGGTTAGAGAGCTACCAGGACAGTGAGTATCCAGTAGTTAGTTCAGCGATTCTTCACTTGAAATTGTAAAGGAGCCATCTGTATTTTTAAGACTGCTTGGCAACCCTGGATTAGTTGAATGAATTTTCTTTGTAGTATGTTCCTATATAAGTTTTCCAATAATGTCGAAATATCAATTGAGTAGAGTTTTCATCCACATTGATATTAAATTGGATATATCCACGATCAGAGAACGCGTGTTCTTTGGATTTTTTTCGAGTCCAAGATCATTTGGTGAATAGTATCGGAGATAATAGTTATGCCCAGGACTTCTTGTAGTTTTGGTAATAAAGGTAGGTTAATTTCAAAACATTCCTTACTAAGAGGTTAGTACCAAGGATATAATCAAAAACGGACTCACCTCTGTTGTTAATATCTGTACTCTCCCAAAAATTGAATCTAATATACGAACAAAAATATGTTTGTATGTGCAGATCCTTTGGAGATCTCTTGCACTCCGACAGTCCCGACGCATACACTCATTTAATCATAGTTATTTTTTTACTTCATAAATATGACCACAAAGCCTACTCTTGGTAGCTGGCGGTTTTAATTTTAAATTATAATGTAAATTCATTAATATATTTTAATTTGATTCAGTCTGTACTTACAAAGTCAACTCTTTCTTCAGCTAGCCAATGAAAAGATTTGAGAAATAGTAATACCGTAAATAAGGCTACAAAGCGTGGGTTGAAATCATCTCGAAATACAGTAAATGCCAAACATGTTTCCGTTAAGGCATACCAAAATCTTTCTAATAAGTGTTCAAATTCCGTTGACCTTAATGTTCCCAAAAATATCTTTAAATAAAAACAAAATTATTTTGAAAAAAATAAATTTAGTAATGTATGTAAAAACAATAACAATATATGTAAATAGTAATAATAATATAAATAGTAATAAAAATAATAATAATATAAATAGTTATAATAATAATAATATAAATAATAATAATTAAAATAGGAACTAGTAAAATTAAACAAAATAAATCTACAAACTATTCTAAGAACAATGGATAACTAACAAAACTTAAAAATTATTTATAAAAATGAAAATTTTTAAACCCAAGCGACAAACTTTTTTTAAAATTTTGTGCAATAAATGTTGATCTCAGTATGTTTAAATTTTTACAATATCTCAAATAAAATTTATTATTAGTAACGTTAAAGCATAGATAAGAAACTATACAGATGTCTCATCCCCATAGAAGAAAATGTCCCATATTTTTTCCACTACTTCTTGGCTATCAACCGACAAAAAGCTTTTTGTCGGTTAATGCACAAAAAGCTGTTTTTGATTTCACATATTGGCTTGCCAGTATGCCTGTTCAAAGCTATGTGTCTAACTATAAAAAAACTTTGAAGATTGTTTTTTCTCTCAATTCAATATCCATAGAGACAAAGAAGAACAGAAACTGTTGTTTTGGTTTCGATGATCTTTTGGTCCCGATGTTACCATATTTCAGTTATTTTTGTTAAAACGATGTAGGTATTTGATGCTATTTATGTTATTTATTAGTGAATATGAAAATAAAAACCATAGTTATTAATTTTTCCATGTTATATTTTACTATGTCAAATAAGACAATATATGTACATATGTTGAAAATACATTTAAGAAAGGAAGAAAAGACAAGTTAGTTGCGAGACATTTTAAAAATAATTTGTATGGATTCCTATGGTAACTCTGATGCACTACATGTACGTTCCCGTATGAGGCTTTAGTTTTGGTTGCCTTCCTTATTCTTATTATATCCACATATATTGAACACATGTGTGTATGTACATGTATCCATAGATATATATGACAAAAGCGTGAGTTTCAATTTCGGTCTTTTTGTTGTTTGGTAACTGTTTTTTTGTTGTCCTAGCAAAACGTATGTTGCGCATTTTGTGAACCTAAACAGGTGTAGGTAGTCATGTAAAATTCAATTTTTCTTATTTAGAAAAATTGTATTAGCAAGTAAGTATGCAAAAATGTAAGTTTAAGCTGTTTCCTGTGGAAATAGATGTATCGAGAAGTTAAATTAATAGGTATACATATTTTGAAAGAAGTCTGGTTTCTGTAAAATAAACATTGTCTTAAAATGTTACAAAACATTTACAATAATATTTCTATGGGATGAAACAACTTTGAAGTCAATACCTTTCTTTATTCAATTCAATTTATAAATTGTAAGCTAAATTTTGTCACACAAATAATTAAAACACGTCCGTTTCATCTGCTGGTACACAATGGAATGATTTTATTTCACATCTCAATATCCCTACCTAACCGGCAGTCTCTCTTTGTATATACATAGTTTTTTTTTTCTTTACATCTCCCTCTTATTTCTTCTTTTGGAAGTGTTGCCACAATTCGGCCTTCCTGACAATTAATCGTCCCGATTAAACCAGCTCCTGAGTCCGATCAAGGCTTGATATTCGCCACTTCCCATATTCCCTCATAAGGAATCTGACTGAGCTGGAAACCTTCAACATCCTTCAATAAATACCTATCATTTTCTAACACTTTAGCTATCCTATACGGTCCTTTGAATTTAGGAGCTATCTTTTTGCATGCTCCTGGCGTACTTATGTAATTTTTAACCATCACATAATCTCCTTCCTTATACTTTCTTTCTACTCTTATTCTATCTTTCTTTTTCTTATTATATTCTTGACTCTTGACTATCTTTTGCTCTGCTTCCTCTCTTTTGTGTTTCAAATCTCGATAACTTATCATTTGCTCATCCTTTATACTCTCTTCAAGGGTTTCTTTCAAACAAATCTATTACCACTCCTTTTTGTGTTACCCCAAACAACAGTTCACTAGGGGTAGTACCTATACTTCTATGAACTGTATTGTTCATTGTGAATTCTATTTTCGGCAAAACCCCATCTAACGTGAACACAGTACCTGCACTTGTCATTTTAGCGATCATTGGTGCTAGACTTCTATTAACTCGCTCTACCTGACCGTTAGCTTGAGGGGATCCAGTGGCTATTTTAATATGTTTCACATTATTTTCGACAAGAAAGTCCGAAAAACCCTTCGAAGTGAAAGCACTACCTCTGTCGGACACTATCACTCCTGGTCTACGGTATGAATTAAAATAATTTCGTAAACAACCAATCACTTCAGTAGTTCCCGTCGAACGTACTGCATACAGTCTAACATGTTTAGTGAACGCATCTATAACTAGAAATACATACTTTTTCTTTCCCTTTTTCAACGCTATGGGTCCAAAATGGTCGATATGTATTGTCTCGAAAGGTAAATTTCCCTTTGGGATATTATGAAGAAGTCCTTCATGTTTCCCATGCTTTGAAGAAAAGACAATACATTTCAGACAATTTGCGATATATTCTTGAACACTATCTCTCTCATTTTAGGAAACCAGTATGTTCTTCGTATTGCGTCGACTACTTTGTCACAACCCATGTGACCCATGTCGTCATGATACAATCGCAAAATATTCATTTCCATTTTTTTTGGAACGTAAAACAAAATTGTATTATTAAGTTTTCTATAAACTAACCCATTCCTCATTTCATACAGACTACTTTCCTCATTTTCTAATGTATTTCTTAGTTTACTAATCTCTTTATCCTTATGCTGACTTATTGATAGATTTTGTTCGAAAGTATTCTCTTCGAGAATAAGAATACTTGACATTCGACTAAGAGCATCCACATGCATCATCTTAGTTTCACTACGATGTTCCAAAACATAATCATAATTTTGCAATTCTAACGCCCACATAGCTATCCTTGGATTTATCTCTCGTTTGTTTAAAGTCAACGTCAATGAATTGCAATCTGTAACAATTTTGAATTTAAACCCATGCAGATAAATTCTAAATCTTTGTAACGCATATATAATTGCCAATGTTTCCAATTCGAAACTATGATATCTCGATTCATAGTCAGTTGTTCGCTTTGAGAAATAAAAAACATTGTGGAATTTACCATCCTTTTTATTTTGAAATAATATGGCTCCAAATCCAAGTGAACTTGCATCACAATGAAGCTCGATCTCATCCCTGGGATCATAAATCGCCAATATGGGAGCCTCAACCAATTTGTTTTTTAACATCTCAAAACATTTTAACTTTTTTTCATCGAATTTAAAATCTACCTCTTTTTTTATTAAATTATATAGTGGTTGCGCTATGAGTGAGAAGTTTTCAATAAACCTCCTGAAGTATGAGCACAAACCCAAGAAACTATGCACTGATTTTGAATCCCTTGGAATAGGAAAACTAACTACCGATTCAATATTCTTAGGATCCGGTTTAATACCTTCATTCGTGACCGTATACCCTAAATATCGTATTTCAGATTCCAAAAACTGACACTTGTCTAATCTCAATTCCAATTTGTTCTTCACTAACCTATCAAAGACCTCTCTTATTATCTCCATGTGTTCTTCCACCGTCTCAGTCGCTATCATTATGTCATCAATGTAAATATTTATCTTACCCGTTCTCAATAAATCGTCAAACACCGCATTAACAAATCGTTGGAACTCTGAGGGTGCATTTCTTAACCCGAAAGGCATTTTCATGTATTCGTACTGGCCCATGGGAGTAACGAAAGAAGTATATTTGATTGAATTGTCACTCATTCGTATATGATGAAAAGCGCTTTTTAAGTCAAGCAACGAAAATATTTTTTTACTTGCTAACCTATCCAACAAGTCATCAATCAGTGGCAGAGGATAATTATCCTTTAATGTTACTTTATTTAAAACGCGATAATCTACACAAAGCCTGATATCACCTGTCTTTTTTATAACCAAAACTATAGGAGAAGCGTATTCTGATTTACTGGGTCTTATCACCCCCTTCTCCAACATTTCGTCTAAGATAACTTGAACCTGATTTTTCTCATAGTATGATAGTCGTCGAGGTGAACAATGAAAAGGCTTATCATCGCTCAAGGTCAGTCTCATTTGGCACTCAATTTCTGGTTTATCTGGACGTTTACAATTTAAATAATTTGTATGAAACAATTCACTAAATTTTTTTTTATCTTCAAAATTAATAAAAGCATTATTATTTATATAATCTTTACCCCCTCACGGTTTTCGCCTTGTTGTGGCGAGGGGGCTTACGTCTAACTCTTCAGCAATCCAGCTGCGGAGTAAGACAACTAAGAAAACCACAAAAAGCAGAGATGCTAATCTAACAAATATGGACAAAAGTTTACAAAATAAAGAAAATCGAACGGGGATATACGTTCAAGTGTCGGCAGAAGTCACGGCTGCCGGCGAGGGCTTGGCTTCGCAAGAAGCTAAGTCGCCAGTGACAAATGTAAACTTAGAGAAAGGAAAACGAGAGCTAAAAAGACAACCGGTCATTCTCTCAGTGGATCTCCTTCCCGACTTAGATGGTCTAACTATCAAAGGTACGGAGACCTCGGACAGACCTCCTTCCATAGGCAGTCAAACCGAGGACGAGCTACTGATGGAACCGCGTCAAGAAGAGACTATGCTGAAGTCTGCTGCACCCCTCAAAGCTTCGAGGCAACGCAGCAACTACAGATCCTCCAAAAGATTCGTGAAAATGACCGAGTTGAAAGACCCTGCGACGCTCAGTTCGAGAGACAAGGCTCTCTTAAAAAAGCATAAGAAGCTAGTTAGGAACTTTGAGCGGCAGCTGACAGAGACTGTCACTGCACCCAGGGAAATAGCGAAGGAAGTGAATACCAAAGAGTCGGAGAGCAAAGGAGTAGATGCTGCCAAATCTAGGTCTGTCCCTAAAAAGGCAAATCGTGAACAGGCTGGCAATAACTCGACCGCTCGAAACGGCAAAGGTAAAGTTCAGGCGACTTCCAGTAAGAAACAGCAAGCCAACGCTAGGAAAGACCAAGCACCGGCAAGCACCTCTTCTGGAACGAAGCCAGGAACGTCCAAGAGACAAAGATCGGAGGAGACGGTCAAGCAAGACGGTGCTAAAAAACTGAAAACCAGCAGCTTCGACACCACCCCGATTGACCTACAAATTGCCATAATAAGCCGTGACGACCCAGATGGGAAAATCTCGGCAAAAAACTGGCTCCTTGTGGAAAACGAGATCCTCAAAGCCATGATGGCGGCATCAGAGAACGATAGTTCGGAGGACTATGTCTTTGATGGTGCCGGATGGCGGCGAGGAGTTAAAGTGGTCTGCTGCGGTGACCAGAAATCACGGGAGTTCCTGAACCAAACAATCGCCAACATTGGCGAACTATGGGAAGGTTCCTCCCTTTAAGTTCTACCCGCCGCAGCTCTACCACTCCGCCAGCAGTTTAGCATCTGGATTCCCCCTCCTGCAGAACATGAGGACGCAGCCATTATTAAGCTGCTGGCGAAGCAGAATAAAGAGCTTCCTATTTTAGAATGGAAGCTCCAACATTCTAGGAAGAGTTATGGTGGCGAAGGGAAGGACCTCTTGTTTGTGGCAGACAAGAAATCTGACCTTCTGCTCAAGGATAGAAAAGACGTGCTGAGGTATGGTCTCGGAACCGTAAAGGTTAAGAGGCATGAAGGCAAAGGGGAGTCAAAAGCTGCAAGTGGTGCAAGTAAACCTGCACCACGCTAAAGCAGCAACGTACGACCTTACGCTCTTCATGTCTCACGAGAACGTGGATGTGGCCTTGATCCAGGAACCATGGTTAGGCAAAAACCGAATCCGTGGGTTGAGGTCAAAGCACTACAACCTTTTCCACTCCACGTCAGATGTAAGTAATATTAGAAGTTGCATCCTAGTGAAAAAATCAATTAACGCTTTCTTCCTATCTAGGTACAGCAACAAGGACAACACGGCAATCAGCGTCGAATCAAATGAAGGAAACTTCATTTTAGCGTCGACGTACATGCCGTACGAGGAGGAGAGCCCACCATCAAAAACTGTCCGTGATCTTGTGGTCCACAGCAAGCGGCACACCTTTGGTGGTAGGATGTGATGCCAACGCTCACCACACTCAATGGGGCTCAAAGGATATCAACAAAAGGGGTGAGTCAATTTTTGAATATATTCTCTTTTCTAATTTATCGATATGTAATAGGGGCAATCACCCTACTTTTCGAAACAAAAACAGGGAGGAAATCATAGATTTTACCCTTATTAGCAATAATAGTAAAATTTCAGTTGAAGACTGGAGAGTCTCACCTAAAGAATCTTTTTCGGATCACTTTAGGATACTCTTCTCTATAGACAGGAACTTTACTAAAAAGAAACCTTACAGGAACCCAACTAGAACGAAATGGACAGAGTACGAAGAATGGCTGAAAGACTCTTTGATCCACCAGAAGACAATACAAGTCTAAGTACTTCAACCATTGACACTGTTGTCCATAACTTGTCTAGCAAAATGAGAATGTCTTTTGAAAAACACTGCCCTTTATCTCGTTCCAATAACTCCACTAACCCACCCTGGTGGAATGGTGTACTAAAGAAACGTAGAACAGAGGTTAGAAAACTTTTCAATAAAGCTAAACTGAGTAAATTACAAGAGGACTTAAAGTCTTATAGAGCCGCACTTAACACTTACACCAAAGAGTTAAGGAAGGCCAAAAAGGATTAGTGGGCTGAACATTGTGAATCCATTGAAAAAACAAGCGAGGCGGCAAGGCTCCGTAGGACCCTGGCCCTTAATCCCACAATCCCGGGGTACATAAAACACCCTGATGGATCATGGTCGAACTCGAGCCTGGAAACGCTTGAACTCTTCATGGAAACTCATTTCCCCGGTTGTAAAAACCCAGAAAGTTCTGATTGCTTGCAATCGAACACGCTGGATTTTACTCACACGGAATCAAATTTAGAACTAAATCAGGTTATTACTGAGCAGAAGATTATCTGGGCAATAAACTCGTTCAAACCCTATAAATCAGCGGGACCAGACGAGATTTTTCCAGCTCTTCTTCAAAATGCTCTCAAAATAATAACTCCGTGGCTAAGGGTAATCTTCATAAGTTGTATCAAACTAAGATACGTCCCTAATAGCTGGAAAAAGGTCAAGCGGAGATTACTTTTTTTCGTGGACAGCCAGGCTGCTATCAAAGCCTTAGCCAGTGAGACCATAAGATCAAAAGCAGTTTTAAACTGTAGGAAGAAATTAAACAAAATCTGCCACACTAACCAGATAAAGCTCTGCTGGGTTCCCGGACATAGCAATATAGAAGGGAATGATTTAGTAGATGAACTAGCCAGGAAAGGGTCAGAAGCAGACATAAGTAGTAGCGACCATTCAGTTGGGGGACCACTCGTCCCGATTGGGGTACTCAAGAGGAAGATAGACCTTAAACTAAAAGAGAAAATCAATATCTCCTGGAAATCCAGGGATGATTGTGTAATCTCTAGGAGTTTATGGCCTAACACAAATGAAATGAAACTCGGTATATTCTATCGCTGAGTAAAAAGAACATTAAAATCTTGACAGGTGTACTAACAGGTCATTGCGCCATTGGCACAATGGCTAACAGAATAGGTGCATTTGCACCCGATTTTTGTAGGAGCTGTCAGGATGAGGAGGAAATGGAAACCATTAAACACCTGCTCTGCGACTGTCCGAACCTCCAAACCAACCGACTCCGTCATTTCGGAAACAGGTTTGTTGGAGAACTGGATGATCTAGCACAGGTTTCAATGGCAAGCATGAGGAAATTTATAGATAGCACAGGCTGGTTCGTTAACGAGCCAGTCTACGCTAATCGACAGAATTGAGGAGCATCGATGCTAAAAAATTTTACAGGGGATCACAATGGACCAATAGGCCCCCGTGTACGCAACAGCTTCATGCTGTGCACACCCCTTGCAACCTAACCTAACCTAACCTATATAATCTTTATATCTCATTTGTAAACATACATTTTCTATATCTATATTCATCAAGTTAAAACATTCTTTTGTAAATTAATTTCTAAAATTAATTTTTTTTAATTTAATATCAATGTTTGCTTTCTTCAGAAAGTCTCGGCCTAAAATTATTGGATAATTCATAGTGTGGTCTGATACCACAACTACATCAATTTGTATTTCTTTGTCTTCAAAAACAATAACACATTTAATATTTCCTTTTACGGATAATGGGCTTTTATTTATCCCTACAAAGTTTACATTTGTTTTACTTAAATCTAATTTGTTTTTCAAAACTGGTGGTAAGTACATTTCCCTTATTAGGGTGATCGGACTGCCGGTGTCAATTAAACATCCTAAATAAATAATGTATAAATAACTGTCATTCTTAAATATAATTTTAAAATTTCTTACGTAGTCGTCGTCTTCCTCGTCAAATTGGATTTGGTTAACGCCTTTCACCTGCAACGCCTTCCTATCTGGACAAGTAGCTGCCAAGTGACCCTGTTTGCCACAAACATAGCACGAACCTGGTTTTCTCTTTGGCTTCCGACAAATGTTAGCCATGTGCCCCATTGAGTTGCAGTTGAAGCATCTGATCTTCTTGTCCGGTGTGCTCTCGGTTGACCGCCTTTGTCCAGATGTGCTTGGTACTGGAGCATTCTTTTTTTGTTGGATTTTCTCGAATGCACGTAACAACTGAGTGCGAGTGGTATAGCAATTGATGAGCGCTTGTAATCTTAGGTTTTCGTCTGAGAAACCTTCGATAACATACTCCACCAACTCCTCTTCGTCAAAATCCAAACCATGGCTGAGAATTATCTTATCGTTATAATAGTCGATAAAATTCTCGTCCAGCTTCCACTTTCGTGCTTCGAATCGCCTTCGAACTGTAATCTTGTCCTCTCGTCTGCCGAACAACTCCATCATTTGTCGCTTCAATTCGTCCAGGTTCTCGTTCATGAAGTTGGGTTTCGTGTATAACCATTTTTGTGCTTTTCCTTTTATTTTGGACAGCATTAAAGTACGAAGTGCATTTTCGTCCAAATTATACACTAGGCCCAAATTTGTCGCTTGACTGAACCAGATATCCAGCATCGGACCACCGTCGTATTCTGGGAGTAATTCTTTTATAGTACTAAAAGGTATTTTAGTATCATCAACTCCGGACCCTGTCATTTGCCTTTCTATCATTTGTCTTCCTGTCATTTGTCTTGCACTCATTTGGTTTTCACTCGTCATTTGCCTTTCTATCATTTGTCTTGCACTCATTTGATTTTCACTCGTTTGTCTGTCATCAGGTTGAATATTTATTTCACTCATTTGCCTAATTTTATTCTCTCGTTCTATGAGTTCTTTTTCTTTCCTTAGCACTTCCATCTCTCGTTTCAATAATTCCAGCTCTCGTCTGTTCGTTGCACTCGCCTCGCCGTCGTCATCACTCATATTTGTTGCGTCTACCTCTGCTTGTATGGGCGGGTTGTTTTCTTCGATGCCGTGATCATTGCCAATGTTGTTTTGTTCTTCCTCTTCGTTGTCTTCCATTGAGGGGAAACTGCCTCGTTCGACTTCTGGAACCGCCAACAGCCGCAACAGCAATTCTCTTTTGTTACCGTTCGATCTTTTTCCCAGTTTTTGCAGCCAAGCCTTCAGTTGTGTGGCTGATAAGTTTTCGTATTCCATGGTGGTAGTTTTCACAAGAATTTATATAGAGGGGAAAGATACACAAAACGTACAATACGATAGAATGTTTATGTGTGTATAATGTTATATACTGTTTCGTTGGAAAGGACGCTCGTTTGAATGTATATAGGTATTTATATATTTTCCGTTGGAGGGACGCTCGTTTGAATTTTGTTTTAACGGAAAAATAAATTTTTCGCGAGGGACACTCTTTCGTTGATGATTGTGTATATGTAAGTATATATTTATGTATATACTTTTTATTAGAAAGACGCTCGTTCGTTTGAATTTAATTTCAATGGCAAGATATTTTTTTCGCGAGGGTATGTATATATTTTTTCACACGTTTCACTCTTTTTTTTTTCTTTCGTTTGGATGGTCGCGTGTATAATATTTTAATGTTTAAATTTACGCGAGGGGGGGTTTACTTATCGCACTTCTGAGATTGTAAGTTAAATTTTGTCACACAAATAATTAAAACACGTCCGTTTCATCTGCTGGTACACAATGGAATGATTTTATTTCACATCTCAATATCCCTACCTAACCGGCAGTCTCTCTTTGTATATACATAGTTTTTTTTCTTTTCTTTACATCTCTCTCTTATTTCTTCTTTTGGAAGTGTTGCCACAAAATTAAATTTTTAATATTTTTTTTATTTTTTTGCTTAAGGTTTTTATATATTTTCAACATTTTTTGTATTAAATTAAATAAGTTTGAAGTCAATATCTTTCTCTGTTTTCAAGATGCTTTAGCAGAACCTATTTTTACCAGTTTTTAGTAGATTGGGATGTTAAAATAGGTCTGTCAAGTTTTGTTTAGAAGTTTTTTATGTTTAATATATCACTGCTCTTAGCCTATTTAAGCATAGGTGGTTTTATAAAAAGTTTAAGGGACAATTTTTGGCCTTGACAAATAAAAATAAAAACTCATAGGTATTTATAATTATTTATTTTATTATTGATCTTTTATAAAATTACCTTTGCTTCAATACTTTCCAGGGGTCACGAACGGGGACGCGACAGAATATCGACCCCCACCCACCTACCACCCGCTGAATTGTACATTTATATATATATGTAAATTGGTTATGTATATATTGTTTTGTTGTTTTTGTTCGAGCTACGCGTTCATATTCTTCAATAATATTTTTATTTTAGTTCTAGGATGTTTTATACCTTTTATCTTTTGTGTCAATTACCCATTTAATATTTTTCCAAAGTAAGATTTTTATTAAAAAATGTATGATGTCAATTTTATGTGCATAGCATTCATCGGAATCATCGAACCAGCTTGGATATTGTCTGTTTGTGCGTTTATACGTTCTCTTACAATGTTTTCTTTTAATCTCGTTATAAAAGGTGTTTTTTTGAAGTTGTAAATATTTGTACGTGAAGACTACAGACTTGGAAAAACCCGTATAAATTTTCTAAGGGATCTTTGTTAAATTTATTAATTTTTAAATGATATAACTTATTATGGCCTATATGTAATGCTTTTTGTATTTGCAAAATGCTCAAACCTTTGAAACAAAACGCTTTGCTTCTTGAATCAATAGGCTGAATGTTGAGAATATATCTTTTCATTTCTCTTATGAACTAAACCTAGCTTCAAGGGTATTGTCAAGCAAAAGTTTAGATGAAGAGGTTCAATTTGCTTGCACAAAATGTGAGGCTCATGTTTAAAGGCAAACTTTTTATATAAAAAAAATTACAAAACTTATAATAATGAAAATAAAAAAAATCGAAGAACGAAAATAAATGTTTGGAAACAAAATAATCGTTTAAGAGATGAAAATAAAATACTTAAAGCCCGTGCAAAGCTAAATGTACAAGAGAAAATTGACGTTTTACCTATGAACCAAAACTCAAAAACGTTTGCAACTCATTTTGTCGCAAAGTACAACAGAGTACACTGAAGAAGAAAAATGGATATTGCAGTGTATATTTTTGCGTTCATCCGTTCATAATTTTTTGAGAAATCAATTAGAATTTCACTTGCCTCATCCATCTTCTTTGCATAGATGGATAAGCGTTAAAGGCCTTTCTCCAGGCTTAAACAAAAACGTTTTAGAAGAGATAGACAAAATTACCTCAAAATTGGCAAACGAAAGAGAAAGAAGTGGTTCTAATTTTTGATGAAATGAGCCTTCAGACAAGTTTAACCTACAATAAATACAAAGATGTAATTGAAGGTTTTGTAGATTATGGCAAAAACCAAAGATCTGTTATATGTGCTAACTCAGCCTGCGTTTTTAAAATAAGTAGTTTAAGCGGCAACTTTAAAAAAGTTTTGTATCATGTCATTTGCCCAAGTAATATCCCTTCGCAACAACTTGAGGTAGAAGTCCATAACTGTTTGGATATATGCGAAGAATTAAAATTAAATGTACGAGCTATTTGCTGCGATAAGGGCCTACAAATCGAAGTTTGTTTTGTAAATTATGTCTAGATGACAAAAGTTGTAACTTTGTTTACAAACAAAAAAATGTATGGTATGTATGATATTCCTCATCTTTTAAAAAGCATTAGAAATAATTTATTGAAATATAATCTATACTATTATATAAAAGCGAAACCATTTTAAAGTTTGTAACGCATGATCTCAGAAAGTAGTCATCCGATGTATTTGAAATATATTTTATTATTTTCTATATCGTTATGAGAGTGTTTATGGCTTTAATTTTTTTTCATTAATTATTTGTTAAACTTAAATATTATTATTTTTACATTTTTTGTCCATTTTTTTTCAGTAGTTGACTTATACAACCACTCATATCTTAAAACCTATACAATAATCGACAAAGATTAGCATTGCTTCATAAAGTCAATATTGTTGCGCAAATTTTAAGCCTAAAATCACTTCTAAGTTAAACATACAACCTGAGAAATAAATAAAAACAAATTATAAAATTATAAACTTTTTGAATTTATTTTATCCAGGAAATTAGATTCCATCAAAATCGCGAGGTCGCTGCTTTGTTTCATTTCATTATCATTCCAACATTTTTAATTTTTTTTTCTTCCCATGCTCTTTCTCTCTTAATATGTGTTCCATTTCATAGTTACGTTTTTTCTCTTACCTACCTACCTACATATTCAATTTTTCTGTATTGTATAGTTCATCAACTAACCTACACATACACATTATTTTTTTGTTTCTCTAATTCTATCGTCACATCGCTGAGTGGTGTGGGCTCTTTTTTTTAAGTTACTATGGACATTTAATTAACTACAGTGCCGTGCACATGAAATGCCGATTTATCTAAAGAAAAATTAGATCTTTTTTATTTTACTGGTTCGAGGAAGTGAATAGATTATAATTCTTCCAATTTAAAAATAAAAAAAGTTCTATTATAATAGCTTGAATTACCAATTTTGTATCACTTCCTCGAACAATAAACCTGAAATTAAGTTAAAATTTTCTTTACAAATAACTCGAAGAAGGTACTTGCAATGACGTCGATAAAAAGAGCACACAAATGTGGGTAGGTTAAGTCAGTTGCACTGCACTGAACATGAGCAGATGAAAAAAAAAATGTGTCTATGGATATTTACACACGCATACCTATAGATGTATGAGAACATTAAAAACACAAATTTGTTTTTTTTTTTACCGCAAACTATATTTTTCGGTTGCAAAAAAACGTTTCTAGGTATGAATAAAAGAAAGAAAAGAAGAAAATAGACAAAAATTTCGTTCTGTTTTCAACTTAAAAATTGAAATAGTTTTGTTTGTTTTCACGTGCGGCTTGGCCTTTACTACGTAATATTTTACTTAAGTTTTTTTTCTAAAATGTTAATTTCGGTAAGGAAGTGTTTTTTGATTTTTTTATTAAATACGAGTACATAACAAGCTTAAATTCGTTGTTTTTCTTTTATCGCATAGAAATATAAAATGGGTAAAAGAAAGGCTAACATCGGAAGAAAATCCATAAGCACAAAAAGAATGTGTTGGTTACAATTTGCGAAGCAACGCGAGCACGGGTCGGCTAGTTGATTATATGTACAATTCTAAAAGATTAAATGCAACAAAAATTTGTCCAAAATTAACATCGGCACATATTGACACAAGTTCTAAGTAGATCTGTAGCTTGTGGAATTGAAGCTTTATTAGGTCTAAATAAATTTCCCATAAATATACCGTATTTTGCAAAACCAACAGCAAATTTTATAAACAAAATAAACCTGATTTTCGACCTCTTAAATGGAAACCAGCTATTAAAAAAAATGATCAAAATCTAATATTCATAAGAGAAACGAAAACATTAAATTTAACCAAGATCCCTTAGAAAATTTATAAAGGTGCCCGAAATCGACGATCTTGCTACCAAATACTATGCAGGCTATTGTCGTTTTAAATCGATGAAAAAAATTAATAGTATCTGTGAAAACTGTATTCAACAAATGTCAAAAGATAGGCTTCAATTTGATTGAACGGAAACATTAATTAAATTGAGCGAATACGAAACCTCAAAAGAAAATACGGTTTTTTCCAAGTCTGTAGTCTTCACGTAAAAATATTTACAACTTCAAAAAAATACCTTTTATATCGAGATTAAAAGAAAACATTGTGAGAGAACGTATAAACGCACAAACAGACAATATCCAAAACTAAGCCTCATACGCGCACGTACATGTAGTGCATCAGAGTTACCATAGGAATCCATACAAATTATTTTTAAAATGTCTCGCAACTAACTTATCTTTTCTTCCTTTCTTAAATGTATTTTCAACATATGTATATTGTTTTATTTGACATAGTAAAATATAACATGGAAAAATTAATAACTATGGTTTTTATATTCAATAATAAATAGCATAAATAGCATAAAATACTTACATCGTTTTAACAAAAATAACTGAAATATGGTAACATCGGAACCAAAAGATCATCGAAACCAAAACAACAGTTTCTGTTCTTCTTTGTCTCTATGGATATTGAATTGAGAGAAAAAACAATCTTCAAAGTTTTTTTATAGTTAGACACATAGCTTTGAACAGGCATACTGGCAAGCCAATATGTGAAATCAAAAACAGCTTTTTGTGCTTGACGATTAACCGACAAAAAGCTGTTTGTCGTTTGATAGCCAAGGAGCAGTGGAAAAAATATTGGATATTTTCTTCTATGGGGATGAGACATCTGTATAGGTTCTTATCTGTGGTAAAAGGAACGAGTTTAGTAAAACACGTTACATTTTCTATGTTTTAAATATTATACCAAAAATGAAAAAAAGAAATGCACATATTTTGAGTACCCTTTTAAGTAGGCCCTTTTTATTTCAGGTTTCAGAGCAGTCATTAAGTGGGATATAAGCCGTTTCTGGACTATCCATTCCTTAACCCGTATAAGTGCTTGGTTTCAGTTTCGCTTCTGTTAACATGGAGTGAGGCATTATGTAAAAGAACGAATTCTTGCGAAATTTTCTTTTTTCAGAAAACCACTGCGAACCACACTAATTTTAACTGGTTAGCAATACCTTCAAGAGTAGATGACAACCCAAAAAGTAGTCGTCCAAGCTTGGATTTACTTACGAAAGCAGTATATCCCTTCAGAAGATATAGATAATTTCCAAAGAGTATACAGTCATCAGATTCATGTCCATGTTCATTAAGGGGAATCTACACATAAACATCTATCAACGCTTTACAGATCATTTACTGTGGCATGAAACAATTATTTTTTTTTTTGTCTCAAATGAAAAGATTTTTTACCTATAAAACGTAATGGTTTGATTGCGAAGCTGCATTAAATAGCATTTTTGAAAACGGGTGACAAGGTGGTTGAAGGTTTAATAAAAAGTTTAACTTAAGAATGAAGATCACTACAGCAAAAAATTGCATTAGGGTCAATATATCAGAGAGCGATCCCAAGACTTCTCACAGGAATTTTTAAAATTGTTAAGATAGAGTTAAGCAAAGAAATGTAAAAAAATATTAATCAACGCCCTGTGTCATTATAGGAAACTGGCCACAACGGGCTAGAATCAAAGCTGAGGACGATCATAATATGCCTCATTAAATGAAATAATAATAAATGAATGTTTTGTGTTTTATATATTTTTATTACTTAATGCCTCTAATATATTAATAATAATAAATGTAAAAAATATCAATTTTTATAGGTAAACAATAAAAGAAAGGAACATTTACTGTAGTAAGTCTTTTTTTGTTGTTGTCTAAACAGAACTAAAGCAACTTTTTTATGTGATATGTTTACTTTAATTGTTTTGAATATATTCGAGAAATTAATTAATTAAAATAATTCAAAGAAAAAAATTAAACATAAGAAATTATACATTGAAAATAAAAAAAAAAACTTTTTATATCTACAATAATTTCGACGTCCAATTTGATATCTGTTTTCTTTTTTGGAGTTAGGAGAATCTTAATTCGAAAAGTTTAGAAACATAAGTAATGTTTTGTTTTGAACGATCGACAAGTTTCAATTATATATTTTTATAAGGAAGAATTATGAAAAATATTCGTTGACAAGTTTCATAAAAAGTAGATATTAAATTCGACTCCCGAAATATAAAAATAAGAATTAAAATATAAATAAAAATAGCATTAATAGCATTAACAATAACACTTATATTTACCTTTCTCAACAATTTTCCAAACACAAAGACCATAACAAAAAACTGCACATAGATAACCTGTTTAAAGCAGAAGAATTTTGTTTTAATAAATATTTGCTTTTAAGAATATTACATATATTTCGATATTCGAAGGAATTTGAGTAAGAATTAAAATGGATCATAAAATAGTATCATTTTATGTAATATGACAAGCTAACTGCACTTGATAACAAAAAAAAAGGGAACAGCTTGTACATTGGTACATCGTTCATTGGTTGATCTGAGCCATGTTTTGAAGTCTATTTTATTGACAAGAGCTTTTAAAAAAACATGTTTGTTCGACGACCAAACCATAACGAACGGTATTACTGAAATTATTGTGTTATCTAAAGTTTTTTTCACGGGTACTGCCTATTGCGAGGAAGTGACAAATCCTCCAAGAGCAATTCTTATCTTTCTCAAATTAGCCTATCGTATTGGACTTAAAACTGTAGGTCCCCTCTATGTCTGACAACATTACTCGCATACAGGATCGGTTGAGAGTTGTATGTCACTAGGCCCTAGTTCTCAACGTACTGTTACGCCACCTAATTTTTATTTTATTTTAACACGACAATATTAATTGTAAGAAAGAGGCTTCGATTGGATTTGTTAAGGAAATTTTACCAAAAATAGTTAGACAAAATAAATTTAAAGTCAATATCAGTTGATACACCACGAACTAACTGTGGTTAGCTGTGGTGATTTAGTGTTTGTTTGGTGATCATATTGATTTTTTTGTGGAAGTTATTCATAATCATAATAATTAAGACAGTTTTAATTATGTGCTTTTTGTAGAGAACAAAAATAATCTATTTTATTGAAGATTATATCAATTTTTTGGTGATTTCGTTTCCAATATTTTGCCATTCTTCTTCAAACGCCTGTTTGAGTTCAGATGAATTGGCAATCACTACTATTCACCATGGGAATATTTAAAGCCCAAATACCATTGTAAAATAAATTCACTGTCCCAGTTTTAAGTTAAAATATTATTCGTTACAAAAAAAGTGTCAACGCATGGTTTTCCCATGGGAATATTCTTATATCCAAAGGAAATAGGAAAATGATTGCACTGATATATAGTTTTAAGTTACAATATAAGTCATTGCCGTTTGGCTCACATTAGATGTGAATTCAAAAGCTATGGTCGAAAGAAAGCATGCCCGATGAATGGAACCTCAGTATTGTTTGCCCCATTCTGAAAAAAGGGTACCCTATAAACTGCACCAACTATAGAGGCATCAGTCTTCTCTGCCGTAGTATGTGAACGTTTAAAGCCCATCGTCAACAACCTGATAACAGTGTGATTTTAGACTAGAAAATTCTACAGTCGATCAAATATTCACATTAAGGCAGATCCTGGAAAAAAACCAAGCACATCAAATCGACACCCACCACCTCTTCATCGATTTTAAGGTAGCATATGACAGCATCTACAGGGACGAGCTGTACAGAGCCATGTCTAGTTTTGGTATCCCTGCCAAACTCGTCCGTTTCTGCAGGATGACCATAGAGAATTCGCGATGTTAAATAAAGATGGAAACAACTTAACAGAACCTTTCGATGTCAAAAAAGGCTTAAGACAACGTGATGCGCTGTAATGCGATTTCTTCTTCGTCGTACTTGAAAGAATGAGCTCCCACGTCAACACTACAGGCACTATCTTTCAAAAGTCTGTCCCATTACTAACATACATATGGTATACAATGTTGCATAGATAGTATTATCTATTCTTCATTATCAAGCAAGATGATTGTATGCTTTGGTCTCCTTACAGAAAGATAAGGAAGGATATAAGTACGACTGTATGATGAGTGGATCGGCAGTCTTATAGTAACTACATATATATTAGCCTTAAGCTCCTTTTATTAGTTGTATCATGCGTTGTCACCCTGTGTGCTTGGCTGTCAATTGAGTTGACAGCTATATTTCTCGAAGAGTTTGACATATTATACACATTGTTTTGATTTAAAAGTTCATTCATTAATAATTTAAAAGAAGAAATGTCTCCAAAAATTGTTTTCAGAACATCAAGACCATCATTTTCACCACATTTCAGCCCCAACTTGGAGTCCCAGGTAAAAACTTTGTCCTCGATTATCATTCTGTCGTCGCGAACAGCAATTTTTCCTTTCCGTGGAACCTTTTCAAGGAGCATCTTTCTTATGGCTGAATCACATACACGCTTCAGCTTCGGCTTCGTCTGCGTTACGTTGGGCATGCTTCAAGGTTGCTTTGAATGACATTTCTATTATTTCATCCCTCCAGAGAGCAAATATTTTGTTTGTTTACATTTGTTTACATCTGTTGAGCTGTCAGACGAAGCAAATGTTCAGAAAATTGAACTAGAGCTTCCGTTTAGAGTCACATTACGTTACATTACGTTCTTTTCTTACGATTGCCAAACGAAACGTGAGGTCGAAGCTCCATTGTGATAGCATGCATTGAATTCCTATGGCTGAACTCGTAAACGTCAGGCGAAGCCGAAGCTGAAGCGTGTATGTGATTCAGCCATTATGCGTAGGAGCTTCGCTGGACGAATTGTATTTTAGTAGAAAGGAAAATGGGTTTGTGGGGGTAAAATGGGAAATTATATGGGATATTATATCGGGTGTTAAATTATTCAAAGGAAGTTGAACTAAGCGCCATCTAATATTTCGTGGGCGAATCTCACCTAAACATTGCCGGCCGCCCTGCAGGATTCCTGCAAAACAACTACATATGTGAGATAGTACATATTTAAAAATTATTTATTAAGGGTTGGAGAACCTTTGAAAAGAGGGGTTCTACTCACTCTTGGCGGGAAATGTTAGTATGGGAAATACAATTTTTGAATAATATGATTTAAGTTAAGTGTATAAATTCAATTTCAATTGAATTCAATTTTTGAATAATATGATTTAAGTTAAGTGTATAAATTCAATTTCAAATACGTACAATTTCTGAAGATAAGCGCATTGGTAAATAAATTTGTACACATAATAAATATAAAATAAAAAATTAAAAATAAAGATAAAGATAATTCAAAGTGTATTTTCTTCTTCATCGCGTAGTAGGATACAAAGCTTAACGATAGGACGTTTCAATATGCCCTTTTGAGTTTTAACATCTGCTACCCGAACTCTTCCGTCCGAACCTGTATAAAGTTTCACTATGCGCCCTAAAAGCCATTCATTGCATGAAACATTTTCTTCTCGGATGACGACGAGATCGTTAAGGGCTATATCGCGTTTTGAATATTTCCATTTATATCTTTTTTGGAGTTCTTTAAGATACTCTTCTTTCCATCTCAAACAGAAGTTATGATGAAGAATTTTGACTTTTTTCCATCTATTGCTTAGGCTCAAGGAAGTGGATGTCATATCCGGTTCCGGTGGAGCCAAAAGGGGTGCTCCTCGTAGGATGTGACCAGGAGTCAAGGGTAGTATATCTATGATATTATCAGTTAAGGGTATGAGGGGACGAGAATTCAAACAGGATTCGATTCTTGCCAGGAAAGTAGTAAACTCTTCAAAAGTGAACTTATTTTGACCAGCAACTTTAGGGAAGTGGGCTTTAAAACTTTTAACGCCCGCTTCCCACAAGCCGCCCATGTGTGGGGCACCAGGAGGTATACATTTCCAATTAACTCCTTGGGGTTGATATAATATATCAGATACATCTCGAGCAAATGAGTCTATGAAGAGTATGAAATCGTTCGCTAAAACCTTGCTGGCGCTTACGAAATTAATTCCGTTGTCGGAAAATATCGTGTTTGGAAGACCACGGCGAGCTACAAAACGAGAAAAGGCAGCTAAAAAGGCAGAGGTAGAGAGATCACTTGTGGGTTCTAGGTGTATTGCTATAGTAGCAAAACAAACAAATAGACACACGTAACCCTTTGTAATGCGACAGTTACGTGCAGAAAAGCTTTTGATAGAGAATGGGCCAGCAAAATCGATGCCGGTATTAGCAAAGGGTAGTGAGAGTTCTGTTCTTTCCCTAGGAAGTGCAGCCATTATTTGAGTGGTTTTGTTTATAAATAGTGCAAATGGTACATTTACTAATGCAATATTTGTTTAGGTTTTTGAGTTTTGGAATCCATATTTCAGATCGAACCAATCGAATAACGAGTTGGTTTCCTCCGTGTAGAGTGACTTTATGAACAAATTCCACATACAGTTTTGTATAGAGTAATAGGGTAATGTAATGGGGTACTTTTCGCTATATGAGAGTGTAGAGGAAGCGAGTCTTCCGCCTACTCGCATTATCTTTTCTGAGTCTAAATAGGGGTTTAAATTCAAAAGACTACTTTTCTTCGAAATGGGTTGATTTCTACATAAGGCTGA
Source organism: Eupeodes luniger (assembly GCA_951509635.1). Taxonomy (NCBI): domain Eukaryota; kingdom Metazoa; phylum Arthropoda; class Insecta; order Diptera; family Syrphidae; genus Eupeodes; species Eupeodes luniger. Next base: position 181,491,463 of record OX608073.1, on the reverse strand, counting down.
GTATTCATTTGGGAAATAAAGGTTTTGGGTTAAACGAATTAAAAGGGTTTTGGTATAAGAGAGTTCTTGTTGGGTAAGAGAAAAATTAATATCCTCAGAGGGTTTCGGTTTTCGGGGTCTAGAATTTCGGGTAAATCTAAAAACATAGCACATGACGCGTAACATTCTTGTCCATGAAGAAAATCTTCTTAGAACTGATTAAATATCGGGAAAAAGTATATTAAGAAAAGTCTGAATAGGGCGAGCTTCTAGATCTTGTTCTATTGGAGAATTGGGGATCGAATTAGGCCATGAGGTTTGTGGTCCCGATAACCAGTAGGGTCCACGCCACCATAGTTGCTTGTCAAGGAGTTCTAACGGGGTCAAGCCTCTAGTTGCAAGATCTGCTGGGTTATCTGCAGAACGAACATGATGCCAGTCGATAAGTCCAACATTTTGATTTATTTGAGAAACTCTGTTTTTTACAAAGGTTTTCCACATATGTGGGGGTTTCTTAAGCCAAGCCAGAACAATAGAGCTGTCAGTCCAACGTTTTTTCAATCGCGTAATTGAGTTGAGGAATAATTTTCTTAATGAGTTTTGAGAGAAGTAGGGATCCACAAAGCTCCAATCTTGGGAGTGATATCTGCTTAACTGGGGCGACCTTAGTTTTAGCACAAAGAAGGTGACAGGGAAATTTGTTATCTCTATGGTTAACTCGGATGTATAATGCAGCGCAATATGCGCGCTCAGAAGAATCACTAAATCCGTGTAGCTGAATTGAAACTAAAGGGTTATATTCAATCCATCTAGGAATTCGAACATTTCGGATTTCGGGAATGGTTGCTACGAAATTCTTCCAAGCTTGACAACTTAGAGGCTCTAGGGGTGAGTCCCAAGACGTGCCATCTTGCCATATCCGTTGCATTAAAATCTTAGCCGTTATGGTAGTCGGGGCTAGCCAACCGGCTGGGTCGAACAATTTTGCAATTGCCGAAAAAACTTTTCTTTTAGTGATTGGGGAAAATTCGATTTCTTCGAAGTGCGAAATTAGGGAAAATTCAAATGCATCATTAGCAGCGTTCCACTGGATTCCTAACATTTTTGCGCAGGACTTTTTTTCTAGTTTTAGAAACTCTAGAGTTAAGAGATGTTCAGAGAGAAATGAATCTAAAAGTTCGGAACAATTAGAAGTCCATTTTCTGAGAGTGAAACCAGATGAGTTTAAGGCTCCCACTAACTCTTGTTGGCAAAGCTTAGCTGTTCCAATATCGTGGGCACCAGAGAGGGCATCGTCAACATAAAATTCATTTCGAATGATGTTTGATGCTAATGGAAATTGAGTTTGAACATCATCAGCTAGCTGTTTTAGGGTTCAGATTGCTAGATAAGGTGCACAATTAATACCAAATGTGACGGTTTGTAGTTCAAAATCGCTAACGGGTTCATTTCTTGAGTTTCGAAACAAAATTCTTTGGAACGGGGTGTGTTCAGGATGAACAAAAATCTGGCGGTACATTTTTGTGATGTCGGCATTAAAAACGTATCTATAGAAACGCCAATTAAGAATTATTAATGAAATGAGATCTGACTGTAAGCTAGGACCAGTAAAAAGGATGTCGTTTAAACTTTTACCATTTGAAGTTGGACTGGATGCATTAAATATTATTCGGGTCTTGGTAGTAGTACTCTCAGGTTTTATCACAGCGTGATGAGGTAAATAATAAGAATTTATGTCGGTATACTTTTGAATTTCGAGCGGAGAAACTTTTTTCATGTGAAATATTCTTCGAGAACATTGTTGTATTCAGTGTGGAAGCTTGGGTTTTTAGCTAATGCATTTTCTGTACGAAGATACTGTTTCAAGGTTTGTTCTCTCGGTACCCCGAGAACTGGAACTTCATCTTTAAAAGGAAGCTTACAAATATAGCGACCATCAGCATTGCGAGTTGTCGTTTCGACAAAAAACTTTTCACAAATTTCATCTTCAGGAGAAGGTATATTTTCTAAAATTTCTTCCATTTCTAAAAATTTTGAAATCTCTTGATTAAGAGAAATTTCACTGAAGTATGTTAAGAACGTCGAAAAACATTGCATGGGTCGTTGAGAGAGAGGTCCTGATAAGACCCATCCAAAGATGGTATTTTGAGCTACCAAAGAACCGAAGATGTTATGTTCTAAACCATTTCGCATTATATCGGCACCAAGTACGAGATTAACCTTTGAGCTTGATTGGAAATCAGGGTCTGCTAAAGGAAAATCAATGGGTTGTGAAATCTCAAATTGTTCTATACAACAAGATGGCAAACCTCCCGTGAGCCGTTTTAGGACAATGGCGTCTACACTGAGGGGGTTAAATCTGGGATTTGATTAGATCTAATCATAAGAGAACAAAGTTTTGAAGCGTTGGCAGTAATAACAGCATTTATTCCAGAAATATGAGCTTGGATAGACTGGGCAGGGAGCTGGAGTCGAGTTTGTGCTTTTTCAGAGATAAAGGTCACTTCAGACCCCGGGTCAAGAAGTGCTCGAAGAGTAAATGTTATACCATGGTGTTCAACAATAACTAAAGCGGTAGCTTATATAACGCGGTTTCGGTTGCTACTATAATATGAATGTAAATATGATGAGTCTTGAGTTTGTGGTTGAGTGGACTGTATAAACGAGGAACTATGAGCTGAATTGGGATCTGAATTTGAACTATAAGTTGTAAAGTGTGATTGATTTACAGATAAAGGGTGAAGTAGAGAGTGGTGACTGTCTTTACATTGTATGCATGTGTTGTGTTTTCTAAATGAGAAGTTGCAAGGCAATTCGAGCAATAATTATGGGATTTGACGGTTTTAATTCTATCATCTGTTGTCATTTGTAAAAACTTATTCCAAAACCGTAGGGGATGACTTTGATCGCAAAGCTTACATGTGTAATTGATTTGTTTACTATGATACAACTGTTGAATTCTTTCGCGAGGGGGTTAAGGTGAATGAGTTTTAGTAAAAGTTGTTTTTGATTTGGGTCTTAGGCGAATATCAGAAACTGTTTCTAAAACTTGAAACCGATTGGTTAAAAAAGTGTCCAACTCAGACCATGTAAGGATCTTCCGCGGGTTTTCGATAGACTGTTCCCACAATGAAAGTGTTACGTCAGGTAAACGACTAGAGCAAAGATAAACGAGAATAGAATCCCAATTGGATGTATCTATTTTAATAACTTTAAGAGCGGATAAACAATCATTAATATCTCTTTGAATGGTCTTAATTCCTTCACTTGATTCTTGGGCAATGTATGGCATGTTAAAAAACGTTTTAAGTTGAGTATTCACTAGAATACGCATGTTTTCGAAACGATCCGTAAGGGCTTCCCAAGCAAGATCAAAACTTTCAGCGGTGAGTGGGAATTTGCAAACGATGTTGCTTGCTTCACCTCGCGATATAGTTTGATATAGTTTTTGCACAGCACATAATTTAGGGTGGTTTGCGTACACTGCAAACTTTCTCTTTTAGGTAACCCCAATAAAAAAAATCTAGTGGATTCAAGTCCGGTGACCTAGGGGGCCATGTTATTGTTCCACCATGACCGATCCATCGCTCGGAGAAAGTTCTGTCCAAAAAACTTCAGACATTTCTTCTATAATGGCCTGGACATCCAACTTGCTGAAACCACACGGTCTGGAGCAGGGCGAGAGCAATATCATCTAATAACACAAAGATTCTGTTTTCCAAAAATTCTAAATAATTTTCACTCTTTATTGTGTCGGGCAATTCAAAGGGTCCTATGATTTGCCCATTTAAAATTCCACACCACAAATTAATTTTAAATTGGTATTGAGATCTTCCTTCTCGTATTAAATGTGAATTTTGTCAACGAAATCAGGATCTTTTCGGCTTTTATCGATCATAATTTGGCAGAACTCACCTTTTTTAGGGCAATCCCTTGGTAATTATGCCTGGACACGCTGCAGGTGAAAAGGGTGCAGGTTGTTCTGCTTCAGAATCCTCTGAACAGTAGATTTGGGTATCCCAGTTGTTCTCTCAATGGCTCTAGTAGAAGTACTTGGATTATTTTCAATTTCCCTCAACACAACTTCGTCATTGAGATGGTGTTGGGGCCTTCCAATCCTTCCACTGCCAGGGACTATGCCTTCCATATAAGCATAATGAACTCTTATAAATACCCGATGGTCAGGACTTGAAGCATTTGGATATCTTTGTGAATACTTCCTTGCTGCTGCTCTTGCATTTCCGACACATTCGCCATAAATAAAATGCATCATAGCATATTCACGTGACGTGTTAGACATTTTTAGTTATTTATGAAATAAAGTACCACACTATTATAGCTTAACAACCTCATTGGTTTAAAAACGGCGATAATACAAACAGCCATATTATTTCCGATTAAATTACAAAAGCGTAAGTACAAGTTCTAGACGTAGTAGTAGTCGTTAAGAAGCGCTGCTTGATAAGGAAAAAGATCGATATTGCTACTTGTACTAAACTAAACAAAAAATTAGTTTGGGTGTACTCACATGATGAGCCTAATTCAATGAATTGGAAACAAGATGTATCTGGTGATGTAATAAAAAATTCTAACAGAAACACATTTTTTCTTTTTATATTTGTTTTTTAAATCGTGACTTATTAAATTGAAATGCTTATAACTTTTGAACCAAAGCTAGCTTTGTGATGTTTTATACTTTTTTGAAAAGCTAAGAAGTTTTTAAAAACGATAACCAGTATTGTGTAATATGTTTTTTTTTAATAAAACTGTTTTAAAGTTCGATGTAAAAAATTAAGTTTGATAAGAATATGATTTTAACTATTAATATTTTGTAAAATAGTGCCGAAAATTTAAATTTCTTAAATGCAAAAATATTGAATGTTTATTCAGAATTGTAAAATATTAACATATAGTAAAAACAAAAATCATTTGTGGACAGGGTGATTGAAAAACCGACTAAAAATAGGTGTTTTTGAAAATTTCATTAAAACAACCGTTACTCGAAAACCGTTGGGATGCGGTATAGACAAGTTACCAAATTCTGGTAGGTCATGACTTGACTCATATACAGTTTGGACCATTACTTATGGGACACCCTGTATATTCCCATAGGAAGTTGTAATCGGTAAAATTTGTCGAATTGAAAATTTTGACATTTCTCATTTTTCTTATCATTACTAAAAGTTGGTAAAAATTGATTTTCGACTTAAATATCTTTTTTAAAATAAAAGACATTGGCTTTACACTATTGTCATCTTATAAAATATATAGTTTTCAACATTCAGTCAAATTTTGGGAAAGGTCGAAGAGACAGTTTTTTTCCAAACATAAAAACATGGGTTTCAAACTGATTTCATCTTATAGAAAATATTGTTTTCGACATCCAGTCAAATTTTTATAAAAACTCAATTGTCAGTTTTTTTTTTATAAAAATTAAAACATACAAAAGTACGCAAAATTGGAAAAAAATGAAATTTGATTCTCGATATGTATCTCGTGAATAAATAAAGTATTGACTTCAATTCTGTATCGGTAATTTTAAGTTAATCTTTTGGAAAAATTAAACTGACATCTTTTTGAAAAAAAAAACAGTAAAAAACTGATAAGAAATGGTGACTTTAGTAGAAGGATAACGTAGAAAGATATTGACTTCAAATTATTTACTTACTTACTTAAGGTGGCGCTACAGTCCTGTGTGAACTAGGGCCTCACCCAACAAACTTCTCCATCTAGCTCGGTCCCTAGCTAGATGTCTCCAGTTTCGCGCTCCGAGTTGGGTGAGGTCACCTTCCACTTGTGCGCGCCACCTGATTCGCGGTCTTCCTCTACTGCGCTGTCCTGTAGGTGTGGATTCGAAGACTTTCCGGGCCGGAGCATTGGTTTCCATGCGCTCTACGTGACCCAGCCATCTTAGTCGTTGGACTTTTACCCTTCTGGCTAAGTCTACGTCGCTGTACAGCCCGTACAGTTCGTTGTTCCATCTTCTCCTCCACTCCCCTTCGATGCATACGGGACCGTAGATCACCCGAAGAATCTTTCTCTCGAAACGACCCAAGGTGCTTTCATCCGCTTTTGTCATGGTCCATGCTTCTGCACCGTATAGCAGGACGGGGATGATTAGGGTCTTATATAGCGACACTTTGGTCTTTCGAGAGAGGATTTTACCACTCAATTGCTTTCTTAACCCAAAGAAACAGCGGTTAGCAAGAGTTATTCTTCGTTTGATCTCAGCGCTGGTGTTGTTGTCTGCGTTTACAGCGGAGCCTAGGTAGACGAAGTCCTTGACTACCTCAAAGTTACGTCTGTCGATGGTGACGTTTTGACCAAGACGTCGGTGTTGTAGGTCCTTTCTTGATGACAGCATGTACTTTGTTTTGCCCTCATTAACCGTTAAACCCATTTTTGCCGCCTCTGCCTCAATACTCACAAAAGCCCCATTGACATCACGCTGAGTTCTTCCGATTATGTCAATGTCATCAGCATATGCAAGTAATTGGACAGACTTTTGAAAGATAGTGCCTCTAGTGTTGACGTGTGAGCTTTGCACTATTCTTTCAAGTACGATGTTAAAAAAATCACATGACAGCGCATCACCTTGTCTAAAACCTTTTTTGACATCGAAAGGTTCTGTTAAGTTGTTTCCAACCTTTATGGAGCAGCGTGAATTCTCCATGGTCATCCTGCACAAACGGACGAGTTTGGCAGGGATGCCAAAACTAGACATGGCTCTATACAGTTCGTCCCTGTAGATACTGTCATATGCGGCCTTGAAATCGATGAAAAGATGGTGGGTGTCGATTTGGTGTTCTTGGGTTTTTTCCAGGATCTGCCGTAATGTGAATATTTGATCGACTGTGGACTTTCCTGGTCTAAAACCACACTGATAAGGACCTATCAGGTTGTTGACGATGGGCTTTAGACGTTCACATATAACGGCAGAGAAGATCTTGTAGGCGATGTTAAGTAGACTGATTCCTCTATAATTGGTGCAGTTTAAAGGGTCTCCTTTTTTCAGGATTGGGCAAACAATACTGAGGTTCCATTCATCGGGCATGCTTTCTTCCGACCATATCTTACAGATAAGTTGGTGCATGCTCCTAACCAACTCATCTCCAGCTGCTTTAAAGAGCTCGGCATTCAGGCCATCCGCTCCAGCGGCTTTGTTAGACTTCAGCTTAGATATAGCAATCTTTACTTCGTCTAAGTCGGGAGGACGGGATTGTTGGCTTTCATCGTCTATATTGAATGGATCATCCTGCCTGACAGCGGAATTCGGTTCGTCGTCGCCGTTATACAGTCTGCAGAAGTGGTCCTTCCATATCCTCAGCATTGACTGCGGTTCCACTATGATGTTTCCACTTTCGTCTTTGCAGCCTTCGGTTCTAGGTTTATGTACTTGTGAATTTCGTTTCACCTGTTCATAAAACTTTCGAACTTCATTCCTGTTTTTAAGCAATTTATTTATCTCACACAAAATATTGTTCTGAATATTTTGTTAGAGTGTTAAGCAAGACAAATCGACAGACAGGATGGAAAGTTATCAGTGTGGGTCACATTTTAAATATGGTTATAACACCACACTTAAATACATTTTGAGATGCATGCGCATTGAAACTGTGTGCTTTAAAAAAATTTCTTAAATTTCTTAAACTATACCACATTATAGAAGTGCTATACCTACATTTACTCCTACGATATGTTTGTTTCCTGGAAGCGTTTTTTTTTTTAATTTCCTTCATTCCCTAACAAGCAACAAAAAATTATTATACACAAAGTGCCTGTCTACACGCGTTGTGCCCACAACGTTGTGTCTACCTCTACATGTGTTGTGACTACTCATGACCCCTTTTCCATTTTGTGTTGTGGAACGACAAACTTGAAACATTTGTGTTTGAAATTTTGAGCCGGTGATACTGCCGACCGACATACATGTATGTATATACTATCACCACAGATAATAATTTTATACAGATGTCTCACCCTTATGGCAAGATTTCAAGATTTTTTTTATTGAACTTTTATATATACAATTGGATAGTCTTAAGATTAAATAGATACATTGTCTTAGATTTAAATAGATTGTTGGCACATAGGGGGCCTAACTTTATATAATGGCTTAAGATTAAATTTAAATAATGTGGTGTTCTAAAAATAAAAGTCGGTTGATTTGGTTATCCTCGGGGTGTTCCTTCCCGGTTGTCATATGTTGAATTTGTTGATTAGTTAGGGGGTTCTTGACTTGTTTAGCCACGTCGGTGGGCTGACACGGGGTCAGCGTAGAATGCAACGGCATCTTCGTTGTTGACTTCAATTATGTTTTCATCCATAATGTCCATGACGCTGAGGTACCTGGGCTCTGGCAGTCGCTGTTGGGTTGTCATCCTTCTTATTAGTTGGTTCGGGTGGCTAGATGAGTTACCTACTAACTTTTTAGCCAAGAGTAGTAGGTAGTTGTCCAATGTATTTATTCTTGCTTCAGAATAAATTCTGTCGTTTTTGAAATATTTTTGACGCTCCCTGTCAAAGACAAGCCCAGTGCAGATTCTTAGGATTTTTCTTTCAAAGGCTTTTAGCTGCTTCATGGCCGTTTTGGAGATGGTGTACCAAACGGGAAAGCTGTACCCAATGACTGGTCTCAGCAATTGTTTGTACATCAGGATCTTGGTCTGTTGACTTAGTTCATTGTTCTTCTTCATCTATGGATGTACACGATGAAAGGCCCAGCTGACTTTCCTAAGAACTTTCTGGGAATGTGGGTTAAACTTTAACAGCTCGTGGAAATAAATTCCCAGGTACTGGACGGTCCTCTTGGCTGAAAGTGATGATCCATCTGGGAGTTTCAACTTCAAGTTTCTGCATATTGTCGCTTTTTGAGATCCTCTACGGACGACAGTTGACGGCCTTCTGAAGCAGATGAGTTCCGACTTTGCTGCGTTGATTTTAAACCCCATTTCTGGTAAAACTCAAAGAGACGGTGGATGTGTGCTTCTACTTTCTTCACGGCTATATGTGGTGACATTGAGGAGCAGTAGGTCAAGGAATCATCCGCGTATAGAAGGTTCTCGCAGTTGACGGGATTAGGTTGGTCAGATTTCAGGATACTGTATAGAAACAGGCCTAGCTTTGATCCTTGGGCAACTCCAGCCCTGATGTTCTTCATTGACGATGAGCATTTCTCCAATTGTACATACAATTTTCTGGAAGAGAGAAAAGAAAAAATTATTCTTATTAGTGCGATTGGAAAGCCCAGCATGTGAAGTTTATGGATAAGGCCTTCAATCCATACGCTATCAAATGCTTTCTCAACATCCAGAAGGCATGCAACGGTGACACGATGGCTATTAAGAGCTGTGGTGATGTCGTGTTGGAACTTCATCAAAGGATGAAGCGTCGAGTGTTTTTCCCGAAAACCAAACTGCATGTCAGGAATTATACTGTTTTCACAGCAGAATTTTTTCAGTTTCCTTAATATAAGTTCCTCCAGGAGTTTGCTGATGTTGCACAGGAGAGATACGGGTCTGTAGTTGGAAATGTAGTTCCGATCTCCTTTCTTGGGAATTGCCACAGTCTTCGCAGTTTTCCATTTTTGGGGAAAGTAGTCGTTGTTGAGGCAGTTGTTGAAGACGATTGTCAGGAATACAAACACTGCTTGCGGTAGCCTCTTCAGGATGAAGTTAGAAACCCCATCCGGCCCTGTTGACTTCTTTGGTTTGCAGTGGTCTATTATTTCACAAATTTCCTCAGTAGTGCTCAAGTATGGGTTGTCCAATGGGTTATTTGCCAAGTTGGTTTCATTGAATACACTTCTCTCTGAAGTGGGAGTCAGAGTTTGTTGGATGGAATTTTCCACTTCGTCAATGAAAAGTGGGCTAGACGGAGGGTTGGGGGTAAAGTTGCCTTCGAAGTGGTTGGCAAGGGCTTCCACTTTGTCAACCAACGATGTAATTTCAGTGGTGTTGTCCATCATGACTTCAGGTAGTGGTTTATTTCTTCCTATAAAGCGGTTGATTTCTTTGAAGGCGTCTGGTTCGGGTTTTATTTCTCGCAATCTCTTCTTGAGAGATTTGTCATTGTGGTGCCGAATAGAGTTCCGGAACATGATGTTAACGCATTCGAGTTCGCTTTTCACTGTCTGGTATTCCCGATTCACTCTGTTGAGTTCTCTCTGGTGAATCCTCTGTAGCCTTTTCCTTAACCTTTGTCGGTGCGAATACAACTTTTGTACATATTCCGGGAGATGTTGGTACCTATCTTTGGATGTCATGGGAACCTTTTGAACGTCAAGAGCGTTGCCGATTGTCGCTTCCAGAATTTCAACGGCACCATCGATTTCATTATTCTGGAGGTTTCTGTTGGTAGGAGGAAGTACCAAGTGTTGCTCGATATGCCTCTGCATTCTCTCGACGTTGAGTTTTCTATAATTTATGTAGTCTGCTTGGGGTCTCGCTGTTAGGATGGCTGGCTGGTTGAGTTTTATCGAAAGCAGAACTGCTTCGTGGTCAGAGTCGCTGGGCACCGTTGAACAGGTGAAGTTGCTGATTTCTGGAAGAATATAAATAAAATTTGAAGTTGATAGGAAGAAATCTAATGTTGATGGAGTTCTTGGAAAGGTTGGCTTTGGTTGCGACACTACAACCAAAGAATGTTCATCGCTGTGAAGATCCAACCAATCGACGACGATGGCTTTGCCTTCAGCACTGATAGCGGTATCCTGCCACATGTGGTGTCTAGCATTGAAGTCACCACCAATTAGACCGTAAGTTGTTTGTTTTAAGACACTGTTGAGTATGTTGAGGTCCCCAAGGATGTTTACTTTATTGGAACCGCATTTGAAGTAAACGCCGATTACTGTCAACTTTTCTCCTTGTCCTAGATCTATATGTACTGCTGTAGCTTCGCTTGTTTGAAGGCCTGGGATGATAATTTCGCTGGTGCTGAATGAGATTTTTTCCCTCAAGTAGATGGCTGTGCCTCTTCCATGTTGACCTTTGTCCTGTCGGAAGGTCTTATATCCGACGATGTTAATATTGTTCCTGCGGGTAACATTAGTTTCACTGATGAGAGCTATGTCTGGTTTGTTGTTTTTCATAAACAAGTTGAACGATGTCCTTCTTTCCAAGCTGTACAATGAATTCACATTGTACGTCAGTATGCGTAGCTTCTTTAATTGCATATTTGGAATATGAATGTGGCTAAGGCCACGGACTTCTCTCCTTCGCTAAGCTGGGCATAGTTCGTAGGGACTGCGCTCCGGGCTTTTCCAATGACTGTTAGTAAGTCGGAACCAAATATCCTCTGGACTTCAGTGTTAAGGTTAACATTTGTTTTGGCTGGTCCAGTTTTCGCTGTGGCAGTTCTTGCTGTAATTGGTTTATGAGGTGATATTTTGACTGAAGCCTGCTGTTGCGTCTTTGGTGGTGTTGGTTTTGGTGAGGGTCCTCCTTTCACCATTGCTGCGAAACTTACTGCAGGTCTTGTGACCAAGCATGCTGATTTGGCACAAACGCTTGTTGGGCTTTTTTTTCAGCTACAATTTTGTTCCTCTCCGTCAGTTTTGCTTTTAGGGCTGGGCAGCCTTTAAAGCTGGCTGGATGTCCTTCCTTTTGGCAGTTTGCGCACCACACATCCGTTCCGGTGTTTTCCTTCCTTTTGAACTGGCCAGGCTCATGTTCCTCTTTACATTTGACGCACACATAATTGCGTCCGCAATTGGAAGCGATGTGTCCAAAGCGTTGATAATTATGACATTGAGTGATGTCGGTGGATTTAAGGCGCTCCCAGTGAACCCTTTGTTTCATGATCAGTGTCTTGCTGTAAATGTCTGCAATTTCCATGTTCTTACTAACTTCCACAACGAAGTTGTTGTAGGTCTTTGCATGTGCCTTCTTTGACTTATACGGAGTTATCTTGATAACAGGTATTTCTTCTATCCTCAATTCGTCTTCAACCTCTATGGCGGCGTATGAATAGTGGATTCCTTTTAGTAGAAGTAGGTTCTTCCGATCCTCCTTTGGCGTAAATGTCGTGAAGTGAATTTTCATCTCAAGCAAGAATTTTTTAATGGCGTCGAACGATTCTCTGTTTCCAGCACTGATTACACTGGTTTTTGTGTTCCGGTTCTTCAACGTAAAACTGAGATTTTTGCCTCTGCAATGCCCGCTAATTTCAGCAATGTTTGCAGAATAAACAAAAATCGGTGGCATTCCTGAGGACTTGACAGTGTTGTCTTTGGATGGTGGTGACTGAGTGACGATTGTTGTTGTTGCTGCTGGTTTCTTCAATGGTTGGCTTGGTTTCGACTGTTGTTCGTCATCACTTGAGGAATCGACACTAGTAGCGGGAGAAGAGTCTTCATCGCTATAGGTGCCTTCCGTATCCATGGTGTCTTCTTCTTCTTGGATGACTTCTTCTCCTTCTTCTTGGCTGACTTCTTTTGTTTTCGACGGTACGATAAATTTGCTGATTGTCTGGCTTATCCTCTGACCATACTCTGGGCTTAAGTGCATGGCCATCCTGGCAAGCAATGCATCTAACGTAGCAAGTGCTGCCTCCGGATTAAAGGGTTCCTCCATATCCGGCTTAACTATTGCTTCTTTTAATATTTTTATTGCACTGATTACGTAAAAACAATTATTTTTAAAAAAACCGTTGTTCCGTGGAAACCAGGGTATAAAAATCCTTAGATCGCAGGTAGACTGCAGGTATACCTGACTACTTGTGTATTTCGGGTGGTTGAAATTTGTAAAAATCTTCCGCTACTGGTGTGCACGTACTGGACGATGAACACTGAGTGACTGTTTTAGGACTGTCTCACCCTTATGGCGAGAAATGATATATGAAACTGAAATCAACCAAAAAAAAGAGCTTTTTCAAAAAGCTTTAACTCGTCTTCTTTCCTATGAATGAAAACTAAGGCAAAGAAAAAACTGAAATCATTTTTGTATGTTCTTTTCCTCTCATAATCCTAATGCACAGACACACATAATACACCATGATCATTCTTCACAAATGAAAACAAAACTCGTTTTATTTTGGTTTTTTGTGGTGCGGTGTGGTTGGTGGTGATGCGTTGAAAACAAATGCAGGAGAGTTGATCGCTTGTCGACGACGAGAAAAACAAATATTTACAGTTGTCTTTGGAAATAGAAACAAAGCAAGGACAAGGTTGTCTTTATAGCTCGAGTTCGTATAATCGGATATGTAAATGCTAGCTGCGTGCATTCATGTGGATTTGTTTTTTATAAATTCATCTTTTTCTTCAATTTTCTAAAATCTCCACGAATATATTTTTCAGTTTTATATCTTTTTAAATGTAATAAAGTGTTGTTGATTGGTGTCAATTGGATGATGAGGTACCCATGTACAATGCACATGTATGTACCTCATAATAATGAGGTTTGCAAAGAACTGATCTTATTTTGTTATTATTTAAAAGATAACTTCCTCAAAAATGGACAAGCACATTTTGTTCAGCAAAAAATAAAATATGTAGAGGTGTACTGTCTTCTGTGCAAATAAGGGTCTTCCTGTTGATTTGTATTGCCCCTGATTTGTTTGTTTCCTTGACATAACTGTATAAAAAAACGTGTTTCCTTTTGATTTATTAACTTCCCATAGCAAGTTATTGTAATTTGACATTTTGTTATTTGACATTTCTCGACGTTTTAAGGTCTCTAGAGTCAAAATAAAAGATTTTTGGGAAGATGTCTGTGCGTGCGTGTGTACGTACGTTCGCGACGTTTTTTTTTTTTTTCGTCGTACCAGAATAGACATCGACTTCAAATAATTTGTGTTATACAGATAATAATGTAGAAAGATGCAGAAAGGACTCTCAAAAAAATTGAGTGTGTGTTTTTTTACCATAACAATTTAAAAAAAGGTGAACATTTTGGTTAACCCTAAATATCTCACGAACCAATAACGCTAGAGACTTGAATTAAATTTTATATTATATATTGTTACGTGATACGAAACAAGTATATTTTTGGAAAAAAATCCAATTAACGATTTTTTTTTATAAATAAAAAAAACTGAAAAAAAATTGTCAAATCGAAAATTTTACGAATCAAAAATGGTTTTATCTCCAAAACAATTTTGTGCACCGAAGAATAACGTTTTTGATATCAGGTAAAATTTTGAGAAAAATGGAATTGACAGTTTTTTTTATAAAAAATAAAAACCTGAAAAAAATTAATAAAAGTTAGTAAAAATTGAATTTCGACTCAAATATCTTTTCAAAAATTTGAGATTATGGCTTCCAACTTATTTTTTCTTATAAAAAATACGGTAAAATTTTGAGAAAAATCGAATTGACAGTTTTTTTCCCGGTCCCATCGTTAATATTTTTTGTATTCATAGTTTTCGGTCACAACCAATGTGGTTCTTGTTGCTTTTCTAAAAAAATATCATTGATCTGTATCGGAACAAACGTATGTTTGTTGTTGCACATTCAACCCTTTGTTGTGCTCGGTACTTGTTCGCGGTAACGTACGTTATTTGTTGTTGCATTTTATCACCCCCATCGAAATACATAAAAAACTTTGATGCGCTCGTTGATTTCTTCGGGGGTCTGTTATGTGTTTGTTAGTAATGTTAGTAATGTGTTTTAAGGTTTTTATTTTTTATAAAAAAACTGTCAATTCGATTTTTTTTTTAATTTTACTGAATGTTGACAACAATATGTTTTAAAAGATAAAAGTAGTTTAAATCCAATATCTCAACGTTTTGAAAATATATTTGAGTCGAAAATCAATTTTTATCAACTTTTATTAATTTTTTTTAGGTTTTTTTTATATTTTGTAAAAAATTGTCAATTCCATTTTTCTGAAAATTTTTCTGAATATTGAAAACAATATATTTTATAAGATAAAATTAGTTTAAAGCCATAATCTCAAATTTTTAAAAAGATATTTACTTCGAAAAACAATTTTTATCAACTTTTGTTTAATTTTTTTTAGGTGTTTAATTTTTTGTACAAAAAGTGTCAATTCGATTTTTAAAATTTTACTGAATGTTGACAACAATATGTTTTAAAAGATAAAAGTAGTTTAAGGCCAATATCTCAAAGTTTTGAAAAGATATTTGAGTCGAAAGTCAATTTTTACCAATTGAAGTAGCATTTCTTAAAAGTTTTTATTTCTTATATAAACAAATACAAATTGGATGAATTAAATTAATTTGAAGTCAATACCTATCATTTTTTACCCATGTGTTTTTATGAAAAAACGGACTGTTGGATTCTTATAAAAAAATTATTGAATATCGAAAACAATATTTTTTGTGAGATAAAATTAGTTTGAAGCCAATATTTTTAATTTTTGTAAACATAATTGAGTCGAAAGTAAATTTTTACTAAGTTTTAGTAGATAATGTTTTTATATTTTGTAAGGAAACTGTTAACTTGATGTTTCTCAAAATTCTTGAGCTATGGACGACGTACGTACACAGGCACGCACAGACATCTTTCTGAAAATCTTTTATTTCGACTCTAGGGACCTTGGAACGTCGAGAAATGTCAAAATTTTCAATTCGACAAATTGGACCCATTACAATAACTTCCTATGGGAAGATAAAAATAGAAAACACAGAAACCAAGTCATGTGCACATTCACTTGTCCCTACTTGCCCACACAATTTTCATATATCAATACACAAGCAACTTCTTCTATTCTCCTTACCGGACACCTGACAATCTAACATTCACAAAAAAATAAACAAAAATTGTGGCCCTTTCTTCTTTTACGCACCAAAATGCGCATAAAAAAAAACAGATAAAGACATAACCTACATCAACTCCCATATACTTCCTCGTAAAAAATAGGGTTGTTTACATTTGTTTCCAATGGACCGAACTTTGTTTTTGTATTCATTGGCAAACAAAATGACAAAAGAGAAGAGAAAAGTTTCTAAAAAGAAAAAGAAAATATGGAAGGCAAAAAGAGCTTTCTCAGCTTTATTTTTAAAAGCTCTTGTCTGTTAAGGCTTGCCTGTTAAGGGAAAAAAATGTTTCATTTTTTCCTGCAGGGATGAGACATCTGTATAAAATTATTATCTGTGCTATCACGGTTGCCACTTGAAAAAAAAGTTTGTGTCCAAATTTGAAAATAAAAATGACCACTTGTAGGTAAAAATGACCAACATAATCACATTTTGTTTAACATATTTTCCATATTATGCAGATGACATTTATTTTTTAATTACATACAAACCGTGTATACAATATGTGCAAAGCCGAAGAGCAAAACAAGTATACAGTGGTGGACAAGAATTTAGCACACTTGTTAAAGAAAATAAAAACCATTTAATTTTCAATTTGTTTTCTTATTATGAAATTAGTCATATTTTATTTACATTACATATACATAGCACTATGTTTTCATAGTACTTTATTAAATATGTTTAACATCTGTAAGAAGAAAAAAGTATGGAATGTAGAAACATCAATTTTTCGCCTGGACACGAATTTAGCACATTCAACAATTTCTTGATAAAATTTTACTTACCGTTATCAATTCTAAGTTTTTCTTAGTAATTGGTAGGGAACCCTTTATTTTGTAGTATAGAAGCAATTCTTCTTGGCAAACTTTCAACCAAAGCCTCACATCGTGACTTTGGAATTGTATACCAAGCATTTTGAATCTCCTGCCACAATTGTGTTAAATTGGTTGTTTTTTTTGCTCAATGTGATGTTCAACATCATTCCACAAATTCTCGATCGGGTTAAGATCGGGTGATTGTGCTGACCACTTCAAAACGTCGATTTTATTCATCTCTAAGGCACACTTCACCAACTTTGAAGTGTGTTTAGGGTCGTTGTCGTGCATGAAGCGCCATAATAACGGCAAATTGTCTTCTGCGTAGGGTATCATATGATCCAACAGGATATCTCTGTACACGTTCTGGTCCATTTTGGTGTCAATTTTTACGATGGGGCCAACGCCGTGCCATGAAAAAGCAGCCCAGACCATAACGTTGCCTCCACCATGTTTCACCGTCTTAATGGTGTACCTTGGATCATATTCCCTGTTTTTTGGACGATTGTTTTCATTTAATCGGCGTCTTATGGTCCTTGAGGAAACATTTACTCCATAGTTCGTTGAAAGTTCGCTTCGAATGGCACTGGAGGTCTTAAACGGATCCTTGGTCTATAACCTGTAAATAATTCTATCTTCATTTGTAGTTGTCTTTCTGGCCCGGGAGTTTTGTTTAACGTTTTCAATCACTCCAAACTTTTTGAAATGATGAAGGGCATTATAAACCAGCTTCCTGGAGCATTCTAACAACTTAGAAATGTCTGTTACCGTCCGTCCTTTTGACTTCATTTTCAAGATCAGACTTCTTTTTTCCTTTGAGCACCATTTTCCTTTTGCCATGACTAATTAATTTTTTTTTATTTTTCTTAATATAGATCATTAAAGGAATATTTAATTACCTCAAAAATTATTATTTTCTTTAAAAAAAAAAAACACAAAAATTAAAAATACACTCTTTGATTGCAAAACGGGTTAAATTTATGTCCAGCTGAAAACAACGCATATCACAAACAATCTTCATTTTTCGCAAAACGGTATTTTACTTTTCAATCATTTACACATTTGTATTACCATATAAGGTAGTCATAGTAACAACATAAAAATGAACCGTTACTTGCAAGTAATAAAGAATTGAAAGTAGAAAAATACTTGTACTCTTTTCAATGTGCTAAATTCGTGTCCACCACTGTACATTTCGCATCGACGAACAGAAAATAATGAGAAATTCGGAACGAAATGAGAAAGGAACTGCACTGCTCAAGCAGAAAATTCAATTTTTGTCATGAGCATCCCGTCCCTTTACTCAGCTCCTCGCTTAGCCACAAACTCTCGTCACAACGTTGTGGGCACAAGGCGTGTAGACATGCACAAAGTAAATAAGAAATAATAACTAAAATGCTTTTTCACTGTCTCCCTCAAACTCTCGCTAAATTTGTATGCATTCTTCTCTATTTCTTTTTTTAGTTATTTTCTCCTTTTTCCAATTCTCGCTCATTAATACATTCCACATAGATTCCAAATTCTTTTAGCCTCCTACCAGCAGGCGTCATGTCATGCCATTCATTCCTCTTCATGATAATACTATTGAAATATATATATACAATGACTAAACACAACCAATTGTTGATGTGATAGATCCTTTAGAAATTGTTAAGACGATCGAAGGGTTCGAAGTTAACTTACACAAATTGAAATTAAACCAAAATAGTCAAAAAGTTACAGAAATTATAAACACCAAGTCAAAAGTGAAGGCTCTAGTTTCAAACTTAAGACAAAAGAGAGGTTAAGAAAATGCTATAGCAACAGGTCAGAAATGGTTATTTGGAACAATGGATGATTATGACAGACAGGATATTGTCGAACATTTAAAGATTATTGACATCAACAATGAGAATGTAATATACAATTTGAACAAACAGATAAAAATTAATCAAAAAATAATGGAAAAAGTCAAAAATTTCAATGAAGTCATAGAAGAGGATAGAAAATTCACAACAAATGCTTACAACAACGTTGGTGATATCCGATCAAATGTATCTTTTAAAAACCGACCAACTCTCGAAACTTAAAAAGTTAGAAGATAAAATCGACAGTATCCTTGACAATAGCATCAAAACAGAGTATTTTACACCACCCAAACATATTCACTGGAGTAGAAATTGCAGGTTCTAATTTTTTTTTTTTTCAAAATTAAACATTCAAACATAGGAGCTTTTAAATTGCCTAAAAATTAATTTCAGTCAGTTGAACATGATAATGGATAATGCCCACTAATGATTTGAAAGAAATAGATATTTAAGCTAGCGAATGTAATAATTGTGTAACTGATGGTTTTAAAAATAAATAATAAAACTGAAATTTTAAACATGGAACACAATTTTTAATTTGCAAGACTTAAAACGAAAAAAAGTAAATAATGGTTATGATGATAGAAATCTAGTTTTAAGTGGACATTTTATGATTAATATTAATAATTGTACAATAAACGTTGGAAATATTCCAATATATGCCTTAAATTTGGAATTTATACATACTTTTCATACAAAAAATTGTAATAAAACAGGGGCGAACGCAGGTAGGGGTTTTGGGGGTTAACCAAGACTTGGAAGCACGCAGATATTAACAAACATTTCATTAAATTTCGATGTATAATATTTAGAAGGTCAATCATAAACTTGACAGTTTTTTTTCTCGAATCGTTACCTTTCATACAAATCGTCTTCATCTATTTCAAAGGGGTCCCATCGCGTTAAGTAGAGCTTTCGTTTTTTGTTAGTTGGTAGTATTCCAACATCCAGCAAAATATCAAAATATTGATATACAGCTGTCAACAAAATAATAGCAGCGCTACTTTTTTCTCATTTCTTTTTAGTATATCTTCTTTGTTTTTGCTTTTTTCTCTCTAACTTAAGGTTTTTCTGAAAGCTCTTATTCTAAGCTTTCATTATCACCATCAATAATATCAATATGCATTATATCAATAAAATAACGGCACTTTGTTTAAAAAATTGCAAATTTTGGACACACAAAATAATAGCAGCGTTAATGCAAAAAACAGTTAAAATCAATAAAATAAAGTATAATTCAACTAAAATAGCCAACAAACAGTGAGTATTTTCTGCAAATATCATTTTTTGCTATTTTGCATGTTTTTTTGTTAAATTTATTAAACAGTGGGCCGAGGAAAACATTGTCTTCAAGAGCTACGCCAAATCATACGCCAAATGAGGAGCGCCGGACAATCGTACAGGCAAATCCCAAAAAATTTGAACGTTTCTGCAAAGCTGATCCATAATGCCATCAATTTTGTGGAAAAAGTGGAAACCAGAGGTCGAAAACGCAAATTGGAGGACGGGGACCATAGGCAAATAGTCAAAATGTTAAAGAAAGACCCCTTTAAATCAGCTGTGGAGATAAACAAAGAGCTCGAGCTCAATGTGAGCGATGAGACAGTGCGTCGCACTCTTCGCACAGCTAATTTGAAGGCATGCCACCCAAGAAGAAAGCCACACCTCTCCAAACGTCATCTGGTTCAACGTAGTTGACGAAATGAAATGATGATAAAAACTAATTGGTTTGTCTAGGTGAGCTTTGGCAAACTGTAACCTAGATTTCAGATTTTTTTTTGATACAAGTGGTTTTCTCTGAGCAACGCACCCACGTTGATTGTTTTCATTTAATCGGCGTCTTATGGTCCTTGAGGAAACATTTACTCCATAGTTCGTTGAAAGTTCGCTTCGAATGGCACTGGAGGTCTTAAACGGATCCTTGGTCTATAACCTATAAATAATTCTATCTTCATTTGTAGTTGTCTTTCTGGCCCGGGAGTTTTGTTTAACGTTTTCAATCACTCCAAACTTTTTGAAATGATGAAGGGCATTATAAACCAGCTTCCTGGAGCATTCTAACAACTTAGAAATGTCTGTTACCGTCCGTCCTTTTGACTTCATTTTCAAGATCAGACTTCTTTTTTCCTTTGAGCACCATTTTCCTTTTACCATGACTAATTAATTTTTTTTTATTTTTCTTAATATAGATCATTAAAGGAATATTTAATTACCTCAAAAATTATTATTTTCTTTAAAAAAAAAAACACAAAAATTAAAAATACACTCTTTGATTGCAAAACGGGTTAAATTTATGTCCAGCTGAAAACAACGCATATCACAAACAATCTTCATTTTTCGCAAAACGGTATTTTACTTTTCAATCATTTACACATTTGTATTACCATATAAGGTAGTCATAGTAACAACATAAAAATGAACCGTTACTTGCAAGTAATAAAGAATTGAAAGTAGAAAAATACTTGTACTCTTTTCAATGTGCTAAATTCGTGTCCACCACTGTACATTTCGCATCGACGAACAGAAAATAATGAGAAATTCGGAACGGAATGAGAAAGGAACTGCACTGCTCAAGCAGAAAATTCAATTTTTGTCATGAGCATCCCGTCCCTTTACTCAGCTCCTCGCTTGGCCACAAACTCTCGTCACAACGTTGTGGGCACAAGGCGTGTAGACAGGCACAAAGTAAATAAGAAATAATAACTAAAATGCTTTTTCACTGTCTCCCTCAAACTCTCGCTAAATTTGTATGCATTCTTCTCTATTTCTTTTTTTAGTTATTTTCTCCTTTTTCCAATTCTCGCTCATTAATACATTCCACATAGATTCCAAATTCTTTTAGCCTCCTACCAGCAGGCGTCATGTCATGCCATTCATTCCTCTTCATGATAATACTATTGAAATATATATATACAATGACTAAACACAACCAATTGTTGATGTGATAGATCCTTTAGAAATTGTTAAGACGATCGAAGGGTTCGAAGTTAACTTACACAAATTGAAATTAAACCAAAATAGTCAAAAAGTTACAGAAATTATAAACACCAAGTCAAAAGTGAAGGCTCTAGTTTCAAACTTAAGACAAAAGAGAGGTTAAGAAAATGCTATAGCAACAGGTCAGAAATGGTTATTTGGAACAATGGATGATTATGACAGACAGGATATTGTCGAACATTTAAAGATTATTGACATCAACAATGAGAATGTAATATACAATTTGAACAAACAGATAAAAATTAATCAAAAAATAATGGAAAAAGTCAAAAATTTCAATGAAGTCATAGAAGAGGATAGAAAATTCACAACAAATGCTTACAACAACGTTGGTGATATCCGATCAAATGTATCTTTTAAAAACCGACCAACTCTCGAAACTTAAAAAGTTAGAAGATAAAATCGACAGTATCCTTGACAATAGCATCAAAACAGAGTATTTTACACCACCCAAACATATTCACTGGAGTAGAAATTGCAGGTTCTAATTTTTTTTTTTTTCAAAATTAAACATTCAAACATAGGAGCTTTTAAATTGCCTAAAAATTAATTTCAGTCAGTTGAACATGATAATGGATAATGCCCACTAATGATTTGAAAGAAATAGATATTTAAGCTAGCGAATGTAATAATTGTGTAACTGATGGTTTTAAAAATAAATAATAAAACTGAAATTTTAAACATGGAACACAATTTTTAATTTGCAAGACTTAAAACGAAAAAAAGTAAATAATGGTTATGATGATAGAAATCTAGTTTTAAGTGGACATTTTATGATTAATATTAATAATTGTACAATAAACGTTGGAAATATTCCAATATATGCCTTAAATTTGGAATTTATACATACTTTTCATACAAAAAATTGTAATAAAACAGGGGCGAACGCAGGTAGGGGTTTTGGGGGTTAACCAAGACTTGGAAGCACGCAGATATTAACAAACATTTCATTAAATTTCGATGTATAATATTTAGAAGGTCAATCATAAACTTGACAGTTTTTTTTCTCGAATCGTTACCTTTCATACAAATCGTCTTCATCTATTTCAAAGGGGTCCCATCGCGTTAAGTAGAGCTTTCGTTTTTTGTTAGTTGGTAGTATTCCAACATCCAGCAAAATATCAAAATATTGATATACAGCTGTCAACAAAATAATAGCAGCGCTACTTTTTTCTCATTTCTTTTTACTATATCTTCTTTGTTTTTGCTTTTTTCTCTCTAACTTAAGGTTTTTCTGAAAGCTCTTATTCTAAGCTTTCATTATCACCATCAATAATATCAATATGCATTATATCAATAAAATAACGGCACTTTGTTTAAAAAATTGCAAATTTTGGACACACAAAATAATAGCAGCGTTAATGCAAAAAACAGTTAAAATCAATAAAATAAAGTATAATTCAACTAAAATAGCCAACAAACAGTGAGTATTTTCTGCAAATATCATTTTTTGCTATTTTGCATGTTTTTTTGTTAAATTTATTAAACAGTGGGACGAGGAAAACATTGTCTTCAAGAGCTACGCCAAATGAGGAGCGCCGGACAATCGTACAGGCAAATCCCAAAAAATTTGAACGTTTCTGCAAAGCTGATCCATAATGCCATCAATTTTGTGGAAAAAGTGGAAACCAGAGGTCGAAAACGCAAATTGGAGGACGGGGACCATAGGCAAATAGTCAAAATGTTAAAGAAAGACCCCTTTAAATCAGCTGTGGAGATAAACAAAGAGCTCGAGCTCAATGTGAGCGATGAGACAGTGCGTCGCACTCTTCGCACAGCTAATTTGAAGGCATGCCACCCAAGAAGAAAGCCACACCTCTCCAAACGTCATCTGGTTCAACGTAGTTGACGAAATGAAATGATGATAAAAACTAATTGGTTTGTCTAGGTGAGCTTTGGCAAACTGTAACCTAGATTTCAGATTTTTTTTGATACAAGTGGTTTTCTCTGAGCAACGCACCCACGTTGATTGTTTTCATTTAATCGGCGTCTTATGGTCCTTGAGGAAACATTTACTCCATAGTTCGTTGAAAGTTCGCTTCGAATGGCACTGGAGGTCTTAAACGGATCCTTGGTCTATAACCTATAAATAATTCTATCTTCATTTGTAGTTGTCTTTCTGGCCCGGGAGTTTTGTTTAACGTTTTCAATCACTCCAAACTTTTTGAAATGATGAAGGGCATTATAAACCAGCTTCCTGGAGCATTCTAACAACTTAGAAATGTCTGTTACCGTCCGTCCTTTTGACTTCATTTTCAAGATCAGACTTCTTTTTTCCTTTGAGCACCATTTTCCTTTTGCCATGACTAATTATTTTTTTTTTATTTTTCTTAATATAGATCATTAAAGGAATATTTAATTACCTCAAAAATTATTATTTTCTTTTAAAAAAACACAAAAATTAAAAATACACTCTTTGATTGCAAAACGGGTTAAATGTATGTCCAGCTGAAAACAACGCATATCACAAACAATCTTCATTTTTCGCAAAACGGTATTTTACTTTTCAATCATTTACACATTTGTATTACCATATAAGGTAGTCATAGTAACAACATAAAAATGAACCGTTACTTGCAAGTAATAAAGAATTGAAAGTAGAAAAATACTTGTACTCTTTTCAATGTGCTAAATTCGTGTCCACCACTGTACATTTCGCATCGACGAACAGAAAATAATGAGAAATTCAGAACGAAATGAGAAAGGAACTGCACTGCTCAAGCAGAAAATTCAATTTTTGTCATGAGCATCCCGTCCCTTTACTCAGCTCCTCGCTTGGCCACAAACTCTCGTCACAACGTTGTGGGCACAACGCGTGTAGACAGGCACAAAGTAAATAAGAAAGAATAACTAAAATGCTTTTTCACTATCTCCCTCAAACTCTCGCTAAATTTGTATGCATTCTTCTCTATTTCTTTTTTTAGTTATTTTCTCCTTTTTCCAATTCTCGCTCATTAATACATTCCACATAGATTCCAAATTCTTTTAGCCTCCTACCAGCAGGCGTCATGTCATGCTATTCATTCCTCTTCATGATAATACTATTGAAATATATATATACAATGACTAAACACAACCAATTGTTGATGTGATAGATCCTTTAGAAATTGTTAAGACGATCGAAGGGTTCGAAGTTAACTTACACAAATTGAAATTAAACCAAAATAGTCAAAAAGTTACAGAAATTATAACCACCAAGTCAAAAGTGAAGGCTCTAGTTTCAAACTTAAGACAAAAGAGAGGTTAAGAAAATGCTATAGCAACAGGTCAGAAATGGTTATTTGGAACAATGGATGATTATGACAGACAGGATATTGTCGAACATTTAAAGATTATTGACATCAACAATGAGAATGTAATATACAATTTGAACAAACAGATAAAAATTAATCAAAAAATAATGGAAAAAGTCAAAAATTTCAATGAAGTCATAGAAGAGGATAGAAAATTCACAACAAATGCTTACAACAACGTTGGTGATATCCGATCAAATGTATCTTATAAAAACCGACCAACTCTCGAAACTTAAAAAGTTAGAAGATAAAATCGACAGTATCCTTGACAATAGCATCACAACAGAGTATTTTACACCACCCAAACATATTGTCTGGAGTAGAAATTGCAGGTTCTAATTTTTTTTTTTCAAAATTAAACATTCAAACATAGGAGCTTTTAAATTGCCTAAAAATTAATTTCAGTCAGTTGAACATGATAATGGATAATGCCCACTAATGATTTGAAAGAAATAGATATTTAAGCTAGCGAATGTAATAATTGTGTAACTGATGGTTTTAAAAATAAATAATAAAACTGAAATTTTAAACATGGAACACAATTTTTAATTTGCAAGACTTAAAACGAAAAAAAGTAAATAATGGTTATGATGATAGAAATCTAGTTTTAAGTGGACATTTTATGATTAATATTAATAATTGTACAATAAACGTTGGAAATATTCCAATATATGCCTTAAATTTGGAATTTATACATACTTTTCATACAAAAAATTGTAATAAAACAGGGGCGAACGCAGGTAGGGGTTTTGGGGGTTAACCAAGACTTGGAAGCACGCAGATATTAACAAACATTTCATTAAATTTCGATGTATAATATTTAGAAGGTCAATCATAAACTTGACAGTTTTTTTTCTCGAATCGTTACCTTTCATACAAATCGTCTTCATCTATTTCAAAGGGGTCCCATCGCGTTAAGTAGAGCTTTCGTTTTTTGTTAGTTGGTAGTATTCTAACATCCAGCAAAATATCAAAATATTGATATACAGCTGTCAACAAAATAATAGCAGCGCTACTTTTTTCTCATTTCTTTTTACTATATCTTCTTTGGTTTTGCTTTTTTCTCTCTAACTTAAGGTTTTTCTGAAAGCTCTTATTCTAAGCTTTCATTATCACCATCAATAATATGTATCAATATGCATTATATCAATAAAATAACGGCACTTTGTTTAAAAAATTGCAAATTTTGGACACACAAAATAATAGCAGCGTTAATGCAAAAAACAGTTAAAATCAATAAAATAAAGTATAATTCAACTAAAATAGCCAACAAACAGTGAGTATTTTCTGCAAATATCATTTTTTGCTATTTTGCATGTTTTTTTGTTAAATTTATTAAACAGTGGGCCGAGGAAAACATTGTCTTCAAGAGCTACGCCAAATCATACGCCAAATGAGGAGCGCCGGACAATCGTACAGGCAAATCCCAAAAAATTTGAACGTTTCTGCAAAGCTGATCCATAATGCCATCAATTTTGTGGAAAAAGTGGAAACCAGAGGTCGAAAACGCAAATTGGAGGACGGGGACCATAGGCAAATAGTCAAAAAGCAAGGCGTTGAACCAGATGACGTTTGGAGAGGAGTGGCTTTCTTCTTGGGTGGCATGCCTTCAAATTAGCTGTGCGAAGAGTGCGACGCACTGTCTCATTGCTCACATTGAGCTCGAGCTCTTTGTTTATCTCCACAGCTGATTTAAAGGGGTCTTTCTTTAACATTTTGACTATTTGCCTATGGTCCCCGTCCTCCAATTTGCGTTTTCGACCTCTGGTTTCCACTTTTTCCACAAAATTGATGGCATTATGGATCAGCTTTGCAGAAACGTTCAAATTTTTTGGGATTTGCCTGTACGATTGTCCGGCGCTCCTTATTTGGCGTAGCTCTTGAAGGCAATGTTTTCCTCGTCCCACTGTTTAATAAATTTAACAAAAAAACATGCAAAATAGCAAAAAATGATATTTGCAGAAAATACTCACTGTTTGTTGGCTATTTTAGTTGAATTATACTTTATTTTATTGATTTTAACTGTTTTTTGCATTAACGCTGCTATTATTTTGTGTATCCAAAATTTGCAATTTTTTAAACAAAGTGCCGTTATTTTATTGATATAATGCATATTGATATTATTGATGGTGATAATGAAAGTTTAGAATAAGAGCTTTCAGAAAAACCTTAAGTTAGAGAGAAAAGAGCAAAAACAAAGAATATATCGTAAAAAGAAATGAGAAAAAAGTAGCGCTGCTATTATTTTGTTGACATGCTTAAGTCTTTTGACATTTTAATTTTTGTTTTTAAATTTTCAAATAAAATGTCTCGTAACTTAATTTTCTCAATCAGTTTGTTTATTTTTGACGTTTAATAGATTTAGAAACAGCTTAAACATAGGTTCCGTCGTGTTTATTTTTAGATTCCAGATTATCGTTTTAAAATGGGTTTAAATTGTCTATGAATAACATAAACTGAAGTTTAATTTAGCAAAGACAAAATCAAAACTTATGAAGGAACTATGAATATGACCCTATGTCTTCGGTCTAAAGGTTCGGAACGCATTAAAAATCATTACTTCTCGTGTTTTCATGGTGAGTTTAAGAAAAATGTGTTTAACAATTTCAAAATTCAATCTAGCAATCCAAGGTAAATTTGAATATGCGAAAACAAACAAAAGAGAACTGTGAAAACAGAAAAATCTCACCTCATCTCTTTGTTTCTGTAACTCACATTTGTGAGTTCAACGTCAGCCTAAGAATGATGGGATCGACAACGGCAACTAGAAAATAAGACATACAAACATATACTATAAAAATTAAGTTTTAGCTTTGAAGTCAAAGTCAAACTGTTTTTCCAATCGTGAAAGCAAGTCATATGTGTATACATATACATATGTAATTTTTATTCATACATGTTTCTTAGTACCTATATAAAATAGTGCCAAAAAAAGAAAAAAAAACACGACATTAAAAATAAAAAAATAATATAATATATATTTTTTGAAACCCCCCCCCCCCAGAAATTTTTTTTCTGCGTTCGCCATGTAATAAAAAAAATTAAATTTTGAAACCGTAATAAAAATGTATCAATTAGAAAACTTAAAATTCAAGTATCATGAAAATAATAATTATATTATAAGTTCAATCACAATCTTCATTGTTTGCATAGTTATAGTCACAATAGGCATTCTCATTTGAATTATACAAAAAAAGAACAAAAATGTACGATTTGATTTAATCCCGGATATTGTAGTGAGTCTGGAAGTGGTTGTGGAGTTTTATGCTAAGCTTGTTTTTAATCTTAAGCCGTATGTTTGAGGTCATTGTTGTTTTGTAATTTGGACAATCCTGAAAGGTTTATCTTTGTGACTCTTTTAATAATTTTCTTTGAAATTTCCATACAAATTTGTTTGTCCGTGATGAATTTAATGGAAACCAACTCATCCACATCTGCAGCAGTCATGCAGCCCCCACAATAGCTTTTCCGACACCTTGTCGTGCTGTAGGTGCCAGGTTATTTTCTTGTAGTTCTGTGCTACTTTTTCCACAAATTTATAGGGTCATTACTTTGAAAAACATTATCTACCCTTAACAGAAAAGACAACGTCATCCCAGTCGGAAAATCTTTTTTCTTTCACGAGCATCTAAGATCCGAGGACGAACTGGCTTGACACTTTGAGTTCCGAATAGTGTATCAGTATTCGTTGTTCTACTAATCTCTGCATTCAAATTGCTCTTTGATTGGATTTAGTGCTCTTTTTTAAGGGTCATTTCCATGCATTCTTATTTTCAAACAATTTTTTTTAGGAAACTAATATTCTCGCTTTTGGCAGAACTGTTAGTTTGTAGGGCATTTTAATACCCGTGATAAGCTCATAATTGTTTGCGAGAAAATAAACCTGTAGTTTTGAGTTAATTATAGTCAAATAGTAGTTGACGAAATGAAATGTATGATAGTATTTAAATAAGTATGTATATACAACCGACACGAAGTGTACGTTTGTAAATGCTTAAAAGTAGGTTTAAAATTTCAATACTTGGCGTGCCAATAACTATATTCGGCATTGTGCATAATTTCAATGACCTGACAAAAATACTTACGGCCATTGAAGTGTTGGACTTGGTAATGTACACAACCGATGGGTAAAATTGTTTTTTTTTACAAAATGCATTTCCCGTAACTATACTGGCTATCGCAAAGGTAAAAGTTGACAGAAAAAAAGTAGATATTTGCATTGTGAGTGAAATTTACTCTTCGAAAGTTATAAATAATAGAAGTTTTCTTAAGCCTGATAAAAAAAATCTTTTAATAATTTTCAATCTACAAAATGTCACAAATTTTTAACATTGCAATGTGCCAACCAAAAACACGAAATTACACAGATAAGATACTATTGCCCAAAAACACTCTAATTACGACCAAAAACACTCCATTACCAAGACCGGAATCTCAGACTGACATTTCGGTTTGCCTACAAGCTAGAAAGCACTAAATGTGAGAAAGTGTGCGTGAAATGATATGCAAAAAACCAAACACATTCTCACATTTAGTGTTTCGGCCCATCAAAATGCTTCATTATAGTAATCAGCCCCATGTAAATGCTTCATTTTGAATGTTTCATGGCCTCGTTCAAAAACTAAACAATCCTAACCAACAAAATCTGAAGTGCTGACATGGTCTTAAATTGGAAGATTTGTATAGCTTTTTAATTTCAATACAAATAAATGTTGTTAATGTATATTAAATAAAATAAAATTTACCAAATACATAGTAAATGATTTATTAGTGCTGTATTTTGTTTACTTAAATTAGTTGCGAACGCAATATGCGCTGCAACTGGTTAAGTATAATTAGAAATGGACAAAAGTGTAACTCAATACTTTGTAAAACAACAAAACAGACAATTTTTTCAGCTGAAGTTTGCTTAGAGCATTTTCTTGGCGACGTTAGAAGTTCAGGTGGAAACAATAGGCGGGTGCCTCCGTAGTTTTTTGTACAGACAATGCTACGAGAAGCATACTTGCGAAGTTCCATTGCCAACTTTAGCTAGTTCAGATTCCTCAATTAGATTAGTACTTTCATCATTTAAGAAGTTCGGTAGTTGCAAGACCAAATTTTAGTTTTGTTTGTTGCAGAAATATTCCTGAAAATTTCTTTTTAAGGGACTATGTTAGAGTTAGAATTTTGTTTGTAGTTAGATTTTGGAATACAAATTTGAGGGAACCATGTTTTAAAAATAAGTTGCTTTGTGTAAAGCATCTTTAAGGAATAGAAATAGGCAATATGTTTCCACACAATACCAACTTAATGAGTGCAATAAATAGATTTAAGAAACTTTTTTTTATTCCAGTATGGGGAAACCGAACACCCAATAGAAAAAAACCGGTATACGCGCCAAAATCCATACTTCTTGACTAAATAATGTTATCTTCTATGTTTACGCATAAAAATACGAATTTTGTAGCGTATGAAAATTTCTAGACATTTTACAATCTGAAAAATTAATTATGCTATGAAATAATTGGCTACTATTAATGCTAATTTTTTTTCTAAAAAGTTGATGAAGGTTAGCCGAAGCGGAAATTTCTTTAATGAACGTATCTAAAATATTATTGGCTTTCTCAAAAATATTTTTCTACGCTAACCTCTGCTTTATATCTGAAAACTATTGTTTATGTATATTTTCTCCTATGTTCTGCATTTATAAAATGTAATCTACGGTAGTATTTATTATATTACGAAAAACAAAAACATATACGTAAAACTCATTAATTTTTTTTCATTATTAGCAGCATTTTTACTAAACATACTTTTCAAACAATAATAAGTAAACTTGAACTTTGGTAACTAAACATTTTTAAGGAATGAATGAAAATTATATTTTGCGTTGAACTGTGGAAATTCACTGAAAAAAACTTCTGTACGTCAACAATAAACATTCATGACGATTACATGTTCTATTGAATTAGTTGTGCATGAATTCAGAACGATTTTAAGACGTTTTCATTTTGTGATATATGTCAAAATTTACATTTTATTTGCTCTGCATATATTCAACAGGTTCGCTATAATCGTTCTAATTACTTTTTTAAAACATTTGTGTTCCTTTGATGCATAGTTTTTTTTTGATAGCAAATACATGTATGCTTCCATCAATCAAGAATGTTATGGATAAGATATTTTTCGATTATAACTCTTTTTTTAAATATACAAACTATAAATATACTTAGATTAATTAAATTAATACAGATTTTTATTACTTGCAAACAAAATATTTGGGCCGTTCGTTAACGAAAATTTATTAGTATTCAATACAAAAATTGCACTCGCACCCTTAAATTGATGGTTCTTCGAACGCATCTTTGATACAAAAATCCGAGGTTTATTATGAAATTTAAAGAATTTCGTAGTGATTACTGTAAATTAGTGAATTAATTATAATTAACTGATGTTGAACATGCTTTTTTCAAGACAAAAAGGTACATTGGTTCACTATCCACAAAATGCCTGCAAAATTGAAGCTTAAAACTGACTTTTTCATCGAAAAAAGTACAAAGAAAAACCTGAAAAAAACTTATTAACCCCTCCATTTTGTTTTTGCTTTGCAAAGTGCCGCTAGCCCACGGCTAGCTCACATCTATTCATGGACTTATTGTCAAAATTACAAATACAACAATTTAAACAAACGGGTTTTGGAGAGTGAAACGTACGAAAGATTCCGGTCTTGGTAATGGAGTGTTGTTAATTAAGACATAAACCCTCGATAGCCATCTGGGTTTGTTAACAAATTAAAACCAAAGACACTGCATATAAAGTAGCATTCACATGAGCGCGACCAACGAACGACGAATGAATTACAAAATGTGAGTTTATATACGTTTGAAGACATATTTTCACAGAAATTCTTAACAAAACGATAGCAATATAGTTTCTATTTGATTTATATTGCATACTTTCACTTTTCAATATCATATATTAATAAATTTAAGAAAACAAATTTATTCGTCGTGAAAAACGAATAAAATAATCGCGCGTACTTAAGCAGCATTCACATGAGCGCAACCAACGAACGACGAATGAATTACAAAATGTGAGTTTATATACGTTTAAAGACATTTCCACACAAAATCTTAACAAAACGATAGCAATATAGTTTCTATTTGATTTATGATGCATACTTTTACTTCTCAATATCAAATATTAATAAATTTAAGGCCGTGTGTGAATTGCGTTAAAATGTGTGTTAAAATTTAACCAGCGTTAAAATTTGACACTAATGAGGTGAATAAAATGGGTTAAAATTTATTGAGCTGTGGAGCAGGTTAAAGTGTGTTAAAATTTGACGTTTCTATTGATAGAGAAATTTGCTCTTGCTTTGGCATTCAATTTTTTAGTGTTACCACACCGAATAAATCAATTAATCAAAATGGGAATTTTGTTTGAATATTTTTGACTGTTGTTTTAAAATATGGCATTAGAATCGAGAACAATAAATAAAAAAGATTTTTTTTTAGTTTCAGAGACTTTTTATTAACCCTGTTTTCTTAAAAATATGTTTTGTAAGAGAAATTATTTTTCCGCGAAAAAGAAAACCAATTTTTGTTCAGAGAAATTTCTTAAATTATCGAGGGAAATTTTTTTAACCTGCGCAGAAATCTTGGTTAAAATAATTGTTTTAACGCAATTCACACAGCAAATAACTAAATTTGATCCCACCTCAAAGAAGACGTCAAATTTTAATCGTGGTAGAAGTTTTAACGCAAATTTTAACGCAATTCACACACGGCCTAAGAAAACAAATTTATTCGTCGCGAACAAAATTTTAGTTGATACGAACTATCAAACTTTATTCGCGTTCCACATCATCCACACTCGCAACGAATAAAATAATCGCGCGTTCTTAACCTAAAAAAATCATTCTTGTTTTGGTTTCGGTGGTAAATGTCAAACTTCATTCGCGACGAATTAAAAACTCTCATGTGAAAGAAATGTCAAAATCAACGAATATTCGTTCATTCGTTGGTCGTTGGTCGTTGGTCGTGCTCATGTGAATAATGCTTTAAACTAAAAAAATCATTCTTGTTTTGGTTTCGGTGGTGAATGGTATTCGGCTGTGCGACGAATTAAAAACTCTCATGTGAAAGAAATGTCAAAATCGACGAATATTCGTTCATTCGTTGGTCGTTGGTCGTGCTCATGTGAATAGTGCTTAAAGACCGGAATCTTTCGTACGTTTTGCCATCCAACACCCATTTGTTTACTAAAACAAATGAAACGACATGCGAAAACTCTTATACATTTAAACAATAATAATAAATTAAAAACACACATTAAATTGAGTTTTCGGTTTTTTCAAAACAACAAATTTTTGTATGAGTCAAAATAAATTTTAGAATGCATTTCAAGCAGTTTACTGCCCATCATCAGCAACACGACTAAAAATAAATTGGTTTCTGTACATAAATATACAACAGCAAAGTAATACACATCATCAACGTCGTCTTCAGCGGCAACAGCAGCAGCATCAGCATCCTCAACATAATCATCACTGAGAAGGAACAAGAAGGTAAAGCGGAGAACCCCCACGGGAGCAAAGTTCAATTTTTCCTTTTGCACAGCACAGGTAGTGTTAAGGGCCAACTATAATAGACATAAGCTAGCATATGCGCGCATAAGTAAACGTACGAATACGAGTGACCATAATGGAGTCTAGCTTCGTTTCGTTCAATTTTTCTCAGTTTCGTTAACTTAAGCAAACTTAAGCAAGAGCGATCCCAGTCGCTCGCCGCATAAGTAAATCTGACAGCCTCATAAACTTATTCCTAGTGTGCGTGTCAATTCTCCTCTAATTCATGAAATTTCACCAAAAAACTCATTAGTTATTTCTATGTATGCGTGGAAACACGTCAATTTTTCTTGTTGAATTCTTTCACATTACAAATACAACAATGTAAACAAATGGGTTTTGGAGGGTGATACGTACGAAGGATTTATATCTTCATATAGAGTGTTTTTGCATGAATATCTCACAGCTGCGAATATTATTTTGACATGTAGATACGTGAGCAAAATTGCATTATGGCTATCCGCAGTAATTTCACAAACTTAAGTGAATTTTCGTTGGGTTTTTGACATAAGCTTATGTTTGCTTATGCCTATTATAGTTGGGCCTTTAGACCCACAAGTATTTGGAGATTGCAATATCAATGCAGCAAGAACAAATCAGACTGTATGTTGCCTTTGTCCAAGTTCAAAGCGGTGTTATCTTTGTATATATACATACTTTCATATGCGTCTAACTTTCTATCGTCTTTAACGCACTTCACAAGGTGTATTTCACTAGTAGACAAAGGCAAATGTTGGTTTTCCAGTATATGAGTATATGTGATGCGAAGGCCGATTTCTTTGGCTCGTTATTTGTGACGTATTGTTTGTGTTCACTGTACCTCTTTTTTATTGAACGCTTGGTTTGTCCATAATATTTTCTTTGGCAAACTCCGCAAGAAATTTGGTAAATCCCAGCTTTGTCTAATGAATCTGTTTTATCTTTTGGTGTTATTAGATGATTTTTTAATTTATACGGGTTCGAAAACACAATTTCCATATCATGCCTGCGAAAAACAGTTTTAAGGCCGTTAGTGATATTCGGAGCAAAAGTCATAGAAACACGCTTCAAGTCACTATTTTTATCTATTTTTCTGTTTTGGTCAAACAGAGTCGATTGATTTATGTTTGTCTGTTTTTGTGCATGTTTCCGAATGATTTTATTTATGATTTGTTCACTGTAGCCATTTATTCTCGCTGCTTTTTGTATATACTCGTGCTCTTTGATGTAGTTTGGCAACGAAAGAGGTAAACTAACCAAACGATGTGCGAGTGAGTGAAACGCAGCTAATTTGTGTTGGATTGGTGCATAAGAATCACTAGGAATATATCGGAGAGTGGTCGTTGGTTTGTGGTGAACAGCAATTTCGATGTCGTTAGAGTTTCTTTCCAAAATCAGGTCTAAAAACGTTAACTTCTTTT
Source organism: Eupeodes luniger (assembly GCA_951509635.1). Lineage (NCBI taxonomy): Eukaryota > Metazoa > Arthropoda > Insecta > Diptera > Syrphidae > Eupeodes > Eupeodes luniger. The sequence continues at coordinate 181,456,804 of OX608073.1, read as the reverse complement.
CGTTCTCTATTTCACATGTAAAATTGATCTCGGGATACTGTTCATTTAACATCTTCAACGTGGTGTTAAGGTCACTCCTTTTAATTACGGCGAAAATGTCATCAACATAACGGTGCCAAATTCTTGGTAACATATCCCTTGATTGTAGGTCCATTTCAAATTTTGACATAAAAACCTCGGCTATCAATGGAGATAACGGGTTTCCCATACTGGTGCCAGAATCTATTTTGAAATACCGGTCTCTAAACACAAAATAGTAAGTGTTCATGCACATTTCTGCTGCTCGCATGTAGGCATTAAGTTCTTCCTCTATTATGTTTTGGTTTGACAGATGTGTCTTAGCGCTTGAAGTGCTTCTTTAATTGGAATCGATGGGAAAAGTGCTTCAACGTCAAACGGAACTAAAATCTCATCATCATTTATTGATATTTGGTTGATTAATTGGGCAAATTCAATTGAATTTTTTACTGAGCTACTTTCAAAGGGTGGAAACTTCTTTACTTCACTGACCAACCATCGCGCTATCTTTGTGCAAGGTGCAACTAAGAGAGCAACTATTTGCCTCATCTTGTCACCTGGGTTATTATTTTTTGGTAGACAGTATAATTTAGGAACTTCAGGATTTGATACGAGGAGGCGCCACTTGAAACGTTCACCAAAAACACTACTGATCTCCTTACGTACATTATTAGCAGCTGTAGTCATTTTGTTTAGCGGCGATTTTTTAACTTCCTTGTAACTGTTTTCTTCAATAAGTTTCCATACCCTCCTTTCGTATTCGTCGGTGTTCATCACTACAATCTTGTTACCTTTATCTGCTTTCATGACATAAATATCTTTCTTTTTTAAGAGTTTTCCATAACCTCAGCTTCCTTTGAAACTTGCCTTCCCTTCGATTTCTTCTTTTTTTCTTTTTCAATGCATGCTTTTGTGCGCTCTCGAATTTCATTTTTGGTGCTTTGGAATTTATATTTCAAAATTGTCTCAAGTAGGAATAGGGGCGGTTTGGCAGAAATGTGTCTCGGCTAAATTAATTGGGTTTGTGTCTCTGCTAGACAGACTGTGGGCAAAATGTGAACCAATCTGATTAAGTTCGAGTTTCATGGATGCTACTTCTCATGGTAATTTGTGTGAGCAATAATGAATTGAAGATCAGCTCTTGTGACAATTTTTTTTGTGTGTGCGAGCTTAAAGGCAATGTCAACTGGGTAGTGAGTCAAATGCATTGGTTATACGGAGGCAATTAGGTTGAGCAATTAAATTTTATGTTTGTAAGATCAAGACTAGTGTGAGCATGTTTTTTAACGATGGGCACTTGTAACGATATTATTGTGTGTGCGAGCTAAAAGGCAATGTCAAATGGTAGTGTAGTGAGTCGGTAGTTTATGCTATGTTTGGATGATAAGAATGTTTGTTATTTTTATGGTGATGAAAAGAAGAATTGTTGCGTGAGGATTTTAAACGATGGGCACTTGTGTTAATGGATAGCTATATAGATATTGTTGCCTGTAACTGAAATGAGATTGAATAATAAAAAAAAAAAGCTGTTGGGTTTTTAAAATGTATACAAGATTTTTTTATTTCCTTACTTTTGGAATAGGTATCCAGGAGTTGTGATCGGAAGAAAATCCCAACCACTTTACAAATATTTTATCTTTTTTCTTTTGAAGAATTTTTTCAATTAAATATGTATCAGGAAATTTTGTGTTTTGCAGTTCCAGTTCATAAAATCTTCCTTTAATAGGGTTTCCTTGATAGTCTTCTAACAAATAAGTGACTGGATTAGTGAGTTTTATTTTTACAATTTTAAAGATCTCTGTTGTCCAGTTAGGAGTGTAACCTTTTTCAAATACATGTTTGTATTTACTTATTCTGACCAAGTCTCCAACCTTGAATTTAGGTTTAACACGTATTTTAATGTAATCATAAACATTGGTGAGTAGTTGTTTTTCGTTTTCAGAATTAACTTCAGATGGTTAAATTTTTATGGTACGATGTTTTGAATTATTATATTTTTCAATAAGTTGTGATATCATATCTATCCACCTATAATTACCATAAACTGCGAATTCTTTCCACATATGAGTTTTCAAGGTTCGATTAAATCGTTCGACAATGGAAGCTTTAAGATGAGTATACGTTGAATAGTGATTGATTTAATATTTATCCATTAGGTTTTGAAACGATCGATTGAAGAATTCTTTTCCATTCTTTTCTTTTGTAAATTCTTTGGCTAACGGCCTTTATTGAATACGTTCTGTAAGGCTGTAGTGACTTCGTAACCTGTTTTATTTTTAATAGGAGCAGCTCAAGCAAATTTAGAAAAAGTATCAATGACTGTGAGAAGGTACTTAAAATTCCTATTTTCTGATGAATATGGAATCATTTCCACTAGGTCTGCCTGCCACAATTCGTCTAACCCCTTTATAATTACTCGTCTTTTTGGAAAATTTTTCAGAGTAGACTTATGAAGTTCTTCGACAACTTCTCGTTTATTCATCTTTATTTGAAATGAAAAGAAACTAATAATGCTTTTGTTTTAAGTATGTTTATTAAAATTTTAATTTTTTTTATTTTTCCAATCTTTTATATAATGCTATTAATTTTTTTGTTCTAATTAATATATTTTCAAGCAAGTAGCATGCACATGTGTAAGGTCCGATTCGGCATGCGTTAGACGACCAAGGGCAGTTCTCAAAATGACATCCATAATCTGAAGTTTTGCAGGATACATTGACAAATCTTGTATAAAACTCAATGTTGCTTAATAATTCCTCAAAGTGTTCTTCAAGTATAATATGTCTATAAACTTTTTGATTTCTTCTACTATTATTTGATAATTAATGTTAGACATGATTGAAAACCTTTACGTTCAATATCTCAACGACAAATGATATTAGTTTTTCGAATTTTTCATCGTCTTATAAAACTCGTTTAAAAAATAATTTTTTCAGATGATCTATTTCTTGGTCAACATATTGTTTTGTAGCAGCATCTGATTGTTGTATTGGTTCGTGAAGGTATTGTAATCGTTTCCAGGTTAGGTTGAAATCGTTATTTTCTGTTTTAAGAAAACCTTCCCCCGGTGGACCAATTGGTCCAGGTGGCTCTTGTTTCCCCTCTTCTCCAGGTGGTCCTTTTTCTCCCCTGAGCCCCCTAGGTGCGTTCCTATGTGAATAACGGCCAAACTTATCAACAATCATATTTTTTTTGTTATTCAATAATATTGGATTCTCTAAGTTCTTCAATAATTGAAATAATTTCGTTTGAATGATTACTGTGTCCGGCTTGTTGTGAAGCAATCAGAAGTCTAATTCGATTTACAAGCTCATTGGGGTCATCCCAATATACATATTCTTTCTTGGAATGTGAAAGCTGCATAAGACCACTTCCTGAATGCGATAGCTGATGTGATGGTGATGGTGATGCAGATGTTGGTATTGGTGAAAATGATTTTGTTTAACTATCGGATAATCCTAATAGCTTTTTTATTATTTTTTTTATATTTTTGACCCCTATTTCCGTGTATTTGATTTCTTGAATCATATCCGATTCTATAAGCATGAGTGTCATTTAATATGGTTTTGTAATTTTTTAAATCTGTATCAGTGTAAGTGTTTTCATGGTTTTTTTTTTCAATAACAGTTCATACAATCCTCTTGTTCCTTCGAAGGTATTATTTTTGATTTTAATATTTTTATCATCAAGAATACGAAGTTCTTCGTTACCGATAAAATATTTTCCATTTTTAAAATATACGCCATACGTTTTATCAAGCTCATTGGAATCATTTTTAAATAATTTTGTATACTCATGCGGTAGTTGGTATATTTGTTTTTTGTTTTTTTCTGTTAATCGGGGCGTTTATTTTTATTTTTTCCTGATGTATTGCTACTTGTTTCAGGTGATACAGATCGGGGACGTTTATTTTTATTTTTTTCTGATGTATTGCTATCTCTTTCAGATAATAAAGAATCTCTTGAAATTGAAGACTTAAGTGTTATGAAGTCATCTGCATCTGAGAAAAGGTTTTTCTTCACAAGATCAATCTGTTGTTGTTGTTGTTGTGGTTGTGACTTTGTTTTTTGTTTGGATATGAGTTCTTTTTTCTCTTGAAAAATTTGATTTTTCGTTAAGTAATCCTGATGATAGTCGTCCTCTTTTTGTTTTGATTGATTTACCAATTCATTTAATGGTTTAGTAATAGGTTTCAGAGATTCTTCAATGTGAGTTTTGTATGCGGCTCTACCAATTTTAAGAGCTCTATATTTCTTACGTAGAGCATCTGTTGTTTTGATTAACTCTTTTGTTACTTTTTCGTCTGTATTTAACATTATTATTTAATTTTTTCTTTCATACAAAAACAACAGGTGAACAAATTTCTTAGCTCTTAGTGAACAAATTTAATCGCTCAATGGGTCTTAGACCGATTTTAGTATTAAGATAACTGGATTTAACTGATGAATAATGTGCATCGATTTTTTTTTTTGAATCGCTTTGTACTGATCTAAATTGTTCGGCTAACTGTTCTGTATTTCTTTCATATAACATTACAGTATTGATAGTTCATCTACGTAAGCTTTATACCACTCGTATAACTGGATTAAACCGCTTTTTTACCGTTATAAACTGGTTTATACCGCTCGTATAACTGGATTAAACCGCATTTTTACCGTTATAAACTGGTTTATACCGCTCGTATAACTGGATTAAACCGCTTTTTTATCGTTATAAACTGGTTTATACCGCTCGTATAACTGGATTGAACCACTTTTTTACCGTTAAAAACTGTTTTATACCGCTCGTATAACTGGATTAAACCGCTTTTTTACCGTAATAAACTGGTTTATGCAATTGACTGTTTAAAACAGCTGTTTTTTACTGTCAGAAAATCTATCTCTCTCTCTTAACTGTTTTTGTTCTGCTCTCGCTGAACAATGCTTTTCATATGCCATGATGAGTGTAAAAACACTCAATTTAAAGCTTAATGAAACAGTCTAGACCTTCAGTATAACGACCTTCATTCAAAGGACTGTCCTTATCGATAACCATAAAACCGAAACTTGGATTCCAACACTCTGCACATACATTTTGAAAAGATTTAAACGTCTTTTCTGAATTTACATGATCATTGTAAATATGTTTTAAATTCATTTTGTCTTGTTTAAAAATGATTAGAAAATTTACTTTTTGATATAGTTTATTCATTTAAAATTGTTTTATAAAAATGTACTATTCTCTTAATTTTACTTAGATTAAATTTAATTTCATAACATGCACAGGTATCCGGTCCTTCTTCAAGCCGATTTTTTGAAGAGTTTGTAGGGCAGCTCAGGTAATGGAAACTTTTGGGGGAATTTGAGTAATAGTCTTTTTCAAATCTCTTTATGAAAGAAATACTCTCCATAGCTTCAGCAAAATGTTCTTCATGCACAATATGCTGGTTTATTTTTAAAAATGATAGAAATTCGTCAATGATGAAATTAATATTAAAGTAAGACATGATTTTTCAACAAATTGAGAAGGAAAATTGAATTGAAAATTACAAAAATTTATTTAAGTACTTCAATTTTTCATACAAAGATGAAAGTTCTAATTCTCTTCATCTCGTTATTAACATATACAGCACGGTTAAACTTCTTCTTTGTTAATTTGAAAACCATAAACAGTTAGTAAAAAAAAAATAAATCGTTTAAATAACATACTCCCATAGAAATTAAACTAATTTTGTAAGACTATGACTTTTAGGCTAGTTTCACATATTCGGCTCGTTTTCGGGTCGATCCTGATAAGTGTGAATCGATGAAAATGGCAAGAAAAAAAACCGAATGCTGACCGAACCGAATGAAACCTGATATGTGTGAAACTAGCCTTCGAAATTTACAAAAGATATTGTCTTGTTTATTAGTATTATTTTTGATTGAAATGTATCCAAGAGTTGTGATCGGATGGAAAACCGAGCCATTTTACAAATATTTTATTCTTTTTCGTCTGAAGCACTTTTTCAATCAGATTTGTATCGAGAAACTTTGTTTTTTGTAACTTTAGTTCATAGAATTGGCCCTTTATTGGATGCCCTTGATAGTCTTCTAACAGATATGTAAGAGGATTTGTGCCCTGTACTTTGATTATCTTAAAGATTTCAGTAGTCCAATTTGGAGTGTACCCTTTATCAAAAACATGTTTGTATTTACTAATTCTTACAAAGTCTCCTACCTTGAATTTAGGAGTAATATGAATTTTGATGTAATTATATATTTTGGAGAGGCGTTTGAGGCATTTACTTGAGATGGTTTCATTTTTATTGTACGATGTTTTGAATTATTATAAGTTTTAGTCAGCAACCCTATCATATCAATTCATTTATATGTTCCTTTTAAAACTGAATTCTTTCCACATAAGAGTTTTCAATGTGCGATTAAATCGTTCGACAATCGATGCTTTCAGTGGAGTAAATGTTGAATAATGGTTGATTTGATGTTTTTGCATTAGAGTTTGAAATATCTTATTGAAAAATTCTTTTCCATCATCTGTTTGTAAATTCTTAGGCCATCGACCTTTGTTGAATATATCTTGCATGGCAACAGTGACCATTGCCCCAGTTTTATGTTTAATAGGAGTCGTCCAAGCAAATTTAGAAAATGTATCAATAACTGTGAGAAGATATCTGTAGTTTTCATTTTCTGACGAATACGGTCCCATTTCGACTAGATCAGCTTGCCATAAATCATCAAGCCCCTTGATAACGACTCTCCTTTTTTTTTTTTAATTTATTCTTCCTGGCTTATGTAGTTCTATCTCTTTTACTCATCTTTTCACTGAATGATTAAAACAACAAAACATTTTACCTTTTTTTATTAGTTTATTTATTTAAATTCTTTCATTTGATATAGTAACAAGGTTTACCTATGTACATATATACATAGATACTATTTTAGTCTTCTATACAGAGACATCAATTTTTTATTCTTAACATTCTATTTTCAAGCATGTGGCATGCGCATGTATTTGGTCCAGCTTTGCACAGATTTGAAGACCATGGACAGTTAATAAAATGACACCAGTGTTTTAAAGTTGTAGTCGATATATTCATAAATCTTTTCAAGATAACATTGTTTAAAAGCTCCTCATGATGTTTTTCCAATATATTATTATGATTTATTTTAAAAAACTCCAAAATTTCATCAAAAATGAATCGAGTATCTATGTTAGACATGATAATTGAGTTGACACAATTAGGCATTTAGTTAAAGACTGAAGTGAAGTTATGATTGACTTTAAGTTAAATAGTAGTTTTCCCTTGAAGTAATGGTTGATAAATACAGTTGTGAGCAGTATAGTGAAGAAGTACTTTCTGTTAATAACAGTTCGGTTCAGTTTTGAATGTTGGCTTTTTGCGGTTAAGACTAGTAATTTACAGTTCAGTTCGGTTTAATGCGGTTAAGACCAGTAATTTGCAGTTGAGTTCAGTTTTGATTTACGGTTTTATGCGGTTCAGACCAGTAATTTGCAGGTCAGTTCGGTTTTGATTCTCGGTTTTGTACGGTAAAGACCAGTTATTTACAGTTCAGTGTAGCTGTTCTATCTGTACAAATCGCTGTTGCGTTTCTTCATTTAAGACCAGTTATCTTAATAATAAAATAAAATCTTAAACCCAATACATATTTTCGTTTGAATTTATTCACCATCATCACATCATATACAGGAAAAATAAAATTTCCAACAATATGATGAACGTAGATGTAAAATTAACGAAAGAACTTATTAAAACAACGGATGACCTTCGAACAAAATTGAAAACCCTGAAATATAATAGGGGAGCTTATGAATCTCAGTTAGAAGAAGCTTTTAAACCAATTACTGTTCCTTTTAATGAGCTGGTTAAGCAATCATCAGCTAACGTTGAACGAAACAAAGAAAAAGAAGAACAATTCAATTGATAATAATAACCTTATAAATAGTACGCCTAAGAGACCAAAAGAAGAAAAAGCAACAAAACAAATTAGGCTTCGTCTTTTCGCAGAACATTTGTCAGCTGAACTGTTCGATAAAACACCTAAAAAAGTATATAGATTTGTTCATAAATAATTCAAATAGTATTGATAGAGCATATGGTATACATTCCGAAATTGTGTTTATCGGTGATGGAGAGTTCAGCATTCATGGACAAAATATAAACATAAAAAATAAAACCTTTAAGGGAACAAAAGGTCTTTATGAACTGATATTCAAGAAACATCCACAGGAATCCTTTTACAATAATGAAGATTTGAAAAATTACGAAATAATTTTAAACGATACAAACGCATACAGGAAAGAATTTGATTCACAAAAACAAGTGAAAGGCAATCGAGGGTACAAATACACAAAAATTATACGTCCAATGATAGAAAAGACTTCATTTTCATCTACGTATTCAAATACATTACCAGTAGGAAACGGATCGATGCAATTATCAAACAAGAAAAAAGATTATATATTTTGGGATAACCCAAATGAGCTTGTAGATGGAATGAGACTTCTTCTTGGTTCACATCAAGCTGGGGGATAATAATCACTCTAACAAAATTATTTCTATTATTGAAGAGTTAAAAAGGTGCTAACATTATCAAATAGATATCAAATGCCTATTGACAAATTCGGTCGTTTTTCACATAGAGCACCAACAAGGGGCCCACGTGGAGAGAGGAGCATACCAGGGTCACCTGGTGATGGTTTTCTTAAAACTGAAAATGGTGATTTTAATATAAACTGGAAACAATTAAAAAACATAATCGAACCTCAAGAAGATAGTGATGCTGCTACTAAAAATTATGTTGACACCAAAGTGCAGCAAATTAAAACAATGTTTGAAAGTGAAATCGACAATTTTAAAACTAATAAATTTCTATATGAAACAATAGTGGAAGAAGAAGGAGAAAAATGAGGGAAAGAAACAACTAAATTATCAAAACATTTTTTTTTATTATTATTAAAAACCTTATAAGTATGTATTATGTTTAAACAATTTTCTTTGTCGTTTTTTTCCTTAACATTTTATTTTTATACAATAATTAAAAATCAATAAAATTCAATAAAGTTATAAAAATTATCAAACATTTCTGGTTCTTTTAAATCCGTAAGGCAGGGAACTATGATCAATGAAGAAAATTGTCTTTCTTCTGCTTTTGCTGTATATGTTTTAACTTCTTCAACAGAAACTACCTGATGTTCTGTGGTTCTTCTAATATTATTCGACTTAACAATAATACTTTCGGCATCATCAAAACTGCTTGTTTTATTGACTCGAAATTAATTTATTTACTTGATTCGTAGTTTAAGGAAAAGCCTTTTACCTTACACACGATATGTTCTTTGTTGTCTTTTGTACTTAACACCTTGTATGAATAATGAATAATTTTTCGGTCCTCCACTAACAAACTCCGTTATATAGCTTCCTTTTCCATAGCTACTCAACTCATCAGTCATATCACCCATAAAATCTCCTGTTGGTGGTTCAAATTCTCCTTCACGTGAAACATAAATGACTGAATCTGTATCGTAGTACAAAACTCTTTCCTGTAGTTTTTCTAGGTAGCTATACAGTTTCAGCCGAGCCTGAGTTGTTGTATAGGCAGCGATGGACACATTCACAGTTGTCAGAGTTTTAGATGCTTCTTCCAAACCCAACAGCTTTTTTTTTTTTTTTTTTTATTATTCAATCTTATTTCAGTTACAGGCAACAATATCTATATAGCTATCCATTAACACACTTTTATTAACTCAAAATCCTCACGCAACAATTCTTCTTTTCATCACCATAAAAATAACAAACATTCTTATCATCCAACCATAGCATAAACTACCGACTCAAAACACTACCATTTGACATTGCCTTTTAGCTCGCACACACAATTTAATATCGTTACAAGTGCCCATCGTTAAAAAACATGCTCACACAAGTCTTGATCTTACAAACATAAAAATTAATTGCTCAACCTAATTGCCTCCCTAACAGTTGACATTGCCTTTTAGCTCGCACACACAAAAAAAATTGTCGCAAGAGCTGATCTTCAATTCATTATTGCTCACACAAATTACCATGACAAGTAGCATCCATGAAACTCGAACTTAATCAGATTGGTTCACATTTTGCCCACAGTCTGTCTAGCAGAGACACAAACCCAATTAATTTAGCTGAGACACATTTCTGCCCAACCGCCCCTATTCCTACTGTCTCAACATCAGCAACAACGTCTCTCACTGGTGTTATTGTGGGTTTTATACCATAATTCAAACCTTTATTTAGAAGATTTAATTCATCTGCTGACAAATCAACGTTCGAAATATTAACTACGGCATTTTTCACTGGGAGCGGTGTAAAGAATTTGTCTTTTCTTTTAGGTATTTTTTGTAGTAGTATGTTGAATTTATTCGTTTGTTTTACTTTCTTTTTCAGCACTAAATTTTCAATTTTTGTTGATGTTTTTTGCAAAAATTCGTACCACTCACAGTTATATGTTGCTTCTATTTCACCATTATGGCAACTCGATGCTAATTTAAGGTTCGAATTTATACGGGTTCGAAAACACAATTTCCATATCATGTCTGCGAAAAACAGTTTTAAGGCCGTTAGTGATATTCGGAGCAAAAGTCATAGAAACACGCTTCAAATCACTATTTTTATCTGATGATGGGCAGTAAACTGCTTGAAATGCATTCTAAAATTAATTTTGACTCAATAAAAAAATTTGTTGTTTTGAAAAAACGGAAAACTCAATTTAATGTGTGTTTTTAATTTATTATTATTGTTTAAACCATTTGTTTACATTGTTGTATTTGTAATTTTGACATTACGTCCATTTTGAAATGTGAAATCCAACAACAATTCGATGCGGTGTATTTACTTGTCTTTACAGATGTTTTTTTTTTCTTAAATTGCTGTGGTGAGAATTTTAGACGGACGCACATATTGTTTTGTTTATTAGAAGAACAAACGAATTCCAATTTTTTAAACATTTTTGATAGGAAAATACGAACATTGGAACTCACTTGGACGTGTTCTAATAAGTTTTTTTTAATTTTTACTAAAAAGTGTGAATGCAATGTTCTTACTCAAGGATTCCAGGAAGGTATAAATCATTCCTGTAGGTACATTATTGTACCAAGGACATCGGAAAATACAAACATTGGAATTCATTTGGTCGTGTCCTTGGTACAATAATGTACCTACATGAATGGTTTATACCTTCCTGGAATCCTTGAAGTGTGAGTAAAAACGTTACATTCACATTTTAAAAAAAAAAAAATAGTTTTCTTGAGCATTCTTTTTCCGTCGTCCGGAGTTGCCGCCACCAGAATGAGGTTGTCAGCGTAGGCAAGGCAGTTGACTTTTTTGCCATTGATATTGATGCCGTTGTAATCTTCGTCAAGCGTGGGGATACGCTCGTCCATGAAGATGTTGAAATGGAAGGGCGACGCTGGATCACCCTGATTGACCCCTCGAAGAATGGGAACTGTGCGGATTGACCTTCCGTTGCAGTTGATGGTAGTGCTGCTATTATCAAACGACGTCTCGACTAAGTGGATATACTTTTCGTCGATTTTTGTTCTGCGTAAGGCCCGGGTAATGGCATTGTGCGGGACGGAGTCGAAAGCGGCTGCCAAATCAAGGGAGATTAGAGTTAATGGCTTACCTTTCAGACGATGGTGTTTAATGAGGCTCTCGACGGACCTGTGTTGGCAAAGCAGCCGTCGATTTACGTAAAGCTCCGTTGGTTCTCTTGCAATTGGATGGTGTTCAATCTTTTCGCTATGACACGGTTGAATATTCTCAAGATGATAGATGAGATTGTAATTGGCCTCCAGTTTTTTGGGTTATTTAGCTGCGTAGTCGTTTTTGGAATCAGAGTTGTGGTGTTTTTCTTTAAGTCGTCGGGGAGATTCTCGGCAAGCTATTTGAGAGATTTAAAAAATCACAATTTTTGTTTACGTTTTCAAACTCACCTCGAAGAAATAAACAGTTATGTTATGTGTGATGTTGAGGTGATGTCACACTTTTATTATTTTTTTTTTTAATTTGAAAAACTTGACTTATAGTGAAAATGTTAAAACTTGGTCACTATTTTGTAATTATCAAAATACTTTTATGAAATAGTCATCGGTTTTAAAGTCGAAATAAAAAGAATTATTATAACATTCAAAAAAGATAATTTTTGGAACATATAATTTTACCTGAATTGAAAAGTGTATTATACGTAGTACACACTTTTAAATATAGTGACGTTAAAAATTAACAATATCTTGCCACTTTCAATCACAAAGTCTTCTAGCCAAAGTTTCTATTGCATTGAAATAAGCTGGATTTAAGAAAAAATAATTTATGCCCGGTATACCTTAATCCATATTCGATTATAACTATCAAAATAAGACTACGTAAATACTCAAGCAAGGAAAAAATAATATAATTAAAATATTTTTTTTGGTAATTTTCTCAAGAACTAGAAGACAAAAAATCACCTAATTTTCAGTTTTTGATCAAAAACAAATATGAGCAATGAATTCTAAAAACAATAGTACAATAGTAGATAATCTTGAAGTTTTAAAAATTACGCTTTAAAACTTTTTTTACCTTTTTTGCCCAAAATTTGAGTTTAAAACAATTTTTTTTTCAAAAACTATGCAAATTAACACACGTCTGTTCCATTAGTAAATAGAAAATATGAACGTGGGGAAATAGACTCCCCTCCCATAATAAAAAATGCTTGTTTTTAACTGTTCTTTACAAATCTGTCATTAAACTTTGTCGCCTGAGTTATCGTACTCTTCCCAAAAAATGCAATGGCTAATGTCGCTGTAGCCACTAGGTGCCTCCCCTTATGAATTTCTCATCACTAAGTGGTGAATTGACTTTAGCAGTGGGGAATTGATATTAGAATTAAGGGTGCGTGAAAATTGACATTTCAGCTTGTAGGCAAACCAGAATGACAGATTGGTTTCCGGTCTTTATATGGAGTGTCTTTGGTTAAAACGAACAGCTAGTTCATAAAGTGATAAAATGGGTGCGTGATATTTGTTCGCAAAACTCATTTGTTTTATTGTTGTATGCTTGAAAACAAGCCAAGCGTTTTTGCTATCGGTCAAAGACACTCCATATGAAGACCGGAATCTTATCTGTCATTCTGGTTTAAATACAAGCTGAATTGTCGATTTACACTTCCACTAATATCAATATAACTATACGTTTACAGCTAATATCAATTTCCTCCGAATTGATGATAGATTGTTGATGAATTGATGGCAGTGTTCACAAAGTATGAAAATGATAACAACGAATTCTAAAGTGCTTACTCTACCTTAAATGGACAAGGTTTGTGCAACAATTAAACACTATTCACATGAGCACGACCAACGAATGACTTTTTTAGTTTAAGTACGCGCGATTATTTTATTCGTTGCGAGTGTGGATGATGTGGAACGCGAATAAAGTTTGACAGTTCGTATCAGCTAAAATTTTTTTCGCGACGAATAAATTTGTTTTCTTAAATTTATTAATATATGATATTGAAAAGTAAAAGTATGCATCATAAATCAAATAGAAACTTTATTGCTATCGTTTTGTTAAGATTTTGTGTGGAAATATGTCCTTAAACGTACATAAACTCACATTTTGTAATTCATTCGTCGTTCGTTGGTCGCGCTTATGTGAATGCTGCTTTAGTTTATAAGGGGCAATGTTCTGTGTGATTTGTTTAATACTTTATTCATTGACATACTATACATGGACTGCTAGTAGCCAACTTCACGATGGTTCCACTTTTAACGGGCAAAACACTAGCGCAAAGAGGACTATGCGGAAAAATTGTGTAACATTTATGACACTTGATATTGGAGCTTCTTTCTTTTTTTCTAACATGTTTGTTTATTTTGTGTTGTGATTTGCCAAAACAAGTTGAGTAGTGATTAAATACAATTAAAATAAAAAGAAAAAAAATAGTGACATAAAAACAAGAAATAGTGATTTAAAAAAGAAATAAAAAATACAAAATTACTAACTCCAAACCTCCTAGCTTTACCTGTTGTTTGTCCATATAGAATATTTTTATATATGTATAAGAAAAAATAAAACAATTTAAAAAGTAACTTAATTTTGTTCTTTGTTTATTTTCTGGGAGTAGTTTTAAAATGGCTTCGTGGTGTTAAGGTTAGACTAGGCAAGTGCTACTGTTTTTTCTGGCAAGTTGTATTTCGTAAGGGCACTTTTGAAATTGTACTTGGAACCTGCAATGTTTTGTGGAGTGGAGAGCAGATTGGCTCAGTTGCTGAACAGCTATGCAAAATTCTGAACTTGTAAATCAAACTTTCTAAGAAGAAACTTACGTTGCCAAATTTTTACTAAATTAAAGTCGATATGTGCGACTTATTCAATATCAAACAAGGAAAAATGTTCTCAAAGTAACGAAGTAAAGCCATGTCTCAACTTAGCTCTTTACTTACCATTCAAAAAGTTTGTGTTGTGTTTTTGAAATCTCGTAAAACTCATCACTTTAAAGCCAAGATAAATATATTTACTTTCCTTTATTTTTTACCAAATGTACCATCCTGACAACATTAAATGCTGTATGGGAATTAAGTACCAACACCAATTATATAGCTTTAATCAATAAATAAAAAATTTCCACTAACATTATAATAATTCTTAAAAATTATTTTAGAGTCAAATAAAAAAATAAACAACAAATTTTTATTATTTTGTTGTTTTTCGAAGCCACATCAATTTGAATATTGTAATGTTATTGACAATAGAGATGATTTAAAATTTTTAACTAAATTTCCAAATTTAGTTAAAATTGTCAAGCTAAAACAATTGCAGGATGATATGAAGTATTTGTCGGACCAGCTGAAATATGCTTCCCTGAAATGTAAAAACATAATATAAATAAATTAAAATCATAAATGCAAAACTATTATATTGGTATTTGAAATACGTATGTACATCGTTTTGCCAAAGCTGGAGCACAGCAACATTCCTTCACTTTTTCGTAGAAAAAGCACAATCCAACCGATGCTTGATATTGTTTTTCTCCAACATAGCATATGTGCGGAATGAAAGGCAATGACTCTAAAAGTATGTAAACATAAAAAAGAAATATGTTTGATTAATAAAAATTACGTTGTATTCAGTGAATAAATTAAGGTTGAAACTATAAGAGAATTATCTGCTTTTGTAAAATTTGTCGGGTCAAGAAAATAACAAGAATATACACACATATGTACATATTATGCATATTAAATTTACACGTTTACGAATGTAGCAACATATGTTTTTATCAAAAAAAGCATAATTAGAAATAATTTAAATTGTTTTGAATATTTAAAATATCATTCGAAACCACTGTACCTCGCAACACTACCACCATCATATCTACTCTGAGACTGAGATGTTGGCGTCAGCAACAGTTCAGTGGGTCATTCACGAGAGTAGTGCTCCTAATGAATTGACAAACGGTCTCTTGGTCAGGCGCACCGAATCACTGAGGCAGCTGTCAATTGCCATCCCACTGCAACAGCACCAGCAACAGCAACATCTGGGCCATGTCACACAGAGTGGTACCCCTACAATTCAAAGCTATAGATTGTGTGCATACGAGTATGCAGAAGGATGTCTGCATTTAATGAGAGACATGGTCGTCGTCGTCGTAGTCCGTGGTCGCCTTTACTTCCACCGCCTGCTGTCTTATTGCACTGCGTCGCGTTTCTCCGTCCGCGTCGTCTCCGTTGAGAAGAATATGCACAACTTGCATCATATTTGCATATCGCGGACTCCACTCTGACGACGGTGATATTAAATGCTCGAGTAAACTCCTCTGCGTTTACGTTTGAGCTGCGCACAAACCTATATATGTACATATGTATAGCTTTGTGGCTAAAAGATAAACAAATGTTCTAAGGTAAAAGATACTCTTTTGTTGAGTGAGGCGAGGGTTGCGGTTTAATTAGCCTCGACTGGTAGTTTCGCAGAGAAACCTATACCCGGCGTTCCGATTTGAAGTATTCACTGTGAATGGAAATTAAAAATGTTTTATTTTGAAAAATATACATAAATTAAACAAAATACTCACAGCGCACAGCCAGCTTCTGCTTTATTTTGCACGAACTGTCAAAATTTGTCAATAACATAAAAAAAAAACATGGCATCGTTTGTCTTCAACAAATTATACTAGATGTCAATACTTTCTATGTCAGAAAAAGCTTATCTCAACTAAATAAAAACAGATGTCGCTAAATATTTCATAACTTTTTTTGCCACTGTGCCTGAAAGGGCTAGTGTAGCTAATTTGAATTGGAACCATTTTTATTCAAATTTTGTATGGAAAATTCACACCACTAGCAGTCCATGTATAGTATGTCAATGACTTTATTACTATAGGTTTGCAATCTAAACCTTAAAAATCGTTTTCATTATGACGGGTAGATGGCTATTTTGTATTTTAAATGGTAACACAGTGTGAACTGTAGTTGAAAGAAAAGAGGTAGGATAACTTATATATTCCATTAGCGATACTTAAACTGAGCTTTTGTTCTTTTTTCTTATGTTGGTCTTTGAAAAAAATAAGAAAAAGTATAATCCCATTGCAGACAATTTGGTACTTTTATTTCGATATATTGTTAGAACCACTTAAAAAAATTAACTTGACAACCAACACTAATTGAAAATTGTTTAATCCATTTGAATTGAGTTGAATCACTTTACATATCCGGAAAACTTGGTGGTAGTCAAATTTGACTATCAAAAGTGTAACTATCAGTATCAGTATAGAAATATGATTATATTATTATTATTATTATTATTATTATTTATTAACACGTAATTTAAATTACAAGCTCTTTATTTTAATAATATTTATAGAGTTAATTTTAGAGTTTCAATAAATTTATTTACATTTTCGATGTTCTTAGAATTAGGATTTTTTAGTATTTCATAAATTGATAGATTTTTCAAAACAGAGTCCATAATTGGTTTCGAGATAATATGGCAATTTTCGAGGATGTGTGAGATATTCAAAGTTGTGTTGCATGTTACACACATCGGGTGGTTGTTTCTGGTGAGTAGGTGTTGGTGGGTTGTTGAAGTGTGACCGAGTCTGAGGCGTACAAAGTTTGTGATTTTGCGTTTTGGCAGGTTCGTAGGGTATTTAGGTGGAGATTTCGTTGGGTTTACTTTTTTATAATGATGGTGGTAAAGGCTCCATTCAGTTTGTTGCAAAGTTTTTAAGTTTTTATTAATCCGAGTTTTAAGGTCTTGTTTAGTGAATGCATTGAATTGAAATACTGGTGCTTCTTTCGCCGAATTTGCTGCTTTGTCGGCTTCCTCATTGCCACGGATATTTACATTACCAGGGGTTCACATCAGTTTTATTTTCTTTGGCATCATTGCAATCTTGTTTCTTATGGAGGAAATTAGGTCAGTGTTGTTGTTTGGATTGTTTATAGCTCTTAAGACAGATATACTGTCTGAGCATATAATAAATTTGCCACTGTTTTCCATAGTTATTTTTAGTGCATGTAGAATTGCAAATGCTTCTGCCGTGAAAATTGATGTAGATTCCGGTAAGGAACCAATATGCAGAATAAAACCATTTTCTGATGTGACGGCAAACGACGTATGGCTTAGTGATCTGTAAAGATGAATTCCCAACCGTCTTTTTTAAGTTCAGATGAGATATCGGAAAACAAAAAGCAGTAAACTGCGTTGCTGGTATTTGCCTTATTGTAGTGGGCCAAATTCATCAGGATGGAATCAGGTTTTATATGCCATGGCGGGTAAGATAAAAGTATTTTTCGTGGTTTTTTAAACTGGAGTTCCATTTCATGAGCTTTATTTATGATTTTGCTTATTGAGGATTGGATACGTTTCTTAGATTTATGTCTGATGGACTGATGGATGTCCTTGTCAATAACTGAGTTTTTTGAAAATATTAACTTCACAACTAACTTTGATATCAATTCTCTATGACGTTCCTCGATTGTTGGTAGTCCTGCTTCCGCAAGTATATTTTTTATAGGTGAAGTAGGGAAAGCGCAAATACTTCTCCGAGCTGCCTGGTGATATGGTGAGTTCAAATATTTCAGGGTAGTTTTTGGTGAATTGCCATAAATATATATACCATAATCAATTTTACTTAAAACTATCATTTTTGTTATGTATGATAATGTATTGATATGTACATGACTTTTATTACTTGATAAATACTTAATTATAGATTTTTTTAGGTTTAAACAATGGTCTTTCCAATTAAACTTATTATTAAACGTTAATCCTAGGATACTTAGTGTTTTAAAATGTTCAATCTGAACATTATTTATACTTAGGCTAAGCTCAGGGCAATTGAGTTTTCTGCAAATATGAAGTATTTTACATTTTTGTAATGATACATAGTTTTGCTCCTGAAGCAGAAGACCACTCTAAAATATCATTTACAGCATTATTGAATTGGTCTTTACATATGCTTAAATTATTTATTTTACTTAACATATAAATGTCGTCTGCGTACAAACAGCTGTCAAGAAGTTTGTAGTTACTTAACATGATTGAAATATGATCAAAAGCAATTGTAAATAATACTACAGATAATGGAGATCCTTGTGGGATACCATTATCCAACGAGCATGCGTTAGAAAAAAAATCGTTAACTCTTGTGAAGAATTTTCTTTTTGTTAAAAATGATCTAACATAGCCAAAGATTTTCTTTCCAACGTTCCATGTTTTTAACTTTTTAAGAACTACATGTAAACCGATTCGGTCAAAGGCTTTCTCAAAGTCGAGTGAAAGAACTGAGACATGATTTTTTGAAGATATCGCATTAGAGATGTAATAATCTAAGTGAAGATGTGCATCGACGCATCCTCTGTTTGCCCTAAATGCAAATTGGTTGGGTGATATTAATTTTTTTCTTCAATGAACCACATGAGGCGTTTTGCTACTATTTTTTCTAAAACCTTTGAGATACAGGATATTAGGGAAATTGGGCGATAGCCATCGATTGAAAATTTGTCTTTGTTGCGCTTATGTATGGGAAGTATGGTAGCAGTTTTCCAAATTTGTGGTATTACTGACGTTTCGAGAATATTGTTGTAGAGTAAGATGAGTCTTTTTTTCACATCTGTAGGTACATTTTTTAGCATAGGATAACTTATCCTGTCTCTACCAGGTGTTGTGCCTTTGGTTTTGTTTAGACATGCCTCAAATTCAATTATTGAGATAGGGAGTTCTATACGTTCAGCAAAGATGTTTTTGTTTGGAATGTAGGGGAGATTTATGGTAAATTCATCCTTTTTGGTTTTAAAGAGAGTACAATAATTTGTATCTTTTGAATAATCAGACTAGGACTTGGGGAATAAGTTACATATTTCTGCTGGGTCTGTTATAACTGTATTATCTGAATGGATGGACGATATTGAAAGTGAGCTGAGATTACCAGTTTGTCGTCGGATGTTTTGCCAAATTTTTGTGGTGGTAGAATTGGGATTTATGCTGGATGTAAATTCTGTGAACTTTTTTGACTTACTTTGTTTAAGTTCACGTCTGAATTTAGCATTCGCCTTTTTATATAAAATTAAATTAGATTGAGAAGGTGACTTTTGGAAGTCTTTCAATGCTTTCATTTTGTCTTTGCGTAATGTAGAGAGAGTTTGATTCCACCATGGGACAGTTCGTTTAAAATTCGGGTTAAATGTTGGTGTTGTTTGGGGTATCGAAACGTTTGCTGCAGTTCTAATTGCTTTTTGAATTAATGCTGCCTCTTTATTAGTGTTAGTAGATGGAGGATTTTGAAAAAGGTGTTCTTTTAAATTTTTTTTTTAATTTGTCCAATTAGAAAAATTAGTTTTAAATTTTGCTATCGGTTTTGATTTCAAAAGATTTATTCCGGGATTGAAATTTGAAATTATTGGAAAATGATCACTGTTATGTAGATCACTTAAGGTTTTCCAGGTGGTATTAATAAAGAGCCCAGGAAAGCAGCATGTTATATCGATATGGGTCAAAGTGTTATGTGTTGATAAATGAGTTGGTGAGCCGTTATTTAAAAGAATTAGGTTTTCGTTAAGAAGAAAATCTTCAAAGATTTCACCCCTTTTGTTTGTGACTGGTGAGCCCCAGAGTGTACTCCATGAATTTATGTCAACTCCAAGAATTATAGGAGACTCTGTTTGACTTATAATATTGTCGAGATCATTTTTACAAAAGTTTTGTTTTGGGTGGATGTACAAACAAATATAAGTGAATTTGGATTGAAATTCTATATCTACTGCCAATGTTAGAATATTTGAATTTATTTATGTGTCGAATTTTATGTGGAATATTTTGTCTAACTAATAAAGATATACCTTGTTTAGAAGTTGTATTTGTTGGAAGGTTTTTGAAATAGCCAGTATAATTTTTAGGGACAATGGGGGTTGCATTTGAAGGACAATGTGTCTCTTGTAACGAAATTATACCTGGATTATGGTCCTTTATTAAAATACTTAACTCATCAAAGTTATTTAAAAGACCTTTCATGTTCCATTGTAGTATAATTAACGTTATATTATTTTTTTCATTTTGAAAACACACATTTTTTCTACGTGCAGCAGAAAAAGGATGTTTTCTTCTATATGGATTTGGTTTTAGTATGTGTGATTGAGTTTGTTGTACAAAATTAGTGTTTTGTCAGTTTATTACTATTACTTTAATATTGACCTTAACTTTTATTTAAATAACATATAATAAAACTATAATATACAATAAGTTGGGTTTTCCTTCCTGACGCTATAACTCCAGAACGCACGAACCGATTTCCACGGTTTTGCATTCGTTCGAAAGGTCTTGGGCTCCGTGAGGTTTAAAGCAGACAAAATTCAGGAAAAATTTCAACAGAAAAGCGGTCAACTCCAATTAGCTTCCCATAGAAAGCTATTGTAAAAGTTCCGATTTGTGGAATTGAAATTTTTTAAATTTTTTGACGTTTCAAGGGCCCTATATTTTTTCTAACCAAAGCTTACTTTTGGGAACCTTTTTTAGTGAACCATATCTCTAGAAACGTCAGAGATATCGACTTCAAATAACGTTTGTTTTAAAGATAATAAGAAAAAAATGCAAAAACGACTTTTAAAAAAATTAAGTGTGTGTTTTTTTTTCATAGAGCAATTTAAGAAAAAAGTGAAAAATTTAAAAATAAATAAATTAGGTGGCGCAACAGTCCGTAGAGAACCAGGGCCTAGTGACTTACAACTCTCAACCATTCCTGTGTGCGAGTGCTGTTGTCAGGGATGGAGGGGACCTACAGTTTAATGCCGAATCCGAACGGCTAATTTGAGAAAGCACTTTTTCATGACAAGCATTACTCTCGGAGAATTTGTCAATTCCTCGCAAGAGGCAGTACCCGTTTTTTTTTTTTTTTTTTTTTTTTTTAAATTAAGGTGGCACAGGCAGGGATCGAACCCAAGACCTCTCGCATGACAGTCCAACGCACTAACCATCATGCCACGGGTACTACAAGTGAAAAATTTGGTTGACCCAAAATCCACTTATATAAAATTCTGTATTACACATTCTGAGCAAATTTGGTATAATTTCGAAAAAATCAGTATCTGTTTTTTTTAAATCAAAAAACTGAAACAAAATATTTGTCACGTAGAATATTTTGAGAAACAAAAATAATCTATAATATAAAATTCCTAGAGTACGACGTGCGAACATCGGCCGCCGCACAAGACATGCAAGCCAGCAACAAGTGTATTGACAGAACTCAGCGAAGAAAGACAACATAATATGTTATATTAAGAGGAAATGCTTGATTGCGACAACGCGAGTTTTATAATAAGAAATGAAACAAATCAGATCGAGGTCCAAAGTTAGACTGAATTTTTATTTCAAAAAGTATCGTACATCTAGCATGTATTCTGATCGTTGGTCAACTCGAACGATAATTTTTTTTATCTTTTTTTTTATTATTAACACAAGATCCATAATGGATTTTTTGTGTCGCCAAATAAACTGTTGATTTCACAATTTTATATTTATTATAAACAACGGAAACTCCACAGAGTAAGCTTCATTGTTTATATTGTAATGTGTATACACTCTTTATCTCTTTTAATATCGTGTTATAGTAGAATAAGTACGTAGCAACCGTTTATTTGTAGTAATAAACACTTGTGTAGCACATTTAGAATAAGGAGCAACATTTAGTGATTAAGAGGAAAAATCGCTTCGTTAAGCATCGAGAACAACCTAGTAGTTTCTTGAACCGATTTGAGGTATATAAATAGGCGCTCGGAAGCAAAGCGGATGATTATTGGTTGTGAACTGCGATAAAGTAAAGACTGTGTAAAGTAATAGTTAAAAGTAAAGACTGTGTTTGAAAAGTAATAATTGAAAGTGTTCAATAAATAAGTTTGGAACAATTTAAATAAAGTCAAACTGTGTTTTATTTACAAGGTGAATAAGTTTTTAATTGTCGGACGAAGCCGAATATTACATTGGTGTCAGAATAAGGGATTAAAACTTATTGAGAATAAAAACAGTGAGCAGTGATTGAACTATTTTGTGTAAAGTAGCTGAGCTAAAGGCCGAACTAAACAAACGTGGCTTAAGTGGGACAGGCATAAAAACCGAACTCGTTAAACGGCTGCAGGAATATCTGGAGCAGCAAAATGAAGGCCCAGATACGTTTGCTTTCGAATTAGAAGCAAAAGTGGAAGAGGTAAATGCAAATGTTGCCTTATCTAACATGGTGTCAGTTCTTTTAGCCAAATTTGAAGAAAACGAAAATAATGTTCTCAAACAACTAGAAGCCCAAAAAAGCGACCAAAAGCAAGAACAGCAGAATGTTCTCAAACAACTAGAAACTCAAAGGAATGATGTCCTGAAACAACTAGAAGCCCAAAGAAGCGACCAAAAGCTAGAACAGCAGAATATTCTAGAGCGATTCGACGAACAGAAAATCCTTTAAGAAGGAAGGTTTGCGGACTTCGAAGAGAAAATCAAAACTGTAGACGAGCGCGTCGAAAAACAAAATGCACGTTTCGATAAAATTGACGAACAAATTGAAACCATCACAAATGAACTAGAAAAAGTGCGAAAGATGAAAGCTCGAGAACCTTCTGGTGAGTGCTCAAGGAAGAGAGAAGTGAATTCTCCAAGCTTTGATGGGCAGATTCCGTGGTCAATCTACAAGAAACAGTTTGAAGCAGCAGCGTTAACAAACGTCTGGGACGATCACGAAAAATACATTGCTCTTACGCTTGCTTTAAGAGGATCTGCTGCTGAACTGCTACAAACCATCCCAGAGAAGAGTGGTGACTTCACAGTTCTTGGAAACGCAATCGAACAGCGGTTTGGGGATAGCCACATTACAGAAGTCTTCCGAGTTCAGCTTAACAATAGGACACAGAAAAGAGGTGAAACTCTGCAGCAGCTTCAGGCAGATATCGTGTGATTGGTTCACCTGGCATATCCAACAGCTGGTAACAAGATAATAAATCAACTTGCTGTTGAAGCCTTTGTGAGAGCTGTGGGCGATATAAATCTCCAAAGGGCTATCCGCACTGCCGGAAAGTGAACACTACCAGAAGCATTGGCTTTCACTCTGACGATGGAAGCTGCAGAACAAGCTTCCCAAAAAATGCATCGCGTAAGGGAAATAGAAGTCCAAGAATGTTCTTGTCAGAAGTCTACTGTGGAAAGGAGTCAGTGAGACGGACCAGCATGATGCTGGAACTGCAATAAGACTGGGCATCTACAGCGACAGTGCAGATTACCGCGAAGAGGAACCGCATGCCAACACTGTAGAAATATAAATAATTCAACCGGTCAAAGCAACACCAACAACGTTGCTTGCGAAGTTGTTTCCCACCCGGGAAACGAATAAGAACCAACTTCGAGGGGTAGAAGCTGGTTTCTGGTATCGATAGCCCCAAAAACAACATCCAGGTTTCTCAAACGAAACGTGACAACAAGAGCCTGACCATGGAAGCAAGTATAAACGGCAACAAATGTGTGGCTACCATTGACACCGGTGCCAAGGCTCCACAACACCAACAGCTATCGTCTAAGGACTGCAACTGGAGAGGCCGCAAAAGTTTATGGTGAGGTACGTCTTAAGATCCGGATGGCAAAGTTGGAATTCTCTCAGAATTTTCCTAGTAGCAGATATAAGCGATGAGTGCATTATTGGCGTCGATTTCATGAAAGATCACGGAGTGATATTGGACTTTGGGAACCAAGTACTGAAATATCGAAACATCGATATTCCGATGATCTATGGGACTAACTCGTATGAGACCTCTTCATCTGTGAAAACCATCATCAAAGAAGATCTCACTTTGCCTGCTTCTTCAGAAGTATTCGTGTGGACGAAATTGAAGGGTAAACCTGGCAGCCATCGACACCTCATGGTCGAACCAGCATCTGTAAAGTCCTTCCAAAACGTCACCATTGGGAAGACTCTTGTGAGACCTGGACCCATGTTCTGTAACTCAGGCGATGAGTTATCGCATCGTTAAAAAATGAAACGATTCGTTCCCCACTTATCACCTCTGGAAAAAATTGGGTTTCTGTAACTCAATGCGATAACTTCGATTTTCGATTTGTTTGGGCTGGAAATTCCATTGGAAGGCGATAAGTAGAACTGTCAAATTGACATTTTCAAACAAGAAAAAAACAGAAAGTGAAATTCAAATTACATTTATTATTCTTGATTTTACTAAATTATTTAAATAGTGTATTTTTATTGAAAATGTTCGCTATTTTCATTGAAGAAGCTTACCAACGCCGCAACAAAATGCGTATAGAACGCCACATGCTTCGAGACAGCACGAACCCCTTCGAAATGCCCGAGGAACGTTTCCGTGAGGTATTCCGGCTGAGCCGTGATGCAGCGCTGATTTTGGTGGAGGAAATACGTCCATATTTGCCACAGGGACAAAGAAGAACTTTTATCCCTATCCCCCTCCGCGTTTGCTCGGCAATGCACTTTTTTGCCACGGGATCCTACCAGAGAGACATTGGCCATGATTTTTCCGTAGCAATGAGCAGATCCATGATCTCACGGTGTATAGCTGATGTGTCAAAAGTTCTCCAAAATAATTTGATGAACAAATGGATTAAGTTTCCAAGCATAGAAGACTACGAAGCCATTAAACGGAGGTAAGATTTTGATTGAATAAAAAATATTTGTTCGCTAAACTTACTAAATATACATATCTAAGGTTTTTTGAACAAACCGGCTTTCCTGGGGTGATTGGTGCAATTGACTGCACCCATGTACGGATACAAAAACCAAGCCGTGACATTGAAGCCTGCTACCTTAACCGAAAAGGTTTCCATTCGAAAAATGTACAATTGGTAAAAAACCTTTACCTAATTATCGTCTATATTCAACAAAAATTATGAACTTTCAGATATGTGATTTCGATCTAAACATCCTCGGAGGTTTCGCAAGATATGGAGGTGCTGCCCATGACGCCTACATTTGGGAGGCTTCTCAAATAAATGTACTGCTAGAAAGGCGTTATGAAGCATGTGGACCCGGAGAGCATAATTCATGGCTCTTAGGTAATTATAGTTTCTATTTAAAACTTAAACTTTTAAGCAGCTTTTATCTTAACTTCTTTAAAGGAGATTCGGGATACCCTCTACGTCCTTGGCTTATGACGCCATACCGTGCTACATCAAATACAGTCGATAGACGTTTCAACACTGTACATGCGCGCACAAGGAATTGTGTAGAAAGATTAAACGGTGTTCTGAAGTCCGTGTTTCGGTGCCTTCGAGTTGGGCTATTTTATTCCCCAGATTCAGCGGGGACAATAATAAACGCATGCTGTGTTCTTCACAACTTTAGAAAAAGACACGGACTTTTAGATGATATAATCGATCCAATCCAAGAAAATGAAGAGATTCCTTACCCGGAAACGGAACAATCAACAAGTTATCTTCGGGTGGCAACCACAATACGTGACCGGCTTAGGTCAACAATTTGCCAATAAAGAATATAATCAAAATAATTTGCGTCTTTATTTTATTGGAACGGTTTTCTTTAAGCTTTATTGATATTTGTGGTTCATGATTGAAGTGTTTCTATTTCGCTCGAAATTTTTGAGTTACATACAAACCACCATCATTTCAAAAATATGTTCTTCATTTGGGTGGTTGAAACTGCTCTGAGTTCTAATTTATGTCACGTAAGTGTTCATTACAACCTCTTTCAATTTATGGAATTTTAAAAAATAATTCCCATGTAAAAGTATTTTTAACATTTTTAATTTTCAAAAAAAAATTTTGAAACGTTTTTTATACATTTTTTGAGATAATTTTTGAATTAAAAATGCTTTCCGGAACTAGTTAGAAGACACAAATTAGAACTCAGAGCAGTTTCAATCATCCCAATGGAGCACGTAGTTTTGAAATGACAGTGGTTTGTGTGTACCATTTACAAGAATTTCGTATGAAATTAGAGAGAAATTCTTGTAAGTGATACATACAAACTACTGTCATTTCAAAACTACGTGCTCCATTGGGATGATTGAAACTGCTCTGAGTTCTTATTTATGTTTCCTAACTAATTCCGGAAAGCGTTAAAACACTTAGGTGACATAAGTTGAAACTTAGCACCATTTCAATAATTTTTGAAATGAAGGTGGTTTGTATGTAACACAAGAATTTAGCTCGAAATTCTTTTAAGTGTTACATGCAAACCACCGTCATTATTGGCTTGTATTTAGGAAATTGAATTAAAGTAAAAAAACAAACGAAATTTTTGAATGATACATTTTTAAAATTATTTATATCTCCATACCAGTAGGAGATAGATAACATTCTTAAACTAGTAAGATTCTTAGAATTTCATTATCTATCCACCAAAAAAAATTCAAAAATCTAGCATTCTAAATTATTATCTAGCATTGCACTCGGAACATTGTGTTGACTTTTTGTCCGAAATGGAAATCAGCCTTGCGAATGAGTTTTTGTCCTCCGATACATTGGTAAAATAATGCAATTTATTTACATGATTACCCTTCATATACCTTAAAAATATTATTAATAATTAATATATTAAATAGAATTAAATTTTTATTATACATTACCTGAACACTTGGTAGACCATTATTTCCAGTCGTGTGGGGATGAGAAGAACTGGCCGGATACCTTGATTGCCCACCAAGTCAATAAAGGCTTTGATAAACCGAACCAATCTCACCAACACCTAGAAAAGAAGTAAACTTATATAACAATCAAAAACTCTGTCTCGGCGATTGAATTGTTTGTATGAATTTAAAGTTGTTTAAAGCTAAAACCAGTTTTTTTCAAAACCTTACCTATCAATTTAACGAAATTCTTTTTTGATCGACTTATATTTGTGCCTTGAAGAGCTAAACAGCATTTTGGAGCCTGTAAAAAGTCAGCTGCATTACCTTCGATTAAATCGATTGAGGCAAAATAAAGGAACGATATTAGAGATGTTGTATTCTCGTTCTCCCGACCAAATTTTGCAGGTATATCATCTTTTATTTTGTGCCAATAAACCTTGCGATAAAAAATAAAATATTTTATAATTTTAGTAATACATAATATTAAATTTATACAAAAAAACATACTGTTAGGAGTAAATGGATTCACATTAGCTTATTGCATTGAATTATCTAAAACTCTGTTATGCAATGGAACGGGTTTCGGTTTTTCCAGAGACATACATTTTTAATTTATGTATTATTGTATGTACTATGTCTTTCTCTTCGCTAGGCCGTGATCATGACCATCAGAGTAAGTTAAGTGGTTGAAACATTTGTAGTTTTTGGAGTTGCCGGCATATCGAATAATCTGAAAATTGAGATAATTTATATGTAGGTATGTATTTGAAGGTCATTGACTTAGTCTAAGCACTTGAGATTTTTGAGATTCCCTTGTTCAGTTTATTATTGTTTTTAATGTGTTGCAACTGCTGGTGTTCGTGATGGTGGTGGTTGTCTTGGTGGTGGCTGGGCAGGGCACTCTTTATTTTCGCCGTCTTTGCGTCTATTGTCGCCGGAAAAATTACATTTGTATTTTGTATATCAGTGTTTTTTAATTCAGCTTCCTCAGCTTTAGTAACTTCCATTGAATTCTGTTGATTTAACTTTTCTTCTTGGGTCACACATCATCTAGTTTGTAAAAGTAATTAATATATATTGATATAAAATTCAAAAATTAATTGTTCAAAATTTTAAATTACCATTTTATGAAATTTCACATGAGTTTTTTGATAGAAGTGCCTTAAGTGATGCTCTTATTTCTTTGCGGATGGGTGATGGTACACCGAGAACAAATTCATCAATTTGAATAATTTATCTGCCACACCGGGATATTGTGTCTTGTATGAGAATTCCTGTGAAAAAAAAAACAAAATAATATATGAATAAGGGCAAGGGTATTGAAGGGTTTTTTGTTCAATAAATATGCACAGTTGACAAAAAATGACGGCTACTTATTTTTTTTCTCAACTTAGTATATTGTCTTTTTAACCTTTCCACCAGCTATCGCATTGTAGTGTAATATTGGTAGAGATTTAGTAAAATTGGGAGAAAAACCACTCTTATCATACAAACAAAAATTAGAGTTATAAAATCACAATAATAAAACTAAAACAAATGGAACTTCAAAAATAACAGTTGCAAAGTAAACCACAATCGAATTTATTGTCTTTTTTTTAAAAAGCATTATAAAAACATAAATAAAATAAAAAGCACAAATTAATTCATTTTTTGGTAAAAACTAAAAGGAACAATTCACAAATCACATTCACTGAGAAAATAAATAAATAAAGTAAGGTAAAATAAATAAGAAAAATTATAGGGAAAAAGGAAACACAAAATAAACACATAATATATACAATACTAAACACTTCTAAAAACATTCAGAATATCCTCATTCTGAGTGAAAATAGTATTGAGTTTAGCCGCAAAATGCTCATTTTGAGCTCTAATTTCTTCGTTTTGGCGTTTCAAATCTTCATTTTGTTGAATTAGTTTTTCATTTTGTTTGAAAATTTTATCATTGGATTCTTCAAGCTTTTCGAATCTGAGCTCAAATGCTTCTTGCATCATTTTAGCCTCCTCTAATGCGCTTTTGTAGCCCGAATTTTCTGGCTTTCTTACCTTTTTTGGTTGGCTTTCAGGACACTCCTCGGATTCAATTTCAATGATAGGCTAAAATTATTAACAAAAATAAAAAACGAATAATTTCATTGTTTCCGTGTTAAGGAGAACTACACCATGGAAAAAGAATTTTCTGGGACTCAAATGGAGCAGTAAGAAACTGCCTTTGATTTGAGTCCAAAAAATTCTTATTTCATATTTCAATATTTTTTCTTTATAAATAAGGGGGATATGTTTTATTTACGGTGTTTGAAGCTACCCCGGATTCGGGAGTCAACCCATCTCCATCCACAGCATGTGTTGAGATTATTGCGAGTATTTTTTCCTCAAATTCGTTTAAATCTCGGGGCGCGTCCACGATGCTGCCACCTCCCGTTCTGTTAAAAAATGCTTTGCGGGAGTTGCATTGCTTCCACACCCCGGACTTCAAGTCAGTCCAACACTGAAAAGAAATAAATGTTTAAATTACATGCAATACATGAACCTAATGTTTTGGATACCTTTTTCCACTGATCAATTGATTTTGTTATGGGTCCCATAGCATTTAAATTGAGCGACAATATTTCCCACATATCCAATGAGCTTTGGTGGGAGTTTGGGCAATTGAATTGCCCCCTGGGAAACTCTTTGTGGTCCTCCATAAATTGCACCAAGCATTCTTTTAGGGCCCTTGTAACCCGGGAACATCTCTGAAAATACAGTTTATTTATTTATTTATTATTATTCTATCAATAATAAGCAATTTATGTACATTTATTTATGTGAACAAATGGATTAAGTTTCCAAGCATAGAAGACTACGAAGCCATTAAACGGAGGTAAGATTTTGATTGAATAAAAAATATTTGTTCGCTAAACTTACTAAATATACATATCTAAGGTTTTTTGAACAAACCGGCTTTCCTGGGGTGATTGGTGCAATTGACTGCACCCATGTACGGATACAAAAACCAAGCCGTGACATTGAAGCCTGCTACCTTAACCGAAAAGGTTTCCATTCGAAAAATGTACAATTGGTAAAAAACCTTTACCTAATTATCGTCTATATTCAACAAAAATTATGAACTTTCAGATGTGATTTCGATCTAAACATCCTCGGAGGTTTCGCAAGATATGGAGGTGCTGCCCATGACGCCTACATTTGGGAGGCTTCTCAAATAAATGTACTGCTAGAAAGGCGTTATGAAGCATGTGGACCCGGAGAGCATAATTCATGGCTCTTAGGTAATTATAGTTTCTATTTAAAACTTAAACTTTTAAGCAGCTTTTATCTTAATTTCTTTAAAGGAGATTCGGGATACCCTCTACGTCCTTGGCTTATGACGCCATACCGTGCTACATCAAATACAGTCGATAGACGTTTCAACACTGTACATGCGCGCACAAGGAATTGTGTAGAAAGATTAAACGGTGTTCTGAAGTCCGTGTTTCGGTGCCTTCGAGTTGGGCTATTTTATTCCCCAGATTCAGCGGGGACAATAATAAACGCATGCTGTGTTCTTCACAACTTTAGAAAAAGACACGGACTTTTAGATGATATAATCGATCCAATCCAAGAAAATGAAGAGATTCCTTACCCGGAAACGGAACAATCAACAAGTTATCTTCGGGTGGCAACCACAATACGTGACCGGCTTAGGTCAACAATTTGCCAATAAAGAATATAATCAAAATAATTTGCGTCTTTATTTTATTGGAACGGTTTTCTTTAAGCTTTATTGATATTTGTGGTTCATGATTGAAGTGTTTCTATTTCGCTCGAAATTTTTGAGTTACATACAAACCACCATCATTTCAAAAATATGTTCTTCATTTGGGTGGTTGAAACTGCTCTGAGTTCTAATTTATGTCACGTAAGTGTTCATTACAACCTCTTTCAATTTATGGAATTTTAAAAAATAATTCCCATGTAAAAGTATTTTTAACATTTTTAATTTTCAAAAAAAAATTTTGAAACGTTTCTTATACATTTTTTGAGATAATTTTTGAATTAAAAATGCTTTCCGGAACTAGTTTGAAGACACAAATTAGAACTCAGAGCAGTTTCAATCATCCCAATGGAGCACGTAGTTTTGAAATGACAGTGGTTTGTGTGTACCATTTACAAGAATTTCGTATGAAATTAGAGAGAAATTCTTGTAAGTGATACATACAAACTACTGTCATTTCAAAACTACGTGCTCCATTGGGATGATTGAAACTGCTCTGAGTTCTTATTTATGTTTCCTAACTAATTCCGGAAAGCGTTAAAACACTTAGGTGACATAAGTTGAAACTTAGCACCATTTCAATAATTTTTGAAATGAAGGTGGTTTGTATGTAACACAAGAATTTAGCTCGAAATTCTTTTAAGTGTTACATGCAAACCACCGTCATTATTGGCTTGTATTTAGGAAATTGAATTAAAGTAAAAAAACAAACGAAATTTTTGAATGATACATTTTTAAAATTATTTATATCTCCATACCAGTAGGAGATAGATAACATTCTTAAACTAGTAAGATTCTTAGAATTTCATTATCTATCCACCAAAAAAAATTCAAAAATCTAGCATTCTAAATTATTATCTAGCATTGCACTCGGAACATTGTGTTGACTTTTTGTCCGAAATGGAAATCAGCCTTGCGAATGAGTTTTTGTCCTCCGATACATTGGTAAAATAATGCAATTTATTTACATGATTACCCTTCATATACCTTAAAAATATTATTAATAATTAATATATTAAATAGAATTAAATTTTTATTATACATTACCTGAACACTTGGTAGACCATTATTTCCAGTCGTGTGGGGATGAGAAGAACTGGCCGGATACCTTGATTGCCCACCAAGTCAATAAAGGCTTTGATAAACCGAACCAATCTCACCAACACCTAGAAAAGAAGTAAACTTATATAACAATCAAAAACTCTGTCTCGGCGATTGAATTGTTTGTATGAATTTAAAGTTGTTTAAAGCTAAAACCAGTTTTTTACAAAACCTTACCTATCAATTTAACGAAATTCTTTTTTGATCGACTTATATTTGTGCCTTGAAGAGCTAAACAGCATTTTGGAGCCTGTAAAAAGTCAGCTGCATTACCTTCGATTAAATCGATTGAGGCAAAATAAAGGAACGATATTAGAGATGTTGTATTCTCGTTCTCCCGACCAAATTTTGCAGGTATATCATCTTTTATTTTGTGCCAATAAACCTTGCGATAAAAAATAAAATATTTTATAATTTTAGTAATACATAATATTAAATTTATACAAAAAAACATACTGTTAGGAGTAAATGGATTCACATTAGCTTATTGCATTGAATTATCTAAAACTCTGTTATGCAATGGAACGGGTTTCGGTTTTTCCAGAGACATACATTTTTAATTTATGTATTATTGTATGTACTATGTCTTTCTCTTCGCTAGGCCGTGATCATGACCATCAGAGTAAGTTAAGTGGTTGAAACATTTGTAGTTTTTGGAGTTGCCGGCATATCGAATAATCTGAAAATTGAGATAATTTATATGTAGGTATGTATTTGAAGGTCATTGACTTAGTCTAAGCACTTGAGATTTTTGAGATTCCCTTGTTCAGTTTATTATTGTTTTTAATGTGTTGCAACTGCTGGTGTTCGTGATGGTGGTGGTTGTCTTGGTGGTGGCTGGGCAGGGCACTCTTTATTTTCGCCGTCTTTGCGTCTATTGTCGCCGGAAAAATTACATTTGTATTTTGTATATCAGTGTTTTTTAATTCAGCTTCCTCAGCTTTAGTAACTTCCATTGAATTCTGTTGATTTAACTTTTCTTCTTGGGTCACACATCATCTAGTTTGTAAAAGTAATTAATATATATTGATATAAAATTCAAAAATTAATTGTTCAAAATTTTAAATTACCATTTTATGAAATTTCACATGAGTTTTTTGATAGAAGTGCCTTAAGTGATGCTCTTATTTCTTTGCGGATGGGTGATGGTACACCGAGAACAAATTCATCAATTTGAATAATTTATCTGCCACACCGGGATATTGTGTCTTGTATGAGAATTCCTGTGAAAAAAAAAAACAAAATAATATATGAATAAGGGCAAGGGTATTGAAGGGTTTTTTGTTCAATAAATATGCACAGTTGACAAAAAATGACGGCTACTTATTTTTTTTCTCAACTTAGTATATTGTCTTTTTAACCTTTCCACCAGCTATCGCATTGTAGTGTAATATTGGTAGAGATTTAGTAAAATTGGGAGAAAAACCACTCTTATCATACAAACAAAAATTAGAGTTATAAAATCACAATAATAAAACTAAAACAAATGGAACTTCAAAAATAACAGTTGCAAAGTAAACCACAATCGAATTTATTGTCTTTTTTTTAAAAAGCATTATAAAAACATAAATAAAATAAAAAGCACAAATTAATTCATTTTTTGGTAAAAACTAAAAGGAACAATTCACAAATCACATTCACTGAGAAAATAAATAAATAAAGTAAGGTAAAATAAATAAGAAAAATTATAGGGAAAAAGGAAACACAAAATAAACACATAATATATACAATACTAAACACTTCTAAAAACATTCAGAATATCCTCATTCTGAGTGAAAATAGTATTGAGTTTAGCCGCAAAATGCTCATTTTGAGCTCTAATTTCTTCGTTTTGGCGTTTCAAATCTTCATTTTGTTGAATTAGTTTTTCATTTTGTTTGAAAATTTTATCATTGGATTCTTCAAGCTTTTCGAATCCGAGCTCAAATGCTTCTTGCATCATTTTAGCCTCCTCTAATGCGCTTTTGTAGCCCGAATTTTCTGGCTTTCTTACCTTTTTTGGTTGGCTTTCAGGACACTCCTCGGATTCAATTTCAATGATAGGCTAAAATTATTAACAAAAATAAAAAACGAATAATTTCATTGTTTCCGTGTTAAGGAGAACTACACCATGGAAAAAGAATTTTCTGGGACTCAAATGGAGCAGTAAGAAACTGCCTTTGATTTGAGTCCAAAAAATTCTTATTTCATATTTCAATATTTTTTCTTTATAAATAAGGGGGATATGTTTTATTTACGGTGTTTGAAGCTACCCCGGATTCGGGAGTCAACCCATCTCCATCCACAGCATGTGTTGAGATTATTGCGAGTATTTTTTCCTCAAATTCGTTTAAATCTCGGGGCGCGTCCACGATGCTGCCACCTCCCGTTCTGTTAAAAAATGCTTTGCGGGAGTTGCATTGCTTCCACACCCCGGACTTCAAGTCAGTCCAACACTGAAAAGAAATAAATGTTTAAATTACATGCAATACATGAGCCTAATGTTTTGGATACCTTTTTCCACTGATCAATTGATTTTGTTATGGGTCCCATAGCATTTAAATTGAGCGACAATATTTCCCACATATCCAATGAGCTTTGGTGGGAGTTTGGGCAATTGAATTGCCCCCTGGGAAACTCTTTGTGGTCCTCCATAAATTGCACCAAGCATTCTTTTAGGGCCCTTGTAACCCGGGAACATCTCTGAAAATACAGTTTATTTATTTATTTATTATTATTCTATCAATAATAAGCAATTTATGTACATTTATTTATGTACCTTAATACTTTGTACTTACCTTTGCGACTTCGCTCATTTTTAAGTTTTATGTTGTTTTCTTATCGCCGCTTTTAATAAAGTGATATATTTTGACGTTTAATGTGAAAAAGTTATCGACTTTTAGAGATACAGAAACCCATTTTATCGCATTTTTCCAGTATTTCTATTCCGTTTGTTCCAGTCGATAAAGTTATCGCCTGTCAAAGTTACAGAAACCCGATTATGCGATAAAATGAGTTTTGTTTCAATTCTCACCGTTTCTCGACAAGTTTTATCGCTTCGCGAGTTACAGAACATGGGTCCCGTACGAATACTGACAAGTCGAAGTCCATCCTGAAGACAAAGAAAAGACAGCATTCTCAACAGGAAACGGATTGTGGCAGTTCAAAGTGATGCCTTTTGGACTTTGCAATGCTCCAGCAACTTTTGAGCGCCTAATGGAATGCGTCCTGCAAGGACTCACATGGAAATCTTGCCTGGTCTATTTGAATGACGTCATAGTATACGGGAAAACATTTGACGAAGAATTGGCCAACACCACAGGACAAACACCAACTCCGAAGCTTTCTGGGTCAAGCCACCTACTATAGGCGCTTTGTGAAGGACTTTGCTGGAATTGCCAAGATACCTGTGCTGCCATCAAAGGCCCGAACAAAAAGAACCACAGCCACATGCAGCAGTATAATGTCGGAGCACCCTTCGAAAGGATTGCAGTAGAGGTGGTGGGTCCATTTCCGGAAACAAATAATGAAAATCGTTATATTCTGGTCGTCATTTATTACTTCAGCAAGTGACCTGAAGCATACGCCATTCCAGACCAAGAAGCCAAAACAGTCGCATACCAAATTGTCTTTAACTGGGTGAGCAGATTCGGCGTTCCATTAGAACTGCATTCTGACCAGGGAAGGAATTTTTAATCAAACATATTGTTGCGGTAAAATTTACCACAACAAGTTTCACTAGCCTATCTTATATCCTTTTTTCTTTGTTAACCTTGCTTTCGTCGTTGCGGCTCCAAAATATTTTAAGAGTTCAGTAGAATCCTGCTTTCCATCAGTCAGTGTCCTGCTCTTATTGTATTTTGGAAAAGCAAACAAAATAGGTCTTTCATTGGTAATGCGGAGTTGTGTGACAGAGGGTCCACATTTTAAGTTACTTTTAAAATTTGTGACGGGCGGTCACAAAATGCATAATTGTGTGACGGAGGAGTCACAAAGACGGCTTAATGAGTGTGTGACAGGTGGTCCACACAAGGAGGAAACGATAGTGTGCATCCTTTATCTAATTGGCACACCACCCTAAAATTAGTATGGCTTAATGCCCAGCCTAAAGTGTCGGAATACTAAGTAAGGTCACCTTACGATGTGTTTTCCTTCCCTTAAAATTGTCTGCAAGGAATTCTAAGGGTTTAGAGTCTAAATTTAAAACTATCGGACCCTGCCTCTCAATCTTGGTTGAGAACTTCCAAGATTCCTAAGAACAAGAACGCTTTCCTCAAGTTATTAAACTGGGCCGGTTTGGGCTGGGGATTTTACTCGCGAACACTCAAAAATGTTTTTGTTTACTTTTTAGACCAATTGGATTTGACGGAGAAGAACTGAACTCGTCCATTAAGCCAAGGTTGGTGTTCAAATCACCAATGTGAAAGAGACCACAAAGGTTTGGCTGGTTTTTGAAATCGGCATGCACCCCAGCGAAAAAGCCGGGTGTCGCAGTTAGACCGAAAGAGAAAACCAGATCATAACAAAAGGTCAGAGTAGGATGGCATGTTTGTCGTGGCCTCTTGGATGAGGGAAGTTCGCCATGAATATGGCACTTTTTAAAGAAGCTAAGAAGAGTGAGGTTTAAAAAAAAGTAAAATTGGTGAAGAATTTTTGAGGAAAAAAAAACGAAGAAAAATCGAGTTAGTGCGTTGAGTGAGGTAAAATTGATAAATAAAAAAATATAAAACCTGTTAGGAAGGCGTTATTGAGAACTTAGGAAAAGGAAGAGGCAGGATCTATTTTGCAAACCAAAGCTAAGTATTTTTTTTTCTGTTCTTTCGATTGAGTTTTCTTTGTGCTTTCGTATTTTCGGTTAATTTGTGGTTGGCTATAAAGAGCCTAAGTTTAACCCATAAACTTTCGGTCGATTCTTTGTCTCCCGAGATTGCGGGACCCGCGACCTTTGTTCCTTTGTTCTTCGGGAACTTTCCCAAGGTGACTTTTCTTTGTGTCCTTTGTGCACAACAATTGTTCTCTTTTTTTGTTCTTTGTTTCGCTTTTAAATTGTACAAATATTTTTTTTGGAAAAAATTCTGGGTTTTCTACCTATACTTATAAAGGTTTCCCAGATATAAAATAAAAGATCTTAACCTTTTTAGGTGAACAAAAAAATTAATCTTGAATTTTATTTAAATTGGGAACTAAATTTCCTCTTTTTTTTTATTTGTCTTCATTGGTGATGGTAAGTACCATAATACTTCCTGGCGCCAATTTTCATTTTTTTTGCAACGCCCCTGTGTAGTATCTTTTATTAGGTTTATAATTAATTTTGATTTTATTAATCGAGTTCGATTAATAAAATCTACATGTTACCAAACCCACCCCCAAACTGAGCTACTGGGTGACAGCACTGTTTTTGCTGTCGGTGGTAAAATTAACAAACCAACCCTTTTTAGAATGTGACATTTTAACTTGTTGTTTACAATAAATAGATATCTGCTCGTGCGCGCCGCCGCCGGCCGCCGGCTATCTACCCATTATTATTTCAAATTAAATCGTTTCGTTTTCGTATTTTGTTTGTTTGATTTTGCGAATTGTTGTTCCGCCAATATATCATCATAAAGTAGAATAACAATAGATTTCGGGTTTGTTAATTTTACAACAATATTTCAGGAAGTTTGTGGGCTTCTTGAGATAAGAACAACACCACTTCACCCACAATCTGATGGCATGGTCGAACGATTCAACCGAACCCTGAAGGAACATCTTTGCGACAACAACAGAGTTTCAAGCAGGAGATCGGGTGAGGCTTTACAATCCCAATCGACAAAAGGGGTTGTTACCGAAACTTCAACGGGACTGGGAAGGTCCATATACAGTCATACAAAAAACAACGATGTCGTGTACCGGATACAAAAGGGAGTCAGAGGAAAACCTAAAGTTGTACATCGCGACCGGCTACATCGCTACAGTGGTGATGAGAACGATGGATTTGTTCCGGACGATCAATCCTAAGGAGGCGGCAATGTAATGTGTATACACTCTTTATCTCTTTTAATATCGTGTTATAGTAGAATAAGTACGTAGCAACCGTTTATTTGTAGTAATAAACACTTGTGTAGAACATTTAGAATAAGGGGCAAAATCTAGTGATTAAGAGGAGAACTAGCTTCGTTAAGCATCGAGAAACATTTAGTGGCTAAGAGGAGAACTAGCTTCGTTAAGCATCTAAATATTAATAGGAGAACTCGCTTCGTTAAGCATCGAGAAACATCTAGTGGCTAAGAGGAGAACTCAATTCGAGAACATTCAGCGCATACAAGAACCTCCAAGGGGCAACATCTAGTGATTAAGAGGAGAACTCGCTTCGTTAAGCATCGAAAACAACCTAGTAGTTTCTTGAACCGATTTGAGGTATATAAATAGGCGCTCGGAAGTGAAGCGGATGATTATTGGTTGTGAACTGCGATAAAGTAAAGACTGTGTAAAGTAATAGTTAAAAGTAAAGACTGTGTTTGAAAAGTAATAATTGAAAGTGTTTAATAAATAAGTTTGGAACAATTTAAATAAAGTCAAATTGTGTTCTATTTACATGGTGAATAAGTTTTTAATTGTCGGACGAAGCCGAATATTACATTGGTGTCAGAATAAGGGATTAAAACTTATTGAGAATAAAAACAGTGAGCAGTGATTGAACTATTTTGTGTAAAGTAGCTGAGCTAAAGGCCGAACTAAACAAACGTGGCTTAAGTGGGACAGGCATAAAAACCGAACTCGTTAAACGGCTGCAGGAATATCTGGAGCAGCAAAATGAAGGCCCAGATACGTTTGCTTTCGAATTAGAAGCAAAAGTGGAAGAGGTAAATGCAAATGTTGCCTTATCTAACATGGTGTCAGTTCTTTTAGCCAAATTTGAAGAAAACGAAAATAATGTTCTCAAACAACTAGAAGCCCAAAAAAGCGACCAAAAGCAAGAACAGCAGAATGTTCTCAAACAACTAGAAACTCAAAGGAATGATGTCCTGAAACAACTAGAAGCCCAAAGAAGCGACCAAAAGCTAGAACAGCAGAATATTCTAGAGCGATTCGACGAACAGAAAATCCTTTAAGAAGGAAGGTTTGCGGACTTCGAAGAGAAAATCAAAACTGTCGACGAGCGCGTCGAAAAACAAAATGCACGTTTCGATAAAATTGACGAACAAATTGAAACCATCACAAATGAACTAGAAAAAGTGCGAAAGATGAAAGCTCGAGAACCTTCTGGTGAGTGCTCAAGGAAGAGAGAAGTGAAT
This sequence comes from Eupeodes luniger, assembly GCA_951509635.1. NCBI lineage: Eukaryota > Metazoa > Arthropoda > Insecta > Diptera > Syrphidae > Eupeodes > Eupeodes luniger. The sequence goes on along the minus strand of OX608073.1, from coordinate 181,417,588 downwards.
CCTCCAAGCTTTGATGGGCAGATTCCGTGGTCAATCTACAAGAAACAGTTTGAAGCAGCAGCGTTAACAAACGTCTGGGACGATCACGAAAAATACATTGCTCTTACGCTTGCTTTAAGAGGATCTGCTGCTGAACTGCTACAAACCATCCCAGAGAAGAGTGGTGACTTCACAGTTCTTGGAAACGCAATCGAACAGCGGTTTGGGGATAGCCACATTACAGAAGTCTTCCGAGTTCAGCTTAACAATAGGACACAGAAAAGAGGTGAAACTCTGCAGCAGCTTCAGGCAGATATCGTGTGATTGGTTCACCTGGCATATCCAACAGCTGGTAACGAGATAATAAATCAACTTGCTGTTGAAGCCTTTGTGAGAGCTGTGGGCGATATAAATCTCCAAAGGGCTATCCGCACTGCCGGAAAGTGAACACTACCAGAAGCATTGGCTTTCACTCTGACGATGGAAGCTGCAGAACAAGCTTCCCAAAAAATGCATCGCGTAAGGGAAATAGAAGTCCAAGAGTCCAAGACTGTTCTTGTCAGAAGCCTACTGTGGAAAGGAGTCAGTGAGACGGACCAGCATGATGCTGGAACTGCAATAAGACTGGGCATCTACAGCGACAGTGCAGATTACCGCGAAGAGGAACCGCATGCCAACACTGTAGAAATATAAATAATTCAACCGGTCAAAGCAACACCAACAACGTTGCTTGCGAAGTTGTTTCCCACCCGGGAAACAAATAAGAACCAACTTCGAGGGGTAGAAGCTGATTTCTGGTATCGATAGCCCCAAAAACAACATCCAGGTTTCTCAAACGAAACGTGACAACAAGAGCCTGACCATGGAAGCAAGTATAAACGGCAACAAATGTGTGGCTACCATTGTCACCGGTGCCACGGCGCGCGTCCATCATACGGCAAGACCTCGTTAAGAAGGCATGGCTCCACAACACCAACAGCTATCGTCTAAGGACTGCAACTGGAGAGGCCGCAAAAGTTTATGGTGAGGTACGTCTTAAGATCCGGATGGCAAAGTTGGAATTCTCTCAGAATTTTCCTAGTAGCAGATATATGCGATGAGTGCATTATTGGCGTCGATTTCATGAAAGATCACGGAGTGATATTGGACTTTGGGAACCAAGTACTGAAATATCGAAACATCGATATTCCGATGATCTATGGGACTAACTCGTATGAGACCTCTTCATCTGTGAAAACCATCATCAAAGAAGATCTCACTTTGCCTGCTTCTTCAGAAGTATTCGTGTGGACGAAATTGATGGTAAGATGGCAGCCATCGACACCTCATGGTCGAACCAGCATCTGTAAAGTCCTTCCAAAACGTCACCATTGGGAAGACTCTTGTGAGACCTGTAGAGAACATGGTTCCCGTACGAATACTGACAAGTCGAAGTCCATCCTGAAGACAAAGAAAAGACAGCATTATCAACAGGAAACGGATTGTGGCAGTTCAAAGTGATGCCTTTTGGACTTTGCAATGCTCCAGCAACTTTTGAGCGCCTAATGGAATGCAATGTCGTGTACCGGATACAAAAGGGAGTCAGAGGAAAACCTAAAGTTGTACATCGCGACCGGCTACATCGCTACAGTGGTGATGAGAACGATGGATTTGTTCCGGACGATCAATCCTAAGGAGGGGGCTATGTATTGTGTATACACTCTTTATCTTTTTTACTCTAATATCGTGTTATAGTAGAATAAGTACGTAGCAACCATTTATTTGTAGTAATAAACACTTGTGTAGAACATTTAGAATAAGGGGCAAAATCTAGTGATTAAGAGGAGAACTAGCTTCGTTAAGCATCGAGAAACATTTAGTGGCTAAGAGGAGAACTAGCTTCGTTAAGCATCTAGTGATTAATAGGAGAACTCGCTTCGTTAAGCATCGAGAAACATCTAGTGGCTAAGAGGAGAACTCAATTCGAGAACATTCAGCGCATACAAGAACCTCCAAGGGGCAACATCTAGTGTTTAAGAGGAGAACTCGCTTCGGTAAGCATCGAAAACAACCTAGTAGTTTCTTGAACCGATTTGAGGTATATAAATAGGCGCTCGGAAGCAAAGCGGATGATTATTGGTTGTGATCTGCGATAAAGTAAAGACTGTGTAAAGTAATAGTTGAAAGTAAAGACTGTGTTTGAAAAGTAATAATTGAAAGTGTTCAATAAATACGTTTGGAAAAATTTAAATAAAGTAAAATTGTGTTTTATTTACAAGGTGAATAAGTTTTTAATTGTCGGACCAAGCCGAATATTACAATATAATATTGATTGAAATGCAAATCGAGTATGTTAGTCATAACATAACATCAACATTCCACTCGATTGCATTGATTGTCACTCAATAGTAATAAGATCCTTATTAATATAATTTAACCAATAGAAAAATAGAATTATTTTCAATATGAAATTCAGCGTATAGAATTAAGATAGAAAATAAGTATAACAGTTAAGACAATAGTATTTAAGGAATGAATTCAATGAAAATAAAACAGAGTCAAAAGAACATTCATATTGATCTTTTACTTTCAACCTTGCGGCGAGCTAACTCGCCCTAACATTTTAGCGTGGTGCGCTTACATCAACAATAGGGCAATAGCTTTTAACACACATTAATAATTAATCTTAATTTGACAAGCAATTGTTGAATTTCTAATTAATTTTTATCTGTTTATTCATATTTGAAATAAGATTTTGTTGATTCATATCAATTATCTTGAAATGGTTATCAATGCTTTCTTTATCTTCGTCATCTAAATTTCCAAAAAGCAAATTGATTATTCTTCCTCCCACATTTACCAAAGCTCTTCTTTTTCTTGTGTGAATAGTAATTGTTGATAAAGAATGTTCTAATTCATTCATTTTATCGTTAAGATTTTTACTAAGCCATGAATTGTTTATCAATATGTGAAAACTGTTAAGGCTTAATCTAATATTTTGTATCGTTTTGTTGAGATCATTAAACTCAATGACATGAAATAATTTTGAGTAATTTTGAATAACATTTATTGGTTCGCTTTCAAAGATTGCATATCCGGCCTCTGCTTCAATTTTATTGATTACGACGGACCCCATTGTGGTTGAGGAAAAATCAATTATGATAACAATTAGTGTTGCGATCATCTGAAATTTATTGAAAAATTATTTTATGTGGTCGTTTAATTTGAACTATATCTACTTTCTTATTTCTATTTGGATTGAATTTCAAAAATCTCTTAACAGTCTTATGTTCAACTGCTTTCGGGTTTTTTATGTATAAATCGTTTGGATAATATTTTGGTATCGGTTCCCTCTTTGAATTAATTCTGTTGATTGCTTTAATTTTGTTTTCTTGCATTGTCTTTGATATTTTCTTGAAATCTACGTCTAAACGGTTAATGAAATCTATCGGTTTTATATTTGTCGTGGAGTGAACTGTATTGTTGTAAAACCCTACAGCCTGTAGTACTAATTCTTCAGTATTAATATTTTCTTGATTATCTTTTATTATTCGGATATGTTCTAAAAGTGTTGAATGGAATCGCCCAATATCGGAATTCCCCGTATGGGAATTTCGTGTAGTAAAATGTGTTTTTGTCTTTTTATCTACAGTATAAACTTATTAGACTGTTGTTAAATTCGTTGTCGAATATTAGTAAGTCTGGTTTTCCTAGTAATGCAATTCTTTCTTCTATTTTGACCTTTATTGTACACATATTTTTATCATTGATTTTATGTACGCTTCCTATTTTTGTAAATCGATCTATACTTGTTAGGAAATAAGTTTCATGTACCTGGAAAATATCAAAATGTACAATCATGTTTGGTCTGTCCAGTGTTTCCGTATGATTAAAATATTTTTTAAAAGGTTTTCTGTCATATTTGTTTTCATTGCAAACCTGAGAACTATTAATGTACTTATTGATGTATTTCATAATATTGGGAAAGAAAGATTTATATTTAATCTCTGAAAAATTTTCTTTTATTCCCCTGTGATTTGTATCAATGTGAATCTTTTCAATTATGTCAATAACCTCTTCTTCATTTTTTAAATCCGTAGCCAAATGACTACATTTAACAAATCTTAAGTTCTTGTCATTGCTAAATAATTGAATTGACTTTTGTTGAATTATATTATATTTAGAATCGTCAATGTTTGAATAAATTCCAATTGTTCCTTTCCGAAGAGTTCTCCTAAAAATGTCATTTAAGTAGTGATCATTTGTTAGATCATTGTCATCTATGTATATTATTTTATACTTCGAGGAAATAATTTCTTCTTCAATATTTTTAGACTGCACAGTTCTAATTTGGTTCCTATATTTGTTAACTGTACCTTCAATTATTATAAAATGATCATCTAAATTCTCCTGTTCGCTATGAACAGAATCTATATCCATGCTTTCTCCTGAAGCTTCAAAAATCCATTTTATATCAAAAACTTCTTCTTTTTCTACTTTTTTATTATCCTTTTCTTCTTCTTCGGAGAAATCTGCCACTTTATTTTCCTTTCCCTTTAAGTAGTTAACATCGAATTCGTATTCACCTAACATTATTTTCCAACTATTGCATGAATCGGGTTCTTTTAATGAAAAGAGCCATTTTAAAGATTGGTGATATGTTTGCACCAGGAACTTTCTACCATGTAAATATGGCCTAAAGTATTTAATACTTCAAACGATAGCTAAAAGCTCATTTTCCAAAGTACTATAATTTTTCTCATGATTGTTAAGCGACCGACTCACAAAACAAACTGGTTTTCCGTCTTGTTGAAGGACTGCTCCCAGAGCAACATTGCTTGCATCCGTTGTAAGGATACATTTTTTATTAAAGTTGGGGTACGCTAAAATTGGGAAAGTTGTTATAAGTCTTTTCATTTTTTGGAATGCCTCTATATAATCCGGATCTGTTAGATTTATTTTAGAATCCTTTTAGGTATTTTATTATTGGATAAGCAATAAGAGACTAGTTCTTTATGAACTTTCTATAAAATCCTGTCAAACCAAGAAAAGATTTAATTTCTTTTATGGTTTTAGGTAAACTTGAATTGTTTATAGTATCTATTTTAGAAGGGTTAGGCTTCATACCTCCTGGAGTTATAACGTGACCTAAAAACTCCGTTTGTTTGGACAAAATTTACATTTGTTCAATTGAATCTTTAAATTATGTTCATTTAGTCTCGCGAATATCTTATTCAGGTTTTCGTAATGTTCTTTCAGGGATGTTGAGAAAACTGAAATGTCATCCATATAAACGACACATAATTTATTGACATAATATGTAAGAGCAAAAGTTCATCATGCGTTGAAATGTCACAGGTGCATTCTTGAGCCCGAATTGCATTCGAACGTACTCATAATGGCCCATTGGGGTGGAAAATGCTGTTTTTCTCGATATCATATTTATCCATGAGAATCTGGTGAAACCCTTTGGTTAAATCCAAAGTGGATAAATATTGCGACCTACCAAGTTTATCAAATAGTGATTCCGAATTTGGAACAGCATATTTATCATCTGTAGTGATTGTATTTAAATTCCTATAGTCTATGACAATTCTCCACTTTTTTATATTTGAATGGTCTAGTTTCTTATCAACAATCCATAAAGGCGAATTATAAGGGGATATACTCGGCCTTATAAATATAAATCGGTTTCTTAGAATTCGTTATAATTTTATGTTTAATAACATTAGTAGCTATCAAGGATTGACCTTCAACATAAAATGTTTTTCAGTTTTTTCATAAAAAACTGAGCATTGTTGATTTCTCTTTGCTATTTAATTCGTCATGAAGTAAATCTTCTAAAACATTTTCTTCGTTCTCAAGATAGTGAACATCTTGATATTCAAAAAGTGGTATTTTATCTGGGTCAATAATTTAGGAGTTATTTACTATTAACTTGTTGTTTATTAAATCAATAATGGCTCCTAAGAGAGTTAGTATATTATTTCCTATTATGCAATCGAAGGGTTTTTCTCCAAAATCGGATATTTTAGCCGACATAGTTTTATTAGTTGAATTCTTTTGGTATCATTACTATTGCCTCAGTATTTATTATGGTGTACCCTGTTAATGTATTTTATTTTATTTTATTTGTTTTTCTAATTTTTCTACTGTCTTTAAATGACCAAAAACCCTATAGTCACCTAAAGTTGTAGCAGCTCCTGTATCAATAAGACATCTAATTGGAGTTGTATTTATTGTGAGATATACTATTGGAATTCTTCAATCCGAGCCCGTTGATGAAAATTTCCGAAATGGATCATATCTACATACATAGGTTCATTATTATTATTATTTCTATTGTTTCTGAAAATATTTTGTCTTCTAGAATAATTATTATTGTTTTCAAAATGCCGATTATTATTAAAAGAATTATTTCTTAACTGTTCGTTAGGCTTATTAAAATTTCTATTGAAATTATTATGCCGAAACGGGTTAGGATTCCGATTTGAATTATTTTGGACAGGAACTCTGCCAGAAAAATCATTTCTTACACTATTATTGTTTTTATTTTCATATGAATGTCTTTTGTTAAATTATTCTCCACATAATAGTTATATGCAGCAGAGATGCTATCTATGTTGTTTTGGAAGAGAAGAGCTTTAATATAAGTAGGGATGAAGTTAGTATAAATTGAAAATATTATTTGAGAATTATTGATTGGTTTATAATTTTCATCTTTAATCAACTCAAGTCTATATTTTGAGTTCATTTGGTTTAAAATATTTTGTAATTTACTGTGTAAATCTTCTAAGTTACTTACTTTAATATTTAACGCCTCTTCCCTCAAATGGAAATATGTTTGTTTAACTCCAAACTCTCTTCTAAGTTTCTGGATGATGTTATCCCACGTTGGATCAGTTAGACAATCGATTGTTCGCAGCGCTTTTCCTTGTAACTTGTTGGCCAATATAATTTTTATAGTTGATTGGTGCTCTTCTGGTGATAGCGATAAAATCGTGGAAACATCCCCCAGGTAGTTTTGTAGTGTATCTGTATAGTTGTCTTCACCATTGAAATTATGAATTCGTCTTGCCTCTTGCAAGGACTCTGATAGTGATAACATTGCCATTTTGTGTTTTAATTGTGTCTCTTCTTTTTATTTTATTTAAAATTTTTGTTTTTGTTTTATATTAACTCGATAGATAAAGATATAGGTACACTGCTTGCCTATGTATAAGCGGATCGCTTCGCACGACCCCATTTGCGGCACTGGACACCTTACTCTACCTATCACCTCTTGACATTTTTAGCAAACAAATAGCTGCAAGCTCTGCTATTCGCCTCAAAGCTTCGTCGCAGTGGACTAACAACAACATTGGCCACTCCGTAATTCTTAGTTATTTAGAATCAATTCCAAAGCACACAGACTACACCATCCCCCAACTGCAATTCGACAGAAATTTCCAGATTTCTATACCTCCCAGATCTTTTTGGGAGGATAGGACATTCCTGGAAGATGAATCAATCCATTTCTATACAGATGGGTCAAAAACAAAAGAAGGGGTTGGTGGAGGTGTTTACTCTGAACGACTGAAATTAATCTCATTCCGCCTTTCCAATCATTGTAGCGTGTTCCAGGCGGAACTTTTGGCGATAAAAGAAGTCTTGTCCTGGCTTAAAGAAAACGTGATATCAACATCTGATATCCGTATTTTCTCAGATAGTCAGGCCGCTATCAAATATCTGGATTCTGTCTCTACAAACTCTATAACAGTCCATAACTGTCGACCATCTCTAATGGAGATGGCACAACAGTTTAATATTCACCTTTGCTGGGTGCCGGGCCATAGAGACATTCCAGGTAACTGTAAGGCAGATGAACTCGCCAGGAACGGTACAGTACAGCCCATCCTACCACATTTGGCACGTACTGGCATACCAATCGCTACTTGTAAACTGTTGCTAATGCAAGACGCTGTGAGGAGGGCAGGCACCAGGTGGAACACCATCATCACGTGTCAAGTCACAAAAAACATCTGGCCAACACTGGATTTAAAACGTTCAAGGTGCTTGCTCTCTCTAAGCAGATCGCATATAAGCTCGATAATAGGTGTCATAAGCGGACACTGTCTAATAGGAAAGCACGCCACGAGATTAGGCGTATTCTCAAATAATTTCTGCAGAAGCTGTATGGACGAGGAAGAGGAAGAAACAGTTCTTCATCTTCTCTGCACATGCCCTGCTCTGGCTCGAAAACGCAAGAATTACCTAGGAGAATTCTTCTTTAACGATCTAAACGATCTAAATCATATCGGCATAATCAGCCTCTCAAGTTTCGTAAGAGACTCAAACTGGTTTCATTGAGCTTAGGAAGAAACCTCAAGATTCATGTGATATCACAATGGGCCTTTAAACTGGCCTAAGTGTGTCCGTTTCCATCTTGGACAGCCACTATAACCTAATCTAACCTAGGTACACTGCACTGTATGGTCTAATTTTTAGTTAGGTACATATTAACACTGAACTTTGTGGTTTAATTTACAGATGTACACTGCACTTTATGGTTTGGTTTTTAGATACAGATATACACTGTACTTTATAGTTTGGTTTTTAAATACAGATATACACTGTGATTAAATTTACAGATATACTAAGCACTGCAATTTATTTATAAGGGAGTTTCTTGATTACCAAAGAAATCCCATCCTCGTCGCTAGTTTTATAATAAGAAATGAAACAAATTTACTTGCATTCAGATCGAGGTCCAAAGTTGAACTGAATTTTTATCTCAAAAAGTATCTATCATCTAGCATCTAAAATGTATCATGATGGTTGGTCAACTCCAACGATCATTTTTTAATCTTTTTTTAATTAATAACACAAGATCCATAATGGATTCTTTCTGTCGCCAAACAAACTGTTGATTTCACAATTTTATATTTATTATAAACAACGGAAACTCCACAGAGTAAGCTTCATTGTTTATATAATATTGATTACTTGATATTTAAGATATTTACGACAGAAGACGTTTATAATTCTATATTTAACGACATAAGACGTTTATAGTTTTATATTTGTAATATGCTTCATTGTTTATTGGTACTGATCGTGGTTGTGGGGGATCTTCGGTTATGTTAGATATAACTCGCGTGAGCACACGAAGATGATTGGCATCATACAATCGCTTGGTATTCCAATATGATCCCACTGCTAACTACAGTGATGATGACAATGTAGATATTGGACCAATGACGACTGTATGCCGATATTGCAATGCGTTAAAGTTCAAAAGAGAAACGGTTGGATTGTGCTGCGCAAGTGGAAAAGTCAAACGGGATCCATTACTTACGCCACCACAGCCACTGAAAACATTGTTCGATGGAAGTGATACAAAGACGACATATGTGAAGATATCTTACATCGTTTGCGCATTTGAATAATTGATCCCGACATGCAAATAACCGATGAAATCTTCAATGAAGCAATGGTTCTGATTGAGGATCAATGCTTGACTATTGCAAACAAGTTACTGATTGAAGTAGGAATGCTTGCGCCAAATCGATCGATGCATGATGCATTGAACCAATAATTAAATCGAGAGCTGCAATACAATGTAATTCCCTGTGGAACGCCTGCAGATGAATTGAATGCTTGCATGAAGGCATCACTTTTGTGGAATAACGTAAAAACATTTTCGCTAACCACTAATATGAGAGTTCAACTTCAAAATGATCAAAGTGCTGCACAATTTTCCAAACAATTGTTAGCTGTTGGAAATGGAAAAGTGCCAGTTGATGCGATAACTGGATTAATTACTCTTACTAACGACTTCTCGCCGCAAAGAATGATGATGTACACGCACTGAATTTCACCATTCAATCAAAAATCGCTGGCGATTTGGTGACATACAAATCCGTTGATTCCATAACAAATCCCGATGATGTAGTAAATTATCCAACGGAGTTTTTGAACTCTCTGGAGTTACCAGGATTACCACCACATAACTTGCAACTCAAAGTTGGTTCAGTTATTATGATATTGCGTAATTTGAATCCACCGCGACTTTGCAACGGTACTCGACTTGCGGTGAAAAGACTTATGCCGAATTTGATTGAGGCGGAAAGTACGCAGGTGAAAATGTATGTATTCCTCGAATACCAATGATTCCGTTTGACTTCAAACGATTGCAATTTCCGGTTCGCCTTGCGATCGCAATGACAATTAACAAGTCGCTAAGCCAATCGCTTAGTGTTTGCGGGATAAATTTAGAAAATTATTGTTTTTCACATGGGCAGCTATACGCTGAGTGTTCACGAATTGGGAAACCATCCGCTTTGTTTGTGTTAACGTCAGATCAAAAACCAAAAAATTGTTAGGTTTTGCGTTTATATATACATACATATGTTGTTCAAGTATAAGCTGAGCATAATCGGCGCGCGCCCATGTTGTTAACACCTTTAAGGTGGAGATTTAGAAAATGATCGGCTCACGGCTTATTTTCTGATAGGCTTATGGCTTATTTTCTGACGGCGCGCGGCTTCTCAGCAAAAACGTCATAAATTTAATTCATTTTCTATTCTCGAATCTTCTTCGCTCGACATCGCCACCACCCAAACAACATTAAATTAAATTAAAGTTAATAAAGTTAATTATCTACAAAAGAAAAAGTGAATCGATTAATTGGGACTAGGTCCTTAAGTTAATATTAAAGAAAGGACAAGGATATTATACACATAAGTAACAAATAAAAAAAGTAAAGTAAAAGAAATTAAAATAATTGTCTTTCTGTGCATATTTTGGGGCGATTGGAATTATAAGGCCGTCCCCCCAAACATTTGGTCCTTCGAGCCGGATAGCGCCATTTTGTGCAAAATAAATTCTGGCACCGTCCTTAATAACGGCACGGCCGCACGTTTGGCACCGTCCCGTAATAACGGCAAGCTTGGCAGCGTCTCATAGTAACGGCTTGTCTGCAAGTTTGGCACCGTCTCGTAATAACGGCACGTCCGCACGTCTGGCACGTCCCTCAATAACGGCACGTGCGCACGCTTGGCACCGTCCCATAATAACGGCACGTCCGCACGTCTGGCACCGTCCCGTAATAACGACAAGTTTGGCACCGTCCCGTAATAACGGCACGTGCGCACGCTTGGCACCGTCCCGTAATAACGGCAAGTTGGCACCGTCCCATAATAACGGTACGGCATCATTATCCAGTAATCATCAAAGAAGTCCTCGGAGAGAATTTACATCTGTAACCATTACATCTGTAGCCTTTTTTAATCGATGTCCGGAAAATTACATCTGTAACCATTACATCTGTAGCCATAATTATCGAAGTCTTCATCAGTTCCAGCGTCATCATCATCATTGCAGCCATCGTAAATTTTGTATTGTACAGGTATTTATCCAATTTTTTCCAATTTGCTAAAATTTGTTTTTTATATATACGTGAGGTAGTTAAACGGTAAAATTGGTACGTTCTACCACGCGTTAAAATATAAAGCAGTAAAATTTGGAAGGGTTTATATCCTACGGTAAAAATAAAATCGCCTTACCTTTGTACGATTAAGTTTCGGCGTTATAACGGTGGTGAGCAATTTTCATTTTCAACATAAATTGGGCGCGTTTCTTTTGGTTTTTTTTCATTTTTGCTATGAGTTTGGAGAAACTTATTTTGGCATGCGACACGTTGGTCGATTTTCATGCAACATTTAAAGAAAAACCAGTTACAGGGCTTTCGCAATCGACGATTGAAGCATTTCGGATTGAGCTTCAAGAATTATGGTTAGAGGTTAAAAAGGCTTATAGCCACTTTGTTTGGGCGGCGACTGAGGATGACGAACTTAAGGCGTCACTCGTTGAGGTTAAGGGAAAATACAAAAGCTCGTCCAATACCTATATTGAGTTTCTTAGTGAGATTCTCGAAGCCACGCGGCCATTAGAGGGCGAATCAAAAACTAGGGATGATAAAAATAAAGATAAAGTGAGTGATGAAAACAAGTGTAATGGGTTGACGCATAGTATGCATGTTCCGCCATGCGAGACTGAAGTTTTTAGTGGGAATTTTGTGAAATGGCCTGCATTTAGGGACATGTTCACTGCACTGTATGTCCGGCACGCAAAATTAAGTCCCGTTCAAAAACTTTTTCATTTGCGTGCCCGGACTAAAGATCATGCTTTGAACATTGTCTCTAAATTTGAAATCACAGACGACAATTTCGAGGCTGCGTGGTCGGCTCTCAAAGACCACTACGAAAATAAAAGAATACTCGTAAACAGCCATCTTGGTATTTTGCTCGGGCAACCGTGTATTCAGGTAGAATCGGCCGCGGCATTGAAGGAACTGCAAAGCAACATCAATGAAGCTCTTATTGCTTTAAAGTCACATAGTATCGAAGTAAAAACATGGGACGCGTTTATAACCTACTTTTGTGCAACTCGACTTCCAACGCAAACACTTTCTCTTTGGGAAGAGTCCCTCGATAAGCCCACAGAAATTCAAACGTGGGAATGTATGAACAACTTCCTCACCAATAGGTATCGGGTTTTGGAAAACGTGGCCGACATGCAAAAGGTTAATAAAGTTTCGCGAACTATAGTGTCTAAACAGCAGTCTTCGAGCAATATGCCTCGTGTTCGTGCACATCATGCTCAAATAAATTCCCACTGCAAAATTTGCAAAGGGGAACACTCATTGCGTCTATGCCCAGAGTTTTTAAAAATGACCGTGGCTAAAAGGAGAAATATCGTAAGAAAGTTGAAATATTGCTTTAATTGTCTAGGTTTTACCCATATGGTATCCGCATGCAAAAGTGAAAATACATGTTTTCAGTGTAAGGGAAAGCATCATTCACTTTTGCATTTTGATAACACTCCACCGGGGAGTGTTAACCCGAATGTACAGTCCACTCAAGCTGCAGCTACAAGTTCAAGCAATACTTTCCAAAATTCGTATCGAATTGAAAATCCCGGCGTTCAACCAACTATTCCGAATGATAGTTCAAATCTTTCACATCCTACTGAAACCCTTAGTGTAAATGCCCAAGCTTTTTTTGCCAAATCGCAGAGAACAACTCTTTTAGCTACGGCAATAGTAAGAATTCACCAAAATCAAGATGATTTTGAGTGGCGAGCGCTGATAGATCCGGGCTCAGAAATCTCTTTCATTTCTGAAGAGGTTCAAAAGAAATTACAACTACCCGTACGATCAGTGCAAGCCACGGTGGCAGGCATTAATTCAACGGTGACGGCGACTTCGTCAAAAATGTGTTCATTTACACTTAAATCAAAAATTGATAAACATTTTATTCTCTGTGCTCAAGCTCTTGTTCTCAAAACGGTCACTGACAATTTACCCTCGGCGTCAGTGGAGCTAAGAGAATCCCAAAAACTTTTCGATTTCCCATTAGCGGATCCCTATTTTTCTCAAAGTTCCAAGATTGACTTATTAATTGGCGCGGATATATATCCCTTTATTATCCGTGATGGTCTAAAACCTATGGTGTTTCAGCAACTTATGGCTCAGAACACAGTTTTTGGATGGGTTCTACTAGGCCCATTGCAAAACCCCAATTCTGCAAATAATATGCAATTTTCTAAATCGTTATCGTTTTATAACGAAGTTTCTTTGAATGATGAAATTCAAAAATTTTGGCAGCTCGAAGAGCTCCCAGAAGCTCAAGTATGGACAGCCGCAGAACAACATTGTGAAGATCTTTTTGAAAAAACCACATATCGGGATAGAACCGGTCGTTATGTTGTGCGATTACCGTTTAAGGAAGATTTTTTGCAAGATCCTCGTTTAGGATTTTCTTACGGCAACGCACAACGACAATTCCTCAGAAATGAGAAGCGTCTTTTAAGCAACCCTAGTCTCAAACACGAGTATGATTCGGTTTTATCAGAGTACGTTGACCTGGGTCACATGAAGCCAAGTGATACTTCAAGAGCTGTTTTGAATGATCAAAAGTCATTTTTTATGCCGCATCATGCAGTCATAAAGCCCGAAAGCGTAACGACAAAGGTTCGTGTCGTCTTTAATGCGTCATTTGCCTCTTCAAACGGGAAAAGTTTAAATGACGTATTGTATCCGGGTCCAGCGCTCCAAACGGACATAACACTCTTGATGTTGAATTGGCGACTTTATAAATACGTTTTCAATAGCGATATAGAGAAAATGTATCGCCAAATTAAAATTCATTCCGATCAAACACCCTTTCAAAAAATTTTATTTCGTGAAAGCTCAAAAGATCTTCTCAGTGTTTTTGAAATGACGACACTAACATTTGGTGTGTCTTGCTCGCCATACTTAGCCATTCGTTCGTTGCATCACTTAGCCAAATCAGTTAAAACTTCTTATCCTCTGGCTTCCAGTATTCTTCAAAGAGAATTGTTTGTAGATGACGTTTTATCGGGAGCTCATGATATTTCCACGGCGTTAAAAGCGCAATCCGAATTAATCCTTGTTTTGCAATCGGCTGGTTTGAACTTGAGAAAATGGACGTCAAATTCAAAACAGTTGTTGAAATCTATACCCAAAAGTTCACTGCTTAATGAAGATTTTTTGAAATTTGATGACAAAAGTTCAGTTAAAACTCTGGGTATACAATGGAAGGCAACACTGGATACTTTTTCCTTCTCCGTTCAGTCAGTTCCTCAATCTGTCTCTTTCACTAAGCGTTCAGTTTTATCAGTGATAGCGAAACTGTATGATCCGGTAGGGTGGTTGGCCCCTGTCGTGATTGTTGCTAAGATACTGATGCAACAAATATGGAAGGATAAGACAGATTGGGATAGCTGCCTTCTTCCCATCACGGAACAAAGGTGGAAATCATTTGTTTCCAGTTTGCCAGAAGTTATAAACATACGTATTCCTCGATGGGTAGAATTTAGTCCACATGGTGTGTCTCAAATACATGGGTTCTGCGATGCGTCGGAGAAGGCCTATGCAGCGTGCATTTATTTACGGGTGCAACATACTTATAAAGTCACATCACATCTTTTGTGGGCCAAGTCGAAAGTCGCCCCAGTGAATACCATTTCGTTGCCCAGATTAGAGCTACAAGGTGCTGTCCTTTTGTCTAGGATGCTCAGTTTATAGACAACCTCACTTCAGATTCAAAACCTATCGTCAGTAAATTTGTGGACGGATTCCACTATAGTACTGGCCTGGCTTCAGAAACCTCCAAGTTCATGGAAAACCTTCGTAGCAAATAGAACAGCGGAAATCTTGAAAAATTCTTCGGCGACAAACTGGTCACACGTCATTTCATCTGAAAATCCAGCTGATTTAGCTACCCGAGGGGTTTCTCCATCCGATTTAAAACTAAATTCCTTATGGTGGAATGGTCCTCAGTGGTTGGTTCAACCAGAGTCACAGTGGCCAAAATCGAAACATAATCCAGTGCATAGAGGAAATATATTATCTAGAGTCCCGACTTAATGGGTTTGCTCTCTTTTTGCCTACAAGCTAAATTGGGAGGATTTTGTCCATAAGGATAAACATGTGTTAGTTGTCCCGTGC
The DNA here is from genome assembly GCA_951509635.1 of Eupeodes luniger. Taxonomy (NCBI): domain Eukaryota; kingdom Metazoa; phylum Arthropoda; class Insecta; order Diptera; family Syrphidae; genus Eupeodes; species Eupeodes luniger. The sequence continues at coordinate 181,402,116 of OX608073.1, read as the reverse complement.
ATTTCTTATGGGAAAAAGCCATTATGAATGTAGTTGTTATGGAATTTGTGCCCATATTGCTCAACCGCGGCGGGGGAAAAAACTATGAGGTGAAGCCGTTCAAAAAAGAGATCCGTTGAATTCAAAAATTGAAAAATGAATGCAATAATTTCAGAAAAATTAATTTTATGGTTCCTTTTCAGTGTAAACTGTGCTAAAACTAATATTTGTCTGCTTTTGGCTTACAAATTCTATGATTTTTATTAAAATTTTTGATAAAAAATAAACAAATCATGAAGAAAGTATAAGCGCACCATAGAACTGCAATGCGAACGTGGTCCAATTTAATTTGGTTCCCAGTTTTGACAGATTAACAACGAGGTAAGTTTTTTGACAGCGAAAATAAAAAAGAAAACAAAATACAATTTTTGCGATTTCAATTAATGAAAGTGAAAATTAAATTAATGAAAACAAAACAGAACAATATTTTGCAATTAAAAATACAAAAAACATCAAAACTAATCTTTTTTTTTGGAGAACTTTTATCTTTAATTTCAGGTAAGTTTTTTTAAATATACAGTCATTAATATTTGGTTTTGTTTATGTCTGTTAACAAGTAGTATAATTACCCTAATTGTTTAACCAATTCTTTTCCTCCGACATTATTACCTTTCAATTAATATATTGATTGAAAGGTTTTACTTATATTATATTTACTTATAGAGGAAATATAATATATTTCCTCTATGATATTTCTCCTAAAAAGTAGTTTCAACTTCCAATACAAGTCAAAAACCAATGCAGCACAAGAAATGCAAAGCGATAAACGAATACAATTGGCCAAATTAGGAAAGAGAAACACCATAAGTATTCTTTTTTTTTTGAATTTTGTTTTATTATTATTATTATTATTATATATTTATTGACAGAACTTCTTATTGGAAGTGATGAAAATCAGATCTTTTGAGAGTCCTATTGGCATAAGAAATTCACACCACAGGCACCACTTCTGGGGGATTATAAGAAGAAAAAATACCTAGTGCAAGTTAGAAAAAAGAACATTCTATGAACTAAATGAAGATTACCCAAATATAATCACATCAGTTATTTTTTAAGACCGTATTCGACACATGCTGTTTTTTTAATTTTACATGATGAATAGTCAAATGGATTTTACATAAAAGAATTTCTTACAGAAGTAGGTATATATTTTAGTCCAATATAAGACACTCACCTGAAAACTGCATCCAAATAGATTCGTTGCAAATTCCTAAAATCGATTTCGTTCATTGATGAAAAGGGGTACATTGTGTAGTCGGGTCCGGTCATTGCATTCATAAAAGTTGCCACCGATCGATTGTTATTATTATTATATATTTATTGAACATGTAATTAATTACATGCTAATAATAAATTAAAAGAGCTACTAGCTGCAAAGGCCTACCGCTCTATCTTATACTTAATTTACTTCTTAATTTGATTTATACATTTATTTCTGTTTCTAATAAGATTTCGTTAATTTTGTATATGTTAGAAGCAAAGGCTTCTGCAGTGAAAATGGAACCTGTTTGTGGGAGTAATCCGACATGTATCATGTTGCCATCTTCGTGGGTGATTGCAAAGGTTGTAGTGGTTGAGGTTTTGGATCCGTCTGTGAATATGAATTTCCAGTTTTTGGCCTTGAGCTCAGATGAAATGCTGAGTTTGCGGTAGTTTTCTCATATGGTGCAAGTTTCATTATAAAAGAGTTTGAGTCTATGAGCCAAGGTGGTCTTAGAGCAGATAAATTACTAATTTTTAGAAGATTGTGTTTCGGAAAGTCGATGTTACCGGATTGAAGGGTTGTGTAGATGGCCGATGGAATTTTATATATCCTCTTTTGATTAGCCGTGAGGTTGATTACTTTGCCGATTAACGATTTGGTTGAAAAAATTAGTTTAGCGTGCAGTTTATGTTTGTTAGTTTCTCTACGCTCTTCAAAGTACGTAGGCCAGTCTCTGCCAGGATGTTCCTTATGGGAGTAGTGCGGAAGGCGCCAACACTACATCTTGCTGCTTGGTGGTAAGTTGGTTTTATGATTCCAATTGTGATTTTCGGAGAGTTGCCGTATATACAAATGCCATAGTCGATTTTACTTAAAACTAATAATTTAGTTATATTACACAGTGTGCTTACATGTACGCTACTTTTCCTACTCGATAAATACTTAACGATGTTAGACCTAGCACCTAGTGATTTCTTAATATCTAAGCAATGGTTACGCCAATTATATTTGTTATTAAATATTAAACCTAAAATTTTTAATGTTTTGCCATTTTCTATTTATTAATATTGATACTAGGAGGATCACAGGAATGTTTTCGGCATACGTGCAAAATCTTACATTTAGGCAAGTTTAGCAAGAGGAAATTCCCCAATCTAAAATGTCTTTAAGAGCATTAGTAAGCAATGTCTTCATATCATTAACTTTGTTGCTTTTACACATTATATAAACGTCGTCTGAATATGGGCAGTAATTTAAGAGTTTTTGTTTGGATATAATATCGTATATATATTGAAAAGCAATAGAGAACAAAACGACTGATAAAGGAGATCCTTGGGGGATTTCGTTGTCAAGTCGATATGTGGGGGAGTAGGTATTATTGGATTTGATGCAAAATTGTCTGTTACTGAGGAATGATTTTACATAATTAAACATCTTGGGACCATTCTTTAAGCTTATTTAAGACAACATATATACCAATTCTGTCAAACGCTTTTTCGAAGTCTAAAGCAAGTATAGACACATGGTTTTTGGAGCTTAACGCTCTGGAAATGTAGTTATCAATATATAGAAGAGCGTCTGTACACCCTTGATTTGATTTGAATGCTACTTGGTGTATACTTAAAAGTTTGGCAACAATTTTTTCAAGTATTTTACCCATACATGGTAGGAGAGAAATAGGGCGCTAACCTTCTGGCAATTGTTTGTCCTTTCCCGACTTTGGGATCGGAAGTATAGAAGCTTTTTTCCTTTGGGGGATAACACTTGTACCACAGATACTATAGTTCCATAGATATCGCACGCAGAGGAAAAAAAAATGACCATTTTTCAATCGACTGGGACGTACCACTACGTCCCAGTTTGATCGAACTAGCATGAATCATGCTCAAACATTTTATTGCATTGTATAACTTGTTGTATTTTCTTTTTTTTACTTCTTGTGCCTTATGGTTTTTTTTGTCTTTTGTGTATTTTATGTTGATCTTTCTTAACGATGTGTGTGAATTTTGTTTGTATTTCCTGGGTGTGATTTTTGTATGTGCCAAGGCCAACCTGTGAATATAAGCAAGGTTGTTCTTTAAAAGCAAGGTTGTTCTTTAAAAAAACATTAGCTCATGAAACTGGGGTAACATATAAAATCCTTACAAAAATTTATTGAAGAAACTAACTATGGCATAAGATATAAGAGGTTTCGGGATGGCTCATCTGGTGTGTCGTTGGATTTGTTTGGTCGTGTCGTGCGTAGGTAGGTATACATTTTCTATATTTTTTTGGGTTGTGCGATCGGTGTTTGAAGTTATTTTTACTTCATTCGTCGTCGACTTTCGATAGGGATGAGAATGCCAAAAAGTGAAACATTTTGCCCAAAAAACGAAGTAGATTTGTAAAATATGTAGCAGATAATGAAAAAAACAAAAAATACAAACAAAACAAATTTATTAACTTCCCATAGGAAGTTATTGTAATGGGTCCGATTTGTCAAATTGAAAATTTTGACATTTCTCGACGTTTCAAGGTCCCTAGAGTCGAAATAAAAGATTTTTAGAAAGATGTCTGTGCGTGCGTGTGTACGTACGTCCGTACGTTCGTCGTCCATAGCTCAAGAACCAGAAGAGATATCGACTTCAAATAAATTTTGTTATACAGATAATAAGGCAGAAGGATGCAGAAAGGGCTCTCAAGAAAATTGCGTGGGTGGTTTTTTACCATAGCAGTTTAAAAAAAAGGTGAAAATTTTGGTTAACCTTAAATATCTCATGAACCAATAACGCTAGAGTATTGATTTAAATTTTATATTATATATTGTAAGGTGATACAAAACAATTATATTTTTGGAAAAAAATCCAATTAACGGTTTTTTTTATAAATCAAAAAAACTGAAAAAAAAAATTTGTCACTTCGAAAATTTTACGACTAAAATATGATTTCATCTCCAAAACAATTTTTTGCAACGAAGAATAATGTTTTTGACATCTGATAAAATTTTGAGAAAAATCTAATTGACAGTTTTTTTTACAAAAAATAAAAACCTAAAAAAAACATTACTCAAAGTTGGTAAAAATTGATTTTTGACTCAAATATCTTTTCAAGTCTTTGAGATATTGGCTTTAAACTACTTTTACCTTTCAAAAACTTTTGTTTTCAACATTCAGTAAAATTTTGAAAAAAATAGAAGACAGTTTTTTTACAAAAAATTAAAAACCGAAAAAAAAATTTAACAAAAGTTGGTAAAAATTGATTTTCGACTCAAATATCTTTTCAAAAATTCGAGATTATGGCTTCTAACTAATTTTAACTTATAAGAAATATTGTTTTCAACATTAGGAAAAATTTTGAGAAAAATCGAATTGACAGTTTTTTTACAAAAAATAGAAACCTAAAAAAATTAATAAAAGTTGGTAAAAATTGTTTTTCGACTCAAATATCTTTTCAAGACTTTGAGATATTGGCATTAAACTACTTTTATCTTTCAAAAAATATTGTTTTCAACATTCAGTAAAATTTTGAGAAAAATCGAATTGACAGTTTTTTTACAAAAAATAAAAACCTAAACAAAAAAATTAATAAAAGTTGGTAAAAATTGATTTTCGGCTCAAATATCTTTTCAAAACTTTGAGATATTGGCTTCAAAATAATTTTATCTTATAAATAATATTGTTTTCAACATTCGGTAAAATTTTGAGAAATGTTGGATTGACAGTTTTTTTTTACAAAAAATAAAAACCTAAAAAAAACAATACTAAAACTTGGTAGAAATTTACTTTCGACTCAAATAGCTTTTCAAAAATCAAAAATATTGGCTTCAAACTTATTTTATTTCACAGAAAATATTGTTTTTGATATTCAGTAATTTTTTTATAAAAATCCAACAGTTCGTTTTTTCATAAAAAAATAAAATCTACAAAAAATAGAACGCAAATTTGGTAAGAATTGATATATTTTGACAAACTTTTAAGCAAGACAAATCGACAGACGGGATGGGAAGTTATCAGTGTGGGTCGCATCCCAGCCTCTTTTTTTCATTTTATTTTACATCCATATAACGAAAACATACATTGACTAGAACAAGTCTCACAAATTCATAAATTAGGTACATGTATACATATATAGTACATACTATGTAGGTACATTATTATATTGAAATAAATAGGAACATTCTGTTTTAAATTAAATTAGATCGTCATCATCACAATTACTGTAAGGAGAAAAAGTAATAAGATTTTATGAAAGAATTTTTGACATCAGAACATTGAACTCGTAAACAGATGGATTTTTGTTATTCCCACCTTTGATGCGAATAATAGAAAATAAATTTTCTAATACGTCTTGGTGAATTCTCTTTGTGAGTAAATAATCCACGTTCTTATATAGGCCATTACTTATATCTTGACTAAGTAATAAAACTCCGTTTATCGTCTGCTCCATACCTTTTAAACAAAAGTTTCTTGGAAGGTTATCTGATTTTTGTATTTCTTTTAAGTAAGACAAAAATAGTTTCAACTCACTATAAGTTGGATTCCCTAGCTGAACTCCGCGCTTTAAAATATTTTGTCATAATGTGAACCACTATCCATGCAGTCAAATGCATTATTTACCTTAAGTGTGAACTCTTTTGTTGCTATAGCTTCCTTCAAGCTTTCTTTTAAGCAATTAAGTTCAAAAGCAGTTTGAATAGATGCCGCAGTTGTCCTGCTAAATATTTGCGTAGCAAGACGAACATGCATTTTTTCAAAAGCATTTGGTGCTATATGAGAACTTCTAAATTTTAAACATGTCTTAGCCACGTTGTCAATTTCTAAATTGTATATTTCTCTGAAAACATTAAAAGAAACCTTACCATCTGAAGTTTGTAAATCTGATTTCAGTAGAACATTACGAATTGATTTTAATAAGTGAGGAAAATCATAAAAACAAAATATTTTTTCATCATTAAAAATTGTAAATGGTTTTTCTTCAGAAACACCTAATATTTGATAAGCTTTTCTATTATTAGGTCCTTGATCGCAGACTACAGCGCAAACCTTAAGACCAAGATCTTGACAGATTTTCAAATTATTTCTTATAATTTCGCTTAGGTTAGCCCCATTTACACCGTTTGCTGACACAAAATAGTTTAAAACACTTTTCCAACTATCAAACAAACCATTTACCATGAAAACACATATTTCATTGGCAAAAATTCTGTTTCTTTTTGCTCCTAGGTCTTCGAAACCATCTATTAAATCATTTAAAATATTATATGTGAGGTTTTGACGAATCCTAATCTCATCAAATATCAACACAACACAACGTTCTCGCTCGTTTAATAAAGCGAACTTTGATTTTAGATACAAATGGGCATTGTTTACATATCCTGGTTGAATTCCTTTAACAGGAGCCCATCTGTATAAAGAGGATATGTGGGGAAGCCTGAAGCCCAGCCCATCCCTCAAAAATTTATAGGCGCTTTGCGATCTATAAAATATATTTTGGGAAATTTCTTTTTCGTTGTTATTATATTTTGCAGATTTCGACAACCCCATCAACATATCGCAAAATGTTTTTGAATGGTCGGAAATATGTAGCCCATGGATTTGAGACGATAAAGATAATCTCCCTTTTTTTGAAACTTTTAAAGCAGTATGCGCTCTCTTTTTTTTATAATGCTTTATTTTTAAGTTTTTTATTTGAATTTTTAAACTTGATAATTTTTTTTTTTAAATTGCATTTTTTTTCTCCTCTTTTGCACATCTCTGTGATAATTGATCGCACCTTACACATGAAATGCTACAACTGCTCGAAGTTCTTCTTCGTTTAGTTGGAGGAGACTTATTAAGATCTTCTAAATTTAAGTCTGAACCCAAATCAGAATTTAAATTTAAAGAAGGAATAGCATCCTTCTTAAGATATTTTCTTCCCACAAACTCGGGACAAAAATGGTCTCCACATACAAAGTATTTGCCTTCATTTCTGAATCCACATGCCTGCCTCCACAAATTATTCAAAATTTCATTTTTTTCCCTAGAAGGGCACTTAAAAAATTTCAAATTAGGGTAATCTCTTTTCGTTTTCATACAAACGGAACAAGAAACCCCAGATAATCTCTTATCACCCATTGCTATTAAAAAAAACGTTGACAAATAAAATCGCTGAAAAAAAGGACCACTGACTGTAAAATTAACAAAGAAAAATGTATTGCTCAATCATATATACATAAATGAACATCCAAATCGTTCGAAAGTCGACAACGAATGAAGTAAATTAAATAACTTCAAAATAAAAAGAAGAAGCCACACACAAACCCCGATCGCACAACCCAAAAAAATATAGAAAATGTATACACACTATACAGTATACATACCTACGCACGACACGACCAAACAAATCCAACGACACACCAGAGGAGCCATCCCGATCCCGATACCTTCCAGTCAATCGCTCGCTCAACCGATTAGATTGAGAAGCGAAGAAAAAGAAAGCGTTGCAACGCGTTGGTTGCTGCAAAATTATATAGACAAAAAACTACCTGCACAGCAAATAGTGTGTTGGAACGTAGAAGCGACGACGTAAAAAGAACTCAAAAGGGTTGCATTGGCAAACGAACACGAATTCAAATAAGAAAATGTATCTATTTATCTTTCGAACGCAACTCACAGGTCAACGTCTGTCGTCTGTTGCTTTGATATTGTATTATAGGTTTTATTTTGTTATGTTGAATATGGTTGCAAGGTTTGACTTCAACAAATCGCTTTAAATAGGGGGTAAAAAATATGATCATTTTTATTTGCACTGGATGCGATATCTATGTAACTCTATTATCTGTGCTTGTACTTAAGATGTTATTATAGAGATCAATAATTCTAAGTTTCAGCGTATCTGGAAGATTTTTAATCATAGGATATGGTATTCGGTCCCTACTGGGGGTTTTACCTTTTAGCTTCCATAGGCAAGATTCAAGTTCTGTTAATGAGATATCTCTTTCAATTATAAGAGCTTTGGGATCGCTTGTCCTGATGTCAAATTGGTTGGAAATGATGTTGTTTTTCAAAATTTTGAATTCACTCGTAAAATTTCAGTTGTTTGAATAACTAGACCAACAGTGGGCTATGTAGTTCCCGATTTCAGTTGGATCTGAAATTGGACCATTTGGTGTTGTCAAGTGATTTATTGAAAGAGAAGTAGGATTACCTGTAAGGCATCTAATTCTATTCCAAATTTTACTTGTAGGTGTGTTAGGATTGATGGTAGAAGTAAACTCTTCAAAGCTTTTTGCTTTAGCTATTTTGAGTTGCCTATGAGATTGCTCTGGTTTTGATGTCTTTTAAAGCATTTCCAAGCTGCCATTTTTTCTTTTCGTAGCTCTGCAAGCTCTGTATTCCACCAAGGTGTTACCTTTTGCCGTGGTTTTGGGTGGGCTTGAGGGATAGAAACATTTGCAGCAGACCTAATGACTTTTTGTATAAGTGCCGCTTCTTTATTTGTATTTGAACTTTAGTGTTTATCATAGTGTGATTTTAAAGCTTGAGCTTTGAAAGCAGGCCAGTTCGCAAAGTCGGTTTTAAACTTTGGAGTTGAGGGAGATCTGGTTTAGTATGGATTCAAGGTCGTTTTTGGAAAAACTTCGATGCGGCGAGATATAAAAAGATATTATATGAAGTTTGGTCGGCGGGTCAATTTTTATTGCGGAGCAGGCTATACTTGAGGTGATTAGGATTTCTTTTTGTGGTATGTTGTTTTTTACCAGTATTGCGACGCCTTGTATCGCAGTAGTTTTATCAGCCAGATTATTAAAATAAGATTTGTATGTTTAGGCTGAATTGGTGTTGTGTTGCATGGAAAGTGTGTCTCTTGAAGACATATAACGGTTGGATTGTGTTCTTTAATTAATATATTTAGCTCATCGTAGTTATTAAAGTAACCTTTCAGGATTCCACTGAAGAATCTTAAATAGGAATTTGTCTTGAAGAGTGGAGTTCTGGGGAGAATGTTGGTGTGCATGAGGTATGAAATTAGTTTGATGAAAAGTAAGAGATTGTGCGGTATGACCCGGTCGTGATACGAAAATATATATGATTATATAATTATAATAGGTACATAAGTAGCAAAATATGTATATCATATATTATTTTGGTGGGAACTTGTGAATGTTTACAAAAAACTTTCTTTGCACCACCAGTTAACAAATTTTTTTTGTGAGTAAAGTATGTTGACTGCCTAATAGATACATTTGCTGCCAATCTTACATACATATGTGTGAAATAGGGCAGCTTCTTGGGTAATGTTGCAAGAAGATTTAGTTTGTAAAGTATTTTTTCAATTTGTTCTATCCAATAAACATTTTTTTTTGCAATTTTATAGGTGTTATATTTTTATCTAGGGAGGTAGTCCTGGTGATAGGGAAATGACCACAAGCCTGTGGCCAAGCGAATTGCATTTGTCGCCCTGTACTACAACTAAACTGCGACTCTTATCAGAACCATCGACCGAATTTATGGTGTGCTTGTTATAGGGACGGGAACAGGACGACACGACACATGACGAAACTTAGCACGGGAGGCCGACGAATGAGACGCTATACGCTAATTCTTCTTCATGTACGTCCTGAAACCAACCACAGCCAACAGGACACTCGACAACACATACAGGACCAACGACCGAACAAGCTGTCCCATTTCGTCCATCTAACCGACAGGCACAAAGATCACTTAAAGTGTCTTTTCCTGCACTCGCTTTATCTTCTTTCGTATAATATTAGGGTCAGAGATGGTGAAAAGAGACCCAGGTCAACATGTGTGAACGTTTTATGTGTTGAAAAATGTGTCGGGCAACCGTCATTTAAGATCACAAGACTGAAATTTAAAGTGATCTTTTAAATATGGTTTGTTGGGGCGTTCGGGTTGCACAAGCTGTGGATTTGAGTGTGCCTCCCAAAGGAGTTAAGAGGTTTATTTTCATAAGTTTCTATTTACATACATTATTATTTTTGACAAAAAAACAGAAAATTAAAGCCGAAATAACAAATTTTTCTTTACTTTAGAACAATCTTCAACATGAACATGGAAACTGATGCCACATGTAAGTATTACATCAATGCCAAAGTAAATCTTTTAACATTTTTACAATTTTTAGTGACAAAGAAATGGAACTTTTCTGTTGTCGAATTTATTCCACAATCCACACCATTACCAACCAACATAGTACCTCAACCCACATCGAAGAGAATGTGTGTCCTGAAGTGTCTTGACTACCATTCTCTTCATAGATGCCCACAGGACGATGCATGGTAAATCATTATTATTATTTATTATTAAATATTTATTATATTGTATTTTTTGTCGATATTTGGGTGATATCACCTCAATATTTATATTTAAACAATTACTTTTGTATAACCTTTTTTTTGAATTCTTTTGATTTTTTTGCATATACAGTTTTCGCGTTTCCCTGCTCATTATTTTTTCACTTGGTATACGGTACAGGATAGTAAATAAGTCCTAGTAATAGTTACATTAAGTCTTTTGTGTTATTTCACTTAAGCGTGGTTTAATAGTTAAAATACAAAAAAAAACAATGTAAAATAATTTAAGAAACTAATAAAAAAAGAATAAGGTCCTAATTTTTAAGACTTAGGTTTAATTAGTTATAGGTACTAGATACAAAAAGTAGTGATAAGCCCCAATAATTTTAAAGTAGTTTTAAGAAACAAAAAACGAGCCTTTTGCTGAATAAATCGAATTTAAATAACATTTAAATGTTATTTAAAATTTAAATTAATTAAAAAAAAAAGATTTTTATTTCACATTTGGATATTTCCTTTTTTAATTTGTATTTTTTTGAAAACCCTAGTAGAGAAATTTGGAGGGCTAAGCTCAATCTGGCACAGTTGAAAAAGTCCCACAGAGTATGCAATAAGCATTTTAAAGACCAAGCAAAGCGTCTACCTGTGTGGGCTGTGCCAGATTCTGTTGCCCAAGTTTGTTCTGCTGCTGTCCCGGATGACAATTTAATTGTCGAAGATATTGGATACAATGACGTATCCTTTAGCACACAAGATTTTTCAACGCAGACATGTTCTGCGTTAAGAAACAACACACCGAAAAAGGTAAACTTGAGGAAAAAAAATTTAGAGCTGAAAAACAAAATTCTACAAATGCAAATAGAGCACGAAAAAACAATCCGCTCTAAAGATTGTGAGCTTTTGTCCCTGAAAAAAGAAATAGAAAAATTAAAGGAAAAAGTCGAGTTTTTACGATTAGATTCAGAAAAGTTGCCAGTAGATATAAAAATAATAGTAGATAATAGTGTTAGAAATTTTGATAGGCCTCCTCAGGGACGTAGGTATAGTACAGAGTTAAAAATGCTGGCGCTTTCAATTCTTTTTATTTCTCCAGTTGCTCATAGGTTCTTAAAGCCGTTGTTGGATCTTCCATCTGAAACAACTCTTAGGGATTTTATTTCAACCTGGCCTAAAACTCCAGGTAATATAGATTTTAATGTCAAAAGCTTAGTGCTTAAAATGAGTGAGAGTCAGCTTCCAGATATTTATAAATATTGTTCCATTTCAGCTGACGAAATGTCCCTAAAAACTCATTTTGACTATAATAGGAAAAGCGATTTAGTTGTAGGTTTAGAAGATTTTGGCGATGATGAATCGCGTTCAGCCTTCCCAGCAAGTAGTGTTTTAGTTATCATGGCCCAAGGTATAGCAAAGAGATGGAAACATCCTCTTGCGTATTACTTTGTTAGGAATAGTTGTCCTCCGTCCGTTTTAAAAAAACTTTTGTTCAAAGCTATCACTGCGTTGCAAGACAATAATTTATGTCCCGTGCAATTTGTTTGCGACCAGGGTTCGAACTTCAGAGGCTTGGTCAGGGTGCTGGACATCAGCCCCGAAAAGCCGTATTTTGAAGTCAACAGTTCCAAGATATTCTTTTTTTATGATGTCCCGCATCTACTTAAGAGTGCTCGAAACTGTCTTCTTCAAAATGATATAATTTTTGCAGAACAGGAGAGAGCATCTTGGAACGATATAATCTATTTGTACGATGTCGATTGTGCAAATGAATACCAATTATGTCCCAGGTTGACTCAGGACCATATAAGGCCAAATAATTTGCAAAAAATGAAAGTTCGTCTTGCAACGCAGGTTTTTAGCAATACTGTTCATGCTGCGTTTAAAACCCTTTTAAAATTTAGTCATGTTACTAAAACTATGCTTCACACCTCAGAACTTATTTTATTTTTCGGAGATCTTTTTGATCTCTTTAATTCTTCAAAAAAAACAGCGCAACAAGAGAAGCAGGCAGGATTTACAGGTAGTGAGAAACAAAACGAATTTCTGAGGTTTGCCGATTCTCTTCTTAAATCCATTCGCGTGATTAGCAATGATTTAGGCGGTAAAGATGTGACCAATAAGTTTTCCTTTATAAAAGGCTGGATTCTTAATATTCAATCCCTTCGGTCACTTTGGGAACATCTTACCTCATCCGGTTTTGAGTTTTTACTCACTCGGCATTTGAATCAGGATTGTTTGGAAAATTTTTTTGGTAAGATTAGGTGCGCTAACGGAAATAATTCCCGACCTAGTTGTCAAAATTTCCAGAGCGCTTTTCAGAAAATTTGGGGTATTCAATACCTTAAAATTGTTAGAAGGGGCAATTGTAGTGTAGAAGAGGATAGTAGTTTAAATGAAATATTTAGTTTAGATAAAAATGATGATCCAGATAGCATTTCGAGGATTGTGTTATCTAACGACATAAGTGGAGATGAGTTCATTAATGAAAACAGCTTTGTTTATGTTTGTGGCTGGCTATATCGAAAATGCTTTCAAAATCATACTTGCCCTTATGAGTTACCAACAGTTTCAGAATCCGCCCAGTCCGATAGCTTATATTTTTCATCTCAAAAACAATTCCACAACCGGAACCTCGTTGCTCCACCCCCCGAGTTCGTGGAATACATAAGACATCTGGACAATGTGTTTGTAGAACATTTTTCCACGTTGTGTCATATGAAAGGAGTTGCAGAACACTTTTTCCAAGCTTTTCAGTTTGATCCCTATTATTCTTGCTGCGAAAACTGTGACCCAAATTTTCTTCTTAAATTTTTTATTAGAGTTAGAATTCACTTTGTTGTTAGACTTATAAATTTAAGAACTAAAGAACCTAATTTCAGGAACAAAATGCTCACAATTATGCATTTGTAATTTTTTTCGACATGTGATATGTATATTGATAATTATTAAGTAGTTATTTATTTATTTATTTTATTGTTTTTATTACTTTTTGATTATAGTATTTATAAAAAGTATTAATATTTTTTTCTTCAAGCATGGTGCAATAGGCCTACCGGGGAAACCGAACACCTTATCAAAAAATCGGTTAACGCACTGAAAAGCATACCTCATGGGTAGTGTGGAAATGCTTACATTGTATTATAACTAGAACCTTATTATTATATATTTATTATCATCTCTGTTATAATATATTACATATAATTATAAAAAATAAATGTACACATTATAAATTGCAAACAAAAAATATTTATTTTCAAGAGAGGTATCTAACGATTAACTAAGCAAAGTAAGTTTAAAATTGAATGGACTACAAATGGCAAGTATTGAATAACATACATTGTAATATATTGAAAAAAATACAAACATAATGTTCAAAAATTAAACGAACTATTTAAAACCAAAAAAGAATTACATTCTAGTTTTTTGTTCAAAACTACAGGTAAAGCAATGAAGCAAAATGATTTAAACTGTAGGTAAAAGCAAAGACATGTATCTTGCAATTTAAAGTTAAGAGATATGTTATGTTTTACCGGTTTTGGTTGTCTTTAAAATTTTCAAAGAGGTATATTTTAAAAACCTGATGTAGTAGATAAATTTAAAGGTGAGATTCGAGGTCAGGATATCTTAATCCTCTCAAAAAGTATTTTTTGTTTGGGTGACAAAAAAAAAGTATAATTTTGTCGACCAGTGTTATCAGACTCAACAGAATTTCAACTTCGCACTCTGAAGCAAAATTAAAAGAACGAATTTCTGACCAATGTTGTTGACCACATGAAATCACAAAGGAATACATACGAACGTGATGAACCAAAACATAAGAAGAATAGGATTAAAAATACTAAGTTTTTAATTTTGTTAAATTGAACATATATGTGACAATAAAAAAAATAAAACCTACCTAAAACAGCTTATTTGTTTTTTATTATTATTTGCTAAAAACGAAATAAAAAATAAAAAAGGTATAATCCACTATAATAATTGACCTGAGCAGATCAAATTTGGGAAAACCAAAAAGAAGTGTTTTTCTTGGAAAAAGTACATTTAATATTTTTTTATTTACTCAAAAACTAAGAAGTTACATTTTAAAATCCAGTTTTTGTTTTTTAAATGAAAATACATTAATAGCTTTAAATCTAAAACAAAATTATACTAAATTACATACAATTTTGAAAAAACAAAATACAACTTTACTTAAAAACTAGCTGCGCCACGAGTCAAAGAGTCAAATCGACTTCGAATCATCTTCATTGCAGGATTTGTTGCAATATCGCTTCGTTTTGATTTGTTGCTGAGAAAAAAAAAACAGTTAGTGCTTTCAAAGTTTGTGGTTTATGTTACTTACTTTGAAGTGGTCTTGGCATTATGAGTTTTCTGGTCAATGAACGTGCAATGAAATTGTAGCAAATTGATTGGTTTTGAATTGTACCATTCCCGGAATAGTGGTCGTAAGTCGATCCTTTGATTAAAAATTTGTGGCAAGTCGTTTGTGACATTCTTATGCGAGGCAAATTCCAAAATCCTAATCGGACCATGTCACAAATGCACAATTTCCGATTGTATTATTTTTGGACATCTTCGGCAGGTGAAGGTTGCGGGTTCCCAATTCTTGGAACATCATTAGAGTAGTTTGTAGGGGTATTCCTGTGTCGACGGTCTTCTATGTGAGTCCAGTTAGTTGTGTTCAGAATGCACTTAGTTTTGGTGATTCAATAGGCATTATGTATTCATGGAATTCAGATTTTATTTTTCCAGTCTATAAGTTTACCAACATTTCTGGAAATTTTAAAATAGTACATACAAAAATGATGAGATTTTCAATATTCAGAAGACTTACTTCCGACTTCCGATTCCCGTCATTTAGAAGGTGTTGTCACAGCAGGTTGCTTTGAAGTGGTACCTCATCTACTTGGTACGTGTCGGCGTTAGCGGCCGCAGTAGCCGCTGTCTCGGTCAGTTCAGCGTCCCCGCTATCATTTTGTGAGACAGTTGCACTCTATGAAACCAGAAAGTGTTGCTTTAATTGCAGCTGCAAGTCGTTTTTTTTGGTCGGCTTGCAGCATCATATTTCTTGGCGGCGGAGGACATTTTGGAAATACTAAAGAACAATAGAATTTAAAATATCCATTACATTACTCGTAAGTAAATGAATTAATTAACCTGATTTGCCTGCATAGGTACTCAGCCGTTGCTGTTGCTGCTGTTTAGTCGTTCCAAAACTAGGCGGTCGACTATTAATGTCGAAGCTTTTACTTGTAAAATTGACTTGAATCTCACAAAGTAACACAAAGTCGATGGCATAGCTGAGGATGTTCGCTAATTTGGAATTGAATTCGTAGCTTTGGTGGGGTTGTTGCTACTGATGTTGTTGCATTACAAGCATCTGACTATTTGCAGCGACGGTGACACCTCCGCCGTCAACACCTGCGGCAGCTATGGCCGTTGAGATGTACACACAAATACAATGGGCAGCGTCTATCGTTAAAAACATTGATATTATTTTGTTAAGAGAAATATAATATAAAAAACTTACCTGTAAATAAGTATACTTTGTCTTCCAGATTTCTTGATGGAAGTTGCTTCCTGCATTATGGTATGTAATGGGCAGCATCTAAAATGGAAACACAGAGTATAAAATAAATCGATTATTGTTGCACCTCCTTCGCTGCAATTTGACTTACTTTTTATTCAATGAAGTGAACTTGTATATACTCTTTTCATTATAAAGGTTTTTGGTCTGAAAAATATCAAATTATATTAAATATCAAAAGAATTAACAAAAACTTACTCTTCAAATCTGAAATCCATTGTTTTGTTTTGCAAAATTGACTGTCGTTTTTGACAGGTCACAAAAATTCCATAAGTTTCTATTTTAGCCCAATCCTTCATTTTGTTTTTTTTTTCCCCACTCACATGTATTCACCGATAGCGAATTTGAGAGAGTTCACCTCGAATTTGAGAGAGTTCACCTCGAATAAAATTTGAGGGTGTTTTAGGTAGGACGGGTACCAGTCGGGACTCTAGATAATATATTTCCTCTATGATCCAGTGGATGAATCAGTTTTAGAGATGAGAAGTGTTAAAACCCTCGCGGTACAAGTTGTCCAAGATTTTGAAGAGGATATTTGCAAGTATTCGAATTGGCATAAGATTGTTTGCGTTATCGCTTACATTTTTCGATTTTATCACTCCTTCAATAAGCGTGGACACAAAAAACACTCAAGTTCAGAACTTTCGCACGAAGAAATTGTCTCCGCAAAACGAAAATTCATTGTCCTTACTCAGAAAAAATATTTTCAAAAAGAGTATACTGATTTGTTGTTGAAAAAACAGTTAGCGTCGAAGAATTGGTTGCAAAAGTTCAATCCTTTTATTGACGAAAATGGTATTTTGCGCTCCAATGGAAGATTGGTTTTGTCGACTCTGTCCTACAATGAAAAATTTCCGATTTTACTTCCTACAAATTGTCTTTTCATCCAACGATACGTTGAATATGTTCACGAGCTATCTCTTCACGGTGAAATTCAACTTGTGTTACGGATGATTCGATCAGAATATTGGACACCTCATATTAAAAACCTTATCAAAAAATGCATTATTAAGTGTGCAACTTGTACTCGGTACAAAAAACATGTGCAAACGCAATTAATGGGTGCGCTACCCCACGAAAGAACCGTTTTAAGTCGTGCTTTTACGAATGTAGGTGTTGATTTTGCAGGCCCATTTTTGATAAAAACGTATTATGGTCGAAAATGTCGGTTAGACAAAGGATACGTTTGTATATTTGTCTGTTTTGCTACACGTGCCATACATTTGGAACTGGTGAGTGATCTCACAACCCAAGCCTTTCTGGCCTCATTTACACGTTTTGTGTCCCGAAGAGGAACGCCTGATAAAGTGTTCTCTGACCACGGAACTAATTTCGTCGGAGCTTCTAAAGTTCTTTTATCGAATTTTCATAAGTCACTGAGGCATTGTCCTACTGCCTCCGCCCATCAGTTTTCGCAAATAAAGTGGAATTTTATCCCTCCCGGATCGCCTCATATGGGTGGGTTATGGGAAGCGGGAGTTAAGAGCTTCAAAATGCATTTCCGAAAAGTGGCAGGTAATGAAAAATTCACGTTTGAAGAATTCGTTACTCTGCTCACTAGAATTGAATGTAGTTTAAATTCTCGCCCCATATCACCCATGTCAGAAAATGTGGCAGACATCGTTCCATTGACCCCTGGTCATTTTCTCACCGGTGACTTAATGACAGGTTTGCCAGAACCGTCCTACCAAGAGGAATCACTTAGCGTAATGAATCGGTGGAAAAAATTGAAAATTCTCCATCATCAATTATGTGCTCGGTGGAAAGAAGAGTACTTAAAGGAACTCCATAAGAGGTATAAATGGAAATATCCAGAAAGAAATATTGAAGTAAATGATCTAGTTATTATTCGAAACGAAAATTTACCACCCAACGAGTGGCGCCTGGGTCGAGTTATTAAAGTTTACGCCGGTCATGATGATAAAATTCGGGTCGCAGATGTGAAAACTGCAAGTGGTATCGTCACACGTTCGATTGCCAAACTTTGTATTCTCTTACCTCAAAAGTAGAATGAAATCGTTTTACAAATATCTATTTTACGCGTATTCAGAATGAAATACATTTTTTAAAGCCGAAAAAGAAAGTTGCGATCTATTTGTTAAAAAAAAAAAAGGTAAAATTGCCTTAATACAATTATATCCAGTAAAGCAAATTGTAAAAACATTGGATGGTATCTCTAAGTTTTGATATAAAAATGAATATGTATATCAATAAAAAAAAAAAATTTTCGTTACTTTATCTTAAATTATTCTCAAAAAATTAATATTAATTAAAACGTTGCTTTAACTTATTGCGTACAATCAAATTTTCATTGTATTTGTTGTTGGTGGGTGACGGTTGTTGGATTTATATCGATAGCTTGTTTTGCAACAATTATTAATTATTGCAAGGCGGGCGGTAATGTTCAAGTATAAGCTGAGCATAATCGGCGCGCGCCCATGTTGTTAACACCTTTAAGGTGGAGATTTAGAAAATGATCGGCTCACGGCTTATTTTCTGATAGGCTTATGGCTTATTTTCTGACGGCGCGCGGCTTCTCAGCAAAAACGTCATAAATTTAATTCATTTTCTATTCTCGAATCTTCTTCGCTCGACATCGCCACCACCCAAACAACATTAAATTAAATTAAAGTTAATAAAGTTAATTATCTACAAAAGAAAAAGTGAATCGATTAATTGGGACTAGGTCCTTAAGTTAATATTAAAGAAAGGACAAGGATATTATACACATAAGTAACAAATAAAAAAAGTAAAGTAAAAGAAATTAAAATAATTGTCTTTCTGTGCATATTTTGGGGCGATTGGAATTATAAGGCCGTCCCCCCAAACATATGTAATCATATTTTTTATAAGTTTCACTAATACTATGAAGCATTCAACACTATAAAAGCAAAAGCAAATAAAAACTGTCCTCTTAGCCTTTCTGAAAAAACTTAAAAGGTAACATCAGTATTTCATTTTATATATATTTGGTTTGTTCCAACTTCCAACATTGGTTATGGGCCCTGGTTTATTTCTGACTCCATGAGAAAAATAATTATTTTTTTTGTCAAAGAAGTAATTTGTTTAACCATAAAGGATGAGTTCCGGCGGGTTATATCAAATAGATAAACTAGATGATACCAACTACGATGGGTGGAAAATCCTTATAAATTCCGTGTTGTTGCACTGTTGCTTATGGGATTATGTGTTAAAAATTATATAATGAAGTACCTAACTTATAAATATGTACAACTATTTAATTTGAATTATTTTCTTGAATCTCTTTATCTCTTTCTAATTCATACATTATTACTCTTGTCTTAGTACATAGTACTTTTTTCTAATTGAATTTACCTTTTTAATCATACGCTTTATATGCGCCAGTTAATCTTTATAACTCTGACGAAGCGGACTAATAAAACTTATATTTTCTCTGCTGCTGGGTTCTTTCTTTCATCATTTATTTCATGGTGCCGAAACCCGGGACCTTTAAGTCGTACAGAGATAGAGATAATATTTAACGTAACGTACAGTCAAAAGAATTTAATTCGTTTTTTTTTTAGAATAGAAGTTTATTTTTCCAAAAATATTACATTGAATAAAAAATACATTGAATACAAATACAGGCATGACATTAATGTCGTCTGCCTGGCTGGCAAATACTACTATTTTTTAAATTTATAATAAAGTGACAATTTCATATAAAATAAAAGTATGTTTGGAACTTTTAGTTTAGTTAAAACAAATTAGTAAATAAATGTATCTTTCAGTTTAGTTAAAACAAAATAGCAAAAAAGTGGAACTTTCAGTTTAGTTAAAACAAAATAGCAAATAAAAGTAATTATTAGTTTAGTTAGCACAAAATAGCAAATGTTTTAAAAACTATACTTTACGTGTATTGAAATCAAACTAGCAAAAATAGATCTTTGGAATTTCATCGCTTCAATGGTAAATTTGTAGAGCAGCATCCAATTTGCATCATTCAGATAATTGAAAAATTCTTCTTGTGTGAGACTTTTTTCCCGAAGTGATATCGCCTAATCTCCTTAAGTATAGGCAAGTCACCACAAAGTGTAATATGTCTTCCCTTTCGTGTAGATTGCAAATACTACATGTTTCAGCTCTCCCTGTTCGATGTGGCAGGTAATTCATTTTTAGCTCTCCTCTTATTTTGAAAACTGTGCCTATTACAAAACAAGAGTAGGCATTGTCGAAATAATTCCGCTCATTCGGATTATATAAACTCTTGGCATAAAATTTTCTCTCAGTCGACAATCTCACCGTTTCGATGAATGAGTTGAGTATCTCTCATCTTCGTCTGTTAGAGATATTACTTCGTACAAAGACCGTTTCCAGTTGTCAGCATTCATGTCCAAGAAATTAATCGTGATACCGCAGTTGGCAGCAAGATTCATCCAATCCTTACAAAATAGCTTTTTCTTAAGAACTGCATACTGAAGAATAAGCTTGGGCAGCCTAGTGTCCTCCATTTTTAAAACCTTTAGCAAATAATCTGCATTTAATTTCAGTGTTGGAATGAAAAGCGTTGGTAGTCCTGTTTCCAGGTAGTACATATACTTTGGGGTACTTTTAGGATGGTAGAAATTTTTTCTGAGAAAAAATCTCAATAGATATTCCACTAGTTCAAATTTATGCACTCCCCAAACCTGGGCACCGTAAAATAAGACAGATTTTGCCGTTCCATTAAAAACTCGGTACTTAGTGTCGACAGATATAAGTTTATTACTGAATTTTCTTCTCCAATTTTACAACCCTGCCTGACCCCTCTTAGCATCTAAAATTTATCTGAGACATCACTTCCATTGTAAATTCTTGCTTCTGTATTTTAATACAGGTTTTGAATCGCTCGAGTAAAAATGGTTGAAACTCCTAGGTTATGTAGCTTGTAGAATAATGTGTTTCTGTTAATAGAATCAAATGCCGCTCTGAAGTCAACAAAAAATGCGTACAGTTTTTTATTTTGGTCCAGCTTCCATTGAGCAATCGAACTGAGCACAAATAAATTATCAATAGTGGAGCATTTTTTCTTGAATCCAGATTGAAATTCACTTAATTTCCTGTGAGCTTAAACCCATTTGTCGAGTCTGTTATAAAGCTGAGATGAATAAATGTTTAAAGTTGCATTTAAAAAAAATATTCCACGATAATTTGCTGGTTCTTTTGGATCTCCTTTCCTCAAAATTGGTAGTATCCAAGCTTCACAGAAATGATCTGGTACAGTTCCAAATTTGAAAATTGTATTCAAAGCTTCTGATAATTTCTGCTTAAAAATGTCAGCACTGTATTTATAGAACTCAGCCGGTATACCGTTGGAGCCCGCCGCTTTTCCATCTTTTAATGACCTCATCACATCTTCTACTTCACCTTTCGTTATTTGCTCATCAAGTAAACTATCATGATAAAAAGGTTGTGCGTAGCTAAATGATATTTGATTGGTTGAACTAAATAGATTAGCAAAGTGAATTTTTATCTCGTCAACTGTAACATATTTTGTTCCCTTCGCACCCCAATATCCGTTGAGCTTTTTCGTTAACATCCAAAATTCCGCTGAATCTTTACAATTACTTAATGTTATTGCAATTTTTTCTTCAAAAGCCCTCTTTTTTTCGTTACAAACTTGTTTATATTGTTTCTTGGCTTCTACGTACTCTGCTTTGATTGTAACTAGATTATTTTTCCTCACAAAATTTAACACGTTCTATCCGGCGTAGACCACAGGTGGTCCACGGGCACTGCGTATATCTGGCGGCGTGGACCACAGGTGGTCCACGGGCACTGCGTATTTCTGAACTGTAAAAAGTGCCGTTATACGAACAACATTTCATATCGTGCATGCAATGCATATCAACATAAAAAAAATGCGCCGGGTAGAACGTGTTAAGAGCGCAAGGGATTTTTTTCTTAATTTTTCGCACGTGTAGTCGTACCATTCATTTGTTTTGTGTAAAGTGGATGACTTTTTCATAAGAGTTGCGGCTTCTTGAATAACAACTTCCAGTTCGCAGATTGGTATGAAATCTGCCATTGCTCTAGAAATTCTCATCGATGTTAACTGGCTGGTTTTTTCTTTGAATTCGTTTGCATTTCTGCTAGAAGATCCCCATTTTAATTAATTAATTTCTACGGTTTTATCATCTACCAAATGAACTTGGTCACTATCACCTTTAACGGTTATAGTTATTGGAAGATGGTCAGAATAAGTTTGTTCTCCAACAGCGAAGTCCTGAAATATGTCATGCCACTCTCCACCTATGAGACCATAGTCTATAAGTGAGCTGCCCTGTTTTCCAATAAAAGTGAGCCCTCCTTGAATGTCTCCGTTAACGCTTCCATTTAATATGCATAGACCAAAATCGTTACACAACTCTATCACTTTCTTGCCTTCTAAGTTTATTTTTAAATCCTTACTATTTCGCTTTTTATAATTAAATGCACTCTCAGATTGTAAATTTCCAGTTCTAGCATTAAGATCGCCCATTATCATTATGTTGTGACTTTTCAGTGAACATAAAAGGTCATATCTACAGTTTATCGTAATCATGCTGCCAATTATTACAATCAATGTAAATTAAAACGATATATAAAGTAGCACTGTTTATTTTTAGTGTAATATACGCCATTTCATCATTAATCCTAATTTTACTTTTTTCCAACTTTGTTTTTTTTTATTGCAATTAGCATTCCTCCGCTTGCTCTTCCTCTACTTGCTGATTTCTTGGCTGGAATCCAACAGCACTCATTTAATGGAAAATATTTATCAAATTCCTTACAATTTTTTCTATTGTGTGTGTTTCCAATAAAAAAATTATATCGAAGTCATTTATATATTTTAAAAATCCTGGAAAAATCAACTTGTTACATAGTCCTCCAACATTATACGCCACAAAACTAAATTCACCAACAACACAAATTTTCTGCCCCTCCTCATTGACATCCCTGTGCTATTGGCGTATGTCGCTTGACATTTCAGATTCAGCTCTACTACTGCCACTTCCACTTGGTTTGACAGCAGCTGTCATAGAAGGTTCACGCACATCGGCTGCATTCTTTCGAGGTTGAATTTGTTTAAAGGAATCGTCGGGTAAATTAAAAGACTAACATAATTTAGTAAAACCACAATGTTTACCGATTCTTAAACCAAACGATTCATCCCATGTATATTCGTTTTCGTCAATAAAAAGTTTATCTTCTCTAACAACTGCTTTTACATTTTTCCTTTCTTTCTTGATCAAATGACGAACGTGCAGCAGAGGAGCTCTTCGCTTTCTCATACTTAACTGGCTGAACACAATGGTGTAGCTGTAGCTGTTGCCTGTAGCACTGTCAAAGTTAAAAGATACGAAAATACTATACATCGACACAATGAGAAGCTGTAGCTGTAGTTAGAAAATTATCTGCAGCGAAAGTTGACTCAACTTTAACTTTTGGCGGCGCTACAAGCTGCATTTGAGATGACAGATGAGGGAAACCCATTTCATTTATTGACTTTTCACTTTTTTTTTGGGAACGTTCAATGCATTTGAGAATTTTTTCTGGTTTTGTAACTTTTTTATAGTATGCTATCATCAAATTCATTTCAAATATATATTCATCATTGTAGACGTCCTTTGCTAACTTAGTGAGCGTTTTTATTGACAGCTTATACTACAGCTATTATTTTAGCTACAGCTGCATCTCATTGTGTTCAAGGGGTAAAGGATAATCTTTTTGCACCGAGATGTTTGTGTTTTTCAATTTTCCAGTATTATTAAGAATGACATAGATGTGATTTTTGCTTCTAAGCTTCACAGTAAAATTTTTATACCGTGGGTTCCAGCACTTGACTTCTTTAATTTCCTCTATTTTGTTGCTGTCCGAGTCATTTGAAAGCTGCGTGCAGAGCTCAACTATTTGCTCCTTTTGCTCTATCTGATTGTTTGCTTCGACTCTAAAAATCAAGTTTTTTTTCGGTGGTTTGCATTTGAATCCGTTCGATCTGTTTCTCAAGACAATCGCCTAAATCCGCTTCCCGCGTTTGAGGTTCACAAAATGGAAGTCTCCGCTCGTGCTGCCTACCGAGGGCAAGTAACAAAAATCATGAAGTCTGCCAGGGAATATTTGGGTTCCCCAGAGTCCCAAATTAAAGAGGAGGATAAATTCGATGACATTGAAGAGGAATTAATTTCCTATATCTAGCGTTTGACAGCAGCTCACGAGAGCCTTCTTACTTCTATTCAGGAGATAAAGAGCAAAAACCTCATCAAGGAAGAAGATCTAGAAAGAGAATGCGAAAAGGTTGCAGAGTACCAAGTTTCTGCCATAGGAACACTTGCTAAACTCAATTCGCGTTTGACAAAAATTAAGAAGATGCAAACACCTAGAACTAATGTAAACCTAAGCGAATCATCAAGTGCTATCCATATGCGCAGTTTAGTCAAGCTGCCGGTGTTAACGTTAAAAAAGTTTGATGGAAATTTCCAGGAATGGTTACCGTTTTGGGACCAGTTCCGTACCAAAGTTCATGAAAATACTGGTTTGACATCGTCTGACAAATTTAGTTACCTTGAAAGTGTATTGGTGGGTAACGCTAAAAGGGTAATCGAAGGTTTCTCTGCAACGGAGATGTGCTACGACGCAGCTATCTCGCTCTTAACAGAACAGTTCGGCGATACTGAGCGCTTAGTCGATAAACACATGCAACAACTAATTGCTCTTCGACCGGTAAACTCTCCAGCTGATTTTACTGGATTACGTCATCTATATAATTCGATCACCTCACGCAGTCGCACCCTCACTGACTTACAAATCCCGTCACACCAATATTGTGTCATGCTCAAGTCAATTTTACTTCGTTGTCTACCAGAGGAGCTCCTTGTTAACTACCACCGTGCTGTTGAAAAGGAAAATGAACATGAAGAGCGAGACGAATCTGGACAATCAAGTAGTTCGACTCTTTCAAAAATTGACGACAAACAGGTGCAGGGCATTATGCGATTCTTGAAGCGAGAGGTGGAATCGCTGGAAAAAAGTCGGGTTGTCTCTGTTTCTACTAATGCGAAAAATCCATCTCCCACAACAGCGACGGCAACAAGTTTAGTTTCACTAAACGAAAAAGAACAATGTTTATTTTGTGCATCGAAAATTCACTGTACGAAAGACTGCAATAGATAGATAGATAGATATCTATTGCAGATAAAAAAGATTTTCTGCGCAAAAATAATCGTTGTTTTCGCTTTACAAAACGGGGACATTCAGCCAGAAACTGTTAGAGTTCAAAGTGTATTTCTTGCAGAAAGTGTAAAGGTAAACATTTGACGTCATTGTGTGACCCTTCTTTCGTCAAAACTAAAGTTATCGCGGCACCTGTAGTGACAAGCACAAATTGCGAGGAGCAAAACGCGATGAATTTATGTGCTAATTGTGTATTGGAGAATTCAAATGTCGTCCTTAAAACAGCACGAGGAATTGCCGCAGCCCCAAGCAAAGATAAAAACATTTTAATCCGTTTCATTATTGATGGTGGCAGTCAACATACATATATTCGGGAGAGCCTCGTGCAAAAGCTTAACTTTATCCCTATAGGAAAAGTGAAAATATCTGTTATTCCGTTTGGAAGCAAGGAGCAGTGCCCATTTCAAGTTCTGGAGAAAGTGAGAGTTGCAATTCTAAGCCAATTCAGCAACAAAAGCGTTTACTTAGAGGCAGTTGTGGTTCCTGAAATTTGTGTAGACGTCCTTCCAGCACCCGAATCGTCATTCCCCTCATTCCAAGGAATCCAGTTAGCAGACACACAAATTGTTTCAATGGACTTAGAAGAAGGTTTAAGTGTGCTGGTAGGTTCCGATTTTTACTGGGCCATAGTAACTGGGAAACATAGGCGCATTTCATCATGCTTGCGAGCAATAGAGACCATATTCGGATGGACGATCCAAGGCCCACATATATCTTCTGGTGAGCACGTTGTTTCAAATATTAACTTGAGTCTCTCTTCTATTTTAAGCACAAACTTAACTCTGCCTGCCTTAATGGAAAGTGACGTTTCTGCCTTCTGGTCACTTGAATCTATTGGTATCCGCAGCGAAGTAGCTGAGAATAACCAACTTGCAGAAGATCTCATCTCCGTATGTATCAAAAGAAATGGTTGTCGCTACAAAGCATCTTTGTCCCGGAAAGATTCTCAAGTTTGTACCGAGAACAACAGAAATGAAGCTACCAAACGACTTTTTTACCTTTCTACACGCTTGTCACGGAATCCGGATCGATTAAAAGAATATAATAATGCTATACGGCAGATGGTAATAGATGGCGTCGCACCAGTTCCAAAAAGCAGCTGTGATGTTTCAAAAAGGGTGTTTTATCTAGGGGCCCTTCATAAAATACGTTCGCACACAAGGCGGGGGGAGGGCTCTTGCTGAGTGTGACAAGGTGTGACAAGGGGGGACGGGGGTCTATGGTAACGTGACGTTCGCCATTCATTAGAACATTTTCAATTAGTATTTCTTTTGCCTGTTTTTCTTTTTTAATTTTCATCATGATAGAAAGACATTTATTTTGTATTTAGTAAAAATATACAATTTCAAACGTATATAGTTTTACTACAATAAATTGTCACTTGATATGTTTACTTTTGTTTATTTTTCGACATGAGCGCTGGCTCTGTGGCGCGGGTTTAGTCTTTTGACTTGGCTCTAGCGGCGTTGCGATCCGTCACAATTGGTTTCTTTGTTTTTCGAATACTTAAAAGAGTAACGTTTCCTCGCACCCTGCGCTCTCGACTCAGTAACAAATGAAAATTCTGTTTCTCATGTATTCATTATTATATTATTCTTTTATTTTTCATTTAGTAGTGAACTAATTCGGACGCTTTTTTCATATTTCTCAATTTAATACTTTTTATTAAAATTCTTTTTATTTTTTATTTAAATTCTCAAAATTTGTGTAGTATCATATTAAATTTATCATATTCAGGGGGGGGCTTCGTTTTTGTGACGAAATATTTCTAGGGGGGTCACAGAAAGCGTGACAAAGCGTGACAATGGGGGGGAGGGGGTCAGAAAAAGCTGATTTTAGCGTGACGTATTTTATGAACGGGCCCCTACCTCACCGACCCGTTTATAAGGCTGAAAGCAACACAACAAAGATGCGTATCGTATTTGATGCATCGTCCCGCTCAGATGATAACCCATCTCTTAACGATATGCTACATGTTGGTGCGAACTTACTTCCGGATGTATTAAATGTTCTGCTTAATTTCAGGCTTCGTCGAACTGGAATAGTTGCTGATGTAGAAAAGGCTTTTCTACAAATTTCGCTAAGCGAAGAGGATCGAGACAGACTTCGTTTCATTTGGTTATCTCCTCAAAATTCATCAGATAAGACATCGAAATTAGAGGAGCTGAGGATGACAAGGGTGACTTTCGGAGTGAACTGTAGCTCTTTCCTATTAATAGCAACGCTTTGTCATCACTTTGTTGAAGAGAGGCTTCGTTTTCCATCAACGTGTGATGTTCTTAAAGAAGAGTTTTATATGGACGACTTGGCGATAAACGTAGATGACGAAGATGAAGGTATGAAAATTTGCCAGGAAGCTACAAAAATCATGAGCAATGCAAGTATGAATTTGAGAAAATGGAACTCGAATAATTCTCTGATTCGGGAAAGTTTTGGCTTCGTTGGTGTCCCACCAGTGCAGAAGGTTTTAGGGCTCGCTTGGCTTGTCTACAGCGATGAGATAGCAGTACCTTTCACAGCTGTGGAAAGTTTGTTTACCTGCAATTTAGCACAAACTACAAAACGCACCGTGCTCCAGACAATAGCAAGAATTTACGATCCTATAGGAATGTTTGCACCTACCGTTATTAAAGTGAAGATTCTATTTCAGGATATATGGAGAAAGAAAGTGTCATGGGATGAATCTTTACCTTCTGAGATGTTGGCTGTCTGGGACGAGTGCGTCAAGAATCTGTTGCATTTAAAGGATGTTACCATACCAAGGTCCGTTGTAACGTTCTCTCCATACAAAATTCAAGTTCATATTTTTGCTGACACCAGCATGAAAGCTTATGGTACGGTGGCCTTCCTTAAGAACATCAACTTCAAAAACGAATGCAGCGTTGGTTTTTTGTGTGCGAAAAGCAGAGTGGCTCCCATTAAAGAAAATGGAACAAAAGAACTTACGTTACTCAAGCTTGAGCTTACTGCTGCCTTGATAGCAGCTCGTTTGTGTTGCTACCTGACCAAATGTGCTTATGTACCAATTGAACAAGTTTTCATGTGGACGGACTCCAAAATCGCACTTTATTGGATACAAGGAGAGCAGGGCCGCTGGAAACCTTACGTGCAAAGTCGAGTTTCTGAGATTCGTCGTCACACATCATCGTCCGACTGGAGTCATTGTGCTGGAAAAGAAAATCCTGCCGATCTTCTTACAAGAGGAATTACCGCTGAATGCTTGCGTTCATCTCAACTGTGGACTCAAGGACCCTCTTGGCTAAAAGATGACAACTACCAGACTGAAGACACCTGTGTAACACCAACGACTGTGGTCCCATTGTTATTGCTTGAAGGAGTTCCATGGTCTTTACATTTGACTGCGGATGAGCTCATAGCAGTGGAATATTATTGGATCAGGTACATACAGTGTAATAAATTTACTAATGAAATTTGTTTATTACAGAAAGCGAAATCTGTACCTGGGTGTTACAATATTGCCCAACTTTTTCCCTTTCTGGACAATGAGCAACAAATTATGGGGAAAACCTGCTTCGCAACCATTTGGCCATTTGACGCTGTTGGGATTGACTTTGCGGGTCCTCTTTATATTTTGACAACGATGCTGCTGGTATGACTAAAGCTTACCTTATGGTCTTTACATTCGCTGCTGTTCAAGCCGTCCACCTGGAGATAACAACAACTATGTCAACAGAAAGTTGTTTGATGGGTCTTCGCCGTTTCATAGCCAGGAGAGGCATACCGTCTGTTATTTATTCCGATAATGCTCAATCTTTCCGTCGTACCGCCCTGGAACTTAACAAATTCGTTGTCCAAGAGGAAGCAATCCGTGATTTCGTATCAAACAAGCGAATTGATTGGAAATTTATAGTAGAACATGCACCATGGTGGGGTGGTTTTTGGGAACGTTTAATACAAACTATAAAGAACGTTCTCAAAGTCGTCATCGGAAGAGTAAAACTAAATTTCGAGCAATTAAGAACGATAGTCATAGTCGTGGAAGCGGAGGGAATTGTAAACGCTCGGCCACTCACATAATATAAGAAACGACCCATTAGACTCTACTCCCTTGACTCCAGGTGATTTATTGACGAATCGTGGAAATTTTCTCAATCTAAGTGAATCGGCTCCTGGCTCAAATAACATTAAGCTTCTCTGGAAGCAAAGAATGCGTCATGTAAACGTTTGTATATGCAACTACTGCGTTCGTTTCACCATGGTAAATATGCATCTACTAATCAACTCAAGAAAGATAACGTCGTACTGGTTTTCGATTCTGGTAAGCCACGAATTCACTGAAGAATGGCCATTATTGACAATGCTTTTACTGGTCGTGATGGCAGAGTGAGAGCATGTGAAATTCGCTATGCTGACGGATCAAGAACAAGGAGGCCTATTCTTTATAACTCTAACGATGCGGACTAATAAAACTTATATTTTCTCTGAATTAATTCTCGGTCTTTTGGTCATTAAAGTTTTCAGCTGGGTTCTTTCTTTCATCATTTATTTCATTATGTATCTGGCAAGATAACACAACCAAAAGATGCAGCTGAGCTAGAAACGTGAAGATCTAAAGACGAAAGAGCGTTAGCAACACTGGTATTGTCTGTGAAAGCCAGCCAGCTTCTATACATTAAAAACTCAACAACATGTAGAGACGCGTGGACCAGGCTTTCTGATTTACATGCCTCATGTGGACCTGCACGTAAAGTCATGATTTTTAAATCACTAATTAATCTAAAAATGTGTGAAGAAACAGCCATTAGTGAGTATCTAAACAAGTTTTTCGATTTGTCTGAAAAACTTGCAGAGCTGGACATCGAGTTCAATGACGAGCTGCTTGTGATTATTTTGCTTCAGGCTTACCAAAAAGCTTCGAAAATTTTATTGTGGCCATTGAATCGAGAGATAGTTTACCAAGCATAACGACACTAAAGACTAAATTAATCGAAGAAGAAAAACGGAGACAATTTGATAAAAAGAACGATGAGCGTCACGAGACAGCATTTTTTGCAAACAGACAACGGACAGACAACGAACGAAATCAACCGCAATGCCAATTATTTAAGAAAAAACCAAAAGGCAAATGCTATAAATGCTAAAAGCGGGGGCAATATGCTGTTTCATGTCGAAATAATACAGTAAAACATAATATAAATTGTACTATGCTAAATCTCTCCAAAAATAATTCTCCAACTTAATAGTACCGTTTGGGGTTTGGATAGCGGCGCAACCTGTCACATATGTTGTGATAAATTTTTGTTCACTCATTTGAAAGAGCATCGAGAAGACATCGAGCTAGTGGGAAACAAATACATTTCATCTGAAGGTGTAGGTCAATTTTTTGTAGAAACGGACACTAGCAAAATTAGTTTGCAGAATGTGCTTTATATTCCCCACCTCAAAACCAATTTTTGGTCTGTTACCAAAACAGCGGAGAGCAATTGCAAAGTGGAATTTGATAAAGGCAGTGCACTTGTGAAATCGACCAATCGACCAAATGATGCAAAATAAGCTGTATTTAGCGGCTTCAAATGACAATGTTGTTGAATCGCATCGCCGTTATGGTCATTTAAATAAAAGAAGTCTAGAGTTGTTATGTGCTAAAGATATGGTTCGTGCAATGAATGTACATGAGGCGAAAGATTTTAGTTGCGATGTGTGTCTGAAAGGAAAAATAAGTGCTCTACCGTTTCCTAAATATGCTGGCAAATCGACCACGAGGGTGTTAGAAATATTTCATAGCGATGTCTGTGGCCCAATGAAAACTTCGTCCCTTAGTGGCGCGAAATTTTTTGTCACATTTGTCGACGATTTTAGTCGAAAGATATTCGTTTATTTTATAAAAACAAAAGCAATGTTTTTAAAATCTTTAAGAAAATTAAGGCGACGCGGCGCGGCGCGGGGCGGTTGAGTTAGAAACAGGTAAAAAATTGAAAATGTTGCCATCGGATAACGGTGGGGAATAAATTAACCGAGAATCCACTAAATTTATTAAGCGAGAAGGTATCCGGAGACAACTTACTGTTCCGTATACCCCACAGCAAAATGGGATCGCTGAGCTGGTAAATCGGACCTTGGTGGAGATGGGTCGATGCATGTTAATAGATTCTTCTATGCCTGATTTCTCTGGGTAGAGGCTATAAACACTGCAGTTTTCCTGCGAAACCGCTCACCAACGAAGTTGCTTAATGAGGTATTGTTCTAGGTATTGTTCTAGATAAAATGCCAAAAATGTCAAAATTTTCAGCCAAGGGTAAGGAGTGCATAGTGGTAGGATACTCAGAAAAATCAAAGGCATACCGCCTTTACGACAAAAGTAAAAGAACAGTTATTGTAGCACGAGATGTGAGGTTCCTTCGCTCGGATAGTATTCCATGTTCTTCGAAAACCGTATTTGATGATGATTTTTCGGGCTTAAAATTGGACACCAAAGGGAGGCTACATCTCCAATAAAAAATGATCTGACGAAGAAGATTTTTATGATGCGGGTAAGTCCCAGAAGGTTTCTTTATGCCTTGTTAAAGAAGCCCATTGTGAACCTATATCAGAAGCCGAGCAAACGGATGCTGATGTGACGTCTACGTCATGTAGTGCGGGTGTTAATCCAATACATAATACAGTTGGCGATGGTAAGGTTAGAACTGTAAATGATGATGATAGTTCGAAATCTCCAAGAAAGTTGCGTGTCCGAAAACCAGTAAACTATACAAATTTTATGCAAAGTAGGTACAATGAAAGCATCCATAATAAAAATCCGAAAAATCGAACGACCGTTGAGAAAGCTCTTCAAGGCCCAGATGCAGACAAGTGGAAGGCAGCAACGTTGTCTGAGTTTGATTTACTGATGAAGAATGAGACATGGGAGTTGGTGGATGTACCTGCAAATCGTAGACCTATTAAATCCAAATGGGTTTTCAATGTCAAGTATGACAAAAATGGGTTTGCAGTCCGGTATAAAGCGCGCTTGGTTACTAAGGGATGCAGCCAAAAATACGGGGTTGACTACACTGAAATTTTTTCTCCTTTGGTGAGGTATTCTTCGATTCGACTGATTTTAGCATTGTCGGCAGAGTACAACTTAATCGTGCATCAAATGGATGTGTCGTCGGCTTACCTAAATGGGAGTCTTAAAGAGGAGGTGTACATGTATCAGCCTGAGTGTTTTATAGATGAATTCAAGAAAGATAAGGTGTGCAGATTAAGGAAGGCATTATACGGCTTGAAGAAGTCCGGAAGGAACTGGAATGAGGAGTTAAATAACTTTTTGAAAGGCCTTGGGTTTGAAAGATGTCATGGAGATGCATGTGTGTACGTGCTTAAGAGACCAGGCGAAACAATCATAGTCGCAGTGTACGTTGATGACATTTTGCTTGCGTGCTCCGATTTCAAGACACTAGACGACATAAAGGACGCAATTGGTTGTAGATTTGAGGTTGTCGACAAATGGAATGGAAATAACTAAATGTCCAAACGGAATTAAAATCTGACAACAGCAGCTAATCCGTAATTTACTTGATGATTTTGGAATGCAGGAATGTCGAAGGTGCACAACTCCTTAAGATCCTGGGACTAAGTTCAATAAGTGCGATGACTGTTCCAAATGCAACAAAGTGGATCAGAAGCAGTTTCAGTCATTGATCG
The DNA here is from genome assembly GCA_951509635.1 of Eupeodes luniger. Lineage (NCBI taxonomy): Eukaryota > Metazoa > Arthropoda > Insecta > Diptera > Syrphidae > Eupeodes > Eupeodes luniger. The sequence continues at coordinate 181,369,155 of OX608073.1, read as the reverse complement.
GCTCTTTGACGTATTTGAGTATTTGCTCACGGCCAGACATAACGCATTCCGTCAATAAGCTTACGCAATTTAATACAAATCCATTAGACCGAAAGTCGTTCACTGGCTTCGCTGGCGCGGCGCCACTATAACATGGGGAAGCAAAAAGCAGATTTCCATCGCCTTAAGTACTACAGATACCGAATATGTTGCTCTCACAACAGCATCAAAGGAAGTTGTGTACCTACGTCGTTTTTTGGAGGAACATGGCTTTAACCAACTGGTTGATAAACCCACAGAACTTTTTGGTGACAACATCAGTGCTCAGAAATTGTTGAAAAATCCTGTGTTTCATAACAGGACGAAACACATCGACATTCAGGCACACTATATTCGTAAAGTTTACGAGAAAGGGATTCTTGAACTGAAGTTTGTACCATCTGATAAAAAGGCAGCTGAGTTATTCACAAAGACTTTAAAAAAGGTCAAACATCAAGAGTTCACTCATATAATAGGATTAAAGTCATACATTCTAAAGTAATAATTTTGGTTTTTATATATATCATTTTTTTATGAATTAAAGTTTTATTTTTGAATTAAATTATTAAGATATAATAAAATTGAATATTGTTAGATACCAGTTTTTAGGGACGGTTTGTTAGATTTTGCGTTTATATATACATACATATGTAATTATATTCTTTATAAGTTTCACTAATACTATGAAGCATTCAACACTATGAAAGCAAAAGCAAAAAAGAGGCTGGGATGCGACCCAACCTAATAACTTCCCATCCCGTCTGTCGATTTGTCTTGCTTAAAAGTTTATCTATATACATATATCAATTTTTACCAAATTTGCGTACTATTTTTTGTAGATTTTATTTTTATATGAAAAAACGGACTGTTGGATTTTTATAAAAAAAATTACTGAATATCGAAAACAATATTTTCTGTGAAATAAAATAAGTTTGAAGCCAATATTTTCATTTTTAAAAAGCTATTTGAGTCGAAAGTAAATTTTTACCAAGTTTTAGTATTGTTTTTCTTTAGGTTTTTATTTTTTGTAAAAAAACTGTCGATTCGATTTTTCTCAAAATTTTTCCTAATGTTGAAAACAATATTTCTTATAAGTTAAAATTAGGTAGAAGCCAATATCTCAAATTTTTGAAAAGATATTTGAGTCGAAAATCAATTTTTACCAACTTTTGTTGAATTTTGTTTAGGTTTAAAATTTTTTGTACAAAAACTGTCAATTCGATTTTTTTTCAAAATTTTACAGAATGTTAACAACAATATTTTTGAAAGATTAAAGTAGCTTTAAGCCAATATCTCAAAGTTTTGAAAAGATATTTGAGTCGAAAATCAATTTTTACCAACTTTTATATATTTTTTTTAAGTTTTTATTTTTTGTAAAAAAAACTGTCAATTCGATTTTTCTCAAAATTTGTCCAAATGTTGAAAACAGTATTTCTTATAAGTTAAATTTAATAAGAAGCCATTATCTCAAATTTTTGAAAAGATATTTGAGTCGAAAATCAATTTTTACCAACTTTTATTAATTTTTTTTTAGGTTTTTATTTTTTGTAAGAAAACTGTTAATTCGATTTTTCTCAACATTTTTCAGAATGTTGAAAACAATATTTCTTACAAGATAAAATAAGTTTGAAGCCTTAATCTCAAGTTTTTGAAAAGATATTTGAGTCAAAATTCAATTTTTACCAACTTTGAGTAAAGTTTTTGTTTAGGTTTTTATTTTTTATAAAAAAAACTGTCAATTAGATTTTTCCCAAAATTTTATCAGATGTCAAAAACATTATTCTTCGTCGCACAAATTTTTTTTGCAGATGAAATTATATTTTAGTCGTAAAATTTTCGAGGTGACAAATTTTTTGTTTCAGTTTTTTTGATTTATAAAAAAAACCGTTAATTGGATTTTTTTCCAAAAATATACTTGTTTTGTATCACGTCACAATATATAATATAAAATTTAATTCAAGTCTCTAACGTCATTGGTTCATGAGATATTTAGGATTAACCAACATTTTCACCTTTTTTTAAACTGCTATGGTAAAAAAAACCACCCACGCAATTTTCTCGAGAGCCCTTTGTGCATCTTTCTGTCTTATTATCTGTATAACAAAATTTATTTGGAGTCGATATCTCTTCTGGTTCTTGAGCTATAGACGACGAAAAAAACGTCGCGAACGTACGGACTCTATGTGGAGTGTCTTTGCTATCGGTCAGCATTTGCTTTTCGTTTTGGAATGGATGAGGAAGTGTGCATAAGGTCAAAAAAACATTAAAACTGTCTCACAACTGCATAGTACTTCGACCAATCAAATTCAATCCTTTTCAAAATTGCGTGGGAGTCTTAAAAAATAATGCATTCTTTGCCCAGTGATAACATGTATTATATTGGAAGATTTTCAGATTTTCTTAATTTCAAAAAGATAATCATCATAATAAAATTCAACGCTGACGTTCCGACTTTGAAATATTGAATAGAAACAATTAACTCGAATGTGGCAATCTGCACAGTTCCCTCAAGCTTTGTCCTCGTACTTTATAAATAAATAAATTGGGTGGCGCAACAGTCCGTATGAGAACTAGGGCCTAGTGACTTACAACTCTCAACCATTCCTGTGTGCGAGTACTATTATCAGGGATAGAGGGGACCTACAGTTTTAAGCCGAATCCGAACGGCAAATTTGAGAAAGCACTTTTCATGACAATAATTACTCTTGGAGAATTTGTCAATTCCTCGCAAGAGGCAGTACCCGTGAAAAAAACTTTAGATGGCATAGGCAGGGATCGAACCCAAGACCTCTTGCATGACAGTCCAACGCACTTTTTTTTTTTTTTTTTTTTTTTTTCATTTTTAATAATTCATTCTTAAGACTATCTTAAAGCTAGACAAAAATTCATAAAACTAGCCTAATTATCCATAACTTAATACTAACTTACTGGTCCCATACGGACACTCTAAGTTAAACTATAATACTTAATACTAATGCCTTTCGGCCCTAAGATCTATTTTACTTCAATTAAATTTTATTTATTTTGTATTTATTAGAAAATCTGAAAAAAACTAATATCAATATCCTTTTTTATTTTTACTTAAAACTACTTAAAATAAAGTCCTTAAAATAAAACTTAAAGCTAACTAAAACTACCTATTCTACCTATAAACTACTTAAAACTAGAACAACCACAGCAGCAAATCTAACTAACATTTTTTGTTTTTCATATTTTGGTCTTTTTTGTTTTTTTTTCTTATTCCATGTTTTTTTATTTTTTTTTTATTAATTTTTTTTTGTGTTTTTTTTTTTTTTTTGTGTGTGTTTTTTTTTTTTTTTTTTGTGTTTTTATGTTTTTTTTATTATTTTTTTTTTTTGTGCCACCATGCCTATTCTACTTAAAACTAAACCCTAAAACTATAAAACAAGTATGTAAGCCGGCCAAGGCTTAAAACCCCATCCCGACTACCCACTATCAAGTGCCGATTGAAGCCACCAAAACTGGTTCTCCTGCTTCACCCTATCATTTCGGTCCCGTTCGGACACAGCCCTACTGAACCGAAGGAGCTCTGCTCCGCCTTGTGCCATGACGTCCCGATTGTACAGGAGTCGCCTATCCACGGTTCGTCGTCTGACGTGGTAGATTAACGGAACTGCCAATCTATCCTGTATCAGACCGCATCTATCTAAAAAGAGGAATGCCTCTGGTGGAATGAAGCCGCTCAAGCGTGCACTTTCAAAATACTCGTCGTTCGGATAGAATGCCCCGAAAATTAAATTGTTGGTCGAAGACATAGCTCTTGCAATGTGACCTCGAACGAGTTTTATCACGAAATTGTCAATTCTGTTGATTCGAGCCCCGTTGTATAGGACCTCGTTGGAATAGTAATGCACGTAAGAAGATTCGGCTGTTCGATATAAGCCGGTACAGCGTCGTAAACACTGCCGCTCGAACACCCGAAACTTCTCCATCTGGGAAGGGGCAACGTTGAACCACACAGGACAACCATAAACGATCATCGGCCGTATGAGGGCCATGTAGCAAATTGCCTTCACTCTGGGGTCAAGCCGACTGCTAAAAAACAACCGTTTCGTCAGAGCGAAGGCTCCTCTGGCCCTGGTCAGAGCAGCATTTATATGTCTGTCGAAATATAAATACTGATCTAACCAGATACCGAGGTACTTCACTACACTTTTGCTCGCTAATGGCTGCCCGTGAAGATCAACGATAACCATCTTGCGCCAATTCTTGCAGGTATCCCTCGTTGCCCTAGCCAACGGAGTCCGGAACAGAATTGTCTCCGACTTCTGGACATTTATTTTCAGTTTCCAGTCGTCGCAATATCGCTGAATCTTGTCGAAATCACGCTGCAAGAGAATTCTAATAACCTCAACCTTTCGGGCCGTTCTGTACGCAATAAGATCGTCGGCGTACGCAATTGCCTTTGTAAGACTACCTATCAGATCGCTGGTGTAAATGCTGAACAGAATCGGCGAATTCACCGCTCCCTGTTGAAGACCATTTCTAATTAAGAATGTTTTGACAACAAACTTTCTACCGTTAAGCATATCATAAAGTATATACAACAACGGCTTGCTTATGCCAAGCCTGCTCAGTTTTAGGTAAAGACCCTCTAACCATACGGTGTCAAAGGCCTTTTCCAAATCAACCAAAACAGCACCTGTGCATTGTTGTTTTGTTTTATTCCATTGGATATCAGAAACGAGCTTAGACGCAGCATGAATTGTGTCATGACCCGCCTTGAACCCGAACTGTTTATCCGGAATTATTTTGTTGTCCGCAGCCCACTTAGTCAGAGCCCTATTAATGATTTTTTCGAAAACTTTGCTGATGCTCGGAAGAAGACTTATCGACCGAAGATTTGACGGGTTGGAGTTGTCCTTTCCCTTTTTCGGGAGAGGATGAACCACAGCGGTCTTCCAATTCACTGGATAATATGCATTATTCAGTGCATTATTGAAGAGTGTGGTGTAAATGTCAATTGCCTCCATCGGTAAATGTCTTAGTACAACGTTGGATATACCATCGACACCTGCTGACTTTTTATTTTTTATTGAGTTGAAGATGAGCTGAAGCTCAACCTTCGTTACTAACAAGGGACTTGGTCCCGTTTGCTCGGCGATTATGGCATTTGCCAAGGTATCGTCATCGAACCGCATAAAACCGCGGTTCTCAGATCGTCAATGTGTTATATCATTTCGAAGATAAAAGTGATTAAGTAGGGCTCTGTTTTCCAGGTCGTGGTTGGGGCGAATGCTAACATTCACCTTGTACACTTGCTGGAAAGCAGCTCCCACCGCCTCCACTTTTTCCTTCGGATCTTCAATTATAAAAAAGTCATCGTCAAAGATGGCTTCTTCTGGATCTATTTGCGCTGTCATGAGTACGTCTCTGTTCTCTTCAGTTCTTTGAAGTTTCAGACACGGAAGGTCATTGTCGTTCTTTTTCCTAAATATCTTGTTGATTTTAGGGAACATACCAGGGTCACTGGAATTAACTGACCGGATCTTACGGTCCCAGTACTTGTTAATTGATAACCTGTAGTTCTCCTTAATCAACAGATTGACATTTTTTATTGACGACTTCAGTGTCCTAACCTCCAAGTCGTGTGGGTCTGTAAGTCGTCTGTACAAGTTTTTGAGTCTTGTCAGTAAGCCACTCTTGTGCTTACGCAGTGCGTCAATAGTCGCGTTTCTGTAAGCGTCCATTTGGTCCCGTTCTTTGTATTTTGGTATTGTCCGTTCCATTGTTCGTTTTATTGTTTCGTCCATCTGTTGTAAATGTTGGTCAATTTCTGTATTTGTCAGGTTTCTGTTGTTTGGTGGGGCTATGTCACTCGAACGAATTTCTCTCGCTAGGGCGTTGGTGAAACGAGGCCAGCGCATCTTACTGTAATTGTAAGAGTGCGTTGCAACGTATTCCTCCAACTCCACGCGTTCGTTCGGTATCTGCATTACAGCAGCCAGTCCGCAGTGATCACTGTCGTACTCAACTGTCTGTAAGCAGTTACGAGGGTGATTACCCACTTTGTCTGTAACTGTCAGTCTTGTGTCGTACAGCAAAAGATCCAGAAAGGAGCCGCTTCTTGGATACGATGGCTTTTCAGTAGCCAGCAGGTCGACGCCATATTCAACGCTGTAAAGATCCATCAAATTAAAAAGATGGTTACCTCTGGGATTACTATGTTGATTTCCCCAATCTTCATGTTTTGCGTTCAAATCACCGGCCAAGATGAAATAGTTTTCTTCCAAGCTCAGTTTCAGTTCCCTAAAAAGAATCTCGAGTTCTGAAGCAAAGTAAGTAACCTGCGGAGCTCCAGCCGCATAAGCCGCAATCATATACATCCGCTTCCCTTGAGTGAGAGAGATGCATACAACGCAAACTTCTAGCGTCTTGAGCTTTCGCAATTCATTGTTGTATATGACCTTATAATTAATGCTTTTTCGTATAAAGAGAGCGACACCGCCCCCTTGAGTGGAGTCGGGCCGGTCTCTTCTTACGATATTGTAATTTTTATGAGTCAATTTGTGTTTGTGGTTTAGCTTGGTTTCGCAGGCCATAAACACATCGGGACTGTAGTCTTTCAACAATTGGAACATATTGGCTCTTCGTTCAATCCTAATCAGTGAATTTACATTCACAGCTAGGACTTTTAGGCGCGTCTCCGGCAGCGCGCCCATTATGGTCTAAATTGCGCCAGGCCAGGCAACAAAGAGTAGAGATGATCTACCCTTTTGCCTTGCTCCTTTATCTGACTTTGCAGCCCTGTAAGTTGACCTTGAATGCTCAACAACAAGGCTACAATGTCAGGCTGCACTTCTGGTGCCTTAGGCACGGGGGCCTGTGGGACAACCGTTGGTGGAGCCTGTCTCGTATTCCCATTCCCTGACACCATTTGGGCGTAGGAAAATTTGGGATCCACGAATTTTTGTGTAGGAGCCTGTCGAACTGTTCGACTTTCTTCGGCTTTTTGACTGGCCTGTTTTTGTTTCATTTGCTGGACCTTAGGGCAACCCCTATAGCTAGCCGGGTGCCCTTGGTTTCCACAAAGGACACACTTGAGCTGGGTCAAATCCTCAACCCGCTCATTCCCCAGCTTGCACTCTCCCTTGATGTGGGTTTCGGAGCACCTGACGCAGCGCAACTGCATATTGCAGTTGGCTCCGGCATGGCCGAACCTCTGGCACTTCGTACATTGTAAAATGTCGTCGTGCCTTTTTAATGTCTCCCAGTGTATGGCTTGATAGTCGAGGCATTTGATTTCCCTCAGACTCTCAAGCCTACTTTGGGGCGATAATGTTACGAGGAACATTGGCAGCCTGTAACCCCCTCGCCTGGACTTCACCGTAGTGAAAGGCTTGACCCCGATGAAATCGAGATCGTCGATGGCTTTTTGGCGGAGCTCAGCTAAGAGCGCCTCCGGTTCCGTGCAGGAACTTATGCCCTTCAGTAGGACCGTCTTAAATTTTTCGCTTTTAGGCGTGAAGCTGAAGAACTCAGCTGTGGCCTCTTTTAATAACCCTTTGACTAAGTTGTATTCGGCCAGTGAGAAGCACTGGACCGAATAATTCTTTTCTTTTTCGTTTAGTATTTTAATGAAAAAATTGCCCTTAGTGGCCGACTTACATACCTGTTTTATGTCGTCCAGGTCAACTCTATGGGTCCTTATTGGTGGCACCTTCTCCTTCTTGGGCTGTGGTTGTTTCTGGTGTTGCTGCTGCTTCTGCTGCTGCTTCTGCTGTTGTTTCTGCTTCTCCTGCTGCTTTGGTTGCGGCTGTTGCTGTTGCTGCTTCTTGGCCTTAGCCGACGTCGATGGGCCCTCAGCAATTGGGCCTGTCTCTGTTGCTGGCGTCTTTTTATTTTGCTCCGCTCCTGTGTTTTTGGAAGCGGGCTTGGGTTGTGGTTGTTTTTGCTGCTGTGGTTGTTGTTGCTGTTCTTTTTGCTGCTGTTGTTTTTGCTGCTGTTGTTTTTGTTGCAGTTGCTTTTGCGCTGCCTCTTGTTGTCGGCGCGCCTCCATTTTCATCTTTAGTGCACTGAGGAGGGGCTCTATTTCCTAGTTGAGCTTATTCAGGCTTTGCTCGTATTGGCTGATTTCTGCCTGCTTGGTTTGCAGGGCCTGCACCAGTTCCCTTTCATCTTGGAGGTCCGCCACTACCTCCACAGCCTTCGTTGTCGGCGGGACTGGCTCTGCCTCCGATAGGATTAAATCCATATTCGGAGGCCTGAAGAGCCCCTCCCCACCTTCGGACACATATTCCGTCTTCTCAGACTCGGAGTGGTCTGAGAATTCACTCTCAGTGGTAATTCCAATCTTACCACTCTCCATTTGCTTGCGGATGTCACGCCGCTTAGCGGCGTTAGCTCTTTCAACCTTGTTAGGGCTATGCTTTTTTAGCTTCCTTTTTTTGTTGGTTGTTGCTGTTGTCCACTGGTCAGATGTTGTTGCGGTTGTTTGCGGTACCACTGCTGGCACCACCGCAATATCGCCCGATGTGTTGGCAGAGGTATCTTTCGATACCCCTGCTTTCCTCTCCTTCTCCATCAGCTTTTCTTCCCAATCAATAAATTCAACAATTTCTCGATTGTGAAAAAAAGCTTGAATATTTCTTGTGCACTCCGCCTGGGACTCGAACCCACGACCCTTGGAGCTGTGTTCCGACGCCACCTCCACTGGGCCACCGATTACTTGTTAGTTAATGTAGCAAACTGCCGACTTAAAGGCAAAACCCTACAAATGCACTTTACTTTAATTTTTAATTTAAAATTAACTATCAATCACTAGTAAACACTTGCTATCTCTCTGAAAGTCAAAGAACGACTGACAGTCCAACGCACTAACCATCATGCCACGGGTACTACTCCTCGTACTTTATATATATGTATATTTGATGATGAAGAGAAACTATTAGCATGACAACTTTTTATGGACTTCCTTAACAGCTCGTTCCACATGCTTGACATGTGGAACGTATTGTGGTGGGCTTAAAAATGAGCGAGAATCCATTATAGAGTAATACATTTTCAGTTAATTTAAAAAGAGAAGATATAGAAGAATGTATACAAATTTAGAGAAAGTTCGAGGGAGGCAATGAAAAGAAATTTTTGATATTATTAGTTATTTATACAGTACCCGTGGCATGATAGTTAGTGCGTTGGACTCCTACGTTCTTTGACTTTAAAAGAGAGAAAAAGTGAATAAATATGATTCTTAGTAAATTTTAAATTAAAAAGTCATTTTTAAGGGTTTTACAATTAAGAAAGCAGTAAGCCACAGTTTTGAATAAGTAATCGGTAGCCTAGTGGAGGTGGCGTCCGAAGTTTCCTTGGGAAATGCCATAATCGCTGAGCAAACGGGACCAAGTCCCTTGTTAGTGACGAAGGTTGAGCTTCAGCTCATCTTCAATTCAATAAAAAACAAAAAGTGAGCAGGTGTCGATGGTGTATCCAAAGTTGTACTAAGACATTTACCGATGCAGACAATTGACATTTATACCACTTTTCAATAATGCACTGAATAATGCATATTATCCAGTGCATTGGAGACCGCTGTGGTTCATCCTCTCCCGAAAAAGGGAAAGGACAACTCCAACCCGTCAAACCTTCGGTCGATAAGTCTTCTTCCGAGCATCAGCAAAGTTTTCTGATATCCAATGGAATAAATCAAAACAACAATGCACATGTGCTGTTCCGGACTCTGTTGGCTAGGACCACTAGGGATACGTGCAAGAATTGGCGAAAGATGGTCATCGTTGATCTTCGCGGGCAGCCATTAGCGAGCAAAAGTGTAGTGAAGTACCTCGGTATCTGGTTAGATTAGTATTAATATTTCGATAGACATATAAATGCTGCTCTGACCAGAGCCAGAGGAGCCTTCACTCTGATGAAACGGCTGTTTTACAGCAGTCGACTTGACCCCTGAGTGAAGGTAATTTTCTACATGGCCCTCATACGGCCGATGATCGTTTATGGTTGTCCTGTGTGGTTCAACGTTGCCCCTTCCCAGATTGAGAAGTTTCGGGTGTTTGAGCGGCAGTGTTTACGACGCTGTACCGGCTTATATCGAACAGCCGAATCTTCTTACGTGCATTACTATTCGAACGAGGTCCTATACAACGGGGCTCGAATCAACAGAATTGACAATTTCGTGATAAAACCCGTTCGAGGTCACATTGCAAGAGCTATGTCTTCGACCAACAATTTAATTTTTGGGGCGTTCTATCCGAACGACGAGTATTTTGAGAGTGCACGCTTGAGCGGCTTCATTCCACCAGAGGCAACCCTCTTTTTAGACAGATGCGGTCTGATACAGGATAGATTAGCAGTTCCGATAATCTACCACAAAAAAAAAATAATGATTAAAAAAAAAATAAACAAAAACAAAACAACAAAAAATGAAAAACAAAAAATTTTAGATAGTTAGATTTGCTGCTGTGGTTGTTCTAGTTTTAAGTAGGTTATAGGTAGAATAGGTAGTTTAAGTTTGTTTTAAGTTTTAAGGACCTAAGCTTAAGTAGTTTTTAAATAAAATTAAAAAAGGATATTGATATTAGTTTTTCTTAAATTTTCTAATGAATAAAAAAATAAATAAAATTGAATTAAAGTTAAATAGATCTTAGTATTAAGTGTTATTGTTTAACTTAAAGTGTCCATATGGGACCAGTAAGTTAGTTGTAAGTTATGGTTAATTAGGCTTATTTTATGAAATGTTGTCTAGCTTTAAGATAGTTTTAAGAATTTATGAATAAAAATGAATTTTAAGAAAAAAGTGGCGTCCGAAGCCGAATCCAGAGGTCATGGGTTCGAATCCCATGCGGAGTGCACAAAAAATATTCTAGCTTTTTTTTGTGAAATCGTAGATTCTATAGATTGGAAAAAAAACAAATGGAGAAGCAGAGAAAAGCAGGGGTATCAAAAGATACCTCTGCCAATACATCAGGTGATGTTACTGTGGTGCCAGCAGCGGTACCCAAAATCACCGAAACATCATCAGACCAAGCAATGGACCACACAACAACAATAAAGATTAAGAGGCATACTCCCAACTTTGTCAAGCGAACCAATCCTGCTAAGCGGAAAGCAAATAAAAAAATCCAAGAGAAAACTAAAGGCGTGACGTCAGACCATGAAAATTCAGAGAGTGACGATGGTGGGAGCCCCGATTACGTCTCAGAGGGAGGAGAAGGGCGGTTTAGGTCTCCGAAATAAAGGAACAAGATCCTATCGGAGCCAGAACCGTCGACAAATAAATCGTTGGAGGTTGAGGTGGACCAAATCCTCCAAAAAGAAAATCAACTGATGCAGGCCCTGCAATCTAAACAGGCAGTCATCAGTAAATTTGAAGACAGATTGAGGAAACTAAAGGAGGAAATGGAGCCACTCCTCAGCCAACTTAAGCTAAGGCAGGAAGCACACCAACAGCAAGAGGCAGCGCAACTGCAACTGCAACAAAAACAACAGTAACAACAACTACAGTAGGAACAACCACAACCCAAGCCCGCTACCAGAATCACAGTAGCGGAGCAATTTAGGCACCACCAGCAAAAGCAGACGTAAGTGTTGAGGGCCCAACAACTTCAACAAAAGCCAATCAACGGCTACAAAAAGAACCGAAACACCCACAGCAACAACAATAGCTACGACAAATTCAGCAGCAGGAACAGCAGCCACAGCAGCAACAGCAGCAACGGCAACAGCAGCAGCAGAAACAGCAGCAGCAGAAACAACAGCAGCAGAAACAGCAGCAGCAACACCAGAAACAATAACAGAATTACAGTAGGATGCGATCTAAGGTATTTAGGAATGCAACTTGAGCGATACCTTTTGCTGGAACGATTGAATTTGCAATAAAAACGCCATGTTGTATTTCTTGATTTAACACGATGCTGTCTTCTTGTATTTCGAAATTTATTGGGTGCAAAGATTGTGATCTTGCTGGTAGAATAATGTTTTGTGATTCGGGTGATTGTGTTATCATTGGTAGAACGTATTCATTATTATTTATGTATATTGATGTAGTAAAGTTTTCATAATCTATTTTACTGTTTGTCCTTATTAAAAAATCTCTTCCGAGTATGCCATTGGTGTTAATTGGGCAATTATCATCTACTATCTGGAATTTTTGTTCTACATAATCATTTTCAATTTTTGCTTTTGCTTTTATAGAACCTATTGAATTTGTTTCAGAGTCATTGATACCCTTAATTGCAATTTTATCTATCATATTTATATTTCTTTCTGAATTTAAGCTACCTTTTTTAATATAGAGATATCTGCACCTGTATCAATTAAAAGCTTCTGATTTCTTAATGTTATGTTGGATTGGACTATTATATAATTTGTTAAATGGGGATTAAGATTAAGAATTGCCTTTATTGATTGTTTTCTAAACTCAAATCTGAGTCTCTCTGGACTTCGGAGACTCCCTGATTGTTTTCCGAACCTTCTATGTAGTTTATTCTTCTTTGGTTATTTGCATTAAAGTTTGTGTTACTATACCTGTTGTTGTTATTATTGCTATATCTATTGTTTGTATTATAATTGTTTCTATTGTTATTATTGAACCTCATATTGTTGCTGTTATTGTTGTATCTAGTATTGTAATTGTTATTTCCTGATCTATTGTAATTGTTATTTCCTGATCTATTAAACCTATTGAAATTTCTATTATTGTTTATGTAGTTTTGCCTCGGTGTATTTGTCCTAAAATGGTTAATTTGAACAGCTTGGTTTGCATTATCTACCTCAGTGGCTAGTTGTATTGCCTCATTAAGTGTTTTTGGTCTAGCTGCGAAAATGGTCAATTTGTTCGTTTGTATAAGGCCATTTTTGAATGCGTTTAAACCTAGTTGGTCATTTAGTTTGCAGATTACTTCTCTGTTCCTTGCTCTATTAATTGTAAATAATTTAATTCTGTCACCAACGTTTCAACTTGGTTAGCAAAATCTGTTGTAGAACTTGAGTTTTGTTGTATCACTGACAATTCTGAGATAACTTGGAGTGTATTTTTCTTATGTTTAAAAAGTTGATGAAAGGTTTCTTTTAATTCTTTAAACGTTTTTGGCTGTTGCACTGTTATTAACTTGTTTCTGACTTTGTCATTTATACATTACATTACATTACATTACATACTACTCAGCACATAAATGTACAGAGTAGAGACACAGCACCTTGAGCGACTAGACTATTTAAGGTGATAACAACACAAGACATTAATACAAGACAGAAGGACAGAGGAGAAAGAACAACACAGAAAGAAACACATGACAACAGCACGCGGTAGGTTTCGAGACGGTCCCCCATCTTTCTACTAACCACGCTCACTGATGCCTTTGTCATTTATTTTCGTTGATATAACAAATTTTATCAGTTTTTCTTTCTCTGTTACCTCGCTGAGATCTGACTCAACGAACTCTACCAAATTCAAGAAATTAGTTAATTTCTCTACCTCCCCAGTAAATTCTGGAATAATCTTAATGCTCGAAATAATGTCGAATTTTGCCATTTTAAATTCTAGTTTTCCTAATTCTTTATAAATACCTTCTAAATCTCGTTCAATTTCTGCCTGCTCTAATAATTTCTCCTTCTTTTCCAAAATTTCTTTTAATCTTCATAGCAAATTATTTATAATTTTTTTTAATGATTGTTGACTGGTATCTTTAGGCGATTTCTCATATTTTTCATTAAAATCTTCCTCTAACCTTTGTATTTCTGATTTCTTTTCAGCAATGTATTTAGCTGTATAAACTCTGTTTGGAGTTTCATTAAAATTTTCAATGATACATTTTAAATTTTTAATTATATTCAACATATTTTATTTTTAAATACATTTTTACGAACAGATTTTTTTTTTTTTTAAACGGTTATATTTTTTACCTCCTCTGATACAATATTTTTAATTTTTTCTTTACAAAAGTGTTTCGTAATTTTAAAAAATAGGTATACAATTAATATAATTAATATAATTATTACTATGGCAACTAAAATTAAGTTTGAGTTCATAATATTATTATTGTTATTATTATTATTCGTGACTATGACTTCTTCTTTAGAATTTTTACCTCCCATGATACTTAGTTACTTTTTGATTTGTACTTCCTCTCCCTAAATTGTATCATTTGCAGATTGTCCGCCTGTTGGAGAAATTTCTGTTTTTCCTCCTTGTTGGCTAGTGTGGCGAGCCTAAACAGATTGCCTATTTCCTGGCGTATTCTCACTTTTCTGCCACCCCTTTCTCTCTTCGGTGTTTTTGGTTCTGGTGGTTCAATCTTAGTTCTTTGCCTTTTTTTGAATTCCTCAATCGACAATGGTTTTGGGCCAGCGGTTTTGGGTGTTGGTTCGTATGCTGGTGCTTCGCTGTCTGGCTGTCCAGGATGGTACGGGCTGTTTAGGTTTTCGAACAGCTCATCAAGCTCTTCTTTATTATACATTACAGGATCTATTTTGGCAAGATCGCCATGTAATAATAAGAGGTGCCTGCCTCTTCTTATAATCTATGGGGGATATTATTTAGCTTCCCCAAGCCTAATATTCAATGGCTAAACTGCCGATCTTAGATGGAATAAAAATGATGAGAAAAGAACAGGCCAATGTGCCGATTTGAGTTCTGATTAAAGAGTCATTTTATTGATTCAATTCTTAGCTTATTTATACAAAATAATTCCTTACACACTAACAAGCAAAATATTCACTTATAACATACATATAAACATAATTTTCAATATCTAATATCACGTCGTTTTCAATTGGCAATCTGGAATTGTTCTTCGATTCGGAATCCCAATTGAACAGTTTTTTTTTATTCTGAAGAATCTGAAGTTTGGTGAGAATGTATTGGTTGAGTATGACATGTGTCACATATATGTGTATTCGCGCTAAATTTCATTTTGTTTTTGTGCTGCAAACATGGAGGAAGTGATATTTAAAATTTATGAATGTGTGAGTGATTCTGCTTCTGATTCTGTTTTTAAAACCAGAAGGGAAATTCTCTTCTTTTCAGAATAAGAACTGTCACTTTTGCCCAATTGAACGCATTCAGAATGCTTTTTTCACTTTTGAATATCCATGCCTATTTGATGACACACAAATATATTGGGTGAAGTGCATACACAGGCAGTGCATATCATAGAGGGACATTGAACCAAAACAATAGTAATTCAAAGCGTCAAGTGGCATTGGGTATATTTGAATATGAAGACGAAATGCAGTCGCGTTTATTGACCGTAGATGTAAACAGAGTATTTACTATAAACCGAAAGTAATCTGAGGCGTTAAGTGACATTGAGTTTATTTGGATATAAAGACGGAATGCAGTTCTGTTTATTGACCGCGGATGTACGCGGAGTATCTATAATTGCTTTATGGTTTATAATGCTAAAGCCAATGACCGGATGGAACGAACTGTGACGTCAGTGGTCTAAAGTAGTGGAGTACGTAGTGCACACGACTTCTAAGACTGAGCAAATCTGATATGCGTGGGTTCGAATCCTATGTTGTGCATAAAAAGTTTTTCAAATAAAATTGGATTAAAGCTCAGCACTACAAAAAAAGGAGACTGATGAGTGCATAAGTGGCAAAGCACGAAATAGCTATATCTCCAGCCAAAAGCAATGAGTGGTAGCACCTTTAAGTTGTTGTTGTTGTTCAAAAACATTCAATGAAATTAAAAGAAATGGTCAAGTCTAACAAGCTGACATTCTAGTACGAATAGTACAATACAAATAATAACAATAATAACTTAATAGTCTGGTTCGTTACCAATCTTCCAACCTCTCCCCCCATTGATACTTACTACGAATGGGGCTCTATACCTTTTGACAGATGCCAAATCTCAAACGTCATAAATCGAACGTGGAGGGCAAACAAAAACAAAAGGCGCGCTTAAGTTGTTTTGGCTGCAATTTCAAACTAAGTTTTTAATATTTTTTAATAAATAATATTTAATACAGTTTTTTTTTTCAGAAAATGGAGATTTCAAACTACGCCAAAGGATTGGATGAACGAAGAAGGAAGGAGTATGTTAGTAAGATCGCCGCGATTGCGGCCAAAGATCCTTACCTCCTCAGGTGCACGGAGCAGTGTCTGCCGAAAAATGTTAACTACGTAAAGATTATTAATTATCTTCTACAAGGAAGGAACACGGTAACAGGAGGCAAACTCGAGTCCAATAAGGCCCTTAGTGCTGGCAAACTTTATCAAAGTGGATGGGTTCAATCCATGGAAGGATGCCAACACAGTGAATTGTGCTTCATTCTGTCAAAGGTTTTTGTTTTGTACTGTATGTTATATATGCCTCCTACTAACTGAAATTGTTTAGGTGCTTCATACCCAATCACTGAACCTTCCAGCGCTGCGTGTTTGGATTGCAGTGGACAAAGATGGCTTCATCAAAACTGCACATTGCACTTGTGTTGCCGGGCTTGGTGAGTGCTGTACTCACATTGGCGGAACTTTGTTTGCTCTGGAGTCTATAGCAAGAAAATTCGAAGAGGATAATCTAGTAATTAAATTTAAAATTTGTATTTAAAGAAAATTAAATATTGAACAACACAACACTACACAATCTCATAACAAGCATATGAACACAATGAGTAAATGAAACACTTTAAGAGATAGACGTGCTTTTGTCTCGCGCAATTTTAAAATTAGTTTCTTTACACTATAAATTTCCGCAGTGGTTTAAGTTTTGATTGTTTACTTTATTAAGGTCCATATGATTGAATTTGAATAGCTCATTAGCTGATTTGTGACTTAAAATTGAAATAATCGAGTTTAAAATTTTTAATTTTGTGCGATTTATAACTTGACATTCACAATACATACATAAATATAATATATAAATAAATCCACATATATAATGTCCGGAACGAAATCAACAACTAAAGTGGAACAGCAACAAGTTGCCGGAATAAAAATGCAAGGAACTCCAAATGCTTCCCATCTAGCAACCCCTAAATCAGCACTGACAGCTGTTCCCAAGCTTCGACGTCAGACACAACTATCATCCCACGACAATAATGTAATTCAAGAGATACAGAAACAATTCCGCAAACAAAAAACAACACTCACTGCACTTTCTACTCAAATGTCCAACATCGAAACATCAATCAGTGATATCAAAACTGAATTAACAAATTTTGGCTCGCGGCTCTTTAAAATTGAACAGGAACACACTGAATTAATGCAAGAAAATAAAGCTTTGCGATCTAAGATTCATGAGTTTGAAGAAGCTTTATTGAACGTCAATATGGAAGTAAACAAACTAAATGTCAAACCACACGTTGAAACACCTACCAACAAAAAATATGCATCCGAAATAAAAACACTCAAAAATAAACTTGAAGCACACGAAAATAACACAATTTCATCAGATGTAATTCTTTATAATATTCCTACTGACCAACGAGAACTCCGAACACTCTTCAACAACTTATGTTTTACGCTTGATCTAGTTGTGCCAGGTGTTAAAGACTTGTTTCGCGTGGGCACCAAGGGGTCAGTCTCGAACCCGATCATTGTGAAATTTCATTCTTCTTTTGAGAGAAATCTTCTACTGCGAACTATTGCCAATTATAAAAGGACAAATAACCGACAGCTTAATTTGAAGGACGTAGGAGTAGAATCTGACCGGCCAATATACATAAGGGAATGCCTTACCATCAAAAATCAAAAAATAATGCACGCCGCACTCGAACTGAAGAAGGAAAAACTATTAACATCTGTGTTTACCTTTCGCGGAGTAGTTCACGTCAAATGTCAAGCAAATGCTGAATCGATCAAAATAAACAACATCGAAGACTTGGAAGAGCTGAGAAAAAACATCGCACCATCAACATCGTTGCCAGTAGCGAATAATAATAATGGCCAACCATGAAAATCTGCATGCATTGGAGACTTTTTTAATTTTTAATTTTGTGAGAGATACTGATGATTAACTAATTTATTTATATTAATACCACACAAACAATTTTCACTATTTTTATATTTACAATATTTAAGTTTTATTTATTAATTTCTTTCATATAGCTATACATTTTTAACAGATAACACCGTGCAGCAAGGGAAAAATCATTTTGTATTCTTCTTTATTTATTGATTGATTTTATTTTCATATACTTTGTTCTCTGTTCTTGTAAATTCACGGAGTGTTTTTAGTTTAATTTTGTGATTATGTCGGATGAAGTAATCTCTAACACATATAATGCAACCAAAACAATGCTTAAAGTTCTTGTATCACAAAATCGAGGTTTTAAGTAGCATTCACATGAGCGCGACCAACGAACGACGAATGAATTACAAAATGTGATTTTATATACATTTAAAGACATATTTGAACACAAAATCTTAACAAAACGATAGCAATATAGTTTCTATTTGATTTATGATGCATACTTTTACTTTTCAATATCATTATATTAATAAATTTAAGAAAACAAATTTATTCGTCGCGAACAAAATTCTAGTTGATACGAACTGTCAAACTTTATTCGCGTCCCACATACCATCCACACTGCAACGAATAAATTGATCGCGTTCCACATACCATCCACACTGCAACGAATAAATTGTTCGCGCGCTACATAACCTAAAAGTCAAACTTTATTCGCGACGAATTAAAAGCTCTCATGTGAAAGAAATGTCAAAATCGACGAATATTCGTTGATTCGTTGGTCGTTGGTCGTTCTCATGTGAAAAGTGCTTTAAGGTTTGTCATTTAAACGCTCAAAGTTTAATTAAGAAAATTGATGAGTTTCGTGATTTGTTTGAGGGATCGGGGGTTGATGCTGTTTGTGTGTCTGAAACTTGGTTTAGAAATTTTAACGATAAGACGTGCTCCACTAAAGGGTACAAAGTCTTTAGAGTAGATAGACAAGATCGTATCGGAGGAGGTGTAGCAATATATTTAAGAGAAACTTTAAAAACGAAAATCATATACTGCTCTTCCCCGAACAGTGCTTTTGAGTGTCTCTGTCTGGAAATTTTAAGTAATAACGAAAAACTTATTCTTGGTGTAATTTATAGACCATATTCTTATATAGATTTATCACCACTTAGCTCGTTTTTAGAAGAATATTCAGTGAATTTCCAAAATATTATTCTCTGTGGCGATTTCAACAGCAATCTTTTACACGATGACTCTTTAGTTAACAGCATGAGGGCATTTAATCTTCGGGCTGTAAATATTTCCAACCCTACTCATTTTTCACGGTCCAGTAATACACTCTTGGATGTTTTTTTCGTTTCAGACAACAATAAAGTGCTTCTATATGATCAGCTTTCTGTACCAGGTTTTTCTCGACATGACTTAATTTTCCTTTCGTATGACTATGCTCTTTGCAGACCACGTAAAGTTTACCAGTATCGCGACTTTAATAACATAGATTATAGTGCTCTTCAAACAGACATTCAAGGTATCGATTGGCAAAGAATTTATTACTTGATGTCACCAGATGAACAGGTTGATTTTCTTCAGAACAACTTAAACTGTCTTTTAAATCTGCATGTACCTTAAAAAACAAAAGAATCTTCGTACAAAAATAATCCCTGGTTTAATAATGAAATTCGTCAAGCAATTTATCAACGAAACCTTGTTTATGACCGATGGAAACGCTTCAGAATAGCCGATGACCGCCAAGAATACCGGAGGCTGCGAAATATATGTGTGGCGCTTATAGGTAATGCTAAAAAGAGATGGAATGTGAGTCATCTAAGCCTTTCTCAAAACGGGCGTAAACTCTGGAAAAACCTCAGAGACATTGGTATTGGAAATAAGTTTCACTCGGACGTTGAGGTTGATTGCAATGATATGAATAGAAAATTTGTTTCGTCAGTCCCTCAACCTTCATCAAATAATGTCTGTAGGTCATTGCAAATAAGCCAATCCTTGTTTTCTATACGTAATACCGATGGTCTCTTTAATTTTTCCAGAGTTTCACCCGAAGATGTTGTAGAAAGTTTCCTATCAATTAAGTCGAAAGCCGTTGGGCTCGATGATTTGCATCCCACATTTTTGAATGCCATTCTCCCTGTGATTCTCCCATTTGTCACACACTTGATAAATACTATCCTGACAAAGAGCCTGTTTCCTTCTCAATGGAAAGTTTCCAAAGTTATACCAATCCCCAAAAACAATAACGAATTTCGACCTATTTCTATTTTACCATTTATTTCAAAAGTAGCTGAAAGGCTAATGCATAGACAAATTACTACTTATCTTAGAAATAGCGATCTTCTGTCACCCAAGCAATATGGCTTTCGTGCGAATCATAGCAGTACTTCTGCGATCATCGATGTCGTTGAGCAGACAAGAAAAGCATTAGATGAAAACAAAGTTACTTTTTTGGTATTGCTCGATTACTCTAAGGCTTTTGATACCATCGATCACTCCATTATGTGTTCTAAGCTATTACGTCGGTTTAATTTTGGTACTGAGGCAGTGCAATTACTTTACTCCTATTTAACTGGAAGGAGGCAGGCAGTGGCTGCGGGTGGTTGTGTGTCTGAGCTTCTTTCACTTGAGCGCGGTGTTCCACAGGGATCAATTTTGGGACCGCTTCTGTTCTCAGCATACATCAACGATTTGCCTTTGATATTGAGTCACTGTGAAACACGCATGTTTGCGGATGATGTCCAGTTAATTAAGCATTGCCACCTAGGTCTCATTGAGGATTGTGTTGAAAGCATAAATACTGAACTTAAAACCATTTTTGAGTGGTCCAGCAATAATGGTCTTCTACTCAATCCAAATAAAACCAAGTGCCTTGTTATCTCAAAAACATTGCTTGATTTGTCCTATTTTCCAGTTCTTGAGTTAAACGGCACTCCAGTGGAATACGTAGACAAGGCAAAAAACCTAGGCGTTTACTTCAATAGGACCCTTACCTGGAATGATCACATAAATGCAGTGGTAGGAAAATCGTATGGTGTGCTTCGAAATTTATCGGTTTCCAAAAAGTTAATTCCACTTAATACAAGAAAAATGCTTGTCAAATCGCTTGTTGTGCCCATACTTACATACGGATGTGAAGTATATTGCAACTCCGATGCAGCAAGCACAAGAAAGCTTAATGTTGTTTTTAACAATGCTATTCGATATATATATGGGCTGGGACGGTATTGCCATATCTCAAATTATTCGAAAAACTTATTTGGTGTTACTTTTGAAAATTATCTAAAAATAAAAACTCTTACAAGCCTTTTCAACATTATTCAAACACAGAAGCCTCCCTATCTCTTTCACCAGATTCGATTCTCAAATTCCCATAGAAACGAGCAGTTACTTATTCCTCGATTTTCATGTCTCACTTCAGAAAGACAATTTTTCATTAACGGTATTCGTTTATGGAACGCGCTTCCGCGTGAAATTAGAAGAACAGAATTATTGGTTGTATTTAAGAGATCTCTGTTTGCTCATTTTGCGTCAACTTAATAATAATTAATACTTACATAACTTGCTGTGCGCTTTCATTTCTTTTCTTTTACTTCATTTTATTTCTTTTCTTTTATTTCATTTTATTGTTATCTGTTAATCTATAATCTATATTGTTTTACTATTGTAATTTTTATTGTAATTTTATTTTCATATTCATGTATAAATGTTAATTTCCTTTCTTCATATTTGTAAGTCTAGAAAATATTATACATGTTGTTATTTGCTCCATATTAGTATCATATGTTACCCTAAGCTTAGTTATCTAAAAGATGTAAATCTTAAAACTAAGTTCCTTATTTAATAAATATCAAAAAAAAAAACACAAACATATTGAACAACAAATAAACTTTTCTAGCAAATGTAAATTGTTTTGTTATTATTAAATTGATTCCAGATATCGGTCACTGATATGAAAGCTTATTGGAAAGTTCCTTCATGTAAGCTCAAACTCCAGGTGCCATGTGAAAAGATTAAATGGAACAAAAGTAGTCAGTCTGCACAGAAGGGCAAAAGACAAGTTCAACCTGCTTCATGTGCCCAAGTGGTAGGGTTTTTGAAATCTTTGAGGGACAAGGGATGTGAGGTTTCAGCAATGAGCAGTTTTGAAGCGCTAGTTCCGGAGCAAGACTTGTGTCTGAGTATAGAAGAACAAGAATTGATCCCAATGTACATGGCCAACGTCTTCAAAATTGAATATGAGGGGTTAGACAAAAGCGAAATTGAAAAAATGTCAGGGATGCTTGTTTTCAAACTAACAACGGAACAAGTCAACTTCGCTGCTTCCATTACCAAACAGCAGTCCAAATGTCACTACTCACTATTGGCACAAACTGCGAATTGGACGAATTACGGCATCCATATTTAAGCAGGCTGCTAGGACAAATTTAAAAAATGTGTCGATGAGTCTTTTGAAGAGGATCTGCTATTTTCAAGACGAGATTCATTCAGCAGCCGTTAAATATGGTTGTCGCCACGAATCTGAAGCTGTGAAATTTATTTTGTTTGAGGAAAAAGAAAAGCATACTCAACTGACGATTGAAACATCTGGGATCATAATTGACAAGGAAAAATCCTACTATGCTTGTTCCCCCGATGGTATTTGGAGATGCGACTGCTGTGGAGAAATGCCTGTTGAAGTCAAGTGTCCCTTCTGCCTCAAAGATGGTGATGTAGCAACTTTTTTACCCTCATCTAGCTGCCCCATCATTAAAGAGAACGGTGAATGGAGGATTTCAAAACAGCACCAATATTACTGGCAAATACAAATGCAATGTGCAATTTTGAAATCTGATTACTGCATTTTTTGTATATATTCCCCTTTTTTTAAGGCGATAGTTAAAGTTCCTTTTGATAAATTGTTTTTTGATAGTGAAGTCTTAAAAACAGACTTATATTTTAAAAATATTGTACTGCGTGAACTTTTAGCACGCTATTATTCCAACAGGACAAATTTGCTAAAAATGTGATAAATATACCTACCTCTAGTTTTATACATATACATACATTATATACGTACCTATATTTATGTGATAAAAAAGCTGTGAATTTTTAGTTGATAAGTTTATGTTTATTTCATATGAAGTTTTTTTTTCTATCTTATTTTGTTTTGTTATTATTATTTATTTAAATGAATATGAATTTGTTTGCGTTAATGCTTTTTTGTGTTCAAGTTTTTGAATTTATATTTAATATATACAAAAAAATTACCTATCAAATCATTTGCTTATTTTATATTAATTATGGATGGACTTAAATTAGTCAAAGCACAGCATATTTTGACAATGTAGTCAAAGTACATTTCATCGCCGTTTATTTTTGATGTCGCTGTTATTGGCTGACGATTTGTTAAAATCAGGTACTTTTGTCGGAGAAGACCAATCACTCTTTCAACATGAACCCTTATCTTGGCAAGGTTTCTTGTCCTCTCAAGGTCATCAGCATCCATTTGGTCTCTACCGTTTCGGAATGCGGGCATTAAAAGTTTTGCTCCTTTTTCCACAATTACACGATTTACCAGCATTCCTCGATCAGAGAGTATTATATCACCTTCTTCAATGTTGCTGGTGAAACCACAACTCTCAACCACGGTTTTATCGCTGCATCTACCACCATATCCTTTGGACACAAAAATTATTGCACCAGCTGGGGATATAGCAATTAAGTACTTCATGGTACTTTGATGCTTGTAAGACGAAAAAACTTCTGATTTAGCAAGTGAATCGCCTAAATTCATTAAAAAAAAATAAAATTGTGCTATAATAATGAAAATGAAGAAATTTAAATATTAAAATTACTTTGGTTTTAAGTGAATTATATTATGTTAGTTTAAAAGTTTGCTTAAATTTACCTGGGGTTTCAGTGAAAACCTCGAAACAGTCAATGATTGCGGTAAAATTATTTCCAAGGACTTTTTTGAAATACGGAGGTGTATTACTTTTCAAAGCATTTTTTTCAGGCCAATGAACACATGCAGATAGTTTCGCTTGGAACACAATTACATTTTCATGGAAAATTCTTGACAACGTCTTGATTGTAACCCCGTACTTAAAAGACAGATAAGTAAATGGTAGGTCTAGTCACAACTTCATCAAGGTTATCATAAAGGCATCAAAAATACTAATTTGTTTCATTGGACTCGATGATATATAGTCCTTTAAAAAGTCAAATAGATGACTTAATGTTGTGAAGTTTGGGATACCGGTAAAGTATAGAACCTTAGAATCATTGTTTTCAAAATCAGTGATATTCATGTTCCTAACTTTTAGCTGTCCAGCCATTGCTTTCATTCCCTTTTCGTTTTGTTGCAACTTCTGCTCATACATTTCAGTACTCTGAAAATTATATTTAATGTTGCAAGATTATGCACTTAAGTGATATAAATAACCTTACTTCCTTTAGTTGATCTGCTAATTTTTTCGCTTTATCCTCACATGCCTTGATTGCGTCATCTTTAGCTTTTAATTCTAGTTTCAGTTGTTCCAGCTCACTAAGTTCCACTTCTACTTCCACAGCAACTGTTGGTGTAACTATTGGATCTACCTCAGGGATAACATCATCTTTCAATTTCGTTCGATTTTAACCTTTGGTATCGTCCCACTCCGGGTTTCGAGAATTGCGGATATCCCATGTTTAAAGAAGGTATCCAATCTGGATGTAGCTTGTCTTTAAGCTTAGCTGGACGACCTTCAAAAAATTTGTTTTATTTTTACTATACATATTAACATCACTGAAAGTTAAATACGATCTTACTTGTAATAAAATGTTGAGAACATATTCTTGTGTACTTTAGTGAGCTCTCTTTTAAATCCTTTCTTTTAATGGCATTTATCCATGCTGTTCTCCTTGCTTTAGAGATTTCAATCTCGGTTGGTTTTTTGTGGACTGCCGGGAAGCGAAAAAAACTAAAAGTATGATCCCGTTCTGCTCTTTTGGAACAACCAATAACACAGCACGTTGAAGGCATTTTTTACCTAACACAAACAACAAACAGAGAAGATTAAAGAAATCCACAGAACAACACACTGAAGGTATTTACTTTAATAAATAATAACTTTCGATTATTATTACACAGTACAACGTTTTATATTTGTCACTTCTAGAAATAAATGCAAACAAAGTTTTTCTTGTTGCCCTCCACGCATAAATGACAGACAAGACGTCATTTCGTTTGACGTTTCTCTCCTGGTCCCAATTGTAAGTCTATCAAATAAGGTATGGAGAAAAATGGAGGTGGAACAAAACAGCATACTTATAGGAGCTTATAAAAATGTTGATGCTTCAAATGCATTTGATAAACAATAAAAAGCACATCTCGACCTGTGACGTCAGTGGTCTAAAGTAGTGGAGTGCGTAGTGCACACGACTTCTAAGACTGAGCAAATCTGATATGCGTGGGTTCGAATCCTATGTTGTGCATAAAAAGTTTTTCAAATAAAATTGGATTAAAGCTCAGCACCACAAAAAAAGGAGACTGATGAGTGCATAAGTGGCAAAGCACGAAATAGCTATATCTCCAGCCAAAAACAATGAGTGGTAGCACCTTTAAGTTGTTGTTGTTGTTCAAAAACATTCAATGAAATTAAAAGGAATGGTCAAGTCTAACAAGCTGACATTCTAGTACGAATAGTACAATATAAATAATAACAATAGGAACGACGTATTGTTTTGATTCTATGTATCTGTAGTGTATGGGCACTACAAAACTGTCAATTCGATTTTTTTCAAAATTTTACTGAATGTTGGAAACAATATTTCTTATAAGATAAAATAAGTTTGAAGCCTTAGTGACAAGTTTCTGAAAAGATATTTGTGTCGAAATTCAATTTTTCCCAACTTTGAGTAATGTTTTTTTTAGGTTTTTATTTTTTATAAAAAAAACTGTCAATTAGATTTTTCTCAAAATATTATCAGATGTCAAAAACATTATTCTTCGTTGCACAAAATTGTTTTGGAGATGAAATCATATTTTGGTCGTAAAATTTTCGAGGTGACAAAATTTTGTTTCCAAAAATATAATTGTTTTGTATCACGTTACAATCTATAAAATAAAATTTAATTCAAGTCTCTAACGTCATTGGTTCATGAGATATTTAGGGTTAACCAAAATTTTTACCTTTTTTTTAAACTGCTATGGTAAAAAAACCACCTACGCAATTTTCTTGAGAGCCCTTTCTGCATCTTTCTGCTTTATTATCTGTATAACAAAATTTATTTGAAGTCGATATCTCTTCTGGTTCTTGAGCTATGGAAGACGAAAAAAACGTCGTGAACGTACAGACGTACGGACGTACGAACGTACGTACACACGCACGCACAGACATCTTTCTGAAAATCTTTTATTTCGACTCAAGGGACCTCGAAACGTCGAGAAATGTCAAAATTTTCAATTTGACAAATCGGACCCATTACAATAACTTCCTATGGGAAGTTAACAAAAAAATTTATATTGGTTTTGTACTAAGTTCAAAATACAATAATCATTAATTCCCAGAGTTTAATTTTGAAATTATTTGTGACAATCATTGTTGTGCTAACTTGATTTAATTTTGTTGGTGAATTATTACGATGACTTTCAATTGGTGTGTTTTTGGTTTCGAATGTGATTCGGTTTTTTTTATTAAGTGTTAATTTTCTTTGATATTAAATAAATTCGTTTTGGTATGAAATACATATTTATTCGGTTTGGAATTAAAGTGTTATTTCAAATATTTTATTAAATTATTTTGACGGGATATGACATTTTGGATATGCTTGTAAAATTTTTATTTTTTGTTTTATTCTATTTTGTAATTTTCGCGTTTCGGTGATTTTGACCTTTTTAGTGCTTGACAGTAGTTTCTTTATTTTAAGTTTGTGGATGGTATTTTAACTCCATTTGACATATAATTATTTTGTTTAATTTAAAGAATTGTTTGTTTAGAGTTTTATTACAAAATGGAAACATTTATTTGTTTTTCGAATGAAAAGATGAATATGTAAAGGTATATTAATTTAGACAACATGAATAAATAAAGTAATAAAATTATAATTTATGTGTTTTTCTTTTATTTTAGTGAATTTTGTTTTTTTTTCAGATTTTTGCAATGAACTTATTTGATAATTTTGTTGTATTAATAAATATTACCATTTTAATTGTTCAATTATTTAAGTGCATCTTTCAATTTCATTTGGTATAATAATTTTACTGGCGTGTTTTTATACGATGGATATTTGTTCTGCAGTTTTGTTCGATGGTAGCAGCCAGATTTTTGTTATTGGCCGTTTCAATTGCCCGGCTTGTGTTTTTACCGTCACGACGCGTATCAACCCGTCCGATCCGGTATGGGTTTCTTCTATTCTTGCGAGTGTAGAGCTATAAATAGCTCTAGTATAATATTGTTAGGAGTTAGTTGGAGTTTGACTATCGCATAATAAAGAATCCATTAAAGCTAAGCGGCATCTTGACTTTCATTTTACAAGTCAGAAGCGGGATACTAATCGACGCCTCAAGCAGTTCATATTTATATTTTTTCCTCCGTGCTCAAGCATAGCGGGTCAACAATTGAGTGGCGCGATCTTTATAACCGATATCGACATCGCCTCATCTACGACAGTTTAATTTGCATTCGGCTCTGGTCCAAGAATAGCGGGTGTAGCGGTGTGACATCACGCGATAAACCGAAAAAAAAAAAACAAAACAAAAAAACAACACCTGCTGTGGAAAGCCATGCAAGCTTACATCGAATTGTATTGTTCATTGTTCTGGGTACCTAACTAACGGATTAAGCGGCGCGACACAACGGGCAAATTCAATTGGCATATACGAAGTGCATGCAGAACATCAGAGTCAACTTGTTTTTTTTTTCTTTCCCTCTGAGTCCACAAATAATAGCGGATCAAATCATGTGAGGTATTAGTTGACGATCATCAACAAAACATCGTAGCACAAAACGGCATTATACCTACTTATCGTCTGGAAGAAAAAAACAGAATAACTTCTTTTTTGCAGTCAGCATTACATGCATATATAGCCATAGCACAAAGCAAGTTTTTTTTTCTATCGGGTTATCCATAGGATGGTGGAAGAAAAACTTCGTAAAGAATACGCAGCACTTACGGTCGAAAATCTAAGACGAATTTTAAAAACTCGTGGTTTGAGCCAACTGGGGTCGAAGGAAGAGCTTGTGGATCGATTGTTGACAGCTGCTGAGCTAGGTGCAGATACCATGCCTAACACGTTGGACGCTAACGCCGCGGCAGGGTTGAGCGAGGTCGAAACTCTGCGCAAAGAGTTGCAACGTCTGAAAGATGAACTACAGGCAGTGCGTTTGCAACAAAAGGAGCCTTCGAATTCTCAAGAAATCCTCCCCGGTGTTACACCACAGGCAAAGGCAGAGGCTGCAGCTGCTGATGCAAAGCAATCTGGAATCTGTCACGGAAACGCTTTTATGGTTCGAGATGTGGCAGAAATGATCCCTTTGTTCAACCCAAAGAACATGGCAGGCCTATCATCTAAGGCTTGGGTAGGGTAGACAAAATCAAAGAGGTTCGCCAGATTTACCAACTAGATGAGCGATTAGTTTTGATGGCAGCAACGATGAGATTGACAGGGGCAGCGAAAGTGTGGAGCAACAGTGCCACGCATGGTAGGTTAGGGTTGAATGTTTTCTTTGCAGAATTATGCAAAACCTTTCATACATTGGAGGATGAAGCTGATGTGCATGACCGACTTCGGGCCCGCAAACAGAGACAGAACGAAGATGTTGAAGAGTATGTTTTCGAGATGAAGACGATGGCTACTAGAGGAGGAGTTGGGAAAGGGTCTTTGATAAAATACATTATTCAAGGTCTTTATGATTTCAGGTGCTCAGAGTCATTCAGAGTTGTGAGACCTACTTCAATTCAAGAAATATTGGAAAAGGTGCGCTGCACCAATACAACCACGAAATGACGGCGGCGCACGTGTCAAATGTTTCCGATGTTCCCAAATGGGGCATTTTCAGAGAGATTGTCCAACTTTAACCAGCAGTGTCAGCTCGCCTAACAATCCCGCCAATAACCAAATATCTCGGACAGGCAGATCATCCCACGGACAGGTGAACATGATCAACGAAAATTCGGAATATGTTAAAAGGGCATACGTTAATAGTGTGGAGGTAGAATCATTCATCGTGATTGCGTGACACTATGCAAGTCCACGGCAGACGAGGGAAGCATCCAATACTGTGCAAGTCAGCGAAGTCTCAATGGGTTTGGAGGTGGCTGCTGTTATACTATGGGGCGTCTTTACGCAGAGGTTGCTGTGGATGATTTCGTATCGTGGTGTGAAGTTCTCATAGTGCCAGACGAAAGCCAACCTTACCCCATGATGATTGGACGTAGGCTTTTAGACCAACCGCAAGTAGAAGTGCACAAATCTTACAAAAAGCTCACAATTAAGGATCGCACCATCCAAAATCCGTCACAAGAAGCATCTAATGAGTGTGAGATGGTGACGCAGCTGTGCTCACAGAGAGAGGCTTTAAGTCTTGATGAGCTCAAAATCGGCAAAATCAGCACAGAAGACAATAAGCGCAGTCTAGGAAACTTAATATCAAACTATCGCGGATGCTTCGCAAAAGATGCTGACGAATTGGGAGTATCCAACCTGGGACAGTGCACAATAGAGCTTACCACAAACCAGCCTATTGGGGTACAACCTTATAAAATACCATTCGCAAAACGAGAAATCGTGAAGCAAAAAGTCGAGGAACTTCTAAAGCGAGGCATCATCCGACCATCAATATCCGACCATTGTTCTCCAATCGTCTTGACCAAGAAAAAAGATGGAAGCGACAGATTCTGCATCCTTTAGAGCACTCAATAAGGTGACGGTCAAAAGAAGGTTTCCGATGCCTGTGGTAGAGGAAGTATTGTCATCATTAGCTGACAACCGGTATTTCATCGTACTGGATCTCGCATCGGGCTATCACCAGATTCCAATAGAAGAAGACAGCAAGAAGTTTACAGCGTTTCTGACTGATGATGGTTTGTATGAGTTCAACATGATGCCTTACGGACTCGTCAATGCACCTGCTGTGTTCCAGGCAACCATGAACAAGATTAAGGCTGGATTAAATAAGGGTGACGCCGAGATTTATATAGATGACACCATTATTGCTTGTAAAACTGTACAAGAAGGTTTGGAAAAGCTAGAGGGATTCCTCAAGGTGTTGATGAAATCAGGCTTAACTTTAAACGCAAGCAAGTGTTCTTTCTTTAAAACTAACATTGAATTTCTCGGTTACCAGGTCAGCATAGACGGTCTCCAACCAAGTTCGCATAAGACAGATGCGATCACAAACTTCCCAAGACCTCAGAGTGTTCACGAGGTTCGCCAGTTCCTCGGTCTCACGAGATTTTTTAGAAAGTTCTTGAAGGGTTATGCTCACTGGACTGCGCCACTCAGTGACCTCACCAAGAGTGACCGGAAGTTTGACTGGACCGAAAATCAGGAAGCTGCTTTCGTAAGACTTAAAGAATTTTTAATTAATCCTCCAGTTTCAGCTCTTTACAGCTCGGAATGCGATCATGAAGTCCACACCGATGCTTCGTCGTTAGGGCTTGCCGGCATTCTGATGCAAAAAGAAGGGCAGGACAGAGGCCTTCGACCAATGATCTCTTTCAGTCGAAAACTGACGGACAATGAAAAGAAGTTCCACTCCTTTGAACTGGAAGTGCTCGCCATAGTGGAGAGTCTGGAGCGCTTCAGAGTATATCTCTTGGGTAAGCATTTTAAGGTCGTAACAGATTGCGAGGCCATTGTAGCAACAAGCAACAAGCAAAAGATCCTTCCTAGAGTGGGTCGATGGTGGCTTAAGCTCCAAGAATTCTCATTGGAAACCGTCCATCAGCCAGGTACTAAAGCGACATACGTGGATGCTCTAAGTCGACAACCGAATGAGGACGAACAACCCCCAGAAGAAGTATCATTGTTTGTGCTGAATGTCAACATAGCCGAAGACGACTGGATAGCCACAATGCAGTGGCAAGATGTTAAGTTACGGTCCATTATAATCGCACTGCAGCCTGGAGAGATGACACCGGAAAAGGCAAACCTAAAAAAAGAGTATCGAGTGAAAGGATGTCGTTTGTTCCGATTAGTTAAAGGGGAGGAGAGATGGGCAGTTCCAAAGGCAGTTCGATGGCGAGTGTTGCAGCTCTGCCACCCTTTCGAGGCTAAGGGAGACATACTGGTTCCCCAGAATGAGGGGATACACGAGGTCGTACATAAAGTCCTGCGTCGACTGTGCATACGCCAAACGTAAAGGTGGTTTAATTGAAGGGGAACTGCATCCCCCGGAACAAGTTCCACTGCCCTTCCACACGGTTCATCTGGATCACCTCGGACCTTTCCCCATTGGAAAGGGAGGGACCAGGTACGTGCTTGCCATTGTGGACAACTTCACAAAGTATTCAGTACTTCGAGCAGTGAAAACTACAAACACTAGGGGCGTCCTAAACGTTTTGGCTGAAGTTACGGGGTATTTTGGTGTCCCTCGCATAATCATAACCGACAGAGGAACAGCTTTCACCGCCAAATTATTTGAGCAGTATTGCGACGAGAACGATATCCAGCACGTGAAAAATGCCGTGAGGACACCAAGAGCAAATGCCCAGGTGGAACGCTGCAACCGCACGGTTCTCTCGGCACTTAAGTGCACCCATTACAGCGAAAGAGGTAAAGACTGGGCCAGCCACTTGCGATCGATTCAATGGGGTCTAAACACAACCAAGAACTCTACTACTAGGGCAAGTCCACACGAACTATTGTTTTCCTACACTCCGAGAGACATTCTAGGCAATAAACTATTGCTGGAGCTGGGAAGAAAATCAATGTCTGAGAAGGAAGAAGTAGATGAACGAAGGGAGTCCGCACTTCAGAACATCATTCGAAATCAGCATGTCCAAAAGAAGTCATTTGACCAGAAGCACCGAAAACCATCCCAATATGAGGTAAATGATTTAATATTAATTGAAAATGAACCAGTTGCCACAGGTACATCACGGAAGCTTGAGCCAGTTTTTCGGGGTTACCAAGGTGCTCCCGAACGATAGGTTTGTTGTTGAGGACATTCCTGGAATGCAACGCAATCAACGAATGTTCAGTACAGTCATGTCATCAGACAAAATGAAGCGATGGTGTGAACTGCCGGAAGACCCATTCGAGAACAACGATGACGACGATGAAGACCATGACGCCGATGGTGACGATGCTGTTGATCCTGAGGACATGATCAAATGATAGGATGGCCGAACTGTAGAGCTTTAAATAGCTCTAGTATAATATTGTTAGGAGTTAGTTGGAGTTTGACTATCGCATAATAAAGAATCCATTAAAGCTAAGCGGCATCTTGACTTTCATTTTACACGAGGTTAAAGTAGGTCAATGGAAGTCGTTCATCTTTAAGAAGAAATGAGTCTCCTATTTTCGGCGGTTCTTTGACTTGTGTTCATTTTGGTCGTTGCTGAAGCCTTGCGAGATATTCGGAATTCCATTTTCGCCAAAATCCTTCTAATAGAACTTGACGTTTCCATCGATCATTATGCGTGATGTTGTTATCGAGTGCATTCAAATCATCTAGGCTGTCGGAAAGAGGGCAAAGGGGCCTCGAATTCAGACACGCTTCTATTTGTGCTAGAAGCGTAGCGAGCTCCTCGAATGTTAGCCTTTCTGTTCCTACAACTTGTTTTAGATGGTACTTGACCGATTTCACACTCGCTTCCGATAACCCACCGAAGTGTGAAGAAGCTGGGGGAATAAAATGCCAATTTGTACCGTGATTTGCTAATACTTCCGCAATTTCTTTCCAATCGTGTTGTGCTTCTTTCAACATTTTTGCTAATTCGTTATGAGCACCAACAAAATTAGTTCCGCAGTCGCTATATACCTTCACACGACTTCCAAGTGAATAGCCTTAGTTGCTAAGCAGATAAAAATTGCAAAGTAACCTTTAAGGATTTTTGCACCGCGTGCCTTCCAGGACTTGATATCAATTGGACCTGCATAGTCAACGCCGGTATGACTAAACGGTCGACACATACGTACTCTCGCTGCAGGCAAATTTCCCATTAACTGCTACATTTCGGATGCCTTTTGGCGATAGCATGAAGGGCATCTATGCAGGTGGTATTTAACGCTTCTTCGTATTTGTTCAATCCAGTATCGTTGTCGAATGTAGCTTATCATTTGTTGGATACCGCCATGAAATGTGTTCTTATGAGCATCTTGGACAACCAAAATCGAAAAGTGATGGTTGTTTTGGAGCAATATTGGATGTTGAGATTCGTAGGGAAGCAGAGAGTTCTCCAAGCGTCCCCCCAACTCGTAAGACCCCGTTAGCATCGATGAACACGTTTAACGCCCGTAAGGCCTTTGGTGTTTTGTTTTCACAAATTAGTTGAATTTCGGTTTCAAACATATCCTTTGTCCATTTGGCGGGAGTGACACGTTTCCAGGCCAGTGCAATTGTGGAATATGTCCATGCGTACATCTTGACATCTGGAATTGCCGATTCTCTTCAGCATTTACACCAGCGATCTGATAGGTAGTCTTACAAAGGCAATTGCGTACGCCGACGATCTTATTGCGTACAGAACGGCCCGAAAGGTTGAGGTTATTAGAATTCTCTTGCAGCGTGATTTCGACAAGATTCAGCGATATTGCGACGACTGGAAACTGAAAATAAATGTCCATAAGTCGGAGACAATTCTGTTCCGGACTCCGTTGGCTAGGGCCACGAGGGATACGTGCAAGAATTGGCGAAAGATGGTTATCATTGATCTTCACGGGCAGCCATTAGCGAGCAAAAGTGTAGTGAAGTACCTCGGTATCTGGTTAGATCAGTATTTATATTTCGACAGACATATAAATGCTGCTCTGACCAGGGCCAGAGGAGCCTTTGCTCTGATGAAACGGCTGTTTTTTAGCAGTCGGCTTGAACCCAGAGTGAAGGTAATTTGCTACATGGCCCTCATACGGCCGATGATCGTTTATGGTTGACCTGTGTGGTTCAACGTTGCCCCTTCCCAGATGGAGAAGTTTCGGGTGTTCGAGCGGCAGTGTTTACGACGCTGTACCGGCTTATATCGAACAGCCGAATCTTCTTACGTGCATTACTATTCCAACGAGGTCCTATACAACGGGGCTCGAATCAACAGAATTGACAATTTCGTGATAAAACTCGTCCGAGGTCACATTGCAAGAGCTATGTCTTCGACCAACAATTTAATTTTCGGGGCGTTCTATCCGAACGACGAGTATTTTGAGAGTGCACGCTTGAGCGGCTTCATTCCACCAGAGGCATTCCTCTTTTTAGACAGATGCGGTCTGATACAGGATAGATTGGCAGTTCCGCTAATCTACCACGTCAGACGACGAACCGTGGATAGGCGTCTCCTGTACAATCGGGACGTCATGGCACAAGGCGGAGCAGAGCTCCTTCGGTTCAGTAGGGCTGTTTCCGAACGGGACCGAACTGATAGGGTGAAGCAGGAGAACCAGTTTTGGTGGCTTCAATCGGCACTTGATAGTGAATAGTCGAAATGGGGTTTTAAGCCTTGGCCGGCTTACATACTTGTTTCATAGTTTTAAGGTTTAGTTTTAAGTAGAATAGGCATGGTGGCACAAAAAAAAAACATACAAAAAAAAATACAAAAAATACAAAAAAATACAAAAAAAAAAATAAAAAAAAAATAAAAAATAAAAAAAAAAACATGGAATAATAAAAAAAAAATACAAAAAAAGACAACATATGAAAAACAAAAAACGTTAGATAGTTAGATTTGCTGCTGTGGTTGTTCTAGTTTTAAGTAGTTTATAGGTAGAATAGGTAGTTTTAGTTAGCTTTAAGTTTTATATTAAGGACCTTATTTTAAGTAGTTTTAAGTAAAAATAAAAAAGGATATTGATATTAGTTTTTTCTTAATTTTCTAATGAATACAAAAATAAATAAAATGAATTGAAGTTAAATAGATATTAGGGCCGAAAGGCATTAGCATAGTATTATTGTTTAACTTAGAGTGTCCGTATGGGACCAGTAAGTTAGTTGTAAGTTATGGTTAATTAGGCTAGTTTTATGAATTTTTGTCTAGCTTTAAGATAGATTTTAGAATGAATTAATAAAAATGAATTGAAAAAAAAAAAAAAAAAAACATCTGGAATTGCTAGAACTTCCTTGATGTATTGTAACAACTATTATTATAATTCGTTAAATACTAACGTTAACAATTGTTATTAATATAATATATACATATATAAAATCTAAAATTTAAACTAGACTGTTGAAAAATATTAATTTACAATTCATACTTTTTATATTATCATTTGGTGAATTAATACAAGAGTGAAATTTATTATAGATTTCAATTAGTTGATTTAAGGGGCTATGTACACCATAGTTTGATCTACTAAAATTACTATTCAATGGTTTCTGGAGTCTTATACTAGAACGACTAAAACTAAAGTTTAAACTACCAAGAACTGATGGTGATGAAATTTGTTCGTTTATTATTCCAACAATAAAACAAAACTGCAAGTACATCCTATGATTTGTCAAAGAAGGAAGATTTATGAGAGAAAGTCTTTGAGAATAAGGAGGTAATGTATGAAAATCATGAGGCCACGGAAGGGATAGTAGACAAAAACGCAAAAATCTTTTCTGAATGGCTTCGAGTATTGTGACGTGTACGGCGAGTAAGGTGACCATACTGTACAAGCATATTCCAGGACTGGTCTCACAAATGAAACAAAAAGTAATTTTAAAACATATGGATCTCGGAAATCACGGCCAAATCTCTTAATGAAACCCAGAACTCTATTTGCTTTTTTAACTATGAAGTTAATTCTATCTAACATCTATCTTGCAAATATGAGGAGATCCAGTTTATGAAACAGTCGTTAAAACCTTGCTGTGATAGTTTAAAAAGTAATGTTTTATGACACAATTTATCAAATGCCTTGCTGAAGTCAGTAAAGATACAATCCACTTGTTCACGTTTTTCAAAAACATCTAAACAAAAGGACGTAAAGTTAAACAGGTTAGTAACAGTTTAACGCTTTTTAACAAAACCATGCTGGTTATCACAGATAATTGAACTACAGTGAAAAGAAAGGACGCTACATACGATTGACTCAAATAGTTTAGGTATCACAGATAGTTTACTGCGCCGCAAAGTTGAAGACGAGGTAGAGTTATTGTTCGTTGATTTGATGCTACTTTTGTCTTTGACAAAAGAAGATTGACATAAATTTTGCCTTTACTATCCAGGACTCGTACGTACACTGATTCACCGTAAGCTTTCATAGAAGCATCGCAAAATCCATGCAGCTCGATCGATTTATTAGTCTTGCTCAACTGGATCCATCTTGGAATCCGCAATCGTTCGATCAGATGGAGTTCTCGGAGAAAAGCATCCCAATCTTTCTTCAAATTAGCTGGAATTGGTTCGTCCCAGTCGCAGCCAAGCTCCCATAAACGCTGCATCATAAGCTTTGCAGTGATGATACATGGTGAGATCCAACCCAAAAAATCGAATAATTTGGCTATAGTTGACAGCATAGAACTTTTTGTCGTTGATTCTGTTGCAGGTTGCAGATTTTGGTACGAAAAGAAGTCATCGATGGGGAACCACTTGATGCCTAAAGTCTTGGCATGGTTTGACAGGTTGAACGGAAGTTCAAAATCACGTTCTCTATCCTGAACTGGAATATCTTCGATGAGTTCTTTCGTGTTGCTCGTCCACTTTCCCGCTGTTGCCAAAAGTTGCTTTACTTCGTCACGTTTCTTTCGCGCTTCTGAAATAGTGTCAGCTCCACTTATAAGATCGTCGACGTACAGCCTTCGCACCCTCAGGAAAATTTTCATTTTCATCATCAGCTACCTTTTTCAAAATTTTGATAGCAAGGTATGGTGCACTTGCTGTACCAAAAGTAACCGTATTCATTTTAAAAATGTTAACAGGTGACGTCTTCTTATCTCTCTACATAATAAGCTGGTAATATCGGTCTGATTAATTGACGAAAATTTGTCGATACATTTTTTCAATGTCGGCCGTGAAAGTTACCCGGTGAGTCCGCCATTTCAGAAAAAGATCTATGATACTTGATTGCAACTTTGGACCCACAAGCAACCAATCGTTGAGAGATTTGCCATCAGAAGTTTTCGCTGCAGCGTCGAATACTACTCTCAGTTTGGTTGTAGAACTCGCTTCTTTGAAAACCGCATGGTGTGGTAAGAAATAGTGTAATGGGGATTGAAACACCGCACCATTGACATCTACCTCTTCCATATGAACAAGCTCTTCATATTCTTCGATGCATCTTTTGTAGGCTTCAGCCAGCTTTGGATTCGAATCTGGCCTCTTTTCAAGATGTAGAAATCGTCGAAAGGCGTTTTCTCTACTGGATCCCATTGCTGGATACCTTTCACCTTTGTACGCCTTCTTTCTAATTTCAAAAGTTGTGCTGCTGCTTCAGTGATCTTTGTTGACAAAATTAACACGATGTGAAACTGTAGCACGTTGCAACAAGATGCCCGTAGGACAAACAATTTTCACATGTCTTGAGTCTGGAAACAATTTCTTGTCGACCTTTAACATCCATGTTGAGGAATTGTTGGCATCTTCTCAATGTATGCTTGCCTTGACTGCCCAGCTTACAAGTTAATTGCTCCACGGTGTTGCTTTTTTGGATGGCTGTTTGTTGACCTGCTTTGCATGCATGACTTTTGTCTTAGCTGGTTGTACCATATAAGGACTGTGTACCAACTGGAAACAGGTACATCCATTTTTTCAAGCGCATGAAAACATTCTTTTGTTGTGTACAAAAGATCCTTCAGTCTCCTAGCAGTCTCACGAGATAAAGAAGATTGACCAAAAAGCGTTTGCATTTGAGTGTGTACCAGAATGCGCTTATGATCGTATCGATCCTTCAACAAGTCCCAAGCCTTATCGTAGCTGGCATCCTCCACAGAAAAATTCTGCAATGCACTGATTTGCATCACCAGTCAAGCACGACTGCAAGAAATAAAGCTTATTGATGTCTTCAATACTATGAATGAACCCCGAATACGTCGATGGTGGCTATATTACTGGGTGGAGCCCCTAGGATTGGAGGGGTCGCAACAATTCATATACTACCTTCAACTCTTCAACTTTCATTTCTTCTTCCAGTATACCACCCCCAATGATGGCTTCATTATAAGTTTTTGCAGAAAGAACATCTTCTTTTAACTTGCTTAGACGAGCTAAAGCATATGCTTTTACCTTACGGTCTTTTTGAGACTTTTTTAAAATTGGTAAGATCCCTTATCACCTTAGCTAAAAGATATTTTTGTAGCTCACCATATTTGAAATTTTTGGTTTCAGCCATAATAATATTTAATTTTCTTTTAAATTTGACAGAAATGAGGAAGAAATCAAATGGACAAGTTTACAACTCACAAAGCAAGACTTAATGCCGGTCTGCAACTCCTTCTGATGCTAATGCTGCTGCTGCTGCTGCTGCTGCTTCTGCTGCTGCTACTGCTGCTGCTGCTGCTGCTGCCGACGACGACGGCACGTTGATGATCGTTGATAATGTAGATTTGTTAGTGTCTTTGTTGGACACTTTGTTCATAAATTAAATTTAAGTTAAATTTCAGTTAAGTTAATTAGTTTTTAAGTTAATTTGTTAAAAATCAATCCGTGATTAAAAACGATTTTTTCAATGCACAATTTAAATCACGTATCTATTTTTATTCGAATCGTAAATTCGGTTTTTTTTTTAATATCGTTGCACACACCGCACACAAATTTTATTGTTCTTTTAAAGTTTTTTAGTTCGTATTTTAAGGCTCAAAGGACCAATGATTCCAGATAGATTTAATAATTTTGGAATTGAATAAATTAAAGTATATATATATCTATGTTATATCCGAGCACACTTGTGCGCCCCAACAAATTTCAAACAAAGATAAACCCACGCAAAATCTTGACTTCAAATTCAATTAAATACTTTGTAATAATTCTTCAAAGATGATGCAACGATAATAAACATAAATTGCATATCAGCACTTCTTGGCCTTCAGCCTCGTGCAAGAGTATCAAATGTATATCAAAAGTAAATCACAATATTGAATCTTTGCATCATAATTAGTCAAACAAAGGTTTGCTGCGTAAGCATATTAATAATATAAAAGGGATCTCCAGATCTCTTTCTAGTTTAGTATTTTCAGTAACTTATCAACGTATAGCCGATGATTTCCCCCGACCAACGGTAAGGGATCTGACGCTTAATAAAAGTGTTTTAATAAAAAATAAAACGGTCTTTTATTTCGGTTGCCCTGTTCCCAGAACACGATGAGAGATTTTTTTTGAATCTTTGGAAAAATCCAATTAAAATTGGCGCAGTCGGTAGGATTAACTTAAATAGAGCGAAAATCTATTTGTGGAAAAGTTAATCCTTGAAACGAACGACGCGAAACTGCAATCGCGTCAAAAAACATTGAAAGTGAAAAGAAAAAGATTTATTGGTGAACGAAAATCATCAATTAAAATTTTTAATCAAAATCAATGTTAAAAATAATTAAATGAAGTGAAAAGTGATTAATTTTCGAACGAAAATCGTGAGTTTCATTTGACTAAATTTAATGACCAAAAAATAATAATTTTTCAAACGTAAATCGAAAATTATTACAAAGGAAATTATTTAGTAACCAACGCCAGTGAATATGGTTAATGTTGCGAAACCTCATAGAGAGGAAATAATTTCAAGTGAAGTTAAAGGCGGATGAACAATTAAAAAGTAAATTAATTGAAAAGAAAAAAGAAAAGAAAAATAAAAAATTAAATTTAACAATACAGAAAATCGAGTAAAGATATAATAAAAATGAGTGAGTGAGAAAAAGAAAAATTAATAAATAAATAAATAAAAAGAACAGAAAGAAAAAATATTTTTTTTTTTATATAAAAATAAAAAGTGCAAACAAATTAAAAACAAAATAAAATAAAAAAAATAAACCAAAAGGAACGATAAAAAGAAAAAACGAAAAGGTTAATTGCAACAAATAGTGCAGCTAAAAGAAAAAAAAAAAGAAAAAATATACCTACCTAAAAAATTTTAAATTTATGGTTCAAATTATATGTGGAAAATCCACTTGAACCCAACGTGGAAGTAAGTGGCATGATCTAAGGCCCCAACGAGATCAATAAGTTGATGAACCGAATCAGAAGAGATTCGCACCGAGCTGAATTAAGGCAACTAAACTATAACCAACAAAGAAACTATCAAGAAAAAGAAGACATGGAACCATCAGTAGCACCACAACAGCAAGAGCAGCATGAGATAACTCAAGCAGGATTTATCACATGACAAAATAATGACTTTAATAATGAAAAACAAAAGCACACTAACACTAATAAAAAAATTGAAAAAAGGTATGAGAATAAGAATAAAAATAATAATAATAACTTTAAAAATCCATTTAGGAATAATGAAAATAATAAAAATTGGCAACCAAAACCTTATGTGCCTAACAATCAAAGTAATTATAACAGACCAAATAATAATAATTATAATAATAACAATAATAACAGAAATAGACAATAGAACAATGGATATCGATCCAAGTTCATCCAAGTTAGGAGCACATGAAGCTAACTACGTAGACAAACAAAAAGAACAAACGCAAGCAAATTTTCGGCATTTTGCCTTGGAACCTCACGTCCCTATATTAAATTAGAAAAATTGAATTAAATTTTAAGACTCCTTATTGACACCGGAGCAACTAATAGCCTTTTGCGGGAACAAGTTTCTCCAAAAGAATTTACAAAATCGCGTACCAATCCCATGACAATACGGACAGCAGGAAACCCTATAGTAGTAAAAAAAGATGTATTAATACCAAAAAACAGATTTGCACTATCTGTAAAAAATGATTGTGAATTCCAAGTGCATACCTTCAATGAAGAGTATAATGGAATTATTGGAAACAATATTTTGATTCCAAATAATGGAGAAATAAATTACAAAAATAAAACATTGAAATTGAATGACGAAATCATACCTTTATTCTTCAGCGAAAATGAAGAAAAGGAATATGAAAGTACAATCAATTACTTTAATAATATTTCACAAATTGACACAATTATTGATGATTGTTTCACAAATGAACTAAGGACTGAGCATTTGAACGCAGAAGAAAAAAATAAATTAATAAAATTATTAAAAACGCACAAAAATTCGTTTTATCATAAAGGTGACGATTTGAGTTTCACCAACCAAGTTAAGCACAACATACCAACGGAAAATACTTCCGCTATATATACAAGGATATACAGATATCCTGAGGTCCACAAAAAAGAAGTGGATAGGCAAATAAAAGAGATGCTTGAATCAAAAATAATTCAACATTCTACTTCGCCTTATAACGCCCCAATTTGGGTCGTTCCTAAAAAAGAAGACCACGCTGGTAGTAAAGAGTGGCGAATAGTAATAGATTATGGTAGGTAGGTAGAAATGGCTGTCCTGCTTCGCGCAGGACACAAATAGCGCTGAGTGCGCCGTTTTGATACCATACCTCGTGAGATTCTGAATGGATTTGAAAATGGGCTATGGATGGTGCACGTTCCGCACGTGCAGTCCTATGTAAAGTATAAAATGTAATTTTATGCTCCTACCCTACGGCCTATTATCTCATAGTACCATTTAGTGAGGGAGAAATAAGGGGGGAGGGGATTAAAGCCACTTTGTGCTATTTAGGTATGAGATCAAATCTTTGATCTTGAATTCTGAGAGTTCCTCAATACCGTTGAAGAATTCCTTACCCAAGTGGAGTGCTCTTTTCCTGGCCAGGGCCGGACAATGGCATAGAAAGTGTGGGACTGTTTCTTTTTCATCCCGGTTCTCATAGCTACGGCAGAAAGAGTTATGTGGTATACCCAATTTTGCCGCATGCTCCCCTACAGGCCAATGCCCTGTGCAGGTAGCAACAATTTTGGCTATGTCATGCCTTGGTTTGGAAATTAAATTGATTGATTTTGGTTTGTTATAGGCGGGCCAGATTTTCCTGGATATAACGCAACTCGTTAAACTACTCCACCTATGATTTGCTTCTGATGTGTATTTGGTCAGGATATTGCCCTTCACAACTCCAAGAGGAGCATATACTCTCACTGCCAGAGAGTTGTGAAGGGCTGATCCTTGCCTACCTAGCTCATCTGCCTTCTCATTACCCTCATAGCCCCTATGGCCCGGTATCCAGATAAGAGTGACGCTCATATCCAGTTCCTTTAGTGCCTCTTTACATTGCTGGACCAGTTTAGAGGATGATAAAGCTGAATCAATGGCTTTAATAGCTGCCTGACTGTCTGTTAGTATAGCTACATTTTGGTTCTGACGGATATTTTTAAGGGCTGTACAAGCTTCCCTTATCGCCAACAATTCTGCCTGGAACACGCTGGCAAAATCGGGAAGTCTATAGGTTTTTGAAATCTCAAGAGATTCACAGAAGACACCTGCACCCACACCGCATTCCATGTTCGAACCATCCGTGAAGATAGTTGTGTCGAAGTCTTCCGTCACAACGCCTTCCTCCCAGTCGGTTCTTGACGGGAGCAAGACTCTAAACTTCTTTGAGGTGTCTAGGGTAGGGATGCAGTAATCGGTGGTTGTGGATAGGATGTCTGATGGTATCAGGCTCGTTTGGTTGCAGTGCCCGTAAGATCTAGGTTTCCAACAGCCTATTTCTTTGAGTCTCAAGATACTGCAGGACACCTGATATTTGATAAATAGGTCAATCGGAAGAAGGTCCAGGATGACGTTGAGTGCATCCGTTGGACAGGACCTGATTGCCCCTGATATCCCTACGCATGCATTTCTCTGCACCTTTGTAAGCTTGTTTACTATGTAGGCTTTGGTGAGAGCGGGCCACCACACAATGGAACCATAGACCAGTATCGGTCTTACAACCGCTGTGTATGTCCATTTTATCATTTTTGACTGGAGGCCCCACTTTTTGCCGAATGTTTTATTGCAGGCGTAGAAGGCGACACACGACTTTCTTACCCGCTCTTCGATGTTAAGCTTCCAGTTTAATTTGGTATCTAGTATTACGCCGAGATATTTAGCACTGGAAGACAATGATAGTGCTTGTCCGTTGAGTGAAGGGTGGTACCTTGGTTTTGGTGGTGAAAAGCATCAACTCGGTTTTGTCGCTGTTAACACCTAGTCCGCAGCTCGCAGCCCAGGT
Source organism: Eupeodes luniger (assembly GCA_951509635.1). Taxonomy (NCBI): domain Eukaryota; kingdom Metazoa; phylum Arthropoda; class Insecta; order Diptera; family Syrphidae; genus Eupeodes; species Eupeodes luniger. The sequence goes on along the minus strand of OX608073.1, from coordinate 181,325,961 downwards.
GCTTACTTTCTTCAAAGCCATTTTAGTGATTTCACTGATCACGCTTGGAAATTTTCCTGAAACTAAAATGACCAAATCATCGGCGTACGCAACCGCTTTCACTCCACTGCTCTCGAATTTCACCAGAATGCTGTTCATGACCAAAAGCCATAGGAGAGGAGACAATACACCTCCTTGAGGTGTTCCTCTGCTGGCATATTTGGTACACGTTGAATATTCTAACTTTGATTGAATCCTCCTATTACTTAGCATGGATATTATCCACCTTCTAATGTAGTTCTCAACACCGAAGTCTGCAAGTGATTCAGCGATGGATTCAGTTAGGACATTGTTGAAAGCTCCTTCTACGTCTAAGAAGGTGGCTAGGGTATATTCCTTGAAATGAATTGTGTTTTCTATCGTTCTCACTACCTCGTGAAAGGCAGCCTCTGTAGATCGGCCCCTCATGTAGGCATGCTGCGAGTTAGATAGGGGACAACTACTCAGAATGCTCCTTATGTGAGATTCTACGATTCTCTCCAGGGTTTTAAGAAGAAAGGAAGTAAGGCTTATAGGTCGGTAATCTTTGGAAGATTCATGCCCTCTTTTAACAATTTTTGGTAAGAAAACCACTCTTACCTGCCTCCAACACATGGGGACATGGTTTAGTAAGAGGCTACCTTTAAAGATACTCTCGAGCCGTGGTACTACTAATTCAAGCTGATTTTGCAGCATTAAAGGTAGTATTCCATCAGGGCCTGGAGATTTGTACGGCGAGAAGGTTTTAATAGCCCAGACTATATTTTCTCTAGTTATAAGGGCGTTTACCTGCTCTATGGAGGTTGGCATGTTGAAAGTCAGATTGGATTCGGTTGGTTCTTCTGCACAACCTGGGAAGTGTACGTTCATTAGTAGCTCTAATGTCTCCATTGGAGATGCTGTCCAGCTTCCATCTGGTTTTTTAAGAAATGAGGGGTTCGAATGTTCTTTCGATAGAACCCTACTAAGCCTGGCCGAATCTTTGATGTTATCGATGGACTGATAGTACTCTTGCCATCCTTGTTTTTTGGCTTGAGCTATAGAACGCTTGTATATTCTCAAGCAGTCCTTATAAGGCTGATAAAATTTATGCTTATAGCAGATATTAAAAATGATTCTTGTTATTTTCCTCAGATTAGATAAGTCGTCATTCCACCAAGGTGGAAAGACATTCAAGAGACCTTGAATGCTGTGTTTATAGAGTCCTCGAAGTTTGAAATCTCAACTCAAGATCTGTAACCGAGTCGTAACTCGCGTTCGGTATACTGCGCAACTTTGAGCCAAAGATCTGACTAAATTTCTTCCAGTCAATTCTTCTTGGATTTCTATAGGGGGAAGGAGATTTTATTTCAAATTTAAGATCAAATAGAATCCGTCTATGATCAGAAAAGGAGTTAAGAAGAGATACTCTCCAATTCTCGATGGAGAGGTTGCCATTAATATTGACAAATGTAACGTCTAACACATCTTCCCACCCTTCTAAGTTGTCCGTACTCGGAAAAACAAAAGTGGGAGTATTGCCCCTGTTACATATAGTCAAGTTATTTTTAATTGTACAGACTTGTTTGTCTGAACTTACTTTACCATGGTGCGTGTCTGTTAATACATCAATTAATGTTGCTTGCATTCTTTGAATATTAATCATCATAATAATGAGTTGTGAGGAAAGAGATGTAAAAATCTGGAATATCTTGAGTTGATGACTTTCTTCCCCTTTATCACGTATTCTTGATGTTATTTCTCTTAATTGATTATTGATCTGGTCAAGCCTATGGTTGATGATTTCTTCGTTTTGGCTCACAATGTTGATTGTTGAATCTATGACTGAGGTTTGGTTTCTTAATAGATGAAGTAAGTGGTTTTCATTTTCCTTTACTTGGTCTATTGTCCTTGTCATTTGGTCAGCATATTCAGAGTCCAAAACTCCAAAAAGGGAATTGGCTATGTTTCCAATGAAGTTAACTGCTGCTCTTTTATTTCTCTTGATTGGTAAAATAGTGTTTTCCGATTTCAGTTCGTTCTGCATGTGTTGAAACTGATTTAATGTGTTGATGCATATACTTCTTTGCTGCATTTGTTGGCACAAGTGATTCAACTTCAGTGTTCCGTTGGCAAATGCTGTATATTCTTCTAATAATGGTTCTAAGTTATAATGTATTATAAAGTTCCATTCACTTGTTGCTATTTTTGCTGTTCCAATTTCTTCGAAATGTATTCCAAGATTTGGTTTAAATTTGTTGATCTGGATTTCATCACTCATTACTATTGGAATAATTAGAAGAATTGTTAACAATGATGTAATACCCATAGCAGTCGATGTTTTTCTTCTTTTAGTAGGTATCTCATTTTCTGATGATTTAGTGTTGTTTTTATCGTCCGCATGAGTTGTATCGTCCACTTCCTCCTCGACTGGTAATGGAGCTAATCGATGGATTGGGCGCTTCCAAATCCCAGTTGCTGTTCTTACTTCTACAACTCTTACTGCGCCATCATTACCTTGGAATGTTTTAACGATTCTACCCAGAGGCCACTGAAGTGAAGGAACGTTGTCTTCCTTTATTATGACCATATCTCCTACCTTTATGTTTGAGGAGCATTCCTTCCACTTGTACCGATACTGAAGTTCTTGAAGATACTCTTGTGACCATCTTTTCCAGAATTCGTTTTTTAGATGGGACACAAGATTCCATCTTGATAGTAATGTCTGTTTCATGGGGATTGCATTTACGTCAGTTTTGGCAGTTAAAGGTTCCCCAATGAGGAAGTGTCCTGGAGTTAAGGCAGTAAGATCATTAGGATCACTTGATAGTGGTGTTAATGGCCTTGAGTTTAAGATCGCTTCAATTCCAACAAGAACAGTTTCCAATTCTTCATATGTTAAGGAAGCTGTAGAAACACTCCTTTTTAAGAGATGTTTTGCAGATTTGACTGCTGCTTCCCACAGTCCTCCGAAGTGAGGTGCCCTGGGCGGAATGAAGTTGAATTGTATTGAATGACCACTGCATTCTTTTGTTATGGTTTCACGTGCACCTTCTGAGTAGATTGTATCATATAATTCAGCCAGTTGGTTATTTGCTCCAACAAAATTTGTTGCGTTATCACAATATATGTTTTGACAGTGTCCTCTGCGACCGATAAAACCTTTCAGTATTCCGAGAAACGATTCGGTAGTTAGATCGCTTACAAGTTCTATATGTACTGCCTTTGTGACGAAACAACAGAAAATCGCCACATAAGCCTTTTGAGGTCGCTTGCCACGAATTTTATAATGAATCCAAAATGGTCCACAGTAGTCTACTCCTGAGTTGATGAAGGGTCTTGCCGGTGTGATTCTTGGTGCTGGTAGACTCCCCATTACTTGTTGAACTAATTGTGGTTTAGCTTTTGTGCATTTAACACAGTGATGAACAATTGATCGAGCCATAATTTTTCCCTTTACTGGCCAAAATCTTTGCCTCATCTGAGCAAGTAACGTCTGAGGACCACAGTGTTTATGTTTTTCGTTAACTTCTTGCATCAATAGTTTTGCCAATGGATTATTGTATGGTAGAAGCATGGGATGTTTGGTATCAAATGGAAGTAATCCGGAGTCGAGTCGACCTCCGACTCGAACGATTCCCTTGTCATCCAGAAATGGAGACAGGCTAGAGAAATGGCTATTCCGCTTGGATTCCTTGTATTTCTGCAGGTCACTGATTTCATCTTTAAAATCGAATGCCTGCATTGCTTGAATTATCACGAAAAGTGCATCTTCTAATTCTCGAGTAGTTAAATGGATATCGTCTTGTCTTATAGCCTCTTTGTTTCTAGTATGTTTGCAGAAACGTAGGATATATGCAGCTATCCGCTGAAGTGTACTGAATGAATTTCCATGATTGATCTTATAAATCATATTCTGATCACAATCATAAGTTGCTGCTGCTACAGTTGGTATCTTTCGTTTTCTTTCTGTGTCTTCTGTAATTGCCAGATTTTTGGAATATTTTGCTGGCCACATATCTTCTTGACCATGTAGGAACAGGGGACCATAAAACCACAGTGTACATGAAGTAAAATTTTTTGGTTGAAGACCTCTTGAAATCACATCTGCTGGATTATGTTTTGATGAAACATGTCGCCATTGCTCAGGGAGAGTTAGTCTTTGTATACTGGAAACTCGATTAGCCACAAATGTTTGAAATGATGCTGATGGTGAATTAATCCATGCCAGAACGATTTCAGAATCTGTCCATAAGAATGATGGAACGTCTTTAAAATTCAGGTCATTCTTAACTCTAGCTGTTAATTGAGCAGAAGGAACTGTTATCACCAGTCAAGCAGTCATCAACGTAGAAATCGTTGTATAGTATCTTGGAACCTATAGGAAACGTTTCTTTGTTATCTTTTGCTAGTTGCTGTAGACATTTCGTTGCCAAATATGGAGCTGCTCTCGTTCCATAAGTAACTGTGTTGAGTTGATAGTAATTGATTGGAGTCCCTTCATCAGATCTCCATGCAATGATTTGGTATTTTCTATCTTCTGGATGCATGTCTATTTGCCGATACATTTTTTCGATGTCTGTACAAAACACATATCTTGGTAATCGAAAACGAAGCAATAGAGAAAATAATTCGCCTTGTATTGTTGGCCCTGTGTACATGATGTCATTTAATGATAATCCTGACGATGTCTTAGATGAAGCATCGAATACCACTCGAAGCTTGGTTGTGCTACTGTCTTCTTTAAACACGCAATGATGAGGTATGAAGTAATTAGGTGTGAGTATGTTATTGATATCTATCTTGGTCATATGGCCTAAATCTTCATATTCATTCATGAATTGAATGTATTTTTCTTTGATGTCTCTGTTCTTGGCTAGTCTTCTTTCAAGTGCTAGAAATCTATTGACTGCAATGTCTTTAGAATTCCCTAGCGCAGATGTGTCTCCATGAAATGGTAGTTTAACAATGAATCGTCCTTCATTACTAATGTGTGTATTGTGTGCAAAATGGGCTTCGCACATTTCTTCGTCTTTTGATAGGTTGGTACCTTGTTTTTCCACTTCTTCCAGACTCCACAATCGTTCAATCATTTGATGGAGGTCATTGTCATAATAAGTAGAGATGCCACATGTTGCTGTATTAGACTTGGCTTCCGTTACCTTTCCTGCTATCACCCATCCAAGGACTGTATTTTGTAGTGTAGGTAGATCATCTGCTAAACGTATCTGCCCGATGGAAAGTAATTGATGATGGAATTCTGCACCAAGAAGAATATCTATTTTGTCTGGACGATTGAAAAATGGATCGGCCAGTGGCACATTCTTTGGAATTGCCCATGACGAAATGTTGAAATGTTGAGATGGTTGTGGAGATATGATGTGTGGAAGAACAAATGCTTCTAATTGGGTATTAAAACCACTTGTTCTTGATTGCATTTTGACGTTTACACGTTGATGGGATTGTCTCTTTCCATTGCCAATGCCTTGAATGCTCATTGATGTTTGTTTTGAATGAAGACCTAGTTTTTTTACAAGGCGTTCTGTTATTAGATTCACTTGTGAACCGGAATCCAATACTGCTCTGCACTCGAATCTCTGTCCATTGTTTGTAATCAGCTCTACAATAGCTGTGCTGAGGAATATGTAATGATGCCTGTTTGGATCTTTGGATGCTGATAATGTCACTGATGACCTTATATTTGTTTGGGATTTTGGATTATTGTCTCCTTCAATGTCAGTTGTATGCTTATTAGAGACAGATCCCTTGTTAGGGCTTTCAAGATGTAAGAGCGTGTTGTGCTTTAGATTGCATTTTAAACATCCTCTCGAAATACAATTTTTGACCCCATGGCCACTCTTTAGGCAATTGAGGCAAATTTTTTGTTTTTGTACTAGTTGAATCCGTTCTGATGTCTGTAGTTGCAGGAACTGTTTGCAGGCAAATATAGGATGTGTTCCAGATTTACACACAATGCAGGTTCCCTTTCGGTTTGATGTTACAGATGCACAAGCTCGAGGAGTTGGATCCTTCTTTTTCTGTCCAACTGATTCCAGCGATTGAAATTGGTTTTCCAGAAATGACAAAAATTCTTTAATGGACTGCAGTTCCTTTGGCTTCGTAAGAGATTGCTCGTAAAGAATTCTGGTACCTTGGTCAAGCTTGCTCACCAGTAAGTGTAGTAGAATGGGGTCCCAACTTGCGGTATCCACACCTATGTTGCATAAAGCCATCAAACATTCTTGTGTGGTATCGTGAAGATTCTTGATGGCCACTGCTGATGGATGAGGTTGTGTATGGTTAGGTTGTCCAACTATCTTTTGCAACAGGGTAGAAGTGAGAACCCTGATGTTGTTGTATCGTTCTTGAAGGCTGGTCCATGCCGTCTTGTAATTATCTTCGGTCAATGATAGATGACGAATCAAATTCTCAGCTTCTCCGCTAAGATGTGTTTTAAGATACCACATCTTTTGGATATTTGGAATTGATTGTTTATCCACCATTTGTGAGAATAAATCGAAGAATTGTCGCCATTTCATATAATCGCCATCAAATTTTGGAATGGTTACCTTCGGCAAGTGGAGGGAATTGTTCTTGATGAGACCCACTTCATGACTGCTACTGCCTTGCGGTTGTATTCTCATGGATAATGTTACAAGTGCTTCTTGAACTCTTTGTTCCATATTGATGAAGTCGGTCTGGTCGTAGCCTTCTACTATTGGGTCATCACTTAGTTCCCATATGGTGTAGTTGACAGATTCAACCTGCTGCCATAATTTCTCAATAGACCGAAACTTGATCTCGTGGTATTGTGATGACTGTGATCAATACTTATGGATAACCCATCTAGCGATCTTTCAAGAGAGCACATTATTGCTCTCTGTCTTCGAATAGCACTCGTCATTTTTGATGGCTCCATTACTTCGATGCTTCGTGTTGATGGCTTAGGCAGATCTACTTGATCTATCTTTGATTGTTTATCAAAGGCTAATATTCCATCTTCAAAATGTTTGATATACTGCTTAACCAATGCTGCAATCTCCTTGAAGTAATTCTTCGTGAAGTACTCATGGTCCTCGTCAACATGCGACAGTCTTTTAATTTTTTGATCGCCTTGTTCGAATTTCTTCCACTGCTCTTGAAGCCGAAGAAGAATTTCTTCAAAGTAAGCTCTTGAGCTCTTTCGATCGGATGAGTCCTTTTTGAAATTAGTGATGATGCGTTGGATTTCTTGGCCACTTGTTACTTGGGCACCCACGCACTCTTGGAATGATGTCATCGTATATCTATCGGATATGTATATCTGCCAACGATGAATTAATTGATATTGATGAATATGAGCCAATCAGTTGTAGATATGTATATCAACCAACGATTGGTAACTTGATGAAGATGAAGATAATTCAAATTGTTTGAATGATCAATTGGATCACGTCGGGGTCACCAAAAATGTACAGACTCGTTTGTCTGAAGATTGAATTATCAAGCACATCAACTTGATAATCTTAAAGTTTTGAACCAAGCACTTGAACCTGTTCAAACGAAGACAATCCAATTGAATCACAAACAACCAGTATTGAATTCTGTTATTTAATAATTTTTATTACTCCAATAGCGAGTCTTTTATACCTTAAAGCTACAATTATTACAAACAAAAGTAGGTAACAATATTTTAATATCTAGAACAATATTACAACATAAATATGTACTTAAATTATGATAAAAAGAAAAGCCAAAACAAAATGCAAATATCTAGGTTGGCGTCAGCAATACATTTCGGTTGACCCAGTGACGTTGATATTCCGTAATTATGTCATATCAACTGCACCGTCAGCTTTTCTGATTCATTGGCTTCTGATTCATTGGCTTCAATGAAATTGGTGTTGTATAGCTTGTATTGAACTAAACATCAATTATATAATTAAAAAGAGACTCACCTCGCTCATTAATTTCAGTGCTGCTCCAGATTGAGTGCCTCGCGTTCGCATCACTCCCTACAAGCAGACTTGTTTGTCTGGCTTTTGCCTCCGCCACAAGAGTACGCACCTCCTCAGGCGGTGACTCTTTGTCATGCGCCATGTATGAGGATGCAAGAATCAAGCCCTCCGCCTGTTTCTCCTCTAACCTAACAACTGTTAAGTCAGAAGTGCTATAGTTTGGACACATAAAAGCTTTTAGGTGTTTTTTAGCTAAAATACAAGTTCTAGGCTTACCTTGATTCTGATTGTCGGGCTTGTAGAATAAATCGTATTGGCTGTCATTAAGGCCTCTAATCGCGAGGCCATTAACCCATGGCTCTTGTTAAAGGGCGACATCTATATCTTCCTCACTCAGGAAGATCCTCAGATTATCCGAGGCACATTTAGAGTGCTTCAGATTAGCCTGGATGGCGCGTAGCTTGTCGTTTTTTAATTGGCAGGTGGAACTGCAGGGCCAGGATCCAGCGCCTCGCCGGGGGCTCCAATCTGCATGGTGACATCGTGTACCACGACAATATCATCACCCAGGGTGGGGCCAACTTCCTGACTCTACAGAATCTTTATGGAGACACTTTTGATGCCGAACCTCAGCTTGCATTGTGCCTCTTCTAGGGCTTTGCGACTATCCTCGCAGATCCTCAGAAGATAGACCGCGCTATTCTTGCGCGGTTCCTCAGTCTTGATGACTACCCAGTCATGCATAGGAATCCGCGGATTCAGCCGTTGAGGGCTCCTAATCAGCTCCGCTCCAGTTGGCTTAATGCTTATCAGTGACAACAAGATGCGAGCCAATGGTTTTCTAGGAACCTCCCTGGCGGGAATGAGCTTGAGCTGCAAGCCCTTCCAGTCGTTGCTAATCTTAGCAACTTCTTTGACAAGGAAATCCCTTGAAAAGTCGTCTGCGCACCTTATCACTTTGTAACCTCTAAGCATTTCGCCGGAGTCAAACCTAGGGTAGGGACCTTCTTTTGCCGAGATTCTATATTGGAAGACCAATTTCGAGAGCTTGGCCTCGATTGAGTTCCACGCTGACATCAGAGCTCTGTTGTCTGTGGAGAGCTCATCTACAGTCGCCACCTGGAGGTTGTCTCTGACGACCTCACTCAAGGCGCGCGGTTGCGCTGTCGCCCTCGGAGTCTCTTTTCTGGCACCACCAAGTTTGGTTCTCTTTTGAGGTGGCTTCTCCTCCTCCAGAGACCTGTTCCTCTTGGTGGACTTTTCTTTTTTGCTGGGTAGCGCACTCTTCTCCCGACTGTTGAATTCTTCAACAACTTTTTGGTATTTTATTTTGTCGGCAGCATCACGCTCATGTACCTTTCCGGCTTTTTCGTTTTCGGCAATCTCGCCAAGAATGAAAGTAGCCTTCCTGTACTTGATCCTGAGCTGAAGCCAGGAGTTCATCCTCGGACTCGATGGATGGGATTTTAACACATAAATTGGACGAAGACATGATTGAGGAGTTCGATTTGATTCCCACGAGTAAGACGGAAAAGAAGGTCACCCTCGGCAGAGCCGCATACCGAGGGAAGGTATAAACAACAAAAACCGTTACCCACCACAGGCCTCCGGCTGAGCTCGTTCATGGTTGATTTATCCCTCAACCTTTAATTCTTGGGCACGGATTTACTAGCTCACACCACCACTGAAACTAGGAACCTTGGATCTATGGTGAGAGAGGATTTCTGTGAGTTGTGCTATAAAAGAAGTCAGAACCACACAGCGATCCAATCTAACCTTAGCTATCACCGTCTGACACCTACAGACCAAAACTGTGGTGACATTGTCCGCCCGGCACCCACTAGGAGGGTTCGATCAAGGATTTTTGCCGAGCAGTGATCAGAGATTATAGAAAGTTAAACAATGTTACTAAAGAAGATAAATATCCTATTCCAAACATGGATTCGATATTAGATAAACTAGGACATGCAGTGTATTTCAGTACACTTGATTTAACAAAAGGTTTCTATCAAATAGAAGTAGAACCTAAAGATAGAGAAAAGACAGCATTTAGCACTCTATCCGGACACTATGAGTTCGTACGGATGCCATTCGGGTTAAAGAATGCACCCGCAACCTTTCAGAGACTTATGAATGAAGTTTTGAAATACTATATTGGAAAAATATGCTACGTTTACCTAGATGATATCATAATATTTTCCTCAAGCCTACAAGAGCATATGGATTCACTCCATAAAATTTCAAGTACACTTAAGAACGCAAATCTTAAAGTATCATTAAATAAATCTGAATTTCTACGTAAAGAAACAGAATTCTTAGGGCATATAGTGACTCCAAATGGTGTTAAACCAAATCCCATTCCCAAAACAGTGAAAGAAATTCAATTATTCCAAGGGTTAACAGGATACTACCGTAAGTTCATTTCTGACTATGCGGCTATAGTTAAACCAATAACCTTATGTCTTAAAAAAGATAGTAAAATAAATATAAAAATGAAAACTATATAGAATCTTTTAATAAATTAAAAACGTTAATGACAAATGACCTAATAAATAGGCATCCAGATTTTACCAAAGAGTTTACTTTAACTTCTGACGCAAGTAATTTTGCTATTGGAGCGGTGTTAAGTCAAACACATGGACCCCTATCATTTGCCTCGCGAACTCTAAACAAACATGAGTGCAATTACAGCACAATAGAGAAAGAACTTCTCGCGATTGTTTGAGCTACAGCTCAATTCCGACACTATCTGTACGGAAGAAAATTTATAATTAAAACTGACCACAGGCCATTAGTATGGCTAAGTAATTTAAAAGAACCAAACAGCAAATTACAACGCTGGAAAATTAAGCTCGAAGAATATGACTTCGATATACAATATTTATACAGGGAAAAGAGAATAAAGTGGCAGATGGATTGTCATGCATAAAAATTGAAAATAAAATAAATATGATAAATAACGATAACGATGATGAACATAGTGCTGAATCAGATAATTCTAATTTAATTCCTATTAGTGAGAAAGCTGTTAATTTCTTTAACAGACAAATAATCCTTGAAATCAACGAAAATGATCATCAAGAAATTATTTACCCACATGTTGGAAAAAGAAGAGTTATATTTACGCGCAAAGAATTTAAAGAAGAAGACTTCATAAATATAATAAAAGAAGTAGACATTACAATACTAAATTGCATATATGTCAAAGATGACGAAATATTTAAAAATTTCCAAGACATATGGAAAAAAGAGAACAAATTAAGTAATAAAATATTACATAGAAGCACAAAGCTCTTGCAAGATCTAAAAATAGACGAAGCAAACGAAATAATATTAAAGACATAAAAATAGTAACCATATAGGTATAGAGAAAGTATACCTTGATTTAAATCGAAAATATTATATACCAAACTTCAAGACATTAATAAATAAGCAAATAAATAATTGTCATCTATGTATGACTAAAATCGAAAGAAATCCAATTAAGTTACCATACGAAAAGACAGAAACGCCAAAAAATCCAAATGAACACTACCACATAGATATAAGGTTCTTAAATCACAAAAAGAAATATCTATCATGCATCGATAAGTTAAGTAAATATGCTGCTATCGAACCTATAAAACATAAAACATATACAGACGTTTTAAATGCTTTAATGAAAATTTTTACATATATGAAAAAACCAAAGCAAATAACGCTTGATAACGAAAACGCCTTCGTTTCCGAAACATTAAAAAACTTCTTAGAGAATAATGAAATAAATATACATTATTGTACAGCCAACCGGCATACAGGCAATTCAGATATAGAACGCCTCCATAGCACACTTAATGAACATATCCGAATTTTAACTCAAATTCGAGATTCAGGTGAAGAAATTGAACCTATAGAACACACAACAAATGCAATACTTACATATTATAATGGTCGCATTCGGAAATCTAGTGGCTACGTAGTCGAAATTCAACTAGATTTGTGAATAAATCAATTCATGGCACTCTCCAACGACCTCTTTGGTTACGATATGAAATCCTTGTTGAGCAAAATTGAAAAATGTATGTCAAATCTAGAAAACTTTAATTCTTTAACCGAAAAAAGGATGGCCTACTTAGATCTGGTCAATGAGCTTCTTTTCTGTTCCAAATGATGTTGATAAATATATTACAATTTAACATTTCGTCGTTAATTGCACATTCTAGGAGAATTGAACTTCTAAAAATTCTCCAAGAAAACAAATGTCACTTTGCTTTCGTCCAAGAAACTCATCTATCTTGTAGACATAAAATCTTCCTAGATAACTACCGGATTATCCGAAATGACAACCTTCAAGGTGCTGCGTTAATTCTGAAAAATAATATTAAATACGAGCTCGTTAACTTTGATTCTAACATTTTCCCTTCTGTGTTCATAAGTATTAGATGCACCGAGGACAACATCTCGAAGACTTTCCTTCTAGGATCATTATACTTTCCCTCGTCTTGTGCTGTCTCTCAATTCACAAATGAGCTAAACAAATTAGAAAACCTTGCAACTAGCTTTGACGGAGCAAATATTGGAGGAGACTTCAATGCCAGAAGTCCAAACTGGAGAGATCATTCATACAACATTAATGGCAAGACCATTGAAGCCTGGCTTCAAAACTTCACTCCGTCTTTAACTTTGCTCTCCTCGGACACCCCCACCTTTCCTAGGGGACCGTCCTTTCTCGATCACTTCCTGATCTCGAGCCACTTGATCAACAGTTTAGATCCAAATTTCTCACTCACCACACTTCCAACTTTTTCTGACCATTGCCCGCTCCTTTTGAGAATTTCCCTCAAGGAAGCTAATTTTTGTACCTATGATCACCCGTCATATAGATCATTCAGAAACACTAACTGGAACTCATTCAAAAGACAACTTGATCAACGCCTGAATGAATTTTTCCCTCCTCCTGATAATTGCATACCGAACGAAGTTATCGACGCTCATATTTTACACCTTAATAATTCACTTCTTTCCACCTTAGATGAAAACTCCACAAGCGTTTCTCTTTCATCAAAAAAATATAAAAACTTGCCTAGAGAAATTAACAATTTATACAAAATAAAACATATGTGGCAAAGGCGCTTGAAAAATATATTTCACAATTCACTTAACAGAGTTAACGCACAATACAGAGAGCTTGCCTCTCAAATCACACTTCTTAACAAAATTATAAAAGAGAAAGTGAACATCTGGTTGAACAAAACTCTCAGTGACAGACTGGCGAAAATCAATCCTGGGCCCCTGGCTTTTAAAGAAGCATTTAGAATTGTTGGATGCAAGAAAAGATTCTCCTGTAATAAGGTGTCAGTGAACGAGGAAACTTTTATCAATGCAACTAGTGTTATTTCAGCTTTTGAAAATCATTTCAAGGAAATTTACAAGGAAATTGTTCCTATGCCTAATTCCCACACCACCCAGGAAGCAATTGCAGCTGTTAGCTCTTTAGCTAACAACACCCCGGAGCATGTTTTCATTTTCGACTCGGTAAACAGTGCAATTTGCCCAATGGCCAATCATATGTTCACGGACACTGATACAGTCAGAAGCCTGATTAAACAGTTAAAACCCAAAAAGTCCACTGGACCAGATGACATTTCCAACTTTGCCTTGAAAAAGATCTCAGACTTAGGGATACAATTCCTAACAATTATTTACAACCAGTGCATTAACAATGCTTATTTCCCAACCTGCTGGAAAATAGCCAAAATTCTGCCAATTTTGAAAAAAACAAAACAGTCACGACATCAATAATTTTAGGCCAATATCTCTACTTTCAAACACCGGAAAAATCCTTGAGAGAATAGCTCTACAGTTCCTCAACTCGTCACTCGAAAACCCCATTGATCCGATTCCGGATTTCCAATTTGGGTTTCGTAGGGGGCACTCTACACTACACGCTTTAATCAAATTCCAAAACGATGTAATCTTAAACCTACGCGACGGGCAATGCACTGTCGCTTGCTCCTTAGACGTGGAGAAGGCTTTTGATAGCGTGTGGAGAGACGGTCTCCTGGCAAAGATGTTCTCTCTTAGTATTCCTGCTTATGCGCTAAACATAATTAAAAGTTTCCTGACTGATAGATTCTTCTTTATCCAAATCCAAAACTCCAAGGGCAATATGTGCGAACACAATCGAGGGGTACCTCAAGGTTCCATCTTGGGCCCACATCTTTACAACATCTTCATGCATGATTTCCCTCATCAGTTTACGGAAAATAACATCGTTTCCACTGGGCTATTATATGCGGATGACACCATCGCTTATGCAAGTCACGTATCTCCATCACACGCCCTTGGTGTTTTGGAAAAACACTTAAGTAGAATTAACAACTATTATCAAAACTGGGGAATTAAGCTGAATGTTCCAAAATCTGAAGTCATTGTTATTAGGAATGCAAGTGGGAAGGGACCTCCCGGCGTTGTGAAAGAAAGCAAAAATCTCTCTCTTAGACTGAACGGCTGCATTATTCGGCCTAAAAATAATTTGAAATATCTCGGAGTGAATTTCAATAATCTATTGAAATTCAACTCACATGCCAAAATTACAACTGAAAAGGCGAGAAAAATCTCCAACATGTTTATGCCATTTTTTAAACATAGAGCTTTAAATCACAAAACTAAGTTGCTTCTCTACAAAACGCTGGTCAGACCGGTTCTGAACTACGCATTCCCCATCTGGTTTTCCATCTCACCCACAGTGGCAAAATCAATGGAAATTTTGGAAAGAAAAATCCTAAGACTATGCGCTGGGAAAAACTATGAGTCCACCACCAAACGCTTCTCCAACAACTACATTTATAATATCACTAAAATCATTCCGCTGATGAGATATAACCTAACTCTCATGAAAAAAACAATCAGCAGCCTAGAACTCTCAGAAAATGACCTTATTAGTCACGTCATTCTATCGCAGATGGGGTCCACTTGGGACAACTCCAGTTACTTATCTCCACTTGGAATTACATCTGTCGACCTGGATTCCTCACTGTCATCCACTCCCTTATTTTACTCCACGGCCACTTCGGGCCAAAACCGTGGCTGAATATTCCTAACCTAATCTACTTAAAGATGCTTTCAACTGCACAATTATCTTTGTTCACTATCTTCTACGGAGACAGTACCGTCCGTGGAAATCTAAATTTTTTGTAAATAAAGATATTATCTTTCCTTTCTTAATGGTGGACAGGACTTACCTGATAATTTTAATTTGTATAAATATTTTATAGAATTAGTTTACATTCGTATTTATGAAAACAATAAGACTGATTGTAACTTTAAAAAAAAAAAAAAAACTAAAAAGAAAGTTAAAAAAAAAAAAACAACTTCAATTGCACAACCTATTCGATGTATATTTATGTATTTAAGTTCTTTTTTTTTTTCTTGTGTGTTCATATGTACAATGTACCTTTAAGATTGAATTTTCATAGATTCAATTTCAAATATGTATCTCATTAAAAGAAAGATAGAGTCTATATTTTAGCTCTTAACTATTTCATTATCTAAATCAAAATTGCTATGATCTCTAATGTAAAGAAAATTTAAAAGAGCACTTTCGCTCTATCACATAATAACTATAATTACTGTATAGAACTAGTTTATATTAGTTATTTTTGAAAACAACAAGACTGACTGTAACTTAAAAACTAAAAAGAAAGACAAAAAAAAAACAATTTCAAATTGCTCATTTAATTGATGTATATGCACGTATCCATGTTTTATGTGTGCCATATGTATAACACCTTCAAGATTGAATTTTCATTTTCAGTCAATTTCAAATATGTATCTCATGAATTTAAGAGAAAAAGAGACAATATTATAACACTTAACGTTTATTCACCTTTCATTTTTACATTATCTAACTCAAAATTGCTGTGAACTTAAATGAAAAGAAAATCTTATAGAGCGCTCTCGCTTTATCATATAATAACTAGTTGATTGTTGACCATTTGTTATTTAGTTTTAAGTAGTATTAGTATTATGTATTTATGTATATTTATATGACATGTCGTCAAAGAAAAAGTATATTTATACTCTCTCCTGAGCAAGAGCAGTCAGACTATATTCAAATAAAGCCACGAGGCGTTTCATTTTAATTGTCAAAGCAGGCAATACACTATAGCCGCAGTTATACTTAAGTTAGCGATAAGTAAATACCTCACTGTAAAATTTATAAAGACTCAATGAAGAATATTCTATTCTATTCTATTTGTGAATGCAAAACTTCACTACAAAGCTAGTCAATCCGGAACTGTCATATCAATGACAAATGCAAATATATAATACAGGAAACATTTGTCTTTTCAGTACTTTAAATAGTTTGTTTTGTTTTTAAATTCAATAAAATCGAATATAAGATATAATATGAGTGATTTTTATTTGTATTCAAATATTAAATGATTTATTTCATTTTGAATTCTTGTGTCCTTACCGAGCAGCTGATTGTGAAACGTCAAAACCAGTGTGCACTAACTTTGTAGCCGAAAATTTTACACTACGTCGGAGGGGAAATTTCAACTACTTTTGTAGTTAGAATTAGCCAATCAGAATCCCTTGACTACGTAGCCACTAGCTTTCCGAATGCGACCAATGTAATTCATTTAACAACAAAAGAAAAACCTATCGACGTACAGTACACTTTAATAAAATTGACAACGAAATAATCTATAAACGAATTGAAGAAAATAAAATAAAAATATTAAATAAATTAAACATAAATAGAAAAGATGTAAGCATAGACGAAAATTATGCAAAGGTAACAGAACAAGAGAAAAAAAAACAAAATCGCATCTAAACATAAAAAGGTGAAAGTTATTAATAAAACTGATAAAAAATACACGATACAATAAGGAAATAGATTTAAGAAAATTACTAATCGTATTCTTCATAAAGATCAATTTAGGAAGAAGAAAAAATATCAACAAATAACATCTTCCAATTTCAGATCCAATAAGGATATTGCATCAAATGTTGCAACCCATGGCGATAATGCAGAAAATAATGAAAATAATGATGATTATGATAACCCTCAACCAAGTACGAGCAGAATTGGAAGTCATTGACTTAAATAAGGGAAATGGATTCACTTTAATCCAACTAGAAGAATATCCACTAATAGAAAGTTACGATACTATAATTCATATAATAAATTTAACTGAATATGAAAAAAATATAGAAATTATGGAAAGGAATGTTAAAAGAATTCCAGAAGAAAATGACAGTTTTATAAGAAAAATGTCAAAAATACGAAAAGAGTTTGAAGTACTCTTACCCCATCGTAAATCAAATAGACAAAAAAGAGGATTAATAAATATTTTAGGAATAGGTATGAAATTTGTATACGGAACCATGGACGACAATGATCGCCAAGATATCGAAAAACATTTGAAAATAATAGAAGAAAACAATCATAATGAGATAACGAATTTAAACAAACAAATAATAATGAATGAAAAATTTAATAAACAAATCAAAATACTTCCTGAAACTAATAAAATAATTAAAAGAATCAATACATTTATAGGAAGCTACGATTACGTAAAAGATATAGCTAAAATACAGTACGAGATTAAGTTAAGAGAAAACCTCGAATATTTACATGAGGACATAGAAAAAATAAAAGAAATAATAATGACTTCAAGATTAGGAATACTCAGCAGAGATATTTTAACTGTAGAAGAAATATGTAGATAAATACGGCATTAATATAAATAACTTGGAAGAATTAAAACTCAGTTTAGCCCTATATAAAACCAATATCATATTTATAATTAGAGTACCCAAATATACAGATGAACTGTATAAAAAGATATACGTTCAACCCATTCCAAATAAGGATAGTAATTCCCAATTAAAAATAAACAAACACCTTTATCTGACAGAAGATCAAATAATATATGACAGTACTAAATACGTACAAAATTTAACCAAAATAAATGATGATTGTATAGAAAATATACTTAAAAAATCAATGAATTGTAAACTTATAAAAAATATAAATGAACAAGTATTAGAAATAGGAAATATTAATCTTGTATTAATTAATGTAAAATTACAAGAACTAAATCATAATTGTAATAATCAAAAAATTAAAATTAAAGGTAACTACCTTATTAGATTTGAAAATTGTAAAGTTAAAATAAACAATAAATCATATGAAAGGAAAAATTATAAGCATGAGCTTATAATTCCTAATACAATATTGGATATAAATTATACTAAAATCGAAGAATTAACTTTTGAAGAATTAAAATATCAAAATATAAACAATTTAAAAGAAATACAAGAATTGAAATACAGTCATAAAAAGTCAAGTTTCAAAATATATTTTATCATTTCAATCATTTTAATAATTGTAATAATTTATGTTTATCTAAAATTAAAAAGTAAGAAAAGGAATATAATAAATAATGTAAGTCTTCCAACGGTCAATTTCCGACCCTTAGAAGAATCTAAAGAAGGGGTGTTATATCCGAGCACACTTGTGCGCCCCAACAAATTTCAAACAAAGATAAACCCACGCAAAATCTTGACTTCAAATTCAATTAAATACTTTGTAATAATTCTTCAAAGATGATGCAACGATAATAAACATAAATTGCATATCAGCACTTCTTGGCCTTCAGCCTCGTGCAAGAGTATCAAATGTATATCAAAAGTAAATCACAATATTGAATCTTTGCATCATCCGCAGTCAAACAAAGGTTTGCTGCGTAAGCATATTAATAATATAAAAGGGATCTCCAGATCTCTTTCTAGTTTAGTTTTTTCAGTAACTTATCAACGTATAGCCGATGATTTCCCCCGACCAACGGTAAGGGATCTGACGCTTAATAAAAGTGTTTTAATAAAAAATAAAACGGTCTTTTATTTCGGCTGCCCTGTTCCCAGAACAGGATGAGAGATTTTTTTTGAATCTTTGAAAAAACCCAATTAAAATTTATACATATACATTGCCAAAAAAGTATAAAGAAAAAAGAACACCACCTCTTTGTTTAACGATTTCTTTATTGTGTCCTTAATTAAATTTGAAAGTCATTTTTATGACCCTTTTGACTTGTGGAATGTGGTATGTGGAACATGATTTTTCACAACTCCAAGTAATGTTTGTTTTGTTTATTTTAATGCAGGATGAATTCCTTGTACATCCGTCCACACGCAAACGAATAAAGAACAACGAACTTCGGATATGGACGTGGAATGTTAGGTCCCTTAACAGACCACGTGCAGCTGAAGAATTAGCGGAGGCCCTATACTGCTATAAAGCAGGCATCACCACCATTCAAGAAATACGATGGGATGGGCCGGGCAAAAAGAGTATGAAAAACTGCGATATTTACTATGGTGACTGCTACCGAGAAAACCAACAGCGCTTATTTGGATGCGGCTTTGTCATTGGAGCCAGACTTAGGCAACAAGTCTTGAGCTATAGGTGCATCAACGAGCGCCTCATGACCATCCGCATCAAGGCTAAATTCGGCAACATTAGCCTGATATGCGCGCACAGAAGAGAAGGATGACACCACCCAAGATATGTTCTTCGAGCTCTTAGACAAAACATATGAGCAGTGTCCTAGCTACTATATTAAAATTGTCCTGGGCGATTTTAATGCCAAGCTAGGAAGGGAAGACATCTTTGGTGGAATAATCGGGAAAAACAGCCCTCACGACAACACTTCCGACAACGGATTCAGGCTCATAGATTTTGCTACGAGGCAAGGTAGCCAGTACGCGTTTTCCACACCTCAACATCCACAAAGGAACTTGGAGTTCTCCAGATCAATCTACCGTCAACCAGATTGAACATATTGCGATCGACGCTAGACATGCTTCCAGCATCATGGATGTCCGAACTTTCCAAGGAGCTAACATCAACTCGGACCACTACCTCGTTGTAGTCAAGGTAGCACTTCGGGTTTCCAGACCCAAGGCAAAACAGGGAGATGCTGGGAGAAGGTACAACGTCGAACGGCTACAATCGCAAGAGATCGCCAAATCCTTTTCCGAGTTACAAGTAACCTCTCTCGAAGTTCTCTTCCGCCAACACAATGTATCGAAAACCAGTGGCAACATTGCCAAGATGCAATCAGAGAAGCCGCCTCTGACGTGCTGGGTTTCAAGCAGCCACCAACAAGGAACCCCTGGTTTGATAAGGAATGTCGCCAGGCAACTGCAGCCAAACAACAGGCACGCAAAGCGGCGCTGCATAAAAGGACGAGAGCTGCTCATGCGCTCTATGAGCAGAAGAGGCTAGAGCAACACTGACTTCTCAAAAGGAAAAAGAGAGAGCATGAGAAGCGTGCGGTCGAAGATGTTGTGAGGTTTAAAAGCAGGAATGAAGTTCAAATGTTTAACGAACACGTGAAACGAAATTCACGGGTACATAAACCTAGAACCAAAGGCTGCATAGACGAAAGTGGAAACATCAATGTGGAATCGCAGTCAATGCTGAGCATATGGAAGGACCACTTCCGCAGACTGTATAACGGCGACGAAAAACCGAATTCCACTGTCAGGCAGGATGATCCATTCAAAATAGACGACGAAAGCCAACAATCCCATCCTCCCGACTAAGACGAAGTAAAGATTGCCATATCTAAGTTGAAGTCTAACAAAGCCGCTGAAGCGGGTGGCTTGAATGCCGAGCAATTTAAAGCAGCTGGAGATAAGTTGGTTAGGAGGATGCACCAACTTATCTGTAAGATATGTTCGGAAGAAAGCATGCCCGATGAATTAAACCTCAGTATTGTTTGGCCGATTCTGAAAAAAGGGTCTCCTTAACTGCACCAACTATAGAGGAATCAGTCTACTTAACATCGCTTACAAAATCTTCTCTGCCGTAATATGTGAACGTCTAAAGCCCATCGTCAACAACCTGATAGGTCCTTATCAGTGTGGTTTTCGACCAGGAAAGTCCACAGTCGATCAAATATTCACATTACGGCAGATCTTGGAAAAAACCCAAGAACACCAAATCGATACCCACCATCTTTTCATCGATTTCAAGGCCGCATATGACAGCATCTACAGGGATGTTTGTGCAGGATGACCATGGAGAATTCACGCTGCTCCATAAAGGTTGGAAACAACTTAACAGAACCTTGCGATGTCAAAAAAGGTTTTAGACAAAGTGATGCGCTGTCATGCGATTTTTTAACATCGTACTTGAAAGAATAGTGCAGAGCTCTCACGTCAACACTGAGGCACTATCTTTCAAAAGTCTTTCCAATTACTAGCATATGCTGATGACATTGACATAATCGGAAGAACTCAATGCGATGTCAATGAGGCTTTTGTGAGTATTGATGCAGAGGCGGCAAAAATGGGTTAAACGGTTAATGAGGGCAAAACAAAGTACATGCTGTCGTCAAGAAAGGACCTACAACACCGACGCCTTGGTCAAAACGTCGACAGACAGACGTAACTTTGAGGTAGTCAAGGACTTCGTCTACCTAGGCTCCGCTGTAAACGCAGAAAACAACACCAGCGCTGAGATCAAACGAAGACTAACTCTTGCTAACCGCTGTTTTTTGGGCTAAGAAAGCAATTGAGTAGCAAAGTCCTCTCTCGGGGGACCAAAGTGTCGCTATGTATATAAGACTCTCATCATCCTGCTATACGGTGCAGAAGCATGGACTATAACAAAAGCGGATGAAAGCACTTTTGAGAGAAAAGTTCTTCGTCTGATCTACGGCCCCTTATGCATCGAAGGGGAGTGGAGGAGAAGATGGAATGACGAGCTGTACGGGCTGTACAGGGACGTAGACCTAGCCAGAATGGTAAAAGTCCATCGACTAAGATGGCTGGGTCACGTAGAGCACATGGAAACCAATGCTCCGGCCCGGAAAGTCTTCGAATCCACACTCACATTACAGCGCAGTAGAGGAAGACCGCGAATCAGATTACGCGCACAAGTGGATAGTGACCTCACTTAACTTGGAGCGCGAAACTAGAGACATCTAGCTAGGGACCGAGCTAGATGGAGAAGTTTGTTGGGTGAGGCCCTTAGTTCAAACAGGACTGTAGCGCCACCTTAAGTAAGTAAGTAAGTAAGATATGTGCGAATAAATAATAATTATAGCAATTTTAGAGCGAGGAAACATTTATTTCAATTTTAAATAAATTTTCAAAGTTCACTTTTTCACATAGCGAGGAAACATTTATTTCAATTTTAAATAAATTTTCAAAGTTCACTTTTTCACATACAACACACGCAAAAATGATTGATTTTGAAATTTCTTCACGGTTTTTTTGTTCAGTGTTATCATATTTATTTTTTTTTTGGGGATTTTTTTCATTCTAGTGCTCAAATGCAAAAAGTACTTTGCATATACCCAAACTCGCACCCACCCCAAATCCTATAGTGATCAAAGCACGGTGGTTGCAGGGGAGCAGCATGCCCCCTTTACATAAATAGCTGTTAGTGCGCCGTACTATCAATTCAAAAAAACTTGTTATAGGTTCAAAAAATGAAATATAAAAAAAGTAGTGTTAAGTCCGAAAAAGAAAATATTTTTTTTTATGACTTAATGGTTTTTCCTCGCCTTAATATTTAAAACATGTTCTATTGAGACCCCTACCTAACTGTAAAAAAAAATCAGAAGGAAATTCATGCTGCGGTAATGGAAAGTCGCCCATGTAAAGTCAATTATGTATAAATAAATAAGCCCAGAGTTGATTTGGAATTTTATTTTTGAGACACGCTTACATTTTGAAAAACATTTTTACTTTAAAGCAGATTTTATATACGAAGATACAATTCGCACATCTGTTTCTTATAGGGCCCATACACTACACTACACATGCCTGCATTAGCAAATGCAAAATTACATATTGAACATAAAATAACATGCCATAAAATGCACAGTATTTAGTTGTGTGTTTAACACCGACATTTCAGTTAACTATTGTTCGCAAATGCAGAACATAAATTACACAATCCTCATGCTTGCATGAACAAAACAAGAAAACATACAAAAATGTTTATGCCCCTCATTCTGCATACCATCAACACTTTCGCCACACCACGCTATGCATGCATATTCAGTGTTTTCTCATGCAGAATTTTGTGGTGTATTGGACATATTAGCTTTGGGTTTGCTAGAATGGCAGTGGTTGTTGATTATCTTTATAATTTAATATCCTTGGTCATTTTCGTTTCTAACTATAAGCAAATCACACAACTTAGATAACATCCATATTCCATAGTAATATAAAATTGATATAAATAGTAGTAATAATATAAATTAAAAGCGTATTAAGTAATATTCATACAAATTTTATTTTGAAAGTCATTTGGAAAACCTTACCATCTTTATTTACATGCTTTCAAAGATATTGAACTTTATTTAAAGCGAAATTGATCCCAAACACTGGCTTAGATTATTAACCTCGTACTTTTACTTTTTGGAAACCTGAGAAGGAGTAGCGCTACTGTGTTCTTCAAAGTGTTAATATTTTTCAAACTGAACTTTCTGTGACCTGCAAATAACTTCATCTCTAATCCAAATTTAAAATAATCAAGTTCTACAGAAACCTACGAATTATTTATGTATATATAAAACATAATTTAATTTACTTCGGTCAAAACAAAACAAAATATGATTAAAAAAAGAGACTTGTTATTAGGACTTCAATCAAATTCCAATTTAACTAATGTCACATTTAAGGAGCAATATTTGAATGACAAAGGAAGTGATTCGGATGTATTAAGGAGAAGCAATTCCTTACCAATAATTATTTCCACCGTGAGTATAGCTTCAATTCATATATAAGCTGTGATTTATTATATCTAAATGCATAGCTTTCTTAATTAAACATGTAAAAAGAAATATTCACGCCTTGTATTCCACAAATACAGTGCAGTGCAAAATGTTAAATATGTTCTAAAAGATTCGGTTATAAAACTCCTCCTATAAATGTCTCTGTAGATTTCACTTGTAAATGCATGGTCAAACAGAACGCTTCCAGGGACGGTCAGAACGCACCGCATTCTAATCCGTCAAACAGAAAGCGGTGGGCTTTTAGGGTTCTTTTGACCCATTTCTAAAAGTCAAGTCAATTCTTTTTTTCTTTGCTATTATAATTTACAGTCACAGAAATAATTCAGCAGTCTTGCAGTGTGGATGGTATGTGGAACGCGAATAGAGTTTGACAGTTCGTAGCAACCACACTGCGATTCGTTACTACCAAATTGTTTTTACAAAATTCTCTTGTTTTAGAGAACAAAATGCAAATTTTACTATCCTAATATTAGTGCCAATTGGTTTCTTATAATTCAAATGTGTTTTTGTTTGGAATTGACTTTTTGAAATGTGTAAAATCACGTTTGTTCGTCCATTCGTTCATTCGTTGTTCGCTGTCATGTGCAAGGCACTTAATAGGCATAAGCTAGCATATGCGCGCAAAAGTAAACGTGCGAATACAAAGAATCTCAATACGAGTGAACATAATGGAGTCTAGCTCCGTTTCGTTCAATTTTTCTCAGTTTCGTTAACTTAAGCAAGAGCGATCCCAGTCGCTCGCCGCATAAGTAAAATCTGACAGTTTTGATCAAATACACACAGGCCAACTCCACTGCAGATAATTTCTCTCAGAATGTTTATCATAACATAAAATATCCAAGTATACCCATACAAGAGAGACAAAACCTTCAGATATCAAACAGATATCAGACATTTAGTTGGAGAGAAAAATCTCCTGTGTAGTTGGCACGCAAACAGACAGTGTGCACATGAATATCTCATTCTGTGTATCTGTTGTGTATTCTGTCATTCTGTGTTGATTATTTTTATTATTGTTTATTATTATTATTTATTATTATTATTATTATTTATAATTATTTTTTTAATTTCTTATTTATCTCAATTTTTTTTTTTAACAAAAACAAAAGTACTGAATCAAAAAAATCAACCAAATTTCACAGCTGCCAATATTATTTTGACATGTACATAGATACGTAGATACGTGAGCAAAATTGCATTATGGCTATCCGCAGTAATTTCACAAACTTAAATGAATTTTCGTTGGGTTTTTGACATAAGCTTATGTTTGCTTATGCCTATTATAGTTGGGCCTTAAATTGTTCGCGCGCAACATAACCCCAAAACTGTAGCACTCTTGTTTTGTTTTTGTGTGAAAGATCATGGCTGAGGAAAATAGGGAGAACAGGGTAATTCAATTCGTCGCTGTATGCGAATTGAAATAAAGCCCATGTGAAAGAAAAGTCAAAATATGCGAACATTCACAGTTCGCAGTTCGTAGTTCGTACCTCATGTGCATTGCATATATCATATTTATTGCTTTGAATAAAATTTCAGATTTTTTACGTTTTAAAAATTAAATTTGTTTTTGAATTTAATGATAATAATATTTCATAGGCAACTTATCTTAAACTGGGAACTGAAATAATAATAATATATCAATAATACATTTTTTTTATTCATAATGCTGTATCATTTAATTATTTATATTCATCATGCTAACTCAGCGCGTACCCGTGGCATGATGGTTAGTGCGTTGGGCTGTTTAAGGGTTTAGTTTTAAGTAGAATAGGCATGTGGCACAAAAAAAAAAAAATACAAAAAAATACAAACAAGAAAAATACAAAAAAATAAAAAAAAATTAAAAAATTAAAAAACTAAAAAAAAAACATGGAATAAAAAAAAAAAATAAAAAAAAAAGACAACAAAATATGAAAAACAAAAAACGTTAGATAGTTAGATTTGCTGCTGTGGTTGGTCTAGTTTTAAGTAGTTTATAGGTAGTAGGTTTATAGGTTTATAAAATTGAATTGAAGTTAAATAGATCTTAGGGCCGAAAGGCATTAGCATTAAGTATTATTGTTTAACTTAGAGTGTCCGTATGGGACCAGTAAGTTAGTTGTAAGTTATGGTTAATTAGGCTAGTTTTATGAATTTTTGTCTAGCTTTAAGATAGATTTAAGATTGAATTAATAAAAATGAATTTGAAAAAAAAAAAAAAGTGCGTTGGACTGTCATGCCAGAGGTCTTGGGTTCGATCCCTGCCTATGCCATCTAAAGTTTGTTTCACGGGTAGTGCCTCTTGCGAGGAATTGACAAATTCTCCAAGAGTAATTCTTGTCATGAAAAGTGCTTTCTCAAATTGGCCGTTCGGATTCGGCTTAAAACTGTAGGTCCCCTCCATTCCTGACAACAGTACTCGCACACAGGAATGGTTGAGAGTTGTAAGTCACTAGGCCCTAGTTCTCAACGGACTGTTGCGCCACCCAATTTATTTATTTATTTATGCTAACTCAGCATGCTGCCAAACCAAATGCTTGGGAAGTGTCGGTGACCGGATGTCGCAAAGCATTACATCACTTTGCGTGTTTATATTTATTTTGGATGTGAATTTTAACATAATTCCTCCACCCTTAGATTTTCGCTTCCTGACGAAACTATACATTTTTTTAAATGATATAATTGACAAAGTTATTAGAATTAGAAAAGTAATTATGGTATTGATATAATTTATATTTTTGTGAATATTCAATTCATTGTTTATGAGGTCTATATTATTTAATTCTTGGGTGACATCAAAAATTGTTAAGTTATATATATATGAACATAATTTTTATAAATGGTATTTAAAATTTTAAATTCGTAATTTTCAAATTTTATTATTACGTTATCTTGAACCTTCACATAATTTCTTTCGTCGCAATTACTAATTAAAGTTACATTAGCTTTTTGTTATAATCCCATTTTTAATTCCATAGATTGTATATAATCAGCCCTATCATGAATTCCATCGTAATCGGAAATTTTTACGAATCCCGAAAAACTGTATCTTGAAATCCGTTCGTAGTGCAAAATCTCATACAATTTTGCATTAAGAACGGATTTCATGATACAGTTTTTCGGGATTCGTAAAAATTTCCGATTACGATGGAATTCATGATAGGGCTGAATATAAAATTAAAAATTCGACTTTTGATTTTGTTTTTGGAATTTCTAATTAATTTGCAGCTAAACTTTTATGTAAATGTGTAATGCTTGTCTGTAATTGTAGATTTATTTTAATTAGTTCTTGAGATACATTATTGAGTACCCTTAATTTTTCTTCTATAGCCAATCTATCCTCTTCATCCATTGTTCCAAATATAACTTTCCATATGTTTCATCCCAAATTAAAAAGACTTCTTTTAGATCTTGTGTCTTTAACTCTCTTGTAATGTTTTTTGTTTTAATTTGGGTTTTGAGTTCATCTATTTTAAAACTAATGTCAACTGTTAAAAATTTGTATGTATTTATGTTATTCACTGTAATTTATAGTTTATTGCTTAATATTTCAATGTCAGATATATTAATGACGTGTGCTATGTTATTATAATTTTCAACTATGTTTTTGAGTCCATGTTTTATTATAGAATATCCATTTTCACTGTTAGCTTATTAATAAAAACACTAACAAAATTCAATAAAAATTCATTCATTAAATATGAATTAAAATATCTGAATTAGTTCTTGGAGAATTTGAATCTCTTATCTTAGCAAAAACAAGGTTATTTTAATTTTTGAAATTTTGACGAGTTCTTCTTTCCCGTTGAATATATTTACTGTGTTATTGCTCCGGTGAACATTATCTAAATACTGGGGTGGAATCGGCCAATTTAATACTTTATTTAGATATTTTATAGGAATCATTTTATAATTTCACCATAGTAACAATGAATTGTGACAATTATAATCTGAAATTGTTCAATCGAATTGAATTGAGTTGAATCATCTTACACAGACGGAATGAATGTCATAGTCAAATTTGATTATCAAAAATATCATAGTCAATTACCTTAGCCGATTCCAACCCTGGTTCGAGTTCGTTCCTGCCAGATCTCGGATTCCTTATAAAAGCATGACTCTGGTTCTCATCAAAGGTTTCGCGGGTTTTGTTAAGCTTGCATATAATCTTGTGTTTACTTTTAAATAATAAATCGTGTATCTTATCTTTGAGAAAGCACTTTTCATGACAAGAATTACTCTTGGAGGATTTGTCAATTCCTCGCAAGAGGCAGTACCCGTGAAAAAAACTTTAGATGTCACAGGCAGGGATCGAACCATCCATCCCTGACCACAGTACTCGCACACAGGAATGGTTGAGAGTTATAAGTCAGTAGGCCCTAGTTCTCAACGGACTGTTGCGCCACCTAATTTATTTATTTAATTTTATCTTATCTTTGTCACCCATTGTAAATGTACAGAGTAGAGAACACAGCACCTTAAGCGACAAGACTATATAAGGTGATAACAACACAAGACATTAATACAAGACAGAAGGACAGAAGAGAAAGAACAACAGACAGAAAGAACACATGACAACAGCACACGGTAGGTTTCGAGACGGTCCTCCATCTGTCTACTAACCACGCTCACTGATGCTTGATTTCGGTGATCGATGGGAACCGATGCTTTTTTTCTTTTTTTTTATATTCATTTTTATTAATTCCATCTTAAAACTATCTTAAAACTAGACCAAAATTACTAAAACTAGCCTAATTAACCATAACTTACAACTAACTCACTGGTCCCATACGGACACTCTCAGTTAAACAATAATACTTAATTCTAATGCCTTTCGGCCGTAAGAATTTTACTGTAATTCATTTTATTTTTGTTTGTATTTATTAGAAAATTAAAAAAAAAAACTAATTTCAATATCTTTTTTTTCATTTTTGATTAAAAACCACTTAAAATAAAGTCCTTAATATAAAACTTAAAACTAACTTAAACTACCTATTCTACCTATAAGCTACTTAAAACTAGAACAACCACAGCAGCAAATCTAACTATCTAACATTTTTTGTTTTTCATATTTTGTTGTCCTTTTTTTTCTTATTCCATGTTTTTTTTTTTTAATTTTTTTGTTTTTTTTTGTGCTACCATGCCTATTCTACTTAAAACTTAACCCTTAAACTATAAAACAAGTATGTAAGCCGGCCAAGGCTTAAAACCCCATCCCGACTACCCACTATCAAGTGCCGATTGAAGCCACCAAAACTGGTTCTCCTGCTTCACCCTATCAGTTCGGTCCCGTTCGGACACAGCCCTACTGAACCGAAGGAGCTCTGCTCCGCCTTGTGCCATGACGTCCCGATTGTACAGGAGTCGCCTATCCACGGTTCGTCGTCTGACGTGGTAGATTAGCGGAACTGCCAATCTATCCTGTATAAGACGGTACAGCGTCGTAAACACTGCCGCTCGAACACCCGAAACTTCTCCATCTGGTAAGGGGCAACGTTGAACCACACAGGACAACCATAAACGATCATCGGCCGTATGAGGGCCATGTAGCAAATTACCTTCACTCTGGGGTCAAACCGACACCGAAGGCTCCTCTGGCCCTGGTCAGAGCAGCATTTATATGTCTGTCGAAATATAAATACTGATCTAACCAGATACCGAGGTACTTCACTACACTTTTGCTCGTTAATCGCTGCCCGTGAAGATCAACGATGACCATCTTGCGCCAATTCTTGTACGTATCCCTAGTGGCCCTAGCCAACGGAGTCCGGAACAGAATTGTCTCTGACTTCTGGACATTTATTTTCAGTTTCAAGTCGTCGCAATATCGCTGAATCTTGTCGAAATCACGCTGCAAGAGAATTCTAATAACCTCAACCTTTCGGGCCGTTCTGTACGCAATTAGATCGTCGGCGTACGCAATAGCCTTTGTTAGGCTACCTATCAGATCACTGGTGTAAATGCTGAAGAGAATCGGCGAATTCACCGCTCCCTGTTGAAGACCATTGTTAATTTGGAATGTTGTGGTAGAAGTTACATTGCCACTTTTGACAAGAAACTTTCTACAGTTAAGCATATCATAAAGTATATACAACAATGGTTTGCTTATGCCAAGCCTGCTCAGTTTTAGGTAAAGACCCTCTAACCATACGGTGTCAAAGGCCTTTTCCAAATCAACCAGAACAGCACCTGTGCATTGTTGTTTTGATTTATTCCATTGGATATCAGAAACGAGTTTAGACGCAGCATGAATTGTGTCATGACCCGCCTTGAACTCGAATTGTTTATCCGGGATTATTTTGTTGTCCGCAGCCCACTTAGTCAGAGCCCTATTGATGATCTTTTCGAAAACTTTGCGGATGCTCGGAAGAAGCCTTATCGACCGAAGATTTGACGGGTTGGAGTTGTCCTTCCTCTTTTTCGGGAGAGGATGGACCACAGCGGTCTTCCAATGCACTGGATAATATGCATTTTTCAGTGCATTATTGAAGAGTGCGGTATAAATGTCAATTGACTCCATCGGTAAATGTCTTAGTACAACGGTGGATATACCATCGACTCCTGCTGACTTTTTGTTTTTTATTGAGTTGAAGATGAGCTGAAGCTCAACCTTCGTTTCTAACAAGGGACTTGGTCCCGTTTGCTCGGCGATTATGGCATTTGCCAAGGAATCGTCATTGAACCGCATGAAACCGTGGTTCTTAGATCGCCATTGTGTCATATCATTTCGAAGGTAAAAGTGATTAATCAGGGCTCTGTTTTCCAGGTCGTGGTTGGGGCGAATGCTTACATTCACCTTGTACACTTGCTGGAAAGCAGCTCCCACCGCCTCCACTTTTTCCTTCGGATCTTCAATTATATAAAAGTCATCGTCAAAGATGGCTTCTGGATGTACATATTTGCGCTGTCCTGAGTACGTTTGTGTTCTCTTCAGTTCTTTGGAGTTTCAGACTCGGAAGGTCATTGTCGTTCTTTTTCCTGAATATCTTGTTGATTTTAGGGAACATACCAGGGTCACTGGAATTAACTGACCGGATCTTGTGGTCCCAGTACTTGTTAATTGATAACCTGTAGTTCTCCTTAATCAACAGATTGACATTTTTTATTGACGACTTCAGTGTCCTAACCTCCAAGTCGTGTGGTCGTCTGTAAGTCGTCTGTACAAGGTTTTGAGTCTTGTCAGTAAGCCACTCTTGTGCCTACGTAGCGCGTCAATAGTCGCGTTTCTGTAAGCGTCCATTTGGTCCCGTTCTTTGTACTTTGGTATTGTCCGTTCCATTGTTCGTTTTACTGTTTCGTCCATCTGTTGTAAATGTTGGTCTATTTCTGTATTTGTCCGGTTTCTGTTGTTTGTTGGGGCAATGTCACTCGAACGAAGTTCTCTCGCTAGGGCGTTGGTGAAACGAGGCCAGCGCATCTTACTGTAATTGTAAGAATGCGTTGCAACGTATTCCTCCAACTCCACCCGTTCGTAAGGAATCTGCATTACAGCAGCCAGTCCGCAGTGATCACTGTCGTACTCGACTGTCTGTAAGCAGTTTCGAGGGGTATTACCCACTTTGTAACTGTCAGTCTTGTGTCGTACAGCAAAAGATCCAGAAAGGAGCCGCTTCTTGGATACGATGGCTTTTCAGTAGCCAGCAGGTCGACGCCATATTCAACGCTGTAAAGATTCATCATATTAAAGAGATGGTTACCTCTGGGATTACTATGTTGATTTCCCCAATCTTCATGTTTTGCGTTCAAATCACCGGCCAAGATGAAATAGTTTTCTTCCAAGCTCAGTTTCAGTTCCCTAAAAAGAATCTCGAGTTCTGAAGCAAAGTAAGTAACCTGCGGAGCTCCAGCCGCATAAGCCGCAATCATATACATCCGCTTCCCTTGAGTGAGAGAGATGCATACATCGCAAACTTCTAGCGTCTTGAGATTTCGCAATTCATTGTTGTATATGACTTTATAATTAATGCCTTTTCTAATAAAGAGAGCGAAACCGCCCCTTGAGTGGAGTCGGGCCGGTCTCTTCTTACGATATTGTAATTTGTAAAGGCCCATTGTGATACCACCTGAATCTAGAGAATTACTTCTTACTAGTCGAACCATTTTGAGCTTTTTATAAAGCGAAGAAGATATTTGATATCCTTTTTAGCTAGTTCACTGGGATTATCAAAAGAGTAGTCTCCCAGATGAAGTTTGCGTCTTATTGAAAGAGCAGGGCAAGTGCAGAGAAGGTGAGAGATTGTTTCCTCTTCTTCTTCGTCCATACAGCTCCTGCAGATGTCATTTGAGGCTACACCAAGTCGTATTGCGTGTCTGCCTATGAGACAGTCTCCCGTAAGGACACCTATTAGGGAGCTAATATGAAGTCTGCTTTGAGATAGCAAGTCTTTAGAGCGCTTTAGGTCCAGTGAAGGCCATATGTGTTTTGTGGCTGCGCATGTTGGCAAATTGTGCCACCTAGAGTTTGCTATCGAAAAAGCTGTTTCTTTTAGCATGAGTTTACATGTAGCTATCGGTATACCTATCTTCTCCCTTTCAGGTGAAATAGGCATGACGCTTCCATTTTTAGCGAGTTCATCGGCTCTACAATTTCCCGTGATGTCTCTGTGGCCCGGCACCCAAGATAGGTGAATGTTAAATTGCTGCGCCATCTCCATAAGAGACGATCGGCAATCGAGGGCCGTTTGAGATTTGGTTGAGACACCGTCAAGAGATTTAATAGCAGCCTGACTGCCAGAGAAGATGCGGATATCAGAAGTTGATATCACGTTTTCTCTTAGCCAGGAGAGAACCTCTTTGATCGCTAAAATTTCCGCTTGCAAGACGCTACAATGATTAGGGAGGCGGAATGAGATGCTTAGATTAAGCTTTTCTGAGTACACACCACTTGGATCCATCTGTATAACAATGGATGCTTTTGTCATCCAGGAGTTTGTTGTCTTCCCATTCATCTCTAGATGGAATGGATACCTGGAAGTTTTTTTCAAATTGGGGTTTTGGAATAGTGTAGTCTATGTACTTTGGTATAGAACCAAAGAGGTTCAAAATGATGGAGTGCCCAACATTGTTGTTGGTCCATTGAGATGAGGCGTTGAGGGGTGTCAGATGGAGGAGAGTGTCCAACGCTGCTGAGGGTGTGGTTGTAACCTCCTATTTTGCCTTGGTTCGGTTGGCTGGAACTATTCCCTCAGGCTAGCTCGGCCGTGGGATCTTGAACCTTAAGAAGTTTACAAAAAAAAAATCCAGCCTGCGTCACGATGTTGACCGACGCGCGAGTAAATTTCCTCTACCCTCCCTACCTCGGTTGCTACTCTCGCCAGAGCAACCCCTTTTCCAGGCTTCTTCTTACCTTTCTATCATCCCAGGTCCTCTCCCTAGTTCCTCACCCTCATCCTAAATATCAAAAAATTAGTTCCTGCACATCGTGCTATTCATTCTCGTGAAGCTCAATAAATTATGCATTGATGGTTCATCTTCAGATATAAATTTGATTTTATTGGTTGGATATAAATATGATTTTTAACTTAATAATAGTAATAATGCAATAGGTAATCTAAAATGATATTTCAATTTTAAGTATTTTATTTTAGTAGTTAATTTTAAAATCTTATTTAAATTATTAATGATTAGAAAAATGAATGTATGAAAAATATACATAAGCAAGGTATTTATTAGGTATTTTAATTAAAGAATAGTGATAATACTAATATCGATGGTAAAAGAAAAATGTAAACAAATTATTCATGTAAATTATTAAATATTATTTTAAACGAATTGGCTATCAAGCGATAAAAAAAGAAAATCTAACTCAATGCTATATGTATTTGATTAGCTTTCTTAGCTTTTGCGCAAGTAGAAAGAAAATTTTATTCCTTTACTACTTATATTGTATCAACGTATTCACTTTACTTTTAGTCGCGAAAGTTCGAGTTCACAACAAAAAATTTCAAATAAAATATAGTATTTTTTTTTTTTTTCAATTCATTTTTATTAATTCATTCTAAAATCTATCTTAAAGCTAGACAAAAATTCATAAAACTAGCCTAATTAACCATAACTTCCAACTAACTTACTGGTCCCATACGGACACTCTAAGTTAAACAATAATACTTAATGCTAATGCCTTTCGGCCCTAAGATCTATTTAACTTCAATTCATTTTATTTATTTTTGTATTCATTAGAAAATTTAGAAAAAACTAATGTCAATATCCTTTTTTATTTTTACTTAAAAACTACTTAAAATAAGGTCCTTAATATAAAACTTAAAGCTAACTAAAACTACCTATTCTACCTATAAACTACTTAAAACTAGAACAACCACAGCAGCAAATCTAACGTTTTTTGTTTTCATATTTTCATGTCTTTTTTTTTGTTATTTTATTATTTTTTTTTATTTATTATTTTTTTTTTTGAATTGTTTTGTTTTTTTTTTTTGTATTTTTTTGTGTATATTTTTTTTGTGTATTTTTTTTTTGTGCCACCATGCCTATTCTACTTAAAACTAAACCCTAAAACTATAAAACAAGTATGTAAGCCGGCCAAGGCTTAAAACCCCATCCCGACTACCCACTATCAAGTGCCGATTGAAGCCACCAAAACTGGTTCTCCTGCTTCACCCTATCAGTTCGGTCCCGTTCGGACACAGCCCTACTGAACCGAAGGAGCTCTGCTCCGCCTTGTGCCATGACGTCCCGATTGTACAGGAGTCGCCTATCCACGGTTCGTCGTCTGACGTGGTAGATTAGCGGAACTGCCAATCTATCCTGTATCAGACCGCATCTGTCTAAAAAGAGGAATGCCTCTGGTGGAATGAAGCCGCCCAAGCGTGCACTCTCAAAATACTCGTTTTTCGGATAGAACGCCCCGAAAATTAAATTGTTGGTCGAAGACATAGCTCTTGCAATGTGACCTCGGGCGAGTTTTATCACGAAATTGTCAATTCTGTTGATTCGAGCCCCATTGTATAGGACCTCGTTGGAATAGTAATGCACGTAAGAAGATTCGGCTGTTCTGTATAAGCCGGTACAGCGTCGTAAACACTGCCGCTCGAACACCCGAAACTTCTCCATCTGGGAAGGGGCAACGTTGAACCACACAGGACAACCATAAACGATCATCGGCCGTATGAGGGCCATGCAGCAAATTGCCTTCACTCTGGGGTCAAGCCGACTGCTAAAAAACAGCCGTTTCGTCAGTGCGAAGGCTCCTCTGGCCCTGGTCAGAGCAGCATTTATTTGTCTGTCGAAATATAAATACTGATCTAACCAGATACCGAGGTACTTCACTACACTTTTGCTCGCTAATGGCTGCCCGTGAAGATCAACGATAACCATCTTGCGCCAATTCTTGCACGTATCCCTCGTGGCCCTAGCCAACGGAGTCCGGAACAGAATTGTCTCCGACTTCTGGACATTTAATTTCAGTTTCCAGTCGTCGCAATATCGCTGAATCTTGTCGAAATCACGCTGCAAGAGAATTCTAATAACCTCAACCTTTCGGGCCGTTCTGTACGCAATAAGATCGTCGGCGTACGCAATTGCCTTTGTAAGACTACCTATTAGATCGCTGGTGTAAATGCTGAAGAGAATCGGCGAATTCACCGCTCCCTGTTGAAGACCATTTTTAATTAAGAATGTTGTGGTAGAAGTTACATTGCCACTTTTGACAACAAACTTTCTACCGTTAAGTATATCGTAAAGTATATACAACAATGGCTTGCTTATGCCAAGCCTGCTCAGTTTTAGGTAAAGACCCTCTAACCATACGGTGTCAAAGGCCTTTTTCAAATCAACCAGAACAGCACCTGTGCATTGTTGTTTTGATTTATTCCATTGGATATCAGAAACGAGCTTAGACGCAGCATGAATTGTGTCATGACCCGCCTTGAACCCGAACTGTTTATCCGGAATTATTTTGTTGTCCGCAGCCCAATTAGTCAGAGCCCTATTGATGATCTTTTCGAAAACTTTGCTGATGATCGGAAGAAGACTTATTGACCGAAGATTTGACGGGTTGGAGTTGTCGTTTCCCTTTTTCGGGAGAGGATGAACCACAGCGGTCTTCCAATGCCCTGGATAATATGCATTATTCAGTGCATTATTGAAGAGTGTGGTGTAAATTTCAATTGCCTCCTGTAAGAGAATTTATTTAGGATTCAAATAAAATTAAAACAATTTAAAAATAAACAACCGAGAATTTCTAACGCGCACGCTGTCGCAACCGACTTATAACATTCAGTAGGTAATGACAGTCTCAGAAATGTAGGTTATGCAGACTCGAAATAAAAGAGAGATAGATATAGTTCGTTTTGCTTGCAGACTTATCTGATATTCGAAAACTGCGAATAAGTTGTGCAGAAAGAGGAGAAGTAAATAGTTAGTAGAAATCTTATCCGAGTTAGAAATAAGAAAAGGAAAAGAAAATTAAAGGAGAAGTAGGGGAATAGTAAAGGTTAAGGAACTTTAAAGGAATATAACTGCAGAGGAGAAGTTGTTCAGTTAGCACAGATTTAAATAGAAACAGTAGGCACTAACCGTATGTGCTACGATTTCTATTTAAGAACTAGGATTGGATCATTTGGATTTCAACACTTGTCATAAGAAGAGTGGTTTAGTATCTTAAAGAAAAGTGTCTTTCTATTCAATTTGTTTGTTATAAAAAAATAAAGAATAAAGAGACTGATTTGAAATTGGAAATATATTACAAAAAAAATAAATAAAAGGAATAGTTATCACAAAGACTATTAGTAGGAGTATAGGCTTAGCCTAATCAATTTGCGGGATATTAACATAGATTGACTATAAAGTTCCTTTAGAGGTCAAAATACACAAAGAAAGCATTCTAGGAGCCACACTCAAGGAATTGTTGATCTGGAGCCCAGCAGAAAGATCACGTGAAAAATTATATTTTATTACCCACCAAGAAAAATAATTAAAAGTTGCTTTTTTTTATATAAGAAACAAAAAGTTAAAACCAACTAAGTTAAATACATTTACGTACTCGTATACACATATACACTTGTGCTCATGCAATTAAGCCACTTTAGTGAAAAAATGTATTTTTGTTCAAGAAAAGGTTAAAGGCGTTATCATTTTAAAACTAGTTGTATTTATTAAATAAATTTATTTAAAAAAATCAAAATAATTCATAATTAACATAATTTAAGTCTCTTAAATAACTGTGAGTTCAGATTCTCTGCTCGATAATCATTAATTTAGTCAACACATAATTAAGCCATCTGCAATTAAGAACTTAAATCACACCATAATCAATGCCAAAGATATGTTTTACCTTTAGTAAAGCTAATATTTCGTTGGATATCCCTTTTGTTGTATAACTTCAGCACATCTGTTGGTCATTGTACCAACTAAAGCCGCACATTGAGAGGGTGTTATTTTATTCCACTCCTGTTGGATAATTTCCCACAAAGAGCTCCTATTCATGGGTTTTCTTGCTGCCACTGCCCTTTTTATAATACCCCATAGATTTTCTATGGGGTTTAAATCGGGGCTCTGAGCTGGCCATTCCAGAACACTAATAGAATTGGTCTCAAACCAGGATTTAACGACCCGGGAGCAATGCTTCGGGTCGTTATCCTGTTGAAATATCCAGGCAAGTGGCAAATTGTCTGCATAGTCTCTATTTAAGTGAGTATCTAAGATGTCCCTGTACATCTCGCCAGTCATTTTTCCACTTATCTGTACAATTGGGCCGACGCCGGATGCAGTGAAACATCCCCAGACCATTACAGAGGAGCCTCCGTGTTTTACGGTTTTTTTGGTGTATTTTGGATCTAATTCCTTTAATGGTGGACGTCTAACATATGGTCTACCATCGTTTCCAAACACATTGAATTTAGATTCATCACTCCAAGCCACCAAATTCCAGAATCGAGAACTTTTTTGAAAATGATCTTTGGCAAATTTCAGTCTTCGAGAAATATTCTTTTTCGACAGGTTCGGTTTTCGTCTGGCGATTCGTCCATTCAAGTTTTTTTCCTTGAGGCGTCTTCGGATCGTTTGTGCTGATAGCACGACGTTGTAATTTTCTTCCATTTGTGCTCTTATTTGAGTTGAAGTTAGAAAAGGGTCTTTCTTGCTAAGCCTTACAAGTTGCCTGTCATCAGCAGGAGTGGTTTTTCGTGGTCTTTTTCGGGGTAAATTCTCAAAAGTATTATTTGTTTTGAAATAAGCAAGTGCATTTCTGACTTTGCCCCGAGAAAAACCTAGTGTTTTGGTTACTTTTAAAATATTTTTCTCCTTTTGGAAGTACTCCCAAATTATTTTCCTCTCAGTTGGGTTGGAACTTTTATTTTTCCCCATTTTAATGAAAATGTTATGAATTTAAGGTTTAAATGCACTAAAAAAATGAATTTTATTAATTTATGAAAGAAAGTCGATCCAAAAACTATTTTTTACCACAATTAAAAAAAAAGGCTTAATTATATGAGCACTCTGGTCGACTATTTTTTACAAATGATTCGAAATAAATGACGAGACCTTGCTTACAACCTAACCTTGTCATGTGATTCTTAAAGTAAGATAACGGAATTTGTTAACTGTTATGGTCCAATCAGTATAAGAGTTGCAGGGAACTAATATTTTTAGTTGCATCACGTGATTATTGATGTGGCTTAATTGTGTGAGCACAAGTGTACATATATAAAAAAAAAAGAACAAAAAAAAGCTAAATATCAGAAGATAATCTAATGGAAATTAAATTAATTAATCAATATTAAAATTGTCTGGAAAGTAAATAGTGTAAAGAAAAAGTCTTAGTTTAAAACACTTAAATACGCGAAACGTGATTAATAGAAAGGAAAGTGAAAATATTAAAATATAAAAAGTGAAATATATAATCAAATTTTAAATCAAGGTACTACTTCGGATCCTGATGCCGTGGCCACTTCATCGAAGGATACGAGGGTAAGTCGTAAGTACATACATATATTATATATATTATATAAATTAGCTTTTTGTATTTAAATTCACTTGTTAGTTTAGAGGCAATTGAACTCGCAAAATAATTAATTAAATAAAAGATAAAAGAGGAAGTTAATCCCAATTTTGATATAAATCGAACGCGGTTTAGGGATATTAAACAAGATTTTTTTTAGTAATTCAGTGTAAAAAAATGAATTATTTTATAAATTATTGAAATAAGTTTGTTTAAAATCAATAAATATGAAATGAATTTATTGAAGTCAAAACAAAAAAAAAATGCGTTCTGAATAATTTTAACTTAAAGGAAAGGATGAAGAGAAAGGCAGAACAGGGATGAAAGTCTGAGGACTAGGAGACGTGAGAGAAAAGGGGTTGCTCTGACGAGGGAGGCAACCAAGGAGGGAGGGTTGAGGAAATTATCTCGTGAGTCGTTAATACCTTGGGACTATAAGACTGACATGTTTTTTTTTTGTAATGAGTAGACGGGTCAAAGAACCACCCCCACCGACGAGCTAAAAGAAGGGTTCAATCATGTCAGCAAAGACCTGGTTACCAAAGTATCTCGTTACAAAATGGCGCCCAACGTGTTTGGCCCGCTATGTGTAGATAGTGAGGCATGTTTTGTGAGCCAGTTCATTTTTTTTTAATTTAGTAGATTTTTATAATTTTTTTTATTAGTTTATTTTTCTACATTTTATATCAAAGTTTGATTTTAATTGGAGTTTCATCTTTCTGTGAGTCCCGGTTATTAGAGTTTAATTTGCCACTCGGTACCGCGTTGCAACAGAGGAAGGAACTTATAATTAATAAACAAATACTGAGAATGTTCTTATCAGTCCGAGTCTGGAAGTGTTTCCGTTTATCAGAGAACTACATAGCAGGCATAGATATTACATTCTCTAAAGACCTATTTGGAAGAGACTCGAGAATCAATAGAGATCCTTCCAAACAAAACATTTTTTTTAAAAAACTTTCAGAGTCTTCTCTACTGATAGTAGGCGGTGTCCTGAAAAGTAATTTTATTAGTATTTCATTTTATTTTAAAGAACAAAGTAGTTACCGTTTTAATTTTTTTTTAACTTTTATTGGCTCACAAAACGACAGCGTCTTCCTGGTCATCAGATGTGATATCCGTATCTGCATTTTTGATCTTCATCCTTTCCTTTGATCTTTTATGATTTTTTTATCAAAAGTTAAAGCAATTTTATTATTTTTTTTATTAACAATTTTTGAAAATTCGTTATTATATTTTTTATTTGATTTTATGGAATATTGAATTAGTAAACAAATTTTGATTTTTTTTTGCCTGTTAAAATTGTGGCTTCAGGTTTAACAATCCTTAGGAAAAATTTTGTTAGGAAGTTTACTTTAAAGTAGTTAAAAGAAGTTGAATTTTTTTTTATTTTTGAGGTTTTAGTTTTCGCCTTTTGTTTTTGAATTTTGTGGTTTAAGAAAAATAAATCTACTACAAAAAAAAAACTCATTTTATTAAAAGATTATGAGCGATAGAAATCACAACCAAAGAATCTCATTGTTTAACGGTTGGGGAAACATTTTTTCAACATCAGAAGCTAGATTTGAAAGTTTCGTTCGTCGTTTTAATAATACAATTGATAGGTTTAATTTAGACCACTCAGTTGACTTTTCCAGGGAACTTGAGTCTATAGTGTCAGACCCAAGTGCCAATATGTCGCACTCACAAGACAATGATGGATCTAATTCCTCTAATTTAGACCCACCAAGGGAAAACATAGTAGCTCCGCGAGAGGTAGTACCTCCAATAGAGGGCATAGGTGAAACTACAGAGCAGGCTCGAGATTATGTAGCTCCATTAGCGTCAGAACAAGAAGATTTAGCTGATAGGATAGAAAGAAGTCTTTTCATAAATCAAATGCGAGTTTTCGATCAAATGCAAGCTTTCATGAACAACGTTATAGGTAAATTAGATAACCTCAACAAACCAGGAGTTGATCAGAGTACTCCAGGTCCTTCAAATAGTAATACGCAAGGATCTCCTCTTGCAAATACTAGAGAGGCGGTCACTCCTCCGGCACCTAGTGTTAGGAGTTTGGAATCGCATTCCAGCAATCGGGATATTTGCCGCTTAGACAGGTGGAATATAAAGTATGATGGAAAAGAGGTTATTGGAGATTTCTTATTCAAGGTAGATCGTCTGCAAAGTTCATCAAAATATACAGAGGAACAGTTAACTTCCAACTTTCATACACTGCTTGTGGGCGAAGCAAATGATTGGTTTTGGAGGTTCTTACGAAAAAACCGAATGCCAGTTTTTCAGAAGTAAAAGCGGAGATGCGCAAAGAATTTGGACGTCAAGAAAGTGATGTCGA
The DNA here is from genome assembly GCA_951509635.1 of Eupeodes luniger. Classification (NCBI taxonomy): domain Eukaryota; kingdom Metazoa; phylum Arthropoda; class Insecta; order Diptera; family Syrphidae; genus Eupeodes; species Eupeodes luniger. The sequence continues at coordinate 181,284,951 of OX608073.1, read as the reverse complement.
CATTTATATGCGTTTACTCACTCGAAAACAAGGTCAAAAAGAGTCTTTCGATGAGTTCTATAACTCAGTAGTTACTTTGAATGACCGTTTGAAAGAACCATTCGACAATAAAAAGGTAGTTAACATTATCAGAAACAATGCCAAAGAGAAGTTAGGAGAAATTTTACTTTCATCGGATGTGAAGACGTTAGAACAACTAAGAAGCAAGGCTAGGGAAGCGGAAAAATTCTTGGCTAAGCGAAACTCTTCACAAAAAGTTATAAATGAAATAGCCTTAGAAAATGAAGGAGAGTTATCTGAGAATGAAGGTGAAGAGATCGCAGCCTTTTCCAAATCTAATAGAACAAGTTCTTCTGCAAACTTTATTTGTTGGAACTGTGATGAGAAAGGACATTCTTTTTATCAGTGTCCTTCGCATACACGTAATTTGTTTTGTTTCTTATGTGGAGCAAAGGGAGTTAGCACGCCCGAGTGTACTAAACATTCGGAAAACTACCGGAGGGACGAAAAGAAAGGCGGGGAGAGTCGTCCCTTCAAAAACAATCAGGGTCCCGCAAAACAATAGTTAAATCGACAGTAGAGGAAGGCACATCGGATGCGATTGGCTTCAAACAACAACTAGTGGCAAATCAAGAGGTAGCTAGTGAAGAGTTAGTTAAGGACAAGGAAAGTTTAGCGCAAGTAAAGACACCAACAAAAATAATGCAGCGAGAAAAAAATGAAAACCCTGTTAGTCATCCAATTTCTACTTACGCTTTGCAATCTCTTCATGATCGTAAAGTTAAATATTACGAGGCACGTTCTCGAATTATGGGAACAAATAGTAATAATGTAAGCAGAAAAGCAAAGAAATGTAGGCATAGATACAAAACGCGGAAGCAAATGCGGAAACTCATAGTAGGATCTATAATTTCCTCTAAAACTGACGGAAAGATGTATGCTAATGTACTACTCGAAGGAGAATCTTTGTTTGGGTTATTAGATAGTGGTGCAGGTATTTCAGTACTAGGAAGTGAATGTTGGGATTTGGTAAAGAAAATCGAAGCTGAGGTAAAACCATACAAAAACTTTGTGCGTACGGCTGATGGCAAGGCTCACAACATAGTAGGATATTGTGACATTTCAACTACTTACAACGGCTATACAAAAAAAATCTGTTTTTATTTAATTCCAAATTTAACACAAAAACTATATCTAGGAATGAACTTTTGGAGAGAATTTAATCTCTGGCCCCAGGGCAATGAAATGCAAGGAGAAGTCTGTGAACTAGAAGTAGAAGAGAATTTTAAGGACACTGCAGAAATGATTGAACTTTCACCTGAACAGAAAGTTAAATTGGAAACGGTTAAGAAACTCTTCCCAAATTTTGTCGACCTAGGTTTAGGGAAAACGCATGTAGGTCTACACGAAATTGATACTGGTAATGCAGCTCCAATTAAGTCTCGACATTACCCTTTGTCACCGGTTCGACAGGAAGAAGTTTATAAGGAGTTGGACCGTATGATAGGACTGGGTGTCATAGAAGAGAGCAATTCTCCTTGGTGTTGTCCATTAGTCTTGGTTAGGAAACCTGGGAAAGTTCGTTTATGTTTGGACTTCCGAAAAGTCAATGCAGTGACGGTGAAAGATGCTTATCCAATGCCACATATAGAAGGTCTATTGAGCAGAATTAAGGATACACATTATATATCCGGTATTGATCTCAAGGATGCTTATTGGCAGATCCCTTTAGAAGAAAACTCAAGAAAGAAGACTGCTTTTGCTGTGCCAGGTAGACCGCTCTACCAATTTAAGGTCATGCCTTTTGGTCTGAGCAATGCTGCACAAACGATGTGTCGTACTTTAGACCAAATTCTTCCTTCGCGTCTTCGAGATAATGTATTTGTATACTTAGATGATCTGCTGATATGCTCGGAAGACTTCGAGTCTCATCTTAAACTTTTAAACGAAGTAGCAACTTGTTTACGTAGAGCCAACCTAACCATTAACCTTGATAAGAGTAAGTTTTGTATGCGAGAGATAAAGTATCTCGGTTATATAGTTGGACAAGGTACATTGAAAGCTAATCCCGACAAGATCGAAGCCATGGTGAATTTTCCCATTCCTACTACCCAGAGACAAGTTCGTAGGTTTTTAGGACTCACGGGATGGTACAGAAGATTTATCAAAAACTATTCTGATTTAGCTGCACCGTTAACTGATTGTTTAAAGAAAAAGAAAAAATTCGAATTGACTCCAGAAGCTGTAAAAGGGTTTGAGAAACTTAAAACAGCTCTGTCTTCTGCTCCGGTTTTATCACAACCGGATTTTGAAAAACCCTTTACCATACAGTGTGATGCTTCCTCAGAAGGTGTAGGCGGGGTCCTTTTCCAGCTCGATGAAAATCAAAATGAGAGAGCAATTGCGTATATGTCTAAGAAACTTAATAAGGCGCAAAAGAACTTTACCGTCACGGAACTGGAATGTCTCGCAGCAGTCTTAAGTATAAGAAAGTTTCGAGCATTTGTTGAGGGATTACCTTTCCAAGTTATAACCGATCATTCAAGTTTGAAGTGGCTTATGTCATTGAAGGACTTGAGTGGTAGATTGGTTAGATGGAGCTTAGAGTTGCAAGGTTTCGATTTCAGTATTGAGCACCGAAAGGGATCTCTCAATATAGTAAACGATACCCTTTCCCGAGTAGACATGGAAGAGATTTCAATTAACCTAACTGATATAGAAGAAACCCTAGATGAGATTACTGAAACATCCATTGGGGAAGATGTAGACTTAACGTCGGAAGATTTTGATTCAGAACAATATTCTAAACTAAGAGAGAACGTCATTGCAGAACAATCTATACTTCCTGATATTATCGTATCGGGAAAATACGTTTATAAAAGAGTGAGGTTTAGGAATGGTGAGATAGCAGAGGAAGATTCCCTTTGGCGTTTATGGTTGCCAGAGACACTTACTCAAACGGTAATTGAGATGTCGCATACAACTAAATTATCCTGTCACAGTGGGTTTGCAAAAACATATGTCCGAATAAGAGAAAAATATTACTGGCCAAAGATGGTCAAAGACATCAAAGAATTCGTAAGTGAATGTGAAGTTTGTAAAACCGTTAAAGCACCCAATACGACTTTACGTTCCCCTATCATAAATCAAACCGTATCTGAAAGACCGATGCAACGTCTTTATGTCGATTTTATGGGTCCCTATCCGAGAACAAAAAAAGGAAATGTTTACATATTCATAGTTTTAGATCATTTCACTAAGTTCATTTTCTTGAAGCCTATGAGTAAAGCCAATTCTGCAAAAGTAATATCCTACTTAGAAGAAGAAATTTTTCATCTGGTTGGTACACCTGAATATATTCACTCGGACAATGGTCGACAATTCGTGTCAAAGGAGTTTCAAAACTTCCTTGGAAAGTATGGTATAAAGCATATTAAAACCGCTTTATACTCGCCGCAAGCCAACAACTCAGAAAGAGTTAATCGAAACTTACTGTCTAAATTGAGAGTGCTAATCTCGGAAGAGCAAAATGACTGGGATTTACAATTATCAAGTATAGCTTGTGCGTTGCTATCTGACGTCCACGATGCTATAGGTTGCCAACCATATTTCGCATTGTTTGGGCAAAATATGATCGTACATGGGTCTACCTATCCTATTTTAAGAAATTTGAAATCCCTTGCAGATCCGGAAATTTTGGCTTTACCTTACGAAGCTAAAACTGTCCTCAACAGACAAAAGTTAGGAGATAATTTAAAAAAAGCACACTTAAAATCTAAAAATACTTATAACTTACGAGCTAAAAGCGTAAAATATACTGTTGGGCAAGAGGTATTCCATCGCAATTTCGCTCAAAGTAATTTTGTTCGTGGAATAAATGCAAAATTGATGCCAAAATTCTTGAAATCCAGAGTACGAAGAATTGTTGGTAGTTGTATGTATGAGTTGGAGGATCGTTATGGTAAACCGATAGGAGTATTTCATTCGAAAGACATTCGTCAATGATCTGTAAGGAAGACAAAACATATCACAAAGTATCGAGTTATATAAAAGAAAATTGTTATCAATCAACTTATCTGACAAAACTGCCCGGCATTAGACTCAAAGGGGTAGGGTACGGCTCCCACGTTGTTGGCCCGAAAGAAAATAATTTACGACAATTTAAGAACAACTAAAAGATATGTGTATCTTATAAATACACTGTCTTAAGTCATGTTAATTCTTTCTATAACAACTTCGTGTTTGTTTACATTTAGATATATATTTTTTTTGAGACTCGTTGATCACTATCCTTGTCTAACCAATTCTACTTTTTGTGGACGGATAGAAATAATAGGAGTTGCTCTGTAACACGACAGGTTGACATCCTTTTCCTTTTGATGAAATAGACACATATGCACTTATTACCACTTTCTCTTTCTTATTTAATGGCCGACATATTTATTTTATAAAATGAAAATAAACTTTTTTTTTATTTTTTTCTATTTTTCACTTCACCTTTTTTCACTTAAACTTATAACGATGATTACCTTTTCGGGGTCGCTACAAGATAAACGAAAACCATTAGCAAATTGGTCAATTTAATAGTTGGGTACGGGGCAGTACAAAAATCCCGATATCACTTTATAATATGTTCGTGGGTTCATATGCATGTTTAAGTCAGAGATATAACTTAAAAAAGCATAGCCCTGTAAGAGAATTTATTTAGGATTCAAATAAAATTAAAAAAATATAAAAATAAACAACCGAGAATTTCTAACGCGCACGCTGTCGCAACCGACTTATAACATTCAGTAGGTAATGACAGTCTCAGAAATGTAGGTTATGCAGACTCGAAATAAAAGAGAGATAGATATAGTTCGTTTTGCTTGCAGACTTATCTGATATTCGAAAACTGCGAATAAGTTGTGCAGAAAGAGGAGAAGTAAATAGTTAGTAGAAATCTTATCCGAGTTAGAAATAAGAAAAGGAAAAGAAAATTAAAGGAGAAGTAGGGGAATAGTAAAGGTTAAGGAACTTTAAAGGAATATAACTGCAGAGGAGAAGATGTTCAGTTAGCACAGATTTAAATAGAAACAGTAGGCACTAACCGTATGTGCTACGATTTCTATTTAAGAACTAGGATTGGATCATTTGGATTTCAACACTTGTCATAAGAAGAGTGGTTTAGTATCTTAAAGAAAAGTGTCTTTCTATTCAATTTGTTTGTTATAAAAAAATAAAGAATAAAGAGACTGATTTGAAATTGGAAATATATTACAAAAAAAATAAATAAAAGGAATAGTTATCACAAAGACTATTAGTAGGAGTATAGGCTTAGCCTAATCAATTTGCGGGATATTAACATAGATTGACTATAAAGTTCCTTTAGAGGTCAAAATACACAAAGAAAGCATTCTAGGAGCCACACTCAAGGAATTGTTGATCTGGAGCCCAGCAGAAAGATCACGTGAAAAATTATATTTTATTACCCACCAAGAAAAATAATTAAAAGTTGCTTTTTTTATATAAGAAACAAAAAGTTAAAACCAACTAAGTTAAATACATTTACGTACTCGTATACACATATACATATATAAAAAAAAAAGAACAAAAAAAAGCTAAATATCAGAAGATAATCTAATGGAAATTAAATTAATTAATCAATATTAAAATTGTCTGGAAAGTAAATAGTGTAAAGAAAAAGTCTTAGTTTAAAACACTTAAATACGCGAAACGTGATTAATAGAAAGGAAAGTGAAAATATTAAAATATAAAAAGTGAAATATATAATCAAATTTTAAATCAAGGTACTACTTCGGATCCTGATGCCGTGGCCACTTCATCGAAGGATACGAGGGTAAGTCGTAAGTACATACATATATTATATATATTATATAAATTAGCTTTTTGTATTTAAATTCACTTGTTAGTTTAGAGGCAATTGAACTCGCAAAATAATTAATTAAATAAAAGATAAAAGAGGAAGTTAATCCCAATTTTGATATAAATCGAACGCGGTTTAGGGATATTAAACAAGATTTTTTTTAGTAATTCAGTGTAAAAAAATGAATTATTTTATAAATTATTGAAATAAGTTTGTTTAAAATCAATAAATATGAAATGAATTTATTGAAGTCAAAACAAAAAAAAAATGCGTTCTGAATAATTTTAACTTAAAGGAAAGGATGAAGAGAAAGGCAGAACAGGGATGAAAGTCTGAGGACTAGGAGACGTGAGAGAAAAGGGGTTGCTCTGACGAGGGAGGCAACCAAGGAGGGAGGGTTGAGGAAATTATCTCGTGAGTCGTTAATACCTTGGGACTATAAGACTGACATGTTTTTTTTTTGTAATGAGTAGACGGGTCAAAGAACCACCCCATCCGACGAGTTAAAAGAAGGGTTCAAGCATGTCAGCAAAGACCTGGTTACCAAAGTATCTCGTTACACTCCATCGGTAAATGTCTTAGTACAACGTTGGATATACCATCGACACCTGCTGACTTTTTATTTTTTATTGAGTTGAAGATGAGCTGAAGCTCCACCTTCGTTACTAACAAGGGACTTGGTCCCGTTTGCTCGGCGATTATGGCATTTGCCAAGGAATCGTCATTGAACCGCATGAAACCGCGGTTCTCAGATCGCCATTGTGTTATATCATTTCGAAGGTAAAAGTGATTAAGTAGGGCTCTGTTTTCCAGGTCGTGGTTGGGGCGAATGCAAGCATTCACCTTGTACACTTGCTGGAAAGCAGCTCCCACCGCCTCCACTTTTTCCTTCGGATCTTCAATTATAAAAAAGTCATCGTCAAAGATGGCTTCTTCTGGGTCTATTTGCGCTGTCCTGAGTACGTTTGTGTTCTCTTCAGTTCTTTGGAGTTTCAGACACGGAAGGTCATTGTCGTTCTTTTTCCCAAATTTCTTGTTGATTTTAGGGAACATACCAGGGTCACTGGATATAAATGACCGGATCTTGCGGTCCCAGTACTTGTTAATTGATAACCTGTAGTTCTCCTTAATCAACAGATTGACATTTTTTATTGACGACTTCAGTGTCCTAACCTCCAAGTCGTGTGGTCGTCTGTAAGTCGTCTGTACAAGGTTTTGAGTCTTGTCAGTAAGCCACTCTTGTGCCTACGTAGCGCGTCAATAGTCGCGTTTCTGTAAGCGTCCATTTGGTCCCGTTCTTTGTACTTTGGTATTGTCCGTTCCATTGTTCGTTTTATTGTTTCGTCTATCTGTTGTAAATGTTGGTCAATTTCTGTATTTGTCAGGTTTTTGTTGTTTGTTGGGGCTATGTCACTCGAACGAAGTTCTCTCGCTAGGGCGTTGGTGAAACGAGGCCAGCGCATCTTACTGTAATTGTAAGAATGCGTTGCAACGTATTCCTCCAACTCCACGCGAATTTTGTATTTGATCCTCCGGGATCAATATTTAAAAAATAAAAAAACACAATTTACATTTGTATCTTAATTTTTATTTTAAATTATTTATAACTTCAGATCCCTTACCACTGGTGGGGGGAAATCTTTAGTTAAAACAATTCGAACTGAACTCTGATTTACAACTGACTTCTTGGCTGGTCTTCCCAGGCCTTTTTATCTTAAAATATTTGTATATGCAGTGATGCTGCTTTGTCAGAAAGATATATTTAGGTTTACATATGCATAAGTATATTTGATAACGATTCAAAGAAGTTGAATCGTAAATTATCTGTATTTTTATTAGGGGTGACTTTGTGATTATCTTTTATGTCGGTCGAAGAATTCGATCGTTGACAGTTTTTGTTTATACTAGAAATTCGATCGTTGACAATTTTTGTTTATACTAGAAATTCGATCGTTGACATATGTCGCATACTCAAGTGAATATGCTTGGTATATTCTTTTGTGTGTTGGGAGGTAATTCTATAACTCCTCCCCCCTTTGACTTTTGTTTCTCCTGAAACAATTTTTTATATAAAACTAAAAGTATAGCACAAATTATGATAATTACAAAGCCATTAAGTCCAAAGTGGATATATGATTGGTCTGATATTCTTTCTATAATTTCTTTAATATTTTCAATTCTTGTCAAATTATAATCTTCAATTTTTAAGTCAAATTTAGTCAAATTAAGTGTATCTTCCATATAAATATTTATTGGTTGTTTTACAATTTGATTTTTGTTTACATATTCTGTGTCACCTATTTTAATATTACAGTTTTAAATTAATTAACACATTCCTTTTTATTTGAATAATTTTTCTTTCGTCACAATAATTTTTTACTTTATAATCACTATTTTTAACAATTAATGTACCTTTCTTCAGTTCTTTTACAATATTTATTTCTTCATTTTTTCTTTTTAGACAATTATTTTTATTTATACAGTTAACATATGGTTTTAGATTTTTTAATTCTTTGTTTTCACAGTATTTATAAAATGTTTCATTTATTTTTACGATATTTTCATCTTCTATATCTAATTCCATATTTTCCTCATTGGGTATGGAAGTTATAAAATATTTATCCAAATTATAAATCTTATCTGGTATTTGAATTATAAATATTAATAGATCGTTATCGTATTCACTTACTGATAATTTAATATTTTTGAGTTTGAATAAATCAATTTCATAGTAATCAATTTCCTCTGCCGTTAACAAACTTTCCGTCATTATTTGCAATCTACTTGCCAATATAGTGTTTTGAATCTTTTCAATAATTGTTTTTAGTTTATCAACTGTTCGAACATATTCTAGGATTATAATTCTTTTTTCCAATTTTTTAAATTCTTTCATTAAACCATAACTATTTTTTGTTTTTGTATCAATCATTTTTTTCAATATTTCTATCTCTTTTTGAAGTTGATTATTAATATCTACCTGTCTGTTTTTGTTCATTATTAATTCGTGATTATTTATAGTTAGTGTTTCTAATTTGTTTTCGATTTCTGTTTTATCTTCATCATCCATAGTTCCGAATAGGAAGTTTAAAACTCTTCCTCCAATGTTAATTAGACTTCTTGGTTTTGGTGTATTGGGTTTATGACCTTTAATACTTTTAATTTCTTCTTGAATCAAATCTAATTCATTGTCTATATACATCGTTCTAGCTATGTCTTCTGTTGAGTTCACTATGAAATTCTTTTGTTCTAACCATCGATTGGTTGTTTTACTTAGTAACACATTTATTTCTGTTAAGTTAATTATGTGCAAAACTGAATTGTACTTGTTCACGATATTCACTTCATCATATTTAATTAAAGCGTAACCATTATTATTTATAATTTCTTCAGTTATTAATGATTTACTATTAACTAAGTTGAAAATGGTAATTAAAATTATTAGAGTATTCATCTTTACGTCCTCTTCTATCGGAATTTGCTCTTAAACTAAAACTCTTCTTTGAGTTTTCCTATTCATTTGACTTGCTTTGATTAAATTGTCTTGGTTTATCTGTTTACTTTTTCTTTCCCTTTGAATATTCTTCGTGTGTTGATCGTTAAGTTTATTGTATTTGTATCTTGGTGCTATTTTATTACGGTCTGTTCTGGAGTTTTTGACAAACCCTTCCGATCTGTTTTCCGTATACTCTTCTCTGTTAATGTTCAGTTTATCGATTATTTTTTCTTTGTTTCTTATCATTAGGTCATAAAGATTATTTTTATCTATATTGCCTTTCTGTATATCATATGGTTTTTGCCTAGTAGTAGAATGTATTGACGTGTTATAGAAAAGATTAGCTTTATGAACAGCTACTCGAATTTCATGAATGCTAGGGTTCATTTTTCCGTTTAAGATTGCTCTAATTTTTTCAGCTAATGTTCTGTGAAATACTTCAATGTCTGAATTTCCTGTATGACTGTTTGGCTTAGTAAAATGTACTTCTATATCAAGATCTTCTAACAATTTTATAATTCTTGGAAAGTTGAATTCATTATCCATCACAAGTCTTTTTGGTTTACCAATTGTTGCTAAAAATTGTAAAATTGTTTCTTCTAAGGTTTCATGAGAAACATTTGGAACGTATATAGCTGTAGTTAGCTTACTAAATTTGTCAATGGAAGTTAAGTATTTTGTTTTATTAATACAATAAATGTCTATGTGAACTATCTCATTAATGTCTTTTGGAGTTTCTGTTAAATGAAATTTGTCTTTAATTGGTCGTCTATCATACTTAGATTGTTTGCAAATATTGCAACTATTGATTACGTCATTTATTAATTCTTTTAATTTCTTGAAATAGATTTTTGTTCTAAGTCCTCTATAATTTTCTTCGATACCTGAATGACCTGTTTCTTTTTCATGGTACAATTTTATATTTTTAATGGCTTCTTCTTCTGTGTCCATATCTTTAGCAAAGTATACACATTTATAAAATTTAATTCTTGTTCCAAATAGGTCTATTAATTTTTGTTGAAGTATATTGTATTCGTTGTCTGTCAATTCAGTATAAATTCCTGTATTAGTTTTTTCTATTAATGGTATTATTGAATCATTAAAATTATCTTTATGTATTTCATTTATTCCTATATGTATTCTTTTATTGTCTGATTTCTTAATTCCGTTTCCTGTTTGCAGTATTATTTGTTGTTTGAATATGTTCACTGCACTATCTTTAATTGGGAAGTGATCATTCAACTCTTCATGTTGTGAATGTATTGTAGCCCTAAGAGATTCTTGTTCTAGCATGTTTATTTCTTGTACATCTTTAACCATTTTAATGGTTTGTGATCTGTTTTGAGATCAAATCGTCTACCATATAAATAGGGTCGTAAATATTTTACTGACCAACCTATTGCGAGTAATTCTTTTTCCGTAGTACTGTAGTTTATTTCATGTTCATTGAGAGTTCTACTTATAAACGTTATTGGATGCCCTTTCTGCGATAGCACTGCTCCAATGGCATAATTGGATGCATCTGTTGTTAACAAAAATGTTTCATTAAAATCAGGATATGCAAGTACTGGTTCTGTTTGAGGTGCATTTTTTAATTCTTGATGTGCTTTAATATAATTTATATCATTTCTATCAATTTTCTTGTCTTTCTTTAAATACTTGGTAATGGGTTGAGCAATTTTTGCGTAATCTTGAATGAATTTCCTGTAATAACCTGTTATTCCTAGAAATGATTTAATTTCTTTCGTTGTACATGGGAGTTGTATTTTTTCTATGGCTTCCATTTTATCTAAATTAGGTTTCACGCCCTTGTCTGTAATTGTATGTCCTAAAAACTTTGTTTCTCTTTTAAGAAAATTACATTTATCTACTTGTACTTTAAGGTTATATTTTTTTAAACGTTGAAAAACTAAACGAAGATTAATTAAATGTTCCTGTAATGAAGTACTAAAAATTAGTATATCATCAAAATATACTACACAGATTTTGTTTATCAAACCTTCTAAAACCTCATTCATCATTCTTTGAAAAGTTGCTGGTGCATTCTTTAGACCAAATGGCATTCTTAACCATTCGTAATGTCCATATGGAGTCGAAAAGGCTGTTTTTTCGGAATCAGCAGGATTCATTTTAATTTGACGAAAGCCTTTAGCAAGGTCGAGGGTTGAAAAATATTGTGCTCTTCCTAATTTATCTAATATCTCGTCGATATTAGGTATAGGATGCTTAAATTCAATAGTGTTTTCATTCAATTTTCTGTAATCCACTACCATTCTCCATTTTTGTTCACCTGAATTATCTATCTTCTTTGGGACTACCCATATACATAGGTGCATTATACGGGGAAACACTTTTTCTTATTATGCCTTGTTGCAATAAATCTTTAACTTGGCGTTCAATTTCTTTTTCATGCATTTTAGGGTATCTGTAAATTTTGCTAAATATAGGACTGTCATGCTCAGTCCTAATGCTATGCATAGTTTGTGTTGTGGATGTGAGTTTATCACCTTCTTTATGGAAAATACTTTTATTTTCATCAATAAATTTTCTTAATTCTTTTTTTTCTTCAAAATTTAAATTCACATCTATCAATTGGCTCATTTGCGTTGAGTTGCAATATTCAAGAGTGTGAATTTCTTCATATTCATATATACTCTTACTATCATAATTTTCAAAATATGTTTTTCTATTATTTATTTCGATATATCCTTCTTTTAGGTTTAATTTAGCTCCAATAGGTTTTAATAAATTTTGTCCTATGATTCCTACAAATTTATTGTTCGATATTCTCATTAACTTCCATGCCATAGTAGATTCATCTTCGTTGAATTCTACCGGTACTTCAGTTATGATTTCAAATTTAATCATGTTTTCATGATTAAGTGATTTTACTTTGATTGGAACTTTCATTAAAGTTCTCGTGATTTCTAATAGTTGTGACTCATCAAGTATACTTGTTGTTGAGCCAGTATCTATTAGAATGTTAAATTTTTTATTATTTATTGTGATTTTGATTATGGGAAGTGATTCTTCTTCCCGGCCATGGTAAAATTTACCTCTTCATATTTCAACTCTGTATTATTAACATCCATAGGTTCTGGCCTTGGATACCTATTATTATTATTATTAGTATTAGTATTATTATAATTATTATTATTATAATTGTTCCTATATTGCCCCGAATTGAAAGGTCTTTGATTATTACTAAAATTCCTGAAATTTTCCTGACTATTATTATTATTTCTAAACTGTCCTGAATTCTGGTGTCTTTGATAATTATTTCTGGAATTATTTGGAGGTGGTGGTCTATAATTACTTGAATTCTGACTATAATTTATTCCTCTATTATTATTGTTATTTTGTTGTGGTTGGTTTTTAAAATTGTCTATTAAGATTCTTATGGCGCATTAACAAAGTATAAGCCGCTCTTATATTTTGAATATTCTGCGCAATAATAACAGAAGCTTGATTGGCATTTAGATTATTTAAAAACTTATTCATTACTATATTTTCGTTATTTTCTGGGTTATATATAATATTTTGCTCTAACTTACTTTTCTTATTTAATTTCAAGAGGATTCCCTCGGTTTGATGAAACAGCTGCTGAAGATCGTTTGTGGTAATCATGTGAAGATCTTGAAGAATCTGCTCGTATGTCTCCTGAACTCCAAAATCCTGGATTAGTACGTCTTTTATCGTTGGCCATGTTGGCATTAATATTCTTCTTAAGGTGTTGATTGCTGCTCCTTGTATTTTATTTCTGATTATTAAAGTTGCTATTGGCTGATTTTCTGTACTTATATAGCTGTACACATAATCAATATATTCAATGAAAGCGATGACGTCCTCATCTGGTCGTCCTGAGAATGTTGGAATTTTTTCCAATCGCATCAATGGTACATTTTGGTCTATTGTTGCAGTAGCCATTTTTGTATTGTTTTTGTGTTTATTTTAAGTAACACTTTTAACTTTTGTATTTGAAGTTAATTCTGTCTTTTTAGTAGACACTTTAATTTTCTAATCTCTCTACGAGAATTAGTGTATTGTTCTTTATTTAACTTGACACTTTAGAAAAAAAATTTCTAATCGCTTCGGCAATTAGTTTGTTGTATAATTTTTTTACTGTCCGTTAAAACACTTCGGTATTATTAACTTTCACAATAAAGCTTTTTTTCTTTTTATTCGTTCGAATCACTAGATCTCATATGTCACTATAAATTCGTTATAGATCTCATTGAAATCCTACCGACTGCGCCAATTTTGTATTTGATCCTCCGGGATCAATTTTTAAAAAATAAAAAAACACAATTTACATTTGTATCTTAATTTTTATTTTAAATTATTTATAACTTCAGATCCCTTACCACTGGTGGGGGGAAATCTTTAGTTAAAACAATTCGAACTGAACTCTGATTTACAACTGACTTCTTGGCTGGTCATCCCAGGCCTTTTTATCTTAAAATATTTGTATATGCAGTGATGCTGCTTTGTCAGAAAGATATATTTAGGTTTACATATGCATAAGTATATTTGATAACGATTCAAAGAAGTTGAATCGTAAATTATCTGTATTTTTATTAGGGGTGACTTTGTGATTATCTTTTATGTCGGTCGAAGAATTCGATCGTTGACAGTTTTTGTTTATACTAGAAATTCGATCGTTGACAATTTTTGTTTATACTAGAAATTCGATCGTTGACATATGTCGCATACTCAAGTGAATATGCTTGGTATATTCTTTTGTGTGTTGGGAGGTAATTCTATAACTCGCGTTCGTTTGGAATCTGCATTACAGCAGCCAGTCCGCAGTGATCACTGTCGTACTCGACTTCCTGTAAGCAGTTTCGAGGGTGATTACCCACTTTGTCTGTAACTGTCGGTCTTGTGTCGTACAGCAAAAGATCCAGAAAGGAGCCGCTTCTTGGATACGATGCCTTTTCAGTAGCCAGCAGGTCGACGTCATATTCAACGCTGCAAAGATTCATCATATTAAAAAGATGGTTACCTCTGGGATTACTATGTTGATTTCCCCAATCTTCATGTTTTGCGTTCAAATCACCGGCCAAGATGAAATAGTTTTCTTCCAAGCTCAGTTTCAGTTCCCTAAAAAGAATCTCGAGTTCTGAAGCAAAGTAAGTAACCTGCGGAGCTCCAGCCGCATAAGTCGCAATCATATACACCCGCTTCCCTTGAGTGAGAGAGATGCATACAACGCAAACTTCTAGCGTCTTGAGATTTCGCAATTCATTGTTGTATATGACTTTGTAATTAATGCCTTTTCGTATAAAGAGAGCGACACCGACCCCTTGAGTGGAGTCGGGCCGGTCTCTTCTTACGATATTGTAATTTTATGAGTCAATTTGTGTTTGTGGTTTAGCTTGGTTTCGCTAGCCATAAACACATCGGGACTGTAGTCTTTCAACAATTGGAACATGTTGGCTCTTCGTTCAATCCTAATCAGTGAATTTACATTCACAGCTAGGACTTTTAGGCGCGTTTCCGGCAGCGCGCCCATTATGGTCTAAATTGCGCCAGGCCAGGCAACAAAGAGTAGAGACGATCTACCCTTTTGCCTTGCTCCTTTATCTGACTTTGCAGCCCTGTTAGTTGACCTTGAATGCTCAACAACAAGGCCTCTTTTTGTTTCATTTGTTGAACCTTAGGGCAACCCCTATAGTTAGCCGGGTGCCCTTGGTTTCCACAAAGGACACACTTGAGCTGGGTTAAATCCTCAACCCGCTCATTCCCCAGCTTGCATTCTCCTTCGATGTGGGTTTCTGAGCACCTGACACAGCGCAACTGCATACTCCAGTTGGCTCTGGCATAGCCAAACCTCTGGCACTTCGTACATTGTAAAATGTCGTCGTGCCGTTTAAGTGTATCCCAGTATACGGATTGATAGTCGTGGGATTCGATTTTCCTCAGACTCTCAAAACTACTTTGGGGCGATAATGTTACGAGGAACATTGGCAGCCTATAACCCCCTCGCCAGGACTTCACCGTAGTGAAAGGCTTGACCCCGATAAAATCGAGATCATCAGTGGCTTTTTCACGGTGCTCTTTTAAGAGCGCCTCCGGTTCCGTGCAGGAACTTATGCCCTGCAGAAGGACCGTCCTAAATTTTTCGCTTTTGGGGGTGAAGCTGAAGAACTCAGCTGTGGCCTCTTTTAGTAAACCTTTTACTAAGTTGTATTCGGCCAGTGAGGAACACTGAACCGAATAATTCTTTTCGTGTAAAATTTTTATGAAAAAATTGCCCTTAGTGGCCGACTTATGTACATACCTGTTTTATGTCGTCCAGGTCAACTTTGTGTGTCCTAATTGGTGGCACCTTCTCTTTCTTGGGATGTGGTTGTTTCTGTTGCTGCTGCTGTTGCTGCTTCTGCTTCTGCTGCTGCTGCTGTTGCTGTTTCTGCTGCTGCTGCTGCTGTTTCTGCTGCTCTTGCTGCCTTGGTTGTAGCTGTTGTTGTTGCTGCTCTTTGGCCTTAGCCGAAGTCGTTGGGCCCTCAGAAGTTGGGCCTGCCAATGCTGATGGCGTATTTGTTTTTGCTGCTGTTGTTTTTGCTGCTGTTGTTTTTTGCTGCTGTTGTTTTTGTTGCAGTTGCCGTTGCGCTGCCTCTTGCTGTCGGCGCGCTTCTTGTTTCATCTTTAGCTGACTGAGGAGGGGCTCTATTTTCTCCTTGAGCTTATTGAGGCTTTGCTCGAACTGGCTGATGGCTGCCTGTTTGGCTTGCAGGGCCTGCACCAATTCTGTTTCCTCTTGGAGGTCCGCCTCTACCTACAAAGCCTTCCTTGTCGGCGGGACTGGCTCTGGCTCCGATAGGATTAAATCCGTATTCGGAGAGCTGAAGAGCCCCTCTCCACCTTCGGACATATATTCAGTTTTCTCAGACTCGGCGTAGTCTGAGAATTCACTCTTCGTGGTGATTCCTTCCCTCTTCTCCTATTTTGCTGTTTGCCTGCCGCTTAGCCGAATTGGTTCTTTTGACCTTATTTGGGCTTTTTTTTGTCATTTTTCGTTTGTAGATCCCAGCCGTTGACTGGTCAGATGCCTGACCTGATGTTGTTGCGGTTGTTTGCGGTACTGCTGCTGGCGCAACCGCAACATCGTCCGATGTGTTGGCAGAGGTATCTTTCGATAACCCTGGTCTTTTCTCCTTCTCCATTTGCCTTTTTTCCCAATTTATAAAATCGGCAATTTCTCGGTTGTGAAAAAAAGCTTCCAAATTTTTTGTATACTCCTTCTGGGACTCGAACCCACGACCCTTGGATATGTCTCCGGACACCAATTTTTTTTTTTCAAATTCATTTTTATTAATTCAATCTTAAACCTTCCTTAAAGCTAGACAAAAATTCATAAAACTAGCCTAATTAACCATAACTTACAACTAACTTACTGGTCCCATACGGACACTCTAAGTTAAACAATAATACTTAATTCTAATGCCTTTCGGCCCTAAGATCTATGTTACTGTAATTCATTTTATTTATTTTTATTTATAAGAAAATTAAAAAAAAAACTAATTTCAATATCGTTTTTTCATTTTTACTTAAAAACTACTTAAAATAATGTCCTTAAAATAAAACTTAAACTAACTTTAACTACCTATTCTACCTATAAACTACTTAAAACTAGAACAACCACAGTAGCAAATCTAACTATCTAACATTTTTTGTTTTCATATTTTGTTGTCCCTTTTTTTTCTTCTTATTCCATGTTTTTTTTTATTTTATTTTT
Source organism: Eupeodes luniger (assembly GCA_951509635.1). NCBI lineage: Eukaryota > Metazoa > Arthropoda > Insecta > Diptera > Syrphidae > Eupeodes > Eupeodes luniger. The sequence continues at coordinate 181,267,854 of OX608073.1, read as the reverse complement.
TATTTTTTATATTATTTTTGTGTTTTTTTTTTGTATATTTTTTTTTGTATATTTTTTTTTGTAATATTTTTTTTTTGTGCCACCATGCCTATTCTACTTAAAACTAAACCCTAAACTATATAACAACTATGTAAGCCGGCCAAGGCTTAAAACCCCATCCCGACTACCCACTATCAAGTGCCGATTAAAGCCACCAAAACTGGTTCTCCTGCTTCACCCTATCAGTTCGGTCCCGTTCGGACACAGCCCTACGAAACCGAAGGAACCCTGCTCCGTCTTGTGCCGTGACGTCCCGATTGTACAGGAGCCGCCTATCCACGGTACGTTGTCTGACGTGGTTGATTAGCGGAACTGCCAATCTATCCTGTATCAGGCCGCATTTATCTAAGAAGAGGAATGCTTCTGGTGGAATGAAGCCGCTCAAGCGTGCACTTTCAAAATACTCATCGTTCGGATAGAACGCCCCGAAAATTAAATTGTTGGTCGAAGACATAGCTCTTGCAATGTGACCTCGAACAAGTTTAATCACGAAATTGTCAATTCTGTTGATTCGAGCCCCGTTGTGTAGGACCTCGTTCGAATAGTAATGCACGTAAGAAGATTCGGCTGTTGGATATAAGCCGGTACAGCGTCGTAAACACTGCCGCTCGAACACCCGAAACTTCTCCATCTGGTAAGGGTCAACGCTGAACCACACAGGACAACCATAAACGATCATCGGCCGTATGAGGGCCTGTAGCAAATTACCTTCACTCTGGGGTCAAGCCGACTGCTGTAAAACAGCCGTTTCGTCAGAGGGAAGGCTCCTCTGGCCCTGGTCAGAGCAGCATTTATATGTCTGTCGAAATATAAATACTGATCTAACCAGATACCAAAGTACTTCACTACACTTTTGTTGGCTAATGGGTGCCCGTGAATATCAACGATGACCATCTTGCGCCAATTCTTGCACGTATCGCTCGTGAACCTAGCCAACAGAGTCCGGAACAGAATTGTCTCCGACTTCTGGACATTTATTTTCCGTTACCAGTCGTCGCGATATCGCTGAATCTTGTCGAAATCGCGCTGCAAGAGAATTCTAATAACCTCAACCTTTCGGGCCGTTCTGTACGCAATTAGATCGTCGGCGTACGCAATTGCGTTTGTAGGACTACCTATCAGATCGCTGGTGTAAATGCTGAAGAGAATCGGCGAATTCACCGCTCCCTGTTGAAGACCATTGTTAATTTGGAATGTTGTGGTAGAAGTTACATTGCCACTTTTGACAAGAAACTTTCTACAGTTAAGCATATCATAAAGTATATACAACAATGGTTTGCTTATGCCAAGCCTGCTCAGTTTTAGGTAAAGACCCTCTAACCATACGGTGTCAAAGGCCTTTTCCAAATCAACCAGAACAGCACATGTGCATTATTGTTTTTTTTTATTTATTCCATTGGATATCAGAAACGAGCTTAGACGCAGCATGAATTGTGTCATGACCCGTCTTGAACCCGAATTCTTTATCCGGAATTATTTTGTTGTCCGCAGCGCACTTAGTCAGAGCCGTATTGATGATCTTTTCGAAAACTTTGCTGATGCTCGGAAGAAGACTTATCGACCGAAGATTTGACGGGTTGGAGTTTTCCTTTCCCTTTTTTGGGAGAGGATGAACCACAGCGGTCTTCCAATGCACTGGATAATATGCATTATTTAGTGCATTATTGAAGAGTGTGGTGTAAATGTCAATTGCCTCCATCGGTAAATGTCTTAGTACAACGTTGGTTATACATACCATCGACACCTGCTGACTTTTTGTTTTTTATTGAGTTGAAGATGAGCTGAAGCTCAACCTTCGTCACTAACAAGGTCCTCCTCCGGACGCCACCTCCACTAGGGTACCGCTTACTTAACAAAAACTGTGGCACACTGCCTTCTTAATATCAAAACCCTACAAATGTACTTTATAATAATAAAATAGCTGTTATGTCTATTTATGCAGAGCCAATAGTAGTGGTCATTATAAACGCTAATATATATAATGTCCTCCCGCCTTATCAACAACATCCGAAACTGTACTACAACCATCACCAAAATTCCAAACAAAAAGAAAACGGTATTACTCTGGGTTCAAGGACACTCTAGAATCAAAGGGAATGATCTTGATGACTATGCAGCAAATAGAGCCTCGGAACAATTTGACATTTTTCCTGTTCCTCCAACTAAAAAAGATCATCTGAATATGATAAACACCTACTGGGAAAATAAAAGATTGCATGATTGGAAAATATAGTATCACCACTATCTTTCCATTAATCCATAAGCAGAGACGGGTATTCATCCAACGAAAACGACAGTCAAGATGAACAAATGTTTCCTCCGTCTTCGCCTTGGCCACACAAAAACTACACTTAGCTATTTTCATAAAAAGGAAAACGCTCCAAGCTGCCATTTATGCCAATTGAGTCATATTTTAACCACAAAACACCTTACAACAGAATGCTTTAAAGTTAATGATTTATGTACATCACTGTTTTACAAAAAAATAACTGACCTTCTGTCGACTATTTAAATTGGACACATACAAAATGTTGATAAAACTTTAATTTTACGTAAAAAAGAACCTAACATGAACTATATATATGGGGCCGTTGGGGGTTGGGATTCCTTCGACGTTCTGCTAGTCGTAGTAGTCCCGATAAGTATTTTTATTTTCTAATTTATTTTTAAAACTTCCAGCCGTAAGTCCCTGGGGGCTAGTGCTGTAATTGACTAAATTATAATGCAAATTTATTTATATTGTAATAAATAATAATGATAATAATAATTTAAATGAAATAAGAATATGAAGTATTAATAATATTAATATCACTCTTTTCTTTTACAGGGAATGATCTGCGGTCGGAAGAAAAAAAACACATATAGTGATCATAAAAAGTTTATTACCAAAGAATCAAATCGTCAATCATTACATCTATTTGATACATCATCTACATCAAAGTTTGATTTTTTCAAAAATGAAACTGGAACTAAGTCACTTCAGGATTTGCAGATTGATGTTGATGCACTCATAGAATTTCGAAACGTAGTTATTGAAAAATTTCCAGATTTAAAATCAAAAATGATGTCAATGGGTGCAGCAGTTCTATCAAAAAAGTAAGATAGTTGTTTCATTACATTAAAGCTTACATGTACAGTGCTCTTCAATTGATTAGACGCACATATATCTTTTTATATCCATTTTTTTTGTTATTGCGTCCTTCAATTATCAAACAATTTCATTTATTAGAAACGCTATTAAGTTTTCAACAAAAAAAAACATAAAAAATTGGTAGGTGAGTGGAAGTTAACGGATATTTTTCTCTTTCTTGTCTATGCTGTAAGGAAAAGTGCAGTTTTTCTTGTTTCATGATTAGACGCCTTTAATAAAATCGTTAAAGTGAAACATATACTTTTTAATTGTCTTTTTTTTCTCTAAATTTTTTTTTCATATACATTTTGTACAACCGCCACGTTTTAAATTTACATCATAAATTCTATTTTTAAGTGGATCACATATTTTTTTTTAATAATTTAAGGGAATCGTCTCACAGGTCTTATACTGCCTATCTTCATAAACCTTACGCGTCATCCATCCCCAAACATTTTTATTAATATTGAGGTCAGGTGAATAAGGTGGCCATGGCAACGATTCCACATTTTCTTTGTTTAGTCACACGAGCGTTGTGGATCGGCGCATTGTCTTGTTGAAATAACCACTGTAGTGGTCCGAACAATGCATTCATGGCGAGGAAGACTGATTGCAAAAGGTCTTTTTTGTTGGAAACGAAAACCAAATCGAACGCCCATAGTATGAAATGGCACACCATTACTCCTCCTTACCTCTAATGGTGACGTGTCAAAAACTTTTCCTTTTTTATAAGATCATGGAAGTAGTAGTTGTAACCAACAGAGCAATCCAAATTAATTTTTTTTTCATCTGATAAACCACATTTCGCCATTATAGCGCACTTCCAAAGTTGGTATCCTATTGCATAGGAAGACGTGCTCTTTTTTTTCTTACGGCGTTAAGTGGGGGCTTTTTTAAAGTTTGTTTGATTTGAAATGCTCTGCACTCAAAATAGATCGCCTAACAGTTGGTGGTGGCAGTTATCCCCACTTTTGCTTTTATTTTATTTATGGAGAGAGTTGAATTTGACGCTATTCTTAAAATTGTTCTTTTGTCTTGTGGTGTTAGAGCGGTTTTTGTCCTTTTTGTAATTCTTACGGTTTTTAATGTAATTTCTCACAACATGGTCACTTCGGCCTATTTTCTTACCAATGCTCCCCATTTTGACTCAAAATTAATAGAAATCACTCCCCACTTCTAAAATTTGTAGCTAACTTAAATCGACGTAACATATTAAAACCAAGGTACTAATTCATGTTCTAATCACGTGAACAAAAAACAAACTGCACTTTTCCTTACAGCATACGCAAGAAATGAGAAAAAATACCCGTTAACTTCTACTCAACTAACATTTGTTTATGTTTTTTGTAGAGAACTTAATAGCCTTTCTAACAGATCCAATTGTTTGATAATTGTTAGACATATTGGTGCATAAACACCACTGCTTCATTATAAAAATATATTGCCATTTTCTTAATTTGTGTTTTAAAATCGTTAGGAATCAGTCAGTATTTTGGGTTTTTGGAACTTAATGCCATACAAAAATAAAGTGCGTTTTAGCAAATTATGTGGTTATTTTACTACTTTATTTTCTCGCGGGGGCGTAATATATTTTTTTTAAATTCATTTGTATTTATTCATTCTTAAAATTATCTTAAAGCTAGACAAAAATTCATAAAACTAGACTAATTAACCATAACTTACAACTAACTTACTGGTCCCATACGGACACTCTTAGTTAAACTGTAATACTTAATACTAATGCCTTTCGGCCCTAAGATCTATTTTACTTTAATTCAATTTTGTTTATTTTTTATTTTATTAGACAATTAAAAAAAAAACGAATTTCCATATTTTTTTTTTTCAATTGTACTAAATACTACTTAAAATAAGGTCATTAAAATAAAACTTAAACTAACTTTAACTACCTTTTCTACCTATAAACTACTTTAAACTAGAACAACCACAGTAGCAAATCTATGTTTTTTTTTAGGACATCATGCCTATTTTACTTAAAACTAAACCCTCAAAAACTATAAAACAAGTATGTAAGCCGGCCAAGGCTTTAAACCCTATCCCGACTACCCACTATCAAGTGCCGATTGAAGCCACCAAAACTGGTTCTCCTGCTTCACCCTATCAGTTCGGTCCCGTTCGGACACAGCCCTACTGAACCGAAGGAGCTCTGCTCCGCCTTGTGCCATGACGTCCTGGTTGTACAGGAGTCGCCTATTCACGGTTCTTCGTCTGACGTGGTAGATTAGCGGAACTGCCAATTATCCTGTATCAGACCGCATCTATCTAAAAGGAGGAATGCCTCTGGTGGAATGAAGCCGCTCAAGCGTGCACTTTCAAAATACTCGTCGTTCGGATAGAACGCCCCGAAAAGTAAATTGTTGGTCGAAGACATAGCTCTTGCAATGTGACCTCGAACGAGTTTTATCACGAAATTGTCAATTCTGTTGATTCGAGTCCCGTTGTTTAGGACCTCGTTGGAATAGTAATGCACGTAAGAAGATTCGGCTGTTCGATATAAGGCGGTACAGAGTCATAAACAATGCCGCTCGAACATACGAAACTTCTCCATCTGGGAAGGGGCAACGTTGAACCACACAGGACAACCATAAACGATCATCGGCCGTATGAGGGCTGTAAAACAGCCGTTTCGTCAGAGCGAAGGCTCCTCTGGCCCTGGTCGGACCAGCATTTATATGTCTATCGAAATATAAATACTGATCTGATCGGACCAGAATTTTCTCCGACTTCTGGACATTTATTTTCAGTTTCCAGCCATCACAATATCGCTGAATCTTGTCGAAATCACTCTTCAAAGGAAATCTAATAACCTCAACCTTTGGGGCCGTTCTGTACGCAATTAGATCGGTGTCCAACACACTCACCATCATGATACATGTACTACATAGATTGTACGTTCATATATTCTCAAATCCATTACAATAGGTTGAAGAATTCAGTCATGCTTGAAGCGGCATATTTGTATTTCTTCAGATTTTTTTCTTATTGTATATTTAAACATGTTAAAGCTTAATCAAATACATTACATAACAAATGATTTTTTAAGAGTTATCGAAAATTAAAAAAAACCATATACAATTCATAAAAATGTATGAAATGTTTATTTAAATCGATAGTACAATCGGTATAATTTCTTATATGGGCATTTCCACAGTATTTTTAACTTTCATGTTACCACAGTATATTAAGCCTTAGAAATGAAATTTGCACTTTCTAAGTGGATAGAATTTCGTATCATGACTTATTTCAATTATGTAACCTACTTGTGACTTGATTGGATTAAAATTTTTAATTAAAATTAATAAAAAATAGGCTAAAACATTGCAAATTTCAAGCGTACCAGATGCAAATTCATTAAGTTTTATAAACAAAAAACATTTCAACGACCTTTGAAGCAACTTAACATCATTAATATATAATTAATTATAATATACACTGATAGAAAAACCTCGAAAGAAAGGTGTGTTACCATTTCAAAAATAGTACAAAACAATTAAATTAGAGTACCTGCGTTTTTACAAATATTAAAATCTGATCTTTTTCTCTATATAACTTTCTCAACGATCGATTCTGGTAGTATTTTATAGGCTTAAATTATTCTCTATCAATCAATAAATCAATTAAAATTTAAATGGATAATGTGCCTCTATTTAAAAAAAAATAATGCCATTTTAAAGTTTAAAATTGAAAACGTGATTGGTATAAAATGTGATGTAATATGTGATTTTTTTAGCGGCACACCTATCGATAAGATCTTACAGCAAAATAAATGATTGTGAATGATAATTTTACGAATAATCGATAGTAAAAAAAAGCTGTTGATCTAAATTTTGAAATTTCAAAGTTTGTATGACAGTACAAAATCAAAATTTAGTATGAAATTAGGGTTTTTCATTGAATGCTTTTCATTGATCTAACGTACCGGAGATTACGTGACGTAACGATGTTTCAAAATGAATCACGCAAGTATTTTCTTGTTGTTTTCAAGAAAATGTTTGTTTATAGATGTGCCTCAAACTAAAAAAAAAATGTTCAATTGTTGAAAATGAAAGATTCTGTGGATATGCCTATATGCATGTTGCATGAAGTTTGTTTCTTGATATTGAGATTTACAAAAGGTAAGTCGATGGGAATAGACTTATATGGTGCCATCATACGTTCTTCAGATGCAAGAGTTAGCCTCCCGGGCAAAGTTGGATGAACAGCATACCATACGGTACATCATCGAAGGTCTTCGCGACCGAACAGCAAATGTTTCCGTCCTATTTCCTGCCAAAACATTAGACGAATTTAAAACTTTGATTCCGAGATACATCCGGATGAGACGGCTGATGTTGTAGCTGAAGTAAATAAGGTAGGTGTTACATTTCCGAATATAAGGTCGAATATGCGCTGTAATATGTTTTCGTCTCTCTTTGATACCGGCAGCCCAATTAGTATGATCCGGCAACTCATCCAACTAAACGTATATGGTCAAACCACCGCTTTTGTACAATTCCGGCACCTAAATAAACCAATCAACTTGTACGTGGCCCCCGACCACTTCATACCCTATAGCCTTCTGCTAGGGCGTAGTTTCCTTAAACTTTGTAACATTTCATTAACTATGATAAATAATTGTAATGAATTCGACCGCTTACGTTTAAATAAAAATATTCAAAAAGTGCGTTATTCCACTTTTCAATATTGTTAAGCCGCTGTTGTCTTCTTGTGCATCCTGCTCTTCAGATTCAAATACTGTCAAAGAAACTCCAAATCAATTGGAGCCACTTCCGTACATTTTTGCGTTATCTGAAGAACTTTCAAACGTCTCTGATTATGATATTTCAAATAAATTAAACCAATTTCACCAACGACCAATAAGCGACATGATTGTCAACCGTTACTGAATCTTTCCGAGATCCCAGAAACAATTCACAATTACAAAATGAAACTCCGATCTTCTCAACCCCTCGCCGCCTGTCATATGCTGACCGTTTGGAAGTAGATAAAATTGTCCAGGACCTGATTGAAAAGGCCACGTCCGTCCGTCCGAGTCACCTCACGCCTCTCCTTTAGTGCTAGTAACTAAAAAGAATGGTGAGCGAAGAATGTGTATCGACTACCGTGCGCTAAACAAAATCAAGATCCGCGATAGTTTTCTGCTTCCTCTTATCGACCATTGTCTTGAACGTCTGGAAGGCAAGAAAATATTATCGGTGCTACATTTGAAAAGCGGTTTCCATCAAATCCGAGTATCTTCCGAATCAATCCCTTACACCGCTTTCGTTACCCCTTCCGGACAATACGAATATGTTCGGATGCCTTTCGGCCTCCGAAATGCGCCAGCTGTATTCCAGCGCTTTATAAATCATGTTTTATATCCGTTTATCAAAGAAGGCTCAGTGGTCGTTTATTTAGACGACATTACGATAGCCACCGCGAATGTTATCGATCACCTTTCTGTATTGCAACGAGTTCTACGACGTCTGGCTGAATATCGGCTAAAATTGAATTTCAAAAAATGCCAATTCGGCTACGATTAACTAGATTTATTGGGATTTAATATCAGTAACAAGGGAATACGCCGCAACGACAGTCATATAGAAAATATCCGTCATCTTCCGCTGCCTGAAAACAAACAAGACGTGCAGAAATGTCTCGGTTTGTTTTCATATTTCCTACGATTTATTCCAGGCTGCTCCTCCATTGAACGGCCACTACGCCAATTACTCAAAGAAAATGTCGCATTTAACTTTGATGAAAGCTGTTAGGCCGCTTTCCAAACCCTACGAGACAAATTACCCATTCTGGTTCTGTACTCTCCCCATCGAGAAACCGAGCTGCACTGTGACGCCAGTGCTCTTGGCTTCGGCGCAATTCTCCTGCAGCGGCAGGAGAACAAACGAATGCATCCCGTCGGTTATTTCTCGCGGCGGGCTACCGAAGCTGAATCGAGGTATCACAGCTACGAGCTCGAAACACTCGCAATTGCCTACGCAATTGAAAAATGCCCGATATATTTAGATATAATACCGTTCAAGATCATTACTGATTGTCAGGCCCTAGCCCTAACCCTCCAAAATAAATGTACGAACTCTCGAATAGCTCGGTGGGTACTCCTGCTCGAGAACTACGCTTATTCCATACAGCATCGATGTGGTACTCTAATGCCTCACGTTGACTCTCTAAGCAGATACTTTCCCAACCAGCCCGCGCTTGACAAAACCTTCGCGTATTCCGCCTCCGATCAATCCGTTACCCCGCCTGTGATCGCTCTCGTAGTACCCAAAGATGTAGATGCCCAGCTCCTAATCACACAAAATAGAGACCAAAAGATATTAAACATACGTGAGACCCTAGAAAAGGAATTTTCCAACCAATACCAAAACAATGGATCAAATCCGATTAAGTTATTGGTTTCCACGAATGCAAGAAAAAGTGGATGCATTTATCAAAAACTGTTTACAATGTATTATGCACTCCGTTCCCCCTCAAAGCCGTGCTAGAACGCTCCATCCGATTCCCAAAGCCCCGGTGCCTTTCGATACAATACATGTTGATCACTTTGGTCCACTTCCGTCTATTCGTTCGAAACGAGAATACTTGTTCGTTGTGGTCGACGCCTTCACAAGGTTTGTCAAGCTATATCCCGTCAATACAACCAGCTACAAAGAGATTTGCTTTTCGCTAAAACATTACTTCGATCACTACAGTCGCCCGCGACGGCTCATCAGCGACCGCGGATCATGTTTTAACCACCTCGAATTTAAACAACTTTTGTCCAATAAGAATATTAAGCATATACGTGTGGCCACAGCCGCTCCGCAGGTTAATGGCCAAGTAGAGTGGGTGAATCGCGTCTTGAAGTCCATGCTCGCTAAAGTCGTTGAGCCTCTGCAGCATTCCGATTGGGTAAAACAATTATCGCTTGTCGAATATACTATAAACAATTCCGTTCATTCTGTAACACGATATACCCCCAGCTCGCTGCTGTTTGGTGTAAACCAGCGCGGTCCCATTGTTGATACTAAAGCTGAATACCTCGATGGAAAGCAACCAGCACTTTCCATAGATAACCGTTCTGAACAACGCCAACAAGCCCATGCGCAAATTGCCTTGAACCAAGAAAAAACTTGCTTTCCACTCTACCAAATTCAAACCTCATTCCGCGTTTTTAAATTGGAGATTTCGTTATGATTCGTAATGTTGACACGACGCAACTTGGCCAAAATTATTTTTTGTGTTTATTCAATTTATTATTGCATGATTATATCAAAATAAGATAATTTTCATAAAATTCACCATTTTACACGAAAATTCATAAAAAAGAAGCAAAAAATTAAAAAAAGGCTTTTTTTTACATTACCCCATAGGGTTTCTTTCGTTTGACATTTAATAATACAATATTTATACATTTAATAGATTGAAAAAACAGTTGAACAGTAGTCGTTATTATAAATAAATAAATAATGCAGGCATAGATAACAATTATATACAAACATAAACATGAGTGTGAGTTTGTATGTGTGTATATCATTCAATGACTTATGAAACTGTAAATAAGTCTGCTTGCTCGATCTCTGGTTCTATTAGAAACTGAAGTACTTCAGAGGGGAATGAATTTTTCGTTTTACTATTTAGTTTTCTCAAACCACTTATTAATGGGTCAGAAGAGACCAAAAGATTATGAAACACATCTTCCATGTTTTGCTGCCTCGAAAATTTTCTTGAGAAACTTTCTCGAAAACGCTTTATATCTTTGTTTCGTGATTCTTGGGCTTCTTCGCCGAGCTGTCCAATTGGAAGAATAGCTTCCGATATAATTTCAGGGCCAATTAATCGACCAACTTGTATTGGATATCCACTGGATATTGTTAACAAAACAACCCTAAATTGACTTATAATGTTTTCATTTATGCCTGTTATATCCGAAGAAGTAACTGCGTCATGGAAAAATGGACGGGCAGTGTTACCATCGTTCGTACTTCCATAACCTGGTTTTGGTTTGTCCACTAACAGTCCCAATCGGTTTCTGAAAGCTTCTTGAATACTTTTCTTGTTTTCTTCGACTTTTCTCTTGTTTTCTTCACCACGAGCTTGCTATTGTCCTATAGGCAGTTTATAGGAGACATGGATTAAACATTCAAAAAACCTTATCCAAGCATGCAAGGAGGATAACCAAAACCTCAGCTTTGACTAGTCTTGAATTTGCTTGTTCAACACCAAATCTATTCTATTGAAATCTTTTGATGTTAGACCACAAAGATAACACCTTTGATTTGAAGAGGTTCCAGTTATAGCATTACTGACCTTACCGTCTACCATTGTAAGAAGCATTTTATGCTTTACTTTAATACTTCCGCTAATATGATCTATTAGAGTTTCAGTTAAGAGAGATATTTGGTTTTCAATGTAATCGACTTCTCTTACAGTTACATCTGTTGTTTCGTGGACGAATTGAAGTCGTATTGGTCTGCAGAACCTTGTGGATGATGGACGAGGATTTTGCCACAGTATAACTTTACTATATGACTCTGGATCACCTGACACTAGCTGGATAGGAGCAAAAGATGTTAAGAAAATATTAGCATCCGAAATGTTCGGAGCTGAAAATTGTTGTTTATATTCACTCATGCCTGAGCTTCCATCACAGCCCCATTTGGAAATGAGGTGAATGTTAGACATTTCATTAGGTTAGGGTTAGGTTAATGTGGCTGCGGATACAAAAACCACACACTAAGGCCAGAAGAAAAGGCCCATTGTGATACCACATGAATCTAGAGAATTACTTCCCACTAGTCGAACCATTTTGAGCTTTTTATAAAGCGAAGGAGATATCTGATCCTTTTTAGCTAGTTCACTGGGATCATCAAAAGAGTATTCTCCCAGATGAAGTTTGCGTCTTCGTGAAAGAGCAGGGCAGGTGCAGAGGAGGTGAGAGATTGTTTCTTCTTCTTCCTCGTCCATACAGCTCCTGCAGAAGTCATTTGAGGCTACACCAAGTCGTATTACGTGTCTGCCTATAAGACAGTGCCCCGTAAGGACACCTATTAGGGAGCTAATATGAAGTCTGCTTTGGGATAACAAATCTTTAGAGCGCTTTAGGTCCAATGAAGGCCATATGTGTTTTGTGGCTGCGCATGTTGGTAAATTGTACCACCTAGAGTTTGCTATCTCGAAAGCTTTTTCTTTTAGCAGAAGTTTACATGTAGCTATAGACATTTCATTAATATGCAATGTTTCTATTAAATCTCTTATTCCTTGAAACAAACGTCGAATTGTGTGATCTAATAAACTTTGAAGAGGTGATTCTGCCACTGATTCAGTTATAACCAAGTTCTCAGGATAACATTTCTTCTTTGCTTCTAAAACAGCTGCATAGTTTGGATACCTATGGTTATTATGTTTTATTGCAGAATCTCTTATAACATTGTATTTTAACTTAGTTAATTTTCCTTCAACAACTATTGAAAGTGCTTCTTCTGCTGTATATGGAATAATTTCCTGATCCATTTTTTTCAAAGCTTTTTGATATTTTTCAGCACGTGAAGGAGTTGAAAATATTATATTTTTCATTACATTTGAGGAATCAAGTTTCACTTTTTCTCGAAGTTGCATCTGCGCAGCATAGCTTAATTCTTCGGCACTATAGTTAGAACGTAAATCTTCTGTTTTACGTCTCTTTGACCGTTCAGTTACTTCTTCGGATATAACAGGCATAAATGAAAACATTATATGTCGATTTAGGGTTGTTTTGTTAACAATATCCAGTGGATATCCAATACAAGTTGGTCGATTGATTGGCCCTGAAATTATATTGGACAGCTCGGCGAAGAAGCTCAAGAAGCACGAAACAAAGATATAAAGCGTATTCGAGAAAGTTTCTCAAGAAAGTTTTCGAGGCATCAAAACATGGAAGATGTGTTTCATAATCTCTTGGTCTCTTCTGACCAATTAATAAGTGGTTTGAGAAAACTAAATAGTAAAACGAAAAATGCATACCCCTTTGAAGTACTTCAGTTTCTAATAGAACCAGAGATCGAGCAAGCAGACTTATTTACAGTTTCATAAGTCATTGAATGATATACACACATACAAACTCACACTCATGTTTATTTATGAATATAATTGTTATCTATGCCTACATTATTTATTTATTTATAATAACGACTACTGTTCAACTGTTTTTTCAATCTATTAAATGTATAAATATTTTATTATTAAATGTCAAACGAAAGAAACCCTATGGGGTAATGTAAAAAAAAGCCTTTTTTTAATTTTTTGCTTCTTTTTTATGAATTTACGTGTAAAATGGTGAATTTTATGAAAATTATCTTATTTTGATATAATCATGCAATAATAAAATGAATAAACACAAAAAATAATGTTGGCCATGTTTTTGGGAAAATTTACCTGTGTGCAATGCCTTCCACTTTTTTCCCATTTTTCGCTTAGCTTAAAGCAAACAATATTATTATTTACCTCAAGATTTGTTTTAACTTTTTCTGATATGTCTTGAAGACCATATCTTTCCATTATTAATGACAATAAGACGTCTTTTCGATGTATTTTGGGAGTTTTTTCCCATTCTTCAAAAATTTTCTTGCTCGATAGAGTGGTGGTGATACTGGAAAAGTGAAAAAAAATGTATGGTGGTCGCAAAAACGCGCAAGATATTTTTATTTACCTTAAAGTGAACACTTAACAGATTAATTTAAGTATTGTCTTGCAGCGGAATTATGCGGAATAATTAACTTTAACTCTATTTAAAAAAAAGAAAATATTTTATTTTTTCCTCTTTCTCACCCTCTCACCAAAATATTTTTTTTTAATATTTTCAATGGAAATAATTAAATAAAAACTATTATATGTTACTTTTAAATATAGTTTAATAATAACAAAAAAATCACCGTAGCCTTTTTAATCGTAAACCAAAGTTATACCAAAAAACACTTTTCTCTGTTATGTGAATGCACCTGTTGACAACAACTTACTTTGAAGCTTAATTTTTCCTTATCAGTGTAAAAAATAAAAAAACAAAACATGAATAACAGTTACCTATTGCATTGAGAAGCTTAACAAATGATTAGAAGTCATGTGGCTTAACTTATTTTTTTTTTATTTTGTCCAGCTAGATTTGCAATCTACCACACTGTGCGGTGGTAAGGAGTGGTAACACCGTCCTTGTTGAAAAAAAACAGCATTTGTCTGATTCGTCCGATGCACCCATTAAAACCAGCCTTTCGCATATTGTAAACATTATACTTTTAACTAATGGCCTTCTGCCACTTGTGCACTTGCACAAGTAAGCTTTTCCATAAAGTAATATCAGTAAATGATTGAGGTCAATTGGCCGAGCTATTATAATTTTTTGTTCTAAATGTAAGCTACCCCTCAATGTTCAATGACTCATGTTCGAATAGTAAAACGTCATCGACGAGTGTTTGACGTTTGGGGCAGAGAGTATTCCCTCTTTTTGTCATTCTTATTCCTTCTTCGAGCCAGAGTAGAACTGGCATTTAATAGAAATATAAAATTAAATTAAACAAAATAAAATAAAACAAAAGAGTTATAGTTTTAATAATTAAATATTGTGAATAAAACACTCTTCTTATCTTTTCCATACTCCTCGCCTTGTCTAATTTATTTTCCACCTCGATTTCCTTATTTCCTTATTATCTCGATTCTATTCCAGTCAATTCAACAAGCTTTTCCTCAATTTTTTTTTTATTTTTCCTTCTTAAAAATTTCTTACAACTTTTTTTTCCTGTCAAATCTTTCCGCGACCGAGAAAACTACACCGTTGTTGACCCTTTTCCAACTTTCGATCGAGAGATTTTGGAAAGAATTAAAAAAAACTGAACGCGTGGAATCCAAAATGCAATGCAGGAAAAATATTCAATCATGTTTCGTAGATCTAAGGCGTAATCTTAATCGAAATACTCTACGAACGGATTTGTTTACTATTTTAAGTTAATAGAATGTTGATGTTATGATATGACTAACATACTCGATTTGCATTTCACATGTTTTGTTACTCATTTATTGAATGGGCAGTGGCGGCGCATATGTGGATACACTACACCCTCACCCTTAAGAAAAATTTTAGTGGTAAAATTATATTTTGGAAATTATTGTATTACACATAATTTGATACATTTAGTTTTACAAGCTTAAATTTGTTATTTTGATAAGCTATTTGTATTTATGTTATTAGATTTAGATTTTTGTTCAATGATAAAATATATAATGTATACATAAATTGTAATTATTATTATTATTACATTTTTTTTTGTTTTTATACATATTAATTTGGTTTATAAGGCTTAAGCAAGTTATTGAGTACTTCCTTATTTACTCCATTTTTGTCAATTACTGAATTGACTCCTTTTCTTTCTCCTATTTTGTATGGACCAATATAAGGTGCCTGATTTTTCTTTCTATTTCCTAATTTTAATAGTACTAAATCGCCTATATCTAAATCTAGTTTATTGGTATATTTTTTATTTTCTGTCTCCATTCTTTTTTCTTTAATTTTTATAGTCATTTTTTTGCTGCAGCATAATTGTCGTAGTCATAAATTTTTGTTTTATTAATCAATGTATGAGTCGGTAAGCAGGGTAGTTTCCCATAAATGAGCTCATACGGTGAATAATCAGTGTCTATATGTGGTGTTGTATTGTATGCGAACGTAAAATATGGAACCCATTTGTCCCATTCATTGTCTTTGACATTTGATAGTAAGAATTCATTAAGTGTCCGATGATTTCTTTCAAGGACACCTATAGTTTGGTGGTGATATGGAGAAGAGAATGTTTGTGTTATCTTTAATAGTGAACATATGTTGCTAAAAGTTCATCCCTGTAGAACAATGGTTTGACGATGAATGTAGACGTGCCAGACAGAGGTCATTTGCGTGGTTAAAGTCATTTCGTGTTTATGGAAGTCACTATATTAAAAGTAAGTACTTGGGAGCGAATATGGACTTTAAAAACATATGCAGGACTAAAAGAAGTACTTTTATTTAATGAAGAGGCAGGCGAATGGCACAATACAAGAATTCATCGGATTTTTGTAAAGCAGTGAAAAGACTGAATGGAAATGAGTATAAGATATACAGAGACTGAGGTTGTTTTGTCGCATTTCAAAGAGCTTTTGAACCTCTTAACCGCTAATGCAACAGTATCCTATGCAGCCCTGCACTGAAAATAGTACACAAGATGCGATAGTAACTATTGAAAAAGTTGTAAATACTTTACAAATTTTACAGGATGGCATAACGGCTGGTTCCGACGGAATTCCAGTTGAATTCAACAAGTAGGAACCGATGAGCTGATAAATAAGATTACTCCGGAGTTTAACCATATTTTGGATAGTGGAGCTATGCCAGAAAGGTTTAAGGAGTCCTTAATCTTTTCTATCCAAAAAAAAGGAAGTACTCAAAACACAGACATAAGTTTTTTTGAACGCTTCATACAAAATTTTTACGGCGGTTTTGCAAAGACGACCTAATTTGTGAATTACACAGAATGGTTTATTGAAGGAGTTGTAAGCCGGTTTCATACCCGGTTACTCCACGTTCGACCAAATGTTTGTCCTTAAGAGCATTGCCGAGAACTTTCTACTAAGCAAAAAGAAACTTTATTGTTTCTTCGTGGATTTCAAAGCAGCGTTTGATGCGGTGGACAGAAATGCACTCTTATACAAGCTTTATGGACTAGGGATGTCCAGGAAATTCGGTAAAGTCCTCAAAAATATGTACAATGATACTAAAGCCGCGGTTTGGAATGGAGAAGAAATCTCTGAATGTTTTCAGACTGAAACAGGCGTCCGGGGTGTACGTTGAGTCCTCTTCTATTTGCGCTCTTTGTGGATGACCTTACTGAAAACATTGGTGGAATTCGCCGAGACAACGATCAAAGCGCTATTCTATGCCGATGACATTGTGCTGTTTTCTAATTCACCCCAATCACTGCAACTAATGATAAACCAGTTGCATAGGTACTGTGCAACGTGGAATCTAAAGGTCAATTTAAGTAAATCTAAAATAATGATATACAAGACCGGAGGTGGAAGAAATAGCTCAAATGAAAGATGGATTTACGATTCGAACTTGATTGAGGTGGTGAGAGAATTCAATTATCTAGGAGTGTGCTTTACAAAGAATCTTAGTATGGAATGACATCTTAGTGAAAAGCTTATAAAAGCAAAAAGTGCAATTGGAACTTCCTGGGCAGTGTTTCTTAAACAAGAACATAGCACATAGTAGCAAATTTCGTGTGTTTTAAGCACTGCATAGGTCTATTATTTTTATTATATTACGCAGCACAGGTTCAAACAGTACGAAAGTGTGGAAAAACTGCTAATATTCTTTATTAAAAGAATATTTCATCTACCCTACAACACCAAATTACATGATTTTGCTGGAAACTGGACTATCGCCGCTTTTTGGTCAAACCATCAAACTAAATATAGCCTATATCATCAAAGTTCTGCAAATGCACAATGAAAGATTACCAAAGAAAGCAGTCCTCTATGCAATCAATCAAAGAAAAAGTTGGTACGCAGACTGGCTCGAGCTGGCTTCGAAGTGTGAAATGTCGCTGGATCTGGACTTCGGTAATGTTGATGATTGCAGGGATGAACTGTATTGCGAGGATTGATGAAAAACTTCCGTAGTCGCTGTATAGAAGAAGCTTCAAATTCAACTCATAGATTAATTTAGCAGCATCTGTCATAACCTTGGTCCAAATAACTATTTTAGATATGAGAACAATGTGGAGGTTATTTCTATGATGCTGAGACTTCGAGGGATGTCCTGCATCTCAACTATGTTCCGCATAGGGAGGATCGACCCGGGCAATGCAGTTTATGCAACCAAAGAGAGGGAAGATGCTTTTCACTTCTTAAGAAAATGCCCTGTGGTAGTAGTAAGTGGAAGAACCTTCCTTAGATCTAATTACTTTACGGAAGAGGAAATGATAAGACTCTTAAATGAGATGATGGTGGAAAAACTCTTTATGTACTCCAAAGTGGCTAAATCTTACCGGGACAGAATAATCTGCGAAATCTTCTGAAAACACATCGATATTAATCTTGATCTTGATATTAAATTATACATAGATACATATACATATTTTTATAGATACTAGCTGACCCGACAAACGTTGTTTTGTCATATAAATAATTTCTAGAGAATATTTTGATAGAAATCAATAAGTTATTGTAAGTGTGTAAGGATGTGGTATATAAGTGGTGACAAAATATTAAAATAACAAATCACCAAACAATTTTTATTAATTTATTAAAATTAATTCTTTAAAATTATATACATATCGCTAATTATGACTATACTACAAAAAAACAATATCAATCCCTTAATGGAACAGAGTATACAATATTTTTTGTGATCCCATCTTTCGCCAATACAAACAAACTGGATGGTTTGCCCACTCGAGAGCACGCCAAGTATAATTGCTCGTGTGAAAAACCTGAAGTGCGCAATTCTAAGCCGCAGACAGACATCGTTTGGCCTTGAGACTTATTGATAGTCATTGCAAATGCCAATCTAATTGGAAATTGAAGGCGTTTGAATTGAATTGGTACATCTGTGGGTATAATAGGGATTCGCGGTAATAATATATTTTCACCTCAGAATTTGCTATTTAGAATTATGGCTTCGACAAAATTTTTCATTAATTTTTTAATCACTAATCGCGTGCTGTTGCACAACCGTAGTGGGTTCAAATTACGAAGCAAAACTACCGGAGATCAAACCTTCAGTTGTAAATTATGCGGTTGCATGCCTGTTAAATACAATGAGTTCAAAAACTCAAGTCTCCTGGTAACAAATGTTGTATCTTGAGATTTAATTCCTTGACATCCACATTTTTTGCTGCTAAAATTGCTCTTTCTGCCAGCCACTCATGATTTGTATATTGTCTGTGTACATTGGGAAATATCTGGTCAATGAGAGCATCTTGTGAATCAATAATCGTGCAGAAATCGACCGGTAATTTTATACATAAAGTTTCATCTGTAGTAACTTTTCCGTCGTTGTTTTGAGAATGTTTCAGCGGATGGATCTTGAAGCATTTGAACACGCATATTTACTTTCAGTTGTACTTTTTCAACATTACGCCACAGTGGCGATGATTTTAAGCACGCGTTGATCTCATCAGCGTATGTTGAACGCAGAATAACGGGAAATGTTTGGTGAAATCACCTGAAAAGAGTTCCGCCAAATAGTCTGTCGTTGTTTCTTATATCTTTCAATGTCCTGTTCAACGCCTCAAGCGAATGTTTGTGTACCATAGTGCATTCATCCCAGATGATAATTGTACACTGCTTCAGCACTGTGGCTATGGATGATTGTTTTTTTATATTGCACACCGCGTCTGGGTTATTTTGAATATTTAGTGGCAGTTTAAATACTGAATGAGCTGTTCTGCCTCCATCCAATAAAGTTGCCGCAACAGCCAATGCGATACTATTATTTGATCGTATTTTAGCAAAGTTAGCGAAATAAGGAATGTTTTGCCAGTTCCACCTGGTGCATCCAACAAAAAAGAATCCACCTTGTCCTGTCGAAACTGCGAGCATGATGTGGTCATAAATTGTTCTTTGTTCTTTATTCATTAGTGGGACAACAATCGCTGCCATTTCTACAGTATTGTATTGTAGTTCACGATTCAATTCAGTGTCTATTAAATCAGATGCATTTCGATTTGGTGAATGCATACCAAAATGATTGAGTGGTAAGTTGGCAATGATAATGCAAAGATCCTCAATATCAATCAATGCTTCATTGTGCATAGCGTCACTGAATACTATCGTAAGATCGTTGCACCGTGTACGATGTTCATGCAGTAAAACAATAGTACTTAGGAATATAAAAAATAGACAAAAACCTATTCTCAGACCTACCGAATGTATATGCAAAATTTCATTGAAATTGGTTAAGCCGTTTCGGAGGAGTATGGCTATGGTATGACTAACACAGTGACAGGAGAATTTTATATATCAGATGTTTTTTTTTTCTTTTTGTTCAACAATTCGTGATTTTAAATACAACCATTAAAGCAATAAGCTTTATTTTACATTCAATTTATCTGTTCGACCTGGCAGACGACGGCATTGTCATGGTAATTGTGATTTGTGATGAAAAGATTCCACTCGACACTCTTAGAAATAATGCGATGCTTAAAGTCAAATGGTTCTCCACGTTCATTCGAAGAACTCCTTGAACGATCGGTTAACGAATAAAATTTTTTTTTAGGAAAATGGTATTCATTTAATTTTAAATCTGAAATCCGAGAATTTAAAATCAACGTTTCAAATTAAAGTTTTAATAAACGAATCGTTGTCTTTTTTTGAATATTTGGAGGGCAAATACAGTCGATGTAGGTATTTAAAAAAAAAATTGGATGGAGTCAAGTGGGTAAAGGGTGGTTTTGTGAATAGGATGTCGTTTCAGTTCAGAAAACAATTACTTAGACTTTAAATATTATTTATAATTTTCAAGTTCTTTAAAATGATAAATTAAACAAATTAACAGAATATAGAAATAGTCTTGACCCCGATGCCAATCCACCCAACCTAAGTGCTTTTACGAGTAGTTACTTAAAATGTACCTATGTATGATACAAATTTTCATATGGGTTGTGTAAGATAAAAAAGTTTGAAGTCAATATCTTTCTTTTTTCGATAGAAAACCATTTCTTATCAGTTTTTTTTTTGTTGTTTTTATAAGTTTTCGTGTTTTGTAAAAAAAAAGATTTCAATTTAGTTTTTCTAGAATAATTAACTAAATGTTAATAACTATATTTTACGTACGATAAAATAAGTTCTATTTTAATTCCTATTTTTGATAAATATGGATTCGAGTGCTCCAAAAAAATTTTAATAACAAAATTTTGCATAAAATAAAATAATTTTGAAGTCAAGCATTCATTTATTCTCGAGATATTCGAATAGAACATCAGTTTTTACTAATGTTATGTAGTATTTTTTGTAGACTCTTTTTTTATAAAAAAAAACTGGCAATTGAACCGGTATAACAATTTCAAAAATACATTGGTTTTCCGTAGGTTCATGATGTTTTTTTGCAAAAAAGTTTATTATATGGGTTTAAAAAAAAAACACTGTAGTTGACTAAATTAAGTTTTTTAATAATTATAATCCTTGTTTTTCAGGCATGTTAAAATGAAATTTTAATATTTATTGGCATTAATAAAAAAAAAATTACATTCTTGTGATGTTAATTGGAGATTTAAATGCGAGAGTTGGAACTCATGCAGGAGTGATGAATGATTTAAGAGGTCGTCCTATGACGCCCGATAGTAACCAATCAACCGACATAATCCAAATATGTTTGGATTTTTCGCCAATTCATACCATAAAGTTCACGAAAAAAAAAATTAAAAAAATAGATAACGAAAAATGAATTAATTGTATTGACAATAGGCCACCTCTCTTGCATAAATTTACAAAAACTTATAACAACCGAGACATTGCTAAACAGCTATGGGCCGAAGTTTCTTCAGAGATGGAAGTGACTGTTCCAGATATAAAGAAAAAATGTAGTATTTTAAGGGACCAATTCCAAAAAGAGTACACCAAGTGCAATGGTGTAGCAAAAAGTCTTGCTAGGATTACTACGACTCACTTTTATTTTTAGCAAAACAAATGAAAAAGGAAGTCCCAGCCAAGAAGATGATACAGAAGCGCAACCGGTTTCAGATATTTTAGAACCTCAGTCAGTGGTATCACAGCCTGCTTCTCCGCCGTTATGGCAGCCGGGAACCTAATCCCGACCTGAGATATACAAGTCACAACAACATAAGAAACTATGAAAAATCGGAGCTCAAAATCAAAGATTACTTCTCAAAGATTTTGAAGGTTTATGAAAAGCAAAAATTGTAACTTCGATCAAGAATATCTTTAGATTGAAACATTTGATATGTTGTAATTTCAAATCTTTGCATAAATATTTCATTAAACCATGCACAGCGACGACGTCTTATACATTGACGCATTAAATGACGGTATGAATTTCAAAAATAAACATTTCTTTGAAATCTTCCATTAAAGAAAAAAATATTATTTTTACATCCAAGCTTCACAGATTCAGACTCCAGACCGATATCGTCCGCGGTCGGAAGCAGTGTATGCAGTCGAAAGTCCGGGACGGTCGTCCAAATTGTTCCGACCTGATATCAGCTGTAAGGTTCAGGACTATCGACGATCTCTAGACTTGCAACTCCAATCACTGCAAATCGAGGACTTTTCCCACTTAGAACGGACAAGAAAGACTCAGCCAAAGCAAAGGAAATATAGGAAAAGAACCCTGGTTTGGCGAAGAGTGTCAAAAAGCTCGAAAAACATATTTTGCGTTGTTGACGATTTTTCGTAACTACACCCAAGTATTATTTAAGGGTTCTTATATAGAGGCCAATAAGAAGTTTTAAGAGCTTTGTAAGACTAAAAGTTATATGCTGAAAAGCAAGCAGTCCGATTAGCATCTTGTAAAAACTCCGCTAATTTTTGGAAACTGGCTAGGAAGCTCAATGGAAAAAGTTTTGCTATCCACACAAAAATGTCTTCAAATGTAATGCATTCCCATTTCAAGGATCTTTTATACCCTGAATTAACGACAACAAAGTGGCAATTCGGAGCACCTGGATTCGTAGTCGACTCTCTGGACTCTACATTTCCATATAGCGAGTTGGAAGAAACGCTGAAGACACTTACAGATGGAAAAGCAGCCGGTTCGAATGGTATGCCACCGGAATTTTTTAATTATAGGACTGTCATGCTCAAAGAGCACCTTTAAAAACTTTTTAATACAGTTTTGTAGGGAGAACTGTCTTGAGGTGAATTTCGAGATGCTATTATTTTTCCAATCCACAAGAAAGGATCGTTATTCAATGCAGCTAACTATTGAGGGACTTCCTTTTTAAATACATCCTACAAGATATTTACAACGACGATGCATAAGCGTCTTGTTAGTTGGATTGAGACCGGAAACTTGCTGATTGAGTTCCAGGCTGGATATAGACCAGGATATTCAGCAATAGATAACATTTTTATATTCAGGAGCTTAACAGAGAATTTCTTGAAACAAAGGAAAAAGCTATATGTATTTTTTATCGATTTTAAATCAGCTTTTGATACAATAGATCGAGGTGCACTATTCTATAAGCTGTATAGTCTTGGGATATCAATGAAGTTTGGTCGCGTTTTTGAGCACCTATATAGAGGAACCTGGGGGGGCTGTATGGGCAGGTGAAAAACTCTCAAACTGGTTTGAAACCTCATCGGGAGGGAGACAAGGTTGTACATTAAGCCCTACTTAGTTTGCACTATTCATAGACGGCCTTTAAGACTACCTGTCGGGTGGAGTGGATTTCGCAGGGATGCAAGTTTAAAGTCTTTGAAGCAGTAGCTGAGAGCATACTTTTATCTGAATCGCAGGTTTGGGGATGTAAAAAGTACAATTTGGTTGAAAAATTACTTACGCACTTTATAAAAAGAATATTTCATTTGCCGAAAATACGCTTAACTACGTTATAATGCTGGAAACGGGTCTCTCTCCTTTGTTTAAAAAAACATTGAAGTTACAAGCGGACTTCTAGCTTAACGTTTTTAAAATGAATGATTCAAGGGTCGTGAAAAGAGTGGCTATAAAAAACATATAAGATCAAAATAGTTGGTATCAAGAGAGGCAAGATCTTGCTGAGAAATGTCAAATTGATTTTAAATTACCCATCGAAGATTTGTCAACCGCTAAAAACATCTTGTATCAAGTCATTTTAAAGGTTGATGAGAAATGAAGGGCTGAATATATTACTGAAACGTCTAATTCCTTGTACAGACCAACTTACAGCAGATTAAATCATAACCTTGCAGAGAACAACTATTTTAAAATTTCCAATAATGTCCATGTGATTTCTATGATGGTCAGACTACGTAGTGAACTAATAGATTTAAATTACATTCCACACAGACCTGATTTACCCCTAGAGTGCAATATGTGCAACCTATCAGAAAGAGAGTATACTGTCTACTTCTTGCGAAAATACCCCATTTAAGAATTTTGCAAAACTGTGCTCAGATATAGAACTGCTATAATGAACGAAGATTATTGATTGTGTTTCTATTCACTTTTTAAAAATTATTTTTGATCTATCATGAACTTGATATTGTTAAAAAATTATAAATCCCTTTTTTAATATTGAAAAGTAATTATATCGAGGGCTTTTTACATTCATTGTGTTTTGTTGTCAATCTGGCAGACGGCAATAACCATGCTATAATAATTTTTGTTGTATAATGTGAATTTTACTTTAATTCAATAAAATCTGTATCTTGTGAACTGAAATGTGATTTCACGTGCATTTAAATTATCAAGTATAAAATGGAATGAAGTTTATCATATTACGAATATAGAATAATAATAAATAAAAATAAACAATCAAAGACAAAATTATAATGTATAACATAACATAACATTGTATTTTTTAATTGTTTCAAAGTATTAATTTTTACGTGAATTTCAATCACGTGAACTGAAATGACAGAAATGATAGTCTGCCTTGAACTCTCAATAATTTAATATATAACCTTTCTCAACGAATTTTCTGATTTTTCAGAGTTTTGCATTATGTTGACAATTTATCTTTCATTTCAACTTTCGTTGTTTATTTGATGTTTCGGTGTGTGGTTAAGTAAATAAAAAAAAATTGTCGAGTTTCTGTCCACATAATTTCATTTTCACTAGTCATATTTAATAGATTTGAGGTATAATTATATATATTATATATATTAAGGAACAGAAAAGAAATAAATCGAATTCGAAAAACAACAAAGAAGCAGAAAGAGAAACGTCCAAAACATGCCACCCGAGAATTTCGACAAATATTTTTTTCTGTTTCCTGTTTTTTTTTTTAAATTTCTTTCTCTTTTCAACGAAATTATTCATTTTTTTGGGAATTATTTTTAGAAAAGAGGCAGACAATTTTTGAAAAGTAAACACACCAGGAAAAAAATGTGTTTAGCTGTATGAAAAATGTATGTCTGGTATCTACATAGTTTGATTTTCGGCGCAGGATAACCTATTTGGGTTGTTGGCGATAACAAAACGCAGCTTGTGTTACTTTAAAAAAAATGCTTGATAAAAAACGCTTCTTCCTACAATAAAAAACCATATTATCAAAATCAATTTACCTTCATTTAAATCATAAAAAAGAACAAAATGCCGGATTTGAAACTTAATTGGAAACTTAAATGATTTGAAAAAAGGAACTATTTTTAAAGCGACCTACATAAAATATTCTTTGTTAGTTAGAAATTTTGTTTTGCAAAAAGTTCTGTTCGTAGTTACGACTCAATTATTGGTTCCGTTACAAATTCGTGTTACCTATACTTTTTATTTTAAGAATATTGCAACTAATAAATCAAGAAATTCATATATATCGGGTGATTTTTTAAGAGCTTGAGAACTTTTTTTTTAAAAAAACGCATAAAATTTGCAAAATCTCATCGATTCTTTATTTGAAACGTTAGATTGGTTCATGACATTTACTTTTTAAAGATAATTTCATTTAAATGTTGACCGCGGCTGCGTCTTAGGTGGTCCATTCGGAAAGTCCAATTTTGGGTAACTTTTTCGAGCATTTCGGCCGGAATAGCCCGAATTTCTTCGGAAATGTTGTCTTCCAAATCTGGAATAGTTGCTGGCTTATTTGTGTAGACTTTAGACTTGACGTAACCCCACAAAAAATAGTCTAAAGGCGTCAAATCGCATGATCTTGGTGGCCAACTTACCGGTCCATTCCTTGAGATGAATTGTTCTCCGAAGTTTTCCCTTAAAATGGCCATAGAATCGCGAGCTGTGTGGCATGTAGCGCCATCTTGTTGAAACCACATGTCAACAAGTTCAGTTCTTCCATTTTTGGCAACAAAAAGTTTGTTAGCATTGAACGATAGCGATCGCCATTTACCGTAACGTTGCGTCCAACAGCATCTTTGAAAAAATACGGTCCAATGATTCCACCAGCGTACAAACCACACCAAACAGTGCATTTTTCGGGATGCATGGGCAGTTCTTGAACGGCTTCTGGTTGCTCTTCACTCCAAATGCGGCAATTTTGCTTATTTACGTAGCCATTCAGCTTATGTAGTTAAGCAACACACTACCATAGTTGAAAGCAGTAAGAATAGCTTATCACCTATTCACAAATCTTATGCAATGAAAATTGGCAACAGAAGTAACAAGTTGACGGTCTTTTTATTTAGTCTCTACTTAAATCAATTATTTTCAGCATTTCGGAAATGTCGTGAGTAATGTAAAGAAAATAAACAACGAGTACACACAAATAAAATAGGAATGGAAAAAAGAGATGAGTATATAAAAATGTTTTCAATGTTCTATGTTTTTTCTGTAACTCTCGTTTTCAATGTTCCTGAAACTCTCGCATCGACAAAATTAAGTCGATAAACTCTGAAAATTGAAACAAATCTGAGTTTTTTTTGCATTTTTCAACAGCCTGAGCGAAAATTAAACGCATAAACGAAGCTAATAATAAAAATAATAGTTGTAGTGCTTTCAGAGTCTTATGTTTCTAGGTTCTAATTCTCATTGGACTGTTGCACCACCTAATTTATTTTACTTACTTAATGATTAAAAATGGCTTCAAATAACTAACTAATATTTCTCTAAATGCGTAATTTAGAATTGTTTCTAATTCTTCATTGTTCTGGCACCTAACAAGAGTAATTAATTTCACTTCATATTCGAATGATATTACTCTCAAACGAACACAATGAGAGTACCAAAAAGTTGTTCATTCACAATTTTGAATTTTCTTTGAACACCTCTGAATAGCTGACTACATCCGCCATTTTTCAAAGGTGGTCGCCATTTTTCAAAGGTGGTGAGCAGGGAGAAAAGAGAGAAAAGTTTATTCTCTCTCGTGGTGAGTATGCACACAAACTTGCATAAGTATTTGTTCCCCACATTTTTTTTATATGGAGAATACATATGCAAGTTGGTGGCCAAATCACAGCTTGTAGGCAAAAAGAGAGCAACCGTCGAAGTTGGTTCTCTCTATTAGTTCTTTTCTCTCTGGTTGCCAGCGCGCATCGTAGCCTTTGCCTGGGGGTGCCAGCACGTAACTTGATACAACCGAGTTTAGTCGATACAATCGAGCATTGGCAGCACACATTTTGGGCGTTTTTCTTTTTTAGTTCAGAGCTGAGCTCTGAGCGAACAGAATAGAGTAGAGTAGAGTTCTGAGCAGAGTATGTTCAGAGCTCTCTGATTTAATTATGAAACAACTTGAGCACTAAACTGTCATGATTTGAAATGTCGTCTGTTTGAAGGCGTTAAAATTTTCTTTAATCAAATGAATTAAAAAAACAGTCATAGCGTTGGTCCATTTGAAGCCTGAAATAAATTTGATTCACAAAAATGCTATCTGCAATTAGTTTTTTCTAAATTATCTTTCCTTCTGCACCAGAGCAACCAGCCTCTTCCGCCATTTGTATTGTTTTGATGATGATTTTTTTTAATTTCCCGGCTTTCAGATATCAAATTGTTTGTGCTCAGCATTTTACTCCGTTTACTCTGTTATTTTATTCTGAGCTCACAGAGCGCGCTCTGAACATGTTCAGAACTAAAAAAGAAACACGAATTTGAAGCTCTGAACGTTCAGAGCTCAAAAAGAAACACAATTATTTTTTTGACAGTTCGAGCTCTACTCTGAACTAAAAAAGAAAAACGCCCTTTGGTTCAATCGAGTGTCGTCGATTGTTTCGCCAGATTTGACAGCACACACACTTCAAATTGACGTTTGAAACAAAAGTTTTCACTCGACAGAAATTAGTTATCGTCGGCATTGATTTTTGTAGGAAAAAAATGGAAAAACAAAATAATATGTCAATAATTAAAAAGCAGACTGAGATTTTGACCAATTTTATGAGTTCTCACGTTGATTTAGCGAGGGGAATTCATAAAACTGCCCAAGGGAGGAAAAATAGCAATATGCTGTGGGGAAAACTGATCGAATCCCTAAACACAGAGGGTCCTCCACAAAAAGATCTTAAAGATTGGAAAAAAGTAGGTTGATGTTAAATATTATGTATATATGTATGTACATTTTTACAGATCATTTTTTTTTTTTTTGGACCTGGAGTGATCTTAAATACAAGGTAAAGAATAAAGTAATAAGTAATAAACTTCACTTTAAAGGCACGGGTGGAGGTCCACACATGCAAAAAACAATCGACGACTTGGAGGAAAAAATTATAGAGTGCGCCGGTTTGGAAGCAGCAGTTGATGGAGTCCCTACAGCAAAATCCTTTGGAGTTGGACAAAATAATTTTGCTGACAATATTAATAACAACGGTAACGATAAAATCAAACAAAAAAACAACTCAGACAGAAACATAGAAACTAAAAGCCCGGACATTTGGGAAGATATAGTGTTAGACTATGCAAACTAAAATAATATTATTGAAGAAGAATCATCTGTGGAAGATGTAGGTATGTACCTAGTTGTATGAACTCTTATTATTGATTGAATTCTAATAACAAATTTATTTAAGACAACTCAACTAAAAGGAAAACTTATCGTCATAAAAAAGAAAAAGAAAATGAAAATGAAAAAGAAAATTTAATGAAACAATATGTGACTGCAACAGTTACAATCAATACGAAATTGGACAAAATTCATGAAATGCTTTGCACCACTTTAAAAGTCCAGAAAAGAAGACTTGATTTAAAAGAAAAACAATATAAACTAAAAAAAAGAAAGCTTGAGATGTTTGAAAAGAACCAACATCAAAAATTGCGGCTACAGGAAACAATGTTGAGCACCAAGGAAAATAAGACTTCAAGAGGTAGAAACTCGAAAGTTTTAAAAGTTTCTTATTTAAGGCCAGGCGCGCACATGCAACTAAACAGTTTGGTTTCATTTTAAGGACTCCCATATAAGCCCATTGTGGTCAAAATCGAAACCAAACGGCTTAGTTGCATGTGCACGCCTGGCCTAAAAGTATCTATGCAATGTTCAAAACTTAGAAATCATCTAAAAGCTGTCAACAAATTTTGTGTGCAAGCATAACCAAAATGAAAATAAAAAATTCCTAAATCCTTTGTGTTTAATATTAGCCCTTAAGTACTTTTGTATTTTATTGTTAGTTTGTTTATACCAAATGAAGTATTTTTTTTGTATCCAAGTTTAAGAAATGAAATGTTCTTTTTAAAGTTTTTTATGTTTAAAGTGCATATGTAGCTATGTATGTTCTTTTAATTTAATATCTCTAAGGTAAAAGACTAAAATAAGCAAAATAAAAATGGTCAAATCTAAGTCTTCGTTCATTTGATAGGCACCTACAACGTCCTTTTAAAATTCCAATAGTTCTTTCGATTTGGCTCCTAGCTACGGAATGGATATTGTTGAACCGTATTTCTGCACTTCCCTCTGTTGCATTTCGGTATGGTGTTAATAGCCACGGCTGTAAAGGGTATCCGCTATCACCTTGAACGGTACAATAGTTATTTGATAATTATATGCCCACATGTAATTAAAAGACAGTAACTAACCCAGAAGTCGAATGCTTACTTCACCTGCATGAAATTGTTGTTTTAAAAACTACCTCATTGCTGCTATTCCAAACAGCCGAGTCATGTGCAGCACCACCATGCGAACTGTTGATTGCTATTATTTCGTTTAGATGATTGCAAATCTAGACAAATTGATATGTACATTTTAGTATGTAAAATAGAATTCATAATATCACCACCATTGCATTCAAGATATGGAACCCTTTTCGGTTGAAATAGATGTGCTCGTTTTCTTTTGGTCTTAAAATAGGAATATGAGTACCATCAACGCAGCCTACTATTACCGGTACTTTAAATTTCCTATAATAATACTCCTTGCTGTCTCCAAATTTAGAGATTAAATTTAATCCATTGCGGACAAAACTTATTTTCCAGGAGACTCAACGTTCGGCGAAAGAACTTGGAAACTGTTGTCTGTGCCATACTAAGCAACACATTTGTTCCAACATTGGTTTGGTAACTCCCACTGGCTAGGAGATTTAATGTTGCACAAAGCTGTAGAACTCATGATACAACTAATAAGATAGCGCATTGCGCATGTAAGGTTTTGGCTGTCAAACTATCGTGACGTCACCAGCACTCAATTAATTGAAGAGAGCTAGTATATTTGGCGCAATTTCAATCTATTTTTTGTTGTGAATGTTAACGGAAGTGAATTTAAAATATTTTTAAATCAATAAAGTTATTTAAAGTGATATTGTTCATAATTTATACAAAAAAAAAACATTTACTAATAAACATGGATGTTTGTTCTGTTTTTGACTGCAACAATAACGAAAGAAATAAGATAACGAAAGATTCCAGTTTTCATACATTTCCAAAAGGAAATTTAAATCTCTCGAAGCAGTGGGTCTTGTTCACAAAACGCAAGGATAAAATTAATGTTCAGACTGCAAGAATTTGTAGTCTCCACTTTTTGAAAGAAGATTTTATAAACAATACAAAGTATGAAATGGGTAAGTTAATAAAAAAAAGTAGTTCAGAATAAGAATCAGAAATAGATTTATATCAATAGGATTCACACGGTGTCGGATTTTGAAACCAGATGCAGTTCCTACGGTTTACCCAAAGCAACTGTCTGTAGCGTCTGAGCCTGACACAACAAAGCGCTCGAAAAGAATGGAGCTGAAAAAGCAAAAATAAGTAGTGAGTGGGTTGCTGGAAGTTCCCATTGAGCTCGAGCATGACAATTTGCCTGAACAGCAATGCAAAAATGATAGCTTGATGGAAAATATTTCACATCCACAATTAGAACAAGCTCAATTTGATGTGTTAACTGAAGAGTTGTAAGTACCTTATAATGTTTGTATGCATTTATGATAGGAACAAAATCTTAATCGTACTATCCATGCATTCTGAAATTGTATAAAATAATTTGTTTTTATAAACTTATTAGAAAAACCTTACGCGAAGAAAATGAGAAACTCAAAGCAGAGTTAATGACTAAGACCAGGAGGATAAATAAGTTGGAGACTGAAGTGAAAAAAGCCAAGTTTAACCAGTCCAACTTAGAAGAAAAGCTTCTAACAATTTTCACTCCTGGTCAAATAAAAAAAATTCGAATGGGCGTAAAAAGATTAACTTGGTCTGAGGAAGATATAGCCAGATCAATAACGCTATATTCTGCTAGCTCCAGAGCTTACAAATTGCTTAAAAAGAAAAATTTTCCTCTCCCTGCCATCAGAACTCTTCAAACATGGGCCCAGAAAATCGACCTAACACCAGGAATCATGGTACCCATCATTCAAGTACAGGATGAAATCATACATCCTTGGGCACAATGAAGGTGCACTTTCTGACAACGGAAATGTAGGTGTGGATAATACACCAGACTTATGTTTGGAAGAAACTTCTTTGACAGGTTTGATCTCACAATCTAATAATCGATTCATCTTAACAATATTCGCTTTTTCAGGAAGGATTTTTGTCGTTGTCAAAGTCGGCAATAGTATGCCTATTGCTTCTGAGCCAGAAGAAAATCTCCCATTTACTTACGATGGTTTGGAAAACTTGGCTGGCTACATTTGCCATCGTTTTAAAAACACTATACCAAACCTGGAACAAATTGAACCAGACGAAAGCTCTTGGGTAAATCATTTGGACGAAGGAGGCTTGTCTAAAGCAAATCCCACAATGATGGCTCACTTTGCTGCATTAGAAAATGTTTTTAATGCCGTAAATGGAGAAGGTGAAGGCATTTACATCTGTCCAAACTACACCCAGCATTTACTTGAAGTTGCCGAGAAAGCAAAGATCAAATGCGATGAGAAGATTATGAAGCTTTTCTTTCGTTTTCGCATGTACTTCCAAATGCGAAAACTAAACAGACAAATCACTGAAAGCAAACTGTCCAGAAAAAGAAAATACAAAAAAATTATTAATTAAATAAAAGGTTGAAAAACCACTGACTAAAAAAGACCATCATATCTTTTATTTAACCATTTATCACTATTTAAACAATCTTCCCAGGTAATTCTATGGAGAAAAATGCATCCGAATGAAAATGAAAAAAAATACACCATACTCTTCATTTACTTCGATTTTTTATTAATTTCTTTCACTCAAACACACAAATTTTCTTTAACTTACGAATAAACACAAATATTAACTATTTAAAACCATTTATCTAAATGAAAAATATTAGAAATATTAACATTTTATTATAAAAACAAAATATTCAAACAAATTAATGCCATTGTTTTGTTTTGATTTCACATACTGAATAATAAACGTCAAACTCGTTGAGTGCTTGTGACGTAGATGCGCAGAACGAAACAAAAATAGAAACGCGAATGCGCTATCTGTTTTAGTTGTATCATGTGTAGAACTGGTAGAACTGATG
The DNA here is from genome assembly GCA_951509635.1 of Eupeodes luniger. Lineage (NCBI taxonomy): Eukaryota > Metazoa > Arthropoda > Insecta > Diptera > Syrphidae > Eupeodes > Eupeodes luniger. Next base: position 181,235,217 of record OX608073.1, on the reverse strand, counting down.
TTCTTCTTCTGTCTTCTGGAAGATCTAACGACCTGAGTATCGTGTGAAAACATTCCTTGTTGACTCTAAACTACTGCACAAAGCTAAAAAAAAATTGTTTTACAAATGTTATACATGATCTTTCTTTTCTTTTTGAATATTTACTTATTTTCACTCAATTCGAATGGGTTGATATTATCTTTCAAATATCTTCTTTTGATTTTAGTACAAGACACTTCTTCGCCTTCACTTTCACTCTCTCCGAATCAAAGAAAAACATTTCGAAAAAAAATTAAAATTGAAACTAGAATGAAATAATTTCAAAGAAAACTCATTTGACATTTCCATTTTATAGTTCACAATGACTTTTTTAAGTAAAAGTCACAATGAAACAATGAAATTAGGTACGTGCTGTGAAAAATAATTTGTTTCGAGTTGATCGACAATCGACAATCCTCGATTGTATCAAGTTACGTGCTGGCACCCCAGTTCGGTCTGTAATATACTCAGCCCTATTATGAATTCCATCGTAATCGGAAATTTTTACGAATCCCGAAAAACTGTATCATGAAATCCGTTCGTAATGCAAAATTGTATGAGATTTTCCACTACGAACGGATTTCATGATACAGTTTTTCGGGATTCGTAAACATTTCCGATTACGATGGAATTCATGATAGGGCTGAATAATAATTAAAATTTTTGTTTTTTAATTGTGTCGCGGTGCTTGAAATAATTATTTTACGTGTGTTTTTTTATAAAAAAAAGTAAGGTAAGTTATATTTTGAGTCCTATATAAATTAAACTACTACAAAATTATATGTATATGCATATTTTATTTTTTTATTAAATTTCATAAAATATGTTTGTTCATACACACATACAGTGATCGAGCACATGTGGATACATAATTCTCAAATTTTACTTTGGGATACCACAAAATGCGCAAAAATATAGTTATCACGGTCATTCTTTTTTTAATTAGTTCTTTATTTTCCTTAAAGACTATTAAAATATTAACTTTTTGCAAAACTTAAATCCAAAGTAAACATTTAATTCAAATTATGAAAAATAAGCACGTATCCACTTTTGCACGTTTTAGGAAGTCGTTTTTTTTCTTAGCTGGCAACGCTGATTTATGAGCGTAAGAAAACAAAAATTTACAGTTATTCTTACTGTTATGCAACTCATCAAAACAAACCACATTTCGTTTGAAAGTAATTAGTTTCTGTAAATATTTTTGCGGTTCAGTGCAAAAAAAAGTTTTTTAACAACAATGAGGAAAATTTCGGAAAATTTGGAAAATCAAATTATTGAAATGACAACAAAAAGTTATTCAGCTAGAAAAATAGCAAAAAAAACTAAAAATTTGTCATAGAACAGTGCTTCAAGTTCGAAAAAGACGTAATATTAGCGCGCCTGAGGTGAAAAAATCGCGGCCGACATTGTTTTCCGATCGAGATGCCCGAGCTATGCAGCGGATGATAATAACCAGGCGAGTAAGAACGACAAAAGAAGCTGCAACAGCTTTAAACAAAACCGTAAATGAGTGAACAGTACGAAGAGCACTTCGGAGAATCGGCTTGACATCGGCCGTTAAGCAAAAAAAGGCAGCACTTTCAGCAAAAAATGTGTCAGCGCGCCTAAAGTTTTGCAGAAATCACAAAAATTGGACCGCAGATGACTGGAAACGGTTAATTTTGGTCAAATAACCCTTTTCCAGTCATCTGTGGTCCAACTGTTATTGTTATTGTTATTGTTATTGTTATTGTTATTGTTATTGTGTTATTGTGTTATTGTGTTATTGTGTTATTGTGTTATTGTGTTATTGTGTTATTGTGTTATTGTGTTATTGTGTTATTGTGTTATTGTGTTATTGTGTTGTTGTGTTATTGTGTTATTGTGTTATTGTGTTATTGTTATTGTGTTATTGTTATTGTGTTATTGTTATTGTGTTATTGTTATTGTTATTGTGTTATTGTTATTGTGTTATTGTTATTGTGTTATTGTTATTGTTATTGTTATTGTTATTGTTATTGTTATTGTTATTGTTATTGTTATTGTTATTGTTATTGTTATTGTTATTGTTATTGTTATTGTTATTGTTATTGTTATTGTTATTGTTATTGTTATTGTTATTGTTATTGTTATTGTTATTGTTATTGTTATTGTTATTGTTATTGTTATTGTTATTGTTATTGTTATTGTTATTGTTATTGTTATTGTTATTGTTATTGTTATTGTTATTGTTATTGTTATTGTTATTGTTATTGTTATTGTTATTGTTATTGTTATTGTTATTGTTATTGTTATTGTTATTGTTATTGTTATTGTTATTGTTATTGTTATTGTTATTGTTATTGTTATTGTTATTGTTATTGTTATTGTTATTGTTATTGTTATTGTTATTGTTATTGTTATTGTTATTGTTATTGTTATTGTTATTGTTATTGTTATTGTTATTGTTATTGTTATTGTTATTGTTATTGTTATTGTTATTGTTATTGTTATTGTTATTGTTATTGTTATTGTTATTGTTATTGTTATTGTTATTGTTATTGTTATTGTTATTGTTATTGTTATTGTTATTGTTATTGTTATTGTTATTGTTATTGTTATTGTTATTGTTATTGTTATTGTTATTGTTATTGTTATTGTTATTGTTATTGTTATTGTTATTGTTATTGTTATTGTTATTGTTATTGTTATTGTTATTGTTATTGTTATTGTTATTGTTATTGTTATTGTTATTGTTATTGTTATTGTTATTGTTATTGTTATTGTTATTGTTATTGTTATTGTTATTGTTATTGTTATTGTTATTGTTATTGTTATTGTTATTGTTATTGTTATTGTTATTGTTATTGTTATTGTTATTGTTATTGTTATTGTTATTGTTATTGTTATTGTTATTGTTATTGTTATTGTTATTGTTATTGTTATTGTTATTGTTATTGTTATTGTTATTGTTATTGTTATTGTTATTGTTATTGTTATTGTTATTGTTATTGTTATTGTTATTGTTATTGTTATTGTTATTGTTATTGTTATTGTTATTGTTATTGTTATTGTTATTGTTATTGTTATTGTTATTGTTATTGTTATTGTTATTGTTATTGTTATTGTTATTGTTATTGTTATTGTTATTGTTATTGTTATTGTTATTGTTATTGTTATTGTTATTGTTATTGTTATTGTTATTGTTATTGTTATTGTTATTGTTATTGTTATTGTTATTGTTATTGTTATTGTTATTGTTATTGTTATTGTTATTGTTATTGTTATTGTTATTGTTATTGTTATTGTTATTGTTATTGTTATTGTTATTGTTATTGTTATTGTTATTGTTATTGTTATTGTTATTGTTATTGTTATTGTTATTGTTATTGTTATTGTTATTGTTATTGTTATTGTTATTGTTATTGTTATTGTTATTGTTATTGTTATTGTTATTGTTATTGTTATTGTTATTGTTATTGTTATTGTTATTGTTATTGTTATTGTTATTGTTATTGTTATTGTTATTGTTATTGTTATTGTTATTGTTATTGTTATTGTTATTGTTATTGTTATTGTTATTGTTATTGTTATTGTTATTGTTATTGTTATTGTTATTGTTATTGTTATTGTTATTGTTATTGTTATTGTTATTGTTATTGTTATTGTTATTGTTATTGTTATTGTTATTGTTATTGTTATTGTTATTGTTATTGTTATTGTTATTGTTATTGTTATTGTTATTGTTATTGTTATTGTTATTGTTATTGTTATTGTTATTGTTATTGTTATTGTTATTGTTATTGTTATTGTTATTGTTATTGTTATTGTTATTGTTATTGTTATTGTTATTGTTATTGTTATTGTTATTGTTATTGTTATTGTTATTGTTATTGTTATTGTTATTGTTATTGTTATTGTTATTGTTATTGTTATTGTTATTGTTATTGTTATTGTTATTGTTATTGTTATTGTTATTGTTATTGTTATTGTTATTGTTATTGTTATTGTTATTGTTATTGTTATTGTTATTGTTATTGTTATTGTTATTGTTATTGTTATTGTTATTGTTATTGTTATTGTTATTGTTATTGTTATTGTTATTGTTATTGTTATTGTTATTGTTATTGTTATTGTTATTGTTATTGTTATTGTTATTGTTATTGTTATTGTTATTGTTATTGTTATTGTTATTGTTATTGTTATTGTTATTGTTATTGTTATTGTTATTGTTATTGTTATTGTTATTGTTATTGTTATTGTTATTGTTATTGTTATTGTTATTGTTATTGTTATTGTTATTGTTATTGTTATTGTTATTGTTATTGTTATTGTTATTGTTATTGTTATTGTTATTGTTATTGTTATTGTTATTGTTATTGTTATTGTTATTGTTATTGTTATTGTTATTGTTATTGTTATTGTTATTGTTATTGTTATTGTTATTGTTATTGTTATTGTTATTGTTATTGTTATTGTGATTGTGATTGTGATTGTGATTGTGATTGTGATTGTGATTGTTATTGTTATTGTTATTGTTATTGTTATTGTTATTGTTATTGTTATTGTTATTGTTATTGTTATTATTGTTATTGTTATTGTTATTGTTATTGTTATTGTTATTGTTATTGTTATTGTTATTGTTATTGTTATTGTTATTGTTATTGTTATTGTTATTGTTATTGTTATTGTTATTGTTATTGTTATTGTTATTGTTATTGTTATTGTTATTGTTATTGTTATTGTTATTGTTATTGTTATTGTTATTGTTATTGTTATTGTTATTGTTATTGTTATTGTTATTGTTATTGTTATTGTTATTGTTATTGTTATTGTTATTGTTGTTATTGTTATTGTTATTGTTATTGTTATTGTTATTGTTATTGTTATTGTTGTTAGTGTTAGTGTTAGTGTTAGTGTTAGTGTTAGTGTTAGTGTTATTGTTATTGTTATTGTTATGTTAATATTATTATTGTTATCGTCATTATGATATCATATGATCTGCAGGAATGTCATTTGTTGCCTGAAAGATGTGATTGGTATCTCTATAAGAACTTCTCTCAAGATTTAAATGAAGAATATGTTAATTAAGAAAATTCAAAACCTTACAATTGAAGATATAAATAAAAATAACAATATTTTTAACGATGTAAAGAAGTGCGGATATGTAAGGATTTATTCATTTGAGCAGTTATATAGCTTGAACTCTTGAATTGACATCTACTGATGTGAAATACTTTTTAAACATTGTGTTTTTATCACATATCATCACATCAAACGAAAATAATAACTTTTTAAAAATTATCTATTTTCATGCAGTCATATATCAAATTTAAACTAAAGTTATTTTGTAATATTTAAAGTGATTTTGTTTGCGAGTGGTGTAATTTCAATCTATTTACTTAGAAGGACGGAATGCTTTTTTCACGAAAGTGAATCGCATTTCAACTTTAATTAACTTTAATTAAATGTGCACATAGCTACCCTAAAGCTGAGTCGTCGCGGACATTTTGCTCATTATTGAAATAAAAACCAAATCTTTGTATCACATCTGTTGGTACAAAATCAAAAACAAATTAAAAAAAAACATTCGTAGAGTGATTTTTGTTTCATTCATATTATATTTCATTTAAAGCTAATGTTTCAAAGACAAGATTTTTCTTCACAAGTTTTTAACTCTTGGATGTTAGGTACTATCTTTTTTTGACACAAAGCAAGTTGACATATTTCGATGCGGAAAAAACAATACATATTACATTTTTGCCATGTTTATCTATTTCAAACATACAAGGTTACTACAATATTGGGAGTTAAATGAGCTTTTATGCGGTTTTGACATTAAACAGATTAATTGTCAATTATTTTTTGAAACTTGAATTTTGTTGAGTTGTGTCATTCTTCTTCCAAACCAACGCGACAATATGAATTCCATATCTATGCAAATTTTGTTGCACTGTTATTAACCGAACACGAAGAGGATATGGCATCATTTCTTATACATAAATTAATATTACAGCAAATTTTAAAGCAAGATGAATTAATGCTAAAATAAAAGCCATCCGAAAAAATAGATTTTTTTCGAACCGAAAGAATAATTAATAGAAATATATTTTAGGATTATGAATGAATATATTACTGTTTAAAAGTGAACACGAATTACTTATCTTTGTTTACTTAACTCACCTTTCACATACATATGTTCTCGTATCTCCATTTTCGAGCACACCTCGAATCCGAAGTTTGTATTCAAATTTCCTCCTGGTATTTTGTCTACACGTTCCTGTTTTTTTTTTTTTAAATATTTAAATAATTTTATAAGAGAATTTCGTTGCTTGTTATGTTGTGTCTTCTTGGTAAGTAAGAATCCACCTGACTCGTTATTTCTATGGTTCATCGGCCTGCGTTTGTTGCTTCTGCAAAATAACGTCTTGGTACTCCTGTAGTTTACCATGGCTGCCCTCAACTGCTCCAATATTTTTCATTTAAATTCTATATTTAGACGATAATCAATAAAATATTTAAATGAAAGAGTGGCGCCTTTACTTTTAGAGTGGGATTTAAAAAATGTTATAAATGACTTTGAAGGAACATTATATGAATATAATGAATGTGAAGTATAAAAGTGCGTAATATAGCACGTATATTATAGGGTGTCCCGTCGATGTATCAGAACATTTTTTTTTCGAGCTACACTATCAAAAGGGGTATCAAAATTTGCGTAATTTTACACAGATAAAGAAAACGTCAAAAAAACTGAAAGAACATGTTATCTTGGGGGTAGTTTCGGGCTTTGAAGATTTTTAAATTTCATGTTTTTACATACTTTAACCGTTTGAATAAAACTATAACAAAATTAAGTTTTAAACGTATTTTATTATTAATATTATTTAAACAAATCACATACAAACAAAATAAGCAAGAAATAATTTTTAATTAATGACATAACCTTAGAATTTAAACTTATTTTTGTGTCCAAAATTTGGCATTTGTGCACGAGATTTCAACTTGTTTTTAATAAAGCCATCTCCAGAAGTAGGGTCAGTTACACTCTGTGATGCCTCTGTTACCAGTTTAACACATCTTTCCACAGATTGGGTGTGACAGGGAAAGTCAACAATTTCCAAGCTCTTATCTTTTGCCATGATGTGAAGGTCTTCAAAAGAAATATGTCGAAGAACCGGGGGTGATGTTACCTGACATTCGCTCCACAAAATAATTTCGGTATAATCTTTAGCACAGAAGTTGATCTTTGGTGGTTTATATATCCTGCGTTTGTTGATATTTTCAGCTTCTCTAGCTTTTTTTATTCTTCGCAATGCCAACTCCCGAATGTGGTCCCTTTCATCAAACAACATACTGATAAGCAGGTTTTCTGGATGTGCAAAATAAGCATTTCTTTCTATAACGGAATCCACAACACATCTCAAATTGTCGGGTAAATATCGAGAGTACATAATTAATTGGAAAATATGTTTGGCTCCATCCTTAAAAGACGCCTGTCGCTTGATTCGGAACCAAATTGGAGCGTATACTTTGACGACGTAGTTGACAAGCAATAGCAAATTCTCTGATGGACGAAGAGTACTAACATAAAGTCTCAGTATGCGATTAGCTGAAGTAAGCCATCTCGAGTGCGCCATTTTTCCAGGTTGACGGTTTGCCAGCTCAGGAGAACAGAAACCAGTAGATACAGCATGACATATCTGATAACGATATTTTTGATCCATACTAATAGTCCAGTCAAATAGGCTTTCAGCTCGGAAAAATTCCCACCTAGCTGAATTTTGGTACACATCTTTATTATATTGTTGTTAACAATGTGTAAAAAGTCGACTTCGATATCATGTACGCGTCAAAGGTTATTCGAGGTCAAAGGTCACGGAATTAGCCTTTTTTTTAATATCTCGTTTTTTATTGGTCGTACAAAAAAAAGTTGTAGGCACAAATTGTAGAGGAGGTAATTATCTACAAAAATGGTCTTATAACATTTTCACGTCAAGTTGACAGTTTTTCCGTTATAAGGCCAACAAAGTGTACACTTTTAATGAAATATGATTTTTTCACTAAAAACAAGTAGCCTTTGCGTTAATATCTCGCTTCATACTGTTTGTACAATAAAAAGTCTCGAACAAAAATTGTAGAGGACAAGATTATCTACAAAATGGTTATATATATATATACATACATATATCCAATCGCACTTGCGCTATACAAATTTTAATGTTTACCATACAAAATTACTATAATATATAATATTATATCATATTATAATAACGATAATAAGAATGCATTCGTTTTATGCAAGATGTATATGTAGGTACATAGTACATATTACTGTCGTCTGGATGCCAGACGGCGAACTGGATGGTTGGGGGGTAACAGGTTGTACATATACATACATATAGTATTTATAAGGACTAGGTCGACCTTTTTTAGTAGCTCAAGACGATGCTGACGTACTTATTATAGAAACAGCAATTGAAGAAGCATACACTCGGAAAACTATTATTGTTGGAGAGGACGTAGATCTCTTAGTTATACTAATAGCACGCACTCCGTCGCAAAAACAAATTTTTTTTAAAACCCGGTAAAGGAAAAGTTGACACAAAAATATACTCATCTACTAATAGCATGGATCACTACAATTTTGGTAGAGAACATATTTTATTTTTGCACGCTGTCACAGGATGTGATACGACATTTACATTTTTAATAAAGGAAAGGTAAAAGTTTTAAAACTATTAGAAAATCGTCCAGACCTTCAAAGTGCAGCAGCAATGTTCAAAAAACAAAATTGCTCCGTTCAAGACATTTTCAAACATCGAATTAAATTTATTTTAGCAATGTATGGTGCCCAAAAACAAGTGGTCTCCATCGATAATTACAGATATATAACATTTACTAAACTAACTAGAAATAATAAACCTGTGAAATTATCATCTCTACCACCAACAAATAGCGCCACCCAACAGCATCTGCTTCGAATTTATTACCAGGTACAAACTTGGTTGGGTAACAAATTAAACCCAGAAAACTGGGGGTGGATAATGAATAACAATGTTTTGGAGCCTATAATGACATTGTTACCACCCGCACCTGATGAATTGGTGAATATAATTTTTTGTAACTGTAAAAAAGGCTGTGGTACTACCTGCCGTTGCAAAAAAATTGGTATCAAATGTTCGATTATCTGTGGACATTGTCGTGGGCAGTCATGTTTCAATTCAAGTTCCGATAATGCTTTATATAACAATATAGACACACTTGACGTTTTGTCAGCGGATTTAACGAAAGAAGACAATACATATTATAATTTTGAAAAAAATGAAGAAGATCAAAATGACCAAGAAGAAATGCATGAAGACGAGAGCGATGTTGATGATTAATAATAAATTTAAATGTAATATTTATTACTTTGTTTTGACGATAACTATGATACCTATAATAACTATTTAACAATTATTGTTGACTACATGGACTACGCTACCGGAAAACCATGGAAAAAAACGCACCATGCTTCTACCTCAATGGTGGTGTGGAAACGAATGCATTCTTATTATCGTTATCATAATATGATATTATATTATATATTATAGTAATTTTGTATGGTAAACATTAAAATTTGTATAGCGCAAGTGCGATTGGATATATATATATATATAACCATTTTGTAGATAATTTTGTCCGAGACTTTTTATTGTACAAACAGTATGAAGCGAGATATTAACGCAAAGGCTACTTGTTTTTAGTGAAAAAATCATATTTCATTAAAAGTGTGCACTTTGTTGGCCTTAAACGGAAAAACTATCAACTTGACGTGAAAATGTTATAAGACCATTTTTGTAGATAATTACCTCCTCTACAATTTGTGCCTACAATTTTTTTTTGTACGACCAATAAAAAACGAGATATTAAAAAAATGGCTAATTCCGTGGCCTTTGACCTCGAATAACCTTTGACGTGTACATGATATCGAGGTCGACTTTTTACACATTGTTAACAACAATATAAAAAAGATGTGTACCAAAATTCAGCTAGGTGGGAATTTTTCCGAGCTGAACCCCTTTTTTCGTCTAATTTGACTGGACTATAAGTTCATCAACCACATTTTTCGGCAAGTCAGGCATATTACCAGCCACTGCACAAAAGCTCACGGTGGTTTTACTTTCGCAATCAGCTAATTGTTTCCCAATAGGTCCAGAATATTCTCTAGGACCCGAAGTGCAACCATCTAATGTCAAGAATAAATGACGAAGAGGTAATTCATTGGCGTGAAGCATGCAAATACACCATTGCAGCGGTCTCTTCAAGAACTCCTCTAAATATTGAATGACGCCTCCCTTCCAACCAGTGTTAGTTGCAGTTCCGTCACATCCAATGCAAAGCACGTCATCTAAATTCCAACCTTGACTCTCTAAAAAGTTTGTGATGGAAGTAAAAATCCCTTTTGCGGTGCCACGACCTGGTGTTGTGTGTCCCAAGTAAATTGATCCAGGTTCTGCCAAAATTGAGATGTGTTCTTCAAAAATGGCTTTACGGTGATAACGCGCCCCTATTTTCTCATTTATCAGGGTCTTGTCCTTTCTTCCATCAAAGTAAATGCTTTTTATAGCAATACCTCCAATATCTTCTAAAGCTTCTTTACGTGATTTCGATACAGCTCGGTGGATCTTATTTTTGTCTATAACAAGAGTTGAATCTTTGGAAGAAACCAAGCCGACATCAGCCAAAACAGCAGAAGCGACAGCAGCAGCAGATCGCGTCGATAAACCGTATCGATCACATACCTTGGCAACTGTTGGCAACATCAATCTATTGCGATAAGCTCTTGAAGTCGATGGTGCCTCTGTCAAAGGGGGGTTTGTTGGGGATGCCTCTGTTACCGAATGTGTTTCTGGGGAAGATTCACGCACCAACTCTTCATTGCAGTTTCCTGAGACAATATCCGTTTCCTGCGTAGACCATTTTTTTGCTTCCCTCTTTGACTCTTCAATTTGCCTCTGCTGTCGTTTCTTCAAGATATTTGTTTCGTTCTTGTCAACCCCGCTTATTACCATTTTCCTTTCATTTCTTTGATCCAACAAAAAACTTCTCTCATGGATGGGAACTTTCTTTGGTTTTAAACACGAACAAGTTTCAAATGAAGTGCATTTACAAGCAGCAACGTCGAAAAGCTTCTCAGATGACTCTAAAAAACACTTTAGTTTGTTGTATGGTCCCAATATAGCACAAGTAGTCCCACTACGTCTTGAACTCATTATTTTAAAAAAATCACAAAAATTGCTTTTAAAACTGTTACAACGCACTTTACACAACCCGTTAAGGATCTCGAATGAATACTAAGGACTTCAAAGCGTGGTTTTTGTATAAGATCAGGTCTACAAATTATGGAGTTCAACAACCCATTTAGTCATAAACAAATGGTGAATGAAAAACCTCTACGTTTCCTCAATAAACCACATAGGTGGTTTTTCCCATATTTGTCCACAAAACGCCCACTTTTCAAATCCTTGCGCTTTAAATCCGACTTTATTACCGGATTGAATTGTGTAGATATTTTTCTTCAAAATTGGATAGGTATAGAAACTTTAATTCAAATTGTGTCAGATTTATAGAGCAGTGGTTTTAAGTTCCAGGAAAATGATGATAATAGCAAAATGCGCCAAACATTAAAAATATTCAATTTTGGTCACCTATTAGGGGTATTTTTAGCTTAAAACCTTATAAATTTGAAACCGCTGGAAACGTATTGTTGCATGCAAATCAAAACGTCAAATATGTTCTAAACCTAATAAGATCAAAAAGCTAATATTTTATAATAAATAGTAGCTCAGGAACCGAAATTAAGGAAGGGAAAAAAAGCATAAAAACATCAATTTGTCAAAATTTTGAGGGTCGGTACAACCCCCTAGACAAATTTTAATATTTTTTTGTTTATATATTTTTGTAATCTAAGTCCAATTACGCAAGTTTTGAGAGGTCTTTTGTTCGGAAAATCCAAAAAAAAAAATTGTCGGGACACCCTGTCGTATAATACCTTACTGCTTCGTCCGCTTTACCATTTGTTTGGATAAAAGAATTATTTCTTAAAATTAAGTAACTAAAGCTCAAGATAGTAAGATTGCAAAAGTGTCTATTGTATTTATTCATTTGTATTTTAATTCTAGTTTTTTAAAAAATTAAAAATTTAAATGTCTGTTTGTATATATCATATTTAATAACATCGGCTAACGTTGCTTCATTGACAATGCCATTACTTCAGTTCCTTTAGTTGAATGTTTTCTTTGGCTGATATTAAAATTAGTAAAACAAACTGTTGTTGGTAGCTCTCAAAACAATAGTGAGAGAAGTTTTGCACTATGTGAAATTGAAGGGATCAGAATTTGTTGTCGAATTCGAACGATAGGAGATACTCTTGGAGGATTTGTGAATGTCTCATAAAAGGCAGTAGCCGTGAAAACCATTTTAAGGTAACAGACGCTGGAAATCGAATAAAGATTTTTTTAGACTGAGAACATTACCGTAACTTAGAAAATTGACGTGGAAAATTAGAAAATATTTTGCACCATAACTATAGCTTGACATTTTTTTTTGAATATAGATAACTAGTTAGGTATGAAGTGATGTTAGAAAATAATTGAAGTACTTTGACTTTTTTAGTTATTTTTAATTTCTTGTGATTTATAATTAGAAGTTTTTGTAAATATGTCACATTCCTTTGAGAGATTATTATTATAAGCTTTTATTGCCTTATCATTTTAAATACATCTATAGATACAATTTTTAAATTTTTTAATTAGAATTTTTACAAATTATTTGATACAATGATACAAATTAAAAATATAGAATTATTAATTAGATAATGGAAAAGTAAGATAATTGCTATTTAAAAGTTTGGTTATTTATTTTTTCAATTTTTATTATTAGTTTTTGGCGTAAGCCTACCCCAAAGCGGCCCATAGGTCTCGATTTTTCGCCTCACTGTACCAATTTTCGTTTATTTGGCAAAGATCGTCGCTCCATCTCTTGTTCGGTCGGCCTGTTCGTCTCTTGCTTTCCGGTCTCCATTTTGTTGCCAACTTTGTCCATCTTTGATCCTGTAGTCTTGAAATATGTCCTGCCCAACTCCATTTTTGTCTTTTGGTTCTATCTATCACGTTAATTATTCGAGTACTGTTTCGGATGTCTTCATTTCTTATCCTTTCGCTGGGTCTTATTCTGAGGATTTTTCTTTCCATTTTGGATTGACAGATCCTTAGCTGGTCAAGAGATTTCGAAGTCAAGCTCAGGGTTTGTAGTCCATAAGTAAGCACCGCAAAATAGCGGAGTCAAAGAGATATTTTCGTGTTTCTACACTTTGGTCCAGTTCAATTTCAATTTTTTTCAATTCAAAAATAGATTTATTTACATAAAATAATTGTACATTTTAATCCTATCTATCATAAGGACATGGCTAAAAGCCGTCTGCCAAGAACTATCAATTTTTGAGTACATTTACATCATGAGTTTTATTCTAATTACTTCTTTTTTCTTTTAAATTTAATATTAATACTATTTAAGAGTGTTAGCATAAGTTTCAATTTGTTAATATAGATTAAGTTTTTTTTTTTTTTTTTAAATGTTTAAGTCGATTCACCTGAGTTCAAAAATCTTCATCAATTATCATTTTTCGGTAACCTAGTGAAGTCTTACAAAATTTGTCGATAGCTTCCCAGTCGAGACCGTTTAAAGCATTTTTCACTTCTTCGGATGTCAAGCTTGGTTTCCCAAAGCAGCTCCTTCTGATGTCCTTAAATGCTGGGCATACTCCTATGAAATGAACGGAATCCTCACGCTGTACCATGTTGCATATTGAACAAAAGAGTGGTGGATCACTTCTATGGGGTATGAAATTTAACGGAAGCACCTCTCCTCTGGCTCTAAAGATATATGAAATTTTGTGGGTGCTATGACAGTCCTTGAAATAGTTATGGGAGCCCAAGTTAAGTTCCAAGGTCCTGTAAATTTCTCTGTGAGTGGAGGCATCTGCGTCTTCTCTCCATTTTATTCGCATTTTGTCATCTATGTGCTCAATAAATATGTAAAGGGTTTCCTTCCATTGGGTTCTTGAGTCCCAGTTCAGTTGAAGAGGATAGTTGTAGCTCTCTGCTAGGTCCAGAATATCCTTATACCATAAGGTGTTATTGGTGACTGCAAAGTTCATAAGTTTGAGTGGTAGTCTATCTGCATCCATATTAATTGCTTTAAGTATATAGTTGATATTGAGTTTTAGGGTTTGAATAAATAAAGCGGACATTCCTGTTTCAATCATCAACATATAATTCGGTGAAAATCCGGGTAGTTGAAATGTTCTACGAAGGTAATATCTTAACAGTTTTTCAACCGTATCAAAGCATAAGTGGCCCCATGCCTGGGCACCATAAAACAAAATGGATTTCGCTACTGCTTCAAAAACTTGGTATTTTGCACTGTGCGCGATAATACTTTGGAAACAATTTCTCCATGTTGAATTAATTGCACACCTAGCTTGGGATAGTTTTTCAGTTAAATGAGTTTCCATATTCAGATTTGAGGTGAAAATCATTCCTAGGTACTTGTATTGCTTAACTACTTCGATTGATTCTCTCGCAAATACCCATTTCTCTGCTCTGGACATTCTACCTCCACCACTTTTGAATATCATAATTTTTGATTTGCTTAGGTTAAGCTTAAGGTCCCAAAGATTACAGTATTCCTCAACTCGATTAATCATCATTTGCATAGATTTGGTCCAGTTCTAAAATCTGTTTAAGGCTCCAGAATTGTTTCCAGCTGTTTGTGATGCGTCTGTTGATTTCTTTTTTCTCTTGGTCCTTAAAAGATTTTAGTTGTCCCAAGTATATGTAGTCCTCTATGTATTCTATTTTTTCATGGTCCAGAATTATATCTTCTTTGATGTGGTTTGTCATCACTTTTGTTTTTGATTTGTTGATTTGTAGTCCATAGTTCTTGCACAAGCTATTAAGTTCTGTTGTCATTTCTTGTAGATGTTTAGCTTTTGTAGATATTAGTACTATATCGTCCGCAAATCTTAGGTTGTTTAGAAGTTGTCCACATATCCTTATACCATATTTTGTCTTCCAGTTTATCTTTTGAAAATATCCTCTAAGACTGCACTAAATAGTGGTGGTGAAAGCAGGTCTCCTTGTCTGACGCCTCTTGTTATTTTAAATTTACGTCCTGTACTCTCTGTTTTTATTTGTGCTACATTATTTTTGTATATGTTTTTGATAGTCCTTATAACGTTTGGGTCCATATTTTGATTTTCTAGAGATGTCCATATTGTTTCGTGTTCATCGCTGTCAAATGCTTTACTGAAGTCTATGAATAAAAAGTATATTGGTTGTTGAAATTCATTGCACTTTTCTATTATTTGATTCATCGTCTGTAGGTGGGCTGTTGTTGAGAAACCTTCTCTGAATCCAGCTTGTTCCCTAGGTTGTTTATTGTTAAAATCTTGTTTGATGTTCCTGTAGATTGTTTTTGAAAACAGCTTATAAATTGTCGAAATGTTACTTATAGGTCTATAGTTGTTCAAATCGTCTGTTTTTCCTTTTTTATGTATAAGTGTAATGGTTTGTTGCAATTTATTTGCCCGATAATTTTTATAATATCTAAAACAAAATCGAAATTAAAAGAAACGAAATTAAAAAGAAACGAAAAGAAAACACTTCAACAAATTAACCGTGATATCGGAAATGCAATGTGCCGATCTGTCAAATGACAGCGGCGAAGAAGCGAGAGGCAAAAAATTGCAGCAGGCAGCAAATAAAGTGCTGCCACTACAACTAGCTCAGAAAGGGGTGGGTTCAGCGAATGTAAATTAATCGACGATTCGATTAATTTAAGTTGCTGATGATTGTGATATCAATTTGATATCAAAATTATTAATTTAATTAGTGATTGCCACAGGGGCGTTCTTACGTTTCGTAAGAAAGAGGGCGCCAGCAATTTTTTTTCTGAAATAAAAAAAAGAAGGAAATTGCAAACCTTAACAAAGAACAAAGAAGAGAAACCGAAATGAAATAATAAAACCACTGTATAAGAAATAAAAAGAACAAAACGGATACCTTTTTAGATAAATTTATTAACTTAAATATGCCTGAGAAACCTTGCAAGCGCAGGATGAAAACTCAGGATCTTTTCCAAAAATTAAAATGTAAGATTTCATAGACTAAGGGACCGTTAAGGTCTTAGTTCCCAGCAATAAAATTGGGATGAACAAAAAAAAATTTCAACACAAAATACAAACATTTTACTTATCTTTTCCTTTTTTTTCTGTAGAATCCCCAACGATTTATTTTTCCTCTCCTTTTTAATCCTTAAATTTTCTTTTTCTTTTCTAATATCGCACAACTAATTTTTCTAATTTTTCTCAACTTTTTTTTTTCCTCTCTTTGTTTCGATATTCAAACTTTCTTTTTCGATCTTATCACTTTCAATGTTTGCCAAGAATTGACGGCCAGATTTCCAAGATCTGTCCTGTCTCTTCTTTTCATCTCCCGCCATTTTAGCTTTTAGCCAATATGGAGTGGCGGATTTCAATCACATTATCAACAGCCAATCGGAGATCGGCTTGTTGATCTCAACTTGTGATGAAATGCTCGCGATCCTGCTTACTCGCCTTTTCCTCTCACAGCTAAATGTAAGTCATCCTGGAATTCGCCGCCCGCTGGATTCACTTCCAGGTCACGACGATTCCAGGAGCTGCATTCAGCCTCCCCCACTTTATACTTTGATAACGCACAAAGACTACGAACTTAAAATTGAGAAAAATCTTTTAATTTAACTTTAACTTTATCACAACCGCGCGAAAGGAAAGAAAAAATAGTTATCGTTCGGGATCTATCTACTCAACACCGACCTAAGTTGCCCGAAACTTAACCGCCCATTAGTCTATGAAATCTGTTTCAAGTATTACAATCTTTTTTAAGAATTACTATACTCTACGTTAAAAGAAGTTAACAATATAAACAAAAGATGTAAAATTATTTACAATATGAATTTAACGAAAAGAATATAAATTTACAATAAAAAATGTTTGTTAAGACTTAAAGTTGGGCCGTAGGCCATTCTCCATTTGGAGTGACTTCACATGCGACTTTACGTATCGACCAGACCGTCCATCTGGTTTGGTTTCACTTCCATGGAAACCAACCTTCTTTTAAAACCTGAAATGAGACTTGGTATTTTTTTCCTCACGAAAATGACAGAGAGAACCATAGTCAGAAGGACTATGACCGTCCCGCTCTCTCTCATCCTCGTGTAGAAGGAATGTGACATTTGTCAAATCAAACATTGTAAACAAAACACAAGTGAGCAAGTGGATGCAAAATGCATCATCTTTATTAAAATTAAAATTAAATTTAAAAGAACTTGTTGCGTTGATTTATAACGCAACAAATCCCACCCTTTCCTCCTTGAAAAGGTGTTTGTTCATAACACAAACAAGATTACTTAAACAGGGACTTCCAATATTTATTCGTTTTCCGATAACGACGTAAATGCCTTCAGATCTTTTATGAGCCAAGTGCCACGATCTTTGCCGTTTTCATCTACAAGAACATAAGTCCAAGGAGATAACCTTTTAGAGATTTTAAAAAGCCCCACAAACTTTGGTGCCAATTTAGCTGCGTAGTAATTGGCAGCATCGGATAGAACAAAATTTCTTCGCCATACGAGGTCATTCGGGAGATATTGAGTATCTCTCCTCCTGAGATTGTATGTCTCGGCGGACTTCCACGATCTTTGCCGTTTTCATCTACAAGAACATAAGTCCAAGGAGATAACCTTTTAGAGATTTTAAAAAGCCCCACAAACTTTGGTGCCAATTTAGCTGCGTAGTAATTGGCAGCATCGGATAGAACAAAATTTCTTCGCCATACGAGGTCATTCGGGAGATATTGAGTATCTCTCCTCCTGAGATTGTATGTCTCGGCGGACTTCCTAACCGCTACTTTTAATTTTGCAGCTATTTCTATTCTTAACTTCCTGAACCGTTCTTCAATGGTTCCTCCTTCGACTCTCCTATTCCCTTCAATACTCTCACTCCTAATACCTTCGTAATTCCCACTCGTTGACATCTCTTTTCCAAAGTTTGCATAATATGGACTAACACCTAGAACTTCATGTTGGGATGTGCGTACAGCACAAGCTACCTTAGCTAACTGAGAATCCCAGACTCGGTGATTCTCTGAAACATACGCTCTCAAAGTTGTCTTAATGATTTGATTAATCCTTTCGGCAAGATTAGCCTGTGGATGGTAATGCGGAGTAAACCTAATTTTCGACGAATAACCTTCACAAAGTGTCCTTAACTCCCTACCCTTAAACTGCGGAACTCCAAATAACAGGAAAACGTTATCTTCTAATTCTTTACATACCGCCTTTGCGGTGGCTGTCCTAAGTGGAAACAATAAGGGAAATTTTGTGAGATAATCTACTACTGTCAGAATGTACATAAATCCTCTGCTGGACTTAGGTAAGGGCCCTACTAAATCTACACTAATCATCTCCCAAGGAGATGATGCTCCTACTCTCTCAGTCATAAGACCGGCTGGCTTTTCATTAATCGGTTTCACTTGTTGGTATATACTACATTTCCTAACATATTTAGTGACGTCTACCCTCATTTTAGGCCAATAATATTTAGCTCCTACTCTCGCGAACGTTTTTCTAGCCCCCATGTGTCCTGCTAGTGGACTATCGTGACACTCTTTCAAAACTCCTATCCTATCTTTCTTTCCTACTACTAACTTCCACTCTTCGTTATTGTCGTGCACGATCACATGATTTGACTTTACAAACTTGTATAACCTGCCATTATCTACTCTCCAATTCGGAAAAGCTAACGGATTAGACTCAACTGAAGAAACCATCTTAGCCACCCAAGGGTCCTTATCCTCATCTGAAATCCCAGCTAACTCTGGAACTCCCCGAGATAACATGTCTGGTACTACATGTTCTTTCCCTTTCCTATGAATGATTTCAAAATCAAACTGTTGGAGCCGAACTGCCCAACGTGCAAGTCTACCTTGTGGATCTTTGAGATTGCTTAACCAAATCAAAGAATAGTGATCCGTTACGACCGTAAATCGAACTCCTTCGATATAAGGCCGTAACTTCTCGACCGCCCATAAAACTGCCAAACATTCCTTTTCCGTAGTGGAATAATTTCTTTCACTTCTATTAAGTGACCTACTTAAGTAACAAATTACTTTTTCCCCCTCTTCAAATGTTTGGGTGAGTACGGCCCCGATGCCGTAGTCGGATGCATCTGTCTGAACGACAAATGGAAGCTTGAAGTCTGGACATGTCAAAATTGGAGCCGTGATTAAGCATTCCTTTGCTTTTCGGAAACTATCTTCACATTCCTGTGACCAAACGAATTTCCTACTCTTCTTCAACAAATCTGTTAACGACCTAACTAGTGTTGCGAAATTCGGTACGAAGCGTCTGTACCATGAAACTGTCCCTATGAAACTCCTAACTTGTTTTACATTTTTAGGTGCAGGTATTTTCACCATACTATCAACTTTCTCTGGGTCTACATGTAACCCGTTTTTGTCGACTACATAACCTAAAAACTTGAGTGAAGGTCTACAAAAATTACATTTGTCGCGGCCTACTTTCAACCCTGCCTCTCGTAATCGCCTAAGAACCTCACCTAAAATCTCTTAAGTGTTTTTCAAATGTATCTGTGACGATAATGATATCATCCAGATACACGAAAACAAATGGCTCCAACTCAGGCCCTAACACACTGTCGATGAAACGCTGCCATGTTGCAGGTGCATTGTGTAATCCAAAAGGCATTCTTTTGAATTGAAATAGACCCCTACCAGGTACCGTAAAGGCAGTGTATTTCCGCGATTCCAATGCCATTGGAATCTGGCAGTAAGCCGACTTAATGTCCAACGATGTTAAAAATTTGGCATTCCTAAGTTTATCTAAAATAGCCGAAATTATCGGCAATGGATACGCATCCCTTTCTGTAACCTGGTTAACCTTCCTAAAGTCGACACAAAACCTAAAACTATCATCTTTTTTCCTAATGAGAACAATTGGGGAAGCCCATGGACTGTTTGATTTCTCAATCACGTCCTCTTCCAACATCTCCTGAAGTGACCTATCTATGTGTTCCTGCATTGCCGGTGAAACCGGGTAATACCTTTGTTTAATAGGCTCCGACGAAGTTTGAATGACATGTTCTACCATTGTTGTTACTCCTAATCCTTCTGGCATATTCCTAAAAGCATTCTCGACTAAATGTTTAAGTTTCCCTTTCTGATCCTCGTCTAATTCAGACTCACACAAGCCACTATCTCCTGGCTCGAAAAACTCCACATGTTTGAACGTAAATCCGGGACTATGCCCGATAATGCCCAAAAATCGGCACCTAAAATCAAAGCATGCGGTAGGTTGGGAATGACTAAGCATTTAATCAAAATTGACCTACTCTCTACAACAATGGGTACTTTAACTATTCCTAACACTCCTATACTTGCACCATCTGCTAAATGAACTTCCCTAACATTTGAACTGTCTAATTGTAATCCTACATCTTTTAAAACCTGCCAAGCGTCCCTACAAAGAATCGTTCGCGATGCTCCAGAATCTAGTAATCCTAAAAACCTAAAACCATAAATATTAACTCCTAAAAACGGACGTCTATCTGTACCGCTTGAATCTAACGTGAAACCTAACCTCACTTTGTAAGCCAACTGGTCGCCAGCAGGCAACCTTCCTAACTCTGACGCCGGCGCTCTTGTCCTGCTGGCCCAAGAGTCCGTTGCCCGTTTCCCGACGAGCAGCGTCTACAATTTTGCCTTGTGGTCCCTACAGTACCACAACCAAAACAGCGCCTAGGAGCGGAACAGGAATTAGCGAAATGGCCTTCCCTGTTACACTTAAAACAACGATTGTTTCTATTGGGAGGGGGATCAGGATTAACCGCAACTCGAGTATCCGATACCGAGGCGATATACGCAACATCCGGCTCCAAAGCCGACCTGTTGCGATTAGAGGGTGGAGGAACGAAAGACTCGACATTTGCCCTAATGGTTTCCAGCCTTCTGCCCAAGGCCACCAAATCATTGACTGACTTAATGTCAGCTAAACCTAGCTGTGTCTGGTAGAATGGAGCTATATTCTTCATGAGAATAGCCAACTTTCTATTCTCACTCAGGGGCTCCGAAAAACGTTTGAAAAGAGTCTGCATGAGCGCAACGTACATGCCTATTGACTCTTCCTTACCCTGGGTTCGACGACTGACCTCATCCAACAAGAGATCATAATAGTTGGAGGGCAAAAACTCCAACTTCAATTCCCTAATCAACTCTTTCCATGTTGAAGCCGTGTCCCTAATCGCCCTAAACCAGAGAAACGCCTTCCCAGTAAACAAATCCACCGCTGACCTGTAAATTGCTTCTTCCGAAACACCGCGAGCCTCCCTCAATTCTTCGATTCTTTCAATAAAAGAGTTCACTGATGAACCACACCGTTCACCAGAGAACTGCACGTTCCACTTGTATGGTCGCTCGGGATTCCGGTCACGGGGTTTATCACCCTGTAGTTGGAACCCACTAGAGCTCGTTCGTTGGCCGACTGACGCAGCTGGCGCATCCAAATCTGCTGTCGACATTGTTGATTGGTTATTAGTATTATCATTACTATTATTAACATTTTTAGGAGATTCCATCACCTCCTCTACCTCGGACAATTTAGCCATCAACAGTAAAATTTCCCCCCTTAAATCAGCTACCTCGTTAACCTAATCCGACGATTCGGCCTTAGACCTCGAAATCCTACCCAACGACCACTCGATTTTTGTCAACACTTTCTGATAATCCGACGACTTCGGATTTTTTGATACATTCGGAAGCAAATCCCTAATCTCCAAAATTTTCGCCCTAACCGCCTTGGAATCCTCTTCAAATGAATAAGGACTATCCGAAGAAAATGAACCAGTCCGTTCCAACATACGACTAGCCCGGAGAGTCATCCTCATCTCATCCACCTTAGACCCTTCCTTCAGGCCCCTAGCCCGCAACTCATAAACGAGTTCTTCTTTAGAAAGCCTGTTAATGTCCATCCTAGCAAAAGAAAAGTATTTCCAAAAGACTACAAAACAAAATTTTATTCAAAACCGTTGAAAACAAAACAAAAGAATTAAAACAACGATGTCTATTATGCCCAATCAAAAAAAATTCCAAAACGATCAATGTTTAACAAAAAAGAAGAAAATCTTAAAGAAAATCTCAACCTCAACTTAAACAAATAAAAAAAAAATTAGTAATAGGAAAAGAAAACAATATGGTAACACCAATAGAGTAAATTCAAATAAATTTTCAAATAGCCCACAAAAAGTAAGATGGTAACACCAGAAAAAGGTAATATTGAAATAAATTCTAAGGGAACAAAAAGAATCAATATGGTCACCCCAACAAAAGACCAAATAAATTTTCAGAAATCCTAAAAGAAAATCAATACAATAGCCCCAGCAAAATTATTTTAAAATTAATTTTAAGGCAACAAAAAAGTTAATATGGCAACCCCAGAAACGAAAAAGAATCAAATAAATTAAAAAAAAAAAAACTATAAGAAAATCAATGTGATAACACCAGCTAAAATTTTTTTGAAATTAATTTTAAGAAAACAAAAAAAAACTGCTATGGTAACACCAATAGCAATTCAAATAAATTTTAAGATAACCAAAAACAATATACCACCAGAAGAAAAAGGAAATAATAATATTCCCATTAATTTTAAGCAATAAAAAAAAAGAATAACTCTGGTCACACCAATAAAAGATCACGTAAGAAAAAATATTAATGTTCAGATAAATTTTAAGGAAACCTAAAAGAATTAATATGGTCACAATAGCAAAAATTATTTTAAAATTAATTTCGAGAAACGAAATAAAAGTTACTATGGTAACACCAATAAAATTTATATTAAAATTAAATAAAATTTCAAAACCGCACGAAACGAGAACCGCCAATAAAAAAAACTGAAATTATTACCGCCAAAATTCTTATTGAATTCCTATTGAATTGTATATGTATGAATATATATAGGTGTGTAGAAGGTCACCTTCAAAATCAACCCCCAAATCTCAAATCACTATTATATATATATATATATAAATAAATATATGTATATATGTATTTTTTTAATCAAATTAATAAATTCCAAATTTTATCAAAGAAAAATAAAAAAAATAAAGGAAAAACACTCACTCAATTCAATACCGAAAACCTTTCCAATTAACTGGACAATTTCCACCACTGCTTCAATTCCCAATCACACAGTTTTTCCGTAATTTATCCTCACCAACCAAGTTGGGTTAATTTTTTTGAAGAATTTTCACCGCTGTTACAACTCCCCGTCACAAAATTGTTCCTTTATCCAACTTCACAAATATCCTATATAAAAAACAAAAAGAATTAGTAACAATTTCAACGATAAGCAAAAGAACAAAAGGTCACAAAACTTAGCTTGAGAAAAAATATCGACACCACGCCACAGCACAAGATTTCCCAAAACAAAAAGCCAACGAAGTTAATTTTCACAAGCCCCACGTTATGGGCGTCAATTTGTTGCAATTTATTTGCCCGATAATTTTTATAATATCTAAAACAAAATCGAAATTAAACGAAATTAAAAAGAAACGAAAAGAAAACACTTCAACAAATTAACCGCGATATCGGAAATGCAATGTGCCGATCTGTCAAATGACAGCGGCGAAGAAGCGAGAGGCAAAAAATTGCAACAGGCAGCAAATAAAGTGCTGCCACTACAACTAGCTCAGAAAGGGGTGGGTTCAGCGAATGTAAATTAATCGACGATTCGATTAATTTAAGTTGCTGATGATTGTGATATCAATTTGATATCAAAATTATTAATTTAATTAGTGATTGTCACAGGGGCGTTCTTACGTTTCGTAAGAAAGAGGGGGCCAGCAATTTTTTTTCTGAAATAAAAAAAAGAAGGAAATTGCAAACCTTAACAAAGAACAAAGAAGAGAAACCGAAATGAAATAATAAAACCACTGTATAAGAAATAAAAAGAACAAAACGGATACCTTTTTAGATAAATTTATTAACTTAAATATGCCTGAGAAACCTTGCAAGCGCAGGATGAAAACTCAGGATCTTTTCCAAAAATTAAAATGAAAGATTTCATAGACTAAGGGACCGTTAAGGTCTTAGTTCCCAGCAATAAAATTGGGATGAACAAAAAAAATTTCAACACAAAATACAAAAATTTTACTTATCTTTTCCTTTTTTTTTCTGTAGAATCCCCAACGATTTATTTTTCCTTTCCTCTCCTTTTTAATCCTTAAATTTTCCTTTTCTTTTCTAATATCGCACAACTAATTTTTCTAATTTTTCTCAACTTTTTTTTTTCCTCTCTTTGTTTCGATATTCAAACTTTCTTTTTCGATCTTATCACTTTCAATGTTTGCCAAGAGTTGACGGCCAGATTTCCAAGATCTGTCATGTCTCTTCTTTTCATCTCCCGCCATTTTAGCTTTCAGCCAATATGGAGTGGCGGATTTCAATCACATTATCAACAGCCAATCGGAGATCGGCTTGTTGATCTCAACTTGTGATGAAATACTCGCGATCCTGCTTACTCGCCTTTTCCTCTCACAGCTAAATGCAAGTCATCCTGGAATTCGCCGCCCGCTGGATTCACTTCCAGGTCACGACGATTCCAGGAGCTGCATTCAGCCTCCCCCACTTTATACTTTGATATCGCACAAAGACTACGAACTTAAAATTGAGAAAAATCTTTTAATTTAACTTTAACTTTATTTGAACTTTATCACAAAATAACAGCCCTATTACGGTTGTCAATTATCAATACGCTAGTTGACATTTTTCAATGAAATTGATGAATTGGTATTATCGTTGTCAGCAATCAAATTTTTTGATAAACTGTGAACGCTCTTCAGAAATTAGATCTATTGTGAATGATTCAAATTGACAGTCTTGGTATTATGGTTGTCAAAATATTTGTTGATTATCAAATTTTCAGTCAATCACAAATTCCTTGTTGATAAAATATTTTACGGATCGCGAAAGCCAAAAGCATGTCTACTGTTAAACTATTTTTCGGTGAAAATGAAATTGAAGAAGAAAATACTTTGGAGCAAGCAAAGATTCGAAGAAAACTACGCGATGCTTCAAATCCCATGGATTTGGCTGAACATAGTAGATAAAAGATCTTTTTTAGTTACATTACAAAATCTAATTTGGCTTGCTTTTAGATTCATTAAAAACTTTAGACTTTCGAAAGAAGCCTTCCTTAATGTATTTTTAGATATCAACGACAAGCGATAAGTTAAAACCAACGAAAAGACAACAATCCATCCCAAACATACTAAAATTTGCACTATTCACAATCGATTTTTGATCTTTGTTCACAATGGATCAAAAAATGATCAACTCGCGTTCATAATACCAATTTATCAATTAATTGACAAAATGTTTCAATTGTCAATTAATTGATCTTTGACAACCGTAATAAGGCTGTAAGAAAAAATAGTTATCGTTCGGGATCTATCTACTCAACACCGACCTAAGTTGCCCGAAACTTAACCGCCCATTAGTCTATGAAATCTGTTTCAAGTATTACAATCTTTTTTAAGAATTACTATACTCTACGTTAAAAGAAGTTAACAATATAAACAAAAGATGTAAAATTATTTACAATATGAATTTCCCGCTCTCTGTCATCCTCGTGTAGAAGGAATGTGACATTTGTCAAATCAAACATTGTAAACAAAACACAAGTGAGCAAGTGGATGCAAAATGCATCATCTTTATTAAAATTAAAATTAAATTTAAAAGAACTTATTGCGTTGATTTATAACGCAACAGGTTGTTTCTCTCCATTGCTTAGGTATTTGCTGAGTTCTTATGATTTCGTTAAACATAAATGTTAAGATTTCGGAAAGCGATTCTTTGGGAGCACTACCTTTGACCGCAGACCAAAATCACTTTTAACGAAATCTCGCAAATTTGAAAAAATTTCGCATTACGCAATCTCGCATTCCCAAAATAACTTATTTTCAAATCTCGCATTTTCAAAATCTCGAAACACAAAATCACTCATTTTTTCCGAAAATCTCGCTAGTATCAAAAAATCTTACACTATCGAAATCTCGCATTACAAAATCCCGCAGTGCAAAATCTCGCACATTAGATAAAGTCAACCAGTGATTAATGTTTATATAGCAATTAAACTATTTTTTGCATTTATTTAACAGCAAATTAAACGATAATGTTTTTTATTACAAACAACTGCTTGACGCTTGAAAGACGTGTTTTATTTTGCTCCTAATATTTTGTTTTATTTTTATTGTCTCTGTACCTAATCGTTCAACTAAGTTTTGCAAATTGTTCTGTTTCTACTTTTGGACTGAAAATTATATAACTTAATCAAGTTTGTGCCATAATTGAAAGTTTTGTTATTAGATTTCTTTTTTATTCGTAAATTGTGACAACCATATATACCTATACGGAGTTTATATAACGAACATTTGGCTGTTTACTCTTTATACATTATATTTATTCTTAAATATAATACTCTCCCTCTCCCGGTGAGTTCAATCTTAGTATATGTTTTGCCGTTTATATTTGTTTGAGAAACTGCACACCACTCTTTCTGTTTGTTTTCTCTTTATTTACAAAAATAAATCATCACCGAACACCAGCGATCAGCTGTTACTGCATTCAACTTGTTGACAATAACGCAACGCCACCTATTGGGACATAGAAACAACTTTATTGCTGATTTTCCAATTTGCAAACAGGGTGTTCATTGCCAAATTGACTTAAATCGAAATATTTGATATTTTTAAGAATTTTAAAAATCATGGCCAATTGCGCTCTCTGTGATACAGTCTCTGACTATTTAATTGACTCTATTATGTGTAATGGTAGTTGTCAAAGGATTTTTCATGTTCAATGTATTGACGCTCCGTTCAGCTGCATCAAATTGTTTAAGAAAAGGAAATCATTTTTCTATTTCTGTGACGAATGTGACCCGTTCGCTGAAAAAAATATTGCTCGTGATGTCCTTCACCATACTAGTCAGCTAGAGAAACTTGAGAAGCAACTACATTTTCTCTGTAGCAAAATGGATAATTTAACTTCAATTGACGACAAAACAACTAATAGAGAAATAACGGCTAAACCAAATAGTAAAATAATAGCTTTATCTAAACGTAGAAGTGATGAACTGGACGAAGATATTTCTGATGCCCCCCAACTATCAAAAAAAGCCGCAATATGTATTTTTAATGACTACAATTTATCTCGACCTGATTTCAACTTTAACAATAAGACTAAAACTTCTTCCTCGTTGCTATCATCGGTAGCTTCAAATTGTAATATTTCTGTCCCTTTGTGTGACACATCGGAAACAACTTCCTCCGTATCAGCAACAAAGCCTGCGCAAATCTCTCATTACCCGACGAATATGTTGAACAACTCATCTTTAAGACAGCTGCAGCCGAATCTCGCTCCGGATAGTTTAAATGTAATTACCACAGACAAAAATGGAATTTCGTCTCCTATTGTATCAGGGCTCAAAATTGTAGAAGGACAAAAGGTGCTATTTTTATCCAAACTTGACCCATCGACGAATGCCCTTGACATTAAAAACTATTTAGCGGATAAACTTGGTACCTCGCTCATCACAAATGTAGAGAAGATTATTCATCGGAATTACACGAAATATTCATCATTTAAAATACGTGTACCAGATTCAGTTTTTCATGTACTCAATTCGTCATCGTTTTGGCCAAAGGGTGTTATAATTCATGAATTTGTGCATAAATCAAACAACCGAGATATAATTCAAAACCCTTTTCGTCAAAATCGGACAACGCTAAATCGACATCAAGGCAGCTTAAACAAATTTTAATTTACTATCAAAATGTAAATGGACTTCGGACAAAGACCAACATGGTCTACAAAAACATAAACAATTTACCCCACGATGTCATTATACTGACAGAAACTTGGCTGAATACTTCTATTCTTGACTCAGAGCTTTTTGATGCTTCCTATCAAATATTCAGACGCGATCGTCATATCAACGACATCTCAGACACTGTAGGAGGAGGAATTCTTCTTGCCATCAAAGACTCGCATACATGTTACATGATTGACGATTTTCGATCCACGGACATCGAAGTACTTTGCATAAAAATTAAGATGGTATCCGGACATTTATTTATTATATCGACTTACATACCTCCAAGTTCTAACAATGACATTTATGAAAAATTAAACAGCTGTATAGAAAATCTATATACTCTTTTGGAGCCAGAAGATGAAATTTTGATTGTAGGTGACTTTAATCTACCGAATCTAAATTGGATGCAAATTGACGATGATAACTTCTACGTTCCAATAAACGCGTCCAGCTTAAATGAACTATCTGTAATAGATGGTATGTGTTCGTGTGGTCTTAATCAGTTTAATGGAGTAACCAATCGTTTGGGAAGAACACTCGACTTAGTTTTTTTCTCCGATACAGTTTGTACTGAAACCTCAGTAGTTGCTTCTGCTGTTAAACTTATAGAAGAAGATCGACATCATCCTGCTTTAGATATTTCACTTAATTTAAATATGTCTTCTCCTAATTATAAATATTCTTATAACAAACTTGAATTTAACTTTAGCAAGTGTAATTTTGAAATATTGTTTGAATTGTTATTTACCATCGACTGGAACCAATTATTTTTAAATTTAAATATTAATGATATGTGTAACGTTTTTTACAATACACTTTTTGACTGTTTCAGTAAAAGTATTCCATTAAAAAAAGCTCGTAAAAACTCGCATGCTCCACCATGGTTCGATTCTCATATCAAAAACTTAAAAAACAAGAGAAACAAAGCGTGGGTAAAATATAATCAAACAAGAGCTGATGGTGATTATAGAACGTTCCTTATTCTTAAGCAATTATTTAATGAATATTCAAACTCTTTATACGAAGATTATATACATAAAATTGAAACTGATCTTAAAACTAATCCTGATAATTTCTGGAAGTTTGTCAACTGTAAGGAAAAAACCTGTGGGTACCCTAACTCTATGTCAAGTGCAACATCATCTAGCCATGAACCAAAAGTTATTGCAAACATGTTTGCTAGCTATTTTAAGGAAGCGTTTGATGAATCTAATCCAGTTAATACTTCTTCCTCTTCTTCTTCAGTTTTGAACTTTCAGCATTTAAATAATATCAATTTTGAAATAAGTGAACATACTGTTGCACAAAGCATATTGAAACTAGATGAGTGTTTTAGTCCTGGTCCTGATGGTTTGCCATCCTCTATTTTGAAAAAATGTGTCTCTTATTTGTCGTATCCTTTATGTGTTCTCTTTAACACGTCTTTAAGAAATTCGGTCTTTCCATTTATCTGGAAATGCTCATTTATAACCCCAGTGCACAAGAAAGGTCCTAAAAATGATATTATGAACTATCGACCTATTGCTAAGCTATCTTTGATACCTAAACTATTTGAGTCTATCGTATGTAGTGTCCTCTCCTTTCATTGTAGTTCAATTATTTGTGATAACCAGCATGGTTTTGTTAAAAAACGTTCTACTGTTACTAATTTATTTAATTTTACGTCCTTTTGTTTAGATGTTTTTGAGAAACGTGGACAAGTAGATTGTGTATTCACTGATTTTAGTAAAGCGTTTGACAAGTTGTGTCATAGAACGCTAATTTTTAAATTATCTCGTCAAGGTTTTAATGAAAATTTCTTAAACTGGATCGTATCTTATTTAGAAAATAGACAATATAGTGTAATATTTCGTAATGAATGTTCGAGTCCGTTTATTGTGAATTCTGGTGTTCCACAGGGCAGCCATTTAGGCCCAATCTTATTTATTTTATTTATAAATGACTTGGTTTCGATCATAAAAAATTCGTCTGTCCTTATTTATGCTGATGACATTAAACTTTTCAAAAGAATTAACACTACATCTGACTGTCTACTTTTGCAAGATGACTTAATATTATTTAGGGAATGGTGCAATAAAAATCGTCTCGTTTTAAATGTTGACAAATGTAAGACCATGAGTTTTACACGCAAAAAAGTTCCAATTGTTTTTGATTATATGTTCGATTCTTGTTCTTTAAGTAGAGTATCTGTTTTTACTGACCTAGGTGTAGTCTTAGACTCGAAACTTACATTTACTGAGCATGTTAGCTTTGTTGTTAAAAAAGCAAATAAAGTCCTTGGCTTCATTAAGAGATTTAGTCGCGACTTCCGTGATCCTTATGTTCTAAAGATACTTTTTGTCTCATTTGTGAGACCAGTTCTGGAATATGCCTGTGTAGTATGGGCACCTTATTATTCTATACACGAAATGAGGATTGAAGCGATTCAGAGGAGATTTTTGCGTTTTTGTCTCCGTTCTCTTCCCTACGAAAATTCTCTGCCCCCTTATTCTCAAAGGCTCACTTTAATTAATCTTCCTTCCTTGACAAACCATAGAAAATATTTACAATTTTGTTTTGCTGCAGCAATAATAAATGGAACAGTATCATCACCATCGGTTCTTAATCGTTTCAACTTTAGTTTTAGTCGATCGAGTATACGGCTCCAAAAACCAGTAAATATAATTTTTAGCAGGTCGAACTATGGTGCTCATAGCCCACTTAATCAATTGATAGAAATATTCAATAAATTGTATTTTCTAATAACATCACCTAATGACAATTTTAAAAATTTCAAGTTTAAAACAATGTTTTATAATAGTTTGGATTAAAATAAGATGTTAAGTAGTTTTAAGCATTATTATTAAGCTTTTGTTCACGTTAGTATTTAACGAATTGAAATAAATAAATAAACACAAATTTTTTTTAACCAAATTAAATAAAAAAACTGTACAATTCAAATAGGTAGCTTAATATATTCCCAAGCCTAGGAAAGATATAGATTTCGAGCTATGCTCTTTAAATATTCAACTTTGGAAATCCTTTGTCTCTTTTTAAAGATCGATGTTAAGGCCTTACTGCGAATTACTGTTCGCTGCGCTGTTTCGAATTTCTGCAGCTTTTGGATTGTTCAAGTTTATGCCTTCCCATTATTAACTCACTCAATGACCAACAAGGCTATAGACACCAATATGCCGCTTGTTTACGATGGAGTTAAGCCGTCTGTGCCACGCTTCTACATTATTTTGTTTTCTTGGTAAATTTGTTGAAAACGTGTCAACAACATTCCAAAAACTCGGATTGTATTGGGGCAGTGTAACCTGAGACTTGTTGGTTTTGACTTCTCCGGTTATATACACTTTGTTGAACCAATTGCCAATTTTTCTTGCATCAGGGTCATCAAAACTATTTTTCAAAGCTTGAAAATAATCCGAGACCTCATCTTCCGGCACAAACGCCAAGCTTTTTATCATTTTTACTTGAATTGAAAAGTTTTCGTTGTTGCCGTATTTCGACTGTAGCCCTGCTCTTTGAACCTTACGCCAAATTATTTGACCAAAGTGAAATAGGCAACCCTTAAATACACAATTTGTGAAAACTGTTTTCGCGGCCAATGGAACACATTTTTCAAAATCCGTTATAACTTGCTGTGGATCTAATTTGATGTTCATTTTGACGCTTAATTGCTGCAATTCCTTAAAGAATTCAGTATATAAAACCTTTGTTTTTCGCGTCATTAAGCAGAAAATGAGAGGAATAATTTCGGTTTCGATTTTACCATGTATTGTGTAAAGCTAGCGCATTATTGAAGGTAAGTAAGTAATTCATTTTATTGGAACAATTATTTGGTTACAAAGTTTAAGTAGGTTTTATAGTTATGAATTTTAGATAGCTTTGGCTTAGCCGTCAGCTTGAATGGCAATATATTATAATAGTAATGAAAAGTTATATAAACATAATAAAAAGGAAAAATTTAACTTCAAATATACTCAGTCATTAACAAATTTCTGTATTTAATAATAGATTTAAGAAAATTACACAATTCTTTCCAGTTTCTTCCGTTTAAAATTTCTAATGTTTCCATCATTGTAAAACGTTCCTTTCCTTGATATGCAAGTCTTAGGTGTTTGAAGATTGGACAAATGCTTATAAAATGAAAGTTGTCTTCTTTGGCCTTCATGTTGCACAGCGTGTAAAATTGGTCGGTTGCACCATTGTATGGACTGCCGTTAAGGTAGATGAGCTCACATCTCGATTTAAACAGCAGCGATATTTCTTCGTAGCTAAGGTTATCCTGAAAGTAGTTGTTACTGGCGAGGTTATAATTTAATTGTGAATATATAATTCTGCTTTCAGATTGTCGTGCTTCTTCAATCAATGCGTTACGAGTGTAGCCTTCATTTATTTGCATTAAGGAGTAAAGTTGTTCTTTTAAGGAGTCTAGGTTACTGAAGTTCCAGTCTAAATTAATGTTGTAATAAGAGGCAATATTTTGCCATTTCATCATCCACCAGTCGATGTTTCTTTGTTCGTAGAGCAGCAATTTTTTCGTAAGACGAGTATCAGAATGTGAAGCAATTTTTAAAATGTAGTCTGCTTGAAACTTAAGGGTATTAGAAAAAATCTTCGGCAACCCTGTTTCAAGATATAATGCATAATTTGGGGTGTTTCTTGGTAGGTGAAACATTTTTTTCAGAAAATTTCGATGACATTTTTCAACCACTTCAAATTCATCTATTCCCCAAATTTGAGCAGCATAACAGAGTGTTGATTTTACTACGGTTTCGAAGACTTTATATTTAGATGAAAGAGTGATGTTTTGGTTGTAAAATATTTTTCGCCACGTCATGTTGACCAAACTCTGGGAAGCAGCAGCTTTTCCTTGAAGGTGGTTTTTAAAGTCTAGAACCGTATTCATTTTTACTCCCAGGTATTTATATTCTTTGGTAACTTCAATCTCGTTGCCTTTGTAGTACCATTTATTTTTATTTAAACTTCGGGAGCTATGTGTGAAGACCATAATTTTCGATTTTTCAGTGTTTATAGAGAGACCCCAGGTTTCACAATAATTTCAAAGATGGTTAATAATCAATTGCAGGTTTTCAGGTGATTCCGATAGTAAGACTAGGTCATCCGCATACAAAAGCACATTAACATTAATGTCAGCAATATGAATTCCACCGGGTATACATGAGACTATGTCATTTATAAAAAGCGAAAATAATAGAGCATTTAACAGGCATCCTTGTTTAACTTCTGAGTCTGTATCAAACCACTGAGAGTAAGCTGAACCATCCCATAATGCTGCTTGCGTCCCCGTATACATTTCTTTCAGGACTTTGATAAATTTTGTCAAAAGACCTACTTGTGACAGCATGTATAAGAGTGCATTTCGGTTAACAAGGTCAAACTCTGCTTTTAAATCGACGAAAAATGAGTAAACTTTCTTTTTCCTAGCTTGAAATGCTTTTATTATTGAAGTGAGACAAAATATTTGGTCAACAGTTGAGTAATTTTTTCTGAAACCGGCTTGAAGCTCCGTAAGAATTTCATGATTGTCAACCCAATTTTCAAGCCTGCTCACAAGTATACCGCAAAAGATTTTAGCCATCGTGTTCATGAATGAGATTCCACGGTAGTTTTCAGGGTTATTAGAGTCACCCTTCTTAAGTATTGGAAATATCACGGACTTTTTGAATGAGTTTGGTATCGTATTAAAAAGGTGCTTTAAATTGTTGTTCAAGGTTGGGCAGGCGTTTTTGAAAAATGCATACGGTATACCGTCTTCACCGGGCGCTTTTCCATTTTTTGCTTTAATAATAACATTTTGGATTTCATTAACTGTTATTTCCGAATCTAGAATTTCGTCCAAGACTAAAGGTTCTGCATATGCGAATGATAAACTTGATTTGTTGAAAAGTAACCCTTTGAAGTGCAAAGCGAGATCATCTACTGATATAGCTGCGCCTATCACGAAGTTGGACCCGTTTATTTCCTTGGCTATTTTCCAAAACTCTTTTGAGTTTTTATTAAGGCCTAGCGATCGTACTTGGTTGTTTTGAAATTCAACTTTTTTGAGGAAGCATAGTCTTTTATACACAGAATTTGATTCTAAATACAATCTCTTCAGTTCTTCTGTGTAGTATTTGCGTAGAGAATGTAAAAAAGCGAATGATTTTTGCCTTGCTTTAAAACATTCATAATCAAACCATTTCTGTTTAAATTTAACTGAGGGAGTATGATTTTGGGTTTGTGAGGAGCTTCGTATGCTTTGTGTTACTGCATCTGAGAATTTTTCGGTAGAATCAAGGTTTGTAGGAATTTCGGACAGATGTTTATTTAATTTGTTTTGATAAGAAAATAATTCATTACATTTCCATTTAAGTTTCGGTAGGAGTTTAAGTTCTTTTTGTCGAGTTACAATTTCATTAGTCCACTTCAACACTACGGGCATATGGTCGGAGTATGTTTTGCACTGTACCTCAAAAGTTGTAACTAAGTCTATCCAGTCACCATTTACTGCCCCCATAGTCAATCACTGATTTACCCTGTCCTCCAACAAAAGTGAAGTGGCCTTCATAATCTCCATTTGCGCATCCATTTAAGATGATGCAATCGTACATTTGCAGCAGTTCCAAGAGGTTTTCACCATTTGTGTTACAAACATCATCCTTTGATGTCCTAAAGGATGATGGTATTTGCGGGTTGTTGATTGAATTTACTGTTGTAATTTGTTTACTGCATGTTCGGGCGTTAAGATCTCCAATAACCAAAACGCTTTCACCGGACGGTTGACACATAACGTCGCTCAATTTTTCGTAATCTTCGTACGCAGGCACTATGAACATGTTCTTTTTTTGTATAATTCTGACTACTGTTACTTCTTCATATTGAACGAATTCATATGTTTTAAGCAATGTTGTTCTTATTCCATATATACTACCGCCGCTTGCCCTCACTTTTACTGATGTTTTGATTGCATCTTTAAAAAAAAGTTTGAATCCATTGAAGTAATTCATAAATTTATTTGTGTTTTCATTGGTTATGTGTGTTTCGAAGAGAAAAAATAAATCGAAGGTTTTTATATAATTGAAAAAATCAGGAAAAAGTAATTTATTATTAAGACCTGATATATTGTATGCTGAAATATTTGAATTAAAGTTAATTATTCAGCTGACGGCTGCTAATTCTCAATTCCGTACTAATGTACTACTACCTGGTACACTTTTATCAGATGACATCCCTGGTGAAATAGCATCTGTTAATCTAGTACGATCGTTTTGACGTCTATTGCATAGAGGAAATATATTATCTAGAGGCCCGACTTAATGGGTTTGCTCTCTTTTTGCCTACAAACTAAATTGAGAGAATTTTGCCCATTAGCATAAGCATGTGTTAGTTGTCCTGTGCATTTCTTATGGGAAAATCCAGATTCTATGTAGTTGTTACGGGCTTTTAAGAGAGTTACCTCAAATAAAATTTGAGGGTGTTTTAGGCAAGACGGGTACCAGTCGGGACTCTAGATAATATATTTCCTCTATGGTCTATTGTAGGATGACATTGACAGATCTTTGACAGCATCAAAATTCATTTTCATTCCAAACATTTCTTGCAATGCTTCTTCTCCATCAAATTGATCATATTTAAGAACATAAAAATTATTTAAATAAAATGTTTTTTTCCGAACAATAATATTGTTGTTTTTTATTTGTACTTTTCGTTCGGGTAGTGCGTTTTTATAGATGTTCAAATGGTAGACATGTGCATTCAAGAGGACACAAGCGTCCACAGGTTTTTCTCAAAACCCACCTCTGTCTATCAACTCCTACTCTCACCTCCCCGCGGTGAACATCGGGTGCCTACTACCTCAACTGGAGATTGGGTTCTAACCCCAGTGGAAAGTTGTTGGGGGCAGCAAACGAGAGAGGGGGGGAGAGGTGTTTCCACTAAGGCACCTCTCCTTATCCAGACGGCAGCGGACGAATTCTCGAGATGGAATCAACGGTGGCGTCTACAGTTCCAGTAAGGTTGAACTACTTAGTGAACACCTTATAGGGCTTCTGCGACTTATTCGGAGCCCAGGCCTATAAAGAGCGGTTTATCCGGCTCCCCGTCCTTGGAGTTATATTAAGGATCTGGCCCTCCAGGTTGGGGGTTGTGCCGTCGGGGTGACTTCCTGACCACGTAAAAACCTTTCTAGTTGCGAAGCACCAACAAGCCTCGGATACGGACGGATTCACTGTTGACAACCCAAGCAAACGAAACAAGGACAACGAACTTCGGATCTGTACGTGGAATGTTAGGTCCCTTAACAGACCACGTGCAGCCGAACAACTAGCGGAAGCCCTAAACTGCTGCAAGGCAGATATTACCGCCATCCAAGAAGTGCGATGGGATGGACCGGGCAAACGCATATTAAAAGACTGCGATGTATACTACGGCGACTGCTACCGAGAACAAAGGCAGCGTCTATTTGGGTGTGGATTTGTGGTTGGAACTAGACTCAGGCAAAAAGTCTTGAGTTTCAACAGTGTGAGCGAGCGCATCACGACAATCCGCATCAAGTCTAAATTCGCCAACATAAGCCTAATATGCGCGCATGCCCCAACAGAGGAGAAAGATGAAGACACCAAAGACATATTCTTCGAGCTCTTGGACAAGACATATGAGCAGTGCCCTGGCTATGACATTAAAATTGTCTTAGGAGATTTTAATGCCAAGCTAGGAAGAGAAGACATCTTTGGTGGCACAATCGGGAGATACAGCCTGCACGACACCACCTCCGACAACGGATTCAGGCTGATCGATTTCGCTGCGGGGCGAGACGTTCTGGTGGCTAGTACGCAGTTCACACATCTCAATATCCACAAGGGGACATGGAAATCTCCTGATCAATCAACTGTCAACCAGATTGACCACATTGCGATCGACGCACGACACTTCTCCAGTATACAGGATGTTCGAGCATTCCGAGGGGCCAACATTGACTCGGACCACTACCTCGTTGTAGCCAAGGTACGGCTACGGATATCCCGATCCAAGCCAAAACAAGGAAGTACTGTGAGAAGTTTCGACGTTAGACGGCTACAATCGCAAGAGACTGCCATGTCCTTTTCCGATCGAGTCTCAAGTAACCTCTTAAGGAGTCCTATGCTGCCTGCATTAAGCATTGAAGACCAGTGGCAACATTGTCTTGCGGCCATCAGAGATGCCGCCTCTGAAGTGCTAGGTTTCACACGTCCACCACAGCGAAACCCCTGGTTTGACGACGAATGCCGGCAAGCGCACGCAGCGAAACAACAGGCATACAAAACGGCGCTGCACAGGAGGACCAGAGCTGCTCGCGAGCTCTACGAGCAGAAGAGGAGAGAGGAGCACCGGCTACTTAGACGGAAAAAAAGAGAGCATGAGAAGCGCGCGATCGAGGTGATAGAGGGATGTCACAACAGGAATGAGGTTCGTAAATTTTACCAAAAGAAAAAAAAAACCTCCCAAGGGTACCAGCCACGAACCGAAGCCTGTAAAGACGATCAGGGGAACATCGTTGTAGAACCGCAGTCTATGCTGAAAATATGGAAAAACCACTTCTCCAAATTATATAACGGCGATGACGAATCGAATTCCGCTGTAAGGGAGATAGAACCACTCAACCTAGGCGACGCAGATCAACAATTCCGCCTACCCGACCTCGGCGAAGTGAAGATAGCTATATCTAAGCTGAAGTCAAACAAAGCTGCTGGAGCTGACGGCATCACTGCCGAACTATTCAAAGCAGCAGGGGATGACTTGGTAGGGAGCATGCACCAACTCATCTGCAAAATATGGTCGGAAGAAAGCATGCCCGATGAGTGGAATCTCAGCATAGTTTGCCCGATACATAAGAAAGGAGACCCTCTAAATTGCGCCAACTACAGAGGCATCAGTCTCCTTAACATTGCGTATAAGATCCTCTCTGCCATATTATGTGAACGTCTGAAGCCGTTCGTCAACAACCTGATAGGTCCTTATCAGTGTGGCTTCAGACCAGGAAAGTCCACTATCGACCAAATATTCACACTACGGCAGATCTTGGAAAAAACCCAGGAACTTCAAATCGATACCCACCATCTCTTTATCGATTTTAAAGCCGCGTATGACAGCATCTATAGGGAAGAGCTCTACAGAGCAATGTCTAGTTTTGGCATCCCTGTCAAACTCATCCGTTTGTGCAGAATGACGATGGAGAATGCACGCTGCTCCATCAAGGTCGGAAAAGATCTCACCGATGCATTTGATGTCAAAAAAGGTTTTAGACAAGGCGATGCACTGTCATGCGACTTCTTTAATATCGTTCTGGAAAGAATTGTGCAAAACTCAACCGTCAACACTAGAGGCACAATCTTCCAAAGGTCCATCCAATTACTCGGATACGCAGATGATATTGACATAATTGGAAGATCAAAGCGTGATGTCAGTGGAGCGTTTTTGAGCATTGCGACGGAAGCGAAGAAGATGGGTTTAGTGGTCAATGAGGGCAAGACCAAGTATATGCTGTCATCGAAAAAGGACATTCAACAACGACGTCTTGGACAAAACGTCACCATGGACAGCTATAACTTCGAGGTAGTTAAGGACTTTGTCTACCTAGGCACCGCTATAAACACAGACAACTACACCAGCGCTGAAATCAAACGAAGAATAACTCTTGCAAATCGCTGCTTCTTTGGACTAAGAAGGCAATTGAGAAGTAAAGTCCTCTCTCGATCATCTAAAATCACCATCTATAAGACACTCATCATCCCGGTTCTCATTTATGGCGCTGAGGCCTGGACCCTGTCAAAGAAAGATGAGAACGTCTTAGGATGCTTCGAGAGAAAAATTCTTCGGGTGATTTTTGGTCCCGTACGTATAGATGGAGAATGGAGGAGAAGATTTAACGACGAACTGTACGGGCTGTACAGCGACACTGACCTAGTTAGCAGAATAAAAGTCCAACGGCTTAGATGGCTGGGTCATGTAGAGCGAATGGACATCAACGCTCCAGCCCGGAAGGTCTTCGAATCCAATCCCGAGGGACGGCGCAGTAGAGGAAGACCGCGACTCAGGTGGCGCACTCAGGTGGGTGAGGACCTCAACCAACTTGGTGTGCGAAACTGGAGACAGCTAGCTAGGGACCGAGCTGGCTGGAGACGCATGTTGGTTGAGGCCCAGGTCCGCCCCGGACTGTAGCGCCACCTTAAGTAAGTAAGTAAGTAAGTGCGTTTTTATAACCTTTCTATAGAATAGAAGGACTCTGCGTTTCGTTTGCATAAGTTTGGATAAATCACGTTGGATATACACACCAGTGCCTTTTAGTTTGGAGGAATTGTTTATCATTTTATAAGCAGTTTCATTAGAACCAGTGTCGATTTTAAGTTTGACGATATTTTTGTTTTCACTTAATTTAACTGCATTTGATATATTCTTCGAGTTAACGTCTCCAAGCAGGATTCTCTATGTGTTTTTAACCTTTTCCTGTGGATCGACGTGATTTTCATTTGGGATCGTTATAATAATATTTTTTCCTCTTATTTCACGATTTTGGGACTCAAGTTCCTCTTCTAGTGTATTGCACCGGGCTTCAAACTGATTTATTTGTCGCGTTAGGACTTCATTTTGAATTCGAAGAACGTTAATTTCTGTGTTCAGTTTGTTGACATCTTCTTTTGTCGCCAAAAGATCGATTGCTTTCGCAAGTTGAGTGCAAAGTGAATCGTCTATAATTGATTTGATTCTTTCAAAATCAGTAGATGAAATCGACATGATTGAATTTATTCTAGATATTTTTGGTGTTCTTCTAGATACGCAACGCGAGTTGTTTAAATCTTCAGGTGAAGTTTGGTGGATGTTTCTTTTATTTTCGGTCATGTGACCTGTTCAAATGACTCAGGGCAGCTGATTCCCTTTATTATTATTAAGATTACCTGGATATTTGTCGATTTCAGCGTAGATTTTTGAAACAACTGTTTAATAAATCACTTGAAATTATTTGGTAATTTTTTGTGACTTTTAACTGATTTTATTTGAAAAAAAACTAAGGAGCACTTTTATATGACTTCTATCTACTTGCAAAAATTATTGAAGGTACCACATCAAATGTTCCGTCCATTATCCAGCACTGGGCTTCACTCAAAAGTTTTATGCTAGATATGGTCCCAAGAACTATAATCAAGTCATCATTTATTCGTTTTTCCGACAAAACAAATAGTTCACCTTCACAAAATTTCAACGAGTCTGGGAAGCTTATGTCACTCAAAGTCTTCGGTTCTCTCAGATTCTTACAGCGCACACGTGATATTGTTTGTTTCAGGGCTTTTGTGTTCGGGAGGTAGGATCTGCAATCCGGTTGACATTGGACAACATTATTAGTTATAATTTGGCTTGGTTTTTCAGCAATTCACCTTGCATCATTTTTTATTTTAGACGATATTTTACTAATTTTTTTTTGATATGCATCAGGGTCATGATTATGGGCACTCGGCATTCGCGCGCGCGATTAAATAAATATTTTATTTTAAATGCGAGATTTCAAATTTCAGGATTATAGTTTATCAGACTTATTGCAGCATAAAACAAAACGGGACTAACGATTAATTTTCATTTTAATTTATTGCTTTAATTGGTATAAGATATGATAAGCCAAGCAATAATCAAACTGTTAAAATGAAAACAAGAGAGATTATTCTTTCAATCGATGATTCAAGCTGAGTATGAAATCAAAGTGCAACTTAATATGATTATGTACAACAAAAACTGTACAGTTTACCGTTCTCTATTTTTACCGAAACTATTGAGCTTTTTAAGCGATAAGAAAGCAATACTCAGTTATAATCGTACAGTATTCTTATTTGTATTAATTTGAAATCATCGTGGCTCCAGGCTCCAGAATTGTTTCCAGCTGTTTGTGATGCGTCTGTTGATTTCTTTTTTCTCTTGGTCCTTAAAAGATTTTAGTTGTCCCAAGTATATGTAGTCCTCTATGTATTCTATTTTTTCATGGTCCAGAATTATATCTTCTTTGATGTGGTTTGTCATCACTTTTGTTTTTGATTTGTTGATTTGTAGTCCATAGTTCTTGCACAAGCTAGTAAGTTCTGTTGTCATTTCTTGTATATGGTTAGCTTTTGTAGATATTAGTACTATATCGTCCGCAAATCTTAGGTTGTTTGGAAGTTGTCCACATATTTTGTCTTCCAGTTCATCTTTTGAAAAATATCCTCTAAGACTGCACTAAATAGTGGTGGTGAAAGCGGGTCTCCTTGTCTGACGCCTCTTGTTATTTTAAATTTACGTCCTGTACTCTTTGTTTTTATTTGTGCTACATTATTTTTGTATATGTTTTTGATAGTCCTTATAACGTTTGGGTCCATATTTTGATTTTCTAGAGATGTCCATATTGTTTCGTGTTCATCGCTGTCAAATGCTTTACTGAAGTCTATGAATAAAAAGTATATTGGTTGTTGAAATTCATTGCACTTTTCTATTAGTTGATTCATCGTCTGTAGTTTTTTTAACAGTTTGTTTTTTGCTTGGCTTATCATATCTTATATCAATTAAAGCAATAAATTAAAATGAAAATTAATCGTTAGTCCCGTTTTGTTTTATGCTGCAATAAGTCTGATTAAATCCCTTTCGGGATTTTAGTCTGCGAGATTTTAAAATTGCGGGATTTGCAGAAGCGAGATTTTGTGATTGCGAGATTCTAAAAAACAAGATTTTAGTCTGCGAGATTTTAATCTGCGGTCCTTCGTAGCCAACCCGATTCTTTCCCGTATATTATCATTTCTGCAGAGATTCCATCATTTCCAGTGCATTTGTCCTTTTTCAAATCGTCTATGGTCCTTTCAATATTTTCTTTGCTAAATATGGGAGTTTGCGTTGTTAGGAGATTGATATCTATGTTTTCAATATTTTCTTCTTCAGTTATATGCTTGGTCGAGGAGAATAGTTTTTCGAAGAACCTAGTAGCATTTTCGTTTAACTCTTTTCTATTTGTTATGTTGCTTGCATTTTGGCTTTTTAAGTTAATAATCCATTCCTGTTGACTGTTAAGTAATGATTTTGTTTTCCTTATTGATTTTGTTTGTCTAATCGTATCTCTAGCTTTTGTTTCGTTGAACTTGTTGATATCTTTCCTTATTTTTAGTTTGATAGTTTTTCTTAATTCTTTTAGCTCAGTTTTTTCTTGGTCAAGTAATTGTTGCTTGGTTCGTAGAGTATCTCTTCTTGAGATTAAGATTTTTGTATTGTTGGATAATTTATCTTTTGATGTTTTGGTGTCCATAATTGATAGTTTTGCAGAGTTTTTTTATGATTTTTTCTAATTCGTCATATGTGTTTTGTATGTCACGATTTGAGGTTGATAATTGATTTATCTTTGCTGTCAATGTTTGGTTATAATCTACTATTTTTTGGTCGGGAATCATTTTTGGGATAAAATGGACTTGTCGGTTTCTTTTCAGTGTCTTATAGCTTATAATGATTTCTGTTCTTACTAATCTGTGGTCGCTGTCGAACTTTACGTTGTTGAGCACGGATATGTCTTAGACTGTCTCAATTTTGTTTGTCAGAATCAGGTCTATTTCATTTTTTATTTTACCATTCGGTGATATCCACGTCCATTTTCTGTTGTCCTTTTTCTTGAAAAACGAGTTACCAAATTTCAAATTCATCTCTTAGATCCATCGTATTATCCTTTCTCCTCTTTCGTTTCTTTCTCCATATCCGTAGGGTCCTATTGTTTTCTTTTCTTCTTCGTTTTGTCTCTTTCCAAGCTTAGCGTTAAAGTCTCCAATCACATACATTACTTCTGATTTGTTATCTAAGTTGTTGTAGAACCTTAGCATCTCTTCGTCATCAGCTTTTTCTGTTGGTGCATATACTTGAATTATTGTCATTTTCGTGTTTTTTATATTCAATTGTATGCTGCACATTCTTTCATTATGTAGCTTAATGTCAGTTATTTTTGCTTTAAGTTCTTTTTTAATAAGGAATCCAACACCGTAGAGGCCTTTTGTTTCTCCTACGTAGAAAAGATATCATGTTCATTATTTATTATTTTTTGTCCTAGTAATCTTGTTTCTGATAGTCCTATAATGTCCCATTTAATTTTGAGAGATTATAGGGCCGTTATTATTTAATTTATACGCTTTGTAGTTGAGAAGTTACCAATTGCTTACTGTATCCAATGCATGTGAAATAATTATATAAATAATTATAATTTTCATTCTAGAAAATCCAAAATTGTTCTTTAAAAGAGAAAATAAACAAAATAATCATAAATCTGGGTTGAAGTTGGTGCGGATCATTTGCATGTATGTTTTAATAGAAACCCCAGAGCGCAACATCAATGCACAGTGGGCAAACGAAATAGTGTATTTGTTTTCTGCTGAAAATAGGTCTGTGTACTTTCACAACAAAATGATAGAATCGAGTCGTGGAAACATTCAGCCTTATCACAGGCCCCGTCGCAATAGATTCGTAGTACGAACCCCGAATAAAAGTACATTGCTCCCGTCGTACTAAAAAAATTTGCTACGAAATTCGGAGTTCGTGAAAAGTGGTATCACTAGCCCCGAATGAATAGGAAGTTTGGCAGTATTTTCTATGAACAGTTATTTTGATCGGAGTTTTGAAAACGAACACAAAATATTAAGCTTGCGAAGATAAATTAAATAAAAATAAAATATATGAAAAGAATCATGTAAGTTTTACTATTGTTTTAATGTGAAAGTGTTTACCTATATTTTTTTATTTTTTTTGAAGGGCAAATAAAGTTATCACAAATAAAATTCAATTCGAAAGGCTTTATGAAATGCTTCAAGAAAAACCTGAAATTGCAGAAGGATTTTCAAAAATCCCTAAGGAGGAAGTGAATTCCTTTTGGGAAGCAGTAAAAATAGAGTTGAATAGTCTAGGCCCACCTTCTAAGGACACCTCTAGCTGGAGAAAAGTAAATTGAATAGATTAGTCCAAACTTTTTTATAATTTAATTTAATTCTTAGGTGTGGTTAGATTGGAAGGCATACATCAAGAGAAAAATGGTTGAGAACAAAAAAGAATGCAAAGCTACAGGTGGCGGAGGAAATAGAATGCATTCTTTTAGCAGCCTCGAAGAAGGTGTCATAAGACTGACTGGCCTTGAAACTTCGCCCAGAGGAATAAAAGATACACAATCTTTTGGATTCAAAAATTCTTCTGAGCCTTTAGAATCTAATGAACGTTGTGAAGAGAACCAACTCGCCGATGTTTCGATGTCATCAGACGTAGTTGATGTGAGAAATGTTCCACGGCGTCTTCCAACCACTTCGCGTCAATCATATGATTCATCCAGCCTTTTAAAAGAACAAGTAAAGATGCAACAAGAATTCCATGCCAAAACTGAAGAATTTAGAGATAAAAAAGAAAAAAGTTCTGAAGGGATTTCAAGCAGCTTGCGCCGAATTTACAGAGGAATAGAAAAACTCTCTGAAA
Source organism: Eupeodes luniger (assembly GCA_951509635.1). Classification (NCBI taxonomy): domain Eukaryota; kingdom Metazoa; phylum Arthropoda; class Insecta; order Diptera; family Syrphidae; genus Eupeodes; species Eupeodes luniger. The sequence continues at coordinate 181,190,739 of OX608073.1, read as the reverse complement.
TAGAGGAAAAAAGACTCGAAGAATCTAAAAGGCACAACCAAGTAAAGGAGAAACTTTTACAGAGAAAAATTGAAATTGAAATGAAAATGGTTCAAATTCATGAAGAAAGATACAGCCCAGAGTAAACATTGAAATAGATAGATGTGAAGGAGTGATATGAGCTGGATTCAAGTCAAGAAATTGCTGATAATTATCATTAAATCAAAACTTTTTATTTTTGTTTGTACTATTTACTTTACTTTTTTTATTCTTTAACTATGCCTGTATGTATGTATGTACTTACATAAATGTCTTAAATAAAGCATGAACTTCGTTTACAGTAAAAAACACAGTTTTAAATAAAGCTCCTCATAATACTGTCCCTTATTTGGGATGCTACACCATGGAGATTCGAATGGGGGATTTCGTCATTTTCTTCAAGTTCGTCTTCATTTTCAGCTTCGATTTCATTAAAATCATCTTCGACTTTAAAGTGAATGCAAATATTATGCAAGGCACATGCTACATTTATAATTTGTGCAGATTTTTGCGGGGAATAGTGGAGCTGACGTGCTGCGAGTAAGCACCGTGATCGATTTTTTATAACGCCTATGACTCTCTCCACCATATTCCGAGTTTTACTGTGCTTCAAATTGAAGCTGCTTTGAGGACTCCCGACCTCAGCGGAACGAAATGGAGTTATAAGCCAGGGTTCAAGTGGGTATCCGGCATCACCTGTAAAAAAATAAAAGATAAAAGTTTGTTTTCAACAAACCTAAAATCCAAGTGTTTCTTTCTCCATCACGATATTTGCTTTCAAAATATGCTTTCGCTGAACTTAAATTCCACACATGAGAATCGTGGTTTGATCCCGGGTACCTTGCGTCTATAAACCTCATTCGCATCTTGTTGTCGCAAATCTGACAAAAAAAAATGAATTTCACATTAAACCTTACAAATATGTATATCTTGCATTCATACCACCATGGCATTAATACTGAAGAACCCTTTTCTTTTGTAGTACAGGAACTTCTCTTCCGCCGCGCCGGTGCAATAATTTTGACATGGGTTCCATCCACGCACATTATAGTACCTGGAAAACTTGCTCTGGAGTAGAAGTCAATCTTTGCTTGACGTTTCTCAACCTCCGTCATTTCCAATTTAATCCAAATCGGGCACAATTTTCTTTCTAAAATATTTAGCACAATTTTAAGATTTGTGGAAAAGGTTGACTGGGCCATTCCGATCTCAACGATTGCCAACGCCATATTGGTATCCTCCTTCCGCAATGAATCTCAAAACGGCTGCCGATTGGGGTGATTGAATTCGAAAACACGCAAGGGTCGAGTTCTTGATCCAGGATCTCCAATATATATTTAAACGCTGCCTTATTCACCCGAAAGTTTTTTTTTAAATCTGCAAATCAATTTTCTTTGTAAGCAGTGGAATGTTTAAAATATGTTACCTACACTTTGTCATCAAGATCCAAGGGGTTAAAAGCATCCCTTAAAATTTTGCATTTATTGCAAAGATTGCAACGGCAATACTATCCATTTTTAAAGACAAAAACAAATAAAAACAAGAACAAATCAAAAGATGAAAAACGAGCTTTTATTTATTTTTCTTATTTTGACGCAAATCATCTGATTTTGACACTCCGAAGTTAGTATTTCTGTGTGGCAATGCTTTTTTGATTTCGTTCGGGGCTCATGATGTAAATGTATTCGTATTCGTAGCGTAACAAAATTTTCGGGGACTCGCTACGAGGGACTCTGTGATAGGGGTGATTACCAGGTTGGCTGGACATTTTGTATTCATTCTTGGGAAACAACAAAGTAATTGTAAGAGCAAACCATAAACGCTCGCTTTCATCGTCTTAGACCAATATTATGAAGAATATCCGGATCTGAAAAAGTGCCAGCATATAAACTGGTATATTTTTGATTTCCCTTATTCAAATATAAGGTTCTGGCACTGTTGGAATTTTACCATAAATCTGTATTCACTGATAGAGTCTTGGCTTTCAAAGGTTGAAACACAAGATAATAATATTGTAGAATTGCTAGTTCGTCTTGCATAGTGGTAAAACATTCTAAGTTTTAAAAATATATTACCATAGAATTTCCACGTTTTCTCTTTTTACAGTAAAGTATATACAGATTTAAAAGTATTATATTTACAGCTCTATTCATAATTGTCAAATCATTTTCTAAAATATTTATTTGCCTTTGTTTACAACAGCTTGAAAAGAATTCTAACGGATAGATTAGCGAATTATTAATGAAAGAAGAATGTAAGTATTTTGAAAAATATAACTTGAAATTCTTTTGAAAACTTTTTCGGTGTATCTTAAGGAGTATTTGGAAAGGCCTGGTAATCATTTAGGGTGACAGTGATATTGTGAATATTCAGTTTTTCTGTTGTCAGCAATAGGACATTTTACAAAACAGTGATTTTGTGATTTTAAGTATGTGACTGAGGCAAGACGTGGATTCATTACGATGGTCTACAGTGATGTAGAAATTGGAAAGGAAATAGCTGTACGACAATACAAATTAAAACTGTATTGTATCACAAAACACCAATATAATCTTTTAGTTGGTAAAAAAATGTAAATAGGTATTGTTGTTGTAATCGTCATAATATGCACACGTTTCCTGGCCACCTATGAGGTAGTGTACTTAGCGCGTTTTTTTGTTTGTGGTTTCCCCAGTAGGCCTATTCCACGGGTCAGTTTTGATCCTGTTTAATTTGAAACTATTGAAAAATAATGGATATTAGCAGAGATTGAAAAGATAAAAGCAATTTAAGTTAAAAAAAAATAAAAATACTCTTCACTCAATTCCTGGCCACAAAATAGACATTGTTTTTTAGAACAAAAAGCTGATTCACTCGAACGTAATCTAGTACGAGGAGGACTTTTGAAGAATTCAACTTTTACAACTTTTTGAATCGTTATATCTCAAAAACGGTGGCTCGTAGAAAAAAAAGTATTAATTAATTTTTTGTAGATAATTTTATGATCTACAATTTTTGTTTGAAATATCTTTATGATAAAATCGCGAAAAACTCATTTTTTTTACCTTTGACCTTGAATAAAATTTTTTCCTTACAGGGGAAAGATGGGGAACTTTCAAATTTTGTTTTTAATGATATTTCAAACAATCTTACCGATTTTCAGCTTGGTGGGAGTTTAGGTAACTTTACTCTTATTTTTTGGTCTAATTTGACCGGACTATTAAACATTTCTTGCACTTATCAAATTTTTTGATTTTAGAAAATTATTAGGACTTAGAGCATTCTTTGCACTTAGAGATATTTCCCTAGAGAGGCCATAGTTCTACGACGTGACAATCGTATGGTCTCACATATATTCTTTTAATTGATTCGTTCTTAAAAAAATATATTAAGTTATTTTGTGAATCTAAGTTTTACAGAATAGTTACAAAATTTAACATAAATATTTTCAAAAATAGTTGTTGCTTTTAAACAAGTTAGATGGAACTTCCTCAAAAACCATACAAATTTATTTTGAAGTTGTAAATTGTAGGAAATAGATACTGACTTCAATAATGTACATTCGGTATTTGTAATTTTTTTCAGAATATCCTACCGAAAGCAAATGTATGTGGAGTTCATTGACAATACTGTTCTTGTAATTCGTTCAAATGAGCACAGTTGACGTATATATATAGAACTAGAAGCTAATAATTTTTGGTCGTTTGAGCAATTGTCAGTTTTTAATATTACTAATATAGCATATGATCATTCACTGTTTCTTGTAGTTTGTTAAGCTTTTGTTATATTTTACTTTGCGAAGAACTATTACTATGCTTAATGATGACTGACAAAATAATTTCTAGCATCTGAGGTAAAAATAATCTTAGAGAAAAGGAATATTTTAACAAATACTTGAAACAAGCTACACTTAAACAAATAGTATTGTAAAATTAGTTCTTTAATACATTTATATACTGATATTTTAAAAAGAATATCTTACAATTATAAAGATTGTAATATTTCTTCGATATTTATTTCATTTCAGCAACAAAAGACTAATGTAATATTGGCGCCTTCCTTCTCATACCATCGTTTCTAACAACGGAAATCAAGGGTGTAAGTTCAAAATAATGGCTGCCTTCTAAATCCGAAGCTTAAGATGGATTTATTGCGGTTGTCTACAGCGTTACAGAAATTGAAGACCCGAAGCTCTACGTCATGAAAAATTAAAATAATACGGTCTCACGCTGCAGCCATTCAGAAGTGTATAGATGATTCATTTTAATCGCTTTTTTATACACCTCGCTTGTAGTGGAGAGTTGAGAATGAGGAAAAATTAAACGATAATCAACAATAGTTAAAGAATACAATATAGAGAATTGCATATGAAAATCAAGTAGAAGATTAAGAGAGGCATATTCTACTTTAAGAGGATTTATTTTACGGGTTTTCTTGTCCTAGGAATAAAAAAAATGTAAACTATCAGCAAAAAAGTACTGCATCAGTAAATACTTTTTGCGGTTGATAGTAAAACAAGTTATTCCTTTTTTGAAATTTGTTGACAAATGAATACTAATTCTTATAAAAGGTACAACATATTCTAAAAAGAAAAACATATTGAAATATCGGCAATTGTAGATATTTTCATTTTATTGTTATACAATTTTGAAACAAATTTGTTTATAAGAATTGGGGTTTGAATATGCATACATATCAAAAGCTCATTTTTGTTTACGTGATGTTAATAAAAACAATATAAACAAAAAACTAGAATAGATGTGAAAATTAAAATTTTATTTAAGTTTACCTCACTTCAAAAACGTTAAAATTCATTAAGTTTTACGTAGACATTAAATGTAATTTTTTACCATGGGAACAGCAAAATATTGATTCATAAGGCGTGTAAGTTGTAGATATAATTAGTAAATAAATATGAACAATTATTTAGAAAATAAATATGCACCACTATTTATTTACAATTGTATGATTATTCAAATTTTCTATACCGTTTTTTTTTGTCCATGCAAACACGTTTTTTTGAATGGTTTTTGTTTATATTTTTTTTTAATACAAGAGTTTTATTTTATTTTCGTATTAGACTGATCCCCGTAGGGTGATGGTAAGTGCGTTGGACTGCCCCCGTGCCTAAGGCACCAGAGGTGCAGCCTGACATTGTAGCCTTGTTGTTGAGCATTCAAGGTCAACTAACAGGGCTGCAAAGTTAGATAAAGGAGCAAGGCAAAAGGGTAGATCATCTCTACTCTTTGTTGCCTGGCCTGGCGCAATTTAGACCATAATGGGCGCGCTGCCGGAGACGCGCCTAAAAGTCCTAGCTGTGAATGTAAATTCACTGATTAGGATTGAACGAAGAGCCAACATGTTCCAATTGTTGAAAGACTACAGTCCCGATGTGTTTATGGCTAGTGAAACCAAGCTAAACCACAAACACAAATTGACTCATAAAAATTACAATATCGTAAGAAGAGACCGGCCCGACTCCACTCAAGGGGTCGGTGTCGCTCTCTTTATACGAAAAGGCATTAATTATAAAGTCATATACAACAATGAATTGCGAAATCTCAAGACGCTAGAAGTTTGCGTTGTATGCATCTCTCTCACTCAAGGGAAGCGGATGTATATGATTGCGGCTTATGCGGCTGGAGCTCCGCAGGTTACTTACTTTGCTTCAGAACTCGAGATTCTTTTTAGGAAACTGAAACTGAGCTTGGAAGAAAACTATTTCATCTTGGCCGGTGATTTGAACGCAAAACATGAAGATTAGGGAAATCAACATAGTAATCCCAGAGGTAACCATCTTTTTAATTTGATGAATCTTTACAGCGTTGAATATGGCGTCGACCTGCTGGCTACTAAAAAGCCACCGTACCCAAGAAGTGGCTCCTTTCTGGATCTTTTGCTGAACGACACAAGACTGACAGTTACAGACAAAGTGTGTAATCACCCTCGAAACTGCTTACAGACAGTCGAGTACGACAGTGATCACTGCGGACTGGCTGCTGTAATGCAGATTCCGAACGAACGCGTGGAGTTGGAGGAATACGTTGCAACGCATTCTTACAATTACAGTAAGATGCGCTGGCCTCGTTTCACCAACGCCCTAGCGAGAGAACTTCGTTCGAGTGACAAAGCCCCACCAAACAACAGAAACCTGACAAATACAAAAATTGACCAACATTTACAACAGATGGATGAAACAATAAAACGAACAATGGAACGGACAATACCAAAGTACAAAGAACGGGACCAAATGGACCCTTACAGAAACGCGAATATTGACGCACTACGTAGGCACAAGAGTGGCTTACTGACAAGACTCAAAAACTTGTACAGACGACTTACAGACCCACACGACTGGGAGGTTAGGACACTGAAGTCGTCAATAAAAAATGTCAATCTGTTGATTAAGGAGAACTACAGGTTATCAATTAACAAGTACTGGGACCGCAAGATCCGGTCAGTTAATTCTAGTGACCCTGGTATGTTCCCTAAAATCAACAAGATGTGCAGGTGTCGATGGTATATCCAACGTTGTACTAAGACATTTACCGATGGAGGCAATTGACATTTACACCACACTCTTCAATAATGCACTGAATAATGCATATTATCCAGTGCATTGGAAAACCGCTGTGGTTCATCCTCTCCCGAAAAAGGGAAAGGACAACTTCAACCCGTTAAATCTTTGGTCGATAAGTCTTCTTCCAAGCATTAGCAAAGTGTTCCGAAAAGATCATCAATAGGGCTCTGACTAAGTGGGCTGCGGACAAAAAAATAATTCCGAATAAACAGTTCGGGTGCAAGGCGTGTCATGATACAATTAATGCTGCGTCTAAACTCGTTTCTGATATCCAATGGAATAGATCAAAACAACAATGCACAGGTGTTGTTCTGATTGATTTGGAAAAGGTCTTTGACACCGTATGTTTAGAGGGTCTTTAACTAAAACTGAGCAGGCTTGGCATAAGCAAACCATTGTTGTATATACTTTATGATATGCTTAACGGTAGAAAGTTTGTTGTCAAAAGTGGCAATGTAACTTCTACCACAACATTCTTAATTAAAATTGGTCTTCAACAGGGAGCGGTGAATTCGCCGATTCTCTTCAGAATTTACACCAGCGATCTGATAGGTAGTCTAACAAAGGTAATTGCGTACGCCGACGACCTAATTGCGTACAGAACGGCCCGAAAGGTTGAGGTTATTATCTGACCAGGGCCAGAGGAGTCTTCGCTCTGACGAAACGGCTGTTTTACAGCAGTCGGCTTGACCCCAGAGTGAAGGTAATTTGCTACATGGCCCTCATACGGCCGATGATCGTGTATGGTTGTCCTGTGTGGTTCAACGTTGCCCCTTCCCAGATGGAGAGGTTTCGGGTGTTCGAGCGGCAGTGTTTAAGACGCTGTACCGGCTTATATCGAACAGCCGAATATTCTTACGTGCACTACTATTCGAACGAGGTCCTATACAACGGGGCTCGAATCAACAGAATTGACAATTTCGTGATAAAACTCGTTCGAGGTCACATTGCAAGAGCTATGGCTACGACCAACAATTTATTTTCGGGGCGTTCTATCCGAACGACGAGTATTTTGAAAGTGCACGCTTGAGCGGCTTCATTCCACCAGAGGCATTCCTCTTTTTAGATAGATGCGGTCTGATACAGGATAGATTGGCAGTTCCGTTAATCTACCACGTCAGACGACGATTCGTGGATAGGCGACTCTTGTACAATCGGGACGTCATGGCACAAGGCGGAGCAGAGCTCCTTCGGTTCAGTAGGGCTGTGTCCGAACGGGACCGAACTGATAGGGTGAAGCAGGAGAACCAGTTTTGGTGGCTTCAATCGGCACTTGATAGTGGGTAGTCAGGATGGGGTTTTAAGCCTTGGCCGGCTTACATACTTGTTTTATAGTTTTAGGGTTTAGTTTTAAGGCATGGTGGCACAAAAAAAATACAAAATACAAAAAAAAAGACAAAATACAAAATAAATAAATAAAAAAAAAAATACATGGAATAAGGGCAAAAAAAAAAAAGACCAAAATATGAAAAACAAAAAAATGTTAGATAATTAGATTTGCTGCTGTGGTTGTTCTAGTTTTAAGTAGTTTATAGGTAGAATAGGTAGTTTAAGTAAGCTTTAAGTTTTATATTAAGGACCTTATTTTAAGTAGTTTTTAAGTAAAAATAAAAAGGATATTGATATTAGTTTTTTTTTCAAATTTTCTAATAAATACAAAAATAAATAAAATTGAATTGAAGTAAAATAGATCTTAGGGCCGAAAGGCATTAGAAGAAGTCTCTTTCTGATGACATTATACCCGTCAATGCTGCTGCCGCTGCCGCTGCCGCCACTGTTGAAGTGAGTGCTACGACAAAAAAAAATGATGATGATAAATTGATAGATAATAATATGCAAAAAAAACATTTGTTGCCCAATATTACCAAGTCAGGTAAAAATGTAGATCAATGTATTCTAAGTAAAAATGTTATTAGGAGAATGAGGTGGTTTCATCTATCCAGCTTTAAGCCAAAAACAACACCTGATGATATAATCTCATATATTTCTTCGAAAACCAGTTTAGATACTTCGTTATTCCTTTGCTATAAATTGATTAAGCATAATTATGAAGAAGAGGAAGACATATCTAAGCTGAAATACGTAAATTTTAAAATGGGAACCCCCTTGGAATTTGCAAATATGATTTTTAATTCTGAGCTCTGGCCAAATGGAGTAAAAATTCGTTCGTTTAGCTACAGGCCAATACACACTGATTTGCCTCAGGACCAGGAAGATACGTCAAAAAACGAAAATCCAACTGTAGTGATACTGGAAAACTGACCAACTTGATTAATTTTGCTGTCGATGGTGCTACTATTGCAAGTTATGTTGAAAATGATGAAAAGACTGTTGCTGATGTCGCTGTTGATGAAATTGTTTTAATTGATGTTGCCATTGTCGACAATGTCGAGGTTAATGATGTTTATGTTGTTGATTGTGATGCTGAGTTGGATGTTGCTGCCAGTGCTGATTTTTCTGGTGTTGCGAAATTTGTAAATTTAAATAATGATGCTGTATATGATGTTTCTATATCAAATAATGTTGAATCGAATGATGTTGCTGTTGACGTTTGCATTGATGAAGTCATATTAAATAATGTTTCTAATATTGATATTGTTAATAATATCGAAGATCAAGTTGCTGATGTTGCTGATGATGTTTCTGGTGTTGCTGATGTTGCTGTTGTTGCTGATGATGTTTCTGGTGTTGCTGATGTTCCTGATGTTGATGTTGTTGCTGATAATGTTAATACCCGAAATAATAATTTCAATATTTATTATCAAAACGTAGGAGGAGTAAGAACTAAATTGAATAACTTATATTTTTACTTTGCATCTCAAGATTATGAAATTATAGTTTTAACTGAAACCTGGCTGAATGATAGTCACTTAACGAGTGAAATTTTTAATGCTAGACAATATAATGTATATCGCAAAGATCGTTGTGCGACGACAACAGGGTTTGATAGAGGTGGTGGGGTTTTAATTGCTATACAATCTAAATTTATTTCTTGCCAAATTGACTTGATATCTAGTCAACTGTCGCATAATTTTGATGTAGACCAATTAATTGTTAAAGTATCATTTGGTAAAAATGTTAATTTATATTTATGTGTGAGCTATATTCGGCCAGGCAGTTCTCTAGAACTTTATAACTTGCATCTAAATAATTGTAGGTCATTATTATGTAATTTAGGTCCTTCTGACCATGTTATTTGTTTGGGTGATTACAATATTGGAGATATTATTTGGAAGTTAGATACTGATGAAAATTGTTTAGTCCCATTTAATGTTTCGACTGATATTGAGATTTCAGTTATTGATCTATACAGTGAGTTTAACCTTATGCAATTAAATTATATCCAAAATATGCTTAATCGCATTCTTGATTTAGTTTTTGTTAATAGAGAACTTGAAGTATATTTAGATAGAATCAATTTTCCAGTTGTAAATAACACCACGCATCATGTATGTCTATCTATTAATTGTAAGTTATTGGCATATATCTCAAACTCTCATGACATTATTGAGTTCTATGATTTTAAACGCGGAAACTTTGATGCAATGAATATATTTCTTGGTTCCATTGACTGGGAGACTATTTTTTTGGATAAAGATTTAACTCAAGTGTTTGACATATTCAAATTGTATTTAAAACAAGCCTCTGATAGTTATATTCCGAAAAAAATTTAAAAAAAAAACTCCAACCCTCCTTGGTTTAACAAAATGCTATCAAATCTTAAAAATAGAAAAATAAAGCCTTTAAGAATTATAAAAAGGATAGAACTATATTGGTTAATCTTCATAAGTATTTAACCTTACAAAAAGAGTTTGATGTGCTAAATAAGTTTTTATATAATAATTTTATCTTAAATGATGAATCACAAATCAAGGTTGACTGTAAACATTTTTGGAAATTTATTAATACAAAGAAAAAATCAACTGGATTACCAAATTGCATGGAGTTTTGCGGCAGCACTTCCAGTGATTTGTTAACCATATGCAATCTTTTTGCTGATTATTTTGAGTCGGTATATTCTCTTACATCACCTAATGTACTTCCACAGTTTTCACCACCTAATTTTGTCGATGTTGGTAGCATCAATTTAAGCTTAATGGAAGTTTCTGAAGCCTTAAGAGGTATTAATGAAAATAAAAGTGCTGGACCGGATGGTATTTCTCCTAAGATCATTACAAAATGTGCAACATCTCTCGCGATACCCCTTTGCTTTATTTTTAATTTTTCCCTGCGAACTGGTCAATTCATAGATGAATGGAAAACATCTTTCATCTCTCCAATTTTCAAAGCAGGATCGAGACAAAAAGTATGTAACTATAGACCAATTTGTAAGCTATCTGTAATTCCAAAAATATTTGAAAAGATTGTTTGTGATTGTAATTTAACTTTATTTTTAATCAAATTTTATTTTTAAATATTTCCTTTTTTTATTTTTTCGCAGTCCAAGAACACGTCCTTTCTTTTTCGCGTCTATAAACTTAATGAATAATCCTAAAATTACAAGATGGCTTCATTTCCTGCCTTCCACGTGTTTTTCCTCTGTTTCTTGTCCGGCACTGCCAGACATTGCCAGATTATCATCTTTTATGAGAAGGCCGAGAGGTGGCGCTTGGAACACAGGAAAGAAACCATAGGTGGCGCTTGGAACACAGGAAAGAAACCATTTACATTAAATATAACAACAAAATAAACTATTACAGCTCGGCCAATCTGACATTCATGATTGACCTCAATCAAACAATTCTTCTATTTAAAAGCTCCTCTGAGCTTTTATTTACTTCGGGTGGCATGTGGTTAGTGACCCCAGGATCCGACAATTCTTTCGGCGTTAGCCAGCGTCGAATTCGAATAGCTTCAACTACTCCATCATATGGTAACTGACTCAGCTGACAATTTTCGATATCTCTGACGACGTACCGATCATTTGGCAACTCTTTGTGGATGACATAAGGGCCACGGTATTTTTGTATGAATTTCTTATTTGTGCCGGGTGAAGTATCAACATGCTTAATAACGACAAAATCACCAACTGAGTACTGCTTTGCCGGTCGACTGTGCCTTAAGAAATACTTTGAACTATAATCTTGCGATTTTTCAATAGCGTTTGAAGCCTCTTTTCTAAATTTTTCTAGATCACGATCTTCCTCATTGCAAAACTTGTCTTCCAAATATTCGGTCAACTCGTCAATAATTATACCTCTTTGATTTACACCGAATAACATTTTACTAGGTGATTGCTTCGTGGTACTATGAGTGGTATTGTTAATGGCATATTCAACTTGGGACAACTTTAATGACCAATCCGAATGAAGGATTGGTTCAGACAACTTACTAAGCATTGATTTTAGTATACGGTTGACACGTTCAACCTGGCCATTTGCTTGTGGCGAAGCGACGGCTACTTTTATATGACCCACATTTCGTTTAGTAAGAAAAACTTGGAACTCACAAGATGTAAAACAAGTGCCACGATCTGAAATTATTCGCCTTGGACGACTGTAGTAGTTAAAGTATTTGTCTAATGCACAACAAACTTCTTTTGTGCTGGTTGATTTGACTGGGTAAAGTCGAACAAATTTGGTGAATGCATCAATAACTACTAAGACATGCTTTCGATTAGATGCAATTGACGGCAGAGGACCAAAATGATCAATGTGAATTGTATCAAAAGGGATTGGTTTCTTTAGTATATTATATAAGTTATGTTCATTTGAACGAGCTGGTGGCGTATACATAATACATTTAATACAATTTTGTATAAACAAGTCAATTTTATGCCTCATATTCGCAAACCAATAATTTTGACGTATCTTATTGTAACACTTGTCAGTACTTAAATGACCTATTTTTTCATGAACCATACGAATTACATTGTCTTCTATTTCACTTGGCACACACAAGAGTAGATGGTCTGAGCCATCCCTGCGAAAAACTAAGCCATCATGCAACTCAAACTTGTCGACTATGTCTGTTTCAAGTTTTTTTTTCATTTCTTCTATCCACCTATCACGACTCTGTGCTACCTGAATCTGGAAATCCAAATCATCACTATCGATAGCCGCAAGCACATGACACACATCGTTTAGTGTTTCATCATTTTGCACCTGAACTTCATTATTAGGATCATCGTTTGGAAAACATCGACTAAGAGCGTCAGCATGTCCCATAGAAACTCCACTACGATGTTGAATTGTGTAATTAAAGTTTTCCAATTCAAGCGCCCATCGAGCAATTCGTGGATTAACATGTCTCTTATTCAGGGTCATTGTGAGTGAATTGCAATCAGTAATTATTTTAAATGGGACTCCTTCCAAATACACACGGAAGCGTCTTAGTGAGTAAATAATTGCAAGAGTTTCCAACTCAAAGCTATGATACTTTGATTCAGCAGTAGTGGTGGATTTCGAGAAATATGCAATTGGATGAAACCTTTCATCGCCTTGGCGTTGCATCAACACTGAACCGAAACCACGAGAACTGGCATCGCAATGAAGTTCCGTATCACGTGTGGGATTGTAAACAGCTAACACTGGTGCAGCGGTAAGTCTATCACGTAATTCAAGGAAAGCACTAATGCAATCCTCAGAAAAGTCAAAAACACTATTTTTGCGTAAGAGATCTAACAATGGCTTAGCAATTCTTGAAAATGATGGTACAAATTTTCGGAAGTAAGAAAATAAACCAATGCATGAATGTAATTCCTGTTTGGTCTTTGGCATTGGGTAATTTTTAATAGCACTAATATGAGCATCAGTGGGCCGAATACCAGAAGAACTTACTACATAGCCCAGGTATTCAATTTCATCGTAAGCAAATTTACATTTAGCTAATTTTATTTCTAACCCCATTTCATATATTTTACGCAAAACTTCTTTTACTGTCTCTACATGAGATTCAAAATCAATCGAAGCAATCAAAATGTCATCTATATAAATAATTATTTTGCCCGAGTCAATTAACTCACGAAAAATGTTGTAAACAAATCTCTGAAAATTTGCTGGGGCGTTTTTTAACCCGAATGGCATCTTCAAGTACTCAAACTGTCCATGGGGTGTTACAAAAGAGGTGAACATTATTGAACCTTCATGCATCTTAAGCTGATTGAATCCATCTTTCAAATCAAGTAAAGTATACCAACGTTTGCCTGCTGCATATTCAATACAGTCCTCAATTAAAGGTAATGGAAAATTATCGCGAATAGTTTTTTTATTTAGTGCCCTGTAATCAATGCACATCCGTACATCACCGTTCTTCTTTTTAACTAGGACTATTGCTGAAGCATAGGGGGACTGACTTGGCCTAATAACTTTCCTTGATAAGAGATCATCGGTTATTCTTCGAACCTCTGCTCGATCTTGAAATGATAAACGACGTGGTACACAATGGAAAGGAGTATCATCAGTTAATCGGATTCTCATTTCGTAATCAGTTGTTCCCTGTAAAAGGCCTACTGGATTCAAATAAAACTCGGTAATAACTGAACCAATAATCTCATATTTAGTTTTCTCTAATCGAGGGCAAATATTAACTTCATCAAGTGGTCCACCTACATCAATAGAACACATTTCCATAAAACTTCCCTCAACACAATCAACAGGCAATTCATACTCTTTTTGGGCTACCAGAGCATGACCGTCAGCTATTTCAGCTCCACATGTTTTTCTCACCATATTTTGAAAGATTGTCTGTCCACTGGGATCACTAACCCTTTTTTCTACATTATTCAAATCAGATGCACTAACATGTAAATTCATAAGTTTATTAAATTCTGATTTTACTTTAACAGGTTTATTTTTCATTAAACAGATATTAAAAGTATTCATAAAGTCACGTCCGAGAATTATCGGTGTCATCATTGTTCCATTTGGTGTAACTAGAAAGGATACAAATTTAATTTCGTTACGGAACTGAACTTTACATGAAATCATACCATAAGTATATATTCTATGGTTTCCCAAACCACAGAATCTAGTTGGTACAGATACATTTGACAATTTTATAGAGTTTGGAACACTCGAACGTTGTATGATACTAATTGGACTACCAGAGTCAAAAAGAGACAAGAAACTCATAAATCTAGTGCATCTGTCTTGATCACAAAAATAAATGAAAGCCACCCTTACCTTTTCGATAAATAGAACATTATCATTATTATCTTCATCGTCTGTTGGGTCAATTGATAAGGCAGCGATAGTATGTGACTTCTTCTGTTTAAGCATCGGGCAGTCTTTGTGGAGGTGTCCCATCTTGTGACAAGTGAAGCAAGATCCTGGTGGACGAATTGGTTTTTGACAGGCGCTTTGGTAATGCCCAAATTGTGAACAATTAAAACATCTGATTTCTCCTCTATTCGTTATAGTATTGGCAGCGGCTTTTAATTTGGGTGCGGCAGTATTATTGTTTTTGATTGACCTTAAACGGCGTTGTTCGTAACGATCCATGCGACGCACAAGATCATCTATGGAACCTGCACCATACAACATTGTAACACCATTACTACTATCGGGGATTCCGTCGATGATTATGTCTACCAACTCCTGTTCTTCAATGTCGGATTTTGCTGCAATTGATTGCATGGCCACCACATAACTTAAACAGGATTCATTATTTTTTAATGTGCGGCTCCTTAATTGGCGATATATCTCCTGTCGTGTCACAGTTCTTTTGAACATCTTGATGAGACCTGTTTTCATATCGTCGTACACAACTAAACCTAAGTTAAGAACGTATTGTTTTGCTGTCCCTTCCACACATCGACGAACAGCTTGACACTTTTCCTTTGAGGTATATCCACATGTGTTGGTATAATCATCAAATTGCTCGAACCATTTCATTACATCATAATGGTCGTCTCCACTAAATTTCGGGACAGCGGCATCTAATTCCTCGTAACTGACTCGTCGATAGCGAATTGGCTCTTCGTTCGTCTCTATCGCCCGGATTTGCTTTTGCAACTCGAGTATCTCATGCCGCATACGCAACGTCCTTAGTTGTTCTTCCAGTTGAGAGGCTTCAGTGGAAGCCATTTGCGCTTCCGAGAGACCAAATTGGGAACAAGCAGGAGATTCTTGACGTGCAGTTACAGGAGTAGATGGAAAATCAACGACAACAGCAGCAGGAAAAGCAGAGGGTGTTTTGGCAGCAATGACAGCAGGTTGAACAATGGCATCACGATCAGGAACCCCAGAAGCAGTAACAGCGGGTGTTTTAATAGCAACAGCAGACAAACCAAATAATTTGGTGGCAGCGGGTATTTCAGCGGCAACGACAGCAGGTGGGACAATAACAGCAGGAGTCCCAGCAACAGCAGGTGTATTAATAACATCACCAGCAGGCAAAGCACACGAATTGGTGCCTGCGGGTGCTTCAACATCAGTAGGTGCTTCCACATCGGGTATGTCAGCCTCGGAGTTAGTACCTTTAACTTCGGCGGATGAAATACACTCTTCGTAGAGTGTTCGGAGTTGCGTTATGGTGGCGCCTACAGGAAAGTCGATATTGGCTTCATTGAGCGCATTTATCATATCTTGTCGTGTGACTCTTGGCATTTTGTAGCAAATAAGAAAAATTGTTTGTTTATTGTATTTATTATTACTATTTGTGGTAAAGACCCCACATCTGAGATGTAATTTAACTTTATTTTTAATCAAATTTTATTTTTAAATATTTCCTTTTTTTATTTTTTCGCAGTCCAAGAACACGTCCTTTCTTTTTCGCGTCTATAAACTTAATGAATAATCCTAAAATTACAAGATGGCTTCATTTCCTGCCTTCCACGTGTTTTTCCTCTGTTTCTTGTCCGGCACTGCCAGACATTGCCAGATTATCATCTTTTATGAGAAGGCCGAGAGGTGGCGCTTGGAACACAGGAAAGAAACCATAGGTGGCGCTTGGAACACAGGAAAGAAACCATTTACATTAAATATAACAACAAAATAAACTATTACAGTGATAAACTTTATTTTTTTACCAAAAATGTAATTGCTGAATCTCAGCACGGTTTCGTGTCAGGCAGATCAACAACTTCTAATCTCACTGTTTTATGTAATTCCGTAGTAAAAGGTTTTGATAAAGGTTTTCAGACAGACATAGTTTTCACAGATTTTGCTAAGGCCTTTGATAGGGTAAATCATGAAATTCTTGTTCATAAACTTTCTTTGCTGGGATTCCATTCTCATTTTTTAAAATGGATAAGCTCTTATTTGAGCAACCGGACCCAATACGTCAAAATAGATAAATTCAAATCTAAAGCTATCAAAGTAACATCAGGTGTTCCACAGGGGAGTCATATTGGACCTTTGTTTTTTATACTTTTTATAAATGATATTCCTGACACTTTTAAATTTTCTAATTATTTATTGTATGCTGATGATGTTAAAATTTTTAAAACCATTAAATCTGTTGATGATTGTCTATTATTGCAAGAGGATTTTAATGAATTGGCATTGTGGTGTAATAGAAATTTACTCTTTCTGAATGTCTCTAAGTGTCAAAGTTTTACGTGTTTTAGGAGAAAATCATACATTTTGTTTGATTACTCAATTAATGACATTGTTTTGGAAAAAGTTACTCAAAAAAAAGACTTGGGAGTTGTATTAGATCATAAACTTTCTTTTAATTTCCACATTGATTTTGTTGTGAATAAAGCTTATAAGATGCTCGGCTTTGTACGAAGGAACACAAAGGAATTTACTGATCCTTACGCGCTCAAAAGCCTTTACTCAGCCTTTGTCAGATCAAATCTGGAGTATTGTAGTGTTGTTTGGAATCCGAACTATAACACTCATACCTTAAGAATAGAAAGAGTGCAGAAATCCTTCACTAGATATGCTTTTAATAAGCTGAACTGGAGTATTGATAGACCTCCATATCCTGTAAGGTGTCAGCTCTTTGGTATGCAAACGCTTGAGTTAAGAAGGAGATATTTTTCAGTAATGATGATAAAAGATATCTTAAGTAATCACATAAATTGTTCTTATTTGCTTGAATGTATTAATTTGTATTTTCCTTGCAGAAGTCTCCGTATGGTTTTCTACCTACGTGATGAATTTTTTAGAAGCAACTACAGTAGGAATGAACCCATATCGCGTTGCATCAAAGTGACAAATAGTGTTTTACACTCCATTGATATATTTCAACTCTGTTCAAGAGATAGTTTTAAAAGATATGTCATGCTTGTTTTGCTATCTAATCAACACATAGTTACTTAAATTCATATTTATTTATTTATTTACTAACGCCGATTGTACGTATTTATACATATTTATTATATTTATTATTATTAATACTATTATTTTATTATTATATTTATTATATAAGTAGTAATCTATAAGAGATTGTAAAACTCTGCTTGATGAAAATAAACTAAACTAAACTAAACTAAACTATTAAGTGTTATAGTTTAACTTAGAGTGTCCGTATGGGACCAGTAAGTTAGTTGTAAGTTATGGTTAATTAGGCTAGTTTTATGAATTTTTGTCTAGCTTTAAGATAGTTTTAAGAATGAATTAATAAAAATGAATTAAAAAAAAAAAAAAAAAAAAAAGAAGTGCGTTGGACTGTCATGCCAGAGGTCTTGGGTTCAAACCGTGCCTGTGCCATCTAAAGTTTTTTTTCACGCGCACTGCCTCTTGCGAGGAATTGACAAATCCTCCAAGAGTAATTCTTGTCATGAAAAGTGCTTCTCAAATTAGCCGTTCGGAATCGGCTTGAAACTGTAGGTCCCATCCATCCCTGACAACAATACTCGCACACAGGTATGGTTGAGAGTTGGAAGTCACTAAGCCCTGGTTCTCAAAGGACTATTGCGCCACCTAATGTAATTATTTTATAACACTGAGAACACCGGATTAAACGAAATGTTTTTCGTTCGATAGTGAAAAAAAACGTTTTTTATTTCAACATATACCAAGCGAAAGAGGATATAACACAACAAAGCGTTTTGTTCTCTTGTTTCGTTTGGTATAGCTTATCAATAACATGTTTATTGGCATGGTCCTTATTTTTATAGTTATAAATAGGGTTCCTTGCCCCAATTAAAAAAATCAATTTTTCTGCATCCACATCCATATTGGTTTAAATTTTTGCACAAAGTAAACATAAAAGCAAAAAAAATGTTAAATGCAAGAAATGAAGAAAGTTAAAATAAAGGAATCTGTAATTTTGTTTTCCAACCAAACACGTTTTTCTGTTTTGGTTTTTATGTTTACCTTCATTTGGTGTATCATAAGAAAGAAACCAATTATCGTCAACGTGTAAGTACTCTCATAAAAGACAACATTCTATTGTTTCACGAAACATGTTCTCCTTTATTCGGTATGTTTTATGCCTTATGTTTCCCTAAAACAAAACACTTTATTTTGCACTATTTTTGTATGCAAAACATATTTGTGATACAACGAATACCTATAAGTATATGTAAAATAATTTTAATTTACACAAATATTCCTTTTTAATAACCACAATTTTCGATGTTCCATATGTATATTTTATCCAAAATTTTGTATTATGCATTGAAATTGTATGTACTGTGTATCAATAGGTACAGTGCACCTTTTCTTAAGTTTTGGGTTTGAACTCAAAGTCAAAAAAAAGATGCTATAATGCACCATACACTGATAACTTCCTATCCTGTCTGTCGATTTGTCTTGCTTAAAACTTTGAGAAAGAAAGATTTTTAGTCGAGTACGAATTTTGGCATACAGTCATCGGCTGACTTTCCAACCGTTCAGACCTATCTATTGAGGTAAAGAGTGCATTTTGTTCAGTCTCTCTTATTTCTTTATCTTGCCATCTACTTATAACGTTATTTTTTCCCCTCTTTACTTTGTATTAAAATAGAATATAAAACTAACTTCTCTTAACCAGTTACAAATTCTTTCTTTCGGGATGGCCACGAAGCCTACTCGCTTATCGGGCAACCGATACGGTGTTCTCGACGAGTGTGCACTTTCCGACCCCCTGATCCCCATCCACCCCCTCCTCAAAAAAGAACAAACCTCCACTAGTGTTTTTAGTGATTTCCCCGACCAAAACCAAAACCGTCTTTAAAAATCCACGTTTTGTGCATATTACATCAAAAGATGAGAAAAATCCCCTATCCAAAATTAGCGTGTTCATTTAAAAAAAAAACAATAGACTCAATAAGCCTTCAATATAAAAAGATCTCTCAACTGAGAGATGGTTCAATTTTAATTCTGGCTAAAGATCAAAATATAGCCGACAAATTCATTAAATCAAAAGCTCTTGATAACATCTGCCCGGTTAATATAAAACTTCATGCCAACCATAATCTCTCAAAAGGCATAGCCTATGCGCCTTGTCTGATTGATGTTCCTGAAGCAGAAATCATGTCGGAACTTAAAAGTCAAAATGTTACTGGTGTATATAAATTCACCAAACTTCATGAAAAAGTAAGCGAACCTACTGGTCTAATGGTTTTTAGCTTCCGGTCCCCACTCTGCTTCCTCTAAAACCTGCCCAAAGTTTCTAGAAATAAAAACAAAAAACAAATGCACCTTAGCTGAAGCCAGGCGCATCCACAGAGAACAGAACCCAATAAGTTCCTCTTTTTCCTCTGATCTCTATTCAGAAAAACTAAGACAAACTACCACGCCTAAGCCTTCCAGTTCCTTCTCTAGTAAAGAACAATATAATATAAATAACGAAAAAACCACAAACCAAAATTCTCTCAACCATCAAACCGCACTTAAACAACAAAATCTAAATACACAACCCATACTGATGTCGTAAAAATTCAAACACAACACCCACTCACACTCAATACCACATCTGCAACAACCTGCAACAGATAACAATACTGAATTAAACAAAAACACCCCAACAGCTTCTACGTCTAGCTTAGACTTTACTCATTCTATCAATTCTCTTTCAAATTCCGCCTTATCAACCAAAACAAGTCTCTCAATGAATATTGATGATGACAGCTCTTATAGTAGAGTGCCTGGAGCATTCAAAACCGTAAAACCTCGGATTAGAGTTACAGTGAATGAATTAATATGATCGATGTGGGATATTGTTTTTTAAACTATAAATTGCAATGTTTACCCAAAATTTTTTTGTGCATTCCATTTTTTCATTGTTTAAACAAATTATTATAAAAAAATAGTGTTTGACCATATGTTTTCACTTTAAACAGTAATTTTTTTTTTATTTATATGTTAAATCTTACCTGAATAGACATATAGGAACAATTTTCAAAGATACCTGTGTATAAAAATAGCAGTAGGGATCTCAAACAGGTAGAAAAACGTGGAAGGGAGAGCGGAGCGACAGCTACTATGTACAATGGAATTTCTCGGCTAGTTTAGTTGCAAGTAACATGTGTTCTGTGAGTATTGTGCTTATATATTGGCTTTAAACTACTTTTATATTTTAAAAAATATTGTTGTCAACATTCAGTAAAATTTTGAGAAAAATCGAATTGACAGTTTTTTTACAAAAAATAAAAACGTAAAAGAAAATTTAACAAAAGTTGGTAGAAATTGATTTTCGACTCAAATATCTTTTCAAAAAATTTAGATTATGGCTTCCAACTAATTTTAACTTATAACAAATATTGTTTTCAACATTCGGAAAAATTTTGAGAAAAATCGAATTGACAGTTTTCTTATAAAAAATAAAAACCTAAACAAAAAAATTAATAAAAGTTGGTAAAAATTGATTTTTAACCCAAATATCTTTTCAAAACTTTGAGATAATGGCTTTAAACTACTTTTATCTTTTAAAAAATATTGTTGTCAATATTCATTCAAATTTTGACAAAAATATAATTGACAGGGGTGGAATCGCGTAAGGCGATAGTTGATTGTCACTGTTTTGATAGTCAATTTTGATCATCACCTTTTCTTTGTTCTGTGTAAAGTGATCGCTAAAACTTTACTATTTGCTGGCAGTACTTACCCAAGTTTGGGAAACTTGGTACAAATTGCAACAGGCATAAATGTCATTTCGATCAGCTGTTGTGTTTTTATTTTCATGAATTTTCAATTTGCAAAGTTTTCTTTCTTTGAAAATGTAAGTATACCTATAACTATACTTAATAATAGTTATAAATTAATAAGAATGTTTGTTATATTTTGCAAAAATATATTCTTTTTTTGAATCCAAGGGCTCAAATTTAATGAAAAGTGGACATAGAACGGACTGTATTTTCTTAATAACTGCAGCGCTTATTTCAGCTACAGTACTTTGGCCCATCGGTGCAGCTCAATCAGCCCCAACTTGTCGTTGATAACCACCACCTCCATGAAGATTTAAAGTTGCAGCCTGTTGAAGGATAGGTGGAATATGTGTTGATCTTATTACTGATGATAAATCGAGCAACCGCAAGACATACACAAACGTTTCTTTGTTCAATCGAACATTTTTCAAGAATCTGAAATAAATAATTTATACGTATGTACATACATTATGTTGTAAATAACTTATTTATAAATATTCATAGAAAGTTTCATAGTTACATTGGGTTAGGAAGTTCCAAAATATTTGCTTTATTCATTAAGTTGGTTCTCAGCAATTGAACTTTTTTGTAGTCATTTCTCGTTCTGGTGCACTGATAGAAAATTTGCATTGAAGTATACATTACTGTTCACTTATTTTTATTTTAACTTTGATATCTTTTCACTTTTTTCACTAAATTTAAAATTTATAGTGGAGCTGAAGTTCACACAAATTATTTTTCTCACAAAAAATTAATCAAAATATATGAAAGTGACACCTAAATAGCTGTCACTGACAAACCATAGCAAAAAAGTGATAGTCAATTTGATAATCACCTTACGTTGAGCAAAATCATCTATTTTGATGGTCAACAATCACCTTACGCGATTCCACCCCAGTTTTCTTACAAAAAATAAAAACCTAAACAAAAAAATTAATAAAAGTTGGTAAAAATTGATTTTCGACTCAAATATCTTTCCAAAACTGTGAGATATTTCTGTCAAAACTGTCAATTATATTTTTGTCAAAATTTTACTGAATGTTGACAACAATATTTTTTAAAAGATAAACGTAGTTTAAAGCCAATATCTCACAGTTTTGGAAAGATATTTGAGTCGAAAATCAATTTTTACCAACTTTTATTAATTTTTTTGTTTAGGTTTTTATTTTTTGTAAAAAAACTGTCAATTATATTTTTGTCAAAATTTGAATGAATATTGACAACAATATTTTTTAAAAGATAAAAGTAGTTTAAAGTTATTATCTCAAAGTTTTGAAAAGATATTTGGGTTAAAAATCAATTTTTACCAACTTTTATTAATTTTTTTGTTTAGGTTTTTATTTTTTATAAGAAAACTGTCAATTCGATTTTTCTCAAAATTTTTCCGAATGTTGAAAACAATATTTGTTATAAGTTAAAATTAGTTGGAAGCCATAATCTTAATTTTTTGAAAAGATATTTGAGTCGAAAATCAATTTCTACCAACTTTTGTTAAATTTTCTTTTAAGTTTTTATTTTTTGTAAAAAAAACTGTCAATTCGATTTTTCTCAAAATTTTACTGAATGTTGACAACAATATTTTTTAAAATATAAAAGTAGTTTAAAGCCAATATATAAGCACAATACTCACAGAACACATGTTACTTGCAACTAAACTAGCCGAGAAATTCCATTGTACATAGTAGCTGTCGCTCCGCTCTCCCCTCCACGTTTTTCTACCTGTTTGAGATCCCTACTGCTATTTTTATACACAGGTATCTTTGAAAATTGTTCCTATATGTCTATTCAGGTAAGATTTAACATATAAATAAAAAAAAATTACTGTTTAAAGTGAAAACATATGGTCAAACACTATTTTTTTATAATAATTTGTTTAAACAATGAAAAAATGGAATGCACAAAAAAATTTTGGGTAAACATTGCAATTTATAGTTTAAAAAACAATATCCCACATCGATCATATTAATTCATTCACTGTAACTGTAATCCGAGGTGAAAACCCCCAGGCGCCCCACATAATAATAATAATTTAAACAGCCGTGGCAAGATAGTTGAAAATTTCATAGCAAACACTGGTCTCGCAATTTTGAATGATGGTCGTCCCACACATTTTTCCACACACAGTACATTTACTCATGTCGACCTTACCCTCATCTCACCACAAAATCCATTTGGAAGGTCTCCGACGACTTGTATGGCAACGACCATTTCCCAATTCTTACCTCAATTACAAAAGATAACAGCCTTAACCTTCCAAAAACTCAACCCAAATTTCTGACAGACTTCCCCAATTGGGATTTATTCCAGGCCGAAATCACGAGACAAATATCACTTAGACCAACTTCCCTAATCATAAATAAAGAAGCCGCTTACGTTGCCAAGTCTATTCGAACTGCAGCAAACCTGTCATTCCGCAAACTACAATAAAAGCCCACATTAAAACTGTACCTTGGTGGAATTAAAATCTTAGTGACCTACGGAAAAAAAGCGTTTAAGACTTTCAGAAAGACACCTTCTGCACTAAACCTTATTCGTTACCGAAAGGCAAATGCCCAGTTCCGTAAAGCGGCAAAGATTTAAAAAACTGCCTGCTTTAATAAATTTATTTGTCAAATCAACCAAAATTCAACCCCTAAAAAAATGTGGACTGATATTAAAAGCTTGACTGGCAATTATGTTCCTGATATTATTAAAACGGAAACATCAAATCTTACTTGCCCATTAGAAATAAACAAATACTTCGCAGAATGTTGGGAGAAAAATCATGAAGATTTAAAGTTTCATCCAAATTATTTAAAAGAAAAATACGAATCATTAAACAGGGATGAGCCGCATCTTACTTCGTCACCTTCGGCAAAATTAATCGAATCTCCCACAAAAAGCACTAGAATTTGAAAGCAGTTTGCGTTCTTCACCCAGGATTCGATAGAATTTCTTATGGTATGCTAAAAAACTCCACCTTGTCTTAAAACAAAGTTATTGACTTTATACAACCACATTTTCGACAAAGAAATAATTCCTCAAACATGGAAAGTTGCGACTATCGTTCCTATACCTAAACCAAACAAAGACCACTCTACAGTATTAGGGTACCGACTGATATCCCTTCTCCCTTGTTCTTCAAAATTTTTAGAAAAAATCATCTCTAAACGCCTTTCTTGGTTTCTCGAAAGAAACAATTTAATAGACAAAAAGCAACTAGCTTTTAAAAAAGGAAGAAGTACTACAGACTCACTTCTAGATCTGGATACCTTCATATCTTCAGTTCTTTCAGAAAAGAACCATGTTTCGATTTTTACAGTCGGTTTTGAACAAGCTTTTGACAGAATTGGAGCTCATATAATTTTAAATCAACTTAGGCTATTTCAAATTGGACCTACAATATTTAGCTCCGTTAAGGCTTTTCTAACAAATCGCAAATTTCGGGTAAAAACCAATAATATTTATTCCTCCATTTATAGTATAAAGAATGGCATACCACAAGGATCGCCACTATCAGTCACTTTGTTTATAGTTGCTTTTAATGAAGTAAGTAGAATCATTCAAAATCACTCACAAATAAAAAGTTTTAGTCAAATTTAATCACTAAATTTAAGCCGGTTTGTGGTCAGTTTATATAAACGTTTGAAAATTCGATTCCTTATAGACCGCAAAATTCATAAATAAAAATACTCAATTTACATTAAGCAAACAAAGAATATATTTATTAAATTATAGTATGCATTTCGGTCCACAACTGGGGAACCATCATCAGCGAGCGTCAATATACACTAAACAAGATTACAAAAGAAAAGCAGTGCAAGACAAAATGAAAATGAAAAAACAAAAACAATTACATACATAGTAAAGTTACATTTATATTGATAACATGAAAAAAATTATTTCTTATTTTGTTATTGTTTTTAAACAACCAAACAAAGGTGATTGAATTGCTCCTGGTTCAAGATTCATCAGGTTGTCATTTATATGTATATATAACGATTCATAGGCATCAAGCTTTGAAGGTCTGCTGATTGATTTTAAAAGGCGAACATTTTCAATACCAAATTTGTTGTGTGGTACTTCGTGGTTAACATCATATGCGTGGGAGGCGATTGCATTCTCAAGTTTCTTGCATTTAACTGCACGAAGGTGTTCATTGAACCTAGTTTGTAATGCTCTTCTTGTTTGACCTATATATTTTTGGTTGCAGTTGGTACAGGTTACTTCATAGACGCCACTTAGTTGTTCAAACGGGGTTTTGTCTTTCGAGAAGCCAAGGGCGAGCTTTAATTTGTTGTTATTGGAAAAAACGATTTGCAAGTTATTCTAAATCATCAATGCAGCTTATAAAAACACCATACCATACTGCCTTAAGGACTTGTCATGGACCGTTTCGCACAACTCCCATAAAAACATTTTAACCGAGGCCGGACTCCCACCACTAACCAACAGAATCGAGCGTCTTACCTGGCATATAATCCAAAAAATCAACTCACCATACCCTACACCTATTCATGACGATACCAAGAAATTGCTGAAGCGTAAAAAAAATTCCGAAATATCCCTCAGCTCTTCAAAAAGCTCTCCAAGCAGCTACTGACCTCAACATCTCAATCGCCAAAGAAAGAAAACCAATCTTCCTCCACGGAATTTACCTTACCGCAGCATAGTCTCTAAACTTACGGAATATCCAAAAGCACCTACAAAGAACGGAGTATACAAAGAAATGTTCCTTGAAATAAAAGAAAGCTATACAAAATTAGGTTGGCTACTTTGGTTTACTAACGCGTCTAAAACAAAAGACGGAACTTCTTTCGCTGTAGTGAATGAAAACGGCTCTATCATCAGCAAAGGCTTGCTACACTTTACCTCATCCATTTTTACTGCAGAAGCCTTTGGTATACTAAAGGCAATTGAAGCTGGAAAAAAACAAAAAACAATTATTTTCACTGATAGCTTGTCATCAATTTATGCCATCAAAAACATTAATAACAACTCCATCATTATTGCAGATATCCGTGACAAAACTTATAATCAAAGAAAACAGCCTCAGATTGGATTGGGTACCGGGCCACGCAGATATCGTTGGCGATGAAAACGCAGACGGAGAAGTCAAAAGCGCACTTAAGGAGCCTCTAATGCAATTTTATCAATTAAACCAAAAAGACTTAAAAAAAATACCTTTCAACAATTACCAAAAACAAGATGAAGGAGTCCTAGTCCGAATATCAACATCAATCCAGCCGCTAAAACACCTTTATATCCTGCACACCTACCAGCCTCGATGATTAAACTCTACATAAGACTCAGAATGGGACATACCAATTCAACCAACAAACATCTAATCAGCAAAGAACCAGCCCCACTTTGCGACTTCTGTGACGAAAGACCAACATTTACAATATCTCATATGTTGCAATGAGTTAACTATTGTGTTAATTTTTTTTTTTTTTTTAAATAACTATATTTTTATTAATCACACAAAGATATTACATCAAGTATTAAACATTAAATAATCTAAAACTTAATGGAGACCGAGAGGCACGCGAAGGTTTGTTCAAACTGCTCGAGGGCACAAGTCGTTCTGCCTGCTTGTAAATGTTCTTCTTTTAACGAATCCTCGGTTGATCCTTGGATGCTGCTTTACAGATTTGGGAAGTCACGTACGCCTTTTTGGTCAAGTGGCTTCTTATCTTCTATGCGAGGGTAATTTATGGTTTTAATAGATTCCAGATGTCATGCACACATTTTGTACAATGTGCATTCATCTATTGTATCTTGTGTGATGGCTATTTTGGTGTTTTTATGTTTTCCAGATGTGTGGAATTAACTCCTCCCTCCGCCAGTAGACGTTTGTCCCGAACGTTCAAGTTTGAGCTCCTCTAAATTCTTTCGGACGTTTTCTTTTGTTTCCGCCAAGGATATTTCTATGTCGAACTTATTATTCTTGCTGTTGTTGATTTTGAAGATGATTAATTTATATATAGAAAAGGATACAAGTACAACTATTATATTTATTGTAAGTCCCCATATTATTGGGTGATCTTTTACATTTTTGACGTATGGTTGTAAATAATCGGTATTTGTAAATTTCAATAATTCATTACTTGATTCTAGATATTCAATAACTCTTATTTCCGACTCCTTATTTATCTTAATATGTCTATTTAAGTTTACTTCAAAATTATTAAATTCTTTACCATTAATAATTACAGCGTCGGAAAACTGTACCAATTGTGTACCGTGATATACATTATCGTTTATAATTACTTCTCCTGTAGTTACAATGTGATTATGGTTTATATTACTTATT
This sequence comes from Eupeodes luniger, assembly GCA_951509635.1. Taxonomy (NCBI): domain Eukaryota; kingdom Metazoa; phylum Arthropoda; class Insecta; order Diptera; family Syrphidae; genus Eupeodes; species Eupeodes luniger. The sequence goes on along the minus strand of OX608073.1, from coordinate 181,162,905 downwards.
TTTTCGTTCTTTTCTAAAATTATTTCACATTTTGATGTACCTTTGTTTAAAATTTCTGTTAGACAGTTAGGTTTAAGACCTTGTTTGCAGATTTTAATATTTAATTCTTGTGTACAATGATCGGTACTATAAATGTTTTCAAAGAGTGTTGTTTCACTCGGTATGATTAGTTTCCCTTCTGATTTTTGCACACTAAATGTTTTAAAATGTTTAGCTATTCCTTTAATAATAGGATACTTAATATAAATTACAATTATTTCCTTATTTTCTAACACATGGAACTCTGAAGCGTCTAATACATCTATTACCATGATTTCTTTAGGTTCAATCTGAATAACTTCTCTTATTTCATTTTCGTTAAAGATAATAGTGTTCAAAATTGTATTCTTACTTAAATTTATGGTATTTATTACTTCCATGAGTTCAATGATTATATGCTCGATCAAAAAGTAGCTACGTTCTTCTTTATCTTTATGTTTAAAGTTGGAAAGTTCTTTAATGGCCCTAAATATCTGCGAGTTAACTTCATATTGTTTATTATTTGAATTAATTAATTCTATCAACTTTGTTTCTATATTGACCTGATCATCGTGGTCTGGTGACCCAGATATCCACTTCCAAACCTTCCCTATTTCATTAATTGCTCTCTTACTACGGGATATGGAGAGTTGGTTGGCTAACTTGAGTGCATAATTATATTTAAATTTTAGCTTTTTGGTACTGTGCTTGGTATCTATAGTATTAAGAACCTCCCTATAATAACTTATGTTGGTGGTATGAAATATTTCACCCGTGCTGTTATAAATTGCCACGTTTCCGTCTTCTATCAGAATGTAGTCCTCTGACGAGTAATCTGTTATATGAACTTCTGCGTCTATATAATCATCTGGAAACAAAAAAAAATTAGCTTCTTAAGTTATCATTGTGTATAACCTTATTTTTAGATTCGATTACTGTGTTTTTATTATTTTGTTTTACTTTTCTTTTACACCTTGTCGTTTTCCTTGTACACCTTGTTGTGTCTGTCTTTGTTTCTAACGTGGAGTGTCATACCTTGTTTTTCCTTAATAAGGTCAGGTATATAGGAGTATTTCTCATAGTTGTGAAAAATTTCATTTGGTTTTTCATTCGTTATTGAATGTATTGTTTCGTTATATTGTTTGATTGCGTGTGGCATAAGCTGCTCTATTGTTGGGTGTGGGTTATCGTAAGTATCCAGTCTTATCAGTTCTGTAAGTGTACTGTGTACTTTCTCTATCATACCGTTTGTAGTATTGTAGTATAGTTTTATGCCTAATCGCGTGAGATCTAATTTGGTTGCTTCAGAGCAAAAAGTTTTTTCGTTATCTGTGCCAACAGTCTCAACTGCACCAAAAATAGGCAGGATGTTTATTAGTGTTTCTTTTGCGTGAATTTTGTTTTCTACCTCGAGCGCAATTAAATACTTTGAAAAACTATCTACCGCTGTAAGAAACATTTTATTGTGTGTATAGTAGATGTCAGCGTGGATGCGTTCTCCCCCTCGCCGTGGAATTGGTGTCTCGTCGATCTCTTGTTTCTTGGGATGACGGTCATATTTGTTTAGTTTGCAATTTTCGCATAGTGTAATATATTCTTTAACTTGTAGTAATATTAATGGCCAAAAATACTCTCTAGTTATATGTTTGTAGTTTTCAAATGCTTCCCTATGGGTTCTACTATGTGTTTCTTTTATGATCTTAATCTGTTCTTCCTTATCCTCCATATCTTTAACTAATAGACTAGTATGTATAAATTTGCTATTAGGAAATTCTCTTAGTAAGTCTTTTTTAATTTTAAATAATGTCTCCTCTGAACAATAAATAGCATTCACATTTGAGTGGATTATTTCCTTCATATCTTTGACTATATTCGAGTCTTTGAATTCTACTTGGTGCCTCCAAAACTTACCGTGTAATTGTGTTGACTTAATTTTATTTATATTGGATTCCAGAAAATGAATTTGATTCTTAAATTGATTTAATTTCTTGTTTACTCTTGGGATATCTATGGCTTGACTGGATTCTGCACTATGACAGGTACCTATGTCTGAGTTCGGTAAATGATTTAAGTTCTGACGACTTAGGGCGTCGGCAACTACATTTTCCTTCCCCGGTTTATAGATAGATTATTTCAGGAGAGAATTCTTCTAGAAAGGCTCTCCATCGTTTTAGTTTCGCGTTGGGATTCTTATTACTTATCGAAAATGTAAGGGGCTGGTGATCTGTATAGATCTTAATTCCAGCATGCCCGTACAGGTAATTCCTAAGGTCGCTCAATGCCCAAACTATGGCCAAAAGCTCTTTTTCGTTGGGGGCGTAACCTTGTTCCGTTTCGCTTAATGTTCTGCTTATGAACGTTATTGGTTTCCCCTCTTGACTTAGTGCTGCGCCTATGGCTGAGTTACTTGCGTCTGTAGTGAGTTCGAATCCTTTGCTAAAGTCTGGTTGGTTTAACAAGACTTGTTCTAATAGTTTCTTTTTAATTTGTTCAAATGCCTTCTTTGCTTCCGATCTAAATTCTATGTTTATAGTCTTACGTTTATTATTTTCTATGCCTCTTAGGAACTGTGTGAGCGGTTTGGCAATATGTGCATAGTTCTGTATGAATTTCCTGTAGTAACCTGACATACCCAAGAAGCTTCTAAGTTGTCGAATTGTAGTCGGTTCAGGATATTCGTTGATTGTTTTGACCTTGTCCGGGTCAGTTTTAATACAATTATGGCTGATAATATAGCCCAAAAATTTAACTTCTTTCTTAAAATAAATGGATTTTTCTTTACTTATGGTCATATGTGCCGCACTTAGCGCTTTGATGATTGTCTCGATGTGTGTTAAATGTTCTTCAGCTGATTCTGAGAATATTATCATATCATCAATATAGACATGGCAGAATTTGCCAACATATGGTCTCAGTATGTCATCCATTGCTGCTTGAAAAATAGCAGGGGCGTTTTTGAGCACAAATGGCATTCGGAGGTATTCATATTTTCCATTATTTACAGAAAATGCGGTCTTTTTAATGTCTTCCTCTTTCATCTTTATTTGATGAAATCCACTCTGAAGATCAATTGTTATAAAGTATTTTCCTCTGCCAAGGTTACTCAGTATAATGGATGTTTCTGCCATAGGATATTTAATTGTTTTTGTTGCAGAGTTCAGTTTTTTAAAATCTATAACTAAGCGGAATTTGTTTGATCCGTCTGGATTAATTCCTTTCTTGTCCACCGCCCATATTGGATTATTATATGGACTCCTACTAGGACGAATTATACCGTTCTCTAGTAGTGTTTTAATTTCAGAATTAATGAATGTGTTTGCGCTTTGCGGATATGGATATTGTTTGCTCCATATAGCGTCATCATGTGACGTGGGTATGTCACATTCAACTTGGGTGTTGAATGGTAGATAATTGGGTTGAGGGGTAAATATTCCTTGATATTGTCTAAGAGTTTCTCTTAACTTAACTACATATTCATTTTCACTACTTTCTATATTGATGTGGTTCAGAAATTTATCGTCGAATGTCAGAAGCACTATGCCTGTCGCGAATTCTAACGTGTTCTGTCCAATATTAATTATTCCATTAACCTTCTTTAATAATTTCATTCCTATGATCGCGTCGTACTCGGTTAACTCTGGTAGAACGGAAAATCTTTCCTTAACACCTAAAATATTTAAATCTTGATATTTATCGATAATTGTTGTGCCATGGACACTATTAACTCTAGACCTAACTTCTAATTGTTTTGTTAATATCTCATTGTTTGGTTTAACATAATTATGTGTTGCCCCTGTGTCAATAAGAATAAGACGACAAAGTCAGGTCGTCTTTGTGTGAGTTCGCTGGATACAAGGCAGGTCGTGCCTTACTCTAAAAATCGTCGTTTTCATTTAAATGATGTAGCCTAGGAGCTTTGGTAGGAATTTGATCACTTGGTGCCCTTTCTCGTTTAAAGGGGTTGTATTGATTCTGGGTATTAAAATTCCTGGGAGGATGATTAAACGTGTTTCAATTTTGATTTTGGGAATGACTCAGTGCGTTATGCTGAGTTGGCCTTCTAAATTGTCCACTACTTGGAATATCCATTCTTTGATGACTATTTTGGGTAAAATTTTGTCTATGAATGTTGTTATTACCCGAAATATTAATAGCTGGTACTACCTGTCTGGGTTGGCTCGTATAGTTGAACCTTGGTGGTAGGGAGGTTATTCTATGTGGGGAATGCTGATTATCTTTATATTGGTACATATCTCTTGGGCCCTACTCTATCTCTTGGGCCCTGGCTAGTGCATTAGGAAGATCAAGTGGATTTAAAGAGAATACTATTTGAGATATTGGTTGATTTAAACCAAGTATGAATGTTCTTAATGCGTTATCCCTGGCTACGTTTATAAGACAGCTTGTTTCAGCTTTGTGTGGCCCGTAGGTCATTATTGTTTTGTTCGTAATTAATGTGAGTGTTTTGCTAACGTGATCGTAAAATTCTTGTAAGGACTGTTTTCCCTGTCTTAAATTAGAAAGTTCACTTTGTAGCATATGAATGGGCCTTTTGTCTTCGTACGTAATATCTAATCTACCTATAATCGCATCAACATTTAATGGCGTTCCGTGTGAAGTTAAGATGTCGTTTGCTGATCCTATCACTTTATTCCTTATTATGTTTGTGACTGCGTAGTACCTATTCCCCCCCTTAACGGGCTCATATATTTTCATGCAGTTTTGGACTGCAGTTCTCCAACTAACATAATTACTACCGTCAAAAGTGGGAAGACATTTCACTACATTTAAAGGTTCTCCTCCTGTTATTAAAGGGTCTATTTCTATGTCGCTGTATGGTATTATTGAATCACCTGAAGTTAAATTAGCTAAACTTAGTGCTAGTTCATCTATCTGTGCTTTAAGACTCCTAGTACTCTCACTTACTGTCTGAGTAATTAGATCGGCTACATGTTGCGCGTTCATACTGACACTTTTAACTGAATTATTTCTTAATTAAATAATAATAATAATATATTCACTTTCACTTAAAAACAAAAAAATTATAATAGTTAGTTTTCTTACTTTATATACTATAGTAGTTGTTGTTCTGGATTGTTGTTAGTTTTCTTCTTTTTGAACTCCTGCTGGATTCTTCTTAGATTTTTGACTTCCTATGTGTCTACTTCTCCTGATGCTTTGGCTTTTGTAGTTCTCGCAACGTAAGGTGCTTTACGTCCTACGATTTTCGTTAAAATAATCTTTATGATAATTATTATTCCAACGGTGATAGATTTTTATTTAATCTATTTTAATTTTTTTTCTGGTTCAGCAACTTTTGATTTCACTTTGTGTATCACTTTTATATTGCTGTCCCTGCTCGGGCGCCAGTTAACTATTGTGTTAATTTTTTTTTTTTTTAAATAATTATATTTTTATTAATCATACAAAGATATTACATCAAGTATTAAACATTAAATAATCTAAAACTTAATGGAGACCGAGAGGCACGCGAAGGTTTGTTCAAACTGCTCGAGGGCACAAGTCGTTCTGCCTGCTTGTAGATGTTCTTCTTTTTAACGAATCCTCGGTTGATCCTTGGATGCTGCTTTACACATTTGGGAAGTCACGTACGCCTTTTTGGTCAAGTGGCTTCTTATCTTCTATGCGAGGGTAATTTATGGTTTTAATAGATTCCAGATGTCATGCACACATTTTGTACAGTGTGCATTTGGTGTTTTTATGTTTTCCAGAATTGTGGAATTAACTCAATGCGAAAAAATCAACTCCATCTCCAAAACCATCTCTAATAAAGCCCTTCGTCACCTTTTAACAAACATATCCGACATTAATATAATATCAGTTTATGAAATCATTCTTAGGCTAGAATTACTTATATAAATATATACATATTCTTTAAAAATAGCGAAAAGTCCTGGTAGCTATCGCTTACACTTTGATTTATTGACAATATAATTAATTTATATTTCAATACATTTTTAATAATAATAATAATAATTAATTTTTAAGCTATTGCATAGATTCTATCGCGGGCCTTGAGCACGGGGACCGAATCCAGAAATTCCGTAACGAAAAAACCTAACGCCACCCACTCCGACCACCCACTTGAATTCCATGCATCATCTATCGTCGTTTCAGTTCGGCAGTCTTCGACACGGTGATTGTGTGCGTTCAACTAGACGTATTGTACGACTCGCACGAATCGAGACGAGCTGCTCTGAAATCGGACGAATACATTTTTTTAAACGGGAGAAAATAAATGGATGGTGTGAGTGTGATGGGTGATGATGAAAAAGGAGATTATGAGAGAACTGGTTTTGTCAATTGTTTACTCAGATTGGAACTTGGAAGATAAAAAGAAACAAAAAAATACATGGCTGCTGGTGGGTGGTGAGAGAGTTTAATAGATGTTCGCATATTAAATACAGGGTCATTTGTATAGGGTGCATCAAAAGGCTAGATGGAAAAGATTGAGTAAAAATATAAGTACAAATATCTGGGAGAAAGATTTTATTGGAAGGTCTGGGACTTTTTGACTAAAAAAATAAGAAATATGAACATTTTACTTACGAAGAATTTGTATTATTATTATTATTATTATTATTATTTTTATTATTATTATCATTATTATTATTATTATTATTATTATTATTATTATTATTATTATTATTATTATTATTATTATTATTATTATTATTATTATTATTATTATTATTATTATTATTATTATTATTATTATTATTATTATTATTATTATTATTATTATTATTATTATTATTATTATTATTATTATTATTATTATTATTATTATTATTATTATTATTATTATTATTATTATTATTATTATTATTATTATTATTATTATTATTATTATTATTATTATTATTATTATTATTATTATTATTATTATTATTATTATTATTATTATTATTATTATTATTATTATTATTATTATTATTATTATTATTATTATTATTATTATTATTATTATTATTATTATTATTATTATTATTATTATTATTATTATTATTATTATTATTATTATTATTATTATTATTATTATTATTATTATTATTATTATTATTATTATTATTATTATTATTATTATTATTATTATTATTATTATTATTATTATTATTATTATTATTATTATTATTATTATTATTATTATTATTATTATTATTATTATTATTATTATTATTATTATTATTATTATTATTATTATTATTATTATTATTATTATTATTATTATTATTATTATTATTATTATTATTATTATTATTATTATTATTATTATTATTATTATTATTATTATTATTATTATTATTATTATTATTATTATTATTATTATTATTATTATTATTATTATTATTATTATTATTATTATTATTATTATTATTATTATTATTATTATTATTATTATTATTATTATTATTATTATTATTATTATTATTATTATTATTATTATTATTATTATTATTATTATTATTATTATTATTATTATTATTATTATTATTATTATTATTATTATTATTATTATTATTATTATTATTATTATTATTATTATTATTATTATTATTATTATTATTATTATTATTATTATTATTATTATTATTATTATTATTATTATTATTATTATTATTATTATTATTATTATTATTATTATTATTATTATTATTATTATTATTATTATTATTATTATTATTATTATTATTATTATTATTATTATTATTATTATTATTATTATTATTATTATTATTATTATTATTATTATTATTATTATTATTATTATTATTATTATTATTATTATTATTATTATTATTATTATTATTATTATTATTATTATTATTATTATTATTATTATTATTATTATTATTATTATTATTATTATTATTATTATTATTATTATTATTATTATTATTATTATTATTATTATTATTATTATTATTATTATTATTATTATTATTATTATTATTATTATTATTATTATTATTATTATTATTATTATTATTATTATTATTATTATTATTATTATTATTATTATTATTATTATTATTATTATTATTATTATTATTATTATTATTATTATTATTATTATTATTATTATTATTATTATTATTATTATTATTATTATTATTATTATTATTATTATTATTATTATTATTATTATTATTATTATTATTATTATTATTATTATTATTATTATTATTATTATTATTATTATTATTATTATTATTATTATTATTATTATTATTATTATTATTATTATTATTATTATTATTATTATTATTATTATTATTATTATTATTATTATTATTATTATTATTATTATTATTATTATTATTATTATTATTATTATTATTATTATTATTATTATTATTATTATTATTATTATTATTATTATTATTATTATTATTATTATTATTATTATTATTATTATTATTATTATTATTATTATTATTATTATTATTATTATTATTATTATTATTATTATTATTATTATTATTATTATTATTATTATTATTATTATTATTATTATTATTATTATTATTATTATTATTATTATTATTATTATTATTATTATTATTATTATTATTATTATTATTATTATTATTATTATTATTATTATTATTATTATTATTATTATTATTATTATTATTATTATTATTATTATTATTATTATTATTATTATTATTATTATTATTATTATTATTATTATTATTATTATTATTATTATTATTATTATTATTATTATTATTATTATTATTATTATTATTATTATTATTATTATTATTATTATTATTATTATTATTATTATTATTATTATTATTATTATTATTATTATTATTATTATTATTATTATTATTATTATTATTATTATTATTATTATTATTATTATTATTATTATTATTATTATTATTATTATTATTATTATTATTATTATTATTATTATTATTATTATTATTATTATTATTATTATTATTATTATTATTATTATTATTATTATTATTATTATTATTATTATTATTATTATTATTATTATTATTATTATTATTATTATTATTATTATTATTATTATTATTATTATTATTATTATTATTATTATTATTATTATTATTATTATTATTATTATTATTATTATTATTATTATTATTATTATTATTATTATTATTATTATTATTATTATTATTATTATTATTATTATTATTATTATTATTATTATTATTATTATTATTATTATTATTATTATTATTATTATTATTATTATTATTATTATTATTATTATTATTATTATTATTATTATTATTATTATTATTATTATTATTATTATTATTATTATTATTATTATTATTATTATTATTATTATTATTATTATTATTATTATTATTATTATTATTATTATTATTATTATTATTATTATTATTATTATTATTATTATTATTATTATTATTATTATTATTATTATTATTATTATTATTATTATTATTATTATTATTATTATTATTATTATTATTATTATTATTATTATTATTATTATTATTATTATTATTATTATTATTATTATTATTATTATTATTATTATTATTATTATTATTATTATTATTATTATTATTATTATTATTATTATTATTATTATTATTATTATTATTATTATTATTATTATTATTATTATTATTATTATTATTATTATTATTATTATTATTATTATTATTATTATTATTATTATTATTATTATTATTATTATTATTATTATTATTATTATTATTATTATTATTATTATTATTATTATTATTATTATTATTATTATTATTATTATTATTATTATTATTATTATTATTATTATTATTATTATTATTATTATTATTATTATTATTATTATTATTATTATTATTATTATTATTATTATTATTATTATTATTATTATTATTATTATTATTATTATTATTATTATTATTATTATTATTATTATTATTATTATTATTATTATTATTATTATTATTATTATTATTATTATTATTATTATTATTATTATTATTATTATTATTATTATTATTATTATTATTATTATTATTATTATTATTATTATTATTATTATTATTATTATTATTATTATTATTATTATTATTATTATTATTATTATTATTATTATTATTATTATTATTATTATTATTATTATTATTATTATTATTATTATTATTATTATTATTATTATTATTATTATTATTATTATTATTATTATTATTATTATTATTATTATTATTATTATTATTATTATTATTATTATTATTATTATTATTATTATTATTATTATTATTATTATTATTATTATTATTATTATTATTATTATTATTATTATTATTATTATTATTATTATTATTATTATTATTATTATTATTATTATTATTATTATTATTATTATTATTATTATTATTATTATTATTATTATTATTATTATTATTATTATTATTATTATTATTATTATTATTATTATTATTATTATTATTATTATTATTATTATTATTATTATTATTATTATTATTATTATTATTATTATTATTATTATTATTATTATTATTATTATTATTATTATTATTATTATTATTATTATTATTATTATTATTATTATTATTATTATTATTATTATTATTATTATTATTATTATTATTATTATTATTATTATTATTATTATTATTATTATTATTATTATTATTATTATTATTATTATTATTATTATTATTATTATTATTATTATTATTATTATTATTATTATTATTATTATTATTATTATTATTATTATTATTATTATTATTATTATTATTATTATTATTATTATTATTATTATTATTATTATTATTATTATTATTATTATTATTATTATTATTATTATTATTATTATTATTATTATTATTATTATTATTATTATTATTATTATTATTATTATTATTATTATTATTATTATTATTATTATTATTATTATTATTATTATTATTATTATTATTATTATTATTATTATTATTATTATTATTATTATTATTATTATTATTATTATTATTATTATTATTATTATTATTATTATTATTATTATTATTATTATTATTATTATTATTATTATTATTATTATTATTATTATTATTATTATTATTATTATTATTATTATTATTATTATTATTATTATTATTATTATTATTATTATTATTATTATTATTATTATTATTATTATTATTATTATTATTATTATTATTATTATTATTATTATTATTATTATTATTATTATTATTATTATTATTATTATTATTATTATTATTATTATTATTATTATTATTATTATTATTATTATTATTATTATTATTATTATTATTATTATTATTATTATTATTATTATTATTATTATTATTATTATTATTATTATTATTATTATTATTATTATTATTATTATTATTATTATTATTATTATTATTATTATTATTATTATTATTATTATTATTATTATTATTATTATTATTATTATTATTATTATTATTATTATTATTATTATTATTATTATTATTATTATTATTATTATTATTATTATTATTATTATTATTATTATTATTATTATTATTATTATTATTATTATTATTATTATTATTATTATTATTATTATTATTATTATTATTATTATTATTATTATTATTATTATTATTATTATTATTATTATTATTATTATTATTATTATTATTATTATTATTATTATTATTATTATTATTATTATTATTATTATTATTATTATTATTATTATTATTATTATTATTATTATTATTATTATTATTATTATTATTATTATTATTATTATTATTATTATTATTATTATTATTATTATTATTATTATTATTATTATTATTATTATTATTATTATTATTATTATTATTATTATTATTATTATTATTATTATTATTATTATTATTATTATTATTATTATTATTATTATTATTATTATTATTATTATTATTATTATTATTATTATTATTATTATTATTATTATTATTATTATTATTATTATTATTATTATTATTATTATTATTATTATTATTATTATTATTATTATTATTATTATTATTATTATTATTATTATTATTATTATTATTATTATTATTATTATTATTATTATTATTATTATTATTATTATTATTATTATTATTATTATTATTATTATTATTATTATTATTATTATTATTATTATTATTATTATTATTATTATTATTATTATTATTATTATTATTATTATTATTATTATTATTATTATTATTATTATTATTATTATTATTATTATTATTATTATTATTATTATTATTATTATTATTATTATTATTATTATTATTATTATTATTATTATTATTATTATTATTATTATTATTATTATTATTATTATTATTATTATTATTATTATTATTATTATTATTATTATTATTATTATTATTATTATTATTATTATTATTATTATTATTATTATTATTATTATTATTATTATTATTATTATTATTTATTATTATTATTATTATTATTATTATTATTATTATTATTATTATTATTATTATTATTATTATTATTATTATTATTATTATTATTATATTATTATTATTATTATTATTATTATTATTATTATTATTATTATTATTATTATTATTATTATTATTATTATTATTATTATTATTATTATTATTATTATTATTATTATTATTATTATTATTATTATTATTATTATTATTATTATTATTATTATTATTATTATTATTATTATTTATTATTATTATTATTATTATTATTATTATTATTATTATTATTATTATTATTATTATTATTATTATTATTATTATTATTATTATTATTATTATTATTATTATTATTATTATTATTATTATTATTATTATTATTATTATTATTATTATTATTATTATTATTATTATTATTATTATTATTATTATTATTATTATTATTATTATTATTATTATTATTATTATTATTATTATTATTATTATTATTATTATTATTATTATTATTATTATTATTATTATTATTATTTATTATTATTATTATTATTATTATTATTATTATTATTATTATTATTATTATTATTATTATTATTATTATTATTATTATTATTATTATTATTATTATTATTATTATTATTATTATTATTATTATTATTATTATTTATTATTATTATTATTATTATTATTATTATTATTATTATTATTATTATTATTATTATTATTATTATTATTATTATTATTATTATTATTAATTATTATTATTATTATTATTATTATTATTATTATTATTATTATTATTATTATTATTATTATTATTATTATTATTATTATTATTATTATTATTATTATTATTATTATTATATTATTATTATTATTATTATTATTATTATTATTATTATATTATTATTATTATTATTATTATTATTATTATTATTATTATTATTATTATTATTATTATTATTATTATTATTATTATTATTATTATTATTATTATTATTATTATTATTATTATTATTATTATTATTATTATTATTATTATTATTATTATTATTATTATTATTATTATTATTATTATTATTATTATTATTATTATTATTATTATTATTATTATTATTATTATTATTATTATTATTATTATTATTATTATTATTATTATTATTATTATTATTATTATTATTATTATTATTATTATTATTATTATTATTATTATTATTATTATTATTATTATTATTATTATTATTATTATTATTATTATTATTATTATTATTATTATTATTATTATTATTATTATTATTATTTATTATTATTATTATTATTATTATTATTATTATTATTATTATTATTATTATTATTATTATTATTATTATTATTATTATTATTATTATTATTATTATTATTATTATTATTATTATTATTATTATTATTATTATTATTATTATTATTATTATTATTATTATTATTATTATTATTATTATTATTATTATTATTATTATTATTATTATTATTATTATTATTATTATTATTATTATTATTATTATTATTATTATTATTATTATTATTATTATTATTATTATTATTATTATTATTATTATTATTATTATTATTATTATTATTATTATTATTATTATTATTATTATTATTATTATTATTATTATTATTATTATTATTATTATTATTATTATTATTATTATTATTATTATTATTATTATTATTATTATTATTATTATTATTATTATTATTATTATTATTATTATTATTATTATTATTATTATTATTATATTATTATTATTATTATTATTATTATTATTATTAATTATTATTATTATTATTATTATTATTATTATTATTATTATTATTATTATTATTATTATTATTAATTATTATTATTATTATTATTATTATTATTATTATTATTATTATTATTATTATTAATTATTATTATTATTATTATTATTATTATTATTATTATTATTATTATTATTATTATTATTATTATTATTATTATTATTATTATTATTATTATTATTATTATTATTATTATTATTATTATTATTATTATTATTATTATTATTATTATTATTATTATTATTATTATTATTATTATTATTATTATTATTATTATTATTATTATTATTATTATTATTATTATTATTATTATTATTATTATTATTATTATTATTATTATTATTATTATTATTATTATTATTATTATTATTATTATTATTATTATTATTATTATTATTATTATTATTATTATTATTATTATTATTATTATTATTATTATTATTATTATTATTATTATTATTATTATTATTATTATTATTATTATTATTATTATTATTATTATTATTATTATTATTATTATTATTATTATTATTATTATTATTATTATTATTATTATTATTATTATTATTATTATTATTATTATTATTATTATTATTATTATTATTATTATTATTATTATTATTATTATTATTATTATTATTATTATTATTATTATTATTATTATTATTATTATTATTATTATTATTATTATTATTATTATTATTATTATTATTATTATTATTATTATTATTATTATTATTATTATTATTATTATTATTATTATTATTATTATTATTATTATTATTATTATTATTATTATTATTATTATTATTATTATTATTATTATTATTATTATTATTATTATTATTATTATTATTATTATTATTATTATTATTATTATTATTATTATTATTATTATTATTATTATTATTATTATTATTATTATTATTATTATTATTATTATTATTATTATTATTATTATTATTATTATTATTATTATTATTATTATTATTATTATTATTATTATTATTATTATTATTATTATTATTATTATTATTATTATTATTATTATTATTATTATTATTATTATTATTATTATTATTATTATTATTATTATTATTATTATTATTATTATTATTATTATTATTATTATTATTATTATTATTATTATTATTATTATTATTATTATTATTATTATTATTATTATTATTATTATTATTATTATTATTATTATTATTATTATTATTATTATTATTATTATTATTGTTATTATTATTATTATTATTATCATTATTATTATTATTATTATTATTATTATTATTATTATTATTATTATTATTATTATTATTATTATTATTAAATTAAAAATGCAATAGCTTTACCGCGGCAGTCCCCGAGTGCCACACGTCTTTTTTTTTTAACATAATGGTCAACTGTTAAGTTTTGGTTAGTAATTCAATTACCAAATAATAAACATATTATAAAATTAGATTTATTCTAAAATTCTTGGTTTAGCGCGATAAACCATCTAACTATGAGGAATCGCCCCTGATGGGAGTTTTTTAACTACCCATAGAAAGTAATTGTTATCGGTCTGATTTATCGAAATAAAATGTTGACATTTCCCCACATTTGGGAAGCTTTTTTCGTCGTCCATATCTCTAGAACCAGTGCAGATATTAAATTCAAATAAACTTTGTTATGCAGATAATAATGCAGGATTGGGTTAACCGAAAATATCTCACGAACCAATAAAACTAGAGATTTAAATTAATTTTATATTATATATTGTGACGTCATACCAAACTATTTTCGTTCTATAATTTTAAATTTTTGATGTTTGTCTCAATGGCGTGGAGTATTATCTTGGTATCCTGAATAATTTCCGTGTCACCCATGTTGATTACAAAATATCCATTTTCTGTCGTTACTTTGTCAATCGTTAGTGTTGGTGTTATTGGTGTTACTTGTGTCAGTAGTAAAAACGCTAAGGTTATCGTCTGTAAATATACGAGGTCGTTTGATATTAATTGGGTGTTCCCTTTCTAATTTTTTTTATTCATATCTAGGCTCGTTTTTATAATAGTTTCTTTTGTAATTTTTTACTGGTACTACCCGTCTATTTTCAGTATTATCTTCCCTATTTCTGTTAAGCTTTTCTGTTCTCTTTTCTTTTTCTGTTTTAATATGATTTCTCAAGGTAGCTATGTCAGCAAACATTGCCTCTTCTGGAGACATTCTAATGGTTGCATGGTATCTATTTTTATAGTTGCTAACAGCTTTATGGACTTTATGGATTATTGTAAGGTCTACATTTCTCATGGTTACTAATTTTTCCTGCAGTGTTGAATAGAATATTTCAACATCACTGTTACCTGTATGTTTGATAGGTTTTGTTAGGTGAAGATTTACTTCATGTGTGCTAAGAAATTTTTTGAAGTTTTCTGAATTGAACTCGTTATCAGCAATAATTTTGGCGAGTTTGCCGAACTTTGAAAAATGTTCTTCTAAAGTTTCTATTTTCTTTGTCCAATTTCTTATTGGCAAATAATACGCATTAGCCTTTTTTGTAAGCTTATCTATTAGAGTATGGAAAGGTTGTTTCATGAAATAATGAATATCTACATATGTGTAAAATTTCGTTCGGTCTACTTGCTGTTTCACTAATTTCGTATTTTTTCTTTATTGGTTTCCTTTCGTATTTTGTCTGAAAACATGTTTTACAATTATTAATGATTTTGGTTATTTCTTTTACTAATCTAGGGTAATATATTTTATTTTTTAAACTATACAATGATATTTGTTTCTGTGCTTCTTCTAAGTTACTAATTTAATGTGCTCTTAATATTGCTTTTATAAATTTAATCTGATTATTATGTCCGAACAACTGTATTAACAATTGTTGTATTTTATTGTATTCGTGATATGTTAATTCTGTATATATTCCTGTAATTCCTGACTTAATAAATCTTCGTAACACGTCTGTCCAATATTCTTCTCCTTTTGTCATACCAATGTAAATAATTCTTCTTCCATATGAAATTTTTATTTCTTTATCTGCATTATTTGCTAAAATTAATTGGGTTTTATATATATTTACTATTGATTCTTTAATAGGAATGTGATTAAGCTGTTCTTCTTCTACTGAATGTATGGTTGCATTATCTGATACATTATTGACTGATTGTTCTACATCTACCTCGTCATTTTTATTATTCTCTTCTGGAATCCTACTTAGAAAATCTGCAATACTATTTAATTTACTCTAAGATATTCGATGTCATATTGATACTCCTGTAATTTTAATAACCACCTTTGGATTGTTTGCCTAAACTCTTTTCCTGTATATTTTTGATTTAAGTATTTAATTGGTAAATGATCCGTTGCGATTTTAAATCGTTTACCTCATAAATAGGGTCTATAATAAGTAACTGCCCAAAAAATTGCCAAGAACTCTTTATCAGTTGCAGAATATTTTTTTCATGATCATTTAATGTTCTTGACCCGTAACATACAGGTTGACCTTCCTGCATAAGTACTGCTCCTATCGCATAATTGCTTGCGTCAGTGAAAAGTGTGAATGGTTTCTCAAAGTTGGGAAATTTAAGTGTGGGGTGTTTGAAAGTATTTGATTTAAGTGTTTCAAACGCTTGAATATACTTAGGATCATTATGGTTTATTTTCGTTCCCTTCTTTTCACTTGGGATAAACAATTTTGAATAATCTTTACAAATGTTCTCTAGTACCCTGTGGTACCAAAGAATGATTTGATTTGCTTCTCTGTTTTGGGTAATTGGTATTCTTTATTTATACATTTTATTTTGATTGGGTTCTGTTTCATTCCTTCCGCTGTTAATATGTGTCCTAAGAATTCTGTATTCCTTTTTATGAATGAACATTTATCAAATTGAATTTTTAAATTATGTTGAGAGAGTTTTTTGAAAATAATGGTTACAGATTGAATGTGTTCTTTGAGACTCGACTTGAGAAAATTAGGATGTCATCTTAATAAACGACACAAATTGTGTTTATATAGTCTCTTAATATCTCGTTTATCAATCTTTGGAAAGTCGCCGGTGCATTTTTCAACCCGAATAGTATTCTAAGATATTCATAGAGGCTGTAAGGTGTCACAAATGCTGTTTTTGGAATATCGGCGGGATGAACTTTAATTTGATGGTAACCTTTTGCAAGGTCAATTGATGAAAAGTATTGTGCCCTACTTAATTTATCAAGGATGCTATCGATGTTTGGGAGTGGATATTTATAATCGATAGTTATTTTATAAAGTTTCCTATAATCAGTTTACCCGAGTTATCTAGTTTCTTTGCCACTACCACAATAGGCGATGCAAGTCTGCGATTTGATTTTCTTATTATTCACCGATTTTCCATTTCTTCAATTTGTCGTCTGACTTCTTCGTGTTGTGGGGGTAGCCTATAGAATTTAGCATGTATTGATTGATCTATTGTAGTTTTTATCTCATGCATGATCGTATCTGTGTTCGTCAGTTGATCACCTCCATAATAAAATAAATTTTTGAATTTACTTAATAATGTATTTATTTCTTTCCTTTCTTCCTCTTTTAAATAGTTTTAGATTTAGTTCTTACCCTTCTCCGATAAGTTCAAAACAATGGAAAGCTGCAATGTCTTTTTCAGAGTATAATGGGATTCTTGTTTTTTTTTTTAAATACGAGTTTAATTGTGGAAATCTAGAGTTTGGACAATTTTACCCAATAAGTCCATACCTATTAAAATGTCGTTAGGTCTTTGACCTAGGTTCCTTTTATACCATCTTGAGGCTGTTTTACCTTCATAATTAAATTCTTTGGGGATATAAGTAATGATTCTTTCCACTACCTCATTTGTTGTATTATTTATTGTTTGCAGTTGCATATTTATTTTATCATATACTTGAAACCTACTACAATCTACTACACTGGAATTGATTATACTCATAGTTGACCCAGTGTCAATAACTGCTCTATATTCATATATTTGTATCTATTGTTAGGTTTGCAAATATTTTATTTCCGACGCTTAATTTAAAAAAAAATCTAGATTATGAATTTCTTCTGCTCGTTCTTCAGTTTGACTTACCGACATCGGTACCGGGTTTTGTACTGAATTTCGTATTTGTCCAGAGGGGTTAAAAACGGGTTGGGCATTCTGCCTATTTTGATCTGATGTACTCTGCCCATAGCCATTTCTATTATTGTAATTTTGTCTGTTATAATTAGTATTGAAATTATTATTATTCAAGTTATTGTTATTCTGCCTATTGTAATTGGCTTAATGTTTCGTTTTTTCCTTCGAAAGTTGGGATGTGTTGAATTTGTGTGTGGTGCTGCTAATGCTTCCAGCGCGTCCGCTAATCGGTTCATCATCTCTTCGTTCATCATTTCTTCAATTTCTCTTCTCCAGAATCCGAGTGCTCTGTTACGACGAATTGTTATTTTTGTATTTATTATGTTACGTCAATGTTAATTTGACTTCACCCACTGGTTTTATATTTATGTATATTTTTTTTCTACCGGTTGTTTAGAGTAATTCGAGTTAGTGTTCGACAATATTCGTTTGCTTGGTACGCACTAACTGATTTTTGATTTAAAAATTCTTCGCTTAGGGTTCAACAATATTCGTTTGTTTGATACGCACTAGATGATTTTTCTTTTATCCACTACGATTTAAAAATTATTCGCATTAGGGTTCAACAAAATTCATTTGTATGATACGCGTTAACACGATTTATTTTTGATTCGAGTAGATTCGTTCTCTATGGATTCCTACAGTTTATAGGAATCCTACCGACTGCGCCAAATATAAATTAAAGACCGCCGCCGTTTAAGTTTAAAAAAAAATATATCTTTATTCGTTACGATCTCGTTTATTACTAAATACTTTTTCAAATGTAAAATATAAAATAATTTTGACTGAATCAACAATATATATATGATATAGATCCGGAAAAAATTTTGAATCGATATTTGACGGTGTTTTCCTTTGATTAGAAAAGAAAATTATATACTGATTGATCGGAAATCACACAAAGAATTTTTTTTGAGAAAAAAACCTGTAATTACGCATATATTTTTCTCTAAAAATGTATTTTTCTATTTTCCGGACGGAAACTCATTTTCCTGAACAGCTGATACTTTTGTGTTCAAAAGTGAAAAGAATCGTTCCACTGATTTGTGTTCCAATTTCACACAATTCCAATGACAGATTTCTGTCAGTAAACATTTTTCGTTGGCTTTCAATGAGGAAATTTTTTTCAATGACTGACATTTTTAATGAAAGCTATAAACGACCTGCCAAAAAAATTCCAATGTTTGTTTTCAATGATGAAAACCAATGATAGCTATAACTGGATGGCATGGCGCCTTATTCTGGATCCGGTTACGGAGAGAAGGAATCTTATTAGATTATAATGAACTTGATTTCGGTGTGAAACCAAGTAAAATTGGTTATGAAGTGCATCGACAAAATGTTAGTGCACTTTCGGTTTTATGGGAATAGAAAATGAAATTTAATCTTATGATTCTGTGGGAATAGATTTAGGTAGGAAATAGAAAATGGATTGGGTTGAGGAATGTGTACGATATGTAACCTGTATACCTATTTGGAAACATGTTTTTCTATATTTATCTATTTGGGAGCAGTTAGGTAGGTGCCCAGAGTTTGAATAGGTATATGCATAAGTAGAATAGTATTTATTTATGTTGGCAGAGTTTTGCTTATGTAAAAAGATAAGAAAGTTTCTAGGGAATAATTTTGTTAAATTAATGTTCCAAGCGAAAAAAGTAAACAATCCTTCTCACAATCTTTTTGATTGTTTGCAAAAACAGACAAATGGCTTAAAATAGAGTAATACTTTTTGCATTCTTAGGAGAAAGAGCATATACCAAAATTCGTTTTTATGTGAAAAATCTGAAAATTAATGTCTCCTGCTAGACTTAAACGTGATTTAATGAAAGAAACGAAAGTAAAACTCAGAATTAAGATTTGTAGGTACCAAAATTGAAATAAAATTTTCATTTATTTTAATTTTTTTCTTATTTTTAAACTATTGATTTTCACTTAAATTTCAATGTTCACTTAAACTTAAATGACACTTTTATGTACAAATGTGTACATTGAAATGAAATTTTATCGTTTACACGGCTTTTTTGAAATTGTTTTGTATGTGTGTCAGGTGTTATTAAATATTTAAATTACTACGTCATACAAAATGACAATCTAATTTTTACAAAAAAAAAAATAGCTTACGTTTTTTAATAATAATAATGCACTAACTAATATAATACTTTTAAATGTTTTTCGCACATATTGAAATGAATTTTTATTATAGAATGAATTTTTATTGTTTGTGTACTGAAATATGACTTTAATGTAAACGTGAATTGAAATAACATTTTATTTTTCACATACATACATACATACATAAACAGTGAAATTAAATTAGTGTCTTAAATGCATTGAAATTTCAAAAGCTGATTAATAGAAATAAGATAACATTGAAGAAATACACTTCAAATTCAAATTAATTTAAATTTTTATTTCTAAGTAAATAAATTAAAACCTTGTCAATTTTATTTTTCATCTGAATTACTATTGATATGGTGCTTGCATCACATCAACTCAAAAATGTTTTTAAATAAGTGGCCATTATAACTGTTTTTTTTCATTAATACATTTTTAATAAGTATTAAAAAAATAACACTTCAATTTTTTCATGAAATTTATGAAGCTACCGTAAAATAATTTTTTTTTATATTATATATGCTTAAAATAAAAATAAAAATAATGTTCTCACTTTTACTCGAATTGTTTAAAATATTTGTCTCATTTGTAAATAATTCGAAAAAAGTAGGTGAAAACTTAATTTTTTAAATTAGCAACTACAAAAGCTTTTTTGTCTTGTGGTGTTTTTTTTTTGTTTAATTTTCTTTATTTTAAAATGCTTTATTTCTATTCGCAGACAGCGACGAATTGTCAATTTATAATTACCCTTTTCTTCATATTTTCCTCAGCCACGATCTTTCACACAAAATCAAAACAAGAGTTTTATAATTTTGAGGTTAAGTTGAGCGCGAACAATTTATTCGTTGCAGTGTGGATGGTATGTGGAACGCGAATAGAGTTTGACAGTTCGTAGCAACCACACTGCGATTCGTTACTACCAAATTGTTTTACAAAATTTTCTTGTTTTAGAGAACAAAATGCGAATTTTATTATCCTAACATTAGTGTCAATTGATTTCTTATAATTTAAATGTGTTTTTGTTTGGAATTGACTTTTTGAAATGTGTAAAATCACGTTTGTTCGTCCATTCGTTGTTCGCTCTCATGTGCAAGGCCCTTAATACAGAATATAAATAATAAATAAAAACAAAAATGTTTTTTTATTGCCCCTCTCGAACTTTAGCTAAATTTGTATACATTGTTCTCTATTTTAAATTATCTGGAAATACATTTCACATGTCGTTAACATGCGAAACAAACTCTTTAGAAAATCTACCAAAATGTCACGCCGAGCGTTCATGATAAAAAATTGCAAAAATAACTATTCATATTCATATTCATATTCGTTGAATCAAAATTGTTTTTCAAATAGGTAAAAGGTTTTTTGGACCGTAGGATGCACAAGCGAATTAATTGGCACCAGGAACTTTTTTTAATATATAGAAAATTCTAAAACTATTTTAAATTGTTTACTTAGGTAAAAAAAAAATGAAACGAAACCGTGGGATAGAAGATCTGTTGACTAAAACCGAAATATTTTCGAATTAAAAGAAAAAAAGTACAATTAATGTCCGTTTGGCTGAATGCAAATTTTAAATAAAACGAAATTATAACAAGGTTGAAGTACATAACAGAAAAAAGGCCCTTACGAAAGTGAAGCGCGTCCCGACAATTTTTGGAAAAAACTCGAACAATAAATTACAAAAAAAAAGTATGTATGTTTTTCAGGATTATGAATATATGTTATCAGACGATCAACCCTTACAAAAGATAATTACTAAATAATAAACACACACACACACAACCATGCGGCAATCTTCGTTGTAACGATCGCTCATTTGTTATCGATTTAATTAGACTGTTCTGCGAAACAGTATGAGTATAGAAGGCAACAAGCCTCATAAGGTTATTATCACGAAACAAACAGCACGAATCGCTGCTCAAAAATAAATATATCTTTCTTAAACTTAAATTAAAATCGGTGTTTTTATTATTTCTTTTCGTTACCTCAATCAATTTAAAAGCAAACGAGCTACATATCTCTGTTTGGTGCACAAGTTATAAACACTCAACTGTAGGTACCTCAAGCAGGAAATAAGAGGAAATAATAATAATAATAAAATAATAAAGATAATAATAACAAAACAAGATAACAATAAAAATAGAACATAACAGATATTTTATGACCAACCAAATAACAAAATAAGATAAAGATACAAAAAGTAATTAACCAACACAAACATAAAAGATACAAAAAGTAATTAACCAACACAAACATAAAGGAACCAAAACGATATAAATAGATGCAACACGGAAGGAGTTTCCAGTAGTTACAGAGTATTACGTAAGAACTATGCATGTAAAACTATTTAAATATTCCATCTTGTTGAATAGAAAATAAAGTTAATATTTAAAAATATATTTTTTTGAATTAAGCTTTTTTATTTCCGACGGATAAATATAATTGGGGGCTCAACCGGGATAGCTCATTATTAACGTAAAAAGTGAAAGTGAATAAAATAGTAAAATTTACATAAGTACTTGTAAATACAAATAAAAAAAAAAACTTTCAAAGTGAAATTGAAGCTATCAGCCAAATTTGTTTATAAATAGGAGAAAAACAAAGTATCCTGAAAGTGTAATCAATTGTGAACTAAAAGGAAGAAACCAGCAAAGTGATTCCCGTTCGCTCTATAAAGCCAGCATCCAGCAACAGATTGGAGAACAGCATTCTAAGAAGCAGAGAAAATTATTGGTAAATTATAGTAAGAAATTATTTTTAAGAAGTGAAACAAAAATTGTTAAAATGTCAACAACTATAGATATAAAACAAATAATCGAATTAGCTATTGAACAGGCTACTACTCAAATGCAGAATCAAATAGATGAATTAACAAACAAATTAGAAAGTTTAACAGTTCCAAATAATGTAATAGACCATAAAAAACAAACGATAGATCCACAAATACTAGACAATGAAAGTCTTGACATTATTAAAAGTTTACCAACTTTCGAAGGTAGCAATGAGGGATATGTGAGTTGGCGAGAAGCTTGTCAAAATAGTATGAGTCTCTACACTCCTGGTAGTAGACGATATTTTGCTGCTTTAAGCATAATGAGAAACAAAATAGTTGGTCATGCGAATTCAGTTCTTACCAGTCATGGTACGGTACTTAACCTTGAGGCAATTTTAAGTAGATTAGACTTCGCCTACGCGGATAAAAGACCAATACACGTTTTAAATCATGAATTAAGTATGATAACACAGGGCAGAAAAACGTTAATAGAATTTTATAATGAAGTTACGGAAAAATTGACATTAATAATAAATAAAGTTATAATGACATATGGTACTTATAGTGAAACCACTGAGAAATTCAATGAATCATATAGAAAAAATGCATTAATAGCATTTATAAATGGTCTTCATCAGCCAATGTCTGATACGGTATTTAGTATGAAACCTGAAGATTTGCCCAATGCACTAGCCCAGGCTCAAGAGTTAGAAAGCAACAAAACAAGAAGTAAATTTCTGAATCAATACAATCAAAGAGATAATATAAGAAACGAAACATACGGTAATACATTAAGATACCAACAAAAACCCCAAAATAGTTATCAACAAACAAATAGGGCTAGCCACCAAAGTCCAGAACCAATGGAATTAGGATCTTCAGCTTATAGAAAAGTAACTCCACAGGAAATGCAAAGGTTTAGACAGGTACATAATAATAAGAATAATCCATTTAGGAATACTTATAATCAATTTAATCAAAATAGGAATTTTAATAGAAATTTCAGTCAGAATAATAATCAAAATGATAATATTAAAAGAGAAAGAGAACAAAGTGTTCAATTAAGCTCCCAACCACCAAACAAAGTAAGAATAAACAACATTCAAGAGAATCATTTTTTAGACGGAACGTGGGATTACCCCAGATATACAGAAGAATAAATAACAAATGGTTAAAAATATTAATAGATACTGGAGCAACATCCTGTTACACGTCTCCAAAAATATTTAGTGATAAGAAAACGTTGGACATTAATAAAAGAGTAAAAACCGTGAATGGGTTTACAATTATTAAATATTATTATGAAATATATATTTTTGATAGAATGGTTCGATTTTACGAAATTGAGAACCTAGAAGCAGATTGCTTGATAGGTTACAATCTTTTGCGAAATGCAAATATAAATTTAAATTTAGAAAGAAATTTATTGATATACAATAATAAAGCAGAAAGGATGTTCATGGATGGCGAACCATTGCCATGGGAAAGTAATATAACACAAACAGGAAATAAAATTAAAGTTACCTTAGAGTCATCAAGTACGACTGACTCACGTTCTATTTACAGTCTCGAACCACGCCTTAATAACCAAGTAATCGAAAAAGTACCATCAGATCAAAACGTTGATATTCTGAATAAACAAGTTCGTTCCGTTATCGGGAAAATACATTCCAAAATAAATATTACATTGCCATTCCGTACAGATGTGGTGGCAGAAATAAAAACTAATATAGAATCACCAATATGGACAAAACAGTATCCATACCCATTAAGTGCTTCAGAATTTATAAACAAGGAAATAAGTAAACTGCTAAAAGATAATATAATTAGGCCAAGTAAAAGTCCATATTCAAGTCCAGTGTGGGTAGTACCAAAAAAAGGGTTCAACGAAGATGGAACACCTAAGAGCAGGTTAGTCATCGACTTTAAGAAACTCAATGAACACACAATAAGTGACAAATATCCAATCCCAGACACAAATGTTATTTTAAGCAATTTGGGAAAATCTAAATACTTTTCAACGATAGATTTAGAAAGTGGATTTCATTAGATATTAATGAAAGAATCTGATATTCAAAAGACTTCATTTTCCGTTAATAATGGTAAATACGAATATATACGCTTGCCTTTTGGTCTAAAGAACGCACCTTCTATATTCCAAAGAGCTATGGATGATATTCTTAAGCCATACATCGGAAAATTCTGTCATGTATACATTGACGACATTTTAGTTTTTTCAAAAAATATTGAAGAACATACTCAACACCTGAATGAAATAATAAAAATATTGAAAGAAGCAAATATGAAAATATCATTAGAAAAATCTAAATTCTATCAAACAGAGGTGGAATATTTGGGATATGTTATCAGTGAGAATATAATTACTACCGATCCCAAGAAAATTACCACAATTAAAGAATATCCAGAACCAGAAACTCTTAGACAATTAAGAAGCTTCTTAGGAATGACAGGATATTATCGTAAATTTATACAAAACTATGCTCAGATAACTAAACCCTTAACAATTCATTTAAATGGTGAAAATGGGAAGTTATCAAAAAAACAGAGTAAAAAATGTAATATAAACATTGGAAATGAGGGTAGAAAAGCATTTAATAAACTAAAAGAATATTTAGTCGAAAATGTAAAGTTGACACAACCAGATTTTAAGAAAAAATTTATATTAACTACTGATGCCAGTAATGATGCAATCGGAGGGGTATTGTCACAAGACGACAAACCAATTATTTTCATTTCGAAAACGCTGAATAAAACAGAGAAAAGTTATGCAACAAACGAAAAAGAACTTTTCGCAATAGTATATGCCTTAAAGAATTTAAGGAATTATTTGTACGGAGTTGCAGACCTAGAAATACATACTGATCATCAACCACTTACGTACTCAGTATCAAAAAAAAACCCAAATATTAAAATGAAGCGCTGGCATGCTATAATTGAAGAATATGCACCGAAAATTATATACAAACCAGGTAAAGATAACATTGTCGCGGATGCACTAAGCCGACAAAACCTTAATATAATAACAAATTCAAGTCAAACTATTCATTCCGCTGAAAGCAGTGATAACATACAAATAGAGACGACATCCTTGCCTGTTAATTGTTTTAAGCAACAGATAATATTAAATAAAGGCAATATAAGTTCAGAAAATATCGAGACATGTTTTAATAAATTAAAGAGGTATACAATAACATATACAAACACTGATCAGGTCATCACTCTATTTAAAAAATATATAGTTCCAGGTACAGTATGTATCTATGCTTCAGATGAAGATCTATACGAAGTTAAAAGTAAACTTCTCGAAACATTCAGTAATAAATTTTTACGATCTAAAATATATGCACAGGATATACCGAACAAAAAAGACCAGTTGAACTTAATCACTGATACAAACAAAAGAGCACACAGAGGAACTCTTGAAAACTATAATCAAATAAAGACAATATACTACTGGCCAAACATGAAGAAACAAATTTCTTCATATACAAATACCTGTGTTGTTTGCAACGAAAACAAATACGATCGGAAACCAATAAAATTTCCTATAGGTACTAAACCCATACCAGAAAAAGAAGGTGAACAGCTACATATAGATATTTTTTATGCAAGCAAGGAAATATACCTTACAGTCGTAGATAGTTATTCAAAGTTCTTAGTCGTACATCCTCTTGAATCTAAAATTGGTATCGAACTCGAATTATTAAAAAATTTAAATATATTTCCTTATGCGAAAAACGTTATATGCGATAACGAATCCGTTTTCAAATCCGTGTTCTTTAAAAATACTTTAGAAAGAAAGAAAATTGAAATATATTTTGTACCAGTTAGTAATTCTTTTAGATGTTAGTGATTTCAAGATTGTTCAAACTAAAGATGTCATAATAATATTAATAAAATACCCAATCATTTATAAAAATTGTAAAATATTTGAAACAAGAGCAATCGAACAAAATAAAGAAAAAATAATAATTGATAAGAATATAGCAAAATGCAATAAATCATTCTACAATATTAAGGATTGTAAACAAGAAATAAATTTATATTTTTGCAAAATAAATTACGAAAAATCATGTCTTTCAGATTTATTAAATAAAATCCCTACCAAATGCAATAAAACAAATGAAATTCAAAAGGAATTTGAAATTATAAAAGATGGTAAATAATGATAAAAATAATGGTATTTATTTAATAACATTTAACGAAACTGTAAATATAGATAATAAAAACTATACAAACCCTACTCAAAAAATACTTAGCTATATAAAAATACATGCCATAAACGACTATGTTGTTGAGTCATACTTAATAGACCCAAATACTGAACTAAAATTTAAGTTTGAGAATATTGACACATTAAGTTACTTAAATATAACAAAATCCGAGTCGGTTATTGGAATAAGTACTATAAGTATAATCATTGTAATTATTATTATATTAACCTTATTTTGTAAGAAAAAAGAAATCAAAATCAACAACGATATACCGATGCAACATATAATCGTACCAACGGCTCCACAACAAGAGATGACATTAGAAAAAGGACTTGCCTTGCTTCAGAAACAAATTGATGAATCGGGACGATTCATTTTGAGCGATGGGGGGAGTTATAAACACTCAACTGTACCTCAAGCAGGAAATAAGAGGAAATAATAATAATAATAAAATAATAAAGATAATAATAACAAAACAAGATAACAATAAAAATAGAACATAACAGATATTTTATGACCAACCAAATAACAAAATAAGATAAAGATACAAAAAGTAATTAACCAACACAAACATAAAAGATACAAAAAGTAATTAACCAACACAAACATAAAGGAACCAAAACGATATAAATAGATGCAACACGGAAGGAGTTTCCAGTAGTTACAGAGTAGTACGTAAGAACTATGCATGTAAAACTATTTAAATATTCCATCTTGTTGAATAGAAAATAAAGTTAATATTTAAAAATATATTTTTTGAATTAAGCTTTTTTATTTCCGACGGATAAATATAATTCACACTTCTTTCTGCTTTCTCTTTTTTCTATCCCACCTCGAGTCCCGATGTCCTAATTTAAGTTTCCTCCTATCTTTTCTCCACATACATATCTACCTCCTTCAATTTTTCCTCTTCTCTTAAAATGTCTCGATCTTTTTTTATATCAACTTATCACTTTTAAGGTTCTCCTAAAAGCGATTTTTTAAACTACAATTCCTCCCTCGTCCATTGCAGCAATTCACATATTCTACTCAACCTATCATTTTGAAATTGTCGCTCATGGGATTACGGTTTCCTGGAAGCCAAGAAAGCAACCGTTGTTGATTCTCTACGAAACTTTACTATCACAAGCGCGGTTTCGATAAATTATTGAATGTGTTTCCAAAACTTCAGAAACCCTTAAAACTTAATTTTCTTTCCAGAAAAATTCAAATTTCGAAAAAAAATATCAAGAAAGAGCCTTCTTCATTCATTTTTTACTACTTTACTATTTGCGCTTAATTCGAAGGGTGAACTCAATTAAACTATTTTCGAAAAAAATATATAGGGAGGAGTATTACTTCTGCAACCATTTTTATAAATGTAGAAACAATCTTACACGCTTTAAAACCCATTTGTACATTAAAAAAGACGTGTGGCACTCGGGGACTGCATGCCGCTGTAAAGCTATTGCATAGCATTTTGTATTATAATTATTTATTTGTTTTATTTACGCAGTATTTCTTCTTCTTTGATATTAATTCAAGTTACACTTTTTGAGCGTGGTGATCGATAAGAAAACAATTTTTTTTCTTTTATTTAATAAATGAGAAGTTAATATTGTTTAAAATATTTGTATTATTTTACAATACATGTGGGTTTTATTATCTTACAGTAGCTGTTGGATTGGAATATTTATCATTGAAACTATAGGTTTGTGATAACTGAAATCATTTTTTTCTTTTTAGCTCTACGCTTTTCTTTTCTATAAAACGAAAATACCTATCTAGGTATAAATAATAAGTATAAATAATTAGTTGTAAATAGTGTAATGACACACTAAAACAATTATTCATTTTAAAAATTTGAACAAAAATAACGATATTAAGAAGTGATTATCGAATTTCGCACGATGTACATTAATAAAGATATAATATCATAATACTTATAATATCGCTCATTTAGGTTATCTTTATAGCAGTATTATATTTCCAATTTAAAAAATAATACTGCATTTGTGATAATAATAAAATGTACATATGTATGTAGAGTACTCACTCATTTTCTGTCACTATTTTTTCGTGACTTTCTTAATTAATAAATGCACTTTGTTAATTCACTTTATACACAAATTTTACAAGTGCAGCTATTCACTATTGTACATAAATACCTATACACCTATATACTTTCTCATAAACAGCTGCTTATGTATTCGTCCGATTTCGGAGCAGTTCGTCTCGATTCGTGCGAGCTTCGTAGAGTCGTACAAAACGTCTAGTTGCACGCACACAAACACCGTGTCAAAGACTGCCGAACTGAAACGACGTTAGACGATGCATGGCCTTCAAGTGGGTGGTCGGAGTGGGTGGCGTTAGGTTTTTTTCGTTACGGAATTTCTGAATTCGGTTCCCGCGCTCAAAGCCCGCGATAGAATCTATGCAATAGCTTAAAAAAAAAAATAAGTTGCAACATTTGTTATGTTGTGTTGTTCGTTTGTAGAGTTGTTTTTGAGGTAAGAGTCCACCTGACTCGTACTTCTACGGCTCATCCGACGGGAATAAATTCACTAAGCTATACGTTAGGTAACTTGAAGCGGTTGTGGTTGATAAGTAAACTTTAACAAGGACTAAATTTCAAAGCACCATTCACAAAGCCATCTAAAAAAAACTAGAACGCTACATTTACTACTACATTTGCTGATCGAAAGGAAACTTTCTTATCTTCACACACCTTCTTCAGAGCATTACTTATTTTTTCTCAATAAATAATTTGTTTTGTTTATTATTTATTTTTTGTCATTTTTCTTTAATATTTTTTGATTATCATATTTTCTTGCATACAATTTTTTTTAATTTAGTTTGTTTGGCATAGCTAGTTTGTTTTAATTCCTTAATTTTGTTTATTCTATTTTGTTACAAATATTAATAAATTTTATACACATTTATTTATTTTTTTTAAAAAAACAATTATTGATTTTTTGCTATTAATTTGCATTTTTAAATTTCACTCTGTTATCAATTTTTTTTTATCTTTTCTTTTTCCATTGAAGTTAATTACTTACATTTTTTTTGTATTTCCTTATTCTCTTTTGACAATTTTTTGAATTTCTGGGATTTTTGGGTTTGGGTTTTTATTTGTGAAGTTAAAAACATTCGAATTTAAAACAGAAAGAAAATGTCTGAAGATAGAAATAAGACAGGAGCGGTTCCAAAAGCCACCCACAAGCTAAAGGTCACTCGTCAGACAGGTGAGGTAGAAGAAGAAATTATAGGAGTTAGTCTGACCACTCAACTTCATACATTTCCACTGATTTTGACGGAAAACGATAACAAGGACAGGACATTTCACGATATGAACATCATAATAAGGAACATATATACATGAAACTAAGACTGTTATACTGTGTTTTCTTGACAGAAATGTACAAACTGTTTGACAAGAATATGAAAGAGGAAAACGGTAAGTTAATAAGTTTGGAACAGTCCATGACAGGTCAGAGAAACACAACATGCAAACAAAACCTCAGACATGAAAAACTAGGACAAACCACTTGTCAAATGGTCGATCGACATTGCAAGCATCAAACAGTTTTCATCTGCGCATACCAACCGAAAGGCTGATGTTCATAGATGGGGAAAAAAGTGTAATAGTTCGTCAAAAGGCATGACGATCGGAAGTTTCACTTTTCTTGCTAGCTTTGAAGAACAAAAATCAACTCACCGACGACCAGCTCTTTGCCAAGTGTCACCATTTAGTCACAGGCTATACTGAGAGATGCTTTTAGCAGTTTTTAAAAGAAATCCATTGTGACGATTTACTACACTAGAGTAAGACTTTGTTAATGAGATATATGATGGAGAAGATTTTTCTCGAAGAAGACAAAGGGTCAGTGATTTAGACGACGAAGCTAAATAATTTCTATCAAAAAGACCCGAGAAAAAAATATTCAATCAGAATGACAAATTAAAAGGACAAGTTAGGAGAGGAGAAGTAGATGAAGACGTAATGAATTCTTCGGGTGTTTGTCTGTCGTCGTTTCATACCTTGACGCGATTTTCGTGTAATATAGGGTGGAGTTGCTTTCAGGTGTATTGCTTGTCAGGGAAACCCCAAGGTCGGCAGTACATCCGGGAGTCAACAGCCGATATCGGAACCAGTATTGGACCACCCGAAGAACCTGTAGAAATAAAGATATTAGAGAGAAAGACTGAAAGTACTATCGGACGTTTTTACAAACATGACATTTCAAACTCCATCAAGAGCCTTCGCCAGATATAGATAGAATATGACAGAGCTAAAAGACGAATCTTTGGCAAAGAAATTAAATTCACTGTGAAAAGATAAAGACTAGAAGTTAGTGCAATATTTAAACGGACTAAGTATAAAATAGAAATGACGATATTGTCAGTAATTATGACCCGTTACATGTTTAGGGAAAGGTGCAATAGATAGTATAATTAGGAAAATCATAAAAATAACAAAAATCAACAATGAAATTAAAACAGCAGACGGGAACAATTAATGGTTAGAAATACGATTTTAAGCAAATGGCTCGTGGGATAGTAAGACTCAAGAGTTGGAGATCTTGGTTTTCTCTGGCCATTTACAACCACTATATGTGGGTGTAGATTTCTGGAGTTCTTTTAATGTTGCTTTACTGGATCAAGCTAAACAGTTGGAGGGCATCAAGTTACTGTTTCCCTCCTTTGCCTTATTCGGGTTAGGTAAAACCAACACCTCGAAGAACATGTTATTGAAATGGATGACTAACAAGCTAGATAGAATGCTGGAGATGGGAGTAATAAAGTAGATTAACAGTGCTTGGAGATCTCCAGTTGTTTTGGTGAGAAAAGGTGGAAAAAACAGGCTGTGTCTGGATTCTAGAAAAGTAAATGCCAGCAAGAAGAAGTTTGCTTTTTCTCTTTCTCATAAAAGCTCAGATCGTATTATACTCCAGCAAAATGATCTTCAGTAGAAACTGCGGACCAAATCTTAAAATCATATTATGGATGTACACTGCAATCGTCAGACCAGTACTCACTCACTCACAGTACTCAAAGGGGTACAAAGATTGGCATGTATAATGTATATGCCTAACAGGAGCGAAGAAAACCATGGACCTTTATGTAAAGGAAACTGTTGCAACCAGCGTTTTAGGGCTAAGCTAGACCAGTTGCTGGAACTAACAACACCAACCATGCGCATATGCTACAGGAATACATAGGGACAAATTTAAGCACAGAGTACATGACACCCCGTCTGATATTCAGTACACTCTTTAGTACTATCTTCCCTGATAGGAGCGAATGGGTGAACAATGTTCCACACATAAGTGAGTTGGCACTATCCATATATACTGACCGCTCGAAAAAGGATGCTGGAGTAGGTGTCATTTTTTTTCTGAAACACTTAATATTTCCAATTCTTTTAGACTCCCTGATCAAAGCAGTGTCTTTCAAACTAAGGTATTAAATAAATAAATAAGTTGGCGCGACAGACCGTTGAGAACTAGGGCCTAGTGGCTTACAACTCTCAACCATTTCTGTGTGCCAGTAATTTTGTCACGAATGGACCTACAGTTTTAAGCCGAATCCGAACGGCTAATTTGAGAAAGCACTTTTCATGACAAGAATTACTCTTGGAGAATTTGTCAAAAAAAATTTTCAAAAAAAAAACATATAAAAGAAAATTAATGTTTGAAAAAGACTGTTAAAAGTCAAATGGTTTTTTCCCTGAACACTGTTTATTTTTAATAAAATGATTTAAAATCATGAAAATCATGAAAATAAAATAAATATGATCCAGCAAGTGTTCATATATGCGTTTCGCCCCCGTGCAATGGTTGGGCTCATCAGAAGATGACCATTAC
This sequence comes from Eupeodes luniger, assembly GCA_951509635.1. Classification (NCBI taxonomy): domain Eukaryota; kingdom Metazoa; phylum Arthropoda; class Insecta; order Diptera; family Syrphidae; genus Eupeodes; species Eupeodes luniger. The sequence continues at coordinate 181,128,411 of OX608073.1, read as the reverse complement.
ACCTTGTCTTGACGCATATTTTCCCGAATTAATCGAGATACCATATAATCCGAGCTGCTTAGAGCAACTGCGAATTATATGGTTGCTACAAGTCTTCAGAGAAGATAAATTGTAGCTATAATTTATTGCCTGCTAGGCTTTTATTTGGAAAAGACTGTTAAAAGTCAAATGGTTTTTTCCCTGAACACTGTTTATTTTTAATAAAATGATTTTATTTTCATGATTTTCATGATTTCACCGGGGTGAAATGCATATATGAACACTTGCTGGATCATATTTATTTTATTTTCATGATTTTAAATTATTTTATTGAAAAAATTAATATTTTGTTCTTTACAAATCTGTTTTGTATAATTGAGATTTGAGAGCATATTTGAAAACATATTTCTTTTGTTATTATTTTTTATTGTACTATTCGTACTAGAATGTCAGCTTGTTAGACTTGACCATTCCCTTTTAATTTCATTGAATGTTTTTGAACAACAACTTAAAGGTGCTACCACTCATTGTTTTTGGCTGGAGATATAGCTATTTCGTGCTTTGCCACTTTTGCACTCATCAGTCTCCTTTTTGTGGTGCTGAGCTTTAATCCAATTTTATTTGAAAAACTTTTTTATGCACAACATAGGATTCGAACCCACGCATATCAGATTAGCTCAGTCTTAGAAGTCGTGTGCACTACGCACTCCACTACTTAAGACCACTGACGTCACAGGTCGAGATGTGCTAATTGCAGTGGCGATTCCTGGTCTTCAGTTCTGGGTTGGCTACTTTGATCAAAGCTAAACGTAATAAAAACAAACAATTTTATTTATTTTTTCAGTTATTTTTTTTAATTAAAAACTTATTTATTTATATAAAAAATCAAGTCATCGCTCTATTTTCAAAAAATTTTCAAGAACTTGCTCATAAAAGCTTTCAATTTTTCTTAACTCTGACAACATTTCTTTTTCTATTGAAATAAGAGCTAAGTTGCTCAATCTTTCCTGGCCTTGTGTGCTTCTAAGATACGTCTTTATTCTTTTCAACGCAGAAAAAGTACGTTCGACTGAAGCGGTTGTAGCTGGAATAGTGCAGATAAGTTTTGAAAGTGAATAAACTTGTTCAAAGCTTCCAGAAATATTTTTGGACTCCAACCAGAGAAGAACGTCATATGGAGTCAAAGTTTTCGCTGTTGTTGATGTATTTTCCGGCAGTTTAATTTCGGTAGAGTTGGCATATAATACGGTCAATTCATTTTTCAGTTGACTGAATTCAAATATTTCTGGGTAGAATTCAATCAGTTTTTTTATCAAATCATCAGGAAAATATTGATTTTGGCGATATTCTAATATTTTTTTGCCGTTCAACAGATTGAAAAACTTCAATTTTTCAATAGATGAAAATCTCTCTGAAACCTGCATGCTTAGGTTGTCAATTACTTCGAAAAATAATTTCTTGAATTTAATTTCGTTTGAACACAAATCTTCGTTTCGAACCGCTCTTTTTTCAGCGTTTAATGGAACAATTTCGATGGTATACTGCCAAAATTGATCAAACCCGTCTGCTCGCATTACTTTCATCACGTCATGGAATTTTTGAATTTGACCAGCACAAAAAACTATGTCCAGATTTGAATTTTGCAACACGTTAAACAGAATATCGGAATGGGAGTAAATTTTAGAAAAAACATTCAATAAGAAAACGGTTTCGAATTTTGTCAAGAATTTTATATATCCGTAAGCTGCCATTTTGTCATTCGGTTCCCAAGTGTTTTTTTCATCTTCATATATATTTTGAAAATATTCCAAGATGTCCTGTCTATAAGTATGCACTACATTGACAAGTCGAGAGCTAAAACACCATCTGGTTGTGGCTAAAGAAGGAATTTTCCTTTTTAAAAATTCTTTGAGTGCAAATGTTCTTTTTGAGGAATGGGATGCAAAAGTTGCAATACCATTTAGGGTGCTAAAGAATATTCTACATTCCCTTATGTTGTTTAAACCTTGTGAAAGCACCAAATTAAGTACGTGAGCGTAGCAGTGAACAAATAAAGCTCTTGGACAAATTTCTTTGACCTTAACTTGAAGTCCATTTAAATGCCCACTCATTACGGATGCTCCATCGTATGTCTGGGCTACTAGCTTATTTTTGATATCGTACTTTTCAAGAAGGACTTTTACCCATTTAAACAAATTATCTGCAGTTCGTCCAGCACTGACATCAATAAAGCCGACAAAAACTTCATTAATTTTACCATTTAGGAAATACCGGAAAACCACAGACAATTGTGACTTCATTTGGATGTCAGATGTCTCATCGAGCATTATGGCAACAAATGTTGCTTGTTGTAATTGTTTCGTTATATTTGAGCTGAGTACCTCTCCAACCGCTTTGATTAAATCATTCTGAATCGCCATTGATGTCCCTTTAAAAACTGTAGCAGTTTCAAAGTGTTGAGCTATGATAGGGTCGTAACGTTTCAACAGGTTGAGAGTTTCAACATAGTTTCCTCGATTCAAAGAAGAGCTGCTCTCGTCATGACCTCTAAATGGTAACTCTTGATTTGCAAGAAAACACGTAACGTCAATTAAACGCTTCATTACATCACGATTTTTCTTAACTTGAAGATTATGTTGGCTGTTTAAATTTTTAACCTGAGAGCTAAGAGCTTCATCAATCCTGTTTTCACCAAAACTCGCCAGCTTAAGCACACATTCCAAATGGGTGTTCGTCTGTTTGTGCTTTTTTTGAAGTGATTGCAAGGTGTTGAGATTTCTTAAACCTGTTGTGCTCCACACAGAATTAATCCGGGAAAAAAGTAGACAAGGCCAACAGAACAGTGCAATTTTGTTTTCACACCCTGCTAACCACGGATAAAGTGAATATTGAGTTGCATTAAAACTTCGTATATACTCTCTTTTAGAGTCTTTATGCGTTGTTTTTAAACTACCCAATTTAGGACAAGGACGCCCATTTTTAATTATTAATAGTTTTTCCGCAAATGTTCTTACTGAAAATGGTTTTTCTAATAGATCTTCTACTAAAGATTTGGTTTCGTTGTTAGCTTCAGCTGTAGCAAAATCCATTTTTCTTCCTAAGATTTAGAAATATAAAAATAAAAACATGAGAAATGTCCTTGCAAATGGGCAAGTGGTCAAGTCATTCTTTTTTGATGTTCTTTGTGTGAGGAAAAGGACGTTGTTAAGCATATTTATATCTAAGCGTGGACATTGTGGCTTTTAAATATTGAGATAATTTTAAGAATCCGTTCAGCAACTCAGAGATTACCCCCTAGCTCCTACATACATAGTTAAAAAAAAAAAACTTTTCTACTTCCCGCATCGCCCTTATAAATGATTCTAGCTAAAACAAAAATATAAAAATAAATAAATATGCAAGTAACTTGCTTTTAACTTTTCCGCTAATATGATTCGTTTAACAAGCATTCACAACAAGTTAAAAACGGAGACATTTACCCCCCTCTTAGGTCCAGTTTCCGGGCCCGGGGCTGGGGACTTTGGGAATGTTATGCATACCTGGAGGTAACGCTTAGAATTATACAAAAATAACCAATAGAGCATTATTTCTTGCAAGCAAAATTATTTTGTTGACTGGACTATCTATGCCCAATAATCTATGAAACCCAGCAAAGATCAAATGATATTTTCTTATTTATGTCAATATAAGAACCCTGGCACGAGTACGATAACTTTGGCGCCAAGATATAATAACGGTTTTTGGTAGAGGGGCTTAATACAAGCATTTTTTACTATGGGATGGGGGGGTCTATCTCCCCCCGTTTAGGCGGTAGGGGCAATTTAAAAAAATTATTATTTAAAATGGAAACAAATAATTAAAAAATAACGGTGATACTTACAATTAAGTTTTATAAATTTTTTTAAAGCCAACATTTTTGTCTATTAGCTTGTTTTTAAATCAAGTCAAAACTATGCATAGTTTTTAAAAAAAATTGTTTTAAACTCAAAATGTATGCAAAAAAATTAAAAAAAAAAGATTTAAAGTGAAGTTTTTCAAAACTTTCAAATTATCTACGGTTTTTTTTTAGAATTCATTGCTCTTATTTGTTTTTGATCAAAAACTGAAAACTAGATGACTTTATGTCTTCTAGTTCTTGAGAAAATTGAAAATTACCAAAAAAATATTTTAATTAAATTACTTTTTCCTTGCTTAAGTATTAACGTAGTCTTATTTTGATAGTAATAATCGAATATGGATTAAGATACACCTAGGGTAACTTAATTTTTCTTAAATCCAGCTTATTTAAATGCAAAAGAAACTGCATGCACCCCATCTTGCACCCACCGAACCTTGCCCCCTCCCCACCTTGCACGCACTCCAACTTGGACCCACCCAAAATCCTATAGTGTTCCCAAGCAGGGGGGTTGCAGGGGGCAGCATGCCCCCCTTACAGATCTCACTGTTGCATACACCCAAACTCGCACACACCTTGCTGTTGCATACACCCAAACTCGCACCTACCATTGTTACTATCAAAATAAGACTCAAGCAAAAAAAAAAGAATTAAATTAAAGTAGTAGTTGTGGTTATTTCCAATTTTCTCAAAAACTAAAAGACATAAAATCGTCTAGTTTTCAGTTTTTGGTCAAAAACAAATAAGTGCAATAAATTCTGAAATAAAAACAATGGTAGATAATCTCGAAGTATTGAAAAATTACACTTTAAACCTTTTTTTTAACTTTTTTTTACTCAAATTTTGAGTTTAAAATTATTTTTTTCAAAAACTTCACATAGTTTTGACTTTAATTTAAAACTGGCTAATAAAACAGAATGTTGGCTTTAAAATGTATAAAACTTAATTGTAAGTATCACCGTTGTTTTTTAATTTTGTTTCCATTTTAAATAATAATTTTTTTAAATTGCCCCTACCGCCTAAACGGGGGGAGATTGACCCCCCATCCCATAGTAAAAAATGCTTGTATTAAGCCCCTCTACCAAAAACCGTTATTATATCTTGTCGCCAAAGTTATCGTACTCGTGCCAAAAACTTACATGAAACACATTGACACCCATTTTTTTGTAACAATTGAATTAGGTATGTTTTAAAACACTATACATAGGTTTTATCTATACCTATAAAGTTTATTTATTTTAAGAAAAAAGTTTTTGATAATAAATTTAAAGGAAAGTTCAAATTCGCCTATAAAATACTGCCACACGAAATCGCCACGCTAATAAGAACTTTTAAATAACGAACTATCAAAAAAATTGAAAAAAATAAAATTAAACAGATTCATTGACCACTTTTTTTGCCTTTAAAATGCTTGTAAATATTAAGAAATGTACCACTCACGTCGAAAATGTTAATACGTAAGTATAATTTAATTTATGGTGGTTAAAAGTTTTTTTTTAATTAATTGCGCCACTGAAAAGAAAACTACAATTCAAGTTTCAAGATAAATTCATTCAAACAGAACATTCATTAACTGAAAATTAGGTTTAGAATAAACGACCAAGCAGTAAGCTAAGCACACACCATCAATTTTTTTCTCGGGTTTTTCTACCCAGGTAGAGAAAACCATATCCCACAGCTACAACTACAATCCCAATGCATTTTTTTCTCATGTTTTTCTCCACAGGTTCAGGCTTGCCAGATTTTTATAAGCCTATATCGCATTAAAAAAATAAAGGATATATCGCGCAATTTGGCCTCAGCTGGCAATCTCGCCTAGTGTTCATGATTTTCGCACTGAGACTGTCTCGCTACAAACGACCAAGCAGAAACACACATTTTCTTCTCGCATTTTTCTACTTGTTCCGTTGGCGCTTATTAGTAGTGCCAACTTTTGTGAATATTTTGTCGGTCTGTTCTTAAAGATAGAATGAGATAGCATATCGGCACATCGGGAATAATAGTATAGTTTTGAACGTCATTTGATGGCGACAAATTTTATCGCCAACTCTAGATTGAAATTAAAAACATTAAAAAGTAACTTTGTATGGGATTAATATAGCACGTAGGGGTTGCAGTAAATGGCTCTATTTATATAGGTTTTGCTGGTTTTATAATGATTTAAGCACATTGGGATATTATGTTTTTTTGTTTTATGTATTCAAGTCTTTATAGATACAATTTGTTTGTCTTTAAGCTGAAATTTTAGGGTTGGCGCAGCCAACCTAGCCAACTGAGAGGAATCGCCACTGGCTAATTGTTTATCAAATGCATTTGAAGCATCAACATTTTTATAAGCTCCTTTAAGTATGCTGTTTTGTTCCGCCTCCATTTTTCTCCATACCTTATTTGATAGACTTACAATTCGTAGTACGTATCAAAGGGGGAGAGGTTGGAAGATCGGTAACGAACCAGACTATTTAAGTTATTATTGTTATTATTTTTTATTGTACTATTCGTACTAGAATGTCAGCTTGTTAGACTTGACCATTCCTTTTTAATTTCATTGAATGTTTTTGAACAACAACTTAAAGGTGCTACCACTCATTGTTTTTGGCTGGAGATATAGCTATTTCGTGCTTTGCCACTTTTGCACTCATCAGTCTCCTTTTTGTGGTGCTGAGCTTTAATCCAATTTAATTTGAAAAACTTTTTTATGCACAACATAGGATTTGAACCCACGCATACCAGATTTATTATAATAATTCAATCTTAAAACTATCTTAAAGCTAGACAAAAATTCATAAAACAAGCCTAACTAACCATAACTTACAACTAACTTACTGGTCCCATACGGACACTCTAAGTTAAACTATAACACTTAATATTAATGCCTTTCGGCCCTAAGATCTATTTTACTTCAATTAAGTTTTATTTATTTTGTATTTATTAGAACATTTGAAAAAAACTAATATCGATATCCTTTTTTTATTTTTACTTAAAAACTACTTAAAATAAGGTCCTTAATATAAAACTTAAAGCTAACTAAACTACCTATTCTACCTATAAACTACTTAAAACTAGAACAACCACAGCAGCAAATCTAGCTATCTAACATTTTTTTGTTTTTCATATTTTGGTCTCTCTTTTTCTTTTTTTTTCTTATTCCATGTATTTTTTTTTCTTTTTTTTAATTTATTTATTTTTTATTTTGTTTTTTTTGTTGTCCTTTTTTTGTATTTTGTATTTTTTTTTTGTGCCACCATGCCTATTCTACTTAAAACTAAACCCTAAAACTATAAAACAAGTATGTAAGCCGGCCAAGGCTTAAAACCCCATCCCGACTACCCACTATCCAGTGCCGATTGAAGCCACCAAAACTGGTTCTCCTGCTTCACCCTATCAGTTCGGTCCCGTTCGGACACAGCCCTACTGAACCGAAGGAGCTCTACTCCGCCTTGTGCCATGACGTCCCGATTGTACAGGAGTCGCCTATCCACGGTTCGTCGTCTGACGTGGTAGATTAACGGAACTGCCAATCTATCCTGTATCAGACCGCATCTATCTAAAAAGAGGAATGCCTCTGGTGGAATGAAGCCGCTCAAGCGTGCACTTTCACAATACTCGTCGTTCGGATAGAACGCCCCGAAAATTAAATTGTTGGTCGAAGACATAGCTCTTGCAATGTGACCTCGAACGAATTTTATCACGAAATTGTCAATTCTGTTGATTCGAGCCCCGTTGTATAGGACCTCGTTTGAATAGTAATGCACGTAAGAAGATTCGGCTGTTCGATATAAGCCGGTACAGCGTCGTAAACACTGCCGCTCGAACACCCGAAACTTCTCCATCTGGGGAGGGGCAACGTTGAACCACACAGGACAACCATACACGATCATCGGCCGTATGAGGGCCATGTAGCAAATTACCTTCACTCTGGGGTCAAGCCGACTGCTAAAAAACAGCCGTTTCGTCAGAGCGAAGGCTCCTCTGGCCCTGGTCAGAGCAGCATTTATATGTCTGTCGAAATATAAATACTGATCTAACCAGATACCGAGGTACTTCACTACACTTTTGCTCGCTAATTGCTGCCCGTGAAGATCAACGATGACCATCTTGCGCCAATTCTTGCACGTATCCCTCGTGGCCCTAGCCAACGGAGTCCGGAACAGAATTGTCTCCGACTTCTGGACATTTATTTTCAGTTTCCAGTCGTCGCAATATCGCTGAATCTTGTCGAAATCACGCTGCAAGAGAATTCTAATAACCTCAACCTTTCGGGCCGTTCTGTACGCAATTAGATCGTCGGCGTACGCAATTGCCTTTGTAAGACTACCTATCAGATCGCTGGTGTAAATGCTGAAGAGAATCGGCGAATTCACCGCTCCCTGTTGAAGACCATTTTTAATTGAGAATGTTGTGGTAGAAGTTACATTGCTACTTTTGACAACAAACTTTCTACCGTTAAGCATATCATCAAGTATATACAACAATGGCTTGCTTATGCCAAGCCTGCTCAGTTTTAGGTAAAGACCCTCTAACCATACGGTGTCAAAGGCCTTTTTTTTTTTTTTTTTTTTTGTTTTTTTTTAAATTCATTTTTATTAATTCATTCTTAAAACTATTTTAAAGCTAGACAAAAATTCATGAAACTAGCCTAATTAACCATAACTTACAACTAACTTACTGGTCCCATACGGACACTCTAAGTTAAACAATAATACTTAATGCTACTGCCTTTCGGCCCTAAGATCTATTTAACTTCAATTCCATTTTATTTATTTTTTATTCATTAGAAAATTTCAAAAAAACTAATATCAATATCCTTTTTTATTTTTACTTAAAACTACTTAAAATAAGGTCCTTAATATAAAACTTAAAGCTAACTAAAACTACCTATTCTACCTATAAACTACTTAAAACTAGAACAACCACAGCAGCAAATCTAACTATCTAACGTTTTGTTTTTCATATTTTGTTGTCTTTTTTTTTTTTTTTTAATTTATTTATTTTTTTGTATTTTTTGTGTATATTTTGTTTGTATTTTTTTTGTAATTTTTTTTTGTGCCACCATGCCTATTCTACTTAAAACTAAACCCTAAAACAAGTATGTAAGCCGGCCAAGGCTTAAAACCCCATCCCGACTACCCACTATCAAGTGCCGATTGAAGCCACCAAAACTGGTTCTCCTGCTTCACCCTATCTGTTCGGTCCCGTTCGGACACAGCCCTACTGAACCGAAGGAGCTCTGCTCCGCCTTGTGCCATGACGTCCCGATTGTACAGGAGTCGCCTATCCACGGTTCGTCGTCTGACGTGGTAGATTAGCGGAACTGCCAATCTATCCTGTATCAGACCACATCTGTCTAAAAAGAGCAATGCCTCTGGTGGAATGAAGCCGCCCAAGCGTGCACTCTCAAAATACTCGTCGTTCGGATAGAACGCCCCGAAAATTAAATTGTTGGTCGAAGACATAGCTCTTGCAATGTGACCTCGGACGAGTTTTATCACGAAATTGTCAATTCTGTTGATTCGAGCCCCGTTGTATAGGACCTCGTTGGAATAGTAATGCACGTAAGAAGATTCGGCTGTTCGATATAAGCCAGTACAGCGTCGTAAACACTGCCGCTCGAACACCCGAAACTTCTCCATCTGGGAAGGGGCAACGTTGAACCACACAGGACAACCATAAACGATCATCGGCCGTATGAGGGTGTCAAAGGCCTTTTCCAAATCAACCAAAACAGCACCTGTGCATTGTTGTTTTGTTTTATTCCATTGGATATCAGAAACGAGTTTAGACGCAGCATGAATTGTGTCATGACCCGCCTTAAACCCGAACTGTTTATCCTGAATTATTTTGTTGTCCGCAGCCCACTTAGTCAGAGCCCTATTGATGATCTTTTCGAAAACTTTGCTGATGCTCGGAAGAAGACTTATCGACCGAAGATTTGACGGGTTGAAGTTGTCCTTTCCCTTTTTCGGGAGAGGATGAACCACAGCGGTCTTCCAATGCATTGGATAATATGCATTATTCAGTACATTGTTGAAGAGTGTGGTGTAAATGTCGATTGCCTCCATCGGTAAATGTCTTAGTACAACGTTGGATATACCATCGACACCTGCTGACTTTTTATTTTTTATTGAGTTGAAGATGAGCTGAAGCTCAACCTTCGTCACTAACAAGGGACTTGGTCCAGTTTGCTCGGCGATTATGGCATTTGCCAAGGAATCGTCATCGAACCGCATAAAACCGCGGTTCTCAGATCGCCAATGTGTTATATCATTTCGAAGGTAAAAGTGATTAAGTAGGGCTCTGTTTTCCAGGTCGTGATTGGGGTGAATGCTAACATTCACCTTGTACACTTGCTGGAAAGCAGCTCCCACCGCCTCCACTTTTTCCTTCGGATCTTCAATTATATAAAAGTCATCGTCAAAGATGGCTTCTTCTGGATCTATTTGCGCTGTCATGAGTACGTCTCTGTTCTCTTCAGTTCTTTGAAGTTTCAGACACGGAAGGTCATTGTCGTTCTTTTTCCTAAATATCTTGTTGATTTTAGGGAACATACCAGGGTCACTGGAATTAACTGACCGGATCTTACGGTCCCAGTACTTGTTAATTGATAACCTGTAGTTCTCCTTAATCAACAGATTGACATTTTTTATTGACGACTTCAGTGTCCTAACCTCCAAGTCGTGTGGGTCTGTAAGTCGTCTGTACAAGTTTTTGAGTCTTGTCAGTAAGCCACTCTTGTGCTTACGCAGTGCGTCAATAGTCGCGTTTCTGTAAGCGTCCATTTGGTCCCGTTCTTTGTATTTTGGTATTGTCCGTTCCATTGTTCGTTTTATTGTTTCGTCCATCTGTTGTAAATGTTGGTCAATTTCTGTATTTGTCAGGTTTCTGTTGTTTGGTGGGGCTATGTCACTCGAACGAATTTCTCTCGCTAGGGCGTTGGTGAAACGAGGCCAGCGCACCTTACTGTAATTGTAAGAGTGCGTTGCAACGTATTCCTCCAACTCCACGCGTTCGTTCGGAATCTGCATTACAGCAGCCAGTCCGCAGTGATCACTGTCGTACTCGACTGTCTGTAAGCAGTTTCGAGGGTGATTACCCACTTTGTCCGTAACTGTCAGTCTTGTGTCGTACAGCAAAAGATCCAGAAAGGAGCCGCTTCTTGGATACGATGGCTTTTCAGTAGCCAGCAGGTCGACGCCATATTCAACGCTGTAAAGATTCATCATATTAAAAAGATGGTTACCTCTGGGATTACTATGTTGATTTCCCCAATCTTCATGTTTTGCGTTCAAATCACCGGCCAAGATGAAATAGTTTTCTTCCAAGCTCAGTTTCAGTTTCCTAAAAAGAATCTCGAGTTCTGAAGCAAAGTAAGTAACCTGCGGAGCTCCAGCCGCATAAGCCGCAATCATATACATCCGCTTCCCTTGAGTGAGAGAGATGCATACAACGCAAACTTCTAGCGTCTTGAGCTTTCGCAATTCATTGTTGTATATGACCTTATAATTAATGCCTTTTCGTATAAAGAGAGCGACACCACCCCCTTGAGTGGAGTCGGGCCGGGCTCTTCTTACGATATTGTAATTTTTATGAGTCAATTTGTGTTTGTGGTTTAGCTTAGTTTCGCTAGCCATAAACACATCGGGACTGTAGTCTTTCAACAATTGGAACATATTGGCTCTTCGTTCAATCCTAATCAGTGAATTTACATTCACAGCTAGGACTTTTAGGCGCGTCTCCGGCAGCGCGCCCATTATGGTCTAAATTGCGCCAGGCCAGGCAACAAACAGTAGAGATGATCTACCCTTTTGCCTTGCTCCTTTATCTGACTTTGCAGCCCTGTATGTTGACCTTGAATGCTCAACAACAAGGCTACAATGTCAGGCTGCACCTCTGGTGCCTTAGGCGCGGGGGCCTTTGGGACAACCGTTGGTGGAGCCTGTCTCGTATTCCTATTCCCTGACACCATTTGGGCGTAAGAGAATTTGGGATCCACGAATTTTTGTGTTGGAGCCTGTGGAACTGTTCGACTTCTTTCGGCTTTTTGACTGGCATGTTTCTGTTTAATTTCTTGGACCTTAGGACAACCCCTATAGCTAGCCGGGTGCCCTTGGTTTCCACAAAGGACACACTTGAGCTGGGTCAAATCCTCAACCCGCTCATTCCCCAGCTTGCATTCTCCCTCATTGTGGGTTTCGGAGCACCTGACGCAGCGCAACTGCATATTGCAGTTGGCTCCGGCATGACCGAACCTCTGGCACTTCGTACATTGTAAAATGTCGTCGTGCCTTTTTAATGTGTCCCAGTGCACAGCTTGAAAGTCGAGGGATTTGATTTTCTTCACACTCTCAAACCTGCTTTGGGGCGATAATGTTACGAGGAACATTGGCAGCCTGTAACCCCCTCGCCTGGACTTCACCGTAGTGAAAGGCTTGACCCCGATAAAATCGAGATCGTCAGTGGCTTTTTCACGGAGCTCATCTAAGAGCGCCTCCGGTTCCGTGCAGGAACATATGCCCTTCAGAAGGACCATTTGAAATTTTTCGCTTTTAGGCGTGTAGCTGAAGAACTCAGCAGTGGCCTGTTTTAGCACTCCTTTAAGTAAATTGTATTCGGCCAGTGAGAAGCACTGCACCGAATACCGCTTTTCTTTTTCATTCAAAATATTAATTACAAAATTGCCCTTAGTGGCCGACTTACATACCTGTTTCAAGTCCTGCAGGTCAACCCGGTAGGTCCTAATTGGTGGCACCTTCTCCTTCTTGGGCTGTGGTTGTTGCTGGTGTTGCTGCTTCTGTTTCTGCGGCTGCTGTTTCTGCTGCTGCTGTTTCTGCTGCTTCTGTTGCTGTTGTTGCTGTTGCTGCTGCTGCTGCTTCTGTTGCTGTTGCTGTTGTTGCTGTTTGGCTTTTGTTGAGGTCGATGGGCCCTCGACATTTAGGCCTGCTTTTGCTGGCGGTGCTTTTTTAACTTGCTCCGCTCCTGAGATTTTAGTAGCGGGCTTGGTTTGTGGTTGTTGCTGCTGTGGTTGTTGTTTTTGTTGCTGCTGTTTTTGTTGCAGTTGACGTTGCGCTGCCTCTTGTTGTCGGCGCGCCTCTTGTTTCAGCCTCAGTTGGGTGAGTAGCGGCTCGATCTCCTCCTGAAGCTTCTTAAGGCTTTCTTCAAACTTGCTGATGGTGGCCTGTTTGGCTTGCAGGGCCCTCATCAGCCCTTCTTCATTTTGGAGGTCCATATCCCCCTCCAGCACCTTTTTTGTCGATGGCTCTGCCTGTCTCTCGAATTTATTTTTCGGAGACTTAAATTGGCCTTCTCCTTCTTCCGAGACGTAATCAATTTCGTCGTCAACCACTGAACTCTCGGTATCCGACGTCATCAGTTTGGTCTTCTCCGTCTCCATCCTCTTCATTATCGCGCTACGCGTAGCAGCACTCTTTCGTTGCACCAAATTTGGATTTGGTGCTTCCCGCTTCCGCTTGATTGTTGTTGCTGTGTGCGTTGGATCGCTCAGATGGCCTGATGTTGCGGTGATTTGAAGTACCGCTGCCGGAACCACACTCACATCACCTGATTTATTAGCTGAGGTATCTTTCGATACCCCCGCTTTCTTCTCCTTCACCATTTGCTTCTCTTCCCAATCGATGAAATCAACAATTTCTCGATTGTGAAAAAAAGCACTTAATTTTTTTATTGACTCCGGCTGGGAATCGAACCCACGACCCTTGGATCTGCTTCCGGACTCCACTTTTTTTTTTTTTTGTAAATTCATTTTTATTAATTCATTCTTAAGACTATCTTAAAGCTAGACAAAAATTCATAAAACTAGCCTAAATTAACCATAACTTACAACTATCTTACTGGTCCCATACGGACACTCTAAGTTAAACAATAATACTTAATGCTAATGCCTTTCGGCCCTAAGATCTATTTAACTTTAATTCATTTTATTTATTTTTGTATTCATTAGAAAATTTCAAAAAAACTAATATCAATATCCTTTTTATTTTTACTTAAAAACTACTTAAAATAAGGTCCTTAATATAAAACTTAAAGCTAACTAAAACTACCTATTCTACCTATAACCTACTTAAAACTAGAACAACCACTTCCGGACTCCACCTCCACTAGGCTACCGCTCAGTTGAATAAACTAGTGGCAACTTGCCAACTTTATCTAAGTCTCAAACACTTGCACTGTAGTTTAACTTTTAAATAAAATATGAATAGCACTTCTTCTCAGTTTGGAAGTCAAATAACGACTGAGTCGTGTGCACTACGCACTCCACTACTTTAGACCACTGACGTCACAGGTCGAGATGTGCTAATTGTTTATCAAATGCATTTGAAGCATCAACATTTTTATAAGCTCCTTTCTTTTGTTCTTAATAATTACAAATGTGATCACTTAACCTACGTTGACATTAACTCCCCCCTTCGTTTAGAGAAGAACGTCCCGCTTCTTCTGTCAGCTCCGTCATTCGTTGTATAAGATTACTAAATCGTATTTCTTGTTGTTGCTGTAATCTAACTGATCTAGCTTTAATTAGATATACATATGATACATATTGTTGCGCTTGTTATTATAACTATTTATACAAAAGATGTGAAAATTGGTCTTTTGATTGCTTCTTCTTATAATGATTCTATAAAGTTAATATTTTCAAATTTTTATTCTTTATCATATGATTCAAAATAATTTTTTATTTCAAGCTTATCTAATGTATATGTTCTCAAATAGTTTTGGATCATAGATGTGGGATTTTCATAAATTTTTCCTTCTATTACTGTTTTATTTTGAAAATTAATTAAATATGTTCCATTTACAGTATGTTTCCCTTATAATAAAATCAATCCATCTTTTATTATTTCTATATTTAAATTTCTTTCTTTAATTTTGTTACAAACAGCTTTTTTTATTATTTAATAAATTAGATAAACATGTCGTTTCTTTACTTAGTTTACAGAAACCATATCTAAACTCTATTTTACATTTCTTAATATTTAAAAATTCATTTCCACATTTAGCAATTTCTTTTTCAATTTCTAATTTACCATCTGGTTGGCTTATGGCCCTAGTCTCAAATAGTTTAGGTACAGTTTTTAACAATTATTGGATATTTAATTAAGACAACTATAACTTCATTATTGTGTAGTAGTAGTAGTAGTGTGATTTTATTTAAAACAAAATATTGAAATACATTATGCATACTTAAACACAAAATATAGCATTGGCTTTTGCCGTCAGCCAGAAAAAAAGAGTATTATTTAGTTAACATTACATAAATTGAATAATTATAATACTTATAGTATCTTTATGTTTGTTTTTTGTTTACAAGACAAATTTTTGAAGTACCAAATTAGAGTTACATAATTAATATGGATTCACGCCTGTATTTTTAAAAAGCTTCATTTATAATTTCCATTCTATAATTATATGCTGCCTTGACGAATGAGTATAAGTTCGTCCAATTTTGGCCGTTGAGTATGTCCTTGGTTTCTTCTAAAGTCAGTAACCATTTTCCCCAGTGTGCACGTCGAATCGTTTTCAATATTGGGCATGTTCCCAAGAAGTGAAGGACATTTTCGGTCGCTCGCAGGTTGCAAAGACTGCACTCTATGCTCCCTTCAGGTCCATAAGGCTGATAGTTTAGGCGAAGCAATTCCCCCCTGGTTTTGAAAATCGATGATATTAAACTAATTGAAAAGCGGTCATTGAAATAGTTGTTTTCGCCAAGGTTGTACTGCAGCAGCTTATACATATTTCGGGATTCACTCCTATGGGCCAATTCTTCAAATTCAGCAAACATTGAAACTTCAATTTTTTCCAACAGTGTAGGGAAGCTGTCTTTCCAAGATTCTAGGTTGTTTTCTAATAACTGGACCTCATGCTGGGTGCCGAGTCTTGTCCATTCTTCAAAGAATTGAGACTTTTGGGATAGAAGATGTCTTACTATCTTGTTTGGCAGTCGATGATTTGGGAGCGCTATTATTTTGGAGATATAGTACAGATGCATCTTGAGGGTGAAGACGTAGAGCGGCGCGACACCGGTCTCTAAGTGCAGCATATATGTGCAGCATATGGTGTAAAATTTTAAATTCTGAAATATCCATTAAGTCGGTCATTGTCATACTTCCATGTTCATGTCTTGTAATTTCCTTAATGTCTTGTAAGCTTAAAATAGCAGGATTGAGGGTTGCTGTTTTAGCGAATGCAATCGTTTGGACAATATTTTGTAATTCAATTACAATCAATTTATTTCGTTCTCTAACTAATCTCAATTGTGCGTCATTCTCTATCTCGTGCAGATATTCTGATAATTTTTGAATTGCACTAAAAATCTCAGTTACAAACTGTTTATTATTATTCGTTATTAGTTCAGATATTTTATTGTCTATGAGGACTAAATCGTCATGCCAGGAGATCCTGATATCCATTTCCAAATTGTACCTATTTCGTTAATCCCCCGTTTGTATCTATTTGTTGTTCGTAACAGTACTAACAGTGTTTTAATAATAATTACGTCAGTGTTCTTTGTAATGTCGAGATTGCTATCTTCTTTATTTATTGGGGATGAATTGAAGTAAAGATTTCTTTCAATTGCGGCGGTAGATTCTAAAATTAATTTTTCGAAGTTATGGGTTATGTGGAAGATTGTTCCATAATCGTTGTATAATGCGGCATTACCATTTTCCAACAACAAATAATTTTCTCTTGTATAATCTACTATATCAGCTTTTGCATATGTTAAAGTTAATATTCCAATCAATAATGTTACCACCAATGCCATTTTTCTGAAATGAAAATGTCTAACTTTTAATATTATCCTTATGTATAATTCGTCTTCTAGTTTGTATCTTTTTTCCTAAATCTGATTCTACTTTTTGTTTCCTATACCTATTCATCACTTTATTTTTATTTCTAAATTGTAAGATATTTTCGTTAATAATTTGCTTAGGTTTGTAGTTCTTAATCTTCCTTTTACAGTTAAATCTTTCTAACATTTTTTGTTGACCTTATTCTAATTTTGCTGTGACTTTGCTTTGTGATATTGGGCAGGCGACATAAGGGACTTGAAAGTAAGGCAAGTATCTAGTATCTGATTGGCCAGCTGCCAAAAAATAACATTCCAATTAAGGCAACTTTAATGGAAAATTGACTTTAAAGCTAGTCAAGAAAAATCTCCCTAACCATGAAGTCAAGTCTACTTATGTCAAAATGACAATTGATCATGTTTTTTCATTCAACTGAAAGCTGAACTTTATTTCTCTATGATTGATTTATTTTCTGCACAACTTTATTTAATGCTTTCTGTAAAAAGGTTCCTTGTAAATTTGTAAAAGAAATAAGTTATATTTATTTACGATACAAAATACAAATCGTGGTAAACTTGTAGCTGGCCTGAGGATTGTTTTGTAGACAATAATAATTTTGGTACTGTTTGTATTTTTGAACTTAAAGTAGAGGTTTGTGAAGTAAAGTTCTGAATTTGAAATTCATGACACTTGAAAGACTAACTAGTTGTCTTGGTCAAAATGTACATTCAAAGAATGAAGTTGATTGCAAATGAAGTCCCTTATGTTGTCTGAACCTGCCCATTTTGTTAAAAAGAATATCAAATGGTTTTGCATTTGTTATTGAATGCCGCAACGGCCTAGTCACTGATAAAGCTTCGGTTCCCAGTCGTTCTTTGACTTCCAGAGAGAGAACAAGTGTTACAAGTGATTGCTATTTAATTTTCAATTAAAAAGTGCATTTGTAGAGTTTTAAAATTAAGAAGGTGGTAAGCCACAGTATCAAATAATTAATCGGTAGTCCAGTGGAGGTGGCGTCCGAACTCGCTGCTGTAATGCAGATTCCGAACGAACGCGTGGAGTTGGAGGAATACGTTGCAACGCACTCTTACAATTACAGTAAGATGCGTTGGCCTCGTTTCACCAACGCCTTAGCGAGAGAACTTCGTTCGAGTGACATAGCCCCACCAAACAACAGAAACCTGACAAATACAGAAATTGACCAACATTTACAACAGATGGACGAAACAAAAAACGAACGATGGAACGGACAATACCAAAGTACAAAGAACGGGACCAAATGGACGCATACAGAAACGCGACTATTGACGCACTACGTAGGCAGAAGAGTGGCTTACTGACAAGACTCAAAAACTTGTACAGACGACTTACAAGCCCACACGACTTTGTAGGTTAGGACACTGGAGAACTACAGGTTATCAATTAACAAGTACTGGGACCGCAAGATCCGGTCAGTTAATTCCAGTGACCCTAGTATGTTCCCTAAAATCAACAAGATATTCAGGAAAAAGAACGACAATGACCTTCCGTATCTGAAACTCCAAAGAACTGAAGAGAACAGAGACGTACTCATGACAGCGCAAATAGATCCAGAAGAAGCCATCTTTGACGATGACTTTTTTATAATTGAAGATCCGAAGGAAAAAGTGAAGGCGGTGGGAGCTGCTTTCCAGCAAGTGTACAAGGTGAATGTTAGCATTCGCCCCAACCACGACCTGGAAAACAGAGCCCTACTTAATCACTTTTACCTTCGAAATGATATGACACAATGGCGATCTGAGAACCGCGGTTTCATGCGGTTCAATGACGATTCCTTGGCAAATGCCATAATCGCCGAGCAAACGGGACCAAGTCCCTTGTTAGTGACGAAGGTTGAGCTTCAGCTCATCTTCAACTCAATAAAAAATAAAAAGTCAGCAGGTGTCGATGGTATATCCAACGTTGTACTAAGACATTTACCGATGGAGGCAATCGACATTTACACCACACTCTTCAATAATGCACTGAATAATGCATATTATCCAGTGCATTGGAAGACCGCTGTGGTTCATCCTCTCCCGAAAAAGGGAAAGGACAACTCCAACCCGTCAAATCTTCGGTCGATAAGTCTTCTTCCGAGCATCAGCAAAGTTTTCGAAAAGATCATCAATAGGGCTCTGACTAAGTGGGCTGCGGACAACAAAATAATTCCGGATAAACAGTTCGGGTTCAAGGCGGGTCATGACACAATTCATGCTGCGTCTAAACTCGTTTCTGATATCCAATGGAATAAAACAAAACAACAATGTACAGGTGCTGTTCTGGTTGATTTGAAAAAGGCCTTTGACAGCGTATGGTTAGAGGGTCTTTACCTAAAACTGAGCAGGCTTGGCATAAGCAAGCCATTGTTGTATATACTTGATGATATGCTTAACGGTAGAAAGTTTGTTGTCAAAAGTGGCAATGTAACTTCTACCACAACATTCTTAATTAAAAATGGTCTTCAACAGGGAGCGGTGAATTCGCCGATTCTCTTCAGCATTTACACCAGCGATCTGATAGGTAGTCTTATAAAGGCAATTGCGTACGCCGACGATCTTATTGCGTACAGAACGGCCCGAAAGGTTGAGGTTATTAGAATTCTCTTGCAGCGTGATTTCGACAAGATTCAGCGATATTGCGACGACTGGAAACTGAAAATAATAGTCCAGAAGTCGGAGACAATTCTGTTCCGGACTCCGTTGGCTAGGGCCACGAGGGATACGTGCAAGAATTGGCGCAAGATGGTTATCGTTGATCTTCACGGGCAGCCATTAGCGAGCAAAAGTGTAGTGAAGTACCTCGGTATCTGGTTAGATCAGTATTTATATTTCGACAGACATATAAATGCTGCTCTGACCAGGGCCAGAGGAGCCTTCGCTCTGACGAAACGGCTGTTTTTTAGCAGTCGGCTTGACCCCAGAGTGAAGGTAATTTGCTACATGGCCCTTATACGGCCGATGATCGTTTATGGTTGTCCTGTGTGGTTCAACGTTGCCCCTTCCCAGATGGAGAAGTTTCGGGTGTTCGAGCGGCAGTGTTTACGACTCTGTACCGGCTTATATCGAACAGCCGAATCTTCTTACGTGCATTACTATTCCAACGAGGTCCTATACAACGGGGCTCGAATCAACAGAATTGACAATTTCGTGATAAAATTCGTCCGAGGTCACATTGCAAGAGCTATGTCTTCGACCAACAATTTAATTTTTGGGGCGTTCTATCCGAACGACGAGTATTTTGAGAGTGCACGCTTGAGCGGCTTCATTCCACCAGAAGAATTCCTCTTCTTAGATAGATGCGGTCTGATACAGGATAGATTGGCAGTTCCGTTAATCTACTACGTCAGACGACGAACCGTGGATAGGCGACTCCTGTACAATCGGGACGTCATGGCACACGACGGAGCAGAGCTCCTTCGGTTCAGTAGGGCTGTGTCCGAACGGGACCGAACTGATAGGGTGAAGCAGGAGAACCAGTTTTGGTGGCTTCAATCAGCACTTGATAGTGGGTATTGTTTTAGTTTTAAGTAGAATAGGCATGGTGGCACAAAAAAAAAATACAAAAAAAAAAAATATATACACAAAAATAATACAAAAAATACAAAAAAATTACATGGAATAAAAAAAAATATATATATAAAAAAAAAGAAAAAGACAACAAAATATGAAAAACAAAAAACGTTAGATAGTTAGATTTGCTGCTGTGGTTGTTTAAGTTTTGAGTAGTTTATAGGTAGAATAGGTAGTTTTAGTTAGCTTTAAGTTTTATATTAAGGACCTTTTTTTAAGTAGTTTTTAAGTAAAAATAAAGAAGGATATTGATATTAGTTTTTTGAAATTTTCTAATGAATAAAAAAATAAATAAAATGGAATTGAAGTTAAATAGATCTTAGGGCCGAAAGGCATTAGAATTAAGTATTATTGTTTAACTTAGAGTGTCCGTATGGGACCAGTAAGTTATGGTCAATTAGGCTAGTTTTATGAATTTTTGTCTAGCTTTAAGATAGATTTAAGATTGAATTAATAAAAATGAATTGAAAAAAAAGAAAAAAAAGCTTCGGTTCCCATCGATCACCGAAATCAAGCAGCAGTGAGCGTGGTTAGTAGACTGATGGGGGACCGTCTCGAAACCTACCGCGTGCTGTTGTCATGTGTTCTTTCTGTGTCTTCTTTCTCTTCTGTCCTTCTGTCTTGTATTAATGTCTTGTGTTGTTATCAGCGTTGCCGCTGGGCTTCACGAAAGTGTAACACATTTTTTTAAAAAACGTAACAAAAGCGAAAAAAATGTAACAAATTGAAAAAAATGATTTAAATCAAAGAATGCTCTTGAACTCAATTTTTCATTTTTAATAGGAACATAAGTTTATATGCTGGATCGAGAGATCGATTTGAATTTGAAGTGAAAGATAGCAAGATTTCGACTAAACTGTAACTGAACGAGTTCGATCGAGTCGAATGAAGGTGATTTCAACTCAATTTAGGACGTAGGTGTACAAATAGGTGGAAGTGTTGTTTAAAGAAAAAAAAAGTTTGGAGAAAAAAGTGTAACAAAAAGAAAAAAAAAGTAACATAGTAACAAATACAAAAAAAATTAAGAAAAGTGTAACCCTTTTGTTACACTTGTAACATTGTGGCAACACTGGTTGTTATCACCTTACATAGTCTAGTTGCTCAAGGTGCTGTGTTCTCTACTCTGTACATTTATGTGCTGAGTAGTGTGAAATAAAATGTAATGTTATTGAATGTATGGATTGATATATTGTTGAGCTGCCCTTAATAACGCTTCTGTTGTATCAATAATCTCATATTCCTCTTTTAAACATTTTGTTAATTCAATTAAAGTTTCCACTTGACCATTTGTAAGGGTATGACCTGGGTCACAAAAAAAAAGCTGAATGCCTAATTTGTCCATTACATTCTTAAATACTGCTTATCTAAATCCTCTTTCATTATCTGAAGTTATCTTCTTGCAGTTAGGAAAAGTTTGAAGAAATTCTAAGACTTTGTTTTCCAAATTAAGTTTATCTTCAAGAGGGTTAAGTAATAAAAATGTTGAATACGCATCAATACATGTAAGATATTTTTCTTGTTCTGCGGAAAAAATATCGATGTGGAGAAATTCCCCTTCTTGTTTTGGAATTGGAGCCTCTCCAATTGGAACTAATTGTGGATGCCGATCGTATTTTCTTTTGTTGCAAATTTCGCATATTTGGCCAATAGTATGTACATTATGAATTTGCTCTATATTTTCTCTATAATTTCTTTGCGCTCTACAATGCGTTTGTTTTTTAATATCTGCTTGATCTCCTTTGTTTATTAATGTCATTAGGGAATAATTTAGTAACATGAAATTTGTTATTGAAAGTTTTTAAAAGCATGGATTTATATCGTAAAGATCTTCAGGGGTACAGTAAATTGCTATTACTCCTGGTTGCAGAAATTCTTTTAGTATAACTATTAAGTTATCTGGTGTATCATATTCTATGATATGACGTGTCTTATTAGAAAAATTTTGAATTGAAATTTGGCTGAGCTATTTGAACTTCATTCATTAAATGTCTTAAGATTTTCGAAAGCTTGTGTAGCTTCCTCATCTGAGCATATTTCCGTTTTCTTTGATATGTATTGGGATACCTTTCCATTTTCTCCCACTAAATACATACTTTGTCAAAGGTTTCGCGATTCCTGCATAGTTTTTGATGAATTTCCTGTAATATCCAGTGAGTCCTAAGAAACTTCTTAGTTAGTTGTCTAAGCGTTCTAGGAATAGGATAATTCTTTATTGTTTATATCTTATTTGGGTCTGTTTTAATTATATTATAGCCTACACTATACCCTAAAAATTCAACTTCTTTCTCGTAAAATTTCCATTTTTCATATTTTCTTCCCGTAAAACGTTTATTATCTTCTCCAGATCTTTAGAATGTTGCTCTAAAGTTTCAGAGTATACAATTATATCAGCAATGTAAACATGACACATCTTTCCGACATATTCTCTTAATATATCATCCATTGCTCTTTGAAATATGCCCGGCGCATTTTTCAGTCCAAAAGGTATTCTTACAAACTCATATTGAAGTAGTTATATATAAATATGTTAAGATATCGCATGCTATCAGTGTCTATCGTTATATTGTCATTATATAAAATACCTTAAACCGAACGTTATTCTTGCTTTATATAATTTCTCCTACCGATCGTTATTTCTGTTACTATATTCTATTCTCTTTTCCTCTTTGTTTAAAATATTGTTCAGCTAGACTTAAGAATAAAGCCAAAAACACTCTAGTAAAGATATAAATCCTCGGTAGCCATATTGGTTTGCCTACAAGCTAAACCGGAAACTGGCCTCATAAAGTATTTCTTAGTGTGCGTGTAATTTCTCCTCTAATTTATGAAATTTCCCCTAAAAACTCAGGAATTGTGTCTATGTATGCGTGAAAACACGTCAATTTTTCTCGTTGAATTCGTCCACATTACAAATACAACAATGTAAACAAATGGTTATTGGAGGGTGATACGTACGAAAGATTTATATCTTCGTATAGAGTGTTTTTGAATAAAGCTTGAATAAAAGGCAGTTGAAATTTGGAAGCCAAGGAGTTAAGACGTGTTTCATTTAAAGTCAACTGAATAGTCTACTATAATTTTCAGAAGTGGGATAAGAATATCCGTTTATTGCCCATCGCGTCAATTATTTAAAAAGAAAAACTATTTAAATTGTGCGCGGATAAGTTTTTTTTTGTTGTTTGTTGCCTTTTTCTCGCCTTGTTATACGGCACGAGAAAAGCGTCAGTTCATCGGCTGTGTATATAACAAAAACAACCACCAAAAGTGCACACACTCCGAAAAGAAAAACATTTACTGTGCGGAATATTTAGTCATTTTTTTCCATTTAGTCCTCTTTGTTCTCTGTTTTCTCGTTGTGTGGTCATGGAGAACGCAATTAATGTATCGGACTATACAGCTGCTCAGCTGCGTGAATGGCTACAACGTTTGGGTATATCGAGTTCAGGAACAAAATTAACATTGGCTGTTCGCTTAAGCGAAATACCACCACAGCAACGGGGTCAGGCACCAGCAAAATTATCGACGAGTGCAGGAGAAAAGGAATTGCCAAACAACGACGGTGATGACGAAGAAGAAATTGTGCAAGAGAGCGACAGCGACGGAGGATGGTGGTGCTATAGACGAGAGTGAAGCGACAAAAAAACAGATAGACAACGAGTGTTTGCGACGGGAGATTGAATTGCTAAGGAGAGAAAAGGAGTTGATGGCAAGAGAAAATGAGATGTTAAGACCGATGGCACAACTAAATAGATCGACAACGGGAACGACAACAAGCGAAGACAACAGGAGAGGACAACAGTTCGCTATTTATAAAGAGATGGTACCAGACTATGATGGAAATACGAATGTCAATGTATGGTTGACACAACTGCAGAATGTGAAAGAGATATACCGAGTGGAAGAAGACATGTTGCGAACATTGATGGTGTCTAAAATGAGAGGAAAGGGGCTGAACAGTGGTTATATGCACAACCAGATTTTTTGCGCGCGTCTGTCGAGCAGTTGTGCAAAGATTTAAAAGCGAAATTCGACAAAAAGGAAAATCGGATGGTGGTGAGGAAGCGTTTCGAAGAGAGGAAATGGAAAGCAACAGAATGTTTTGATGATTATTTTGCGGATAAAATAAAACTAGCAACTGGATTGGAAATGGATGAAGAATTGGTAGAGTACGTGATAGAAGGGTTTTTTGATGACAATTTACGAATTTATGCCCATCTCAGCAATTTCACAACAAAGGCTGGGCTGTATAATTCCTTCCAGAAGATACAGCAAAACATGAAAGAAATTCAACAAAAGATAGGAGCGGCAACGGGAGTGCAGATAGGAGCGATGTCAAGATCAACGGGTGTGTCAACAGGAGCGGCAACGACGTCTATGGGAGCGACAACAAGATCGACAAAAGTAACCCCACGTATTGAAGTCCGGTGTTATAACTGCAATTCCGTGGGCCATATGGCAAATGTTTGCAGAAAATCGAAAAGGGAGTATGGAGCGTGTTATGCCTGTGGTGAAAAAGGCCACATAGTTGCTGCTTGTCCCCAGCGAAAGTCAGCTACAGCAGTACACCAGTTAGCAGAGAGCGATGATTGCAGCGATTATGTAAGATGTTTAGATTTTTGTTTTACAAATAATAAAGAAAAAATTCCTTTAGATTGCCTCATAGATTCGGGTAGTCCCATCAGTATGGTTAGACGGTCACGGGTGCCACCAAATTTGAAATATAAGTTTTGTGACTGTGTAAAACAAAAAAATTATTTTGGAATAAATAAAAGTAAATTGGTAATACACGGAATGTTGTCATGTGTCGTTATTTTTAAAGACCTTGAAATTAAAGTTGAACTGATGGTTATAGATGACAATGCGACCGGATATGAGGTAGTCTTAGGAAGAGATTTTTTAAAAAAAGGAAAGTTTAAATTAGTTTCAGAATTTATAAAAAAATGAGAATGAAAATGATAAATTAATAAATACTGATAGTGAAACAAATTTTGAAAGACAACTGATGTCAATAGACATAGAAAATGATATTAATGAAAAATTAAATTTAGAAATCGATGAAAAAGTTTGTTTTAAAACTAAAAAAAGAATGATTGAGTTATACAAACAAAATTATTTGTGTGCCGACTGCCCAACTGAACCGTTGGTAAAAACAAAAATGAATTTAGTGTTGAATAACGTCAAACCTTTTCACTGTCGTCCACGTAGGTTATCGTATGCTGAGAAGGGTGAACTCAGTTTATTGTTGGACGAATATTTAAGCAAAGGCTATATAAGAGAAAGTGAGTCAGAATACGTTTCACCGATAGTATTGGTTAGGAAGAAAACAGGAGATGTTAGAATGTGCATAGATTTTCGAACGTTCAATAAGCGAAGGATAGTTATCCAATACCGATAATTGATGATTTATTAGACCGATTGGCGGGTAAAACGATTTTTTCAAAACTAGATTTAAGAAATTGTTTTTTTTACGTGTATATGCATGAAGACTCAGTAAAATATACATCTTTCATAACACCATTGGGACAATATGAGTTTTTAAGGATGGAGTTTTTGAGGATAGACAAATGCGTGTTTTTACAAAGTAAAGAAGGGTATTTAGGTTTTACGATAACGGGAGAGGGAATACAGGCTGATGACAAGGGTATTGAGCCAATATAGAATTTTCCAATTCCGCAGAAGGCTCACACTGTTCAAAGCTTTTTGGGGTTGTGTTCATATTTTCGTAGATTTGTTAAAGATTTTTCAAGAATTGCAAAACCACTGTACGACTTGATAAGAAAAGATAAGAAATTCAGTTTTGGGGAAGAACAATTGAAATCTTTTGAGTTACTAAAAAAGAAATTGATCGAGACTCCAGTGTTAGCACTTTATAGTCCTAAGGACGAGACAGAGTTGAATTGTGATGCAAGCGCTATAGGGTTCGGAGTGTGAAGTTGGTCCTTTTCTTATACCAACTATTCTTTTCTTTAATGGTCTTCCAGACAAATCGCTTAGCACTCAATGAATGCAACAGCTCGAACCTCTGGCTAATGCACTCGAGGTTTTGCCCTTAGACTATAACCAAGTATAGTCTCTTTGAATGTTCTTTTTAGCTCGCAAGCTTCACAAAAGAACAAATAATAAGATCTTTACTGGTTGGAGTTCAGTGAGGAAAAAACACTTTTATTTTCAAATACTATTGCTATATATACAGAAATTATATGTTATCGAAATTGTTCCATGCTTCGATTCTTGACCTCACAAATAATCGATATCAAGGGTGAACGACCAGCTATCCCAAGTGCATAGTTCAATAATGCTTAGTTGACATATTTTGTCAACCTAGACAAATCAGCACCGATCGTGCACTATCAACCCACTTTATATAAACTCTTGCCGTTCGTGCCATCAGGGCAACATGATACTTTTATTACCCTGACGTAGAAGGCAAGACAATGCTTTGCATTGGATTTATATATTGCTTAAGGCAATGCATGGTATGGGAAGCAAGTGTCAAGTATCGAGGCATGGTTGGATTTTTAATAGAATTTTAAGTGGTCGCTAGTGTGATCCCTTCACACCACCCTTCCTGGGGGAAAAAGGAGAAATCATGACACGTCTTGATTTCTTCTTTTACGCGCCACTTGTACAGTTAGGGATCTTGTTTTCTTTTGTTATTATTATTTTTTTTTTACGTTAAATTGTTGTTCATAAAATTTTTTTTTTTTTTTTTTACATTTTATTTTAAGTTATACTGTGTAGGTAGGTATAGTAATTTCTCATTATTTTCCTTACATTAAAATTTTTTAAGTGGTACAGTTTTTATTTATAAAAGTATTACTATGTAGTCAAGATGTAGTATAGTATTTTTGCTTCATTTACGTTAAAATTAATTTGTCTAGGTAGTAGTAACTTATTCGCGTTTTTATATACATATATTTAGTTTAAGTTTACTTATAAATAGTGTTTACTTATTATTTCTATAATTAACCTATTTTATCTATGCGCGCCTAATTCTATACTTGCAAGTTCATTTATACAAATAAAATTTAAAACGTCTTAATTAATGGAGGCACTTTCGCTCCCCTTTTTTTTTTTTGGATGACATTAGTTTCTGTCATACATTTATATCAAAACTAAGTATATATAAAATGGCTTCAATCTGTTTTTATGAACCGTTATTTTTTGTTTTCATATTTAATATCGCAATTTACTCCTTTTTGTGACAATACTTCATATGGTCCTATGTAAATTGGGTCTAATTTCTTTCTGTTTTCGTTCCTTAACAAAACTAGACTTCCTACGTTAAAATCTGAAGCCTTTGCTTTTACATCTGTATCGTACCTAGTCTTCCTATTAATTTTCTTGCTTATCAAAGTATACCTAGCGTCTTTATGAGCTATTTGTAGTTTGTGTTTTAAGTCTATCACGTAGTCTTCGTAGTTGTACACTGGATCTACTTTATTTGTGAGATTGGAAGGTAAATTACATTGTCTTCCAAATACTAATTCAAAAGGTGTGTACCCTGTTTCTGAATGTACTGAAGTGTTGTAACAGAAAACATAATAGGGTAGCCAGTTGCTCCAATCTGTATGTTTTTCCGATACATAACTCCTAAGATAAGCTCCTAAAACTTTATGGGAATTCTCTAACGCTCCAATGCTTTCATGATGGTAAGCAGTGGACTGTAGTTGTTCTATCTTTAACAATCTACACATATCTTTAAAAACGTTATTTATAAACTCGGTACCTTGATCAGATGCTATAGTTCCAGGGACTCCATATCTAAGAATAAAAGATTCGACGAGCCCTTTAGCTACTGTATTAGCTTCCTTATTTGGTAAAGCTATTGCTTCAGTGAATTTAGTTAATTCGTCTTGAAGAGTAAGAATATATTTTGACCCATTTTCTGATTCGTCAAGGGGTCCTACTAAATCAAGAAAAAATTTTTCGAAGCCTGATTCTGCTGTTGACGTTATAGTCATAGGTTGCTTCTTTGGTTGTATATGTTTGTTACGTTGACATATTGAGCAGTGCTTAACGTATGTCGTCACATCGTTTTGCATGCCTGTCCAATAATATCTTTTTTTAATGTTTCGCAACATGCGATTTATAGATTTATACCAGCATGTCCACTCGTCGGTAACATATGATAATCATTTAGTATTAATTTAATTTTGCAAGGGTCTGTTATTTTAATTTTTTCATCTATTATGTGCACTTTTATTTTACTTTCTTTAAATATTCCTTCTATCATTTTCTTTAATATATTTATTTTTTCTTTATGACGGCCGTTTGTTATTTTTTTTAATTCTTCTTTAGTAATATAAATATTTTTAATTGATAAAGGTCCGCAAATTGTACGCACGTCCCTCAACAACATTTTGTCAAATGATGCTGATCGGTCAAAAGTGCCATTCTTGGATTCCTTTTCATTATTCATTTGCGGTTCACAATTTTTCTGTACGTCCCTCAACAACATTTTGTCAAATGATGCCGATCGGGCATTAGTACTTATCTTGGACCGGTTTAAAATTAAACAATTACTTCCTGGAATATATCCCAATATAAGATTTGGACTTAATACTCTAGTACCCTTTATTTTTGCAAAATCTTCATCTTCTTCTTTAAAACTGCTAATTATTTTTAACTCAACTACTTTCAAACCCGTTTTCGGAGCTTTTAAAAGTTCACTGATGATCTTTCCTTTTTCTACTTTTTCTTTTGGGGAATTTTCTTTGTTTATATCGGATTTCTTTGATTGTGCTCTTGTTGTGACACAAACGTAATGTTTTTGTAAGTCTTCTGAATGAATTTGTATTCTACTTAGAGCATCTGCAGTGCAGTTGTTTTTCCCTGGTGTATACTCTACATAAAAAGTATATTCTTCTATTAGTAGTCTAAATTTGGTTAATCGACTGGAAGGTTCTTTAAGTGAAAATAGATATTTTATACATACACGTATAAATGTTCAAGCAATTAAATGTTAGTTAATTTTTTAAAATAATAAGCAATACAATAATGAATATCTATATCTATACTATTATATAAAAGCGAAACCATTTTAAAGTTTGTAACGCATGATCTCAGAAAGTAGTCAACCGATTTATTTGAAATATATTTTATAAATATACATAAACACTCTCATAACAATATAGAAAATATTGTTATGAGAGTGTTTATGGCTTTAATTTTTTTTTATTAATTATTTGTCAAACTTAAATATTATTAATTTTACATTTTTTGTCATTAGTTGACTTATACAACCACTCATATCTTAAAACCTATACAATAATCGACAAAGATTAGCATTGCTTCATAAAGTCAATATTGTTACTCAAATTTTAAACCTAAAATCACTTCTAAGTAAAACATACAACCTGAGAAATAAATAAAAACAAATTATAAAATTATAAACTTTTTTAATTTATTTTATCCAGAAAATTAGATTCCATCACAATCGCGAGGTCGCTGCTTTGTTTCATTTCATTATCATTCATACATTTTTATTTTTCTTTTCTTCCCATGTTCTTTCTCTCTTAATATGTGTTCCATTTTTAATAGTTACGTTTTTCTCTTACCTACCTACCTACATATTCAATTTGTCTGTATTGTATAGTTCATCAAATAACCTACACACACATTACTTTTTTGTTTCTCTAATTCTATCTTCACATCGCTGAGCAGTGTGGCTGTGGGCTCTTTTTTTTAAGTTACTATGGACATTTAATTAAATGAAATGCCGATTTATCTAAAGAAAAATTAGATCTTTTTAACTTCCCATAGGAAGTTATTGTAATGGGTCCGATTTGTCAAATTGAAAATTTTGACATTTCTCGACGTTTCAAGGTCCCTAGAGTCGAAATAAAAGATTCTTAGAAAGATGTCTGTGCGTGCGTGTGTACGTACGTTCGTACATACGTCCGTACGTCCGTATGTCCGTATGTCCGTACGTTCGCGACGTTTTTTTCGTCGTCCATAGTTTAAGAACCAGAAGAGATATCGACTTCAAATAAATTTTGTTATACAGATAATAATGCAGAAAGATGCAGAAAGGGCTCTCAAGAAAATTGCGTGGGTGGTTTTTTTACCATACCATTTTAAAAAAAAGGTGAACATTTTGGTTAACCCTAAATATCTCATGAACCAGTGACGCTAGAGACTTGAATTAAATTTAATATCATACATTGTAACGTGATACAAAACAAGTACATTTCAGGGAAAAAATTCAATTAACTGTTTTTTTTTCATAAATCAAAAAAACTGAAAACAAAATTTGTCACCTCGAAAATTTTACGACTAAAATATGATTTTATTTCCAAAACAATTTTGTGCAGCGAAGAATGATGGTTTTGTCATCTGATAAAATTTTGAGAGACCCTAAAAAAAAAATTAATAAAACTTGGTAAAAATTGACACAAATATCTTCTCATAACTTTGAGATATTGGCTTTAAACTTCTTTTATCTTTCAAAATATATTGTTTTCAACATTCAGTCAAATTTTGAAAAAAATTGAATTGATAGTTTTTTTTACAAAAAATTAAAAACCTAAAAAAAAACAACAATTCTAAGACTTGGTAAAAATTTACTTTCGACTCAAATAGCTTTTCAAAAATTGTATTATAAAAGTATAAAAGTATTTGCTTCAAACTTGTTTTATTTCACAGAAAATATTATTTTCGATATTCAATAAAATACAATCTACAAAAAATAGTACGCAAATTTGGTAAAAATTGATACATATACACAAACTTTTAAGCAAGACAAATCGACAGACGGGATGGGAAGTTATCAGTGTGGGTCGCATCCCACACTGATAACTTTTTTTTTTGGTTCGAGGAAGTGAATAGATTATAATTCTTCCAATTTAAAAATAAAAAAGTTCTATTATAATAGCTTAAATTACCAATTTTGTATCACTTCCTCAAACAATAAAACTGAAATTAAGTTAAAATTTTCTTTACAAATAACTCGAAGAAGGTACTTACAATGACGGACGTCGATAAAAAGAGCACACAAATGTGGGTAGGTTAAGTCAGTTGCAATGCACTGAACATGAGCAGATGAATAAAAAAATGTGTCTATGGATATTTACACACGCATACCTATAGATGTATGAGAACATTAAAAACACAAATTTGTTTTTTTTTTCCGCAAATCTATACTATTATATAAAAGCAAAACCATATATACATATAAACTAAAATTAATATTATTGTAGAAAATATGCTCAGTCCCATTGAGAAATTTTTTCATATGCTAATACTAATATTCAAGAAATGTTCGTGGTTACAATTTGCGAAGCAACGCAAGCACGGGTCAGCTAGTTTATGATAAAGAGAAAAAAAAAATAAAATTATATTTCTAAATGTTTGAAATAGCGACCATGTATTATGAAGTTTCTTCATAACGCGCACAGTCTTCTTCTAACAAATATTTTACATACATGATAAAATTGAATTTTTGATTTTATTTTAAAATATGTTCCAATGCAACATCTGAGATATGACAAAACGAAAATATCAATAACTAATCTTAAAACAAGAACACAAATATTTTTGTTTCTTCTTATTGACATGTTTATAATAAAAATCTTATCAAGCAAAATAAATTTCCAATTTTTAAAGTTTTATATTTAAAGCGTGTTCGAAATTATTATCTACAAATCGTCCTCTTCATCGGCCCATTCATTCAGTAGACTCTTTACTTTGTCTGGTGTTTTAGATGAGTCTTCTTCTATTGATTTTGATGATGTTTTGGCTCTATCTTTATCTTCGTCAGGAGTTTTTGATTTGGGAGGTTTTTCTGTTTCTGTTTCAGTTTCTGCATCTTGTGCATCATCATTGTCTTTTTTTTTCGATTGAGCCTTGGAATCTGATAAATCATCTGTAGATTGACTTTTTTGTAGATCCTTCTCTTTGGCTGATGATGTTCGCCGTGATGTTCTTTCTCCTTCCACTGATGAGACAACAACTTCTTTCTTTTTTTCAACATCTGTGGGTTCAGCTGATTCTGAAATGACATCCTCAGACTTTTCTTCGGAACCGGCAGTTGTTTCCGATTTTTCAACCTGAATTTCTTTGATTGCTTCATATTCTTCCTCTACTTTTTCAGAATGCGATGATTGTGTTATTTCATCTTCTGCTATCAAAGAAGAATCGGCTTCTACTTCGGTTTCATTTATGAACTCATCAATAGCTTCATCTTGGCTCTTATTTTCCATATTGTCCAATTTTGATTTCTCGGCTTCTTCTTCCGCAGGTGGTACTATAGATTCTTCAGGTTCTAGTGTCTTTTCTTTATGTTGTTCAAGTTGCTCGGTATTATTTTCTTCCTCATCTTCATCTATTTCATCATCTGTCCAATCACCTGTCAACATTTTTAATTTTAAATTTATATCTACTGCCTTTTTGGGGTCCGTTTTTTCATTTTTTGCAGATTTTGTTGGTGAAATAATTTCTTCTTTGTTCTTTTCGACATCCTTAACAGCTTTTTCAGTTCCTTCATCGTCGTCTGTCTCGATATCATCATTGTTTTTGTCATCCTCCATTTGTTCGTCATCATCTGCATCATGAGCAGAAATTAAATTCTGGCAAGATCGCCATGTGAAGTTGGACCTTTTCTTATACCAACTATTCTTTTCTTTAATGGTCTTCCAGACAAATCGCTTAGCACTCGACGAATGCAACAGCTCGAACCTCTGGCTAATGCACTCGAGGTTTTGCCCTTAGACTATAACCAAGTATAGTCTCTTTGAATGTTCTTTTTAGCTCGCAAGCTTCACAAAAGAACAAATAATAAGATCTTTACTGATTGGAGTTCAGTGAGGAAAAGACACTTTTATTTTCAAATACTATTGCTATATATACAGAAATTATATGTTATCGAAATTGTTCCATGCTTCGATTCTTGACCTCACAAATAATCGATATCAAGGGTGAACGACCAGCTATCCCAAGTGCATAGTTCAATAATGCTTAGTTGACATATTTTGTCAACCTAGACAAATGAGCATCGATCGTGCACCATCAACCCACTTTATATAAACTCTTGCCGTTCGTACCATCAGGGCAACATGATACTTTTATTACCCTGACGTAGAAGGCGAGACAATGCTTTGCATTGGATTTATATATTGCTTAAGGCAATGCATGGTATCGGAAGCAAGTGTCAAGTATCAAGGCATGGTTGGATTTTTTAATAGAATTTTAAGTGGTCGCTAGTGTGATCCCTTCACAGGAGCTATACTACTTCAAAGAAAACAGGATGGAAAGTTTCACCCAGTTTTTTATTATTCCAGAAGAACGACTGATTCGGAAGCAAAATTTCATAGCTTTGAGTTAGAAACACTAGCAATAGTATACGCATTAAACAGATTTGGAGTTTACTTACAGGGCAAACGTTTTAAAATAGTCACTGATTGTAATTCGTTGACGATTACGCTAAACAAAAAAGAACTTAACCCAAGAATTTCTAGATGGGCGTTAGAATTACAAAATTATGATTTCGAGTTAGAACATCGGGCAGGTACCCGAATGCAACATGTAGATGCTTTAAGTAGGTCGACGAATGTTTTAACCATAGAAACGAATACGTTTCAAGAAAATTTGATTATTTGTCAAAATAAAGATAGTAAAATTGTTAAAATTAAAGAAATGTTAGAAAAAGCGGAGCATAGGTCATATGAAATGAGAAACGGAGTGATATATCGGGTGATTTTTTAAGAGCTTGAGAACTTTTTTTTTTTAAAAAACGCATAAAATTTGCAAAATCTCATCGATTCTTTATTTGAAACGTTAGATTGGTCCATGACATTTACTTTTTGAAGATAATTTCATTTAAATGTTGACCGCGGCTGCGTCTTAGGTGGTCCATTCGGAAAGTCCAATTTTGGGTAACTTTATCGAGCATTTCGGCCGGAATAGCCCGAATTTCTTCGGAAATGTTGTCTTCCAAAGCTGGAATAGTTGCTGGCTTATTTGTGTAGACTTTAGACTTGACGTAGCCCCACAAAAAATAGTCTAAATGTTATCAATAGCATTAAGTGGTTTACAAGCATCCGCATTCCTATATGTAGATGATATTATTGTATTCGGTGAAAAGTTAAGAGAACATAACAATAACCTTATTGAAGTATTTAAAAGATTGCGAAAATACAATCTGAAATTAAACCCGAACAAATGTAACTTTTTATGGCCAGAAGTAGTTTATCTTGGACACTTAATAACTTCACAAGGAGTAATCACAGACCCAAATAAGCATAATGTTATTAAAGAATATCCAAAACCAGATAATGCAGATGAAGTTCGAAGATTTGTAGCTTTCTGTAACTATTACAGACGTTTCATTCAAAATTTCGCTAAAATTGCAAAACCTTTGAATCAATTATGAAAGAAAGACCAAATCTTTAGCTGGACACAAAATTGTCAAAATGCTTTTGAGAACCTTAAAAGAAAATTAATGACACCTCCAATACTAAGCTATCCAGATTTCTCAAAACCGTTCATATCGGGTGATTTTTTAAGAGCTTGAGAACTTTTTAAAAAAAAAAAACGCATAAAATTTGTAAAATCTCATCGATTCTTTATTTGAAACGTTAGATTGGTCCATGACATTTACTTTTTGAAGATAATTTCATTTAAATGTTGACCGCGGCTGCGTCTTAGGTGGTCCATTCGGAAAGTCCAATTTTGGGTAACTTTTTCGAGCATTTCGGCTGGAATAGCCCGAATTTCTTCGGAAATGTTGTCTTCCAAAGCTGGAATAGTTGCTGGCTTATTTGTGTAGACTTTAGACTTGACGTAGCCCCACAAAAAATAGTCTAAAGGCGTCAAATCGCATGATCTTGGTGGCCAACTTACCGGTCCATTCCTTGAGATGA
The DNA here is from genome assembly GCA_951509635.1 of Eupeodes luniger. Taxonomy (NCBI): domain Eukaryota; kingdom Metazoa; phylum Arthropoda; class Insecta; order Diptera; family Syrphidae; genus Eupeodes; species Eupeodes luniger. The sequence goes on along the minus strand of OX608073.1, from coordinate 181,093,286 downwards.
ATTGTTCTCCGAAGTTTTCCCTCAAAATGGCCATAGAATCGCGAGCTGTGTGGCATGTAACGCCATCTTGTTGAAACCACATGTCAACCAAGTTCAGTTCTTCCATTTTTGGCAACAAAAAGTTTGTTAGCATTGAACGATAGCGATCGCCATTCACCGTAACGTTGCGTCCAACAGCATCTTTGAAAAAATACGGTCCAATGATTCCACCAGCGTACAAACCACACCAAACAGTGCATTTTTCGGGATGCATGGGCAGTTCTTGAACGGCTTCTGGTTGCTCTTCACTCCAAATGCGGCAATTTTGCTTATTTACGTAGCCATTCAACCAGAAATGAGCCTCATCGCTGAACAAAATTTGTCGATAAAAACACATTTCGAACCGAACACTGATTTTGGTAATAAAATTCAATGATTTGCAAGCGTTGCTCGTTAGTAAGTCTATTCATGATGAAATGTCAAAGCATACTGAGCATCTTTCTCTTTGACACCATGTCTGAAATCCCGCGTGATCTGTCAAATACTAATGCATGAAAATCCTAACCTCAAAAAAATCACCCATTATAAGAAAAAGAATGATGTTACAGTTGTGTTTTTAGTACCGGAAGAAATGATTGATCATATTCTATATAAATATCATGATGAGGTAGGTCATGTAGGTACGGATATAGTTGCTGAATTGATCTCAAAGAGTTACTGGTTCCCAAAAATGAGAGAGAAAATAGGATCGCACATTAAAAATTGTTTGAAGTGTATCGTTTATTCAGCCAAACAAGGTAAAGAGGAAGGTTTTCTTCACAACATTCCTAAGGGTAAAATACCGTTTGAAGTCGTACATATAGACCATTATGGACCAGTAGACAATTCAAGGTCAGTTAAAAAGTATGTGTTAGTAGTCATAGATGCTTTTACTAAGTTTGTGAGATCATATCCTACGAAAACGACAAACACGAAAGAAGTCATAAAAGCGTTAATAAATTATTTTAGAGCGTACAGCGTACCGAAGTGTATAGTTTCAGATAGGGGGAGTTGTTTAACTTCAGTTGAGTTTAAAGAATTTATTTCAGATAGGAGTGTTCAACATGTTAAAGTTGCAACAGGATCGCCACAAGCGAATGGTCAGGTGGAAAGGGTAAATAGGAGTTTAGGGCCCATGTTGGCCAAGTTAGTAAAACCGGAAGAGGGAGTTTTTTTTGATCACGTTTTGGAAAAGGTAGAACATACATTTAACAATACAGTCAATCGAACGATAAAGCAGCATCCAAGTATGATGCGTTTTGGAGTAGATCAAAAAGGGAAGTTGTCAGATGAACTTAAGGATAATTTGATAGAAACTGAAGGGTTAGAAATAAAACGGGATCTTAAGAAGATAAGACAAAAAGCAATTGTAGAGCAACAACATTCTCAGGCATATAACAAACGATACGTGGATAAAAAAAGATGTAAACCAAACAATTATAAAACGGGAGATTATGTTATGGTAACAAATTTTGATTCGAATTCGGGTGCATCCAAGAAGTTAATACCAAAGTTCCGAGGACCTTATCAGGTCACAAAAGTACTACGAAATGATAGATATATACTCAAAGACGTGGAAGGTTTTCAACAGACGAGATTGCCTTATCAGGGAGTGTGGGCAGTCGGTAACATGAAGCCTTGGTTAAGTAAAAATGATAAAAAGAAAAAATGTAAAAATAAATAGAGATCAGGTGATCTATAAGGTCAGGATGGCCGAATTGTAGTTGTTATATATATATGTTAAGATATCGCATGCTATCAGTGTCTATCGTTATATTGTCATATAAAATACCTTAAACCGAACGTTATTCTTGCTTTATATAATTTCCCCTACCGATCGTTATTTCTGTTACTATATACTATTCTCTTTTCCTTTTTGTTTAAAATATTGTTCACCTAGACTTAAGAATAAAGCTTGAATAAAAGGCAGTTGAAAATGAAATTTGGAAGCCAAGGAGTTAAGACGTGTTTCATTTAAAGTCAACTGAATAGTCTACTATAATATTATTTACAGAAAAGCTTGTCTTTTTTATATCCTCGGATTTAATTTTTGTTTGGTGGAATCCAGATTCTAAATCTAATGTGGTAAAATATCTTGCTTTTCCTAAATTCGATAAAATAACGTTAGTATCGGGAATAGGATACTTATCAGAGACCGTTTTCTCGTTTAACTTTTTAAAATCTATAACTAACCTCATTTTCTGTGTCCCGTCTTCATTCGTTCCTTTTTTTGAAATAACCCACACTGGTGAGTTATTTCAAAACTCTTAGAACGGCTTATTATTCCTTTCTTTAATAACTTCTTTAATTCTTTATTAACAAAATTATATGCCGACAGTGGGTATGTATACTGTTTACTCCATATAGGAGTTTCAACAGTTGTACGATTCTCAGCTCTAACGTCTGTTCTAAATGGGAATATCTATTCTCGAATGAAGATCCTTAATTATTTTTCTTATATTTCCACTTAACTCTTCGATATTTTCTGTTTTTTTAATTGAATTTAAATATCCACCTTTATCTTTTGGTATAAACAGTTTTTCTAATTTATTTCTGTAAATTAGTAATTTCCTTTCAAAATCTATTTTTACTCCGCAACTTTTTAACAAATTACATCCTATTAGTAAATCTGATTCTAAATTATCTATTTCATAAAACCTAACATATTTATAAAACATTAGAACATTATAGTAATGCGTAATTGTTGTGAAACCATTTATTGTCTTAACTCTTTTATTTATTACTAACTTTTGTCTATATTTTAAAGTATTAGGCCTACAATAGCAACTGGTAGCACCTGTATCTATTAAAATTTGTATTCTATTTCCATTGGGACCGTTCCTAAATATGAAGGTTAATCCGGGCGCTCGTCTAAGAAAGCTTCTTTATTTATATAATTGAAGGTTGTGCCCTACGTTGTGCACTCTCATGGGGTCTTTTGTCGCCTTGAAATTGATTTCGGGGTGATAGTTATTTTTACACACCGATCTAGCGTATTGACGGAAATGGTTATCATTGTTTTGAGCAAATGGATTGAAATTTCGCTTCTGTTGGTCAAAATTCCTTTTTGGTTGGTTCCGTGGAGATTATTGTTCGAGTGAATATTTCGTGGATTTTGATTCAAATTATTGGCATGGGTGCGATTGAATTGAAGAGCGAAGTTTGCTCTAACATTATTAGACTCTAACTCCTGTGCTTTAGCTAAGGCTGAAGGTAGGTCTTGAGGTGAAATAGAATACATAGATAATTGACCGTTTAAGCCAGTCATGAAAAATCGTAATGCATTTTTCCTGCTCATTTTATTCAATTCCTTTGTCAAAGTTGTGTCTGTTCCATGAGTCATTATTGTCTTTGTTAGCAAAAGTTATATTTTATTGAATGTATAAAAGGTTTTACAAAGTTAATTTTGTTAGAGTAAAATATATCTGAGTAGCAAAATGGTTGGCGGCTTGGTTTCGAGTGAAGAGGCAGTTGGATACAAAGAACCATTGTGAAGTTGGCGATCCTTGGTAAAAGTATTTAGCTGTGTTCATCGCTCTGCAGCTCATAGGTTCGTTCAACACTCCTCCTCGATGAACCATCATAATTAGAAAAGGTTTAACTGTTTGCAAAAACCTAATTGCTTTACAGGCCCCAGCGGCTTTGTAAAAATATCTGCTAGCATTGAATCCGTAGGGCAGTATTGCAGATAAACTTCATTATTTTGACATAAATCTCGAACATAGCGCTCTCTCGTTTCAATATGCTTTGATCTTCGACTCAGTCGTTCGGTGTTAACGAAGGATATGCAGCTTTGATTATCCACATTCATTAGTGTGGCTTTACGTTGAGTTTCACCAAACTCCTTCAGTAGACGTCGCAGCCATATAACCTCTTGACAAGCCTCGCTGAGTGCCACATACTCGGCCTTCATCGATGAAAGAGAAACGCAATCTTGTCGTCGACTCGTTCATGAAATAGGCCCTCCGAAAACAAAAACATTGCTGGATGTTGACTTTTGGCTTTCTCGGTCTCCTGCCCAGTCTGCATCTGAGTATCCAAGAAGTTTCCACTCAAAGGCTTCGCCAAGACAAAGTTTATATTCGATAGTGCCTTTAAGGTAACGCAAAACTCTTTTTGCAGCTATCCAATCTGCTTCCGAGGGATTTTTGAACTTTCTTCCTAAAATAACAGTGCTAACTGCAATGTCCGGCTTGGCATTTACTGCTAAATAAAGTAAGGCTCCAACAAGACTTTGATACTATTATATATTGAAAGACAACCGGCTAGCACTACAGTTCGTTTATTAGACAATTAATATTACAAAGTTAGGCTTAAATCTAGGTATAAGAAAGTAGATAATAAATGACAATTGCATGATGTTGTACCGCAATAATTATTTAAGGTTTCTTCTATATAATAAGTGGGATCTTTACTAGACAATTATACTTCGTATTCATATTATTTACATCAAGATACATAACATCACCTCCTTTTTAAAAATAAATAAAAACTTCTTATATTAAAATTCAAATTACATAATATACCTAGTTCAAAAGTTATATAAATTCAAGAAAACAAGTATTTTTCATTAATTTCAAATTGGATAAACTTTATGAATAATATTTCAATATTTATATTTTACAGGCTTTCGGTTTCTTAATTTTTTCCGATACTGTTCATTTATAATTTTTATTTTGGTTGTAGGCATTTTCATTTTCATTTTTCTTTTATTTATTTCTTTCTCTTTTTCAGTTTTAGCTATGGTTTCAGTTTCTTTAAAGTCATGTTTTGACTCTACTTCTTCTTTATTAAATTTTATATTATCTGGAGGGATGTACAAATCATATTTGAACTTTTTTAACTGATTTCTATGAACAATTTTTCGTCTGCGGTTACATTCAATTGTATATAACATGTTAGTATTTTGTTTTATAATAATTGCGGGTATATATTTCGCATAGCAATTATTTGGATTCAGATATAAAACTTTTTCATTAACAATAAAATCTATTGAATAATTTTTTTCATCCAAAAATTGTTCATAGACTTCCAGTTTCTTTCTCTTATATTCATTTTGTACAGGTTTTATTATTTTTGTATCTTTATTATCGTTTACGTATGTTAATAAAGTTCTAGGTTTAAAAGCAAAAACTACTTGACTTGGCGAAATTCCTGTCACAGTAGTGGGTGTATTTCTGTATTTAAATAACAAGTTTAAAATTTTTGCTTCGAGGGAGAGTTTATCAGCTATGGTACCATTTAAATAAGAGATTAAAGCTTTCTTGGAAGTACCAACGGCTCTTTCCGCTAACCCATTACTTTCCGGATGGTAAACGGGACTCGGCAAATATTCAATTCCATTTGTCTTTAAAAACGTTTTTAATTCATAACTAGAAAATTGTGGACCGTTATCGCTAACTAGTATTTTACAAAAACCGAATATGGAAAACAAATTTTTAAGTTTTTCAATAATGGACAACGCGGTAGTCTTCGTTAAAATATAAATTGAAATCCATTTACTATAATCATCTACTGCTATTAAGAAATCTTTTCCACCAAATTGAAAAAGATCAACATGCATCCGTTCAAAAGGAAAATCAGTTTTGTTCCATGTGAAATTTGGACAATCGTTTGTTTTATTTTGCCCTTTTTGACAAATAATACAGCTTTTGACAAATTGTTCTATTTTTGTATCTATTAATGGCCACCAAACACTATCCTATTAATTTCTTGCGAACTATACCTATATGTTGACCATGCAAAATGTTAAGTACTTTAACTTGAAAAATTGATGGTATAACAACCCTGTCTCCATAATATAGACAATTATCATTAATTCTTATTGATTTTCTCACTTTGTAAAAAGAAGTCAGCAAAGAGTTAGGGTTCTTTTTCTCATTATAATCAAGCCAACCTTCTTTTGTACACTCCATGATCGCAAGTAGTAGTGGATCTTTAACTGTGGCTACACCAATTTCTTTGATATCTAAAGGAATACTCCCTTCTTGAGAACCAAAATAATTTATAAAATAATTTAAATTATATTCGCTTACGCCAGTCGGGCTGTTCTGTGGCAAACTCGATAGGCCATCTGCATTTTGTAACTTTTTCCCTGGTCTATATGTAATTTTACAATTATATGTTGACAAAAACAATATCCACCTGTGGAACCGAATCGACACTATATTACTTAGTGCTTTTTGATCTCCCAACAAGCTTTCTAGAGGCTTGTGGTCGGTATAGACTACAAATCTAAAACCGAAAACAAATTTGTGGAATTTCTTTATCGCAAAGACTACAGCTAGAGCTTCGCGGTCGAGCTGAGAATAATTTTTTTCAGCTGCACTGAGAGTAGCCGATACCATATAACATGGCTTCTCCACGCCTGACACTACTACGCTTAGAATCGCTCCAACACCGTTTGGAGAAGCATCACAAGTTATGGTAATAGCAAGCTTTGGATTAAAATAAGCTAAAAAACTGTTGTTGGATAGCAAAAGCTTACTGTTCTCAAAAGCTTTCATACAATTTTCATCCCACATGAATTGGGCATTTTTATGCAAAAGTCTATAAAGTGGACTTAAGAGATCAGCTGAGTTGGGCAAAAACTTGGAATAATAATTTATTAAACCTAAATAACTTTGCAACTGTTCTTTACTTTGGGGCTGAGGTGCAGACATAATAGCTTGACTTTTAGACTTTGCGGGACTTATTCCGTTTTCTGAAATGTTATGACCAAGGTACTCAAGACTTGTTTGAAAAAATTTACATTTTTCCCAGCTGACTCGAACATTATATTCTTCTAACCGCTTGAGAACATTCCAAAGCCTATTTTTGCATTTTACCGTGGACCTACCTGCAACAAGAATGGGTCTATGAAATAACTCCCACGAAATAAGTCCCACTTTTGAAAACGAAATAAGTCCCACCAAAATGAAATGATTTAAAAATTTACTTGAAATGAAATAACTCCCACTCAAAATGAAATAACTCCCCCTTGAATAATATATTTCTTAAATGAATTAAGTCCCACTTTCATAAACGAAATAAGTCCCACTAGTAACAACGTTTGGATTCGTAAAGGTGACGTGAAATAACGCCAAATGAAATAAAGCCAAATTCAAAAAATTTGGGTTTATTTCGCTTTAGAAATAATAGCAATTTGGCATTGTTTCGATTTAAAATTTTGCAGAATTAGGAAAAAACATAAATTAAAATTATCTTTTGTTTTCTCTCTATGATAAAACAAGTTTTTTTGAATTGATAGCACGGCGTACTAACAGCTAGGTATGTAAGGGGGGGCATGCTGCCCCCCTGCAACCCCCCTGCTTGGGATCACTATAGGATTTGGGGTGGGTGCGAGTTTGGGTATATGCAAAGAACTTTTGCATTTGAGCACTAAAATCAAAGAAATTCCCAACAAAAAAAAAGGCAAGAATGGCTCACAGTTATGAAAGAAATACAACGCATTCGTGTTCTTTGCATATACCCAAACTCGCACCCACCCCAAATCCTATAGTGATCCCAAGCAGGGGGGTTGCAGGGGGGCAGCATGCCCCCCCTTACATACCTAGCTGTTAGTACGCCCGTGCTATCAATTCAAAAAAACTTTTTAGCAAAAGTAGCTATTCTAGACAATAAATCAACCATTTTTGCTTTTTTTGTTTTAAAAAAGCAACAAAAAGAACATTATGAAATTCAATGAGAAACAACGTGAAGAGCAACAAATAACGGCAAAAATTATTAAGCATTCACTTAAAATGCAAAATTATGAAAATGAAATAAGTCACTTAAAACGAAATAAATCCCACCAAAATATAAATTTAGGGGTATGAAATAACTCCCACTTTACAAAACGAATTTATTCCCACTCAAAACGAAATAAGTCCCACTTAAAATAAAAACGCGTAACGAAATAAGTCCCACCAATTGACGAAATAAGTCCCACTTTTAAAAACGAAATAACTCCCACTTTCAAAATAGCAATTTTTGGTGGGACTTATTTCGTTTTTAAAAGTGGGACTTATTTCGTGGGAGTTATTTCATAGACCCACAAGAATATCGTCTATGTACACCTCTAGGCACGAGTACGATAACTTTGGCGACAAGATATAATAACGGTTTTTGGTAAAGGGGCTTAATACAAGCATTTTTTACTATGGGAGGGGGGTCTATCTCCCCCCGTTTAGGCGGTAGGGGCAATTTAAAAAAATGTTATTTAAAATGAAAAAAATTAATTAAAAAATAACGGTAATACTTACAATTAAGTATCATACCTTTTTTTAAAGCCAACATTCTGTTTTATTAGCCAGTTTTTAATTCAAGTCAAAAAAATGCGTAGTTTTTGAAAAATTTAATTTTAAACTCAAAATTTGAGTAAAAAAAGTTAAAAAAAGGTTTAAAGTGTAACTTTTTCAATACTTTTAGACTATCTACCATTGTTTTTATTTCAGAATTTATTGCTCTTATTTGTTTTTGATCAAAAACTGAAAACTAGATGATTTTATGTCTTTTAGTTTTTGAGAAAATTGAAAATAAAAATTTAATTTTGAACTCAAAATTTGAGTAAAAAAAGTTAAAAAAAGGTTTAAAGTGTAACTTTTTCAATACTTCAAGATTATCTACCATTGTTTTTATTTCAGAATTTATTGCTCTTATTTGGTTTTGATCAAAAACTGAAAACTAGATGATTTTATGTCTTTTAGTTTTTGAGAAAATGGAAAATAACCACAACTACTATTTTAATTTAATTCTTTTTTTTTGCTTGTTTGGTCTTATTTTGAAAGTAACAATGGTAGGTGCGAGTTTGGGTGTATGCAACAGTAAGGTGTGCGCGAGTTTGGGTGTATGCAACAGTGGGATCTGTAAGGGGGGGCATGTTGCCCCCCTGCAACCCCCCTGCTTGGGCACACTATAGGATTTGGGGTGGGTGCAAGTTGGAGTGTGTACAAGATGGGGTGCATGCAAAGTTTCTTTTGCATTTAAATAAGCTGGATTTAAGAAAAATTAATTTACCCTAGGTATATCTTAATCCATATTCGATTATTACTATCAAAATAAGACTACGTTAATACTTAAGCAATGAAAAAGTAATTTAATTAAAATATTTTTTTTTGTAATTTTCAATTTTCTCAAGAACTAGAAGACATAAAGTCATCTAGTTTTCAGTTTTTGATCAAAAACAAATAAGAGCAATGAATTCTAAAAAAAAAATAGTAAATAATCTGAAAGTTTTGAAAAATTACACTTTAAACCTTTTTTTTAACTTTTTTTTGCACACATTTTGACTTTAAAACAATTTTTTTCAAAAACGATGCATAGTTTTGACTTGATTTAAAAACAAGCTAATAGACAAAAGTGTTGGCTTTAAAAAAAGGTATAATACTTAATTGAGGGTATTACCGTTATTTTTTAATTATTTTTTTCCATTTAATGTACATATTTTTTTAAACTGCCCCTACCGCCTAAACGGGGGGAGATAGACCCCCCCGTCCCATAGTAAAAAATGCTTGATTTTATTTTATTTATACAAATCCGTCATTAAACTTTGTCGCCAAAGTTATCGTACTCTCCCCCACCTCTACGCCTTCTAAACCTTTCAAAATTGTGTCCATAGTCTTTTGAAATTCCATTGGCGCTACAGACACTCCATATGAAACCCTTACAAATTTATAAAGGCCCTGATGGGTGTTTATAACCAACAAATCTTGAGAAGTTTCTTCGACCCTTAATTGAAGGTATGCTTGCTTTAAATCTAAAGTGCAAAAAATTTTGTTGCCACTCATTCCAGCTAAAATTTCATCAACTAAAGGAAATGGATATACATTCAATTCAATTACTGGATTTATTGTGACTTTAAAATTTCCACACAATCTAACCGTATTATTTTTCTTTAAAAATCAAACTAATGGTGCTGCCCACCTACTAATGGGTGATTTTTTTGAGGTTAGGATTTTCATGCATTAGTATTTGACATATCACGCGGGATTTCAGACATGGTGTCAAAGAGAAAGATGCTCAGTATGCTTTGACATTTCATCATGAATAGACTTACTAACGAGCAACGCTTGCAAATCATTGAATTTTATTACCAAAATCAGTGTTCGGTTCGAAATGTGTTTCGCGCTTTTTTATCGACAAATTTTGTTCAGCGATGAGGCTCATTTCTGGTTGAATGGCTACGTAAATAAGCAAAATTGCCGCATTTGGAGTGAAGAGCAACCAGAAGCCATTCAAGAACTGCCCATGCATCCCGAAAAATGCACTGTTTGGTGTGGTTTGTACGCTGGTGGAATCATTGGACCGTATTTTTTCAAAGATGCTGTTGGACGCAACGTTACGGTGAATGGCAATCGCTATCGTTCAATGCTAACAAACTTTTTGTTGCCAAAAATGGAAGAACTGAACTTGGTTGACATGTGGTTTCAACAAGATGGCGCTACATGCCACACAGCTCGCGATTCTATGGCCATTTTGAGGGAAAACTTCGGAGAACAATTCATCTCAAGGAATGGACCGGTAAGTTGGCCACCAAGATCATGCGATTTGACGCCTTAAGACTATTTTTTGTGGGGCTACGTCAAGTCTAAAGTCTACACAAATAAGCCAGCAACTATTCCAGCTTTGGAAGACAACATTTCCGAAGAAATTCGGGCTATTCCGGCCGAAATGCTCGAAAAAGTTACCCAAAATTGGACTTTCCGAATGGACCACCTAAGACGCAGCCGCGGTCAACATTTAAATGAAATTATCTTCAAAAAGTAAATGTCATGAACTAATCTAACGTTTCAAATAAAGAATCGATGAGATTTTGCAAATTGTATGCGTTTTTTTTTTTTAAAAGTTCTCAAGCTCTTAAAAAATCACCCGTTATAACGGATTGGTTCAATTATTTTTTCGTCACACATTCTTCCTAACTCTGCTTCAATCTGTGGCCTCAAACTTAAAGGGGTTGTATACGGCTTACAAAACTTAGCTTTAGCGTTAGGATCTATTATAATTTGAGCCTTGGAATCTTTAATCGGATCTGTTGACTTTGCAAACAATTTTGGGAAACTTTGATTTGTTCAAATAAATTAGCTTCGCAATTAATTTCGTTGGTTATCGAGTTCAGCCACGTGTTTTCCAAGAAAATTTTTCTCCAATTAGGTACCATTTTATCGAGCCAGTTTCTCCCTAGAAGTAGTTTGAAATTTTTCTTCGACTCGATGATATACAACGGCAATTTGAAACACCCTTCCACTGTAACACAAATGTTGCCAGTGATTTAAACCTCTTCACCTGTTACAACTTGTAATGGAGGCAAATTATTTTCAGTAGATATACTTAAAAATGGGAATAAACTTAAATAATCATGTTTGGACATCACCGACACAACCGCTCCCGTATCAATCTCCATGCTGACAACGCTTCCTTCGATATTAACCTCTCTAATTGCTGGCTTTCCAAAACTGTCCATCCAATGAAGAGAACACAGCTTTAATTCGTTGACATGTGGCTTCTGCATGTGGTTTTTGTATTTTTTCTGCTTATTGTGTTTGAAGAAACAAGCTTTTGATGAGTGGCCTTTCCGTCCGCAACTATAGCAAACCCAATCTTGAGCTGGACAGGCCCCTTTGGCATGCTTCGTGGTACACTTAGTGCATTTTGGAGTACCCTTGCTTGTCGTAACTTGCTTGGGATGCAATTTATGTATATCCAGGGTTGAATTCATGTTTCGCTGCTCTCTGCTGTTAAAATGACTGCGCAATTTCATAAGTGCTGTCCCAGGTTAAGTCTTTGGTAGACATTAGTTTGGTTTGGAGTTGTGCGTTATGAACTTCACTTACCAAACGATCTCGAAGAGCTTCTGATAAGAACGACTTAAATTCACAATTTGCAGCTAATAGCTTTAAATTAAATATGTAGTCTTCTACAGTTTGACCTTGTTTTTGCGAGCACGTGTAGAACTTGAATCTGTCGGCTATTAAATTTCTTGTAGGAGCGAAATGAGGTTTAATCGCTTTGACTAATTCTTTATACGCTTTTGACGTTGGTTTGTCAGGCAAAAGCACTGACTTAATTCGCTTATACGCATCTGGACCAATTAATGTCAGGAACAATGCCACTTTACGATTGTCTTCGGTTTCATTTATTTGAAACAATTGATCCATCCTCTCCAAGTACTCGTCGAAGTCATCGCCGATTACAAATTGTTCGATGGATCCAATTAATGCCATTTTGGCTTGTCAACTTTCTGATATTTTATACAAAATATATTTAATTTGAACTTTTGATATTTTATACAAAATATTTTTTTTTTTTAACAACTGTGCAAAGCTATTTCTATTCACACACGTGATTTCGTAGGTTTACTCGTCGCCAATATTATATTTTGAAAGACAACCGGCTAGCAAGACAGTTCGTTTATTAGACAATTAATATTACAAAGTTAGGCTTAAATCTAGGTATAAGAAAGTAGATAATAAATGACAATTGCATGATGTTGTACCGCAATAATTATTTATATAAGTAAGGTTTCTTCTATATAATAAGTGGGATCTTTACTAGACAATTATACTTCTTATTCATATTATTTACATCAAGATACATAAAATAAAGATACATAAAACTGGATCATAAAATGATGCGCTGTTATCACCTATCTTAATGTAACCGGAGTCCACTGGCGTCTTTGCGGGCTTAGCGCAGCTCATACCAAATTTCCTTATTATTTTGTTGCTATAATTCTTTAGCGAGACATAAAATGAAGTAGCTGATCTTTCAATTTCCATCCCAAGAAAATGACGAACATTTTCGAAGCAAGTTATCTGGAAATGTGTTTTTATATCAGACTAGCGGCCCGGTACGTGCTTCGCTACGTATAAGGCATAGTAATAAAAAAAATTAATATTAAGTTCATTTATTCAAACAAAAAAATATTTTTTTTAATTGCTAGCTATTTAAAAGTCCAAATGACCCAAATGATATATTGTTTATATTATATTTATCAGCAAAGAGTAAAAACTGAAAAATAAAAAAGAATTGGGTACTCTAACTATGGTGGGTCTATATGGGTTAGTCCAAAACAGTTGGATAAACAATATTTTTGTTTTTCCATTTTGAGCATGAATAAATAAATAGTTGGCGGCACCGACTATGGAACAGGCAACATAAAGTTGGCCATGTGAAAAAACATGATTCCTCCAAGTTGACAACACAAACTTGAAGTGTTTACCCTTCGGCCTTATTTATGGACATCGCAAATGATAAACGCACAGGATATTGTAATCTTCTGAATTCAAATGGCATATCAGTTGGAATCATAGGGATACGCGGTATCAAACACACTTCTCCTTTTGATTTACCAGTTAAGATTGTAGCTTCAATCAAATTTGGCAATAACTTTTTCACTGCCAATCTGGTGCCATTACACAGTTTTGGTGGATTAATATTTCGCAATAATATAATCAAAGAACCAATTTTCAGTTTCAAGCAATGCGGTGGTATACCAGCCGGTTCCAATGAATTTAAAAATTCAATTGGATAATTCATTGCTTCATCTTGATTCATAACACTGTCAATTGATTTATATGTCGTGACTAAACCTGGCAGTTTCGCTTGAATTTGAAAATTAATGGCATTGATATGAATGTTATTCGGTGCTAAAATGGCGCGTTCTCTCAACCAATCATGATTTCTGTAATTCTGAAGAATATTTGGAAAAACACATTCAATCAACTCATCTATAGGTTGCGCAATTGTACAAACATTTTTCGGTAAAGTGGTCAATCCGTTGGTACTGTCGATTGTTATTTTGCCATCACCAATTTCTAACAATTGTTTTGAAAACTCATGGGCAGTTGTATCATTATTCATTATGTAGGTGAATACGCATATTAATGTTCAGAGTCAATTTTCGTACATATCTCCAAAGAACTGATGACTTCAAACAGGCGTTTATTTCATCAGCAGGAGTTGATCGAGGAATGACAGGCAATGTTTGACGAAAGTCCCCTGACAGCAATATCAGAGCACCACCAAAAAGCTGTTGATTACCGGGTAAATCTTGCATTGTTCGATTAAATGCTTCTATTGATTTTTTATTCGCTATTGTGCACTCATCCCATAAAATAATTGACATTAATCGTAGAACTTTTGCCATTGTACATTCAATGGCAATTTTAATGCAGAGTGTGTGGTCCGACCACCTTCTAATAATGTAGCAGCAATTCCCGAAGATGCAAGTGCCAATGCAATTTTCTGTTCCGATCGAATAGTCGCTAAAATCAATGATATAACGAAAGTTTTACCATTAGCACAACACATTCCGGGCGTTTCACCTGGAAAGTTAGCCGCATCACAATGTGGACATATTGAGTCTACATCCCAATGTATCCGTACACACTATAATCAATAATCTGACTATTGTAATTAAAAGCAGCTCGCAGCATTTCATCCAAAACAGCAGAGGTATTCGTGATCGCCGTGCAAGATTTAGTACAGGTACAGGGTCTACAGATCTATTCTGTGCAGTACATTCGATGCATTAGCTTGTGCGCGTTCATCTGTAGACTGAGATCGTCTTAATAAAGCCACTTGATTTGCATTACGCGTTCGCCGGCCTATGTTTGGTCTTCTTGCTCGTGGCATTTTACCTTTACTCAACAATATTTTGGAAAATATAAACACAACAAAGCAATAATTATCGCTGATTAAATGAAATGACATATGATGACATTAAATTTGTTTGACAGAACTAACGTCACTTTTTTTGTCTTCGATTCTGCCAAAGGTTCAAATTGGCTTTAAAGTATTAGTAGATACAAATTGTTTGTATATGGGAGTATAGAAAGATGTTGTTTTTACACTTTTTCAAGATTTTTTTTTAATTTTCTCTACGTACAAACCTTCTCTGGACTTCCACGAATAATTCAAGACCAAAATTAGCCAAATCGGTAAAGGCATAGTTGAGTTATAACATTACAACGAAAAGTGGCATTGATTTTTATATATATAGATTAAATTGATCTATCTTACCTTCATCGACACATCCAGCCAAAAGGTTATCAACATGTACGAGAAGATAGAAAATCTGATTCCCAAATTTCTTCATGTAGATACAAACATGGATCCGCGGTTGATACTTCAAAATTCAATTTTCGTAAACACTCATCCAATGTCTGGTTCCAGCAACGTGCAGATTGTTTTAATCCGTAAATGCTTTTGTTCAGATGGAAACCAAATTTTCTTTTCCATGAACTACGTAGCCAGGTAGTTGCTTCATGAAGATTTCCTCTTCAACAATTCCATTTAAGTATGCCGTCTTGACATCAAAATGTTTAACATACATTTTTTGTTTTGCAGCTACTGCCAAAAACGTCCTTAAAGTTGTGATTTTCGTTACTGGAGCAAACACCTCATCATAATCAACGCCGTATTTCTGTGTGTATCCTTGTGCAACGATGCGGGCTTTGGGTCTTGATATCTCATTATTTTCTATGAGTGGCAACACTGTTTTGCAAGTAGATAGAAGTCATATAAAAGTGCTCCTTAGTTTTTTTCAAATAAAATCAGTTAATAGGAACAAAAAAATTACCAAATAATTTCAAGTGATTTATTAAACAGTTGTTTCAAAAATCTACGCTGAAATCGACAGATATCCAGGTAATCTTAATAATAATAAAGGGAATCAGCTGCCTTGAGTCATTTTACAGGTCACATGACCGAAAATAAAAGAAACATCCACCAAACTTCACCTGAAGATTTAAACAACTCGTGTTGCGTATCTAGAAGAACACCAAAAATATCGTCAATTATAGACGATTCACTTTGCACTCAACTTGCGAAAGCAATCGATCTTTTGGCGACAAAAGAAGATGTCAACAAACTGAACACAGAAATTAACGTTCTTCGAATTCAAAATGAAGTCCTAACGCGACAACTAAATCAATTTGAAGCCCGGTGCAATAAACTAGAAGAAGAACTTGAGTCCCAAAATCGTGAAATTAGAGGAAAAAATATTATTATAACGATCCCAAATGAAAATCATGTCGACCCACAGGAAAAGGTTAAAAGCACAATGAGAATCCTGCTTGGAGACGTTAACTCGCAGAACATATCGAATGCAGTGAAATTAAGTGAAAACAAAAATATCGTCAAACTTAAAATCGACACTGGTTCTTTTTTTTTTACACTTCAGAATTTTCAGAAAGTAGTAAGCTTATAGCAAGCGTCAAACTACGATCAGAGGCTCATCATAAGTGCATGTGTTAGTTGTTAGTAAGAAAATAATACAATTATAGCACAGATACTATAGTTCCATAGATATCGCACGCAGAGGAAAAAAAATGACCATTTTTCAATCGACTGGGACGTACCACTACGTCCCAGTTTGATCGAACTAGCATGAATCATACTCAAACATTTTATTGCATTGTATAACTTGTTGTATTTTCTTTTTTTTACTTCTTGTGCCTTATTGTTTTTTTTTGTCTTTTGTGTATTTTATGTTGATCTTTCTTAACGATGTGTGTGAATTTTGTTTGTATTTCCTGGGTGTGATTTTTGTATGTGCCAAGGCCAACCTGTGAATATAAGCAAGGTTGTTCCTTAAAAGCAAGGTTGTTCTTTAAAAAAACATTAGCTCATGAAACTGGGGTAACATATAAAATCCTTAGAACAATTTATTGAAGAAACTAACTATGGCATAAGATATAAGAGGTTTCGGGATGGCTCGTCTGGTGTGTCGTTGGATTTGTTTGGTCGTGTCGTGCGTAGGTATACATTTTCTATATTTTGTTGGGTTGTGCGATCGGTGTTTGAAGTTATTTTTTCTTCATTCGTCGTCGACTTTCGATAGGGATGAGAATGCTAAGCCCAAAAAGTGAAACATTTTGCCCAAAAAACGAAGTAGATTTGTAAAATATGTAGCAGATAATGAAAAAAACAAAAAATACAAACAAAACAAATTTATTTTCATTTTATTTTACATCCATATAACGAAAGCATACATTGACTAGAACAAGTCTCACAAATTCATAAATTAGGTACATGTATACATATATAGTACATACTATGTAGGTAGTTAGGTACATTATTATATTGAAATAAATAGGAACATTCTGTTTTAAATTAAATTAGATTCTCCTCTAAGGGAAACATAACACAAATTCATAAAATATTATAAAGTATATGCATATAATAAGGATTTTAATCGGTTCTTAATACGTAGCCCTCCTGAACATATTTAAACTTTGAAAAATATCGTAATAACTTCAAATCTTTCTTATTAATAAAAGGGAAGAAGCGGTACTTATGTCTAGTCTATTTCTTTTTTTGTTTTGACGTTATTGAAATCTGATAATCGTCTTTCGGCTGCTGCACTGCTATGCGTTAAACTAGCTAGTGTAAGCATATAGCCGGGCAACACCCTAAACATATCCTCTTCTAATATATTTTTCTGAGAGTGTAAACGCGTCCAAAACTCAACAACTTCTTCGTCGTCGTTCATTTTTATACTTTTAGTAACCATAAGCGTTCTAAATTCGGAGTTCAGAGTTTCTATGTTTGTTACATTATTATCAAAATAAGGAAATTCATTCAAAAGTGGAAGGATTGTCGGATATGTTTCAGTTTGTATTACTTTTGGATCCAAAAGTTCTAACAATTCTAACTTTTTGTCAGTTAAATCAAAACAAAGTTTCAATTGATCGCACAATTCAACATAAAATGAAACTATGTAAATACATTTTTATCTGAAATAAATCTACCTCCGTGTCCGTATCTTGATTCTTGTTTAACTCTTCCTCATACAAAGCCGACTTTAACCCAAAAATCATTTGTTTTAAATCTGAATAATTGGATTTTTCTTTATAATTCACGATCTGCATTGAAGATTCGTCGAGTAGTTCTGCCCTAAAAAAAGTTTGATAAGACGGTTTTAAAGACCATGAGCACACGTTTCCGCAAAATGTGTATCTGTGTCTTTTCAGACTGAAAAGCTTTATTAAAATTGTTAATAATTTCCAAAATATAGGACAAAAATAACAGTGAAAATTTAATTTCTGGATTATTTAAAGATTTTTTCAATATAACTATATATATATATAGCGTTAGAAAAAATTTTAAAACGAAGTAGAAATAAGTTGCTACGTAGCAGATACATAAAAATAAATTAATGAAGTAGATCTGCTACATATGAAGTAAATACTCATCTCTATCGAACGATTTGGATGTTCATTTATGTACATATGTATATGATTGAGGAAACATTTTTCTTTGTTAATTTTACAGTCAGTGGTCCTTTTTTTCAGCGATTTTATTTGTCAACGTTTTTTTTAATAGCAATGGGTGATAAGAGATTATCTGGGGTTTCTTGTTCCGTTTGTATGAAAACGAAAAGAGATTACCCTAATTTGAAAATTTTTAAGTGCCCTTCTAGGGAAAAAAATGAAATTTTGAATAATTTGTGGAGGCAGGCATGTGGATTCAGAAATGAAGGCAAATACTTTGTATGTGGAGACCATTTTTGTCCCGAGTTTGTGGGAAGAAAATATCTTAAGAAGGATGCTGTTCCTTCTTTAAATTTAAATTCTGATTTGGGTTCAGACTTAAATTTAGAAGATCTTAATAAGTCTCCTCCAACTAAACGAAGAAGAACTTCGAGCAGTTGTAGCATTTCATGTGTAAGGTGCGATCAATCATCACAGAGATGTGCAAAAGAGGAGAAAAAAAATGCAATTTAAAAAAAAAAATTATCAAGTTTAAAAATTCAAATAAAAAACTTAAAAATAAAGCATTATAAAAAAAAGAGAGCGCATACTGCTTTAAAAGATTCAAAAAAAGGGAGATTATCTTTATCGTCTCAAATCCAGTAGAACATTACGAATTGATTTTAATAAGTGAGGAAAATAATTATAAAAACAAAATATTTTTTCATCATTAAAAATTGTAAATGGTTTTTCTTCAGAAACACCTAATATTTGATAAGCTTTTCTATTATTAGGTCCTTGATCGCAGACTACAGCGCAAATCTTAAGACCAAGATCTTGACAGATTTTCAAATTATTTCTTATAACTTCGCTTAGGTTAGCCCCATTTACACCGTTTGCTGACACAAAATAGTTTAAAACACTTTTCCAACTATCAAACAAACCATTTACCATGAAAACACATATTTCATTGGCAAAAATTCTGTTTCTTTTTGCTCCTAGGTCTTCGAAACCATCTATTAAATCATTTAAAATATTATATGTGAGGTTTTGACGAATCCTAATCTCATCAAATATCAACACAACACAACGTTCTCGCTCGTTTAATAAAGCGAACTTTGATTTTAGATACAAATGGGCATTGTTTACATATCCTGGTTGAATTCCTTTAACAGGAGCCCATCTGTATAAAGAGGATATGTGGGGAAGCCTGAAGCCCAGCCCATCCCTCAAAAATTTATAGGCGCTTTGCGATCTATAAAATATATTTTGGGAAATTTCTTTTTCGTTGTTATTATATTTTGCAGATTTCGACAACCCCATCAACATATCGCAAAATGTTTTTGAATGGTCGGAAATATGTAGCCCTTGGATTTGAGACGATAAAGATAATCTCCCTTTTTTTGAATCTTTTAAAGCAGTATGCGCTCTCTCTTTTTTTATAATGCTTTATTTTTAAGTTTTTTATTTGAATTTTTAAACTTGATAATTTTTTTTTTTAAATTGCATTTTTTTTCTCCTCTTTTGCACATCTCTGTGATAATTGATCGCACCTTACACATGAAATGCTCGAAGTTCTTCTTCGTTTAGTTGGAGGAGACTTATTAAGATCTTCTAAATTTAAGTCTGAACCCAAATCAGAATTTAAATTTAAAGAAGGAACAGCATCCTTCTTAAGATATTTTCTTCCCACAAACTCGGGACAAAAATGGTCTCCACATACAAAGTATTTGCCTTCATTTCTGAATCCACATGCCTGCCTCCACAAATTATTCAAAATTTCATTTTTTTCCCTAGAAGGGCACTTAAAAATTTTCAAATTAGGGTAATCTCTTTTCGTTTTCATACAAACGGAACAAGAAACCCCAGATAATCTCTTATCACCCATTGCTATTAAAAAAAAAACGTTGACAAATAAAATCGCTGAAAAAAACTACCACTGACTGTAAAATTAACAAAGAAAAATGTATTGCTCAATCATATATACATAAATGAACATCCAAATCGTTCGAAAGTCGACAACGAATGAAGTAAATTAAATAACTTCAAAATAAAAAGAAGAAGCCACACACAAACCCCGATCGCACAACCCAAAAAAATATAGAAAATGTATACACACTATATATACCTACGCACGACACGACCAAACAAATCCAACGACACACCAGACGAGCCATCCCGATCCCGATGGCCGATACCTTCCAGTCAATCGCTCGCTCAACCGATTAGATTGAGAAGCGAAGAAAAAGAAAGCGTTGCAACGCGTTGGTTGCTGCAAAATGATATAGACAAAAAACTACCTGCACAGCAAATAGTGTGTTGGAACGTAGAAGCGACGTAAAAAGAACTCAAAAGGGTTGCATTGGCAAACGAACACGAATTCAAATAAGAAAATGTATCTATTTATCTTTCGAACGCAACTCACAGGTCAACGTCTGTCGTCTGTTGCTGGGATATTGTATTATAGGTTTTATTTTGTTATGTTGAATATGGTTGCAAGGTTTGACTTCAACAAATCGCTTTAAATAGGGGGTAAAAAATATGATCATTTTTATTTGCACTGGATGCGATATCTATGTAACTCTATTATCTGTGATTATACCTTTTTTTAAAGCCAACACTTATGTCTATTAGCTTGCTTTTAAATCAAGTCAAAACTATGCATAGTTTTTGAAAAAAATTGCTTTAAACTCAAAATTTGGTCAAAAAAAAAGTTAAAAATATGGTTTAAAGTGTTATTTTTCAAAACTTTCAAATTATCTAGTGTTTTTTTTTTAGAATTCATTGCTCTTATTTGTTTTTGATCAAAAACTGAAAACTAGATGACTTTATGTCTTCTAGTTCTTGAGAAAATTGAAAATTACCAAAAAAAATATTTTAATTAAATTACTTTTTCCTTGGTTTTACAATACAAAAAAATACAAAAGAAAAACAAAAAAAAACATGAATTAAAGAAAAAAAAAGGACAACAAAATATGAAAAACAAAAGATGTTAGATAGTTAGATTTGCTGCTGTGGTTTTTCTAGTTTTAAGTAGGTATAGGTAGAATATGTAGTTTAAGTTAGTTTTAAGTTTTATTTAAGGACCTAATTTTAAGTAGTTTTTAAGTAAAAATAAAAAAGGATATTGATATTAGTTTTTTAAATTTTCTAATGAATAAAGAAAAATAAATAAAATTGAATTGAAGTTAAAATAGATCTTAGGGCCGAAAGGCATTAGAATTAAGTATTATTGTTTAACTTAGAGTGTCCGTATGGGACCAGTAAGTTAGTTATAAAGTTATTAAAATGGCGTCAAGTGCAGTCGATCTTTGCGAGAAGTGCAACAAAAGTGCAAATTTAAATGGAAAAAATGTAATAATTTGCGATGGTGAATGCAAAAAGGCGTTCCATACAAATCCTTCATGCTCTGGATTGTCGAAACAAAAGCTGGCGGAAGTCCTGAAGGACAAGTTGCTATGGTTTTGCAAAACTTGTAAGGAATCGAGGGACAGAAGGCGTAGCAGCATTTTACCAGCGCAGCAACAGTATCAACAACAACGCTATTCAACAGGTACTCCAAATCATAAAACATTTAGTAACACCGAAATAAAAACAGATAATATCACCAACAAACAACTTTCTGACAAACTCGATGTAATTCTGAATTTTCAAAAAAATCTTGAAAAAGAAATAAATTCACTCAGGAAAACAGGAAAACAGTTGACTAACACCATTACAGAAGAAAACACCACTTTACAAAACGAACTTCATATACTTAAAGACCAATTCAACACTTATAAACAAAAAATTGAAAAACACAAGCAAACTATACTTAATTACAGCTTAGGTTTGTCCGGTATCCCGATTAAGTCTGATGAAAATTTGAAGTTAAGTGTCACAACAATCTGCAATAAATTAAATATTAACATCACACAAGACAATATTAAAGAAGTTTACCGCAAGCCACATAGCACCGATGAAAACAACAGCACAACTAAAACTAATCCACCGAAGATCATAATAGAGTTTTTAGAAAAAAATACTCGTGATCGCATCATCAATGCATATAAGAAGAGAAACAGAGATAAGCAATACCTTAACACCGGCTTCGTTTTCAACGATAACTGCTGGAACACAATGGTGTCGGAGCCGGAGTCGGAGTCGTAACTGGAATAGCTGTCAAAGTATTCAATGTACGCAAATGCAAATGTACGAACACAACGCGACGCAACTGGAATCGGAGCCGCAGCCGGAGTCGGAAGAGTTGACTAACTTTTAACTTTGTCGTACGACACATGTGACGTTTCAATTTTTGAAGTGAATAACTTGGTGATTATATTTTTTTTTTAATAGTTTTTCAATAAAAAAGTGGAAAAATATTTAAATAAGAAATAAAAGTGAACAAAAAAATATTTTCTGAGAAATTTGATGTGGTTGTAAACTGCAAATATACCAAATAACATCAAAAAGCCGTACGACACATTGTGTGCGTACTTTTTGTGAAACGTACGACAACTTTTCCGACTCCAGTTACGACTCCGGCTCCGATTTTGCATTGTGTTCCAGCAGTAATACAACACAGCCAGTGTACATAGAAGAAATTTTGACAAAATTTAACAGCTATTTATTCAAAAAAGCGAGAGACTTCAAAAGAGAAAAAAAAATTGCATTTGCGTGGGTAAAAGATGGAAGAGTACTTGTGCGTCTCACAGAGAATGCAAAAGTGAAAGAGATTCGCAACATTGATTTCTTCAATGAATTGTGAGACGCATCAATTTCCCTTCTCCCCACGTAATATTCTCCATGATAACATTGCTCATTTTGATTTGTCTACACACAGCACAGCCAAGATCCTGTATATCAATGCAAGATCCATAAAAAATAAAATTGATGACTTTGAAGCTTTAATCAAAGGTTTTAATTCGCAGATTGATATTATATGCGTTACGGAAAGTTGGTTGTCAGATTACGATGAAATGTACTTCAATTTGAAGGAATTTTCCAAATTAACTGCAAATAGACCAAGTAAGGAGGGAGGAGGAGTAGTAATATTTGTATCAAAAAAACACTCTTATACGAAATTATTCTCACATAGTGAGGACGCGGATAGTATTTGTGCAGCAAATGTCAAAGTAAATACAAATTCTTTCGATATCATGTGTATTTACAGAAAACCAAACCTGATAGTATCAAACAAAGAGAAATTTCTCTCCTTTCTCGAAGAAAACATCTCAAAAATTTCTAAGCGGAACTCAATGATTGTAGGCGATTTCAATATTGATATTCTCATTGAAGACACTTTTGTCCTAAAATATCTGAACCTGTTTCGTTCGCACAACTATTTTAATGTCAACAAAAAGATTCCTACACGTATAGATTCTAATATCGATCACTTTTTTGTAAACAACCCGACTTATAGAATCGTTGCACATCATGCTAAGCTTGATCTAGTAGATCACAATGTTATTATTATTGACCTAGAAGTTCCCAGGTCTCAAAGTGTTATATATTCAGAAAACAGGTCTTTATTCAAGAAACTTACAATCTAATCTAAAAAATATTTTATAATATGCTCATACATTTCATATACATTTTCATAGCTACTTCATTGATTTGAATATAACAAGTATTTACGTGAGACAGTGTTTTTCTATATTGCCAACACCTTCCCTTTTATTTAAAATATACTAAAGTCTTTAAACCAAGCTGGAGAACGAACAGCTCTTTCGCTTCGTCTAGACTCATGTTCTGGAACTCTAGGAACTGTTTTACTAGTAGGTTTAATAGTACGTTTCCACCAAAAAATAATCCGAGATTTAAGGCAAGTGATTTAAAATAAATCATGAAGTGTTTCCACCAAAGAAAAGGAGATTAATTTGACGTTTGGTTTATGTCATAACAACCAAACTTCAAATTATTCTCCTTTCGAAAAGAAAAAAACTACTTATTTGTTCACTCATCATCTGTAAGTAATTAGTTTTACTATATTCTTGTACATATTTATTATTTTTGTATACTAACATTTTATTTCGTCTGTGATTTCTTGAAAGTTGTTTATTGTTTTGAATTTGAGTCATATGGAAGTGAGACAGATAGTTTTTGTTGACATTTCCATCTGTCAATAAACGAAATTGGCGTTTAAATGGGTCGGTTCAACAATTATTCTCCGAAAAAAAGTTTGTTTGATTTGACAAACTAATGTTTCCAAGTAGATTTCAATGAGTTTTATTTGAAATCTTCATTTGAGGAGATTAAAATTTGTATGGTAAATCTTCGAGATTTCAAGGAGATTTGTGACAAATCTGGCTAAATCTCGGTTTAGTGCCCGGTGGAAACGTAGTATAACATTCGGGCTGGAGCTTGAAGTTGGTAGATTTTGTAGTTGAGTTAAATCTCTTGTATCAGCGGGCTCAACAGCTAATGGTGATGTTTGTACATCTTCTCTTATCTCTGCAGACTCAACAGCAAATGGTGATGTTTGTTGATCCTCAATATAAGGTGCCACTGCATCGTTTGTTAGAGATGGTAAGATATCGAATTCATACAGAATGTCGTTCAAATTGTTTGAAATTTTTCTTTTAATGTTATTGGTGTTATCAGAAACATAGCGAGTTTTTAACTGGTTTGCGTGTGAGCGAATAAGTCTGGAACGATTTGAAATCTGTGTTAATACATTATAATTAACATTACCTATTCGTTCAATGATTGTCCCCGGAATCCAATGGGTTTTATTTCTTCTGTAAAATTTAGCATAAACAAGATCGCCAGGACTATACTCGCGTTTTCTACAGCCATGTTTTGAATTGAATTGTTTGTTTTGTTTGTTTGATCCGGTTGGTAAATAATCTTGCTTTTTAAATGTCATCAGATCTAAGGTTGTTTTTATCTTCCTTCCTAGAAACAGTTCTGCTGGTGATTTACTGTTTATAACCTTATTTGGTGTTGACCTATATGTTTGCAGAAATGTTTCCAAGTTCTCTAGACTCGTCCCTTCATGATGAAGCTTTTTCAAGGCTCTTTTGAACGTATCAACAAAACGCTCCGCTTGTCCATTAGATTGTGGGTGGTATGGAGCTGTACGCGTATGTTGGATACCTCTTGATTGAAGAAACTGTTTGAATTCTGAGCTTGTAAACTGTGTTCCATTATCTGACACAATTTGTTGGCAGTCTCCAAATTGCGAAAACATTTTACTAAGCTTTAGAATGACTGTTGATGAAGAAATGTTTTGAATTTGGAAAATCTCAGGCCATTTGGAGTATGCATCTACTATGATAAAGTAGTATTTGTCATAGCATGGTCCTGCTATGTCTATGTGTAGTCGTTCCATTGGTGCTAGGGGTCTTGGCCATGATGATAAGGTTGTCTTGATTGGTGATTTTGCAGCTGTTGCACAACTTTGACATTGACGGACATACCCTGTAATGTCATCATCTATGTTGGGCCAATACACATAACTCCTTGCAATTGCTTTCATTCTTTCGATTCCTGGATGGCCACGATGAAGCTGCTTCAAAACTCGTTTATGGAAACATGATGGAATGATAATTCTGTCATTGAAAAGTAAACATTCGTCGACCACTGAAAGTGCATCTCTTCGATCAAAAAATGACTTACATTCTACAGGAATTGAAGTCTTGTCTGGCCATTTGGATCTCATAAAGTCGATGACTGTCTGGAGAATTTTGCTTTTGGAAGTTGCTTGTCGAATCATTTTGTACGTCAGTGGTAAATTATTAAGTTGTTCATTCAAATTCTGTGTCGTCGCCAAATTGTTATATATTCAGAAAACAGGTCTTTATTCAAGAAACTTACAATCTAATCTAAAAAATATTTTATAATATGCTCATACATTTCATATACATTTTCATAGCTACTTCATTGATTTGAATATAACAAGTATTTACGTGAGACAGTGTTTTTCTATATTGCCAACACAAAGAAAGCCTTGTACTTCGAGTCAAAATCAAAAATACTATCATGTTACCGATCCTAATAAACTAAGGCAGAAACTTAAGGATAATCCCATAATATTAGATACAAACTTACCATGTGAAGACATGTACACAAACTTGATAAGTCAAATAAATACTTACATCAAAAGCACATCCATAAAAGTAAAAACAAAGAAACCAAGATCTGACTGCAGCGTTGAATGGATAAGTAACGAATTGTTATCCTTGATTAAAGAGAAAGACAAATGGTTTAGCAAATTGTGTAAGGATCCAAATAATATTTCTATTGAGCGACAGTACAAATATCTCAGAAATCAAGTGACAATTCGAAAACGACAAACGAAGAAAGATTATTTTGGGAATCAATTTGAAAAATCCTTAACTGACAACAGGAAAACCTTTGAGAGTATAAATAGTTTATTATATAATAAACCCAAAAAGAATACGGATTGTCCATTGCTGAAAAATTGCTCTGGGAAAGAAAAACTTGATAAAATAAATGAACTAAACAAATTCTTCTCTAGCATAGGCAAAACAATCATCTCAAAATGTACATCTGAAAATATCGTCTTTCCAATTCAAAGGCAACTAGAAAGTTTTGTAATCGAACCGACATCATCTGGTGAAATCAAAAATGTCATTTCTGGATTGAAGCCATCAAAAGCTAAGGACATTGATAATCTCTCTACCGAATTAATTAAGAAGTGCAAAGAAGAGTTGTGTATTCCGATTACAACACTCATCAACAAATCCTTCAAAGTTGGCTACGTTCCAATTATGATGAAAACAGCCCGAGTTATAACTGTCTTTAAGAATGGCGATGTTGAAGACTATAACAATTATCGCCCCATCTCAATTTTACCAATCTTATCGAAGATTATCGAAAAAGTTATAAACAACCAATTACTCAAATATATCGAGCGAAATAAACTGTCAAACACAACACAATATGGTTTCCGAAAAATCAGACACAAAAACAGCACTGGTAGACATGATATCACACCTTCAAAGGAATAAAGACAATCGCAACCTTGCCAGCGCTCTTTTCATAGACTTGTCAAAAGCATTCGACACCGTCAATCATAAAATCCTGCTACGAAAGCTTTTTGCTCTAGGAGTAAGAGGGTTTTCATTTAATTGGTTCAAATCTTACCTCGAAAATCGATATCAGTACATAAGTTTAGACGGATGTACAAGCCATAAGCAACCAGTTGAGATGGGGGTACCACAAGGTAGTGTACTTGGACCGACACTTTTTTGTCTATATATCCAAGATCTTACAAACTTGATTTCAAATGGACATCCAGTATTATTTGCAGATGACATCAGTCTTATGTATTCCGCACGAACTGCTACTGAACTCGAAGAACAGATGAATAAAGATCTTGATAAGATTCAATCTTGGATGAATGCCCAAAAATTATGTGTTAACACCAAGAAAACCAAATATATCGTCTTCAGCAAATCTAATGCACCTCTTAACATTATCTACCAAGGCTCAACTGTGGAACAAGTAAGTGAGTTTAAATACCTTGGACTTTGGGTGGATTCATCACTGAACTGGAAATACCACATATCAAAACTTTCGAAAAAACTTTCATCCCTAGCTGGCGTTTTCGGTCGAATTCGTAGTAACGTACCTGAAGGTCTAAAAACACAAATGTACTTTGCCCTTTTTCATAGTCATCTGACGTACGGAATCAATGTATGGGGTAAATCAGTTCACAGCTTGATTCAAAGTTTACAAGTTGCACAAAATAAAGCATTAAAAAATGTATTCGGATTTGGATGGTATACAAACACTCGTTGGATTTATAACCAGCTCCAAATTCTAATTGTTAAGGATGAAGCAGAAATGAACATGGTGCTCCACATTCACAAAATTGAACATTCAACAGTATTCTCTAACACCGAATTATCTTCAAGAAGTAGCTATCATAACCACCAAGTGAGAAGTCGAAACAACATCCATCAAGCCACAACCCACACGACAAATTTCGGAATTAGATCTACACTTTATCAGTCGATCCAGTATTACAATGGATATCCTAACGAAATCAAACAAAATAGTGATATTGTAAAATTTAAAGCCCAGGTTAAAAGAAAGCTTCTTAGCAAATACAAATTAGAATAAAAGCAATGTTAAATGTGTCTAATGCATATCATTTTTTATCTTTTGTGCTCATTTCTCTTTTTATATATATGTATAATGTTCAATACTAAATGATTCATCTTGTACTTGTTTGAGTTTCGTTGTTGTGATTCTTTCATTGTTATAATGCGTAATTTTTAATTTTTTTTTCCCATTTTTGTATTCTCATTATTGTTGTACTTGCCAATGTATATATTGTACAAACATTTTGATATCTACTTTTTTTATTCATATAAATTAACATTTCTGTAAAAAAACTTTTTGTTAACATACAGCATATTACGAGATTTCGTCTCATAAGGCATTTTAAATAAAATAAATAAATAAATAAAAAAAAAATAAATATGGTTAATTAGGCTAGTTTTATGAGTTTTTGTCTAGCTTAAAGATAGTTTTAAGAATGAATTAATAAAAATGAATTTGGAAAAAAACCACCGAACAGAAAAAACGTTGTCCTTCAATTCCCGACAAACCGCTTAGTCTGTTGCGGACCATTAAGCGAACACAAATGTACACAAAACCGCTTGACGACTTCGGTAATGGACGTACCAAGTCCACAGAAATCATTACTAATGGTTTTGAACTTCCCACATTTTCGGTCATAAGACTAGTAGCCCATTCAGTCACCGGTTTCAACTTTGGGCAACTTTTACCAACCTTACGCTACCTCGCAATATAATTCCTCATTTAGGGCGTATAATATTTTCCCGCTACCATAGTCTTTTTACGCCCATATATCTTGCTAACAAACTATCATGACACTCATTCAAAATTCTCAACCTATCTGTTTTCCCTATACTTCTAACTTCGACACCTCAATTTCATCGTGATCCACGACATCATAAGCCATAGCGTGTTTATAGAGCCGTTCATCCTCTTTTCTTCATGAATACTAACGGTTTCATTTTTATCAACCAAGGGTCCGAATTCGCTTCAAAGACACTAGCTTCTTCTAGAACTCCACGCGACAACATATTAGGAACGACATGTTACTTGCCCTTTCTGTGCATGATTTTGAAATAAAATTGTTGGTACCGAATGGCCTAACGATCTACCCTGCGAATCCTTAAAATTTCAAAGCCAGACTAATCAATGAATGGTTACAACTCTAAATCGAACACCTTCGAGGAGTTAAGGCCGCAAAATTTCGATCACCCAAAAAATTGCTAAACATTCTTTTTCGGTCATACAGTTGTTCCTTTCATTCCTATTCAATGACCGAATCAAATAACATATGGCTTTTTCACCATCCTCATTTTTTTGAAAGTAATGCTCCGCCAGAAATCTGACGCGTCTGTTTGAACAATAATCGGCCGGATATGTCAGAATCGGTGCAGTTACCAAACACTATTCACATTCTTGGGTCCGCTCAAATTTCTTACCTTTCTTAGAGAAAGAAACTAAAATTATCCATACAAAACTTCTAATTTCTCTCACATTTTTTTGTGCAGGAATCCTTGTCATGCTCGGGGTCGACGTGAAGCCCATTCCTATCTACTACGTAATCAACAAATTTTAAAGAGGGATTACAAAAATTAAATTGATCTGAAAACATGTTTTAAAATTTAAATTTGTTTTTGAAATGAATCGGTGACGATCATAATGTCATTTAAATATACAAAGAGTAATGGTTCTAGACCATTACCCTGTAATGTTTGTGTCTTTCTCCCTAAGTTATATGTAGCGTAACACGCTTATAATGCTATTTAAAGCGCAGCTCGCTGATAATATTATAAATATTTTATTATATTTATCTATATCTATACTATTATATAAAAGCGAAACCATTTTAAAGTTTGTAACGCATGATCTCAGAAAGTAGTCAACCGATTTATTTGAAATATATTCTATTATTTTTTATACTGTTATGAGAGTGTTTATGGCTTTAATTTTTTTTCATTAATTATTTGTCAAACTTAAATATTATTAATTTGACATTTTTTGTTCATTTTTTTTCATTAGTTGACTTATACAACCACTCATAACTTAAAACCTATACAATAATCGAGAAAGATTAGCATTGCTTCATAAAGTCAATATTGTTGCGCAAATTTTAAGCCTAAAATCACTTCTAAGTTAAACATACAACCTGAGAAATAAATAAAAACAAATTATAAAATTATAAACTTTTTGAATTTATTTTATGCAAGAAATTAGATTCAATCACAATCGCGAGGTCGCTGCTTTGTTTCATTTCATTATCATTCCAACATTTTTAATTTTCTTTTCTTCCCATGCTCTTTCTCTCTTAATATGTGTTCCATTTATTAGTTACGTTTTTTCTCTCACCTACCTACCTACATTACATATTCAATTTTTCTGTATATTGTATAGTTCATCAACTAACCTACACACACACTTTATTTTTTTGTTTCTCTAATTCTATCGTCACATCGCTGAGCAGTGTGGGCTCTTTTTTTTAAGTTACTATTTAGTATGGACATTTAATTAACTACAGTGCCGTGCACATGAAATGCCGATTTATCTAAAGAAAAATTAGATCTTTTTTATTTTTCTGGTTCGAGGAAGTGAATAGATTATAATTCTTCCAATTTAAAAATAAAAAAAGTTCTATTTTAATAGCTTGAATTACCAATTTTGTATCACTTTCTCGAACAATAAAGCTGAAATTAAGTTAAAATTTTCTTTACAAATAACTCGAAGAAGGTACTTACAATGACGTCGATAAAAAGAGCACACAAATGTGCGTAGGTTAAGTCAGTTGCACTGCACTGAACATGGGCAGATGAATAAAAAAATGTGTCTATGGATATTTACACACGCATACCTATAGATGTATGAGAACATTAAAAACACAAATTTGTTTTTTTTTACCGCAAACTATATTTTTCGGTTGCAAAAAAACGTCTCTAGGTATGAATAAAAGAAAGAAAAGAAGAAAATACGTAGACAAAAATTTCGTTCTGTTTTCAACTAAAAAATGGAAATGGTTTTGTTTGTTTTCACGTGCGGCTTGGCCTTTACTACGTAATATTTTACTTAAGTTTTTTTTCTAAAGTGTTAATTTCTTTAAGGAAGTTTTTTTAAAATTATTTTATTAAATACGAGTACATAACAAGCTTAAATTCGTTGTTTTTCTTTTATCGCATAGAAATATAAAATGGGTAAAAGAAAGGCTAACATCGGAAGAAAATCCATAAGCACAAAAAGAATGTGTTGGTTACAATTTGCGAAGCAACGCGAGCACGGGTCGGCTAGTATAATATAAGTGGCAGAAGGTGCCTATATGAATGACTCAAGTCAACTTGTAAAGTATGATCAAGAATGATTTTATTATTCAAAATTCACAACTATTTATTCTTAAAAATTATCGATATATTCTTACAAATTATTGGGGACAATTCTATTACTCATTATAATTTGCTTTCTGGAGTAGTGTAGTAAAATACATTCTGTGTCATTCATAATGCATCGTCATCAAAGCGACGTCAACGAAAATAGGTGTTATGTATCAATGTAATAATTGGTTGAGTTAACACACGCCAACGACGTTGACCTTCGGAAACACAATTCTATTGGATGTCAATGAACCAGACATGAAGCATTCATGGGAACCTGCTGACATTGCACTTATACCTTTGCATTGCTTTAGGTAATGCGTAATGCGATACGCCTATAACCATCCGGTAGGCGAAATAGCTTACTCAGCATTTGGATTGGCTGAGCGAATCGGTTTTTTTTACTAACAAAGGATGCGAAATCCTTAATTGGCGCCCGAGCAGGGACCCGGCAAACTGCATCCTTTAAGCCTATGAATCAGTGCTATTCAAGACCAGGACACTTTTTAATAAAAGTGATCGTCACTGTACACATGGGAACACAGTCGCTTTCCTGGTTCTTGAGCACACCTTTCTGCATTCACATGGGAACATGCGGATATTCGAAAAGGCATAAGGATGTGGTGTGAAGATTGATCGTGCCAATAGTAGGTCGTTTTAAAACGTCCAAACGGGACCAACACGACACTTCCTTGCCGGGTTTCCGTTAGAAAACCCGTTATAATAATTTTTTTTTTTTTTATATAGATATTGTTATAAAGTGCGGCATATCATAAAACTGAATAACCGATAACTACTAGTGCGGTATATCATGAAACTCAATAACCTGTGAGTCGATAAAAACTTTATAAAAACTTAAGAACAAATTAAAATTGTGAAAGGAAAGGTTATTAAAGGAAAACATCTCAAAGAATAAAAAAAAAAAAGTTAAAAAAAAAAAAAAGTAATAGAAATTTATAAAAAAAATTAAATAAAATAAAAGTTATTAAAAGAAAATATCTTAAAGATAAAAAGTTTAAGAAAAAAATTAAATTGGGGAGAATCTCAATAAAAATAAATTAAAAAATTTTTTGTTTGAAATTAGCTTAAAGACCAATTCTATAACCGCCCCAATCAATCAATCCTTCAGGCCTATGAATGGGGGAAGATTGAACGATACCAGGCCAGCGATGCCACCGCCGAAAAAATTCTCACATCCTGGTTCGTCCCAAAACTATCGTCGGGATGGTAATCCTCCACCCAGGCCAACAGCTCCGAAACCTCACGACAAAATGGAGCTGGGCTCGGTACAATCAAGGCAGGCAGATTTATTAATCGCCCTCGGAATGGTAACCCATTCAAAAGGGGAGCCAGGTCAGAAGGTTATGGCCCTACCTATAAAAAGCAACAGAGGTTGTACAATACTGAGTTTATAGATGAAGACGAAGTCTACGCTGGTGAATATCAGCGCGCAGTCCAAGATAACGTCGAGGACACAGTAGAGGACACAGTATATTTTATGACGGGCGCCTCTCCAGCGTTCCATATATAGAATATGTAACGCAGGGAGGCACCAAATTAAAATTCTTGATAGACACGGGTGCTAACAAGAATTTTATTAGCCCGTCAATACACCAAAAAAGCACCCAGTTAACAAAACCATTCTCTGTACGTTGCGCTGCTGGAAATATAGTCGTAAGTAAAAAAGTCTCTGGTAAATTTTTTGAAAAAGCAGGCAATGACACCATGGGATTATCGGGGACGACACATTAAAAGAATTAGAAGCGGTAATAGACCGAAAAGAGAATACTCTCACTCTTAATCCTGGTATTGTTATTCCTCTTAAGGCTCGAATTTCTGCTCAGGTAAATGCTGTTGTTGATGAAACTCTTCCTGAAAGTGTTAGAACGAAAATTCGTGACATGATTAATAAATATAAATCGATTTTTGGACCAATCGACACAAACGAAGTAATAAGAACAAATGTTAGAGCAGAGATAAGGACAAATACAACCGAACCTGTGTACGCCAAGAGTTACCCATATCCTGCGTGCATGAGAGAGGTCGTGGAAAAAGAGATAAGGAGTCTGCTTAAGGAAGGAACTATTCGTCCTTCAAATAGTCCTTACAACTCGCCGATATGGGTTGTACCTAAGAAGCCGAAGCCCTCAGGGGAAAAGCAATATCGTGTTGTAATCGACTATAAACGCCTAAACGGCATAACAATCGCAGACACTTATCCAATTCCGGACATAAATTCTACACTAGCCAGCCTTGGTAAGGCAAAGTATTTTACGACTCTAGATCTTACTTCTGGGTTCCATCAAATACCGATGAAACCCAACGATATACCAAAAACAGCTTTCTCGACTATGAACGGCAAATATGAATTCTTAAGGCTGCCATTCGGGTTGAAGAACGCCCCAGCAATCTTTCAAAGGATGATTGATGACGTCCTTAAGGAATTCATAGGAAAGATTTGTTATGCCTACATCGACGACATAATTGTTTTTGGTCAGAGTGGAGAAGACCACCTCAAAAATATCGATACTATATTCGAACGACTCCGGACAGTGAACCTTAAGGTGAATCTAGAAAAAACACATTTCATGAAAACCCAGGTAGAATTTCTTGGTTGTGTGATCACCCCTCAGGGCATACAACCTGACCCAAGCAAGGTATCAGCCATACAAGCTATCTCACCCCCGGAAACCTTGAAAGACTTAAAAAGTTTCCTAGGATTGACATCCTATTATAGGAAGTTTATACGCGACTACGCGAAGGTCGCGAAGCCCTTAACCATCTTGACCAGGGGGGAGTACGCACAAGTAAGGGCTAATGAGTCCAAACGTGTTCCGGTCAAGTTGAATGATGAAGCCTTGCAGGCGTTTAAAGATTTAAAGATATTACTAACTTTATCAGAGGTCTTGGCCTTCCCAGATTTTGAAAAAGCATTTAACCTCACAACTGACGCTTCCAACTTTGCGATAGGAGCCGTCCTTTCCCAAGGTGAATGGGGAAAGGATCGCCCAATAGCCTATATCTCGAAATCTCTCAGCCAAGCAGAAGAGGGATATGCTACTAACGAAAAAGAGATGTTGGCGATCGTGTGGGCACTTGACAACCTCCGTTCATACCTCTACGGGGCTAGGAAGATTCGTATATATACAGATCATCAGCCTTTGACTTATTCATTGGGTAATAAAAACCACAATGCTAAGTTAAAGCGCTGGAAGGCTCGTATTGAGGAGTATAACTGCGAGCTTATCTACAAACCTGGAAAATCTAATGTAGTCGCTGATGCTTTGTCCAGGTTAAAGACGGAAGTCAATCACTTGACCGACTCAGAACGCACTGAGACGGCACCAAGTGTTATTTTAACCGAAAACGAATCTACCGAAACCGCCGTTGAGAATTGTAGTACTGATGCTGCTACTGTTGTTACGGATAAATCGGAAAGTGCCGATACAACAGAGACAGCTGAGGAAGCTCAATCATCAAGTTCAACTGCCCATAGCGCTGATCAGGATAATACGGACCTGATCCCACACGTGGAAGTCCCTATAAATGTATTCCGTAATCAGATTATTATAAAAGTTGGACGGGGTATAGAAGCTTACGAAGAGCCTCATCCGGGGTACTTCCGTCATTACTATGCAATTCCTGAACCAGACAGAGAAAATCTAACAGCTTTATTGAAAATAAAATTGAATCCAAATGTCGTAAACGGTATTAAGATACCAGAGGGTTGTTTGTCGTTGTTACAAGAGGTATATTTAAATAATTTTACAAAGTATAAACTAAGGATCACTCAGAGAATCGTTGAAGATATAAAAAACGAAAACAGGGTGTATGAATTGATTATGAAAGAGCATAGAAGGGCCCATAGGAATCCGCGTGAAAACAAGGAGCAACTCCTTGAGAATTACTATTTCCCAAAAATGAATAGCCTTATAAAGAAATACACGAAGACATGTGAAATTTGTAATTTGAATAAATACGATAGACATCCGAACCACCCAGATTTTCAACCAACCCCTATCCCCACTTATCCTTGCCAAATCCTCCATCTGGATATAGTTGAAATCCAGAATGAGAAATTTATCAGTTGCATTGATAAGTGTTCGAAGTTTGGAAAGCTTTTTCATATCAAGAACAGATCTGTTCTGCACCTCCGTGAAAAGATCATACAAATTCTCCATTATTTCACAGCTCCAGAAATGTTAGTAACCGATAACGAAAGTAGTTTCCTTAGCCCTATCATAATAAACTTTATTAAAATGTTAGGGATAAAACTTTACAATACCCCCGTTCGACGATCCGAGGTCAATGGTCAAGTCGAGAGATTCCACTCGACAATCTTAGAAATTTACCGTTGCCTCAAACAAGAACACAAAGATCTGCGACTGAAAGAGTTGCTTAATATTGCAGTCGACAGATACAATAGAACAATCCACTCTGTAACCAAGCGCAAACCGAGCGACATTTTTTTTGAAAGAACTCAGAGATTAAATTACCAAAATTTCCTCGATTTCCGCATCAAGGTTAATAAAGAACTAAAACACGAAATAGAAAGAAAACAGAGAGAAACAAATCTGTATAGAAATAGAAAAAGAATTCAACCCAAAATGTATAAAAAGGGTGATATAATATATACAGCCTGTAAGGGCATTAAAGCGAAAAATAAACCATTGTTTCGTAAAGAAATAGTCGCTAAAGACAATAAAGTAACTGTCATTACATCGACAGGCAGAAAAGTGCATAAAGCACATATCAAAAATATTAAAGATTTAAAAAAAAAAAAAAAAAAAAAAAGAGGAATGAATTATTAATGAATTATTAATTAATTATGGATTATTTTCCTTATGTTCTTTCTTACATTAAAACATAAAAATTATATTGTCTACGTAGTAAAAATATGAATAAAAATTATTATTTTATTTTAAAATTAATTGAAATTGATGTACGAATTAGAGTAAAAACAATTAAAATAAAAACAATTAAAAATGTTCATTAATTATACCCATTAGCTTAAGATATTGTTCAGATATTTCTTAGATTTCAGTAAAATTACAGACTAGCCTGCCTAACCTACCTAACTACAGTCCAGGGTTTG
Organism: Eupeodes luniger; assembly: GCA_951509635.1. NCBI lineage: Eukaryota > Metazoa > Arthropoda > Insecta > Diptera > Syrphidae > Eupeodes > Eupeodes luniger. Next base: position 181,056,612 of record OX608073.1, on the reverse strand, counting down.
CAGCTGTTCTCATACACGTCACCGCTGGTTTCCATCAAAGAGAGCAAGGCTTGGATAATCAACGGCAACTTTAATCTCATCCATGTCATCGACCTGAGCCAGTTCGAGCGTCAACTAAAAGAGGTCTCGGAATCGATAAAGAAGAACTTCCGAGATTTAGACAGGAAGCAGCTGGTTAACTTTCACCTTAGTCAAATAGCCGACAGTATAAACTTGTTGAGAGCGAAACCATCGAGGAAGCAGAGGTCAATCGAATGGATAGGTTCAGCACTAAAATGGGTTGCAGGAAACCCTGACGCAGCGGACTGGAATAAAATCCTGCAAAGTCAACAGAAAATCGTGGAAAATAACAATGAACAGTACAAGGTGAACGAGAAAATTTCCAGCGTAATAGAAGACATGACAAGGAAGATTAACTGGGTTATTGAAAATTCTAATCGCGAAGTGATGGTAGCAGATATTCAGAAATTCGAACAGGATATCATTCATCAGGTTTTACTAATCAAGGAGGAAGTAAATGAAATCGTCCGAGCCTGTCAGATGGCGAAAAGTGGCATCGTTAATACAAATCTCCTGAACCATGACGAAGTTACTATGCTGATTAATGAATTCGAGACGCTTCCATACGAAAACGAAATTGAAGCCATTGAGTTTGGAGTCCCATCAATTTACGCCAACAGTTCAATGCTACTATACATCCTGTCAATGCCAAAAGTCAGAAAAAACGACTATAACATGCTTCTGATTAGGCCAACAATCATTAATGACAAACAAGTGAACATCGACTTCAATAAGATCCTAGTCAATCAGGACGAAACCTACGGCATAGTAAAGAATTGCCTCTCCATCAATAACTCTACGGTCTGTAGGGAAGAAGCTCTCCAGAAAGTTCCAGAAGATTATTGCCTGTCCAGACTACTTAAAGGAGGTCGCGCAGCATACACTAACCGAACTAACACGAATGAAGTCATTGAGCTGATTCAAGAGGATACCATCTTCCTCACGAACTTCAACGGTGAACTTAGATCTAACAACTCAATACAAACCTTATCAGGAACCTTAATTGTGCGACTAAACAACGAAACCATCCAAATTAAGAACAGGACCTTCACGAGTTCAAGCTCTACAGTTTTGCAAGCTTTACCACCAATTATGACGAACATCACTAACGAAGGACATAAAATAGATGTGCAATTCGTGCATAGCCTTAGTCTTCGAAATATAGAACGCCTTAGCAACCTTACGAATAAAGTACGTATTTCCACCGTGTCAGACGCTGTCATCCTCTTGTTGCTCATCTCGTTCGCATGTGTCATATGGCGGAAGATTAGTGGAAGACTTAATCTCCCAGCGATTAAGATACCACAGGAGAGATCAAATTAGAATTAGAAGACTTCGCGATATCCAACTACTGACGTCACTGATCTACGGGACGTAGATTTTCGAAGGGTGAAAAGTTAACACACGCCAACGACGTTGACCTTCGGAAACACAATTCTATTGGATGTCAATGAACCATACATGAAGCATTCATGGGAACCTGCTGACATTGCACTTATACCTTTGCATTGCTTTAGGTAATGCGTAATGCGATACGCCTATAACCATCCGGTAGGCGAAATAGCTTACTCAGCATTTGGATTGGCTGAGCGAATATCCAATAGGTGGGTTAGGGAGTCAGTCTTTCGGCAGACGCGAACTTGAATAGTTAGAACCAATTAGCAAATAAATAAATTAAATTAAATTAATTCTTTTGTATTTTCATTTAACGGTACGAACAGTTGGGCCAACTCACGTTGGCGTTCGGTTTTTTTTACTAACAAAGGATGCGAAATCCTTAATTGGTTGTATTGCAGAATTTATTTTATTGTGTGGATTTGTTTACATGATTATTTTTGTTTACGTTTGAATCAATTAATTAATGAATGGTTATTCTTATTACACTACATCCCTCCCCTTTAATAAAATGATATTTGTTTACAATAAATATTATTTTTTTTGTATGTGAACATTTTTGTGTTTATTTTTATGTATAATATTTAATTCTAGATTTAATTAGATTGTTATTGTGAATAGTATATTCCTTATTGTCTATTAATATTGTACTATTTACACCATTTTGTGATATTATTCTATATGGTCCTCTAAATGGTTCATCAAATTTTCTTTTATTTTGATTTTTTAAATATACATACATGATCTCCTACGATAAAATTTGATCTATTAACATTTTTTTGAAAATTCTGTTTTTTATATTTATCATTGATTAAGTTGCTTTTTACTTGTTCATGAGCATGTCTTAATTTACATTTAAATTCATTCAAGTAATTATCAATGTTATAAATTGTATCTTTGTTTTCTATTACTTCACATGGAAGTGTACATAACTTTCCAAATACTAGTTCAAATGGTGAATATAAACTGCTACTGTGTGGTGTTGAGTTATAGGAGCAATAAGTATAATATGGTAACCATTCTTCCCAGTTATTTTTATCTCCTACGCTCATAATATATTCATTAAATACCCTATGATTTCTTTCTATTGATCCCATTGTTTCATAGTGAAAAGGTGTGGAAACTATCTTTTCTATCTTTAAAAGTGTACAAATATTCTTTAGCAATTCATTAGTAAATTCTGTTCCTTTATCTGTTTTTAGTTTCTTAAAACATCCGTATTTAAGAATAAATTTTTCGACTATTGTTTTTGCTACAATATTTGCTTCTTTAGTTTCTATCGGGAATGCTTCTACAAATTTCGTTAAATCACATTGTACTGTTAATATGTATCTATAACCATTTGATGGTCTAAGTGGCCCTACAGTGTCAATTGTTATTGTTTCAAATGACGTACTGGGTGTATCTGTAATTACAATATTTTCTTTTGTGTATCTGGTTATCTTTGTTTCATTGCATGTTTCGCAGTTGTTAACAAATTTCTTAACCATTTTGTTCATATTCTTCCAAACATATCGTTGTTTTAATTTATTCACGCATCTTCTGATACCGCAATGACCTCCTACTTTCGTATTATGGTGTTCTTCTATTAACTTGTGCATTTCTTTCTCATCTTTTATCTGTTTTGAAGGAGTATATAATATTATATCTAGATATTTATCTTCTTCTATATTTTCTTGCAGCTTATTAAATATATTTTTAAATTCTTGTATGCATACTTTATTAAATATAAGACTGTTTCTTGCTAGCGCTAGTCTTTTAACACCTGCATTGTTCATATTGAATATTAGCTTCCTCAGAATCAATTTTATCTCTGATAAAGATTTATCGCTAAATTCTACAAATACAGTGTTTGCTGCTATTATTATTTCATTTCTCTTTCTCTTTGTAACGTTACATTCTTTAAATTCTATCTTCTTTAATCGCCTTATGTCCGATATTGATGTACAGTCCCAAATATGAAGGTAGCTAGTCTTCATATTAGAGTCCAAGGCTGCTGCACAATTTGCTTCCTCATTTGGTATCTTTTCTTTATTCTTCTTCATTGCTCTTGTTAAAACGTCAATATTGTATTTTGGTAGCATCTCTTTTAACTTTTCTGAATCAATTTTTATTCTTGATAGGGCATCAGCGTTCGTGTTCATTTTTCCTTTTTTGAATACTATTTCAAAATCATAGTCCATTAAATCAACTCGAATTCTTGTTAACTTAGATGATGGGTTTTTGTGAGTAAATAAACTGACTAATGGTCTGTGGTCCGTGTAAACTATGAATTTTCTACCGAAAAGATATGGCCTAAAATATTGTATTCCCCAATGTATTGCTAACAATTCTTTCTCTATAATGGGTTTGTTTAATTCATGTTTATTTAGGGATCTACTAGCATATGCTATAGGTTTATCAGTTCCAATTTCTCCCTGTGACAAAACTGCTCGTAAAGCAAAATTGGAAGCATCAGTCGTTAGTATGAACGGTTTTTCAAAATCTGGATAGCTAAGTATAGGAGGAGTCATTAAATTTTGCTTAAGTATGTTAAAAGATTTTTCACAGTCTTCTGTCCAAGAAAATATTTGTTTCTTTTTTAAAAGTTGGTTGAGAGGCTTTGCTATTTCTGCAAAATCCTTTATGAATTTTCTATAATAGTTGCAAAAAGCTACAAATCTTCTGACATCATCTGCATTTTTAGGCAGTGGATAAGTTTTAATTGTTTCATATTTTTTTGGATCTGGTTTTATTCCATTTGCTGTTATCAAATGCCCCAAATAAATTACCTCTGGCTTCAAGAAATTACATTTTTCTATATTTAATTTCAAATTATATTTACGAAGTCTTCCTAAAACTTTTAACAAGTTTTCGTTGTGATCTTTCAAATTCTTACCAAAAACTATCACATCATCTACATATAGAAAAGCTGAGGCTTGTAAACCACTAAGAGCTATCGACAACATTCTCTGAAAACTATTTGTCGAGATTTTTAATCCGAAAGGAAGTCTTTTGAATTGGTAATGACCCTCATTAGTTGAAAATGCCGTCAATGGTCTGGAATTTGTATTTAGTGAAATTTGATGAAATGAGCTTGTCATGTCTAGAGTAGAAAAATATTTTGCATTACCTAATTTGTCTAATACATCTTCTAACCTCGTGAGTGGAAATTTGTCATCTACAACTTTCTTATTTAAAGACCTAAAATCTACTACTAATCTCCATTTAGTTTGTCCATTTTGAGTCTTCTTTGGAACTATAAGTAAAGGTGAATTATATGGACTAACTGACTCTTCAATTATGTCATTTTTTATTAACTGAGACACTTGTTTTTGTATTTCGTCTAATTGAGCGTTTGGTAGTCTATAATTTTTTATGTATACTGGATTTTTGTCTGATAAAGCGATGTCTTGTTCGTAGAAATTATTTGTTGTTAGTTTTTCATCATCATCATGAAAGACATCCTGAAATTCTTCACAGATCTTCAGTATAGTCTGAGCAGCAGATTTATCTAAGTTGTCTATTTGAATTTTCTCTATCAATCTTTTAAATTTTTGTTTGTCTTTAAATTTTGTATTATTCGATAATATTCTGTATTTTATCAAAGGTTCTATACCTATCATGGAATTCTCAGTTGTTTCCTCTTTATCTGTAGTATTTAATATCTTGATATGCATTATTCCTTTTGCAGGTAATATTGAATTTGCTAAGAAAATTCCCTTTTTGATTTCATTCCCGATGAGAACACTATCTTCTTTTAAATCTAATTCAATACTTTTTATTATTTCTGTTCTTGGTGGAATTGTTAATTTTCCTAAATTCCTCAGAGACATATTTAATGGTAGTATTATTTCTTCATCTTGTACTAATACTACAAGCACACAAGTTTCATAATCTATTTTACAGTTATAAGCTTTGAGGAAATCTCTTCCTAGTATACCATCAGTAGTTATATTTAATTCTTCATTGACTACGTGAAATTCATGTTCTACATTACCTTCTCCTATCATGAGTTCTAGATTTGATACACCTTAAAAAAATATTATTTTATTTGTAATGCCGTTTATTTGGCATGTCAATTTCTTATTTAAATCTTTTACCAGATATTCTTTACAAACAGAAATATCTGCGCCGGTGTCAATTAAAAATTTGTAAGTTTTGTTTAAATGTTTTATTCTTATGCTAACGAAATTTGTATCATATTCCCCATAGAAATTTAAGACCTTCTTTGATTCTCCCGATTCTGCTGACCGGGGACACCTATGTTTTCCGACCTAGTGTTGTTGTTATGGTATCCTCTTGCAGTACCTCTACTTATAGCATTACCTCTATTAATACTGTTGTTTCTTTCATAGCTATTTCTATAACTATTGTTATTGTATTGTCTATCATTGTTATTATTGAATCTAGTATGAGAATTTTTATATCGGTGTCCACCTCTAAAGTTTGTTCTGAATTGCATGACATTATTTTGTCGTGAAGAGACTTCAACTTCAGTAGCTATCTTTATAGCTTCACTGAATGTGCTAATTCTAGATGCTTGTATAACTTGTCTTGTAGCTTCATTCAGTCCGTTTTTGAAAGCATTTAGTCCTAACTGATCATTTAACTTTATTATAACTCTTCTATTTGATTCACCTTGTTCAGCTATTTGTATCTCATTTAATTGAGATATCAGTAATTCAATTTTTTCTGCAAATCTATTTACTTCTTGAGTTCCTTGTTGTGATCTTGCTAACTCACTATTTATTTTCAATGGATTTGTTTTTGGTTTGTAAATTTCTGTCAAAGCCTTTTTAAAATCAGGGAAAAATTCTGGCTGATTTTCTAATGTTAAAAGTCTGTTTCTTACTTTTTTAACTATTTTTGTTGCTATTACAAATTTGATCAGCTTTTTCTTCTCTACGTCCTTAACTAACGTATCGTTATAAAATTCAATTAGTCCTAAAAAATTTGATAAGTTCTTTGACTCACCATTGAATTCTGTTATAAGCTTTGCAGCTACTAGTATTTCAAACTTTGCCATAGTTTCTAATTCTTTCTTTTGTTTTTTTAGTGTGAGCAATTCTAGAATTTGTTTTTCTATTCCTCTAAAATTTGTTAATACATATTTCTTCTATTTCTTTTTTATCTGATAGTTCTATAAGTATCTCTTCCTTTGTATTTTCAATTTCCTTTTTGATTTTATTTATATATTCTTCAGTATATTCCCTGTTTGGATTTTTCTTTAAATTATTTAATATTTTTGACAAAGTGTTTAATATATCCATATCATTTTTTTTTTTTTTTTTTGTTTAATATTTTTGACAAAGTATTTTAAAATATCATGAAAAAAAAAACTTATAAAATTATCTTTATAAATGGTTTATTCTGTTTCTAACTATTTGTTTTTTAACATACTTTTTATAGTATGAATGGATATTTAGAAATAAAAAAATTATTAATATTATTAATATATAAATATTTATGTTATTAGAGTTAAATATTTGGCTTGAGCCATTATTGCTTAGATTGTTGTTTATTACTTCTTTCGAATTGGGCTGTCCCATCCTTATTCAAAATATGTAATTTTTTTATCAGTATGTTCTTAAGTTTTCTGTCGGTCGTTATATTTATTATCCTGTACAGCTCTGCTTTTTGCTGTCTTAACTTAACAGCCTTGCATCCTCTCTTCCTTCGTGTCAGCTTAGTCTTATTTGAGTCTTCTTGCGTCTGGTTTTTTCCTTTATTTCTTTCCCTGTATACTTCTATTGAAAGCGGTTGGGGTCCGGCAGTCTTGCTTGTTGCTGTATATGCTGGTGCTGTATGTTCCGCACCTTCCGGGATATACTCTATTATCTTGTCCTCTGAGTTGTCCGGGGAGTATGTCTGGTCTAGCTCTTCGAACAGCGTATCTAGAATCTCTTTGCTGTATCAGTTATTGGTCTGCTTCCTGTTTGTTAAATGTATTTTTCGTTAACATAACAGGCTGGCAAGATCGTCATGTAATGTTTGTGTTTTTCTCCCTAAGTTATATGTAGCGTAACACGCTTATAATGCTATTTAAAGCGCAGCTCGCTGATAATATTATAAATATATCATTATATTTATATAATATAAGTGGCAGAAGGTGCCTATATGAATGACTCAAGTCAACTTGTAAAGTATGATCAAGAATGATTTTATTATTCAAAATTCACAACTATTTATTCTTAAAAATTATCGATATATTCTTACAAATTATTGGGGACAATTCTATTACTCATTATAATTTGCTTTCTGGAGTAGTGTAGTAAAATACATTCTGTGTCATTCATAATGCATCGTCATCAAAGCGACGTCAATGCTCTCAGTTTCGTTGGTCAAAGGGGACAACGAAAATAGGTGTTATGTATCAATGCAATAATTGGTTGTATTGCAGAATTTATTTTATTGTGTGGATTTGTTTACATGATTATTTTTGTTTACGTTTGAATCAATTAATTAATGAATGGTTATTCTTATTACACTACAACCCAGAACATAGTCAAAAAATCTTAGCCAAGTTTCCAAGGAATTCTGTAAGCCGAATGGCATTCTACAAAATTGGAAAATACCTCTTTTCGGTACAGTAAGGGCTGTGTACTTGCGGGATTCTTCCTCCATAGGTATCTGCCAATAAGCAGATTTTATGTATGAGGAAGTAAAGTACTTCGCGCTTCGGAGCTTGTCTAAAATCGGTTAGACTCGCTCAATTTACTTTAATCAACGCAAAACTGATGCCCATAGACTTTGACTTCTCAATCACTGCGTCTTGATCGATACGTTTCTGAATCGTGGGCGAAACAGGGTTTTAAAGTTGTTTGATCGGTTCTGCGGTCGTCCTCATCTTGTAATCAACTAAGTTGTTGTATTTTAAAACTTCGGTCATTGATTTAAAAACTTTTTCTTTGGTATAACAAGACACTATCAAAATGGATCTAGTTTCAACATCTTTTGGTAGAGAAATAGACCCAGCTACTCCTTAACTCTCCCCATCTGGTAAAGCTTCTGACCCAACACTACTCTTTTTTAACCTAAGTCCTAAATCCTTAAACATTTTCCACCCGTCACCACCCACAATGGTGCTAGAGGCTCCTGAATCAAGCAACCTCAAAAACTTTATTAAATATACCAGATCTTGTAAATATGGCCTATTGTCCCTACCATTTGCCGCTAACGTTAAACTAAGATGAACTGCATATACTATCTGATCGTCGGCAGACGACGTTCGTAGTGTTGACGGTTCTTGTCCTGCTGACACAAGCGCCCGATCCGCATTTTCCAAACATCACCTCCAATCCCTACGATAAATGTGACTGCTCCGTTTAATCCTTTCCCTGCGAACGTTGATTAACCTCTTTAAATAAAAGATCATCATATTTCGCAGGAAAGAACTCCGCTTTGAGTTCCTTCATAAGCTCCTCTCAATCGCGTAAATAATCCCTAACCGTCCGAAACCATATAAGGGCCCTACCAGACAAAAGCTTGGAAGCGGATTTGAAAAGGTAGGACTCCCAGCGTTAGCCAGACGAAGTTCCTCCACTCTGTACAGGAATGAATTCACGTATGTTCCACTACAGTAAATTTCACACCTACTTCCCTATACGTTCGGCGCATCTTGTTGAAGGACCATTTGATTTAGGCTTTTGGCTTATCGACGGACACTTTCCCAAATAACCCCAAAGAAAAAAGTCTGAAAGTGTAAAATCACATGACCAATTGACATCGATACCACTTGAGATAACACGGCAATTGAATTTGTCAAAAAAGCTATTGTTTCGTTAGCTGTGTGGCAAATGACACCGTTCAATTGAAACCACATATCGCCCACATCCATCTCTTCCATTTCGGGCCGCACTATCGTGACAGCAGCCATATCTTCTGTAGTACGAGCTGTACGAGGATGCACTGGTATTTTCACGTCTCCTATACACCCAGTTTGCTCAAATTTTATTTGAACCCCCATTGTTATTATAAGCCTGAATAACTTTAACGCGTTGCCTGCTTGTGTATCTTTGCATGGTTCAAATTGAGTTAGTCTTAAATCTAAGAATGTCAAATGAAATGCAGGAGAAAACTTGACGTTTAGGTGTGGTTCACATTCAACTTCGGCCTTTAAAATTTCACTACCGTTTATATTTCAGGATTATGCATATATATTCCTATTTAAATGCAAACACAAGCAACTTATCTTGTTTGGCAAAAACACTCTATATCTATATATATAAAAATCAATGCCACTTTTCGTTGTAATGTTATAACTCAACTATGCCTTTACCGATTTGGCTAATTTTGGTCTTGAATTATTCGTGGAAGTCCAGAGAAGGTTTGTACGTAGAGAAAATTAAAAAAAAATCTTGAAAAAGTATAAAAACAACATCTTTCTATACTCCCATATACAAACAATTTGTATCTACTAATACTTTAAAGCCAATTTGAACCTTTGGCAGAATCGAAGACAAAAAAAGTGACGTTAGTTCTGTCAAACAAATTTAATGTCATCATATGTCATTTCATTTAATCAGCGATAATTATTGCTTTGTTGTGTTTATATTTTCCAAAATATTGTTGAGTAAAGGTAAAATGCCACGAGCAAGACGACCAAACATAGGCCGGCGAACGCGTAATGCAAATCAAGTGGCTTTATTAAGACGATCTCAGACTACAGATGAACGCGCACAAGCTAATGCATCGAATGTACTGCACAGAATAGATCTGTAGACCCTGTACCTGTACTAAATCTTGCACGGCGATCACGAATACCTCTGCTGTTTTGGATGAAATGCTGCGAGCTGCTTTTAATTACAATAGTCAGATTATTGATTATAGTGTGTACGGATACATTGGGATGTAGACTCAATATGTCCACATTGTGATGCGGCTAACTTTCCAGGTGAAACGCCCGGAATGTGTTGTGCTAATGGTAAAACTTTCGTTATATCATTGATTTTAGCGACTATTCGATCGGAACAGAAAATTGCATTGGCACTTGCATCTTCGGGAATTGCTGCTACATTATTAGAAGGTGGTCGGACCACACACTCTGCATTAAAATTGCCAATGAATGTACAGGTGATTGAAACTCCAACTTGCAATATTTCGAGAAATTCTGCTATGGCAAAAGTTCTACGATTAATGTCAATTATTTTATGGGATGAGTGCACAATAGCGAATAAAAAATCAATAGAAGCATTTAATCGAACAATGCAAGATTTACCCGGTAATCAACAGCTTTTTGGTGGTGCTCTGATATTGCTGTCAGGGGACTTTCGTCAAACATTGCCTGTCATTCCTCGATCAACTCCTGCTGATGAAATAAACGCCTGTTTGAAGTCATCAGTTCTTTGGAGATATGTACGAAAATTGACTCTGAACATTAATATGCGTATTCACCTACATAATGAATAATGATACAACTGCCCATGAGTTTTCAAAACAATTGTTAGAAATTGGTGATGGAAAAATAACAATCGACAGTACCAACGGATTGACCACTTTACCGAAAAATGTTTGTACAATTGCGCAACCTATAGATGAGTTGATTGAATGTGTTTTTCCAAATATTCTTCAGAATTACAGAAATCATGATTGGTTGAGAGAACGCGCCATTTTAGCACCGAATAACATTCATATCAATGCCATTAATTTTCAAATTCAATAGAAACTGCCAGGTTTAGTCACGACATATAAATCAATTGACAGTGTTATGAATCAAGATGAAGCAATGAATTATCCAATTGAATTTTTAAATTCATTGGAACCGGCTGGTATACCACCGCATTGCTTGAAACTGAAAATTGGTTCTTTGATTATATTATTGCGAAATATTAATCCACCAAAACTGTGTAATGGCACCAGATTGGCAGTGAAAAAGTTATTGCCAAATTTGATTGAAGCTACAATCTTAACTGGTAAATCAAAAGGAGAAGTGTGTTTGATACCGCGTATCCCTATGATTCCAACTGATATGCCATTTGAATTCAGAAGATTACAATATCCTGTGCGTTTATCATTTGCGATGTCCATAAATAAGGCCGAAGGGTAAACACTTCAAGTTTGTGTTGTCAACTTTTAGGAATCATGTTTTTTCACATGGCCAACTTTATGTTGCCTGTTCCAGAGTCGGTGCCGCCAACTATTTATTTATTCATGCTCAAAATGGAAAAACAAAAAATATTGTTTATCCAACTGTTTTGGACTAACCCATATAGACCCACCATAGTTAGAGTACCCAATTCTTTTTTATTTTTTAGTTTTTACTCTTTGCTGATAAATATAATATAAACAATACATCATTTGGGTCATTTGGACTTTTAAATAGCTAGCAATTAAAAAAAATATTTTTTTGTTTGAATAAATGAACTTAATATTAATTTTTTTTTATTACTATGCCTTATACGTAGCGAAGCACGTACCGGGCCGCTAGTGCAGATATAAATCCTTCGTACGTATCACCCTCCAAAACCCATTTGTTTACATTGTTGTATTTGTAATGTGGACGAACGAGAAAAATTGACGTGTTTTCACGCATACATGGACATAATTACTGAGTTTTTAGTTTTCATAAATTTAGAGGAGAAATTACACGCACACTAAGAAATACTTTATGAGGCCAGTTTCCGGTTTAGCTTGTAGGCAACCCAATATGGCTACCGAGGATTTATATCTTTACTATACTCTGTCCAACAATTGTCAGTACAGAGAAGATAGGACGTTTACCTCTCACTCTGACTGAAGTGAAATCACGTTAAGCTGTGGGAGAGAGCAAATATTACAGGGTTTCCGTAGTGCCCATTATAAATTTCGAAAAAGTTTTGATAAATATTAATAGGGTTACCAACTTTTGATTTTAAATTGAAAGTTAAAAATAAATTCCGTTTAAGAAAATTTCAAAATTATGTACATAATCCCGAATTCAAAAACCCCTTTGTGAAAACTAAGAGTAACATAAATTCAATTATGAAAAAATAATGAAAATACTCAGAAATTTAAGGTTTTCAGTAAAAAAAGTTATGTTGAACAAAATAAATATTTTCATCCACACAATCAACGTAAACATAAATTCATTTTTATTTAGCATAATATAAATTAATTTATTTTATTTATTTATATGATAAAGATATCACACAAGCATAAGGAACATACATTAATTCGAATTATTTAATGTTTTTTTTTAACAATTAAAAGTAAGTAAAGTGAATATATGCAAGAATATTTTATTTTTTTTTGTTATAAGAAATATAATTTGCGACAATATATGAAATATGGCCCATTTATTAAGCTTATTGGATGTGGTTTAGCTGTGAAACTAGTAGGAAATAAAAACAGTTTTTTTTTTAATTTTTAGTGAATATTAATTTTTTGTATTTAAAAGTATTATTCATTATACACATTCTATATACATTTTAAGTTTTTATACAAATATTTGAAAAAGTTGACATCTCCGGGAACAAAGGGTTAATTTACGAAGAATAATAAATAAACTTCACTTACCGAAAAACAGCAAGCGACAACACCATTCCCATATTTTTTCTCAAAAGCTTTTAAAAAAGCACACATTCTGAAAGCTCCCAAACAAAATCCAAAGAAAAATCCACCATGATTTGCATTAACGTGGAAATGGTAACTCTAATAACAATCTGCTTATTTTCAATACATACGAAGAGAGTTGTTTGTCAGTGTGGCTTTGGCTGCGCATGGTAAAGGTCGTGGGGATGTACGCTCGTCGAAGCGTAATTACAACAACAATTTATGTGTAAGTCAGTGGTTGAATTTTCTTTTTCAGTAGGTAAAAAGGGAATAAAACCACTGACTGGCACCATTTGCAAGAAAAAAGCTCTCCCATAAGACGTGTACTGACAATTTTTGTTGGACAGAGTATAGAGTGTTTTTGTTGTTTGGTTACCTCTCCTTTCTCATAATCTTCTTTCCTATTACATCTCCAATCCCGATTTCTTATTGAAATGTCCTCCTGTTTTTTTTTTCTACGCGAAAATTCTTCAATTGCTTCCTCGTCCATTCTAGTCATTCACACATACATTCAACTCAACCAATCGCCGCCAGCCGGTCAAGGGATAACGGCTTCCTGGAAGCTTGACGCCTTCGAAGAAAGCAACCGTTGTTGATTCTCTACAAAACTTTTCTCTCACACACACAAGCACGGTTGCGACAAGTTGCTGGGTGTACGTATTTCCAAAACTCAAAGAATCGTTATGGCCTCCCAACTTAATTTCCTTTCGAGAAGATGAAGGACCTTTTAATTAGGCTTTTTCCTTCTATTCTATCTTGCGGAATTCCAAGCCTGAATTGAATACAATTATTTTTGTGGATAGATAGAGGATTGTTACTTCAACTATTTCTTAAAATGTTTATACTTAATCTTAGTATATAATCTTACATGCGTTAAAAACCCATTTTGTAAAGTTCAAATGTAAGTTAGTTAAAATTAGGAAAATATTGTATGTTACGTTAAATATTTAAAAAAAAAGGAATTACATTGCAACATTTTTTTTAAATCATGTTTGACTCAACTTTGTCCATATTTTGCAGCTGCTAAAAAAAAAGAAAGGGGAAAACAACGACCGAAGGAAAGTTTTTGTTGCGATGAAATTTACCGTAACAACGTGATAGTTTTTGTATGGCATATCCTTTAGATATCTTGTCAAACATACTCGTACATACATAAGTTTTCGTATAAAATCTTAACATGTTGTAAGGGGGCCTACAGGTTAGTTTGGGTGATCATTATTTTTTCCGGAAGTTGAATACAAATTTATGTTTTAAGTGGAATTTTTATAGTTTTGAGGATTTTTAGTAGTTTTGTTTAAATTATTTAGTAGGTAAATATAATATTTTTTTTTCGACAGGAATCAATTTAAAAAAAAGAAGATACGAAAAAAAACGGTTACATCTATAAACGCACAGAAAAACCTATTTATATATCCAGTAGAAGTAATAGACGAAACAGTACCATCATTCTTTTCTCGTAGTCGGAGTAATTCTAATTGCTGTAAAAAAGAACCAAAGAGTGGTGAAGGAAGTGGATCCACTGTGCAGGATTCTGGATTTTCAACAGAGACAACTTCATCTAAGGACGGCTGTAGCGCTTTTACATCTTCTACCGGCTTGCAGGTAATTGAAGATTTGACCGAGAATATCTTTGTTTAAACCATTTTTTATTTTCAGGTAGTAAATGCATCTAATCGTTTATTTTGTGATTCAGATGATGAATTGTTAAATCTACTGGACGTAATTTTTAGAAAAACTTTAAAATTTCGAAAAAAATGTCCTTCTATGTCTAACTTTGAGTGTGATAAAAATGAAAGGCATACCACGTCAGGGTGTAGTCCAAACTTTATAACTTCAAATATTTTGCATCCAAAAATTCTGCGTTTTAATAAAAATTATCCCTTCAAACAAAATTTGCTTAGGCTTAACATAGAACGGGATATGATACTCTTAAATGTAGCAGAACTGGAGTCTGAAGTTATAAAAAATCGAATAAAAATTTCAAAGATGGAAACAAAATTAGCGTTATTATCATCGGAGAAAAAAAACCTGGAAGAAGAACTGAAAGCAGCTCTCAATCGGAACAAAGAACTCAATTTTGAATTATTTCAACGCAATTGTGATATTACTAGGTAACTGAAAACGGTTTTTGTTTTTCTAATTTGTCTTTCTAAATAATATTTGCAGCCGCAAAAATGTAAGACCAAAACCTGTCGTAGATGTAAGGTGTCAACCTGAAATACACGTAAAACATCAATGCTTACATTTGTTAAATAAAAACTATGGCAAAGGAACTGGTCAAATAAGATCAAAAAAAAAACGTCAAAATATTCCAAATGAAAATAGCAGACGGTTGCAATCTTCAACTTGCGGGAATATATTTTCAGGAGTAAATAATAATTCTGAAAACTTAGTTATTGCAAAGAAAAAAGGGACAATATTATATAACCAGGAGTTTGTTTATAACAGTAGTAAAAGTGACAGCCAAAACTTGGGAAAACTTGATGGAGTATTAAGTTCTCCAAAATGCCTTTGTAAGGCTCGAGAAATCGATTCTAATAAAGTTGCAGCAATATTACTCGAAAAAAATCCCATAGAACTCCAGAGACACCTTCTCACACTAACAGTTGAAAACCAGGTAATGTATGTTTTATTTATTTCTTAAAAATAAAGGTAGCTGGAAATTTATGGGAATGCTATAATTTGTTTGTATTTATTATTTTTGTTAGTTGTTTTTGAAATTACTTTCACAGATGGGATTTGTTATTTAGTTATAAAATCTAAAAAAAAATCATCTAAAATTTGGATGACATATCAGAACCGCACCCATAACAATATGTAAATAATAAAACAATCCATTGACTGGTCCATTTCCTTTACGCACAAGGTCAAGAATAAATAGATGTAACAAAAAAATATAATCAACGACAAGTCAATCGAGAACCCCAATTAATCTTATTTAGCTAATATGATCAAACCTTGAAATTTTACATAGGTATCTTTTGTATATCTTCAATCGAATGAGTTGGCCATTCTATTGCGCAGGTATCTTTTTAATGTATCGCTTATTTTTTTTTTTTTAAAAGATAGACAACAATTACTTTTTATTAGCACCCTTTATATGTTTATATTTACAGTGCGAGCATTAGGAAAATAGGGAAGGACTTTAGAGGAGAAACTGGTGCACATTGGTCTTAAAGTTCTGAACATCAAAATGGGAGGGATATGCAGAGTTGGCCAAAGCATTCCACATTCTCGATGTGCAATTAAAGAAAGAATCTCTATATTTGACAGTACGCCCGAAATTGAGCTCAAGGGTAAACTGATGTGCATGCCTGGAAGTGCGAGTAATACGGCTGAATCCTTTAAGGGGTGGAATACAACTAGCTAATTCGACAGAACATTGTTCATAAAACAACGAAAGGCATGAAACATTGCGGCGGTGTGCTAGCGATGTAAATGTTTCGATTATAGTTCTATCGCCTATCATTTTTAAAGCCCTTTTTTGAATTCCATCCAAAAGATTTAAACTTGTTTTAGGGGCACCTGCCAAGATATGCGAATTACATATATTCAAGCTGTGGACGGATGAAGGCTTTATAAATTACAGCCAGATCAGAAGGGGTGAACAATTTCTTGCACCGTTGGAGAAATCCTAAGTACTACACGGTTTCCGATTCCCCATTGTTCAATGCTGTCGAGATCAGAACTTAATGAGCTTATCATACGCTACCGTTAAAGTTCCACATCCGAAGGACAATTATATGAATCTAGAAACAAATATGAAAAGCTGAGGGTACTGTCGTCAGCGAAACAGTTTAATGGATTAGAAGTGGCAGACAAGAGATTGTTTATGAATATGAGGAAGATAGTCAGAGAAAAAACGGAGCCCTGGGGAACATCAGCATTTATTTTATGAATTTCAGACTTGAAACCATCCAATACAACTTGTATTGAACGGTTAGAAAGGTAATTTCTGATCCAACGAAGAAGGGATTCGTCAATACCAAAAGCACGCATTTTCGATAAGAGAGCTTGGTGCCAAACTCTGAAATGCCTTTGAAATATCAAGTGCAATAATCTTACTTTCTCCAAAACGATGTAAAGATTTGTTACACTGTTCAGTGAGATAAACCATTAGATCACCAGTGGACCTATTGCTACGAGAGCCATACTGGAGGTCATTAAGAAGCTTTCGTTCTTCAAGATATTTCTTGAGCTGATAATTAATCATCGTTTCCATAACCTTGGAAAGAAGGGACGGGAGTGCTATTGGACGATAGTTGGAAGGAGAGGAGGAATTGCCTTTTTTAGGGACAGGCTGGACAAATGCTATTTTCCATCCGCTCGGAAAGATACCTGTAGAGAAGGAAAGATGGAAAAGTTTACGCAGTGGTTTTGTCAGCGTTGAAGAACACCTCTTCAGAACAATTGGAAGAAACTATCCGGGCCAGCGGATTTGTGTATGTTAAGGTCTTTCAGTACTCTTGCAACCGCACGAGGGCGAAAGAAGATTCGTCCCATAGAATCGTTTACGCACTCAAGAACGGGAGGACTCATGACACTTTCCGGTAGCAAACTGTGCTGCAAGCAAACTGGCTTTATAAATCAAGCTTACATAGGGAGTATCATTGTGGACGAGCGTTGGAACCGAGGATTACGTGGTGTTTCGTACGTTTTTTAAAAATTACCAGAAATTTGTACTGCCTTTGGGACATTGTAGTATTTTTTGTCTTAATTTCTGATCATGCAAAAATTTGGTTCGTCGAATATAATCGTTGCAGTTCTTTCTAGCTTGTTTGAACTTATTCCGGTTTTCCTCAGTCGGGTTGGCTTTATAACAACGGAAACTTACATCTCTGAACCTAAAAACCTCTTTACAGCTCGAATCAAACCATGATCTTTGGGTTTGATATATTTCACCCTATTGGTGATACAATTTTTTATTCCACAAAGAATTAAATTTGTAACCATATCTGCGCTGGAATCCACGTCACTCTTGAGGAAGTATAGTGACCAGTTAAAGTTCCTGAAGAATTCATTGAGACCGTCCCATTTGGCTTTCTCATATTGCCAAACGGTTCTCGTAGGAGTTTTTTTTACTGGGTCTTTTAGACATGAGAATTTTGCAGATACGAAACAATGGTCTGATGTGCCTAGAGGCGGTAATACACTGATTGTGTATTTACTAGGGTCAGAGGTAAGAAACAATCTAGGGTGTTGGTGGATTAACCTGCATCGTCAGGGATTCGAGTTGGCTCAACGACAAGCTAAGTTAATTGATTTAACTCAGCAAAGACCTCAACATACCTTCCTTCGGGTGTTGTCTGGCCAGAATATCGAAGCCAAGAAGAATTGTGTGCATTTAAATCGCCCGCAATGACGATTTCTGTCCAGATTTGGACATGCGTGTATGATGTGCTTATTTACCGTGAATTTTACCAGATGAAGTTAAAGTTTGTGTTAGAGCACAAACCATATTGTGGCTGAAGTTGGTATGCAACATCATTTCTTATACATATACACGGCTAATCCATGATGAATAGAAAATAATGGCACTAAGTTATACCCATTTAAATTGAATTCCGAATGATCGGAATCTTCACCTATTTGAGTTTCACTCAATGCCAAAACAGCTGGCCTGTTTGATACAGTGTGGACATATGTAGCATAGCAGTTCTTTCTTAAACCACGAATGTTGCTAAAATCCACCCTGAATTCACCCAAAATTCTAATGTACAAAACTAGTAAATCACAAATTCGGAAAATTACCTATAATATACATATGTATGTTCTATCTAGGATCCAATTTGAACTTTTCAATAACAGACTTCCACTAGTGTTATGCCTTAGTGAAGATTGTCATACTGATTAACTAGATATCACATAGGTATACTAATCTATCCGAAAACACATCAGCTCAATCCATGTATACATTGTACAACAATAAAAAGAACCGTACGCAATGTCTACATCGATTGAGATAATATGTGTGGGATGGATGGAAGGTAGAGAAGGGAATACCCATTACACTGTGTTATCACTTTTGCTTTTTTTTGTTTAGTTGGAACAATTTTTGTAGGTAGGTATGAAGCGCAATTTTGGAACAATTTTTTTTGTTATTAATTAAAAAAATTGAAAAATGACAGATACTCGTTGCTCGATTCAAATTTTTGAAATTGGAGCCTAAACAAGTTTTTTTGAATTGATAGCACGGCGTACTAACAGCTAGGTATGTAAGGGGGGGCATGCTGCCCCCCTGCAACCCCCCTGCTTGGGATCACTATAGGATTTGGGGTGGGTGCGAGTTTGGGTATATGCAAAGAACACGAATGCATTGTGATTCTTTCATAACTGTGAGCCATACTTGCTTTTTTTTTTGTTGGGAATTTCTTTGATTTTAGTGCTCAAATGCAAAAGTTCTTTGCATATACCCAAACTCGCACCCACCCCAAATCCTATAGTGATCCCAAGCAGGGGGGTTGCAGGGGGGCAGCATGGCCCCCCTTACATACCTTGCTGTTAGTACGCCGTGCTATCAATTCAAAACAACTTTTTGCAAACGAAATATTGCCAACTTTTGAATTTTAAAATATTCGGCGTTGTTTCCATTATTTTTTTGGCCTTATTTCTTTTTATAAATCGAAATAGAGCCAAATTGGTTTTATTTCGTTTTGAACAACGAAATAAGGCCAAATTTGAAATTTGGTGTTATTTCATTTGGTACTATTTCACGTCACCGTTATTTTATTTCGATTTTTTATGACTCCAATACAAACTACATATATATGCAAAGAAAATTTTTTACATATGGTTTGTGAAAATTAAAAAAAATCGCGCGCCTTTATGTTTGTTGTTTTTTTATTAACGTGGGGCTTATTTCCAGTTATAATTGGGCATTAACCCCCACATAAAAAGGGAATTAACCCCCGCGGGGATTAATGCCATTTGAAAAAGGAATTAACCCCCGCGGAAGTTAATTCCCAATTGAATGGGAATTAACCCCCGCGGGGGTTAATGCCGCGGGGGTTATGGCACTCCACCTTC
Source organism: Eupeodes luniger (assembly GCA_951509635.1). Taxonomy (NCBI): domain Eukaryota; kingdom Metazoa; phylum Arthropoda; class Insecta; order Diptera; family Syrphidae; genus Eupeodes; species Eupeodes luniger. Next base: position 181,036,620 of record OX608073.1, on the reverse strand, counting down.
GATGATGCTTGATAATCATTAGACTGACGATAGTCAACGAAGCCATAGAGTAGGGCGAAGATGGAGGGCGCTGTTGATTTTCTTGTGTTGCATCTGGGTTTCTGAAATATCCCAATGAATTATTCTGTGAGTGAGAGTGATAACTGGAATGACCCTGGCGATACTCAAAAGACGAATTTGGAAACGCGTAACGCATAAACGTGGAAGGATTCATATTTAGTGTAGGGTTCCATAATGACCTCTTTAAATTTCTATTGGAATAGTCATCGAAAGATCAATGATAAAGTGTTCTGTATCGAAAGCCATCTTTTATACAAAAAAATACAAAACAGTATGGGCGCTGGCAGCCTAATGCGCGCACCTGCATGTTTTGTAGATGAGCTAATTGGCCGCTGCGGCTGGTCGCACGGCCTGGCCGCTAAGTGCGCGCCTAGCCTACGCAGAGTGAGCATTTTTATAGCCTAGCTCACAGTAAAAAAAGAAATGAACTTCCAGCGATGGTCTTTCTTTCTATGAGATATAATAATGGTCTCACTGTGTTACAAAATAAAAATCATGTTAATTACTGACTATATCATATTTCGGCACTTGAAATTCATAGACCCTAAAAATTTCAAGTTATCGTCAAAAAACATTTTTTAATGTTTTCAGGGCTCAACAGTTTTTACTCTGTTATTTTTCCGTCAGTTTCAGATTTACATATATTTTTTGTTCAAGCAGGGCCTATCCAAGCTAAATTAGCGCCATGCGCAAGCTTTAACATTGACGCCCCTCCATTGCGGTGGTAGGTGGATGAAGTCATTCCCTCATTTTTCTAATGAGGTATCCTCAAGAGGCCTTTTCCTTGATAAAACTGTTGCGCTGTTCGAAAATAACAATTAAACCGAATTTTTAATATGCAAATTTCAACTTTCTTTTTATTTCTATAAAAAATGGAGAGTTTTACAAAAAAGTAAAAATAGGAATTCGTGCTCTTTTCCTGACCACGTTTTTTATCTTTCTGACATCTTATCTTTTTTTTAGCCGTCATCTCAATTTTGACATCTTGTAGAAATTTATTAATAAAGTCGTAGACATGACAAAAACTTGTTACACTGCCTCCCCTTTAAAAGATTGACTGTCCTCAGTCGGGCACTTTAAAGATGTCGTAATAAATTTCTCACCTCCAAAAAACTATAATTGCAAAGCTCTATTCGCGGGGACGGTAAAGGGATAACCGATGAACAACCAACGGCTTGTTCGTTCCTTGCTTAGTTATTTGGTATAGCACATATCCTAGCTTTGTCAGAACAATATAGGGGCCTTCCCAATCGCTTTGAAGTTTTGAACAAGGGCCTTTTTTTCTCTTTGGAGCGTGTAACTAAACTTTGTCTCCAATACTGAACAGAGTAGCTTTAGCATTGAGATCATACCGAAAAGCATAGGCGGTTTCTAAGCGCATGGATAAATCTCTACGTACATCGAACTCGGTGAAGGTTTCTCGGGTGGAGGGGCCGGTGAATAATTCTGTAGGGAGACGAAACTCGCGTCCAAATGTAAGGAATGCAGGTGTCTACTTCGTTGCTTCATAAACAGCAGTTCTATAAGCCAGAGGTAGAAAGGGAAAATGGGTATCCCAATCTTTCTGGTTATTGGCTGTATATTTGGCAATATAGCCCAAGGTCGTCCGATTAAATCGCTCCACCATCCCGTCCGACTGTGGATGCAATGGAGTAGTACGAGTTTTATCGATACCAAGAAGTTTCAATGTGTGTCTAAAAATCTCCGATTCAAAATTTCTTCCTTGGTCCGAGTGTAGTTGCAAGGGAACTCCAAATCTAGAAAAAACGTGCACCACAAGAGCTTCTGCTACTGTCTCTACAGTCTGGTTCGGTAGAGGTAGGGCCTCTTACCACTTTGTAAAATAGTCGCGAAAAACTAAAACATACATACTTGTTACCTTGAGTAGTGACGGGTAACGGTCCCAATATGTCTATTGCAACTCGCTCAAATGTAGGGCACCTACATGCACTGTCTGCATTTTTGAACGATTTCTTGTCGCTGGTCCTCTTCTTTTTTGGCAAGTTTCACACGTTTTGCAATATCTCTCTACGTCTTGCGAACACATAATACAATAGTACCGCTCTTTAGTCTTTTCTATTGTTTTCAATCCCGCACAACCGAAAGGTCATCATCATCATTTTGTTTCTCGACTATTTCGCTTGTTACCCACCGTTGAACGGATTAAAGGTGATTGTTTTAACTCTGCACGAGCACAATGTTGGCAATTAGCAGGTTCTTAGGTGGTCCAGTTTTGAATAGCCTAAACTCTTTCAGGGTCTGCAAAGATTCCAGAAGCAGAAACAATGTGTCCTAAAAAACTTACTTCTTTCTTACCGAGGCAACATTTCTTAGCCGATAGTTAGTCTCTGGAAGACAGCATCAAAGTTTTCTAGAAGTTCGTTGAACGATTTGCCATGGACAATGATGTCGCTAGGTAGACTAGACAAACGGTATATGGGAGACCTCGAAGAACAACGTCCATCAGACGTTGGAAAGTTGCAGGCGCATTGATAAGTCCGAAAGGCATAACATTGAACTCATAAAGACCATTTCCAATTGAATATGCAATTTCGAAAAGGGCACATCTCTGAAAATTTAAAATGTTTAGGAATTGAAAAAAAACTGGTTATTTTTTAAACTACTGCATACATTTTAAAAGTGAGCATTGAGTTATATTTTGATGTTATCCTTCGTAAAATGCTTAATTGATTTATTTTTAATTTAATAACAATATGTTATTAGATACTTTATAATAATAATAATAATAATAATAATAATAATAATAATAATAATAATAATAATAATAGTAATAATAATAATAATAATAATAATAATAATAATAATAATAATAATAATAATAATAATAATAATAATAATAATAATAATAATAATAATAGTTATAATAATAATAATAATAAGTATAATAATAATAATAATAACAATAATAATAATAATAATAATAATAATAATAATAGTAATAATAATAATAATAATAATAATAATAATAATAATAATAATAATAATAATAATAATAATAATATTAATAATATAATATAATAATAATAATAATAATAATAATAATAATAATAATAATAATAATAATAATAATAATAATAATAATAATAATAATAATAATAATAATAATAATAATAATAATAATAATATAATAATAATAATAATAATAATAATAATAATAATAATAATAATAATAATAATAATAATAATAATAATAATAATAATAATAATAATAATAATAATAATAATAATAATAATAATAATAATAATAATAATAATAATAATAAATAATAATAATAATAATAATAATAATAATAATAATATAATAATAATAATAATAATAATAATAATAATAATAATAATAATAATAATAATAATAATAATAATAATAATAATAATAATAATAATAATAATAATAATAATAATAATAATAATAATAATAATAATAATAATAATAATAATAATAATAATAATAATAATAATAATAATAATAATAATAATAATAATAATAATAATAATAATAATAATAATAATAATAATAATAATAATAATAATAATAATAATAATAATAATAATAATAATAATAATAATAATAATATAATAATAATAATAATAATAATAATAATAATAATAATAATAATAATAATAATAATAATAATAATAATAATAATAATAATAATAATAATAAAATAATAATAATAATAATAATAATAATAATAATAATAATAATAATAATAATAATAATAATAATAATAATAATAATAATAATAATAATAATAATAATAATAATAATAATAATAATAATAATAATAATAATAATAATAATAATAATAATAATAATAATAATAATAATAATAATAATAATAATAATAATAATAATAATAATAATAATAATAATAATAATAATAATAAAATAATAATAATAATAATAATAATAATAATAATAATAATAATAATAATAATAATAATAATAATAATAATAATAATAATAATAATAATAATAATAATAATAATAATAATAATAATAATAATAATAATAATAAATAATAATAATAATAATAATATAATAATAATAATAATAATAATAATAATAATAATAATAATAATAATAATAATAATAATAATAATAATAATAATAATAATAATAATAATAATAATAATAATAATAATAATAATAATAATAATAATAATAATAATAATAATAATAATAATAATAATAATAATAATAATAATAATAATAATAATATAATAATAATAATAATAATAATAATAATAATAATAATAATAATAATAATAATAATAATAATAATAATATAATAATAATAATAATAATAATAATAATAATAATAATAATAATAATAATAATATAATAATAATAATAATAATAATAATAATAATAATAATAATAATAATAATAATAATAATAATAATAATAATAATAATAATAATAATAATAATAATAATAATAATAATAATAATAAAAATAATAATAATAATAATAATAATAATAATAATAATAATAATAATAATAATAATAATAATAATAATAATAATAATAATAATAATAATAATAATAATAATAATAATAATAATAATAATAATAATAATAATAATAATAATAATAATAATAATAATAATAATAATAATAATAATAATAATAATAATAATAATAATAATAATAATAATAATAATAATAATAATAATAATAATAATAATAATAATAATAATAATAAATAATAATAATAATAATAATAATAATAATAATAATAATAATAATAATAATAATAATAATAATAATAATAATAATAATAATAATAATAATAATAATAATAATAATAATAATAATAATAATAATAATAATAATAATAATAATAATAATAATAATAATATAATAATAATAATAATAATAATAATAATAATAATAATAATAATAATAATAATAATAATAATAATAATAATAATAATAATAATAATAATAATAATAATAATAATAATAATAATAATAATAATAATAATAATAATAATAATAATAATAATAATAATAATAATAATAATAATAATAATAATAATAATAATAATAATAATAATAAATAATAATAATAATAATAATAATAATAATAATAATAATAATAATAATAATAATAATAATAATAATAATAATAATAATAATAATAATAATAAAATAATAATAATAATAATAATAATAATAATAATAATAATAATAATAATAATAATAATAATAATAATAATAATAATAATAATAATAATAATAATAATAATAATAATAATAATAATAATAATAATAATAATAATAATAATAATAATAATAATAATAATAATAATAATAATAATAATAATAATAATAATAATAATAATAATAATATAATAATAATAATAATAATAATAATAATAATAATAATAATAATAATAATAATAATAATAATAATAATAATAATAATAATAATAATAATAATAATAATAATAATAATAATAATAATAATAATAATAATAATATAATAATAATAATAATAATAATAATAATAATAATAATAATAATAATAATAATAATAATAATAATAATAATAATAATAATAATAATAATAATAATAATAATAATAATAATAATAATAATAATAATAATAATAAATAATAATAATAATAATAATAATAATAATAATAATAATAATAATAATAATAATAATAATAATAATAATAATAATAATAATAATAATAATAATAATAATAATAATAATAATAATAATAATAATAATAATAATAATAATAATAATAATAATAATAATAATAATAATAATAATAATAATAATAATAATAATAATAATAATAATAATAATAATAATAATAATAATAATAATAATAATAATAATAATAATAATAATAATAATAATAATAATAATAATAATAATAATAATAATAATAATAATAATAATAATAATAATAATAATAATAATAATAATAATAATAATAATAATAATAATAATAATAATAATAATAATAATAATATAATAATAATAATAATAATAATAATAATAATAATAATAATAATAATAATAATAATAATAATAATAATAATAATAATAATAATAATAATAATAATAATAATAATAATAATAATAATAATAATAATAATAATAATAATAATAATAATAATAATAATAATAATAATAATAATAATAATAATAATAATAATAATAATAATAATAATAATAATAATAATAATAATAATAATAATAATAATAATAATAATAATAATAATAATAATAATAATAATAATAATAATAATAATAATAATAATAATAATAATAATAATAATAATAATAATAATAATAATAATAATAATAATAATAATAATAATAATAATAATAATAATAATAATAATAATAATAATAATAATAATAATAATAATAATAATAATAATAATAATAATAATAATAATAATAATAATAATAATAATAATAATAATAATAATAATAATAATAATAATAATAATAATAATAATAATAATAATAATAATAATAATAATAATAATAATAATAATAATAATAATAATAATAATAATAATAATAATAAATAATAATAATAATAATAATAATAATAATAATAATAATAATAATAATAATAATAATAATAATAATAATAATAATAATAATAATAATAATAATAATAATAATAATAATAATAATAATAATAATAATAATAATAATAATAATAATAATAATAATAATAATAATAATAATAATAATAATAATAATAATAATAATAATAATAATAATAATAATAATAATAATAATAATAATAATAATAATAATAATAATAATAATAATAATAATAATAATAATAATAATAATAATAATAATAATAATAATAATAATAATAATAATAATAATAATAATAATAATAATAATAATAATAAAATAATAATAATAATAATAATAATAATAATAATAATAATAATAATAATAATAATAATAATAATAATAATAATAATAATAATAATAATAATAATAATAATAATAATAATAATAATAATAATAATAATAATAATAATAATAATAATAATAATAATAATAATAAAATAATAATAATAATAATAATAATAATAATAATAATAATAATAATAATAATAATAATAATAATAATAATAATAATAATAATAATAATAATAATAATATAATAATAATAATAATAATAATAATAATAATAATAATAATAATAATAATAATAATAATAATAATAATAATAATAATAATAATAATAATAATAATAATAATAATAATAATAATAATAATAATAATAATAATAATAATAATAATAATAATAATAATAATAATAATAATAATAATAATAATAATAATAATAATAATAATAATAATAATAATAATAATAATAATAATAATAATAATAATAATAATAATAATAATAATAATAATAATAATAATAATAATAATAATAATAATAATAATAATAATAATAATAATAATAATAATAATAATAATAATAATAATTATAATAATAATAATAATAATAATAATAATAATAATAATAATAATAATAATAATAATAATAATAATAATAATAATAATAATAATAATAATAATAAATAATAATAATAATAATAATAATAATAATAATAATAATAATAATAATAATAATAATAATAATAATAATAATAATAATAATAATAATAATAATAATAATAATAATAATAATAATAATAATAATAATAATAATAATAATAATAATAATAATAATAATAATAATAATAATAATAATAATAATAATAATAATAATAATAATAATAATAATAATAATAATAATAATAATAATAATAATAATAATAATAATAATAATAATAATAATAATAATAATAATAATAATAATAATAATAATAATAATAATAATAATAATAATAATAATAATAATAATAATAATAATAATAATAATAATAATAATAATAATAATAATAATAATAATAATAATAATAATAATAATATAAATAATAATAATAATAATAATAATAATAATAATAATAATAATAATAATAATAATAATTAATAATAATAATAATAATAATAATAATAATAATAATAATAATAATAATAATAATAATAATAATAATAATAATAATAATAATATAATAATAATAATAATAATAATAATAATAATAATAATAATAATAATAATAATAATAATATAATAATAATAATAATAATAATAATAATAATAATAATAATAATAATAATAATAATAATAATATAATAATAATAATAATAATAATAATAATAATAATAATAATAATAATAATAATAATAATAATAATAATAATAATAATAATAATAATAATAATAATAATAATAATAATAATAATAATAATAATAATAATAATAATATAATAATAATAATAATAATAATAATAATAATAATAATAATAATAATAATAATAATAATAATAATAATAATAATAATAATAATAATAATAATAATAATAATAATAATAATAATAATAATAATAATAATAATAATAATAATAATAATAATAATAATAATAATAATAATAATAATAATAATAATAATAATAATAATAATAATAATAATAATAATAAATAATAATAATAATAATAATAATAATAATAATAATAATAATAATAATAATAATAATAATAATAATAATAATAATAATAATAATAATAATAATAATAAAATAATAATAATAATAATAATAATAATAATAATAATAATAATAATAATAATAATAATAATAATAATAATAATAATAATAATAATAATAATAATAATAATAATAATAATAATAATAATAATAATAATAATAATAATAATAATAATAATAATAATAATAATAATAATAATAATAATAATAATAATAATAATAATAATAATAATAATAATAATAATAATAATAATAATAATATAATATAATAATAATAATAATAATAATAATAATAATAATAATAATAATAATAATAATAATAATAATAATAATAATAATAATAATAATAATAATAATAATAATAATAATAATAATAATAATAATAATAATAATAATAATAATAATAATAATAATAATAATAATAATAATAATAATAATAATAATAATAATAATAATAATAATAATAATAATAATAATAATAATAATAATAATAATAATAATAATAATAATAATAATAATAATAATAATAATAATAATAATAATAATAATAATAATAATAATAATAATAATAATAATAATAATAATAATAATAATAATAATAATAATAATAATAATAATAATAATAATAATAATAATAATAATAATAATAATAATAATAATAATAATAATAAATTAATAATAATAATAATAATAATAATAATAATAATAATAATAATAATAATAATAATAATAATAATAATAATAATAATAATAATAATAATAATAATAATAATAATAATAATAATAATAATAATATAATAATAATAATAATAATAATAATAATAATAATAATAATAATAATAATAATAATAATAATAATAATAATAATAATAATAATAATAATAATAATAATAATAATAATAATAATAATAATAATAATAATAATAATAATAATAATAATAATAATAATAATAATAATAATAATAATAATAATAATAATAATAATAATAATAATAATAATAATAATAATAATAATAATAATAATAATAATAATAATAATAATAATAATAATAATAATAATAATAATAATAATAATAATAATAATAATAATAATAATAATAATAATAATAATAATAATAATAATAATAATAATAATAATAATAATAATAATAATAATAATAATAATAATAATAATAATAATAATAATAATAATAATAATAATAATAATAATAATAATAATAATAATAATAATAATAATAATAATAATAATAATAATAATAATAATAATAATATTAATAATAATAATAATAATAATAATAATAATAATAATAATAATAATAATAATAATAATAATAATAATAATAATAATAATAATAATAATAATAATAATAATAATAATAATAATAATAATAATAATAATAATAATAATATAATAATAATAATAATAATAATAATAATAATAATAATAATAATAATAATAATAATAATAATAATAATAATAATAATTAAT